>CM035837.1:117687015-118937733 GCA_020510985.1 Pholidichthys leucotaenia
GTTGGATTGTCTAGACTAAACAGAGGAGCATTGTTGAAGATTTGATTTTGTTGGTGGTTGTTGGTGTTTTTTAGTGCATTTTTTTTTTTTTTTTTTTTTTTTTTTTTTATTTAAGTTTTTGTAAAGGGTATACAGGTCGTTACAGCAATGCAGTGTTTACATTTTCATCACATGTTCCCTTATTTTCTGATATCTGACAACATTGGAAGATTAATTCTTACAACACCCCTTATTTTTTTTTTTTTTTTTTAAAGTGAAAGAAAAAGTGAAATTAAAGAGAAAAAAAAAACAAAACAAAAAACAAAAAAAAAACCCAAACAAACCAGTAAAAAACAAACAAAAAGAAAAAGTAAGTAAATAAAGATAAAAGAGCATCTGAGTAGCATTGGAACAAAGAGCAGAACCATTATTGAAATGGTATTTGTCAAAGATTAGATCTAATGGAAGACACATATGCGGTCCAGGGTTGCCAAAAGTTCATGAACCCATCCATGTCCTGTCTCAGTGCGAATGTCAACTTTTCCATCGAGTAAATGTCTTGGATCACGTTAGTCCAATCTTCAGGTGTAGGACAGTCCTTCAACATCCATTTTTTAGTTAAAGCTTTTTTGCTTGCCAATATTAAAACATTGAATAAGTATTTTTCTCCTCGTCTTTCCAGTGAGTCCGGTAGTAAACCCAAATACAAAGTTACAAAAGAAAAGGGAACTGTAATTTTGAATATTTTCCCCAATATTGTCTGTACATTGGTCCAATATTGGTGGATAACTGGGCATGACCAAAACACATGAAAATGATTTGCAGTCTTTTCACCACACAAGCGCCAACAGTTCAATCCCTTATGGGTAAATTTGATTTGTGCAGGTGTTCTGAAAAATCTTGCCAAGTTTTTCCATCCAAATTCTCTCCACTGCAGGGATGAGGTACTTTTCCATTGCTGTTTATTTAGCTTTTCCCATATTTCCAGATGTAAAGTGAAATTCCCCTCTTTTTCCCATCTCTCTTTTATATAAGATGTGTTGTCTCCTTTTAAGTCTTGAAGACCTTGGTATATTTTAGAAATGTATCTGATCCCTGGGATCCCTTTATATGCCATTAAGAAGACCTTCAGAACACCTGACTGGGCCCTTTCCAAAACCTCCTTTTTAAGTATATTGTTTATGTGGTGTCTAAGCTGGAAGAACCTGTAAAGGTCTTGATTTATTAGGCCTTGTTTTTTCAAATCTTCAAAACTTCTTAAGATTTGCCCTTTAAAAAAATCGTAATATTTTATCAGCCCCTTCTCCTTCCACTTTTTAAATCTGGTGTCTGTTTTATTAGGAGTAAAGTCCTGATCATAGGCGATCCATTGCAGAAGTCGATAGGGCTCTTTAGTTTGATTCTCTCTGACTATCTTAAACCAAATTTTTAGCGGGGTCTCTATCCACGGGTTAGTGTTATTCAAAAGCTTAGGTAAGACATTGTTCCCTATTATCGCCTGTAGGGGGATGTCACTTGTTATTTGGCATTCGATCTCCTTCCATTGTGCAGAGTAGACTGGGTTACATATCTCTACTAAAGTTTTAATTTGTGCGGCTTTAAAGTAGTCCCTGATATTTGGCAGCGCGAGCCCACCTTTGTCTTTGTTTAGCTGTAGGGTTCTATATCTGATTCTAGGTCTCTTGCCCTGCCATATGAATCTTGAGATCCTTCTGTCCAGCTCCTGCCATGTTTTTTTGGGAGGTTCTACCGGTATTGTTTGGAAAAGGTATAGAAGACGTGGAAGTATATTCATTTTGACTGCTTCAATTCTTTGTGCAATACCCAAGAATGGTATCATATTCCATCTTGTTAGGTCAGATTTTATTTTTGTCACCAGTGGATCATAGTTTTGTGATATAATTTTGTTGAGTTGTTTCGGGATATTGACCCCCAGATATTTCATAGATTCCGACTCCCAGTTAGTTTTGAGTTTGCTTAGTGAATAATGATTTGGGTCATAGTTGAATGTTAAAACTTGGGTTTTATGCATATTTAATTTGTACCCCGATAAATCTCCATACTCTGAAAAAACTGAGGTTAGTTCTGGTAAAGAAGTGTCCGGCTGCCCTAGGTATATTAAAATGTCATCAGCAAAGAGTGCTATTTTATGTTCCTTCTGACCAAGTGTAATACCTTGAATTTTTTGGTTTTGTCTTATCCATTGGCTCAGAGGTTCTATGAAGATTGCAAAGAGCAGTGGAGACAGGGGGCAGCCCTGACGACATCCTCTTTCCAGTTCAAAAGATGATGATAAATTACCGTTAATCCTTATTTTAGCTGTTGGTTTTTTATATAATGCCTGTATAGTTCTAATGAAGTTGTTATGAAAATTGAAACTGGATAAGATTCTGTATAGAAAAGACCAGTCAACCGAATCGAATGCTTTTTCAGCATCTAATCCTAATATGACTGCATTTAAGTTATATTTTTTTATATGATGAATTATGTGTAAAGTGCGTCGAATGTTGTCTTGTGTCTGTCTTTGTCTTATAAAACCTGTTTGGTCTAAATGAATTAGGTCTGTCAGTATATTCTCTAACCTTTTGGCAAGGATAATGGTAAAAAGCTTATAGTCCTGATTTAGTACACTGATTGGTCTGTAGTTGGAGCACTCTAGTTTATCCTTTTCAGGTTTAGGTATAACTGCAATGACCCCTTCTCTCCAGGAGGGGGGGATTTCCCCTGTGTGGAGGACATAATTAAATGTTTTCAGGAGGAGAGGAGATAGTTGCTGTTTAAAGGTTTTGTACCACTCTGCTGTATAGCCATCGGCTCCTGGGGATTTGTTAGCTTTAAGTTTCATAATTGCTTTTTCCAATTCTTTAGAATGTATTTCTGACAGTAGTGTTTTATTTTGTGACTCCGTAAGTTGGGGAAGGTTTAATGTGTTTAGGAATGCCTCGGATGCGTTTTTATGTTTTTTGTGGGAGTATAAGTTCTTATAGTAATTCTCGAAGTTTTTAAGAATATCCTGAATTCTGAATTTTATTTCCTTTGATACTGGGTCTCTGATTTTGTAGATTGCTCTTTCTGTTTGATGTTTCCTCAATTTATAGGCTAGCAATTTTGCCGATTTACTGCCTGCTTCATAGTATTTTTGTTTCAGAAATGTAAGTTTCTTCTGGATTTCTATTGTGTAGATCTCATTTATTTGGTTTTTAATTTCCTTAATCTTGAGCGAGTCAGTAGAATGAGTGTTGCCTTTGTGTTCTTTTTCTAGGTTCCTAAGTTCTGACTCTAATGTGGATAGTTTTTCTTGTCTTAGTTTCTTTTGGGTTGCCAGTTTTGCAATAATCTTTCCTCTTATTACAGCTTTACATGCATCCCACAGTATTAAAGGGGATACTTCTCCATTATCGTTATCTTCCAAATATCTGAGAATATCTGACTCCAATTCATCTTTCAATGGTCCTTTCAGGACATTTGAATTTAACCTCCAAGAAAATGAATTATTTGTGTATTTTTGGATATTTAAGTCCATGTAGATCGGACTGTGGTCGGAGAGATCCATCAGTCCTATTTTACATGTTTTTACTCTACCAATGTCTCTATTAAACATAAAAAAATAGTCAATCCTTGAGTAAGATGAATGTGGAGTTGAGTAAAATGTATAGTCTTTTACACTGGGGTTGAGTTCCCTCCACACATCACAGATTCCCATTTCTTTTAGTAGCATCCGAGTCTTCCTGTTTTGGGTGTTATTTTGATGTGGGGAATTACCAGAAGCATCCCAGTATGGATTCAGTCTAAGATTGAAGTCCCCACCACATATCACTAAACCTTGAGCTTTAGTTATCATTAGGTCGAATACATTTTTATAAAATTTCCAGTTAGCCCCTGGTGGAGCATACACATTCAGCAGGGTGATATCTTCTCCCTCTAGCCGCCCAGTTACCAAACTGTATCTCCCTTCTTTATCTTTGTGTTCTGATTTTTTTTCAAATGTAATTTTGGTTGATATCAATGTCGCTACTCCCCTCCTCCTCCCTGATTTATATGAAGATGAAGAGATCATTTTAAACCCTTGTCTACTGAGTTTATTGTGTTCCACGTCTGTTAGGTGGGTTTCTTGTAAAAGTATTATTCCTGCTTTGTCTTTTTTCATTTTGCCTAGAATCTTGGATCTTTTAACTGGATTCAGGATCCCTTTTACATTATATGAAATTATTTTGGTTACACCCTGTTTCTCCATTGTGTTGTTTTGTTTAGTATAACTGTGTGGTGGCCCTCTTTTGTGCTACTCAGAAACTGAAAGAACATTAAAAACAAGAAAAACATTAAGAACATAGTGTAAAAAACTTTAAAACAAAAAACTGTCAAAAGAACTTCCTGAGCTGAGGTCTTTTTAAAGACCCTGTAAGAGCCTTGATGGAGTGAAGGCCCTGAGGGAAATTCCTCAAACTCTGTTACGTGTTGAGGGCCCTCTCGTACCACTGAAAGTAGTCCCATGCTTTTAACGTGAGTTTCAGAACCCAATCCAAACTTGTAATGATTTTTTTTTTTTTTTCCTTTTATGCCTAAACCCTGTGAAATTGTGTGCACCCTCCCACCCCCATCACATCAAACATTCACGCAAAAACAGTATTTGTTAGTATGAGCAGAACATGTGGATTATTGTCACATTTCTATTTTAACAAGTTTTTTTTTTTTTTTTATTACAAAGACTTATTTGTTTCAAATAATATGATTGTTCCATGAAATGTTTTACCACATGCTGAATATGCATCTCCTTTAATGTTTGTTACCTTGTATGTGGGGGGTTGGATGTGCGGATTGATTCAAGAGGAAGGGAAAAAAAAAAAAAAAAGGTCGCTATTCCAACCTGAAAACGGATAGTTTATCCGCGACGCTCTGGTGCTGGGTTTCCCGCTGCTGGTCCGTGGATTTTGAGGGTCTTTGTGTTGTCCATGTTTGCGCTTTGATCTTCTCACTCGGGTCTGCTGCGGGTTTAAACACCGTTACCGGGAGCCCTCTTCTCGCCATGTCAGCTGTTGCTTCTTCCGCCGAATTATAGAGACACGTTTCATCGCCGTAGAAGACCCTTAACTTCGCAGGAAATGGTGTCTGAAAGCGCAATTTCTTCTCTCTTAACACCTTTTTCGCGTCATTGTATTCCCTGCGCTTTTTAAGGACCTCCGGGGCGTAATCGTGTTCCACGTAGACTTTTCTCTCCTGGTGCATAAATCCTTTTTTCTGCCAGGCCAGTCTTACAACCTCTTGTTTTATTTTGAAATTGGAAAATCTTACCAACACCGAACGTGGGGGCGCTTCCGCCGCCGGCCTAGCGGCTAATGAACGATGTGCCTTTTCTATCTTCAAGTCGGTGGTTTGTGGAATATCCAATTTCTCTCTTAGTAAGGATTCCACGCATTCTGCCATTGAGTTAAAACCATTTTCGGTTCCTTCTATCAGACCATGAATTCTTATGTTGTCTCTTCTTTGTTTTCCTTCTTGGTCGGTTAGCTTAGCCTCTATAGCTGCTTGTCTTTTGCGTAGGTCCAGCACAGAATCTTCGAGCACTTTTATTCGATCCTCTGTTTCCAAGATTCGGTTCTCGGCCTGGTCCACTCTGCTGTTTGTCCTTTTCAATTCTTCTCTGAATTCCCGAAATTCGGCCGTAACATCTCGGCGAAATCGTCGTAGTTCCTCAAATAGTGATTTCAGGCTAACCCTTTTGTTAGCTATCACCAGCTCCTCGTCTTCTGAACGGGGATCTTCCAGTTCAGATTCTCCGGCCGATACGTGTCCTAGCCTGGAGAATTTCAGTTTCTTCTGTTTTCCTTTAGACATGATGATTTTGTCTTTTGATTTTCACTCCTCCAAAAATCCGTTAAGTTTGATTTTCAAGGTGTTATCCTGGATTGAGTCTGAGAGCTTCAGTGTTAAGCTGCAGTCGCCATGGCGTCCAGACCGGAAGTCTTTTTTTTTTTTTTGTAGTACTTTAGTGTTAGTGTTTGATTGTTTGTATCATGGAGTCTCCAGGAGGAGCACCCTCCAGCACCCCAGTCACAGACTCCAAAAAGGGTGGGTACTCTGAAACATCATTTGGTGCATAGGCACAAATGATGGTCAGGACCCGTTTCCCAACCCGAAGGCGCAGGGAAGCAACCCTTTCGTCCACCGGGGAAAACTCCAATATAGAGGCAGCAAGGTGGGGCGATACAAGAATACCTACCCCTGCTCGTCGCCTCTCGCCTGGGGCAACTCCAGAAAAGGCCAAGCTCCAGCCCCTCTCCAGGAGACTGGTTCCGGAACCGGAGCTGTGTGTTGAGGTGAGGCCGACTATATCTAGCCGGTATCGCTCAATCTCGTACACCAGCTCAGGCTCCTTCCCCACCAGAGAGGTGACATTCCACGTACCAAAAGCCAGTTTAGAAAGCTTGGGATCAGTCCGCCAAGGTCTCCGCCTTTGACTGCCACCTAATCCACATAGCACCGGACTTCCATGATCCCTCCTGCAGGTGGTGAACCTACTGGAGGGCGGACCCATGTAACTCCTTCGGGCTGAGCCCGGCCGGGTCCCATGGGTGGAAACCTGGCCACCAGACGCTAGCCTTCGAGCCCCTCCCCCAGGCCTGGCTCCAGGGTGGGGCCCCGGTAACCCCATACCGGGCGGGGTACACTGAATCCTTGATATACAATTTATCATGAGAGTCTGTTGGATCGTTCTTAGTCTGGCCCTTCACCCAGGAGCAGTTTGTCATGGGAGACCCTATCAGAGGCAAATTGCCCCGGACAACATAGCTCCTGGGATCACTGGGGCACGCAAACCCCCCCACCACGATAAGGTGACGATCCATGAGGGGGTCCTACTGGGGGACTTCAATGCGCACGTGGGCAACGACAGTGAAACCTGGAGGGGGGTGATTGGGAGGAACGGCCTGCCCGATCTGAACCCGAGTGGTGTTCAGTTATTGGACTTCTGTGCTAACCACAGTCTGTCCATAACGAACACCATGTTCAAGCATAAGGGTGTCCATATGTGCACCTGGCACCAGGACACCCTAGGCCGCAGGTCGATGATCGATTTTGTTATCGTATCATCAGACCTGCGACCGTATGTCTTGGACACCCGAGTAAAGAGAGGTGCAGAGCTGTCAACTGATCACCACCTGGTGGTGAGTTGGATCCGATGGCAGGGGAGGAAGCCATTCAGACCTGGTAGACCCAAACGTATAGTGAGGGTGTGCTGGGAGCGTCTGGCTGAGGCCCCTGTCCGGGAGGTCTTCAACTCCCACCTCCGGAAGAACTTCAACCACATTCCGAGGGAGTCTGGAGACATGGAGTCTGAATGGGCCATGTTCTCCACCTCTGTTGTTGAAGCGGCGGCCCAGAGCTGCGGCCGCAAGGTGGTCGGTGCATCTCGTGGTGGCAACCCCCGAACCAAGTGGTGGACACCAGTGGTGAGGGGGGCCATTAAGCTGAAGAAGGAGTCCTATCAAGCTTGGTTGGCTTGTGGGACTCCCGAAGCAGCTGAGGTGTACCGGCAGGCCAAGCGGAGTGCAGCTCGGGTGGTTGCTGAAGCAAAAACCCGGGTATGGGAGGAGTTCGGTGAGGCCATGGAACAAGACTTTCGGTCGGCTTCAAAGAGATTCTGGCAAACTGTTCGGCGGCTCGGGAGGGGAAAGCAGCTCCCCGTCCACACTGTGTATGGTGCGGATGGGACACTGTTGACTTCAACTGGGGATATCGTCGGGCGGTGGAAGGAATACTTCGAGGATCTCCTCAATCCCACTGATACGCCTTCCACAGAGGAAGCAGGGTTTGGGGACAAGGGGGATGACTCGCCTATCACAGGGGCTGAGGTCGCCAAGGTGGTTAAAAATCTCCTTGGTGGCCGGGCCCCGGGGGTGGACGAGATTCGCCCCGAGTACCTCAAGGCCCTGGATGTTGTTGGGTTGTCATGGTTGACACGCCTCTGCAACATTGCGTGGAGGTCGGGGGCAGTGCCTTTGGCATGGCAAACCGGGGTGGTGGTTCCTCTCTTCAAAAAAGGGGACCGGAGGGTGTGCTCCAACTTTAGAGGGATCACACTCCTCAGCCTCCCTGGGAAGGTCTATGCCAAGGTACTGGAGAGGAGAGTCCGGCCGTTGGTCGAACCTCGGATTCAGGAGGAGCAATGTGGTTTTCGTCCTGGCCGTGGCACATCGGACCAGCTCTTTACCCTCTCGAGAATTCTTGAGGGTTCGTGGGAGTTTGCCCAACCAGTTTACATGTGTTTTGTGAACTTGGAGAAGGCATTTGACCGCGTCCCTCGTGGATTTTTGTGGGGGGTGCTTCGGGAGTATGGGGTATCGGGCTTGTTGTTACGAGCTATTCGGTCTCTGTACGACCGTTGTGAGAGTTTAGTTCGTATTGCCAACACTCGGTCGGAGTCATTCCCAGTGAGAGTTGGACTCCGCCAGGGCTGCCCTTTGTCACCGGTCCTGTTCATAATTTTTATGGACAGGATTTCTAGGCGCAGCCAGGGAATGGAAGGTGTCATGCTTGGTGACCACAGGATCTCATCTCTGTTGTTTGCAGATGATGTTGTCCTGTTGGCTTCATCCAGCAATGACCTACAGCTCTTGCTGGGACGGTTTGCCGCTGAGTGTGAAGCGGCTGGGATGAGAATCAGCACCTCCAAGTCCGAGTCCATGGTCCTCAGCCGGAAAAAGGTGGATTGTCCTCTCCGGGTTGGGGACAGGCTCCTGCCCCAAGTGGAGGAGTTTAAGTATCTTGGGGTCTTGTTCACGAGTGAGGGGAAAATGGAGCGAGAGATCGACAGACGGATTGGAGCAGCATCTGCAGTGATGCGGACGTTGTACCGGTCTGTTGTTGTGAAGAGGGAGCTTAGTTCTAAGGCAAAGCTGTCGATTTACCAGTCAATCTACGTTCCTACTCTCACCTATGGTCACGAGCTTTGGGTAATGACCGAAAGAACGAGATCGCGGATACAATCGGCTGAAATGAGCTTTCTCCGTAAGATTGCTGGACTCACCCTCAGAGATAGGGTGAAGAGCTCAGTCATCCGGGAGAGGCTCAGAGTAGAACCGCTGCTCCTCCACATTGAAAGGAGTCAGTTGAGGTGGTATGGGCATCTGATTAGGATGCCTCCTGGACGTCTCCCACTTGAGGTGTTTCAGGCACGTCCCACTGGGAGGAGACCCCGGGGCAGACCCAGGACTCGGTGGAGAGACTATGTCTCCCAGCTAGTCTGGGAACGCCTTGGTATCCCCTCTGAAGAGCTGGAGCAGGTGGCTGGGGAGAGGGAAGTCTGGGCTTCTCTGCTTGAACTGCTGCCTCCGCGACCCGGACCTCCGGAAAAGCGGTAGAAGATGGATGGATGGATGGATGGATGTTTGTATCATGTTTGTTTAAAAAAAAAAAAAGGTTCAATAAAGATATTGTGGAAAAAAAAAACTTGTTGTAATAAAATTTGAGTTCCAGCACAGTTCATCTCTCCGTTGGTCATTCCGGTTTCCGAACATAACAGTAATTAGAATGAATGCTACAAAATAAAACCCAGGAAAGAGTTACGAATGGTTTTCAAAAGACTTCACACAGGATGCTTAGATGCTTCACTCTTGGCAGACTTGCTATGTGTGAATTAAACTGATACAGGGGTGTAGCTAGGGGCCCAAGATAATGTTTGTAGTTTTTCATTTTGGGTCAGTTTGTTATTTCTGCCAATACTTTAAGAGGCTTGTGGATATAGTGACAATTTATTTTTACAAGTAATCATACAATTTTAAAAGAACACAAACGTTTGGGAATAAATGGCAAAGCTCTCTAGTGGGGCGGGGAGGGGGCAGGTGCCCCCACTTGACCCCCTGTACAGCCACAGCTGTGCCTTTGTGTATCTTTATTCTTTTTATATCTAGAATCTGGATTGGGTGGGGGGGGGGGGGGTGATAGTAATTTCATAGAATTGCCTCTGAGTGTGTTTCCATGAGTTGGAACTGAGCAGTGGAGAAAAAAGCCTCTTATCAGGATTAACATAAGAGCTGCAGTTATTAATATACTGCTGCAAACATGGCATGTCTCTGTCTCTTCCTAGTTCACACTGGCACCCTGTAATGTTTAAAGAATTTCTCTCCATCTCATAATATGAGCCGTACTGATTGTGAAATTTGTGCCAGTATCAATAGTCATCCTAAAAACAATAATTTGACCAATTACCTAAACTCATTGTTTCTTTTGTTTTTGTTCTCATCTGTTCTCCCTTTAATGCCAGGGAAACAAATAATTATGAATTTTAAAAAAAACTGTATTTCAGCCCTTTATCACACCATAATGAACACAAATTAAATCATTTATAAAACAAATAGTGTTGCTGTCAAGACAACACCAAGACCAGACTGAGACCAAGACATATCTAATATTTTAAGAATGGACCGAGGGGGAACGGACCGGGGGAAAGGTTCTACATACCTAAAATACCTAAATATAACATTTTAACTTTTTCCATGAATCAAAAAACACTTCAGGCAGGCTAATTCAGATCATTGTACATTAGAATTAAAGTGCATTAAAAACTAAGCATGACCAAATGTTGCTGTAACATTGAGCCCGGTTTTATGGTCACAATAATCTGATAACTGGGAGTAATCAGATAATGATAATAATCAGATCTGACATGTTTATATGCACTGAATAAATGGTATTTTTGGCAATGACTACGTGATTATGTGATTTCTCATAACTTGACAATGGTCTTTATGCAATTATTCTGTTTACCATACATGATGACTTAAATAACACTGGTCAACATCAAATTTATTGTCTAAGGTTTTTAGCTGATTTAGGACAATTTTGATGTGCTGAATCCAAAAATCACATTGGTTTTGCTCAATCAGGTCAACTTTTTGAACTATGGCCACATGTTTTTTACATTTTTGTTTACATGTACAGGTATTTTCGCTTTGATGCAAAATTCTTTTTTTATTTCTTGAAATTCTCTGAATTTTGAACAATGATGACATAACATTCAATTTACATGTACTTACCTTTATCAAGGTCTACTATTCAATTTACAGTACAACTGTACAACAGCTGTACAACTGCTTACAACTTAGCATAAAAGCCTGACCTGATGGAGAGAAACGGATGTCATTTTCGGATTCAGCGGTGCAAAATTGTCTTAAATCAGTTGAAAAAACACAGACAACTTACAAAAAAATAATTTTTGTTATGTGTAATCAGATGAACGCTAAAAATCCGATTATAACAAGTTTATTAATGTGCATGACTCGATGGCTCGGGTCTGGTGGCCGGGTTTCTACCCATGGGACCCAGCCACGGTCAGCCTGAAAGGAGTTACATGGGTCCGCCCTGGGCTCACCACCTGCAGGAGGGACCACGGAGGTCCGGTGAAATATGGCTCAGGTGACGGTCGAAGGCAGAGACCTTGGCAGTCTGATCCCCAACTTTTAAAACTGGCTTTTGGGAGGTGGAACGTCACCTCTCTGGTGGGGAAGGAGCCTGAGCTGGTGCACAAGGTTGAGAGATACCGGCTAGATATAGTTGGGCTCACCTTAACAGCTCTGGTTCTAGAACCAGTTTCCTGGAGAGGGGCTGGAGCTTGGCCTACTCTGGAGTTGCCACAGGCGAGAGGCGACGAGCAGGGGTAGGCATTTTTGTATCGCCCCACCTTGCTACCTCGACACTGGAGTTCTCCCCGATGGACAAAAGGGTTGTTTCCCTACGCCTTAGGGTTGGAAAATGGGTCCTGACCATCATTTGTGCCTATGCACCAAATGACGGTTCAGAGTACCCACCCTTTTTGGAGTCTGTGACTGGGGTGCTGGAGAGTGCTCCTCTTGGAGACTCCATTGTCCTACTGGGGGACTTCAATGTGCACATAGGCAACAACAATGAAACCTAGAGGGGCGTGATTGGGAGGAATGGCCTGCCTGATCTGAACCCGAGTGGTGTTCAGTTATTGGAATTCTGTGCCAACCACAGTTTGTCCATAACAAACACCATGTTCATGCATAATGGTGTCCACATGGACACCAGGATTTGCAATGGGAGACCCACTATCAGCCATTATGAGCAGCTTTTTCATGGAGGATCTGGAAAACAAAGCCATCAACACAGCACCTACACAATGCAAACCCACCCTTTGGAAGAGATACGTGGATGACATTCTGGAAAAAATAAGGAAAGGACACCCACAAGAACTCACTGACCATCTGAACAGCACGGTCAGCACTGGGAACATAAAATTCACACACGAAGAGGAGGAAAATGACACCATAGCCTTTCTGGACATGAAAAGCCACCACAACGATGATAGCAGCATAAAAATCACAATCTACAGGAAACCAACCCACACAGATCAATACCTACTATGGACATCGGAACACCCCACAGCACACAAGTTATCAGTTGTCAGGACATTATATGAACGAGCCACCATCATCATAGACCAAGAAGACAGACAGGAGGAGGAAAACCACATAAAACATGCACTTACAGTGGGGCAAAAAAGTAGTTAGTCAGCCACCAATTGTGCAAGTTCTCCCACTTAAAAGATGAGAAAGGTCTCCAATTTTCATCATAGGTATACCTCAACTATGAGAGTCAAAATGAGAAAAAAAAAAAATCCAGAAAATCACAATGAAGGATTTTTAATGAATTAATTGGTAAATTCCTCGGTAAAATAAGTATTTGGTCAATAACAAAAGTTCATCTCAATACTTTGTTATATACCCTTTGTTGGCAATGACAGAGGTCAAACATTTTCTGTAAGTCTTCACAAGGTTTTCACACACTGTTGCTGGTATTTTGGCCCATTCCTCCATGCAGATCTCCTCTAGAGCAGTGATGTTTTGGGGCTGTCACTGGGCAACACGGACTTTCAACTCCCTCCAAAGATTTTCTATGGGGTTGAGATCTGGAGACTGGCTAGGCCACTCCAGGACCTTGAAATGCTTCTTACGAAGCCACTCCTTCATTGCCCGGGCGGTGTGTTTGGGATCATTGTCATGCTGAAAGACCCAGCCACGTTTCATCTTCAATGCCCTTGCTGGTGGAAGGAGGTTTTCACTCAAAATCTCACGATACATGGCCCCATTCATTCTTTCCTTTACACTGATCAGTCGTCCTGGTCCCTTTGCAGAAAAACAGCCCCAAAGCATGATGTTTCCACCCCCATGCTTCACAGTAGGTATGGTGTTCTTTCTCCTCCAAACACGACAAGTTGAGTTTTTACCAAAAAGTTCTATTTTGGTTTCATCTGACCATATGACATTCTCCCAATCCTCTTCTGGATCATCCAAATGCTCTCTAGCAAACTTCAGACGGGCCTGGACGTGTACTGGCTTAAGCAGGGGGACACGTCTGGCACTGCAGGATTTGAGTCCCTGGAGGCGTAGTGTGTTACTGATGGTAGCCTTTGTTACTTTGGTCCCAGCTCTCTGCGGGTCATTCACTAGGTCCCCCCGTGTGGTTCTGGGATTTTTGCTCACCGTTCTCGTGATCATTTTGACCCTCAAGGGTGAGATCTTGCATGGGGCCCCAGATCGAGGGAGATTATCGGTGGTCTTGTATGTCTTCCATTTTCTAATAATTGCTCCCACAGTTGATTTCTTCACACCAAGCTGCTTACCTATTGCAGATTCAGTCTTCCCAGCCTGGTGCAGGTCTACAATTTTGTTTCTGGTGTCCTTTGACAGCTCTTTGGTCTTGACCATAGTGGAGTCTGGAGTCTGACTGTTTGAGGTTTTGGACAGGTGTCTTTTGTACTGATAATGAGTTCAAACAGGTGCCATTAATACAGGTAACGAGTGGAGGACAGAGGAGCCTCTTAAAGAAGAAGTTACATGTCTGTGAGAGCCAGAAATCTTGCTTGTTTGCAGGTGACCAAATACTTATTTTACCGAGGAATTTACCAATTAATTCATTAAAAATCCTTCAATGTGATTTTCTGGATTTTTTTTTCTCATTTTGTCTCTCATAGTTGAGGTATACCTATGATGAAAATTGGAGACCTCTCTCATCTTTTAAGTGGGAGAACTTGCACAATTGGTGGCTGACTAAATACTTTTTTGCCCCACTGTATACGCTGCCAATATCCAGTATGGGCTATAAACAAAGGGAAACAGCAAGTCAAAAACAAAGAAAACAAAAAGGAAATAAGACATAGAACAAAAGCCAAAATCAAAAACAAGGACACCATAACTATACCATACATACGAGGGATCACCGAACCAATTCAAAGAATCATGAAAAAATACAAAATAAACACAGCAGTCAAACCACACAAAAAATTAAGACAGTTATTAGTACACCCCAAGGACAGAATAGAACAAGACAAAAAATGCAATGTAATATATGGAATATCATGCAGATCATGCAACAAAACCTACATTGGAGAAACTGGAAGACCATTCACCACAAGAAAACAAGAACACCGGAAGGAATGTGAGAAGGAAACACAAGGACGACTCACAAGATCACAAAAAGAAAAGGCAGAACAAGAAACATTAAAATCAGCAATATCAGATCACTGCAAAAGAAATAATCACATCATGGACTGGGACAACGCAAGGATTATTGGATCGGAGAGCAACAGACACAAACGTTGGATCAAGGAGGCCATAGAGATCAGGAAGCGGGGAAAAGACACCATGAACCGAGATGAGGGGGCCTTTATGCTTTCCCACACCTGGGATCACATTCTCCAGAGACCATCTGACGGCGGGAGGCGGGGCCGGCTCGGTGGATCTGACAGATCTGCTGAGCTGGCCCTGCCTACAAAAGTCAGCTGATAAATGTCACCTGGCAGCAATCAGCTGGCTCTTCTGACGAAGGCTGCAGTGTACAGTCGAAACATGTTAAGAAGGTAAAGACATCTCCTTTCTATTTTATTTTTGTCTAGTTTTAGTTGTTTGTGTGTGCATGGATACACTTAATTACTTTGTTCACTATTAGTGTGTGCTTCGGGCTCTAAATGTGGGGAGGGTCTGACTGGTGTGCATGTGTTTTGGACTTTTCGGGGGGGGTAATGTTGTTTATTATATTTTATGACGCTTTATTGTATGATATGGGTGGTGGCTCCGCCTTTCTGGTTCCGCCGCCTCCTGGGGTGTAAAAAGCTGATGTGAAGAGGCACTGCCTCTTTCAACCACCTCTCTGCCTAGTGGGAGCGTCAGTCTGTTCATTGTGAGTTATACAATAAAGTTCTGTTCAGTTCACCACTCGCCTCGTTATTGTGCCACATTCTACGGACATAACAGTTTGTATTGCCAGCACCCAGTGGAACTCGTTTTCAGTGAGAGTTGGACTCTGCCAGGGCTGCCTTTTATCATAGACCCATAACACTGGTCAACACCAAATTTATTGTCTAAGGGTTTTTTTTAGCCGATTTAGGACAATTTTGATGTGCTGAATCCAAAAATCACATTGGTTTTGCTCAATCAGGTCAACTTTTTGAACTATGGCCACATGTTTTTTTAGGTTTTTGTTTACATGTACAGGTATTTTCACTTTATATGACGCAAAATTCTTTTTTATTTCTTGAAATTCTCTGAATTTTGAACAATGATGACATAGTATTCAATTTACATGCACTTACAGTACCTTTATCAATGTCTACTACCGTAATCAATTTACAGTACAACTGCTGTACAACTGCTGACCTGATGGAGAGAAACGGATGTCATTTTCGGATTCAGTTGCCCAAAATTGTCTTAAATCAGTTGAAAAAACACAGGCAACTTACAAAAAAATTATTTTTGTTATGTTGTGTAATTGTTCATAATTGTTCAATTGTTCATAATTGTTGTGGACAGGATATCTAGG
This sequence comes from Pholidichthys leucotaenia, assembly GCA_020510985.1. NCBI lineage: Eukaryota > Metazoa > Chordata > Actinopteri > Cichliformes > Pholidichthyidae > Pholidichthys > Pholidichthys leucotaenia. The sequence continues at coordinate 117,702,826 of CM035837.1, forward strand.
TGCAGCCAAGGAACGGAGGGTGTCATGTTCGGTGACCACAGGATTTCATCTCTGCTGTTTGCAGATGATGTCCTGTTGGCTTCATCGAGCAATGACCTACAGGGCTTGTTGAGACGGTTTACTACTGAGTGAAGCAGCTGAGATGAGAATCAGCAGCTCCGAGTCCGAGTCCATGGTCCTCAGCCGGAAGAGGGTGGATTGTCTTCTCTGGGTTGGGGACAAGCTCCTGCCACAAGTGGAGGAGTTTAAGTACAGTGGATATAAAAAGTCTACACACCCCTGTTCAAATGCCAGGTTTTTGTGGTGTAAAAATGAGACCAAGATAAATTATTTCAAAACTTTTTTCCACCATTAATGTGACCTACATATAACCTATACAACCCAGTTGAAAAACAAACTGAAATTTTTTAAGGGGAAAAATAAAAAACTTACAATAACATGGTTGCATAAATATGCACACCCTCTTATAACCGGGGATGTGGCTGTGTTCAGAATTAACCATTCACATTCAAACTCATGTTAAATGAGAGTCAGCACACACCTGCCACCATTTAAAGTGTCTCTGATTAACCCCGAATAAAATTCAGCTGTTCTAGTAGGCTTTTCCTGACATTTTTGTAGTCACATCTTACAGCACAAGCCATGGTCCGCAGAGAGCTTCCAAAGCATCAGAGGGATCTCATTGTTCAAAGGTATTAGTCAGGAGAAGGGTACAGAATAATTTCCAAAACATTAAATATACCATGGAACACAGTGAAGACAGTCATCATCAGGTGAAGAAAATATGACACAACAGTGACATTACCAAGAACTGGACATCCCTCCAAAATTGATGAAAAGATGAGAAGAAAACTGGTTGGGGAGGCTGCCAAGAGGCCGACTGCAACACTGAAGGAGCTGCAGGAATTTCTGGTAAGTACTGGCTGTTTAGTGCATGTGACAACAATCTCTTGTCTTCTTCATATGTCTGGGCTATGGGGTAGGGTAGCAAGACAGAAGCCTTATCTTATGAAGAAAAACATCCAAGCCCGGCTACATTTTCAAAAACACATTTGAAATCTCCCAAACGCATGTGGAAAAGTGTGTTCTGGTCTGATGAAGGTTGAACTTTTTGGCCATAATTCCAAAAGGTATATTTGGCGCAAACATAACACTGTTCATCACCAAAAGAACACCATACCTACAGTGAAGCATGGTGGTGGCAGCATCATGCTTTGGGGCTGTTTTTCTTCAGCTAGAACTGGGGCCTTAGTTAAAGTGGAGGGAATTATGAACAGTTCCAAATACCAGTCAGTGTTGGCACAAAACATTCAGGCTTCTGCTAGAAAGCTGAAGATGAAGAGGAACTTCATCCTTCAGCACAACAGTGACCCAAAGCACACATCCAAATCAACAAAAGAATATCTTCACCAGAGGAAGATTAAGGTTTTGGAATGGCCCAGCCAGAGTCCAGACCTGAATCCAATCGAACATCTGAGGGGTGATCTGAAAAGGGATGTGCACAGGAGATGCCCTCACAATTGGACAGATTTGGAGCATTTTTGCAAAGAACAGTGGGCAAATATTGCCACATCAAGATGTGCTATGCTGATAAACTCCTAACCAAAATGACTGAGTGCTGTAATAAAAGCCAAAGGTCCTGCAACAAAGTATTAGTTTAAGGATGTGCATATTTATGCAACCAGGTTATTGTAATTTTTTATTTTTCCCCTTAAAAGATTTGTTTGTTTTTCAGTTGGGCTGTACAGGTTATAGGTCACACATTAATGGTGGAAAAGGTTTGAAATGATTTATCTTGGTCTCATTTTTTTCATCACAGAAAACTGGCATTTGAACAGGGGTGTGCAGACTTTTTATATCCACTGTATCTCAGGGTCTCATTCATGAGTGAAGGAAGAATGGAGCGAGAGACTGACAGATGGATCAGAGCAGCATCTACAGTGATGGGGACGTTGTACCAGTCTTTGAAGAGGGAGCTAAGCTCTAAGGCAAAGCTGTCGATTTACCGGTCAGTCTATGTTCCTACCCTCAACTATGGTCATGAGCTTTGGTAATGACCGAAAAAATGAGATTGCGGATACAAGCGGCTGAAATGAGCTTTCTCTGTAGGATCTAAGGATTCACCCTTAGCTCAGCCATCCGTGAGAAGCTTAGAGTAGAACCGCTTCTTCTCCACATTGAAAGGAGCCAGTTGAGGCAGTTTGGGGATCTGATCAGGATGCCTCCTGGACGCCTCTCACTTCAGATTTTTCGGGCATGTCCCACTGGGAGGAGACCCCGGGGCAGATACAGGACATGCTGGAGAGACTACATCTCCCACCTGGCCTGGGAACGTCTTGGTGTCCTCTCTGAAGAGCTGGGGCAGGTGGCCAGGGAGAGCGAAGTTTAGGCTTCTCTGCTTGAGCTGCTGCCTCCGCGACCCGGACCTGCAGAAAAGTGGTAGAGAATGGATGGATAGATGGATGGATGGATGGATGGATGGATGGATGGAGTGTGCATGTAAACATAGCCACTGTGCACTTGAATCGTATACAAACTTTAACTGTAATTGTTTTATTTAAATTTATGATTGAACAAATATGGCAAAATAATATGTGAATAATGGTTTTTATTGATTATTGTTGTTATTATTATTATTGGTGGTGGTGTTGTAATTCTGTCCCCATCCATCACTTCCTTCCTGTAATCCTCCCGCAGCAGCACAGTTCAGCAGTACCGAGGTTAACAAAGCGCTACTTTGACTTGATTTGGACAGGTTTTAATCCAATAATTTGGTAAGTTCGTAAAATTTGAAAGTATCAAATAGTTACCGTACTCCGTGGGACTGGTTTATTGGCTGTGAAAATGTTATTTGTGTTATTGGATGTTTTCTTTCGATATTCCGCTGATGCTAACCAGCTAGCTAGCGGAGTGATAAAGTCCCATTGACTTTCGTTTTGCTAAGCTAAGTCAGGCTAGCTGGCCGTGCCGGTTTGTGATTATGAGCGATATAGTTGCGTTAGGTTGTGATGTTACAAAGGAACTATGATCATTACTGTGACTGTAGAATAGATCTGTCATAAATACAATAATATTGCTCACACCATATTTGAAGTTAATCGTAAACTTGGTTGAATTGGCTAATATCCTGCTAAGCTAACGCTCACTGTTAGCATCCATAACGTCAATAAAACAGATGTTTCTGGTTTCTAAAATCTGAATCAACCTGTGCTGCGGTGATCCACGGTTATGTGTTACTGTCTGTTAATACTGCCTGTATAGGCTGTGTATTTGATGAAGAATTAAAAAAAGGGTCGAGCCTGATTCCGGGGTGGGTCAGAAACACTTTTGCGGAAATACAGTATAAGATCATGGAAGAGAGTTCATACCTGACGTCACCCCAGACTCAACTAAAGACTCTTGTTAAAACCTAATATTTTACTCTGGGCTCAAATCAACATGTATCCACCTTATTCCTAGGCCCCATGATATCTTGTGTGAATTATGGTAGCAACTTTTCCTTGTTAAAAAACAATGACTTTGGCATCAAAAATGCAGGAACACAGCCTTTTGCACCTCAAAAACTCTTAATATAATCATACCACATCCCACGACTATGGGGGGATGAGAAGATGACCTTAAAAAGTGGCCAGTAGCTCCGTTAGTTAGCTCCGCTGCTAACATGCTAACGCTGTAAACAAATAAAAGCTCTGCGATATAGCAGTGTCTCCACCGCAATAAAGTCTACAGTAAAGGCTGCATTTTGTTACAATATGTTGGACATATTCAGATTTACCTCAGACGTAGAGTCTAGTCAGAGCCACAAAAAACCACAGCACCGTGCTTGGGCGTTTCAAATTTGGGGTAAAACGTCAGATCTGTGACATTAATACAAGTGAAAACATACCTGGCTCATGTCTTTGTGTCTGTACCACCTATCTCACGAACAATCCTTTAGTTTTCCATGCATGATCTACTCATTGCTGTTGAAGCCACAGATTTAGCTGTGCTTATCTATGAGGAGCATCAAGTACCAGACTTACGCAAAAACATTCAAAAATGCAAAAACTACAAGTGCTGAAATTAGCAGCCACTTGAGTGCAAAACACGTATGTGGACTATACATTAAAAACACTATTTTAAATGCCTTTGCTTCCCCACTGTTACTGACTGATTTAACACTAGGTCAGCTGAAACTGGAAGCTCCGCCCATAATCGTTCCGACAGCGGCACCCCCAGGAATAAGGTGGATAGCTGACAGCTGAAGAATAAATAGTGTTGATTTAGCAGTGACACTCAAAACTAGTTCACTTCAATTCAAGCTTTATTCCGACGTATGGTCCACATAGTAAAAGAAACAAAACGCCAACACAATACGGACTTGATATAAGAACAGAAACAGGTTAAAAAAGTTAGTCCCGTGTATTGTGTTCAAATAGCATAACTAGCAGCAGTTTATTATTATTATTATTATTCATGGTACCCACTCATCTGACAACTGTCCTCAGTGGGATTCTGCAGGAAAGTGTTCTTGAGCCACTTTTTTTTTTTTTTTTTTTTTTTTTTTAAGTGGCATGCCTGATGTACACAGTAACATACTGATGTTTGCTGATGATACTAAAGTTTTTATGAACATTAAGAAGGATGATGACTGTGACATTGTAGGAAAAGTTTAACAGGTTAACTGACTAGAATAAATCATGGCAGCTGAAGTTTAATCCAGAAAAATGTATGGTATTACATCTGGGAAATACAAACGAGGGCCGTGCATATCACATAAACACTTCTGACACAGTGGTTACTGTTCTCTAATTTTGCTCACAGTTTTTTTTTTTTTTTTCAAAATAAATGTTTGTGCTGAAGTACCTTGATTATTTAAAAAAAAAAAAAATGCCAGTACAGCAGTGGTATAGGCACAGCTGATGTTCTGTCAAATTCTGAAAAATGAAGAATAACATATGTTAGAATAAATCAAGTATTAATACATTGTTTCCTAATTTTTCATCTCCACTATATATATATATACAGTATATACTGTATATATATATATATATATATATATATATATATATATATATAGACACACACACACACATACATACAGTCGTGAAAAAAATAAGGACACCCCATTAAATATTCAGTTCTTTATTAATAAATGTTCACATATCTATGCCTAACTTTGTTTTTGTTTTATTTGCATTTTTTTTAACATTTATTCTAGCCATTTCAAGTGGGAAAGAATGTGGGGGTGTCCTAATTATTCCTTACTGTTTGTTTAGAATTACATTTACAGAAAATTTGAAAAAAAGTCTTTAATTCATTTTTAATTGTTTAGTTGTATGACATAAACTGGCTTTTGGTACGTGGAATGTCACCTCTCTGGTGGGGAAGGAGCCTGAGCTGGTGTATGAGGTTGAGAGATACCGGCTAGATATAGTCGGCCTCACCTCAACACACAGCTCCGGTTCCGGAACCAGTCTCCTGGAGAGGGGTTGGAGCTTGGCCTTTTCTGGAGTTGCCCCGGGCGAGAGGCGACGAGCAGGGGTGGGTATTCTTGTATCACCCCACCTTGCTGCCTCTATATTGGAGTTTTCCCCGGTGGACGAAAGGGTTGCTTCCCTGCGCCTTCGGGTTGGGAAACAGGTCCTGACCATCATTTGTGCCTATGCACCAGATAATGTTTCAGAGTACCCACCCTTTTTGGAGTCTGTGACTGGGGTGCTGGAGGGTGCTCCTGGAGACTCCATTGTCCTACTGAGACTCCATTGTCCTACTGGGGGACTTCAGTGTGCACGTGGGTAACGACAGTGAAACCTGGAGGGGGGTGATTGGGAGGAACGGCCTGCCCAATCTGAACCCGAGTGGTGTTCAGTTATTGGACTTCTGTGCTAACCACAGTTTGTCCATAATGAACACCATGTTCAAGCATAAGGGTGTCCATATGTGCACCTGGCACCAGGACACCCTAGGTCGCAGGTCGATGATCGATTTTGTTATTGTGTCATCAGACCTCCGATCGTATGTCTTGGGACACCCGGGTAAAGAGAGGTGCAGAGCTGTCAACTGATCACCACCTGGTGGTGAGTTGGATCCGATGGCAGGGGAGGAAGCCATTCAGACCCGGTAGACCCAAACGTATAGTGAGGGTGTGCTGGGAACGTCTGGTCGAGGCCCCTGTCCGGGAGGTCTTCAACTCCCACCTCCGGAAGAACTTCAACCACATTCCGAGGGAGTCTGGAGACATGGAGTCTGAATGGGCCATGTTCTCCACCTCTGTTGTTGAAGCGGCGGCCCAGAGCTGCGGCCGCAAGGTGGTCGGTGCATCTCGTGGCGGCAACCCCCGAACCAAGTGGTGGACACCAGTGGTGAGGGAGGCCATTAAGCTGAAGAAGGAGTCCTATCAAGCTTGGTTGGCTTGTGGGACTCCCGAAGCAGCTGAGGTGTACCGGCAGGCCAAGCGGAGTGCAGCTCGGGTGGTTGCTGAAGCAAAAACCCGGGTATGGGAGGAGTTCGGTGAGGCCATGGAACAAGACTTTCGGTCGGCCTCGAAGAGATTTTGGCAAACTGTCCGGCGGCTCAGGAGGGGAAAGCAGCGCCCTGTCCACACTGTGTATGGTGCGGATGGGACACTGTTGACTTCAACTGGGGATATTGTCGGGTGGTGGAAGGAATGCTTCAAGGATCTCCTCAATCCCACTGATACGCCTTCCACAGAGGAAGCAGGGTTTGGGAACGAGGGGGGTGACTCGCCCATCACAGGGGCTGAGGTCGCCAAGGTGGTTAAAAATCTCCTTTGTGGCCGGGCCCCGGGGGTGGACGAGATTCGCCCTGAGTACCTCAAGGCCCTGGATGTTGTTGGGCTGTCATGGTTGACACGCTTCTGCAGCATTGCGTGGAGGTCGGGGGCAGTGCCTTTGGCATGGCAAACCGGGGTGGTGGTTCCTCTCTTCAAAAAAGGGGACCGGAGGGTGTGCTCCAACTTTAGAGGGATCACACTCCTCAGCCTCCCTGGGAAGGTCTATGCCAAGGTACTGGAGAGGAGAGTCCGGCCATTGGTCGAACCTCGGATTCAGGAGGAGCAATGTGGTTTTCGTCCAGGCCGTGGCACATCGGACCATCTTTTTACCCTCTCGAGAATTCTTGAGGGTTCGTGGGAGTTTGCCCAACCAGTTTACATGTGTTTTGTGGACTTGGAGAAGGCATTTGACCGCGTCCCTCGTGGTTTTTTGTGGGGGGTACTTCGGGAGTATGGGGTATCGGGCTTGTTGTTACGAGCTATTCGGTCTCTGTACGACCGTTGTGAGAGTTTGGTTCGTATTGCCAACACTCGGTCGGAGTCATTCCCAGTGAGAGTTGGACTCCGCCAGGGCTGCCCTTTGTCACCGATCCTGTTCATAAGTTTTATGGACAGGATTTCTAGGCGCAGCCAGGGAATGGAGGGTGTCATGCTTAGTGACCACAGGATCTCATCTCTGTTGTTTGCAGATGATGTTGTCCTGTTGGCTTCATCCAGCAATGACCTACAGCTCTTGCTGGGACGGTTTGCCGCTGAGTGTGAAGCGGCTGGGATGAGAATCAACACCTCCAAGTCCGAGTCCATGGTCCTCAGCCGGAAAAAGGTGGATTGTCCTCTCTGGGTTGGGGACAGGCTCCTGCCCCAAGTGGAGGAGTTTAAGTATCTTGGGGTCTTATTCACGAGTGAGGGGAAAATGGAGCGAGAGATTGACAGACGGATCGAAGCAGTATCTGCAGTGATGCGGACGTTGTACCGGTCTGTTGTGGTGAAGAGGGAGCTTAGTTCTAAGGCAAAGCTGTCGATTTACCAGTCAGTCTACATTCCTACTCTTACCTATGGTCACGAGCTTTGGGTAATGACCGAAACAACAAGATCGCAGATACAAGCGGCTGAAATGAGCTTTCTCCGTAGGATTGCTGGACTCACCCTCAGAGATAGGGTGAAGAGCTCAGTCATCCGGGAAAGGCTCAGAGTAGAACCGCTGCTCCTCCACATTGAAAGGAGTCAGTTGAGGTGGTATGGGCATCTGATTAGGATGCCTCCTGGACGCCTCCCACTTGAGGTGTTTCAGGCACGTCACACTGGGAGGAGACCCCGGGGCAGACCCAGGACTCAGTGGAGAGACTATGTCTCCCAGCTGGTCTGGGAACGCCTTGGCATCCTCTCTGAAGAGCTGGAGCAGGTGGCTGGGGAGAGGGAAGTCTGGGCTTCTCTGCTTGAACTGCTGCCTCCGCGACCCAGACCTCCGGAAAAGCGGTAGAAGATGGATGGATGGATGGATGGATGGACATGACTCTCCCAGTATTTTTAACATTGATATTAAATAGCCATATGTCTAAATATGTAAAAAAACAAAACAAAACACACAGGTTTATACAGGGTGTCCTAATTTTTTCACATGACTGTACACACACATGCATACTGTGTCACTACTCACAAAAAGTTAGGGATATTTGACTTTCGGGTGAAATTTATGGGAAATGTAAAACATTCATGCTACAGTGATAATATATCATGAAAGTAGTGCATTTAAGTAGAAGCATGCAATAGTGATTTCCTCATTTTAAACAATTTATTGAAACAAAACCCAACAACAGTGGTGGGTATACCACAACAAAAAATGTCAATGGCTGTGTTCGAAATGTTCACTTGTTCACCACATAGTGTACTACATTTGAATGGGAGTCAATTGAAATGTAGTGCACTATGTAGTGAATGAGTGGACATTTCGAACGCAGCAAATGTCTCAATAACTTTTCATGTGCCCTTGAGCATCAATTACAGCTTGACAACGACATCTCATGCTGTTCACAAGTTGACTTATTGCCTGCTGAGGCATGGCATTCCAGTCTTCTTGAAGGGCAGTCCTCAGGTCATTGAGGTTGTGGGGTGCAGGGTTACGAGCCTCTATATGGTGACTGAGCTGATCCCATAGGTTTTCTATGGGATTCAGGTCTGGAAAAAGTGCAGGCCACTCCATTTGAGGTACCCCAGCCTCCAGCAGCCGTTCCCTAATGATACAACCTCGATGAGCTGAAATGTTGTCATCCGTGAAGATGAAATAAGGCCTGTGTTGTTCATGCAGGCACACAATGACTGGATTAATGATGTTATTCAGGTAGTATTGGCTTGTCACTGTACCATTCACAAGGTGTAGGGTAGTTCTGTATTGACTAGACATACCTGCACAGAGTGTAATATCACCACAACAGTGGCTGATGCATAGCATTCTCCTTGACGTATCCAACATCGTTGGTGGCCGTCATTTCTGCTCAACATAGATCGACTTTCATCAGAGAACAGCACTGAGGCCCACTGGTCCCTTGTCCAGTGTAAATGCTCCCTGGCCCGTGCAAGATGATGACGCCTAGGGCTGTCGCGGTAGAGGAATTTTCCCTGTGGTGACGGTGGACAGTTCAACACCACGGTATTATTGCAAATGTTTTTAGGACCCTGTGGTCTCAATTTAATCATGGTTTATAACTTATGTGGCATATGATGGAAGCTGTGAGAGACTTGCTGCAGCTCCACTCTCAACTTTATGTATGTGTGTCACAATTGTGCGGAGCTCCGCTTTTTCTACAGGCATGAACTGCTGATTCTGTTAAAAAAAAAAAAAAAAAAGATAATTTTCATAAAGTAGTGGTGGTAGCTACGGGGTGTGTGCACTGGAGACTGCAGCGACATTCAGCTTATTTAAGCAGGACAGTCTTCGTACAGGACCCTGCATGGCTCTTGTCGCCGTGATTTTTGCCGCTGTCCGAAAAATCACGTTCAAACAAGCGTTGGCTCTCAGAGCTCATACACAGGAGCATACACAGTCAGGATCATAAACGCTCCACTCAGAAGGAAATAACACGCTTTGTGCCCTTTCAGTGCTTAATGTCACGGCTGTATTTAGCAAGGAGTCCAAACGCTTTCACCATTGACTGCCTGCTTGAGTCCGTCTGGAGAGAGAGTGCCCCAAATGGTGCTGCCGCTGCTGGGGTGCTGTAGAAGCTTCCAGAGTACCAGGTGCAAACATGCTGTTGGGAGTAAAAATACACTTAATTTAACAATTTATTTAATAATCAATAGGGGCACATAAGTGAACAACGAGATATAACCACATACACACAAAAAAGTGAACACCGCGGTTGTTGTGTTCGCCCGTTTTCCTCCGTGGTAGGCGTGTCCATAGCACGGTATTACATAATTACGGTTATTGCGACAGCCCTAAGGATGCCTGTGCCTGGTGTGGTCAGGTACCCTTGCAGGTTGTCTAGCACGCAGACCACGCTGATGTAAACGGTTTTGAATAGTCTGATGTGACACTTCGGTGCCTTTCACCTCCTTTAAATGGCGCCTGGAGTTGAGTGGCATTCATCTTCCGGTTCTGCAGGGCACTGTTCACAATGAAGCGGTCATCAGCGTGGGATGTGGCCAAAGGACGTCCACTTCTACTGTATGCCTTTCTGTGACTCTTCCAGTCTCTGTGTATCGCTGTTGTAACCTGCTGATGAAACTCTGACACTCTAAGCTCAGTGGCCACTTCCCTCTGACAACATCCTGTTTGAAGCCTTGCAATGGCGAGGTACTGTTGATCAGTTGTGAGGTGTTGTCTTGGTCTCATGATGTCAAAATGTGAACAGCATGATGAAGAGGACTGTTAATATACCAATTCTAATTGAACCAGAAAATTTATTGGTTGATTCATGGATCAAACACCTGTTGTAAATTTTGGCGTTAAGCATCTTGTTAGAGAACAGCTAGTTATCCAAAAAGTACTGAAACATTGAACAGTTGGAAATGTGCATTCAAAAGGTTAGAGAAGTTCAAATTAAGTTCACCTCTAAAGGTTATAGTGCATTTTAGGTACATCCTGAAATTTCACCCGAAAGACGAATATCACTAACTTTTTGTGAGTAGTGTATGTTTGTATGTATGTATATATGTACAGTGTTGTGAAAAAGTGTTTGCTTCCTTCCTGATTTCTCATTTGTTTGTATGTTTGTTACATTTAAATATTTCAGATCATCAAACAAATTTAAATATTAGACAAAGATAACACAAGTGAACAGACAATACAGTTTTTAAATGAAGGTGTTTATTATTTTGTTTATTTTTTTATGGGTTTTTTTATTGCACATCAATATTACAGGGTGTGTATATACACATACAGTAACAATCACAGAAGTCCCTCAGAACAATGCTCACATATCATTATTTTTCTCCCCAATAATTCCATCCCCCACCCCCTCCCCTCCAAGAACATGCACGACACCACTAAAAAAAAAAAAAAGAAAAAAGGAAAAGATATACATACTGTAGGTACACCACTGCTGAAGCTGTGCGCTATACACTATGGTTCACATGGACAAATAACACAAGTGCAAATGGACGAGGGCTGCTAAGTGGGCACGGTTTTAAGTTTATTCAAATATGTCAACACTGGGTCCCACACAGAAAAGAATTTGTCCCTGGATCCCCTGAGAGTGTATTTTATTTTCTCTAACTGTATGAATTGCATCAGGTCACTAAACCACAGAGAGACGTTTGGTGGGTTTTTAGATTTCCAATGTAATAATATTCTTCTCCGTGCAAGCTGTGTTGTAAAAGCAATGATGTTTTTATGTCTTGTCCTCATTGTAGAATGTCTTCTATCTGTGGTACCAAATATAGCCATTACTGCATTGGGTTGGACAGCAATATTAAGTGCCTCTGACAATGTTTTAAAAATTGTAGACCAGTGCGTTGTCAGGGCTGGGCATGACCAAAACATATGGGTTAAGTCAGCAGGAGTGTTTCGACAGCTGGCATCTGTGTTAGGATATATTTTAGCCAGTCTTGCTTTAGAGAAATGGATGTGATGCAAAATCTTGAATTGTATTATGCTTAATTTGGCACAGGAAGTACTGTCATTCACTCTTTGTAGAGCGCTGGCCCAAATGTCCTCCTCCAAGTCGCCCCCCAATTCATCCACCCAGTCTGCCCTGACCTTTTCAAGGGCTGTGTTTTTAAAAGAAGTTATACAGTTATTAATTCTTGAAATGAGTCTTTTAGAGTTGAAAGAATTTTCAAGCAGATCGTCTAAGCCAGAAATTGATATACGTATATGGAAAGTTGGGATCATGATGCTGAAGGAAGTGGCGAACTTGGAAATATCGAAATAAGCTAGACCGAGGAAGGCCAAATTTTTGAGATAAATCATCAAAGCTTGCAAAAATATTGTTTATATACAAATCTTTTAATTTATAAATGCCTTGTCTTTGCCAAAGAGTAAATTCAAAGTCTAATCTAGCTGGGGGGAAAAGGTGGTTATTGTGTATGGGACTTAGATGAAGAAGATTTTTGAACCCAAAGTTCTGTCTAAATTGAAACCATATTTTAAGGGTATTTATCACGATTGGATTATTAGTATATTGTGAGATAGAGAGTGGAAGACTGGAGGTAACCAGGGCTCTAAGAGATGTTGGAATGCAAGATGCAGCTTCAGAGTGACACCAGTCTGTACCAGGAGAGTGAAGCCAATGCATGATTTTTTGAATGTTTGAGGCCCAATATATAATAAAAATTTGGAAGAGCTAAGCCACCTTGCATTTCAGGCCGCTGTAACAGTTCTAGCTGCTGTAGGGTTCTTCCCATCCCATATTTTTTTGGATTTGATTTTTGATTTTGTATACTTTAATTGATCCCCAGAGAGGATATTGAGGGCATCCACCTGGATGGATGAAGCAGCCATGGTACGGCGTTATCCCTTTACCATTCACACACACATTCACACCTAGGGCTACTTTTAGTCTCCAGTTAACCGAACCTGCATGTTTTTGGCCTGTGGGAGGAAACCGGAGAACTCTCGGAGTAAACCCACGCAGACACGGGGAGAACATGCAAACTCCACACAGATCACTGTTGGTCAGGGGCTGGGATCGAACCCGGGATCCCATGGCCAAGGGTGAGTTGCTGTGCTGCCGCAGTGCTAACCACTGCGCCACCGCACCGCCCAATATAAATATAAATGAATATGAAATAAGGACTTTATCAATGGATTTAAAGAAAGATTTAGGGAGATAAAGTGGGATACACTGAAACAGATAAAGAAATTTGGAAAGTACATTCATTTTGATGCAATTCACTTTTCCTGCTAAGGTTAGGTGAATCCTGCTAAGGATTTGACCCAAGATGGCGCCCACAGTGGTCGCCATGGTGCTTCGCTGCGCTTTGTTTTGTTTGTTTTTGTTCGTCAATTGTGTGTCTGCCTGCTCTTAAACCTGTGAAGAGCTACTAAATATCAGGACTTTCACTCCCACGGACCTACTCCCAGTTTTTTTTGGCTCCTGCCGCCGATCTGGTTCACCTTTTAGCCCAAAAAGTGAGACGGCGAAAGAGAGGAAGACGAGCGGGCGCTCTCGTGCGGCTTCGCAGGAGAGGCACGCGCACGGCTTTGCCTGGGATATTTCTGTCCAACGTCAATTCTCTCTATAACAAGGTAGATGAACTGAGACTGCTGATGCGATTTAAGGACCTCTCCACCTCATGTGCCCTCTGCTTTACTGAGACCTGGCTCAAGGAAAGGACACCGGACAGCGCGCTCCTCCTCGAGGGATTTCAGCTGTTTCGTGCTGATCGAGACTCGGGGCTCTCCGGCAAGACCACAGGCGGAGGAGTCTGCTTCTACATCAACAGCAGCTGGTGCTCCGATGTAACTGTGATTTCCCAACACTGTTCTCCCACTCTGGAATATTTATTCATCAACTGCAAGCCATTTTATTCCCCGCGTGAGTACGCTTCATTCATCCTGGCCGCTGTTTACGTCCCGCCCGACGCGGACGTGCGCGAGGCTCAGCGCACGCTCGCGGATCACATTCAACAAGCGGAGCGGACTTTTCCGGACTCTCTGGTTATTGTGGTTGGCGACTTTAACCAGAGCAACCTGAGCCACGAACTCCCCCGATACAAACAGTTTATTAAATGCCCCACCAGAGGAGAGAACACGCTGGATCACTGTTACACTACAGTTAAGGACGCGTATCGCGCTGTTCCCCGCGCTGCGCTCGGACTGTCTGATCACGTGATGGTCCACCTGATTCCCACATACAGACAGAGACTGAAGCTCACAAAACCTGTTGTGAGCACTACGAAGAAATGGACCAGTGAAGCTGGGGAGGAGCTGGGCATGTGCTTGGGAATAACTGACTGGGGCATGTTTAAAGGAGCCACGCATGATCTGGATGAATACACGGACACTGTGACCACATATATCCACTTTTGTGAGGAGAGTATTCTTCCATCGCGTACCAGGGTGAGATACTCCAACGACAAGCCCTGGTTCACAGCTAAGCTCAGACAGATCAGGAAGGAGAAGGAAGCAGCGTTGAAAAGTGGAGACAGGGACTGCTACAGGGAGGTCAAATACCGGTTTAGCAGAGAGCTAAACCGGTAAAAAAAAAAAAAAAAAAAAAAAAAGATGGCGGCGCGCCTAGACGCAGCGGCCCCTCTTGGTATCAGCGAGTGTGAGAGTTTTATTCATCCCAGACGTACATTCTGTAAAACTTACAACCGTGAGACCTTATTAAACATCAAGGTACTGCACGCTGCAAGAATCGCGGCGATCGGTTGTGATTTGGACATTCTACGCCAGCATGGAATTTTGGCGGAGTCCCCGCTGGAAGCTACCCGGGAGAGGAGGAAGCGGAAGCGGTGCGAGCGCAAGCAAAAGCGAGGAAAAAGGGCCGGGATCCATGCTAGGCTAAAGGCTAACCCCTCCAGACCAGCGGTACCGTCGCTTCTTCTATCAAACGTCCGCGCCGTCGAAAACAAGGCAGACGAGCTGCGTTTGCTGAAAGAAACCCGGAGAGAATGGAGGGACTGCTGTGTGTTTGTTTTCACCGAGACATGGCTCCACGACAACATTCCTGACGAGGCCATTCAGCTGGAAGATATGGCGATGTTCCGGGCTGACAGGGAAATGGCGAGCTCCGGTAAGAGCCGGGGGGGTGGGCTATGCATCTATGTTAACAAGAACTGGTGCGTTAATGCCACGTTAGTGTCTAAACACTGCTGTCCGTTGGCGGAGTTCCTTATTGTTAATTGTCGGCCTTTTTATCTGCCGAAGGAATTCAGCAACGTGTTTGTAGTTGGTGTTTACATAGCGCCGAGCGCTAACGCTAAAGCTAATGCTAAGAAGGCACTCGGGGAACTGCACAATGCAATCAGTAAAATCCAAACGTCACACCCGGACAGTTTTGTGGTGGTTGCGGGGGATTTTAACCACACCAGCCTAAAGACTGTGCTCCCCAAGTTTAAACAATGTGTAGACTTTAAGACCAGAGGAGAGAATATGTTGGACTTAGTGTACACAAACACAGATGCATATAAAGCGTTACCCCTCCCCCATCTCGGCCGTTCTGATCACATGTCCGTGATGCTGGTTCCTGCCTACAAACCTTTATTGAAGCGCAGCAGGCCAGCAGTGAAACAAATCAGGATTTTGCCAGAGAGTGCAACCTCTGCACTGCAAGACTGTTTTCATCACACAGACTGGAGGATCTTCAAAATAGCAGCCTTTCAGGAAGACAGGACAGATGTGGAGGAGTATGCTGATTCGGTCACCAGCTACATCGCGAAGTGCACAGAGGATGTCACTACAGTGAAGACCATCACTGTGCGGGGTAATCATAAGCCCTGGATGACTGCAGAGGTGCGCTCGCTGCTTACAGCCAGAGATGCAGCGTTCAGAGCGAAGGACAGGATTGCCCTCCGCTCAGCCAGGTCTGCGCTTTCAAAGGGAATTAAGGTGGCAAAGCGCGCCTATGTGGAGAAAATCCAGGGACACCTCTGTGACACTAGGAACACCAAGCAGATGTGGCAGGGAGTTCGGACACTGACGGGCTTTAAGTCTAGGCAGGGGGTCGATGATGACGACGCTTCGCTTCCAGACAGGCTTAACGACTTCTTTGCACGTTTTGAAGCATCAAACTCGACAATCAGAGGGAGGGCCGGCCCACTCCCACCATCGGTCGGACCAGCTTTTACCATTAACACAGTGGACACACGGAGGACCCTATCCAGAATCAACCCACGCAAAGCTGCAGGTCCAGACAACATTCCGGGACGTGTGCTCCGAGACTGCGTGAGCGAGTTGGCGGATGTCCTGACTGACATTTATAACATCTCCCTGAGTCAGGCCATCGTTCCCAGATGCTTCAAGACCTCTATCATTGTACCGGTGGCAAAGAAACCAGTGGTGTCATGTTTGAATGACTATCGTCCTGTTGCACTTACACCAATTGTGATGAAGTGTTTTGAACGGCTTGTCAAACCACACATCACAGCCTGCCTCCCTGCATCACACGACCCGCTCCAGTTTGCATATCGTTCAAACTGCTCCACGGAGGATGCTATAGTCATCACCCTACACTCTGTCATCACCCACCTGGACCAGAAAGACACCTACGCCAGACTCCTGTACATTGATTTCAGTTCAGCATTCAACACCATTATTCCCCAGAGACTGATGGAGAAATTACTCCTTCTCGGTCTGAACTCCGCCACATGTCTCTGGATCCTGGATTTCCTGACTGAGAGACCTCAGTCTGTCCGGGTTGGAAACAACATCTCCAACTCTGTCACGCTGAGTACCGGAACCCCTCAAGGCTGTGTACTCAGTCCACTGTTGTTTACACTTCTAACACATGACTGTGTATCCAAACACGAGGGGAACCAGATTATTAAGTTTGCAGATGACACCACGGTGGTGGGACTTATTCAGAGGGATGAGGAATCAATGTACAGGGAAGAAGTGAGAGACCTGGAGGGCTGGTGCAGGGAGAACAATCTGGTGCTCAACGTGGACAAAACAAAGGAGATGATTATCGACTTCCAGCGGTCACAGCCTGAGCACGTCCCCCTCAGCATCGGCGGCCGTTTAGTGGAGAGAGTAGAGAACATCAAGTTCCTCGGAGTGCAGATCTCGCAGGACCTGACCTGGAGCAAGAATTCCTTGGAGATCAGGAAGCGAGCTCAGCAGAGACTACACTTCTTGAGGAAACTCAAACAGGCCTCTCTCCCCATCTGCATCCTCAGGACCTTCTACAGAGGTGTGGTGGAGAGTGTTCTGACGTACTGCATTGCTACATGGTACTCCAGCTGCAGTATGTCAGACAAAAAAGCCCTGCAGAGGATAGTCAAGGGGGCGGAGAGGGTAATTGGAGTCTCCCTCCCCTCTGTCCAAGAACTTTTTCAGAACCGTTGTAGGAGCAGGGCAGTGAACATTGTCAAGGACCGTTCTCACCCTCTGCATAAACACTTTGAACTTCTTCCATCTGGTAAACGATTCCGGAGCATCAGAGGCAGAACCACCAGACTGATCAACAGCTTCCTCCCACAAGCTGTCAGGATGCTGAACAGCTGACCCGGAATCTCTCATACACACTACTGCACCTATGGACATTTTGTATATTATAGTTAGTTATTCTTTTTCCCCAAGTATGTCTCAGGGATGTGTGAATAGATGGGGGGGTGGGAGCTATGTGGGAGTGTGTCTTAATCATGCTGCTTCTTATATGGATGCCGAGAGAAACGCAATTTCATCTTGCCTGCACTACAGTTGTATGTACAGCAATATGACAATAAAGTTTGATTTGATTTGATTTGATTTGAGCTGAGGAGAGCTAAATCTGTGTATTCTGAGAGACTCCAGCAACAGCTCACTGCTAACGACTCTGCTTCTGTGTGGAGAGGACTGAGGCAAATCACCAACTATCGGCCTCAGGCTTCTAAGGGTCAGGATGACAAAGCCCTTTGTCAAAGTCTGTCCCAACACTATGCCCGCTTTGACACCTCGTCAGCTGTGTCCAACTCCCCCCCTCCCCCCAGCGCCACTGCCCATGGTCCCCACTTCATCAAAGGCGGCCCCCCCTCCCCCCCTGCCCTTGCCATCAGTGAGCAGAACGTGCACAGACAGTTCTCCAGACTGAACCCGTGCAAGGCCCCCGGTCCGGACGGCGTGTCTCCCTCCACCCTGAGACACTGTGCGGAGTTGCTGACTCCTGTCTTCACAGACATTTTTAACACCTCCCTGAAGTCATACCACGTGCCGGCCTGCCTCAAAACCTCTACCATCGTCCCTGTCCCCAAGAAGCCACGGATCACTGGACTTAACGACTACAGACCTGTAGCGCTCACCTCTGTAGTCATGAAGTCCTTTGAGCGCCTGGTCCTGCCCCACCTCAAGACCATCACCACTCCCCTCCTGGACCCGCTGCAGTTTGCCTACAGAGCCAACAGGTCTGTGGACGACGCAGTCAACCTGGCCCTCCACTCCATCCTGCAGCACCTGGACTCCCCGGGAACCTACGCCAGGATCCTGTTTGTGGACTTCAGCTCTGCATTCAATACCATCCGCCCCGCTCTGCTCCAGGACAAGCTGTCCCTGCTCAACGTGCCTGACTCCTTTTGCAGGTGGATCACCGACTTCCTGACGGACCGGAGGCAGCATGTGCGGCTGGGAAAGACTGTCTCAGACTCTGTTAGCATCAGCACTGGATCACCCCAGGGCTATGTACTTTCCCCCCTGCTCTTCTCCCTGTACACCAACTCCTGCACCTCCAGCCACCAGTCTGTCAAGCTGATCAAGTTTGCGGACGACACCACCCTCATTGGGCTCATCTCCAACGGCGACGAGTCCGTGTACAGGAGAGAGGTGGCCCAGCTGGCGTCCTGGTGCAGCCACAACAACCTGCAGCTGAACACTCTGAAGACAGTGGAGATGATCGTGGACTTCAGAAAAGTCACAGCCCCTCTGCCCCCCCTTACCCTCACAGACTCTCCCATCACCACTGCGGATTCCTTCCGCTTCCTGGGCACCACCATCACCCGGGACCTCAAGTGGGAGCCGACCATCAGCTCCCTCATCAAAAAGGCCCAGCAGAGGATGTTCTTCCTGCGGCAGCTGAGGAAGCTCAAGCTACCCGCCAAGATGTTGGTGCAGTTCTACACGGCCATCATCGAGTCCATCCTCACCACCTCCATCACCGTGTGGTATGCAGGAGCCACCGCCAGGAACAGACTAAGACTGCAGCGCGTTGTGCGCGCTGCTGAGAAGGTGATGGGCTGCGAGCTCCCATCCCTCCAGGACCTGTACATC
This sequence comes from Pholidichthys leucotaenia, assembly GCA_020510985.1. Taxonomy (NCBI): domain Eukaryota; kingdom Metazoa; phylum Chordata; class Actinopteri; order Cichliformes; family Pholidichthyidae; genus Pholidichthys; species Pholidichthys leucotaenia. The sequence continues at coordinate 117,721,947 of CM035837.1, forward strand.
TCTAGGACCTGGAGGCGTGCAGGTCGGATCATAGGTCACCCTTCACACCCTGGACACGCACTGTTTGCCCCCCTCCCCTCAGGTAGAAGACTTCGGTCCATTCAGACTAAAACCTCCCGCTACATGAACAGCTTCTTCCCCTCTGCCATCAGACTGCTGAACACTAAGTGATTTATTAGACTCTCGTGCGCTACGTACAGCAGTTCAACCGGACTCATGATAATTATCACTGTTTTCTTTTGCACTACCGACTGCACTATGTGGAACTCCACAATATCTGCTGCTTGTTAATATATTTTAAATTGCATAGATTAGTATTACTCATTCATATTCTACATTTTATTGCATGCATAGTTTTTTTTTAATTTTTATCTTTAGTGCTACTCCATGTTTAATGTTGCAGCATTGCACCGAGACAAATTCCTAGTTTGTGCTTGCTAAGAGGAGCTACAGTGTGAAGTTACAAAAAAACTTCTCAGCCAACAACTCTGCTTCTGTCTGGAGAGGCCTACGGAATATCACCAACTACAGGAGACCATCCCCCCACCCTGTGGAAAACCTCCAGCTGGCTAACGACCTAAACAGCTTTTACTGCAGGTTTGAAAAGAACCTACAGTTCTCACCTCCCACCCACACAAAAGGATTATCTGTAGCCCCAGGAACTTCATCCCTCCTCCACTCTGACCTCCCACCAGCACTAACGATCTGTGAAGAGGAGGTGCGCCGGGTCTTTCAGAGACAAAAGATCAAGAAGGCTGCAGGACCTGATGGTGTGTCTCCGTCCTCCCTGAGAGTCTGCTCCAACGAGTTGGCCCCCATCTTCACCCGGATCTTTAACAGATCACTGCAGCTGCGTGAAGTGCCTTCCTGCTTCAAACGCTCCATCATCATTCCAGTTCCCAAGAAACTGGGAAATTAAACGACTACAGACCTGTTGCCCTGACCTCTGTGGTCATGAAATCCTTGGAGAGATTGGTGCTGAACCACCTGAAGGTCATCACAGGCCCCCTGATGGACCCACTGCAGTTTGCCTACCGGTCAAACAGGTCAGCGGATGATGCAGTGAATATGGGACTACACTACATCCTGCAACACCTCGACTCCCCAGGGACGTACGCCAGGATCCTGTTTGTCGACTTCAGCTCAGCGTTCAACACCATCATCCCAGGCATTCTTCATCAGAAACTCCTCCAGCTCAAGGTGCCCCCCTCCACCTGCCAGTGGATCTCCAGCTTTCTGACTGACAGGTGGCAACAGGTGAAACTAGGGAGATTTACATCCAGCTCCCGAAAAATTAGTACTGGCGCCCCCCAAGGATGTGTCCTTTCCCCACTGCTCTTCTCCCTCTACTCCAACGACTGCACCTCAGAGGACCCTTCGGTGAAGCTCCTGAAGTTTGCGGACGACACCACAGTCATCGGTTTGATCCGGGGTGATGATGAGTCTGCATACAGGCAGGAGGTGGAGCAGCTGATCCTCTGGTGCAGCCAGAACCATCTTGAGCTTAACCCAGCCAAAACGGTGGAGATGACTGTGGATTTCAGGCGACACCCCCCTTCATTCCCCCCACTCACCATCCTCAACAGCACAGTGTCCACTGTGGACTCCTTCAAGTTTCTGGGTACCACAATCTCCTGGAACCTGAAGTGGTCCTCCCATATATAGACACTGTCCGGAAAAAGGCCCAGCAGAGGTTGTTTTTTCTGCGTCAGCTCAAGAAGTTTGATTTGCCTCAGGAGCTGCTGGTTGTCTTCTACACCGCCATCATCCAATCTGTCCTCTGCTTTTCCATCACTGTCTGGTTTGGATCTGCCACTAAACAGGACAAGACCAGACTGCAGCGGATCGTTAAGTCTGCGGAGAGGATCATTGGTATCGACCTACCCCCCATTGAGAACTTATATCGGTCCATAACCAGGAAACGGGCAGGAAACATCTGTGCTGACCCATCACACCCCGGCCACAAACTGTTTGAACTTCTATCTTCTGGTCGTCGTTACAGATCACTGAAGGTCAAAACCACCCGTCACAGGAACAGTTTCTTTCCTCAAGCCATCACTCTGATGAACTCCTAACATTCACCTAGTCCTACCTGTTGCTGTACTCATGACTTTTCATCCATTATTACATTGCACATAACTCTCACACTATTTCTGCCAAGTGTGGTTAGTCTGAGTAAATAACTGCATATATTCCTGTATATATTTGCATCCTTTTATAGAAACGTGGACAGACTGTAATTTACTGTACATACTCTGTTGTCATTGAATCCTTATTTAAATCCTCCACCTGAACAACGAGAGCAAGTTTTTAGCCAAAGTCAAATTCCTTGTATGTGTTGTGCATACTTGGCCAGTAAAGCTGATTCTGATTCTGATTCTGACATGAACAATGGCAATAAATCTGATTCTGATTCTGAAGTACTTCCTATTTCTTCAGGACTAATTTGACTTTCTCAAATAGCAGACAAAAGTTTTCCTGATATAGCCCTTGTATATTCCTTGTGATATTAACGCCCAAGTATTTAAAGCCATTTCTGGACATTTGGAACGGTAGGGCATTGTCCTGTATTTGAAGAACCAGATCATTAAGAGGATAACATTCGCTTTTACTAAAGTTCAGTTTATATCCGGAAAATGTGCCAAATCTATTCAAATCCTGGATAATATGAGGAGCACTTAAAACGGGGTCTGATACGTACACTAATAAATCGTCTGCGTATAGAGATACTCTGTGCTCCCCCCCCCCCCCCCCCGGAAATTCCACCTATTGATGGCAATGATTTAAGTGTAATGGATAAAGGCTCTGTGGCCAGGGCGAATAGTAATGGGCTGATAGGGCATCCCTGACGGGTACCCCTTGACAGCTGGAAATACTGTGAATGCTTACCATTTGTAATTACAGAGGCTTTGGGTGAGGTATATAAGAGTTTAATCCATGAGATGAAGTTAGGGCCATAACTGAATTTCTTTAAACATGCAAATAAATATCCCCATTCTACCCTGTCAAATGCCTTTTCTGCGTCCAGTGCAATAACCACCTCAGGTACTACACTGGACCCAGGCGATTGAATAACATTAAGAAGCCGGCGAATATTTGTAAATGAATGACGCCCCAAAATAAAACCAGTCTGGTCAGCTGAAATCACATCATGCAAGGTGGTTTCTAGGCGTAAGGCAAGGGCTTTGGCTAAGATCTTCACGTCACTGTTTAGGAGGGAGATGGGTCGATATGAGCCACATTCTGTATTATCTTTACCTGATTTAAGCAAGAGAATAATTGATGCTTCAGTCAGTGTCAATGGAAGTGACCCATGGAACAAAGAGTCATTAAACATATCAAGTAAGATATTAGATAATTTATTAGAAAACTTTTTAAAGAACTCTATACGGTACCCATCGGGGCCGGGCGCCTTGCCATTCTGCATTGCCTTTATTGCATTAATGATTTCTATACGTTTTAATGAAAGCTCAGTCTCAGTTCTATGTAATGTATTTATAGAAGGAGCCTGGAGATTATTAAAGAAGTGCTCCATGTTTGTACTGTCACTTGTCATCTCTGACGTACTGTATATAGATTTGAATAAAACGAAGTGAATGTTGCATTAATTTCTTCTGGGTCAATAGTTAGTTCACCATTATCTTTCCGTATTTGAGAGATCTGTTGAGAGACTGAGCAGCACTTGAGTTGGTGTGCTAACAAACGGCCAGCTTTGTCGCCATGTTCATAGACATAACCCCGTGATTTTAACAGGAGACGTTCCGTCTTTTCAGTTGATAATAAATTATACTGTGTTTGGAGGTCCAACTTTCTTTTATAGAGTTCAGGGGAAGAAGAAACAGAGTACTGATCATCCACCATGGATATTGATTTAATGAGTTCCTCTTGTTTAATTCTTTTCATCTTATTTATCTTAGCAGAGTACGCTATAATCTCACCCCTGATAACAGCTTTTAGTGTTTCCCAGAGGAGGGAAGGGGAAATATGATCTTTTTTGTTGAATTCAATAAAGTCATCAGTTTTTTAGGATGTCATTTCACAAAAGGCCTCATCAGCCAAAAGACCCCTGTCTAATTTCCAAAAGGGGCGTTCCAAATTAAAGCGGAAATGCAAGATCTGATAGAACAGGGGCGTGATCAGATTCAGTTATAGTTGAGTATTCAGCTTTTGTGACAAAGGGGAGAAGAGTCCGGTCAATAAAGAAATAATCTACAATATGAGTGATGTACAGAGGGAAAAAAAGAAAAGGATTTACTTTGCGGAAATAAAAAACGTCAAGGATCAACACTTCCTATCTGATCCATGTAATCTGACAGTAGCTTGGCTTTTTTGGAAAGATTTATAGATTTGGGATTAGAACGGTAAATCAATTGTTGTGAGTTCAGATCAGGAATTAATGAGATTACTTTCCTCATAAATTTATCATCATCCCAATTTGGGGAATGGATATTGACCAAAACCACAGGCTTATGGTTGAGGAGCCCAGAGATCATTACAAATCTTCCTTGTGGATCTGAGATGACAGTGTTTACATTAAACTGAATTTTTTTATGAATCGATATGGCAGTTCCACACATTTTAGAATTAAGATTAGAATGAGATACATTACCCACCCAACCTTTTCTAAGTCTGACTTGATCTTTGACCTGCAGATGGGTTTCCTGAAGAAATGCGACATCACATTTTAAGTATTTGAGATGATTGAATATTCTGGCTCTTTTAACAGGACCATTTAAACGTTTTACATTCCAACTAATGGATCGTATAGCAGCCCTCTTTGCAGCAATACTATGCTCCATGCTTAACTAAGAAGAGTGAATAAAAAAAAATAGAAATGAAACTAGAAAAGCACTCATAGAGCGCATACCTCCGCCAAAGCTCCTTCCATTTCTCATGGATCATCTCCAAAATGTAATGGGTTTGTGTGTAGGCCTATAGCCACTTGTGGTGAAAATTGCATCAAAGTCTGTCCATCAGTTTTGGAGTATTGTTGCTAACACACTGTGAGAAGATAAGAGCCTTGGCTGAGGTATGCATTCTCAGATCATCACCAAAATATAATGGGTTCCTCTCTAGCCCAAGAACCACCACCTCTGGTGAAAATTTCATCCAAATCCATACAGTAGTTTTTGTGTAATCCTGCTGCACAAATACAAACAAAGCCCTTGGTGGAGGTATGCACTCTCAGATCATCACCAAAATCTAATCATCTTTCCCCGTGCCATTACACACCTTTCCTGAAAATTTTGTAAAATCCGTTCATAACTTTTTGAGTTATGTTGGTAACAGACAAACCCTGGTAAAAACATTACCTCCTTAGTGGAGGTAATAAGGCAACAATTGTGATAAAGTGTGTAGCTTTGTTTGTTTCTTCTCTAAAGTGAACAAAGGCGGACATATGTTGCAAAATTGTGGTGGTGTCCCCTTCCCTAACCCTGTCCCACATACAAAACAAAAACAGAACTGAAACTAAAATTAAGCCTATACTTGTCCCTCTCTCTGAGGCAAGCTGCAGGCTAAACACTATTTCCAAAAACTTCTGGTAATACATTCTCTTGATACTTCTGCCCATGAAGGCTCCCAGCGACTGGTGATGTGTTAAAGCCTGTTAACACTAAGATAGAAACTAAACTAAAATAGTAGAATAACGTCTATGAAACAGATGAGCATATATACAAATACACATACACACATATATGTATATGAAAATATAGAAAACTGAAACATTGAAGGGCAACAAAAGTGGTCTGTTTAGTGGAAGGATATGTACTTGTATACAACAAAGTACTAGCTAACCCAGCAATAACATCAGTAAATGACCATACCTTGGGTCCGAGGACCGCTGGTTAACAAAGTAGATTAAATCGGTGAACGTACACGTCTTTGAGTTTCAGATGATTAATCATTTCCAGGCTGTACACACCAAAACTTGGCAGATGTAGGCCTACTCCTTGCCGAACCTCTAAACTAGGAACTTCTGAGCTTCATCGGGTGAGTCGAAGGTGAGCACGTCGTCTCCGTACATGACGCGCAGCCGGGCTGGGTACAGCAGGTGAAATCTGACATTCCTCTGGTATAGGGCTTGTTTAACGCTGTTAAACGCGGCCCTCTTTTTAGCGAGCGATGTGCTGACATCCTGATAGACCCTCAGAGTGGCACCTTGGTATTTAAGCTCATGATTTCTGGCCCAGCGCAGCACAGCTTCTTTCTGTTGGAATCTGGAGAAGCACACTAGGAACGTGCGGGGGAATGATCTCTGGCCGGATCTGGAAGTCAGGGTCCGGTGGGCTCTCTCCAGTTCAGGCGGTGCAGGAAAAACGTCGGGACCCATGGCTTGCATCAGTACCTCTGATATGAACTTTAGGGGGTCCTTGCCGTCCTCACTGCCTTCAGGAATATTTAATATGCAAAGATTAGCTGTCCGTGAGCGGTTCTCGAGGTCATTGAGCTGGTCCAGAAGTGACTGGTTTTGGTTCTGGAGCGCTTTGATGGTGGACTCCGCTGCCATTAGCCATTCAAAGTTATCACCAGCTACAGACTCCACGGAAGTGAGACAGTTCTGAAAAGAGTTCATTGTTGTCTGTATTGAGTCCAGTGAAGCTTGCAGTGGTTTAATGGCTTCTTGAATCAGGAAGGAGACATCTTCCTTGAGTGAGGTTCTCAGTTTTGCGAATTCAGCTGACAGTTGATCCATAGCCACTGCCGCAGCTGGAGCTGGCTCCTTGGAGATTGCAGAAGTTTTTGCAGTTGTCGGAGAGTTGTTAGCAAAGGATGCTAGCTTCACTGCAGCACGAGTGCCCGGAGTTTGTCCGCTATTTGCTGATTTCGTGTTCTTAGAGTTGCTCATTTTATAAGGAGTAGGCCTAACTAAATCAGGCAGTGATGAATATGTCGAAATTCTTGCAGAAAGATAGTTTTAAAAAGGAAGACAGCAAAAAACGAACTGGGAGCCTTGACCTGTGCGTCCTCACTCTACATGTCACAACCGGAAGTCCCCAAGGTGTTTATTATTAAGGGTAAAAATAATCCAAACCTACATGGCCCTGTGTGAAAAAGTGATTGCCCCCTAAACCTAATAACTGCTTGGGTCACCCTTAGCAGCAACAACTGCAATCAAGCATTTGTGAATTTGTGATAACTGGCAATGAGTCTTTTACAGTGCTGTGGAGGAATTTTGTCCCACTCATCTTTGCAGAATCGTTATAATTCCGCCACATTGGAGGGTTTTCGAGCATTTTTTAGGTCATGCCACAGCATCTCAATCAGATTCAGGTCAGGACTTTGACTGGACGACTCCAAAGTCCTCATTTTGTTTTTCTTAAGCCATTCAGAGGTGGACTTGCTGGTGTGTGTTGGATCATTGTCCTGCTGCAGAACCCAAGTGCGCTTCAGCTTGAGGTCACGAACAGATGGCCGGACATTCTCCTTCAGGATTTTTTGGTAGACAGCAGAATTCATGGTTCCATTTACCACAGCAAGTCTTCTAGGTCCTGAAGCAGCAAAACAGCCCCAGACCATCACACTACCACCACCATATTTTACTGTTGGTATGATGTTCCTTTTCTGAAATGCTGTTACTATTATGCCAGCTGTAATGGGACACACACCTTCCAAAAAGTTCAACTTTTGTCTCATCAGTCCACAGAGTATTTTCCCAAAAGTCTTGGGGATCATCAAGATGTTTTCTGGCAAAATTGAGACAAGCCTTTACGTTCTTTTTGCTCAGCAATGGTTTTCGTCTTGAAACTCTGCCATGCAGGCCATTTTTGTCCAGTCTCTTTCTTATGGTGGAGTCATGAACACTGACCTTAAGTGAGGCAAGTGAGGCCTGCAGTTCTTTGGATGTTGTTGTGGGGTCTTTTGTGACCTCTTGCATAAGTTGGTGCTGCGCTCTTGGGGTAATTTTGGTCGGCTGGCCACTCCTGGGAAGGTTCACCACTGTTCGGTGTTTTTGCCATTTGTGGATAATGGCTCTCACTAGCTCTTGAGGCTTAGTGTCTTCTTCTGCTTTATTGGTTGAAATGCAACAGTGGGTGACCGCGTATGCCCCCACCTGGACCGCGACGCCACTACATTTCATAGAATAAGCTCCCATTGAAAAAGACTGCTGAGTTGTCAATTAATCGACAGCTAATTTAGTCAACTAAATTCTTATCGACAATTATTTGAAAGTCAATTAATCATTAACATCCCTAGTGACAATCAGTGAGCAGCAATACGGTTTCATGCCAAGAAAGAGCACTACAGATGCAAGGTTTGCTTTAAGAGTGTTGATGGAGAAGTATAGAGAAGGTCAGAAGGAGTTGCACTGTGTCTTTGTGGCTCTAGAGAAACCATATGGTAGGGTGCCAAGAGAGGAAATGTGGCACTGTATGAGGAAGTCAGAAGTGGCAGAGAAGTATGTGAGGGTGGTGCAGGACATGTATGAGGACAGCGAGACAGTGCTGAGGTGCGCTGTTGGAGTAACGGAAGTATTCAAGGTAGGGATGGGATTACATCAGGGTTCGGCTCTGAGCCCCTTCTTGTTTGCCATGGTGATGAACAGGCTGACAGATGAGGCCAGGCAGGAGTTTCCATGGACCATGATGTTTGCAGATGGTGTTGTGATCTATAGTGAGAGTAGGGAGCAGGTGGAAGAGAACCTGGAGAGGTGGAGGTATGCTCTGGAGAGAAGAAGAATGAAAGTCAGTAGAAGCAAGACAGCATACATGAGTGTGAATGAAAAGAAGGCAGGTATAACGGTGAAGATGGAAAGAGTAGCGGTAGTGAAAGTAGATGAGTTTAAATGCCTGGGGTCAACCATGCAAAGCGATGGAAAATGCACAAAAGAGGTGAAGAATAGAGTGCAGGCAGGGTGGAGTGGGTGGAGACGAGTGTCAGGTGATTTGTGACAGAAGGGTAGCAGCAAGAGTGAAAGGAAAGATTTACAAGAGGTAGTGATGTATGGTTTGGAGACGGTGACATTGACAAAAAGACAGGAGGTGGAGCTGGAGGTGGCAGAGTTGAAGATGCTAAGGTTTTCATTGGGAGTGATTAGGAGGGACAGGATTAGAAATGAGAATATCAGAGGGACAGCTCAGGTTGAGCGGTTTGGAGACAAAGTAAGAGAGGCAAGGCTAAGATGGTTTGGACATGTGCAGAGGAGGGACAGTGGTGATATTGGACAAAGGATGTTGAAGATGGAGCTGCCAGGCAGGAGAAAAAGAGGAAGACCACAGAGAAGATTCATGGACGTAGTGAAGGAGGACATGGAGAGGGTTGGTGTTACAGAGGAAAATGCAAGGGCAGGGTGAGATGGAGACAGATGATCGGCTGTGGTGACCCTTAAAGGGAGCAGCTGAAAGAAGAATGACACAATATTTTTTGATTTCATAATTTTTGCACTAAACAATGAATAATGTGCGGGTTGGCAGCAACACATCCAAGACCATCACACTGAGCACAGGGGCCCCACAAGGGTGCGTGCTCAGCCTGCTGCTCTTCTCCCTGCTGACCCATGACTGTGTACCAGCCTACAGCACCAACCACATCATCAAGTTTGCAGACAACACGACAGTGGTGGGCTTCATTAGCAACAATGAAGACACCAACTACAGAAATGAGGTGAGCCAACTGGTCCAGTGGTGTAAAGACAATAATCTCTTACTGAATGTGGGAAAAACCAAGGAGATTGTGGTCGACTTGAGGAGGGGACACACACAGCGTCCCCCTCTGATCATCGATGGAGCAACTATGGAGAGGGTGAGTAGCACTAAGTTCCTGGGAGTGCACGTCTCTGAGGACTTCTCCTGGTCCAACAACACCACATCACTGGCCAAGAAGGCTCAAACTCGCCTCCATTTCCTCCGCAAACTGAGGAGAGCACAAGTCCCACCCCCCATCATGTGCTCATTCTACCAGGGCACCATTGCGAGCATCCTCACCATGTTGTATCACGGTGTGGTATGGAAGCTGCACCGCCTCCTGCCAGAAGACCCTACAACGCTCAGTGAAAGCAGCCAGCAAGATCATTGGTGTCCCTCTGCCCGCACTCTCGGACATCTACCTCACCTGCAGAGCCATCAACATTGCAGGTGACACCTCCCACCCCTCACACTCCCCTCTTCAGCCCCCGCCCTCGGGGAAAAGGTACTGGAGCCTCCGGACCCACTCCACAAGACTGCTGAACAGCTTTGTTCATGAGGCCATTAGGACCCTGAACTCTGCCCCCCCCCCCCGCCCCCCAAGTCTGTAACGCACTCACCCACACAATAACTACCTCAGCTGTTGGCACAGAAAGACTTTAATTGAACTACTGAAGGATGACCTTTTATTTGTCTGATTCACCACTTTGTTTTCTCTTATACCACTCATTTTCTTAAATATCTTTATTTTTCTCTGGATCATCACAACACTGTCCTGAGATGTGTTGTGAAGGAGTAGAAGAGCACTGCTTTTTGAAGAAAAAACTATTAAGCTAAATCTCTTAATTCCAAATAATTTTGGTATAGATCTCTTAACATATAACAATGACTGAAGTACAATGGTCTCTGCTGAAAGTGAGAACGATGATGCTTTTCATTCTTTTCTTTTTTTCGCTCATCCCGGCAAAGCCAAAACAAGCTAATGCGATCACATGCCGTCCATATTTCATGGGAATTGCTACTCCACCTAGGCATTTGCTCAGGTGCTCACCAAAAGTCAATCCATGGTGGCACATGGTGCACTCAGCGTAAATTTCTCATCTTCCCTTCCCCAGAAGGTGAGCACAGATCGAGCATATGCAGCCCCAAAAAAGTGGCTACGTGAAAAGTACACAAGCAATTTGCACTAAACTCCTGCTATTGTAAAATGAGCTCCTTTTTGTTCTTTCTCCTCATTTTATTTAATTCTGGGTGTTCAAATCAGGTTACTGGAGTATTGCTGTCATAGTACAGTATATGGACATATGGAGTGTAGATTACGTTCAGTGCACAAGCGTGAAATGCGGCTGTGTGGCAGACAGCTTCAGTACCATAGTATACAATCACAGTCAACAGACCAAATGCACTTTCCCCTTGAGTTGCTCTGATCAGGCCTTTACTCACCTCAGGTAGGTTTGCATCCAGGTTGAGCTCAAGGTCATTGTCAAAGGTCAAGAGATCTGGGCATTTATGATTTCACGAAAATCGTTACTTCTCCTAGGCCACTGACCTTGACCTTAAGCACATCTTAGATAGGTCTGCATCTGGGCTGTGCTTAAGGTCAAAGTCAATGGTCAGGAGATTTGTGCACTCCTGAGGTGATTTCATCAGGCCAGAATGAGCTACTCTGTCATTAACGGTCTATTTTAGTTTGTTACATCATTATTGGCTGCTCATAGTTTCCTGCACTGTTATGTGTTTTAGATACTCTGTTGTGATCTTTGCTGTTTTTGCTCTTTACAGCTATGGCAGCAATCAGGAAAAAGTTGGTCATTGTGGGAGACGGAGCCTGTGGGAAGACCTGTCTCCTCATAGTGTTCAGCAAGGACCAGTTTCCAGAAGTCTACGTGCCCACGGTCTTTGAGAACTATGTTGCAGACATCGAAGTCGATTCCAAGCAGGTTTGAATTATTTTATATTTCTGTCAAATTTCATACCTTCTTCTGCTTAATGATAATTTATTTTTATTAAACCATTCTTGTATTTTACTGAATTTGGTAGTGATTATATTCAAAAGTTGCTGTAGATCCTCACCAGTACCCAGAACAGTTGTCATCTGCAAACATCACAGTCTTCAAGAGTTCAGAAATATTACAAATATCATTGATATATAAAATAAAAAGTTTAGATCCCAACACTGACCTCTGGGGGACACCACAAACAATGTCCAAACGCTCAGATTTATATTGTCCTATCATCACAAAGTGTTGCCTGTTTTTTAAATAGTTTCTGACCCAATTCAGTACTACTCCCCTGAGTCCATATCGTTCCAATTTATTAAGTAATATTTCAAGATTTAATGTATCAAATGCTTTTTATAAATCAATAAATACTCCCACCACAAGTTTCTTTGTGTCCATAGAATTAGTAATTTCTTCTATAACATCCATTAAAGCCGATGATGTAGAGTGGTTGGTTCTAAATCCATACTGGCTGTCTGAGTAATTTGTATTTAGCTACGAACTTGTCTAATCTGTCATTAAAGAGTTTTTCCAGTGTTTTTGAGAATTGGGGCAGAAGAGAATCAAGCCTGTAGTTTGTGATGTTTGTTTCCAGTTTTGTATAGAGGTATAACTTTAGCTATTTTCATTTTACTTGGAATTGTACCAGTTTGGAATGATAACTTGCAAATGTGTTTCAGTGGTTTAGCAATTTCCTCAGTAACCTTTTTAACAGTTACCATGTCAATGGCATCACAGTCAGTTGAAACTAGGGATGGGCATTCGGTGAAATTTTCTTCACCGATCGTCGGGAGAATTAATGATTAATAATCGGTTAATCATTAACATTTTTAGGTACGTAACAAGGCAGGTAGACTACATTAGAACATCAGGCGCACGGAGAGCCGCACAACTCAAATCCACCTCTCTCTCTCAAATCTCTCTCTCTCTGTTTGCTGTTCTCGTGTTGGCTCGCTCGGGAATCTCGCAAGCTGATTGGCCGAGACGTTTCACCCCGCAAGCTGATTGGCCGAGACGTTTTACCCAGCTTCTGTGCCGCTCGCCACCCAACAAACGAAGACCGCATTCATTGCTCTATCGCTCGTGTTACTTAGTCTAGCCGCGCGGAACTTTTTGCTGTTCTCTTGTGCCATTTTGTGCGAAATAGTCTTCCCGTCGAGCCACTACGCCGCCTCCTGCTGCTTCTCTCGACGATTCTGCGCCTCTAGCACCTGAGGAGCAGTAAAGCTCTCATTAACCTGTGCAGTAAATCATTTTCATCTTGAGTTACGTATCTTGTTATAAGAATAAAAGAGTTCTAAAAACATATTTATGTACACTTTATTTACATCTACGTATGTATGTACACTTACACACACACACACGTGTGTGTGTGTGTGTGTCTTCTACCGAATCTTCATGACCTTCTCAATAAAGTTTCTGAAAAAAAAAAAAAAAATCTTCACGACCGCCATTACTCAGCGCGCAACCACTGTTGGCGGTTTCTTCGCGTAATAAGGGTGTTCCATGGACCCTGTCGATGAGGTATATTTGTATGCTGCATTGCAGTGATTGCAGTACACCTGGTCATTTTTTAAACTGAAATGGTCCCACGCAACACTTCGCCGTAACCGCTTCATGATTTGGCGATTGCCCTACGGAAGCGCGCATGTATCAACTGAGGCACGCCAGGGTATGGCGATGGTGTAATGTTGCCCCCTGGTGCCCAAATTTTGCCATTGCATTGTTTGAGGACGGCCGTGCACTAGGCCTAATAACCTCGGATTGTTTAAAAAAAAAAAAACGGTTTGTCGACGAAAATGAACTTCCTCGGTGAAATTCTTAATGATCAATTATCGGTTAATCGGTAAATTATGCCCATCCCTAGTTGAAACATTTTGAATTTATGTACAATCTCAGTGATTTCCCTCTCTTCCACTGCTATTAAAAACATTGAATTTGGATTTCTTTTGATTAATTTACTATTATATTCCCCCTCATGGATCGTCACCTCATCGTGGTGGGGGGCTTTGCGTGCCCCAGTGATCCCAGGAGCTATGTTGTCCAGGGCAATTTGCCTCTGATAGGGTCACCCAAGATGGACTGGTCCTGGGTGAAGGGCCAGACTAAGAACGATCCAACAGACTCTAATGATAAATTCTATATCAAGGATTCAGTGTACCCCGCCCGGTATGGGGTTACCGGGGCCCCACCCTGGAACCAGGCCTGGGGGGTGGGCTCGAAGGCTAGCGTCTGGTGGCCGGGTTTCCACCCATGGGACCCGGCCGGGCTCAGCCCGAAGGACTTACATGGGTCCGCCCTCCAGTGGGCTCACCACCTGCAGGAGGGATCATGGGGGTCCGGTGCTATTTGTATTAGGTGGCTGTCAAAGGCGGAGACCTTGGCAGGGATGAGAATCCTCCGCGGAATTCCTCGGATTTGATCATGTCTAGGGTCATTCTCGTGAATCGTCTAAATTCGAGGAGAATTTTTTTTTTTTTTGGCGGGGGGGGGGGGGGGTCTGTTATGAGTGGCAAGTCGTATTTTCGATCGGCTGCTAAAATCCACCACGCAGAACGCGCTACCCAGCGAGCTCAGTAATGTAATGTAACAAGGCCACTGATTGGCTGATACTTATTTGAAGCAACCAATCGGCGATTTTGTTAGATTTCCTTTGTCATATCCAACACGCGGAGCGAAATGCAAATGGCGGACAGTTCAATCAGTTCAATCAACTGAGTTTTCCCGATTTCGTGAAAATGGTGATCCTAAAACTCACGAAAGACAACAAAGCAAGAATTTTAGAAATCGACAAAGGGATAAGGAACAAGTTTCGTTGGGAATGGCTCGAAAAAACTGTCAATGACTGTAAAGATCGGTAAAAATACCGAAGTTGTGGTTGAAAAAATGGCCGACTTCATAGCGAAATGCGAAGTACCAGGGAAAGCCCAGTATGTTTATTGCACCGATTTCTTGAGTTATGGATCTTGTAGTTGTGTTGCCTTAGTTGAGCACTGTTCAAAACAGAAACATCTCAAAATTGTGGCTACAAGGAGATCGAACTACTCGCTCGTGCTGCGTTCAAAACGATCGATGGACACGGTCAAATTCAGATGCCAGTCAATCAAAGTTCATCACAATCGGCCCCGATTACAGCAATTAGTGATCGGAAGACACATTCCGAGGTAAGATTTTTTTCTCGTTATTATAACGAGAATTGTAATGTAATTCTCAAGTAATGTACTTGAGAATTATCGCGTAATGAATTTATTATGAAATAGCATGTGTAAGTTGTGATGTCATGCCTGTTTTGAAACACTAATTGCATTTGAATGCTGATTATCGATTGTTAATAGATAAATGTTATTACATATTTTCTCACAATTTGAAATGCAATCTAAGAATTTTGAATATAATTTATCATTTTTTGTTTCACTAGGAGGAGTTACATAATGCATGTGTGAGTTTTTTTTTTGTCATGGGTGGTGATGGGTTGCCTTTCCTAAGATATCTTTGCTTTTATTAGTAAACATAATTTCATTATGGTCATTGCATAAAAATATTAAACATCTTTTAGGTTTTACTTGCTTTCTTAGATTAGCTTTCAAATATTAACCTGTTGAACTCTGTTAAACTTCCCTAAAAACGCCTAAAAATAACATGCCCAAAGTAAATCAAAAGCTGTTCTTCAACCCTTTGCAGCATCTTCATGGGGTTAGTCTCATTTAAAAGAAAATACTCTGAATTTTTTGGCAAAACAGTCATAATCTCTCTAAGTGCTCCTGCCACTGAGTAACAAGAAAGTTCGCCTGGGTGTTTTTTTAGATACAAATGCTTGCAAATAACATACAGCTGTCAGATACTGGCTGGAAAACACAACAGAAATGTAGAACCAAGTGTTTTCAAGCTCAGGTCAAAATTTTGTAAAAATACCACAAAAAATGAATATATTACACAGCTTTTTTCTCAGGTTGAACAAGGCTGTGTCTGTACTGGAAGACCAGAAATACAGCTTTTTTTTCAGTGCGCACTGAGACGCACTAAGATGCAGAGACGTGACCACCCGCGGAATTCACAAGAGTTCAAGAGGTTAAAATATACTGATATGCAACTTTTTTTTATATTCCTAGTAACACTAACAAATGCACGTGTGCCTGGAATTTCTCAAAAAAGCGTCAACTGCATACATCAGTTGTGGAAAGCACATGCAGAAGCGACTGCCCCTCAACAACCCACTGCTTCAAGTAATGTCTGCCCTTGATCCTACTGCTAAGGGACACAGTGAAGGTACCAAGGCCCTAGAGAAACTCAGTCAGCTCCTGGACCCTTTCCTGACAGACAAGGAGAAAGATTCAGTGTCTATGGAAATCAGGAAGTTCCAGGTAGACTCAAGCCTGAAACAAACTTTGGAGGAAGGAAGAGTAGATGTCTGGTGGGGAAAAGTCTTCACAACAACTATCCAGCTCTCTCTAGAATGGCTATGGTGTCTCTAAGCTGCTTCCATGGGCCTAGAGTTGAGTCATCATTCAACACCATGGGAGATATCATTGACATAAGGTCAACTAGAATGAACATTAACACATTCAGCTCAATTCAAACTGTGAAGTACAGTCTCAAGGCTAGAGACACATCATCACTTGGTTTCTTCAAGAAACATGATGTCAAGCACTCCAAAATTGATGAAAGGCTGTGTGTCAACTTCAAAAATGCAGCAAGTGCCTACAGGCATGAAAAGGAAGAAAAAAGGAAAGAGAAGGAAATGAAACAGAAAGAACTCAATCTTCAACATGATTCTGTGGCAAGCAAGGCAGCCATGAAAAAGAACAGAGAAGCTGCAGCTAAGCAGGCACTGCTTGCCCACAGAAAATCAGAGAAGAGGAAGGCTACAGAACGGCTCCAGGCTTTGGTAGCCAAGAAGAAAAAATTGCACAATTAGATGTGAAGAATACGTTGACTTGTACATAAGTTCATAGAGTAGTAGCACAGGCATGTAAATATGGAAGTGACATTTTCTGTTTCTCAATAAAGTGTGACACTGAATCAAAACAGTATTGAATATGATTACACATGTGATGCAGCAGCAGATTAAAAAGGTAAACTATAAATGCATTTTAAATTACTTCTAACTTTAAATATAAGACCACATTTGAGCATTCTAAAACACCAGATTTCGTTAGCTTCTGGGGGGCAACGCCCCCCAGACCCCCCACCAAGGCTCTGCCTTGGATCCGGCAAGACCCCAGGCTTAGTTTCCTCTTTTTTTCCCAAACCCCATTCTCATCCCTGCCTTGACGGACTGATCTCAAGCTTTCTAAAATGGCTTTTGGTACGTGGAATGTCACCTCACTGGTGGGGAAGGAGCCTGAGCTGGTGTACAAGGTTGAGAGATACCGGCTAGATATAGTCGGCCTCACCTCAACACACAGCTCCGGTTCCGGAACCAGTCCCCTGGAGAGGGGCTGGAGCTTGGCCTTTTCTGGAGTTGCCCCGGGTGAGAGGCAACAAGCAGGGGTGAGTATTGTTGTATCCCCCCACCTTGCTGCCTCTATATTGGAGTTTTCCCCGGTGGACGAAAGGGTTGCTTCCCTGCGCCTTCGGGTTGGGAAACGGGTCCTGACCATCATTTGTGCCTATGCACCAAATGATGTTTCAGAGTACCCACCCTTTTTGGAGTCTGTGACTGGAGTGCTGGAGGGTGCTTCTCTTGGAGACTCCATTGTCCTACTGGGGGACTTCAATGCACACGTGGGCAAAGACAGTGAAACCTGGAGGGGGGTGATTGGGAGGAATGGCCTGCCTGATCTGAACCCGAGTGGTGTTCAGTTATTGGACTTCTGTGCTTATCACAGTTTGTCCATAACGAACACCATGTTCAAGCATAAGGGTGTCCATATGTGCACCTGGCACCAGGACACCCTAGGTCGCAGGTCGATGATCGATTTTGTTATCGTGTCATCAGACCTGCGACCGTATGTCTTGGACACCCGGGAAAAGAGAGGTGCAGAGCTGTCAACTGATCACCACCTGGTGGTGAGTTGGATCCGATGGCAGGGGAGGAAACCATTCAGACCTGGTAGACCCAAATGTATAGTGAGGGTGTGCTGGGAACGTCTGGCTGAGGCCCCTGTCCGGGAGGTCTTCAACTCCCACCTCCGGAAGAACTTCAACCACATTCCGAGGGAGTCTGGAGACATGGAGTCTGAATGGGCCATGTTCTCCACCTCTGTTGTTGAAGCAGCGGCCCAGAGCTGCGGCCGCAAGGTGGTCGGTGCATCTCGTGGTGGCAACCCCCGAACCAAGTGGTGGACACCAGCGATGAGGGAGGCCATTAAGCTGAAGAAGGAGTCCTATCAAGCTTGGTTGGCTTATGGGACCCCCGAAGCAGCTGAGGTGTACTGACAGGCCAAGCGGAGTGCAGCTCGGGTGGTTGCTGAAGCAAAAACCCGGGTATGGGAGGAATTCCATCGGGTGCCATCGGAACTGCCTCCAGATCAACGCGAAGAAAACTAAGGAGCTGGTGGTGGACTGCCGCAGGCAAGGACAACCCCTCACAGCACCAGTAAATATACAGGGAACAGACATCGAGATGGTGACATCCTACAAGTACCTGGGTGTTCATCTGAACAATAAACTAGACTGGTCACACAATACTGACGCACTCTACAAGAAGGGACAGCGCAGGCTGTTCCTACTGAGGAGACTCAGGTCTTTTGGTGTTCAAGGGGCGCTGCTGAAGACATTCTATGACACGGTGGTGGCATCAGCCATCACTTTTGGAGTGGTCTGCTGGGGCAGTGGCATTACAGCAGCTGATAGGAAGAGACTGAACAAACTGATCAAGAAAGCTAGCTCTGTCCTGGGGCAGCGCCTTGACCCGGTGGAGGAGATAGGAGAGAGAAGGACGATGGCTAAACTGTCATCTCTGCTGGAGTCAGAGTTCCACCCTATGCAGGACATACTGAATGCACTGAGGAGCTCATTTAGCAGCAGACTACATCATCCCAGGTGCACAACCAAGAGGTTTCGCAGGTCCTTCCTACCTACGGCTGTCAGACTGTACAACCTAAGCAGGGCTGCTCGCAGAGATAGCAAAAAGACGTAACAACCTAATAGTTTTGAATGCAAAGATGCAACAGACTTACACAATGGTCCCCTCTGGCATACAACTAGGAAAATACCGGTCGCTATGGAGGGTGAGAATATGTATGGGCACATAATCATACCATGTAGGATAACTAAGCAGACGCTTGTGCTGTTTCATCCCATCTAGCAACAATGCTCTGCACTGTGTGTGTTTATATATTTGCATATTTATTCCATCTAGCTACAATGCTCCGCACTGGGTGTGTTTATATTTATATATCTATATATACTCACCGGCCACTTTATTAGGTACACCATGCTATTAACGGGTTGGACCCCCTTTTGCCTTCAGAACTGCCTCAATTCTTCGTGGCATAGATTCAACAAGGTGCTGGAAGCATTCCTCAGAGAGTTTGGTCCATATTGACATGATGGCATCACACAGTTGGCGCAGATTTGTCGGCTGCACATCCATGATGCGAATCTCCCGTTCCACCACATCCCAAAGATGCTCTATTGGATTGAGATCTGGTGACTGTGGAGGCCATTTGAGTACAGTGAACTCATTGTCATGTTCAAGAAACCAGTCTGAGATGATTCCAGCTTTATGACATGGCGCATTATCCTGCTGAAAGTAGCCATCAGAAGTTGGGTACATTGTGGTCATAAAGGGATGGACATGGTCAGCAACAATACTCAGGTAGGCTGTAGCGTTGCAACGATGCTCAATTGGTACCAAGGGGCCCAAAGAGTGCCAAGAAAATATTCCCCACACCATTACACCACCACCACCAGCCTGAACCATTGATACAAGGCAGGATGGATTCATGCTTTCATGTTGTTGACGCCAAATTCTGACCCTACCATCCGAATGTCGCAGCAGAAATCGAGACTCATCAGACCAGGCAACGTTTTTCCAATCTTCTATTGTCCAATTTCGATGAGCTTGTGCAAATTGTAGCCTCAGTTTCCTGTTCTTAGCTGAAAGGAGTGGCACCCGGCGTGGTCTTCTGCTGCTGTAGCCCATCTGCCTCAAAGTTCGACGTACTGTGTGTTCAGAGATGCTCTTCTGCCTACCTTGGTTGTAACGGGTGGTTATTTGAGTCACTGTTGCCTTTCTATCAGCTTGAACCAGTCTGGCCATTCTCCTCTGACCTCTGGCATCAACAAGGCATTTCCGCCCACAGAACTGCCGCTCACTGGATATTTTTTCTTTTTCGGACCATTCTCTGTAAACCCTAGAGATGGTTGTGCGTGAAAATCCCAGTAGATCAGCAGTTTCTGAAATACTCAGACCAGCCCTTCTGGCACCAACAACCATGCCACGTTCAAAGTCACTCAAATCACCTTTCTTCCCCATACTGATGCTCGGTTTGAACTGCAGGAGATTGTCTTGACCATGTCTACATGCCTAAATGCACTGAGTTGCCGCCATGTGATTGGCTGATTAGAAATTAAGTGTTAACGAGCAGTTGGACAGGTGTACCTAATAAAGTGGCCGGTGAGTGTATTTATTCCATCTAGCTACAATGCTCCGCACTGTGTGTTTATATATCTACATATTATTCCATCTAGCTACAATGCTCCGCACTGTGTGTGTTTATATATTTATGTTTATATATTTACATATTTATTCCACCTAGCTGCAATGCGCCGTACTGTGGGTGTTTATATATCTACATATTTATTCCATCTAGCTACAATGCTCCGCACTGTGTGTTTATATACTCATATATTTATTCCATCCAGCTACAATGCTCTGCACTGTGTGTCTGTGTATATACAGTGGGGTAAAAAAGTATTTAGTCAGCCACCAATTGTGCAAGTTCTCCCACTTAAAACATGAGAGAGGTCTCCAATTTTCATCATAGGTATACCTCAACTATGAGAGACAAAATAAGAAAAAAAAAATCCAGAAAATCACATTGAAGGATTTTTAATGAATTAATTGGTAAATTCCTCGGTAAAATAAGCATTTGGTCAATAACAAAAGTTCATCTCAATACTTTGTTATATACCCTTTGTTGGCAATGACAGAGGTCAAATGTTTTCTGTAAGTTTTCACAAGGTTTTCACACACTGTTGCTGGTATTTTGGCCCATTCCTCCATGCAGATCTCCTTTAGAGCAGTGATGTTTTGGGGCTGTCGCTGGGCAACACAGACTTTCAACTCCCTCCAAAGATTTTCTATGGGGTTGAGATCTGGAGACTGGCTAGGCCACTCCAGGACCTTGAAATGCTTCTTACGAAGCCACTCCTTCATTGCCTGGGCGGTGTGTTTGGGATCATTGTCATGCTGAAAGACCCAGCCACGTTTCATCTTCAATGCCCTTGGTGATGGAAGGAGGTTTTCACTCAAAATCTCACGATACATGGCTCCATTCATTCTTTCCTTTACACGGATCAGTCGTCCTGGTCCCTTTGCAGAAAAACAGCCCCAAAGTATGAGGTTTCCACCCCCATGCTTCACAGTAGGTATGGTGTTCTTTCTCCTCCAAACATGACAAGTTGAGTTTTTACCAAAAAGTTCTATTTTGGTTTCATCTGACCATATGACATTCTCCCAGTCCTCTTCTGGATCATCCAAATGCTCTCTAGCAAACTTCAGACGGGCCTGGACATGTACTGGCTTAAGCAGGGGGACCCATCTGGCACTGCAGGATTTGAGTCCCTGGCGGCGTAGTGTGTTTCTGATGTAGCCTTTGTTACTTTGGTCCCAGCTCTCTGCAGGTCATTCACTAGGTCTCCCCATGTGGTTCTGGGATTTTTGCTCACCGTTCTCGTGATAATTTTGACCCCACGGGGTGAGATCTTGCGTGGATCCCCAGATCGAGGGAGATTATCAGTGGTCTTGTATGTCTTCCATTTTCTAATAATTGCTCCTACAGTTGATTTCTTCACACCAAGCTGCTTACCTATTGCAGATTCAGTCTTCCCAGCCTGGTGCAGGTCTACAATTTTGTTTCTGGTGTCCTTTGAAAGCTCTTTGGTCTTGGCCGTAGTGGAGTTTGGAGTCTGACTGTTTGAGGTTGTGGACAGGTGTATTTTATACTGACAACGAGTTCAAACAGGTGCCATTAATACAGGTAACGAGTGGAGGACAGAGGAGCCTCTTAAAGAAGTTGTTACTGGTCTGTGAGAGCCAGAAATCTTGCTTCTTTGTAGGTGACCAAATACTTATTTTACTGAGGAATTTACCAATTAATTCATTAAAAATCCTTCAATGTGATTTTCTGGATTTTTTTTTTTCTCATTTTGTCTCTCATAGTTGAGATATACCTATGATGAAAATTGGAGACCTCTCTCATCTTTTAAGTGGGATAACTTGCACAATTGGTGGCTGACTTAATACTTTTTTACCCCACTGTATATATATTTATAGTAATATGTACATATGTATATTAGCTGTTCTTGCTTTTTTTTCTTGCCTTCTGATTGTTGCTCTGAGTGTTGCTATCCCTGTGCTGTTGCAATCCTGGAATTTCCCCATTGTGGGACTAATAAAGGCTTATCTTATCTTACCTTAATTCGGTGAGGCCATGGAACAAAACTTTCGGTCGGCCTCGGAAGAGATTCTGGCAAACTGTCCGGCGGCTCAGGAGGGGAAAGCAACTCCCTGTCCACACTGTGTATGGTGCAGATGGGACACTGTTGACTTCGACTGGGGATATCGTCGGGCAGTGGAAGGAATACTTTGAGGATCTCCTCAATCCCACTGATACGCCTTCCACAGAGGAAGCAGGGTTTGGGGACGAGGGGGATGACTCGCCTATCACAGGGGCTGAGGTCGCCAAGGTGGTTAAAAATCTCCTTTGTGGCCGGGCCCCGGGGGTGGACGAGATTCGCCCTGAGTACCTCAAGGCCCTGGATGTTGTTGGGCTGTCATGGTTGACATGCGTCTGTAACATTGCGTGGAGGTTGGGGGCACTGCCTTTGGCATGGCAAACTGGGGTGGTGGTTCCTCTCTTCAAGAAAGGGGACCAGAGGGTGTGCTCCAACTTTAGAGGGATCACACTCCTCAGCCTCCCTGGGAAGGTCTATGCCAAGGTACTGGAGAGGAGAGTCCGGCCGTTGGTCGAACCTTGGATTCAGGAGGAGCAATGTGGTTTTCGTCCTGGCCGTGGCACATTGGACCAGCTCTTTACCCTCTCGAGAATTCTCGAGGGTTCATGGGAGTTTGCCCAACCAGTTTACATGTGTTTTGTGGACTTGGAGAAGGCATTTGACCGCATCCCTCGTGGTTTTTTTGTGGGGGGTGCTTCGGGAATATGGGGTATCGGGTTTGTTGTTACGAGCTATTCGGTCTCTGTACGACCGTTGTGAGAGTTTGGTTCGTATTGCCAACACTCGGTCGGAGTCATTCCCAGTGAGAGTTGGACTCCGCCAGGGCTGCCCTTTGTCACCGATCCTGTTCATAATTTTTATGGACAGGATTTCTAGGCGCAGCCAGGGAATGGAGGGTGTCATGCTTGGTGACCACAGGATCGCATCTCTGTTGTTTGCAGATGATGTTGTCCTGTTGGCTTCATCCAGCAATGACCTACAGGTCTTACTGGGACGGTTTGCCGCTGAGTGTGAAGCAGCTGGGATGAGAATCAGCACCTCCAAGTCCGAGTCCATGGTCCTCAGCCGGAAAAAGGTGGATTGTCCTCTCTGGGTTGGGGACAGGCTCCTGCCCCAAGGGAGCAGGAGTTCCCTTGGAGTCCAGCAATCCTACGCAGAAAGCTCATTTTAGCCGCTTGTATCCGCGATCTCATTCTTTCGGTCATTACCCAAAGCTCATGACCATAGGTGAGGGTAGGGATGTAGATTGACTGGTAAATCAACAGCTTTGCTTTAGAGCTTAGCTCCCTCTTCACCACAGCAGACCGGTACAGTGTCCTCATCACTGCAGATGCTGCTCCGATCTGTCAATCTCTCGCTCCATTCTCCCCTCACTCGTGAATAAGACCCCAAGATACTTAAACTCCTCCACTTGGGGCAGGAGCCTGTCCCTAACCCGGAGAGGACAATCCACTTTTTTCCGGCTGAGGACCATGGACTCGGACTTGGAGGTGCTGATTCTCACCCCAGCCGCTTCACACTCAGCGGCAGACTGTCCCAGTAAGACCTGTAGGTCATAACTGGATAACGCCAGCAGGACAACATCATCTGCAAACAACAGAGATGAGATCCTGTGGTCACCAAGCATGACACCCTCCATTCCCTGCCTGTGCCTAGAAATCCTGTCCATAAAAATTATGAACAGGATCGGTGACAAAGGGCAGCCCTGGCGGAGTCCAACTCTCACTGGGAATGAGTCCGACCGAGTGTTGGCAATACGAACCAAACTCTCACAACGGTCATACAGAGACAGAATAGCTTATGACAACAAGCCCGATACCCCATACTCCTGAAGCACTCCCCACAAAAAACCACGAGGGACGCAGTCGAATGCCTTCTCCAAGTCCACAAAACACATGTAAACTAGTTGGGCTAACTCCCACGAACCCTCGAGGATTCTCGAGAGGCTAAAGAGCTGGTCCGATGTGCCACATTCAGGACGAAAACCACATTGCTCCTCCTGAATCCGAGGTTTGACCAACGGCCGGACTCTCCTCTCCAGTACCTTGGCATAGACCTTCCCAGGGAGGCTGAGGAGTGTGATAAGGGATAAGTACCTCAGGGTTTCCTCTGGTAACATTTCTCGGTGGTGGCCCGCCTTGCCAGAAAATTTACTGCTGCGCCAAGAAGGAGAAATAAATTTAAGAAAAATATATGAAGCAATGACTTTCCGCAAGCACGCACACGAACAACGCATGTGGCCATCATCCACGCAGAGTTTAGAAGCGCCCCGCCCACGCGAGCTTTCCAGTCAGTCAGCAGGCAGTGTCTTGCTAGCGGCAGCAACATCTTCGTGGAAAAGGAGTGAAAACCGGGAAGTCAAACAGCAGAAATGGACTCTGTTTGAAGAGAAACTTTGTGAAGAAGTCCGCCGTTTCTTCTACCTATTTTCGCTACCTATCGGGCTGGAGTGAAACTACAAATGATGGTTGTGTGCATGTGTCAACCGCTTGGCCTGGGTAGATGAAAAAAAGTGAGCATGTACAGTGCCGCGTGCGTGCCGGGCTCGTTCAAAGCATACGCGGACCAAGATGGACTAGAGGGGAAATGCAGCATGAATAAGGCTTGACTGTCTGATAGAAACATCAGTTTATTAAAGTAGTTTAAATGCGGGAAAAAAAATCATAAGAGGTCTGGAGGCATTTATCATGGTTTTAACCCGCTGGAAACGAGAGCAATAATGGAAGAGTCGCTTAGCTAAGAGATGTGGTTAGAATTCAAATGCAGCCGACTTCATATGAAGGGAAACTCAAGGGGGACTGATGAATTGCTGAGGATATATTTCACCAGCCACTGCAATATTAAGTTATGTTCCCTATTATATACCTGGCAAGTTAAGATGACCGAAATTCACGAAGTCAGTGACTTTAATCTGTCAGCAGCCTTCAGACAAACTGAACGTGCCAGCATTTGGATTTCAAAATAAGGGAGGTTTTTGTTGGTGGTGAGGAGATTTCTAAAAAAAACTTTAAATATATAGAAATATTATAACAGAAATGATGGCATCCTTGGTCATTTAAGTTAATTTAAATCATTAAATACAAGTTTATTAATATTTTTTTTCTTTGTAATGAGAGTTAAATTATTGTTATGTTCTGACTGCAAAGTTATGGTCAAAAATATAAATTGTTATAAGGAAAAAGTAAAAAAAAATACCACATTCTGTTTCAAATTTATTGAAAAAACAGTAATTTTATTTTAAAAAACAGACAAAAATAAGCCATAAAGTAGTCCACAAATTTATAATAAAGTTTCAAATGTACAAGAAAAGTCAATTTGAGGAAAACGGTTTCAAATTTAGATAAATTTACAGAGAGAAGTAGAAAACTATATAAAAAAATTTTATAAAGGGCTTCTGCACCTCCTGTGGCTGGGTTCAGTTGTCTGTACATAAGTGCTGTTTTTGTTTTCTTTCCTGTAATCATTGTCAGTAACTGTGGATATTGGCAGGTGGTCACTGGTGTCATTAGTTAATAATCCACTTTTTGTGTTATTATCCATATTATTTGAAAATATGTTATCAATGAGTGTAGCACAATGAGATGTTATTCTGCTGGGTCTGGTGATCTTAGGATAAAGACCTTAACTATACATTGTATTTATAAATTCTTCAGTGGGTTTATAGTTATTTTGGTTTAACAGATCTATATTGAAATCACCTCATATAAACATGATCTTTTGATGTGATACAGTGAATGCTGCTTTTCTCCAGTCCTTAAATATTTCAATTTTTGACCCAGGTGTTCTATATATGCAGCTAACCAACACATTCTTTTTTTCCCTACAAATTTCAAATTTCTAGTAATCCTCCAGTCGAAGTTGTCATGATCTCCACCACTCTGAAATGAAGATTTTTATCAATGTCCAAGGCCACACCATCTCCACATTTGTTCTCTCTGGTCTTATAGTACAGTTCATATCCATTCAGTTCAAAGTCTGCCCTTCTCAGGACTGATCCAGGTTTCCGTTATGGCGATTATGTTAAATGGATGCGAAAACTGTCTTAACTATTCCTTGATTTTTATTAAAATTTGCATACAGACTTCTACTGTTAAAGTGAATAATGGATAGTGTATGTTCTGTTTTAATGTCCTTGTTGAATTGTTCATCTGAGTAATAGCAGCAGTTATCATTCAAATTGGAGAAAAAGTTTTCAGGTTCAGTATCACATTCCATGTCCTTTGAGTTATGTTCACTGTATTCAAATGCTTTCAGTTGTAGGTTATCAAAATCAACAATCCTCCGCGGTAAATTATCTCCATATACAGTGTGTTGATCAAATTATCCATCAGAGAAAAGAAAAAAAAACACATTAAAAAGTGAACTATCATTTTAAGCAAACACAATAAATTAACTGATGCATGCCATGTTAGTCACTACAAAATAAGAAAAGTAGTAGCTAATCATATCCCTTTACATAGTAAGCCATTTGCATTTATCCAGTTTGTTTGTGTTATTTGTATAGCATTTGACCCTTCTTTTTCTTTTACCCAAATTATCACTCCAATTCACAAATGTTGTCTCATAGCAGTTTCAAACTGTAGAGCAAATACCCCACAATTGCAGAAAGACCAAAACAAATGGGCGATCCCCTGTGAGCAAGCACTTGGCAACGGTGGAGAGGAGAACTCCCTTTTAAAAGGAAGAAACCTCCAGTAGGACCAGGCTCAGTCATCTTCTGTGACTGGCTGGGTGGTGAGGATAGAGTAGAAGAAGACAGAACGGACATGTAAAGAACAAACAACACAATCGGGACTCAGTCTACGGGAGAGAGCAAACAGATGTTAATGAACAGCAAAAATGTTACATGTATTGTGGGTGACGGAAGAAGTGAAAGCCCAGTGAATCATGGGAGGTCCCCCAGCTGTCTAAACCTATAGCAACATAACTAATTAAAGGTTCAGGGCCACCTGATCCAACCCTAACTATAAGCTTTGTCACAAAGGAAAGTTTTAACCCTATTCTTAAAAACAGAGATAGTCTGTCTCTTGAATCCAGATTGGCAGCTGGTTCCATAGGAGTGAAATATCAACCTGGATGACTGGGTTTGAGTTTTTAATATACCCCTTGCACTCCGGTCAGTTTTCCTAAAAACGCCAAAAAATAATGTGCCCAAAGTAAATCGAAAGCTGTTCTTCAACCCTTTGCAGCATCTTCATGTTTTTGTTTTTGTTTTTTTTTTTGGTTACTTATTTGTACCCGTAGGTAGAGTTGGTTTGCAGTCTGGTGACAAGCCACCAGCTGCTGGTCGCTGCGTGCGCGAGCGCCCTAAACCTACATGTTTTTGGCATGTGGGAGGAAACCGGAGAAATCCCGGAGTAAACCCACACAACACGGGGAGAACATGCAAACTCCACACAGCTCACTGTTGGCCGGGGGCTGGGATCGAACCCACGATCTCATGATCCCCGCGATTCCCCGGCCGAGAGTAAACTGTGCTGCCGCAGTGCTAAACCACTGCGCCACCGTGCAACCCGTGCAGGTTGGTCTCATTTAAAAGAAAACACTTTGAATTTTTTGGCAAAACAGTCATAATCTCTCTAAGTGCTCCGGCCACTGAGTTACAGTCATCTAAACATACTGAACTTGAAGAAACTAAATTTGGCCTGGGTGTTTTTTGGATACAAATGCTTGCAAATAACACACAGCTTCAGATCCGGGCTGGAAAATGCAACAGAAATGTAGAACCAAGTGTTATCCAGCTGAGGTCCAAATTTTGTAACAATACCACAAAAAATGAATATATTACACAGCTTTTTCCTCAGGCTGTTCCCAGGCGTTTTGGAACTGTGCCAAATTGTGCCAAATGGCACAGTTTGGAAAAACATCTGTAACTTTTGAATGATTCAATGTAGAAGCTTCATTTTGGGCTCTAATGAAAGGTCACATTCAGGGCTGTGTCTGTGTGTGTGTGTGTGGGGGGGGGGTTGCCCCCCCCCACCTTGCTACAGAGGACGGAGATCGGCCATCACTACATGACGGATTAGCCCATGTGGGATGTGGGACAGCAGCTCAGTCACCACGGCTCCCCCCCCCCCCGCTACAGAAGAATAGTCAGGAATAAAGAATAATTTAGATTATAACACCTTACCTCTTCACAGCAGCGTCCTGGCGAACTTCTCTTCCCCATTGTCAGACGAACGCGACGCTGGTCCGCTCGTGGTTCTGGTCTTGCGACCCGATCAAAACAGAATTCCATTATTGCAGTTTTGTGCTTCCATGATTGCGGTTTTTGGCGAACGATTTTTCAAAACAAATAACAGTAGTAATTAAAAAAAGACTGGCGAAGGCATGTGTGCCACTCAGCCTTCGTCGTCAGCCTCTGTCGGTCCATGACCATGGAAGAAATCATAACGTCTCATAACGTCTAATCCTTTTTTGATCTGCTCCAGCAGTCAGTCTTCACCCAGCCTTAAAAACAAACAGCTCGCGAACTTCTCTGCTTCAATCGGCTCACTGCATTCACAGCAGGCGGGTCCTTCTGGCTAGGTTTTCAGTCATTGGTTCTTCAAGGTTTCAGAAACCCAATTCAAGGCTCTTATTAGTCGAATGAGAGGTCAATCAGATGAACTAATCTGTTCGCGGCTGTGTCTGCAGCTTTTATTTTCAGTGCGCGCTTGGACGCCACTACATCACCATCACCACCTACATCACCATCTACACCATGCGCCCTCGTGCGCTCTCGTGCGCTCTAGGACGCAGAGACTTGCCCGTCCGCGGTACAACGGAGCACAAGAGGTTAACCAAATTTAAGATAAGATAAGATAAGCCTTTATTAGTCCCACAATGGGGAAATTCCAGGATTGCAACAGCACAGGGATAGCAACACTCAGAGCAACAATCAGAAGGCAAGAAGAAAAACAAGAGCAGCGAGTATACATATGTACATATAAATATATATATATATATAGACACACAGTGCGGAGCATTGTAGCGAGATGGAATAAATATATAAACACAGTGCGGAGCATTGTAGCTAGATGGAATAAATATATGAGTATATAAACACAGTGCGGAGTATTGTAGCTAGATGGAATAAATATGTAAATATATAAACACACACAGTGTGGAGCATTGTAGCTAGATGGAATAAATATATGAATATATAAACGCACACAGTGCAGAGCATTGTAGCTAGATGGAATAAATATGTAAATATATAAACACACAGTGTGGAGCATTGTTGCTAGATGGAATAAATATATAAACACACAGTGCGGAGCATTGTAGCTAGATGGAATAAATATATAAATATATAAACACATATATAGCTAGCATTGTAGCTAGATGGAATAAATATATGAGTGTATAAACAGTGCGGAGTATTGTAGCTAGACAGAATAAATATGTAAATATATAAACACACAGTGTGGAGCATTGTTGCTAGATGGAATAAATATATAAATATATAAACACACAGTGCGGAGCATTGTAGCTAGATGGAATAAATATATAAATATATAAACACACAGTGCGGAGCATTGTAGCTAGATGGAATAAATATATAAATATATAAACACACAGTGTGGAGCATTGTTGCTAGATGGAATAAATATGTAAATATATAAACACACAGTGTGGAGCATTGTTGCTAGATGGAATAAATATATAAACACACAGTGCGGAGCATTGTAGCTAGATGGAATAAATATATAAATATATAAACACACAGTGCGGAGCGTTGTAGCTAGATGGAATAAATATATAAACACACACAGTGCGGAGCATTGTAGCTAGATGGAATAAATATGTAAACACAGTGCAGAGCATTGTAGCTAGATGGAATAAGTATATGAGTATATAAACACACAGTGCGGAGTATTGTAGCTAGATGGAATAAATATGTAAATATATAAACACACAGTGCGGAGCATTGTAGCTTGATGGAATAAATATATGAATATATAAACGCACACAGTGCGGAGCATTGTAGCTAGATGGAATAAATATGTAAATATATAAACACACAGTGTGGAGCATTGTTGCTAGATGGAATAAATATATAAATATAATATATAAACACACACAGTGTGGAGCATTGTTGCTAGATGGAATAAATATATGAGTATATAAACACACAGTGCGGAGTATTGTAGCTAGATGGAATAAATATGTAAATATATAAACGCACACAGTGTGGAGCATTGTAGCTAGATGGAATAAATATGTAAATATATAAACACACACAGTGTGGAGCATTGTTGCTAGATGGAATAAATATATAAACACACACAGTGTGGAGCATTGTAGCTAGATGGAATGAAACAGCATAACCGTCTACTTAGTTATCCTACATGGTATGATTATGTACCCATACATATTCTCACCCTCCATAGCGACCGGTAATTTTCCTAGTTGTATACCGGAGGGGACCATTGTGTAAATCTATTGCGTCTTTTGCATTCACTACTATTAGGTTGTTACGTCTTTTTGCTATCTCTGCGAGCAGCCGTGCTTAGGTTGTACAGTCTGACAGCCATAGGTAGGAAGGACCTGCGAAACCTCTCGGTTGTGCACCTAGGATGATGTAGTCTGCTGCTAAATGAGCTCCTCAGTGCATTCAGTATGTCCTGCATAGGGTGGAACTCGGACTCCAGCAGAGATGACAGTTTAGCCACCATCCTTCTCTCTCCCATCTCCTCCACTGGGTCAAGGCACTGCCCCAGGACAGAGCTAGCTTTCTTGATCAGTTTGTTCAGTCTCTTCCTATCGGCTGCTGTAATGCCACTGCCCCAGCAGACCACTCCAAAAGTGATGGCTGATGCCACCACTGTGTCATAGAATGACTTCAGCAGCGCCCCTTGTACACCAAAAGACCTGAGTCTCCTCAGTAGGAACAGCCTGCGCTGTCCCTTCTTGTAGAGTGCATCAGTATTGTGTGACCAGTCTAGTTTATTGTTCAGATGAACACCCAGGTACTTGTAGGATGTCACCATCTCGATGTCTGTTCCCTGTATATTTACTGGTGCTGTGAGGGGTTGTCCTTGCCTGCGGCAGTCCACCACCAGCTCCTTAGTTTTTCCTCGCGTTGATCTGGAGGCAGTTCCGATGGCACCAGTCCACAAAGTCCTGGATAAGCCCTCTGTACTCAGCTTCATCTCCGTTGGAGATGAGGCCAACGATCGCAGAGTCGTCAGAGAACTTCTGTAGATGGCAGTGTGTTGTGTTGTGTGAGAAGTCCGCAGTATAAAGGGTGAACAGGAAGGGAGCCAAAACCGTTCCCTGGGGGGCCCCCGTGCTACCGATGATAGTGTCGGACACACAGTCCCGGGTTCTCACAAACTGTGGCCGGTTTGTGAGGTAGTCCAGGATCCATGATGACAGGTGCTGGTCCACCCCTGCGCACAGCAGCTCGTCCTTCAGGATCATCGGTTGGATGGTGTTGAAAGCACTGGAGAAGTCAAAGAACATGATCCTCACCGCATTCCCGGGCTTCTCCAGGTGGGACAGAGAACGGTGAAGGAGGAAGATCACCGCATCCTCCACCCCAATGCCATGCTGGTAGGCGAACTGGAGTGGATCCATCTCTGGTCCCACCAGGGGGCGGAGGGCGGAGGGCGGAATTTAGTTTTACAGTCAGATTTTTATGAATTATTTCGGACAAATGCAAACCTTTAGTTGTTAAAAAAGAGAGAAATACTGTATCACCATGTGATAAGGTGACTTTTAAATCACTACATGCATGTTTTGTAGCATTGTGAGAGGTTTCCATTTTGTATAATGGACAGCACATAGAGCAGGGAAAATAAGTATTGAACACGTCAACATATTTCTTATTAAACATATTTGTGATGGAGCCACTGACCTGAGATTTTCACCAGATATCAGTAACAACCCAAGTAATCCATATATACAGAGACATCAAGGCAGCTGTGTTCACAAAGCAAGTTATATTTAATAAAGTGGAATGACACAGGGAATAAGTATTGAACACGCTTGGTGAAATTCATTTAATATTTAGTAGAAAAGCCTTTGTTGGTAATAACAGCTTCCAGATGCCTCCTGTTAGCCCATTCTTCCACACAAACTGTCTTATAATCTTGAAGGTGCACGTGAACCAGTGCCATCATTGTTTTGCAACAGTAAGGTTGCGAAGGTCTAGAGAGAGCTCTTTGCTTCTACCCATCATGAGTTCTTTGTGGTGTGACAATCTGATATTTATAAACCTTTTTAAAGGCTATCAGTCAGGACTCAGACACCATAATCATTGGTGGCTTCCATATTGTCAATGTGTACAAGCCCCCTAATGCCAACTGGGATCTGCAGGTCTTACCCACCCTACCCCACCCTGCCATCTATGTGGGGGACTTTAACAGCCATCACCCTGACTGGGGGTACCCAGCAGTGGACAGTGATGGGGAGGCACTTTCAGACTGGGCATCCAGAAATGACCTCGCTTTGATATACGACCCCAAACAAAGAGGAACCTTCCACTCTGCTAGGTGGAAGAAGGACTATTCTCCTGACCTGTGTTGGGTCAGCTCTTTGAATGGGGAGCCATATCCTACACAGATCCTCATTCTTGATGATTTTCCACACAGCCAACACCGGCCCCTGCTTGTACACATTGGCCTACAACTTCCAGTCATATACAGCCCAAGGAAGATGCGCTGGAACTTCCGCAAAGCCAACTGGAAGAAATTCAGTGAAACTCTGGACCGGAGCGTTGTTACCATCCCACTCCACACCATCACTGTAGATGAAGCATACAACCGCTTCTGCAGCGCAATCTTCAAGGCTGCCCATACTGCAATCCCACGAGGCTACCGACCCCTCTATGTCCCATGTTTGGACGGAGAAAGTGCTGCCCTCCTACAATCCTATCAAACATCAGGGGACCCAGAGATAGCAGACCATCTCATTGAATCGCTAAATACAGCCCGGCGAAAGAAATGGGAGGAGACAGTTGCTGACCGGAGCTTTACCCACTCTAGCAGGAAATGTTGGAGCCTCATCCGTCGCCTAGGAGCTGCACAGAAGCCCCCTAGCCAAAGCCGAGCATCCGTCACACCCAACCAAGTTGCATCCCACCTACTGACTATCGCCAAAGCACCCCAAGACAAAGACACCAGAAGAGCAGTTACAACTGAGCTAAAAAAACACCAAAAAATGCCTGTAGAGGAAACGAACCCTGAACCCTTCGAGGCTGCTGAACTGGAGAAAGTCCTACAGGGCCTGAAATGTGGAAAGGCAGCAGGATACGATAACATCTTCCCAGAATTCATGAAAAATCTTGGCCCCCGAGCCCTAACCTGGTTGACTCAATTCTACACAAGGATCACACAAACAAACTCGATCCCAAAGAAATGGCGGACAGCAAAGGTCATTGCCATCCCAAAACCTGGCAAAGACCACAAACTACCAGCAAGCTACCGCCCAATCTCCCTACTCAGCGTTGCTTACAAAATCATGGAGCGCCTAATACTGCAACGCATTTCCCCAGAAATAGAGGATATTCTAAGTGTGGATCAAGCAGGTTTCCGCAAGGACCGCAGTACAGGAGAACAAGTACTGGCCCTAACCACCTTCATTGAAAATGGCTTCGAGAGCAGACTGAAGACGGGGGCTGTGTTTCTCGATCTTACAGCCGCCTATGATACGGTCTGGCACAAAGGCCTCCTCCTGAAACTTAAAAAGGCGATCCCTGCTTGGGCAACAGCAATTATAAAAACCCTGCTGACCAACCGAAGGTTCAGAGTCCACCTCAGTCAGAACACAAGTGCATGGAGAGTGCAGAAAAACGGACTCCCACAAGGCTCAGTTCTAGCTCCAACTCTGTTCAACCTCTACATAAACGACCTGCCTACTACAAATTCCCGCAAATTCATCTATGCAGACGACATCTGTTTGGCATTCCAAGCACCAGACTTTGAACCACTGGAACGGGTGCTCACGGAAGATCTTGCTAAACTGGACCAGTTCTGCAAAATCTGGCGCCTAAAACCAAGCCCAGCAAAAACCGTCTCCAGTGTATTTCATCTCCACAATGCAAAAGCTGCCAGAGAACTAAACATCCACCTGAGCGGACTCAAGCTTAAGCATACCCCAAATCCAACTTATCTTGGAGTGACCCTTGATAGGACCTTATCCTTCAAGGAACATCTAAAGGGGACGGCTGCTAAGGTGAAAGTACGAAACAACCTGCTCTGCAAGCTCGCTGGTGCAAAATGGGGGACGGCAGTCTCCACCCTGCGCACCTCAGCACTGGCCCTTTCATACTCTGTAGCAGAATATTGTGCCCCTGTCTGGTCCAGGTCATCTTACACACACCATGTAGACACCCAGCTCAACTCAACCATGAGAACTATAACTGGAACAATCCGCTCAACACCACTCCCCTGGCTCTCTGTACTGTCAAACATAGCCCCTCCACACATCCGGCGAGCAGCATTAACTCAAAGGATGCTCCAAAAAGTTAAAGATTTTCCTCACTTACCAATCCATGCAGATATCTACACCCCACCCACTGCCCGACTTTCATCCAGACGGCCGATTTGGAAAAACCCTCCCCCAGCTGACTTTACCATCCAGACAGCTTGGCAAGAGGAATGGGAGACCAAGGAGGTCCCAAACAAACAGCTGGTGATAAACCCCAACCAACAGGTCCCGGGCACCAACCTCCCAAGGAGACAGTGGTCTACACTCAATCGCTTCAGGACTGGACATGGCCCCTGCTTGGCCAGCCTTCACAGATGGGGCAGTAGCCCTAGCCCACTGTGCGCATGTGGAGAGGAGCAAACTATGGAACACATCATAGAGGCTTGCCCGCTCCAAAGACTGGAAGGAGGATTACACACCCTCCATGCAGCGGGCCAGGAGGCGGCTGCTTGGCTTGAGGACTTTGCATTCGCTAAATAAATAATAGTCAGGACTTAACCAGCTGAAATTAATTTGCGTTGATGGGGGATGGGATGGCTTCCTAAATTCTGATGGATTTCAGTTGGTTTCTTTTTTTGCACCTTTTTTTTTTCTTCATGTGTTCAATACTTATTCCCTGTTTCATTCCACTTTATTAAATATAACTGGTTTTGTGAACACAGTTCACTATATTGAAGACTATCACTGCACGGGGCAACTATAAACCCTGGATGACGGCAGAGGTGCGCTTGCTGCTCACAGCCAGAGATGCAGCCTTCAGAGCAAAGGACAGGATCACCCTCTGCTCAGCCAGGTCTGTGCTCTCAAAGGGAATTAAGATGGCGAAGCGCGCCTATTCGGAGAAAATCCAGGGACACCTAAAATCCAAGGACACCTCTGTGACACAAGGAACACCAAACAGATGTGGCAGGGAGTTCAGGCACTGACGGATTATAAGTCTAGGCAGGGGGTCGGTGACGACGCTTCACTTCCAGACAGGCTCAACAACTTCTTTGCACTTTTTGAAGCATCAAACCCGACAATTGGGCCATCTATCATCATCAACGCAGCGGACACACGGAGGACCCTAATCAGGGTCAACCCACATAAAGCTGCAGGTCCGGACAACATCCCGGGACGTGTGCTCCGAGACTGCGCGAGTGAGTTGGCGGATGTCCTGACTGACATTTATAACATCTCCCTGAGTCAGGCCATCGTTCCCAGATGCTTCAAGACCTCTACCATAGTACCGGTGGCAAAGAAACCAGTTGTGTCCTGTCTGAATGACAATCGTCCTGTTGCACTGACACCAATTGTGATGAAGTGTTTTGAATGGCTTCTCAAACCACACATCACAGCCTGCCCCCCTGCATCCCATGACCCGCTCCAGTTTGCATATCGTTCAAACCGCTCCACGGAGGATGTTATAGTCACCACTTTGCACTCTGTCATCACCCACCTGGATCAGAAAGACACCTTCACCAGACTCCTGTACATTGATTTCAGTTCAGCATTCAACACCATTATTCCCCAGAGACTGATGGAGAAATTACTCCTTCTCGGTCTGAACACCGCCACATGTCTATGGATCCTGGACTTCCTGACCGAGAGACCTTAGTCTGTCCGGGTTGGAAACAACATCTCCAACTCTATCATGCTGAGCACCGGATCCCCTCAAGGCTGCGTACTCAGTCCACTGTTGTTTACACTTCTAACACATGACTGTGTACCCAGACACGAGGGGAACCAGATTATTAAGTTTGCAGACGACACCACAGTGGTGGGACTTATTCAGAGGGATGAGGACTCAATGTACAGGGAAGAAGTTAGAGACCTGGAGGGCTGGTGCAGGGAGAACAATCTGGTGCTCAACGTGGACAAAATGAAGGAGATGATTATTGACTTCCGGCGGTCACGGCCTGATCATGTCCCTCTCAGCATCAGCGGCCGTTTGGTGGAGAGAGTGGCGAACATCAAGTTCCTCGGAGTGCAGATCTCGCAGGACCTGACCTGGAGCAAGAATTCCTTGGGGATCAGGAAGCGGGCCCAGCAGAGACTGCACTTCTTGAGGAAACTCAAACAGGCCTCTCTCCCCATCTGCATCCTCAGGACCTTCTACAGAGGTGTGGTGGAGAGTGTTCTGATGTACTGCATTGCAACATGGTACTCCAGCTGCAGTATGTCAGACAAAAAAGCCCTGCAGAGGACAGTTAAGGGAGCTGAGAGGGTAATTGGAGTCTCCCTCCCCTCTGTCCAAGAACTTTTTCAGAACCGTTGTAGGAGCAGGGCACTGAACATTGTCAAGGACCACTCTCACCCTCTGCATAAACACTTTAAACTGCTGCCATCTAGCAAATGATTCCGGAGCATCAAAGGCAGAACCACCAGATTGATTAACAGCTTCCTTCCACAAGCTGTTAGGATGCTGAACAGTTGATCAGGAATCTTTCATACATACTACTGCACCTTATGGACATTATGTATATTATTTGTATATTATAGTTCTAGTTGGTTTTCAGGTTCCAAGTTTGTCATAGCCAGGAGCGGCACTGGGGTTAAGCTCCCAGTGCTCATAAAATGCTCCTTACGGCATGCGTCTCGAAAAGCCTCTGACAGCTAAGTCCAACTCCTAGCCTGCCCGTGTGGTTTAGTCTCTAAGCCTGGCGGAACTGCTTTTACTAATAGGAGAAGGGGCGAGGGCGGATCTCTGGTGCCTTAAAACCAGATGCTTCGGGTAGATGGTGGCTCGTCAACCTGGGAAGGTAGCCCATCTAGGGGAAGGTAAACCCTGATTTCAAACCTCCGCTGCCTTGCAGCACACCCGGTCACGGGAAAGGC
Organism: Pholidichthys leucotaenia; assembly: GCA_020510985.1. Classification (NCBI taxonomy): domain Eukaryota; kingdom Metazoa; phylum Chordata; class Actinopteri; order Cichliformes; family Pholidichthyidae; genus Pholidichthys; species Pholidichthys leucotaenia. The sequence goes on from CM035837.1 coordinate 117,759,430, forward strand.
TTCGGGAGTCAACCCTGAGGAAAAATCCAGAGTCGGAGCCCCTAAGGCATTTCTCTGTTGTGCTCAACATCGTTCTGGCAGCTCCTGCGACGGCGCTGGTGCCAAACTATAGCAGCCCTGCTGTTCCTTTGGATTCATCAATGACGTGGAGAGGGGGGACATGCTGCATGGGTAACATCTTGTCCTCCATATCTTCCTGCCCAGGCTTGAATCCTACCAATGCCCAACGCTGGAAGGTAGAACACCGGTGCGCATCGGCCTGTTCAGCCACAGGCGGTGCTGTTCCAGCAGAGTAGACGTTTAGGATTCTCTTCCATGGTCATCATAGACCGACGGAGGCCGACGAGGAGTTAGTTTTCAAGTATGTCTCAGGGATGTGTGAATGGCTGTGTTGGGGTGAGGGGGTGTGTGAGTGTGTCTTAAATTATGTTCTTTTTACTTATATGGATGCCGAGAGAAACACAATTTCATCTTGCCTGCACTACAGTTGTATGTACAGCAACATGACAATAAAGGTTGATTTGATTTGACAGTTGCCTTGATTTCTTTGTATGAATGGATTACTTGGGTTGTTACTCATATCTGGTGAAAATGTCAGGTTAATGGCTCCATCAGAAGTATGTTTTATGAGAAAAATGTTGACGTGTTCAATACTTATTTTCCCCGCTGTATTTCAGCATCTGTATATTTATGACTAACCAATATTGGGCATAAATGTCTGATCTGTAATGGTGTGTTTGAGTAAATGTCCATCTTATAGACTGGAGACCTTGGTTTGGTATCATGTGGTTGATAATTTGTGAACTTTTTTCCCCAGGTGGAGTTAGCGCTCTGGGATACAGCAGGGCAAGAGGACTATGACAGACTGCGTCCACTCTCTTATCCAGACACTGATGTCATTCTTATGTGTTTCTCCATCGATAGCCCTGATAGTCTTGGTATGTGAAAACAGTGAGGTGTCTGCTTTAGGAGATAGTGGATTTTGCAGTCAATCCTTTTGTCACAGTCAATAATTAATCATTTACTAATTCACACATTATTTGTCGTACCCATTTGCAGCCACGTCTTTGCTTTGACTGGTGCACTCATTTATATTTTCATTTAGAGAACATCCCTGAGAAGTGGACCCCCGAGGTGAAACATTTCTGTCCCAATGTTCCCATCATATTAGTGGGAAATAAAAAGGACCTCCGCAACGATGAGCACACTCGGAGAGAACTTGCCAAAATGAAGCAGGTAAAGCTTGGCAGTCTGTGTCATTGTCCTACTAATAAAGGCTCGTTTCCTAAAAGCTGTGTTCACTTTTTCTTCAGGAACCGGTGAAACCAGAGGAAGGCCGGGGCATGTGTGGCACAATCAGTGCCTTTGGATACATGGAGTGCTCTGCAAAAACAAAGGAGGGTGTGAGGGAAGTGTTTGAGATGGCCACCAGGGCTGCACTACAGGCCAAGCGGGGAAAGAAGAGCAGTAAATGCATCCTACTGTAAACGGGGGCATGAGGACTGCTTCTACGGGGAAAAGAAGGAGAATTAGGTCAAACCTAGCCCCAAACATACCCACATAAAAGACTGTTCTCCTAAGTTTTTACTAAAGGTGTAATGCTTTTACTTTTTCTTTGTCTTAAGCAAAATTAGTTGGGTTCTGTCAGTATTCAAGTTTGGGGTCATGGAAAATACGTTTTTGTACTTCAACCTGAGTAAATTTGCCATAGTGAAACCTCCTTTATCTACATGTTCAATGTAATTGAGGTCAGCCAGGGGACCTTTTGTGTCAGCCTGCCAACTGCAGTTAAGTGCTCAAGCCCTGCTGTCTGATCTGAAGAATGTCTCTGCAGCCAACCAGGGTGAAGTACCTGTGCACTGTGACCCATAGTCCTTTAATTATTTTTGACAAAATGATGCACACGTTTAAGTCAATTTGTGTGTGTGCTTCATAGAAATCTGATGTGTGTTCAGGATCACATGCACGGCATGAAACTGAAAACTCATTTTGCTAAAACTCGAATGGAACCTTAGTGTTTTGTGTAATAAATTCCTTTGTAAGAATCTTGAATCATTTGTATCATTTGAGTGATAAACATTGAGTGACTTGATAACTGTATGACTAAAATATATTCAATATGGACATAAGTGCATGATGTACAACAGATGTTATGGTTATTCCAGAATGATTGAGTCTACCTTGTAGTTATGTTATTTTGAGTGTGGCAGATAATAGATGAAAGCCTTTTGGTAAGGCTCTAGTGAGCTGGTAAATTTTGGAAAAAATATCAATATCAGTTATCTGTTTCTCTGTTGAACCAATAATGTTCACTATACTTTAAGCCAACATTTAATCAGACCCCAACACTTTGAGGACATCCAGCATCACAAGAGCACCCTGAGGTGAGTGCAATATCCACCACCTCCATTTTCTTTGAAGATCCCAATATGTTACTGAAGGAGAGCAGTTTTCATCTTTTCCATGTAATTACTGGGGCAGAACCAAATTCTGATAAGCCTATCATTCGTGAATATACAAGAATAGTTGTATACAACCCATAGCTGCAGGTCAAGGTGAACCTGTGTAGCAAGTTTGATGACTAGAGAGCTTTACACATTCTATAGTATGAGGGCATTGGGAATCCTAATCTTGACCTTTTGAGCCCAAACCCATAGTCAGAGGTCACGATCCCAAGATGAACCTGTGTACCAAGTTTGGTGACCCTAGCATTCTTTGTTGTTGAGATATACAGTAGTTTACTTGCCATTTTGATGCTGATCTTTGACCTTGCAATCAAAAAAAAAACAGTCACACTTCAGGGTCACAGGGTGAACCTGTGTACAAAGTTTGGTGACCCTAGCTTTACTTTCTGTAGTAATAGGGCATAGGTACTGCCAGCTTTGGTCTTTGACCCCAAACTCCTAGTCACAGTTCAGGGTCACGGAATGAACATGTGTACCAAGTTTGGTGGCCCTAGCTTTACTCATTCTATAGTAATACGAGGGGGGGGGGGGGGCTGAAACATTCATCAGCTGATGCAGTGGTCAGATTTGACCAAATGTGGTTTATTGTACCCATACTTTTGACAGTTCTCTCACTCTCAGCTCTGTCCTCTTGTTCCTCGGCCACTGAAGCACAAATACTACTGGCTCAGCACCTACGAGCATAACGCCTTAGTCAGCCTATGAACTTTTCAGCCCCCCTTGTAGTGCTAATGGAATGTTGACTGTGACCTTTGACCCCAAACCCAGTCAGGTCAGGATGTAAGCTGTCCCAAGATTTGTCATAGAAACAACTAGAAGACGCCAACTTTTATTATCATTTAGTCCATACAGCCACTCATGTACAGTAGAACAAAATTACGACATTTCTCCTACAATGTTAATCATATCTAGAATAAGAGGGGCTGTTGCCATGCAAGGCACTGCCACAAACAACTTTTCCTTCCATTATGCTGAGCACCAAGCTAGAAATAACATTTTTATATGGTCTTTGGTGTGACCCGCCTGGGACTTGAACCCCCAACCTCTGAGTTGTGGGGTAGATGCTCTATCAACTAGGCCGTCACTCCAGTGGCAACTATGGTATTAATATGAAAAGCCTACATCAGTTCTTTCAGTAGTTATCACATTTACAGTATTTAGGGAAAATCTGACCTTGACCTCAAGGTATGTAATTCATGCAAAAATCAGAGTCAAATTGCAATATGTGCATCATTGGTGTATATCAAGTCCCAGTACCACATTTCAAGATGTTTGGAACAAAACTGTAGGAGCTGATTTCATAAGACAGTTACTGTCTATTAATGGAGATGAAATAGGAGATCATAGGTCAGCGGTTATAACTCCTGCAGAAATCATCCGATCGGAACCAAATTGCAATATGTGCATCATCAGTGTATATGAAACCCTGCTACCAAGTTTCAAAACAATCAGAACAAAACTAGGCAGAGTCAATTTCACAAAAGTCGGGCAGACGGGCCTCCCCAAAACAATCTCCCCTTTGGTCTTCGTCCGGCGGGGGATAAAAATGGAAACAAAAAGCAAAAAGAACTTGTAAAACTTATGAAGTCTACAGACAAAAATTGCTTTATTCTACAGAAACACATGTTTGCAAACACAGCTGAGAACATATTCTTTGACATTTGATATCTTAATGTTTTCATAATAAATCTTGAACTAAACAACAGTATCCTATACAAATGCAAACTGTTCAATTCCTAATATTGACAAAAATCAGTTCACACTTTTTATAATGTACACTTGGTCAAAATGTATGCAGTCAAGTGCAATTCAAGCTTGCCTTCACTATTACAGTTGGCTTTCAACCGCAGCACCTCCTTTATAATGTTGAATAAACGTGTGAAACATTTTATCAAAATAACTCCAGAATTTACAAAAAACTAAAATGTCAAGTACAGATTGTTTTAAATTTAATTTTTTTTAATTATTTTAGTGTCCTAGAGAGTGCAACATAAGGAAATGAATGCAAAGAGACAAAATTAAATTGAAAACATTAACATACAGCTGCTGCTGCTGCTGCAAAAAAAAAAAAAATCACAACCCTTGCAAATGGAGGGGATGCATTGGAACAGAACTTGGCAGCTGCAGGGCAGTTACCATAGTTGCCCAGCACTGAGTGGCAGCTTTAGTTTGTATGCAGCAAAACAAAAACCACACAAAAGAGTTCCTTTTTTTACTTTAAATGTTAATATCACACTGTTTACTTGACTGTAATGATGTGTGGGTAAGAGCACACATAAGTGAAGAACTGGTTCTGAGCTTTTAAATGTTTACTTAGCTATTTTTGTCAATTAATACAAGATGGAATGATAAGATTAGCTCTCCACAATGCAAACAGGTACTCTGTGTACTGCTGTGACTGAATACTGTGTGTGTATTTTTTGTGTTTTACTGCATACACCCTAATGCTGCCACTCAGTGTTTTGTAACTACCATGAGTTCCGTTTGGTGACATCATACGCATACCCATACGTACAACGGAAGTGACAGGGACACAAAGTGACAGATCAACTGGTCACCACAAAGGTGACCAGTTGTCTGATTTTAACAGTTTGTGCCTGCAGAAGTGGCAAACAAACTTTTGTGTGTTTCAACAGATGATATAATTGCAGGCTCGCTGCAACCATTTAAGGCTACGCTAACATGTATCTGCCCTGTGCAGTCTGTCACTTTGTGTTCCCAGTGTTGCTTCTGTTGCATTTGCAGCACAAGTCTTGTGACTTTTGCAGCATCTGTTCTGCCATTTCGATTAAGATATTTTCTTAATTTGATTATGTTTTGTCTATTTGCTGTTGTTTCCCTGGACTGTTGCTCACTGAGCTCTCTGGACCACAATATGTAAGGGACAGATGCTGCACTAGACTTTTTCGTTAACTGTCATTTTGACAGGCAGGGCTGTAAAAAAAATTGTCATTATCTGTCATTTTATTCTATTTTAATTAGATCACCCTCAGTGTAATCTGTCAAAATGACAGCTTTCAGATTTTTCTGTCACTGCTAAAAAAAAAAACATCTGTCAATGAAAGACAATTCTCATTTAACACAACTGGTAACTCTGATGTCTTAGAGATGTTTGGTGGAAGGAAAAACTGAAGTTACCCAAAAAACTAAACCAACTGAACACTTGTCAAGTGAGAACAAAGCATGGATTTTGAAATTTCTTTAAGGCCATATCTGATAAAATGTGAAACCAGTAGCAGAGGTTTTCTGCTGGTGCATAAGAGAAAAGTGACAGCATACAAATATACCCACATGAAAGTAAAGCCCAAGAATGAATTAAATATACTCCATCTTCAAGAAAAAAATGTCTTGTTAGCCTGAGATAGTAAATGCTGTCCATTCTCTAAACCCACTGCTGAAGAAGCGGCTGCACAACACGCTGCAGCAAGGTAACAAAAAAAAGGCCTTCTGTTTATCACTTCAATAGTCATTCCTTTTTCTTGGCTGGAAGTCCTGAGTGGGCCAGAAACAGCGGGAGCAGAGCAAGCGCTCCTAGAGCCATGGCTACTAACGGTCGGTAAAAAAGCCAACCGACTCCAATGACAATAAGAGACAGAGAGCAGGAGACGCACAAGGCGAAGATCTTCAGCCCGATGGACACAAGGTCTCTGAGGATAGGAACCCAATCCACTGCAGGTACACCACAGACAGAGAATGAATGATAGATGCAAGGGAGGGTAAAACCTGCATGTATGATGTTGATGCGTAGTTATTTTACCTAGAGTGTAGATGATGCGCATGGTCAGCTGGATGCTAACAAACATGAGGGCCCAGCCTGCAGCCCTGAGTCCCCATGTCTTCATGTTGTTCAGCTTGTGCTCTTTCACAAACACCTCCTGCAGAGAAGCAAACAAGTCCTAGAAATGTGGATGATCTATAGAAAATGGTTCTGGCTTATTCATTCGTTCATCCCCAAAGAAAATAGAAAATACAGATTTAAAAAAAAAACAACACCCTGACCTGTGCTGTGAGATCTTCTAGATAGAGGATCTCCAGAACATCTCCTGATTTGGTCTTAAAGGGCAGCAGCTGCTCCCCTCTCTGCATGGCTATGATGCTCACCTGAAAAACAGAGACCAGCAGCTAAAGTTGAACCTTTTGTGCACTTTAGAAACTAAGATGCCACTGCTTTAACACACAGAGAATCTGCAGGTATGAGGAGGTAACATTTAAGAAAGTTTAAGGCTACTTGATCAAACAAGTGATGATCTTATGATGGTACATGTGCAAAACAGCCAAAAGTATGGAACCACATTACAGTTTTGTACAAAAACATTTACTGGGACTGAAATTTGTTTAAATTTGGATTTGTCAGTCAAGCTCACATTACATGTACACTTCACCATGATCAGTGTTGCCAATAGATAGTTAAAGTCTTTATGTGAGGCACTAAACTGGGTCCCATTAATTGCAAATTCACCCAAAATAAAATAATGCAAAGAGTTCACAACTGAGTGGAAGAAAATAAAAGACTTTGTATATCCTTGTGTGTGGCATTTTTAACATCCTTAAAAGATACATTCATTTTTAAAATGACATTTAAAGTTTTAATTTTGGGAAAAACTGTAAAAGACAAAGGGTAGGTACAAACCCCAATTCCAATGAAGTTGGGATGTTGTGTAAAACGTACATAAAAACAGAATACAATGATTTGTAAATCCTTTTCAACCTATATTTAATTGAATACACTACAAAGGCAAAATATTTAATGTTCAAACTGATATATATATATATATATATATATATATAGTTTTTTTTGCAAAGGTTCACTCATTTTGAATTTGATGCTCGCAACGCCTTCCAAAAAAGCCGGGACAAGGGCATGTTTGTCACTATGTTACATCACCTCTACTTTTATCCATCCATCCATCCATCTGCTACCTCTTTTCCAGAGGTCTGGGTCGCGGAGGCAGCAGTTCAAGCAGAGAAGCCCAGACTTCCCTCTCCCCAGCCACCTGCTCCAGCTCTTCAGAGAGGATACCAAGGCGTTCCCAGACCAGCTGGGAGACATAGTCTCTCCACCGAGTCCTGGGTCTGCCCCGGGGTCTCCTCCCAGCGGGACGTGCCCGAAACACCTCAAGTGGGAGGTGTCCAGGAGGCATCCTAATCAGATGCCCATACCACCTCAACTGACTCCTTTCAATGTGGAGGAGCAGCGGTTCTACTCTGAGCCTCTCCCGGATGACTGAGCTCCTCACCCTGTCTCTGAGGGTGAGTCCAGCAATCCTACGGAGAAAGCTTGTAAAAAAGCGGCTGAAAGCTTGAGAAAGCTTTCAGCTGCTTGTATCCGCGATCTTGATCCTTTATTTTTAACAACACTCAAAAAGCATTTAGGAACTGAGGACACTAATTGTTGAAGCTTTGTAGGAGGAATTCTTTCCTTCTTGCTTTATGTACGACTTCAGTTGCGCAACAGTCTGGGGTCTCCATTGGTGTATTATGTCCTTCATAATGCACCACACATTTTCAATGGGAGACGGGTCTAGACTGCAGGCAGGCCAGTCAAGTACCCACACTCTTTCACCATGAATCCACACTGTTGTAACATGCAGAATGTGGCTTGGTATCGTCTTGGTGAAATAAGCAGGGATATCCCTGAAAAAGATGTTGCCTTGATGGCAGCATGTGTTGCTCCAAAACCTGTATGTACCCTTCAGCATTAATGGTGTCTTCACAGATGTGAAAGTTACCCATGCCATGGGCACTAACACCCCCCCATACCATCATAGATGCTGGTTTTTGAACTTTGCGTTGATAACAGTGTGGATGGTCATTTTCCTCTTTAGCCCGGAGCACACAACATCCATGATTTCCAAAAACAATTTGAAATGTTGGCTCGTCAAACCACACTTTTACAACTTTGTGTCAGCCCATCTCAGATGAGCTCGGGCCCAGAGCAGCCGGCACCATTTCTGGGTGTTGTTGATATATGGCTTTCACTTTGCATGTTAGAGTTTTAACTTGTAGATGTAGTGATGAACTGTGTTAACTGACAATGGTTTTCCAAAGTGTTCCTAAGCCCACGTGGTAATATCCTTTACAGAATGATGTTGATTCTTAATGCAGTCCTGCCTGAGGGATTGAAGGTCACAGGGATTCAATGTTATGTTGGGTTTTGGCCTTGATGGTTACATGCAGAAATTTCTCTAGTTTCTCTGATTCTATTTGATGATATTATGGACTGAAGATGATGAAATCCCTAAATTCCTTGCAATTATACATTGAGAAATGTTGTTGTCAAACTGCTGGACTATTTGCCCACGCGTAGTGAACCTCGCCCTATCCTTGCTTGTGAATGGCTGAGTCTTTCAGGGATGTGCCTTTTATATCCAGTCATGACACTCACCTGTTTTTAGTTTACCGGTTCACCTCTGTGATGTTCCAAAAAAGTGTTTTTTGAGCATTCCTCAACTTTCCCAGTCTTTTCTTGCCCCTGTCCCAGCTTTTTTGGAACATGTTGCAGGCATCAAATTCAAAATGAGTGAATGTTTGAAAAAACAAAAACAAAAAAAAAAAAAACCAAACCAACCAGTTTATCAATTTGAACATTAAATATCTCGTCTTTGTAGCGTATTCAATTGAATATGGGTTGAAAAGGATTTGAAAATCATTGTCTTCTGTTTTTATTCAAATTTTATGCATTGTCCCAACTTCATTGGAAATGGGGTTTGAAATAAGTAAAAAAACAACAACACTTGTTTAATAATAAGTGTAGTACACACTGGATGAGGTCATCCTGAGCACTTACAGTCTGAACTGGGCCGAGGCCAGAGTTCCCACCGCTCAAGCCAGCATACGAGAATTTCACGCGCACATCCCCAACCTCAAAAATCAAAATGAATGTCAACATAAATGGGTGAAATCTATATGACAGAGGGATTTTTAATATACATGAAGTATGACGCTTACCTCCGGCCTGCGTGGGTTTTGAGTGTGATAGAAATAATCATCATCAATAAAAAGAAAAGGCTGCAGGTTAAAGACAGGGAAATCCCTCAAACTCAGTGTCTGAAAGTTGTTAATCTGCTCCACCAGGCCTGAGGATGCCAAGAAATAAGGCGATGAATTATGAAAATCACTCACATTCAACACAATAGCTGTATAATATGCATTTGGTAGGGCAGATACCTTTAGAAAGCATGAAAGGTCCAGCTCGGACTTCAGGAGCCACCACTGTCACACTCTCCACAGCCATGGCACTGGGACACCATAAATGTGGTGTAAACGCACAACCAAACACACGCTCAGAAAAACATCTAAAATTTTAAATATCTGAGTACCTCGGGTTCTGGTGACCGATCTCTTTATCAAAATTACGACTGTTGACCAGCTCAGACTTCCACTCAGTGTCTCGGGAAAAACAAATACAGTTTTACATTTTCACAGTCCAACCTAACACATGGCTCCACCTGGGGTCATACATGTCATGTTGTTACATGACTCACTGTAGGTGTATGTTGTTTCTGTTTTGGTTTCACTGCCCTCTTTGTAGTCCCTGAAATGAATCTTACAATAACAAACGTGCATGTCCTGAATGTATTTTTTTTTTTTCCACAATATCTTTATTGAACCTTTTTTTTTTTTTTTTTAACAAACATGATACAAACAATCAAACACTAACACTAAAGTACTACAAAAAAAAAAAAAATGCACTAAAAACACCAACAACCACCAACAAAATCAAGTCTTCAACAATGCTCCTCTGTTTAGTCTAGACAATCCAATACATAAGTATACATATTATGTTCACCAGTTTGGAATTTACAAGGTCCACACACATCATTCACCTTCTTCTTCAAGAGTTATGTTTAAATTTTTTACATAATCAATAAAAGGTCTCCATATATTCTCAAACACAATTTCCTTTGATTTCAGTATATATGTTATTCTTTCTAATGGAAGGTTTGTTAACATCTGTCTTAACCACTGAGTCACATCTGGTCTATGAGTCTTTTTCCATAATAGTGCAATACATTTTTTGGCATTAACCAAACTGAGGTCTATGAATGTTCTTTCACTTTTATTGAAATTATGCTTTTCTGGGTACAGACCCAACAAAACCAGTTTAGGATTCAATATGATTTGTTTTGAGATTATTTTTTCAATTGTTACCCTCACCTCTTCCCAAAACATTCTTATTAATCTACATTCCCATAAACAATGAAATAGGGTTCCTTTACTTTCCATGCATTTTGTGCATGTATCTGGTATATTTTTGTTATATCTATTTAACTCCTCCGGTGTAACATACATCCGCATTAACCATTTGAAATGTATCAATTTAAGGCGTGCATTTATTGATTTGGTTTGAACTTCTGTACAAGCCAATTCCCATTGTTCCTCTGAAATTTCAATTTGCAGATCTTCTTTCCAGTAGTTTAATCTTTTCAGTGAATTTTCACTTGAAGATAGTGTCAATGAGTTATAAAACTCTGAAATAATACCCTTTCTTTTACTATCTTTCATCATCATTTTTTCCAAGGATGAATAAATAGGTCGAGTGAGAGCTTTATTTTGATTTGATCGAATAAAGTTTCTAAGTTGAAGATATTTAAAAAAATGTGTTCTATTGAGATTAAATTTGATCCTCAGCTCTTCAAAAGACATTATGTTGTCTGCACATGGCAAATATAAATCCTGAATCTTTTGTATCCCTTTTAAATTCCATACTTTAAATACAGCGTCCGCTCTCCCTGGTTTAAAATATTGATTACCCCATATTGGACTAAATTGTGACAATAACTGTGGTTCTTTTAAATAGTTTTTAGCTTCACACCATATTTTGATCATATGCTTTACAAATGGATTTTTAACTTGTTTTTGTAATTTTTTTGCCGAATCCGAGTATATGAATATGGGAAGAGGTAAAGGTAAATTGTATGATTCCATTTCAGTCCAGTGAGGGAGATCATTTGATGAAAAATAATATGTCATAGACCTCAGTTGTGCCGACCAATAATACAACATAAAATTTGGACATTTCAGACCTCCACGATCAAATGGTAAATATAATAAAGACAGACGTAATCTAGCCCTCCTGTTGTTCCATATAAATTCCACTAACTTTTTTTTTTATTCTTGAGAATAGATCTAAAGGTGGTGATAAGGGAATGTATTGAAATAAATAAAGTATTTTAGGTAAAATATTACTTTTAAGTATATTGATTCTCCCGATCATCGACATTGGTAGTGACATCCATCTCTGAGTTAACTCACTGATATCTGACATTAAGGCTTCATAGTTGACACTGGCGACTGATTCTAGCTTAGGCATAATTTGGATTCCTAAATATTTAAACTGATTTACAACATTGAATTGATTTACCTCAGGGGCTGGGTAATTTCTCTGGGTCTCATTTAGCATTAATATTGAAGATTTAGTTTTATTTATTTTATATCCTGATATTTCCCCAAAATTCTTTATTAAATTCAACAAGGTTGGAATTGATTTTTTTAGATTCGACATAAACAAAATTATATCATCGGCGTACAGGGAGATTTTATGTTCTGTTGGTCCAACTTTAATTCCATATATTTGTGAATGTAAACGTATCGCTATCGCTAAAGGTTCAATTGCCATAGTAAACAGTAAAGGTGAGAGTGGACAGCCTTGTCGACATCCTCTATTGATTTTTATTGGTTTTGAAATATTGTTATTTGTTAGGATTTCTGCTGTAGCATTATTGTATATTATTTGAACCCATTTTATGAAATTATTTCCAAGTCCAAACCTTTGTAGGACTTCAAAAAGAAAGGGCCATTCAACTCTATCAAAGGCCTTTTCGGCGTCCAATGATAGGAGAGCTGTATCCGGTGCTTCTTTATTAAAATAGATAATATTAAATAGTCTTCTTACATTATGGAAGCCTTGTCTGCCCTTTATAAAGCCATTCTGATCTCGATTAATAATATTTGGTAAAATTTCTTGTATTCGTCTTGCTAAAATTTTACAGATTATCTTAAGGTCGGCGTTTAATAGGCTTATTGGTCTCATATTTTCACATTTATTAGAGGGCTTACCTGGTTTTGGCAGCAGTATAATTAAGGCATTATTTATGTATGATGGTAAATTATTATTTTGAAATGCTTCTAAAACCATTTCCAAAAAAGGTTTTATTAATTTATTCTTAAATTTTTTATAAAGGTCAACTGGAAGACCATCTGGTCCTGCACTTTTTCCTGATTTCATATTATCAATGGCTAGCCCAACTTCTTCTTGACTAATTTTAGACTCCAATATCTCCCTGTTTTCATTTGGAATACACGGTATAGATAGTTCGTTCAAAAACCCATTTAGTTTTGTTAAATCAGGTTCATTTTTGGTATCATATAATTTTTCATAGTAATCTCTAAAGGCTCTATTAATTTCTAAAGGATCTATAACTACCTGTCCGTTACTTATAATACTGGTAATTGGTGTTTTAATTTCCAATTGTTTAATCTGCCATGCTAATAATTTTCCTGATTTTTCACCTTGTTCATAAAAAGATTGTTTCAATCTTAGAAGACTCGAGGCAGCTCTATTCGCTGATTTTTTGTCGTATTCAGCTCTCAAAATCAGTAATTCATTCTCCAACCTTGGGTCACTTCCTGCATACACTTTTTCCTGAAGATTTTTTATTTTATGTTCCAATTTAGCTCTCTCCTCTCGAGTCTTCTTAGATTTTGATCCTGTATAACTAATAATATGCCCCCTAATAAAAGCTTTGAAAGCCTCCCACTTTACACATGCTGATGTTTGTGTAGTATTGATGTCAAAGAACTCGTCTATCTGTTTTTCTATATACTTGACAAATTCCTCATCCTGAAGCCATTTATGCTGAAATTGCCATCTACCTGATTCCTTTGTCAATTTTTTATCTACATATATTAGACAACAGGGTGCATGATCAGAGATCACGATGTTATCATAAAAGCAGTTTTGAATCTTGGACCTTAATTCTGTGGAAATCAAAAAATAATCAATACGTGAGAATGTCTTGTAGGTACTGGAATAACAAGAATAGGCTTTAACTTGTGGTTTCATTTCTCTCCATATATCTAACAATCTCAATTCTTTCATAAAATGATTAATAGTCATCCTACATCCAATGTGCGTACAATCCAGTCCTGTTGATCTATCCACACCTGGATTCAATGTACAATTAAAATCCCCTGCTATTATATGTTGCCCTGTAAGTGATGATAAGATGAGAAATAAATTAGCAAAGAACTTCTGATCATCTATATTGGGACCATATAAGTTCACAAGATTTATATTTTCTAATAGCAAAGAACCTTGAATGATTACATATCTTCCAAATTTGTCTCCAATTACATTTTTCACTTGAAAAGGAACTGATTTATGTATGAGAGTCATAACTCCCCTGGCTCGGGATGAAAATGAAGAGGTGAATACACTTCCCTGCCATCTACTCCTAATTCTTTTAACATCCTCCTCTATCAGATGAGTTTCTTGTAAAAACACAATTCTTGAACCCATGTCCTTTATTTTATTCATAACTTGTTTAAGTTTTTTTAAATTTTGTAGACCTCTGCAATTCCATGAAGTTAAATTAAGATTAACACTTTGGTCCATGATCAATAGAGAGTTTGGGATTACCTTGCAGTGTAAACATGCTCATACAGAGAAGCAAAAACATGAGTGGTTGAACATTCATCCTACAAACTACACACAAACAAATTTCCCCTTCCCACACTTGTGGCAAACCCCCCAAAATCAAAAGAAAAATTCTGTCTCCCGATATAGCCATCGACCGTTCCACACCCACGGGGAACAGCCTAAGCCACTCCTTCTTCATCCTCCCAATCACCCTAACTCTACTGCTTTTAATGACGTAACATTAACTCTCCTCTGTAGTTTTCCAACTTAACTCCAAAATTTTTAACAACTTTGTACATCATAGTTTTGTTTTGTTTTTTGTTTGTTTTGTTTTTGTTTTGTTTTTTTAATATATAATACAATCTATATTTTGTAAACTTACTATTTACTTCAAGTCAGTCAGATGCCTGTGCAAATGCTTAATTATTCTACCTTATATTTTGTTCATGCTTAGCTCCCACCAGTCTCTTCTTCTTCTTTGATCCTCTTGATGAACTCCTGCGCCTCCTCTGGGGTCTTGAAGATGTGGGTTCTGCCCTCATACGTGGTCAGCAGTCTCGCAGGATAGATTACACCATGACGAATCCCAAGGTTGCGCAGCTCCTTACGTACGGGATCAAACTGCTTCCTCAATTGCTGGATTCCTGTGGCCAAATCTGGGTAGAACCGCACCTGCTGGTCCTGGTGTTTAATCTCTCCTTTTTTAGCTCGTGCAGCGTTGAAGATCTTCATCCTGTCTCTGTTGTTAAGAAACTTCATAATTAAGGTCCTCGGCGGTCCCTTATCTCTCCGTGGGCCAATGCGATGTGCTTTTTCCAGAACCACTGCTGATTGCAACTCCTCGCTGCCCAGCACCTCCGGAATCCACTTTTCCAGAAAGGAACATACGTCCCGACCTTCTGATTCCTCTGGAAGACCCACCAGCCTCAAATTATTCTGTCTCGACCGAGATTCCAAATCCAAAATATTATCTTCCAGAGATTTATTTTTTTTTTCCAAAGTGCGCACCTTTAATTGAAGACGGGTGACGTCATCTTCAGCACTAGCGAGACGGAGCTCCATCTGCGCCGTTCGTTCTACACAGTCACCCAATTCCTTTCTTATTCCTTCCAACGCTGTCATAATCCCATCAAATCTAGAGGAAAAGTCCGCTCTCATTGAACTCATGGCAGCCATCAGCGCATCTGCGCCATTCCCCGCAGAAATCGCACCGCCGCCAGCCTCCTCCGCCATATATGGAGCCCTGTTTGCTGCGTCACAGACCTGAAAGTCCGTTAATTTGGACTGTTTCGGCGGCTCGCTTTTTCCTTTTCCTGGTTTTCCAGCCTTAGGCTTCGCCGACATATCCTCGCCCAAACGCTGGGATACGTTCTGTCCCAAATGAGAGAGTTATTTGCCGATTTTTTTTCTCCAGGAGCAGAGCAGAGCGAGACACGTCCGTCCTACGTGGCAGCCATAACCGGAAGTCCCCTGAATGTATTTTTAGTGCGAGTGTTGACATGCGGACAACAGACTCACCTGCTCTCGCTGTACTCCACCCACTGATACATCTCCACCTGCCTCTTCAGCTTTACTGCCTGCACCATCACTCTGTAATTAGGGTCATGCAGGGGCTACAAACACACACATGTACACATTTAACTTCAAAGTAGGACTAGGAAATGTTTAAAATTGAATAAAAAGCATTTTTCCCTTTCTGGCACCTACACAGAGGAAGCCAGATTTCATTCCATCATGTGAAGATTCAATATTCAAGTTATAACAGGAAAATGATTTGAACCACTTCACCCAACTCTGAGGGAGAGGCAATAAAGTAATATTTGCAACAGTCTGTCTTTTTCAGCATTTACAATGTAGACAGTATTTGTCTAAAGACACATATTTTCCTAGTCTGACATGTATTTCTCACATCTGCAAAAACTTTGGTCTAAATTTCAGTTCTACTGATTTACATGATTTCAGTGTCTTCTGGCAGCTGAAGTGGACAAAGCAAGAAACAATCACAATGCCGAACTGAGTGAAACTACCTCATGCACAGCAGGAGGAAAGAGGAGTCTCAAATTTGGAATATCTGAGGACACTTCTACAATGCAGAACTGGTAAGAAGAGGTCCCAAGAATACTCCCTCTGGAAAACCTGACCTACACCCTCCTAAAGTCCTCCCTTGAGACAGCTGGGTTTTCCCTTTTTGATAACTGCTGTTTTTATTTTTGTTTGTTGTTCTATTCGAAAAGTCTAATAAATAGAAGGTGTAAAAAAAAACATTTATATTACATTGCAAATGAGCATACCTGGGAGGTTTGCAGTTGTGCAGACAGATGAACTAAACGGTTGTTGTTCTGCAGGTCGAGGCTGGCGTATGGCCCCAGCGACACAACCTGAGAGAGACCTTCATCCAGGGAGGACGCTGTTCGCAGAGCTCGTCCCTAAGCAGAAAAATGCATATCACACAGGAAGTGTCCTATGTTAAAACCTGTTGCACTCTGGGATACCGCGGGTGGTCACATCTCTGCGTCCTAGGGCGTCTCAGTGCGCACTGAAAAAAAAAGCTGCATTTCCGTTCTTCCAGTACAGACACAGCCATGAACAGAAAGCCAAAGGAGTGTTTTGATTGGTTTAGATTTGATTGACCTCTCATTCGACTAATAAGAGCCTTGAATTGGGTTTCTGAAACCTTGAAGAACCAATGACTGAAAACCTAGCAAGAAGGACCCGCCTACCAACGACCACGAATACAACGAGCCAATTGAAGCAGAGAAGTTCGACAATTGAAAAGCGTGCGTCCCGTGCGTAAAATCTGTTTTGTCTAAGCCGCTGGGTGACACACATTGAGACCTGTGTGTAACGGTAGCGTTAGCCAGTCTTTTTTTATTACTACTCTTCTTATTTGTTTTGAAAAATTGTTCGCCAAAACCGCAATCATGGAAGCGCAAAACCACAATCATGGAATCATGGTTTGACCGGGTCGGGTGACCAGAACCACGAGTCCGTAACAAGCGGACCAGCTTCATGTTCGTCTGACAATGAGGAAGAGATGTTCGCCAACGACACTGCTGTTGTGGACAAGTAAGTGTTATAAGCTAAATTATTCTTTATCACTGAAAATAGTAATAAAAATGACTTTTGACCGATCGGTAATTAGAGTTACCGATCGGTAACTCTAACTAACTTTTTTGATCGGCGCACAAAAAAGTTTTTTTGTGCGCCGAGCTCCTCTGTAGTGGGGGGGGGGGAGAGTTGTTATCCTCTACATTGCAGATATTTTAGTATAATTTTTATTGCACTGTAGGTTATTTTTTCTTGTAAAAAAAGGCCACACATTTTTTACGTGGCATGCTTCTTTGTGTGTGGGGGGCTTGTTTGTTCATTCATTCATTCACGAATGAATAAACAACCCCCCCCCCCACACACACACACAGCCCTGAGTGTCACCTTTCGTTAGAGCCCAAGATGAAGCTTCTATGTTTCAGCATTCAAAAATTACAGACGTTTTTCCAAACTGTGCCATTTGACACAATTTGGCACAATTTGGCACAGTTCAAAAACGCCTGGGAACAACCTGAGAAAAAAGCTGTGTAATATATTCATTTTTTGTGGTATTGTTACAAAATTTTGACCTGAGCTTGATAACACTTGGTTCTACATTTCTGTTGCATTTTCCAGCCCGGATCTGACAGCTGTGTGTTGTTTGCAAGCATTTGTATCTAAAAAAAAAAAAAACACCCAGGCGAACTTTATTTTCTTCAGATTCAGTATGTTTAGATGACTGTTACTCAGTGGCAGGAGCACTTAGAGAGATTATGACTGTTTTGCCAAAAAATTCAAAGTGTTTTCTTTTAAATGAGACCAACCCCATGAAGATGCTGCAAAGGGTTGAAGAACAGCTTTTGATTTACTTTGGGTACGTTATTTTTAGGCGTTTTTAGGGAAATTGACCAGAGTGCAAGGGGTTAATTACTTGGTCCGTCATTTAATATCTAACAATTATTTGATTATCAAGCACTAAGAATTTGATGTGCGGTACCTGAAAACCACCGTGACCAACTTTCTGACTCTTTCTTACCTCATTAGTAAAGAGAATATAAACGGAGAGGAAAAACAGTCCGACACCAACAACTGTCCCCCCTGCAGTCTCACCGAGTCTCTCTAGAAATCCTGGGTTGGACTTCACAGTTACACGCTTGTGTTGGTCTTCAGCTGGATACTGGAGAGAAAAAAAGACATGCAAGAATTAGGCTATTCATGATTAAACATCCAAAAGAAAGATTTTTAGGACGTTTAACAGGCAGAAGATGGATGGATGGATGGATGGATGGATTCTGATTTGATCTGCTAAGGAAAGAGGTAACAGAAGTAACTCCTCGGTGATGTTTGACCGCAGCTCATTATAACTTTCACTATTTTATTATTGCTAGACATTGGTTGTTTAATATGAAATAATATTTAATTTAAAGACAAGAAAAGTAAAAGGCTAGTCTCATCTAGGGGTGCACCATCTAGGAGTGTATCAGTTGTGAAATTTTGGGTTGGATGGATTTTTTTGAAATTTTCACTAGAGGTGGCTCTTGGGCTGTGGATGAAACCATCAGATTTTGGAGGTGATCCATGAGTGCATATCTCCACCAAGGCCATATCTCGCAATGTAAGGATGGACATAGGGACAGACGAAGGGAGGGAGGGATGGATGGAGCCTTGGCATAGGTATGCACTCTCTGAGTGCCCTCTAGTTACCTCCGCCAAGAAGGCCATGTTTTTGCCGGCATTTGTCTGACTGTTCCGTCTGTTAGCAGGATTACATAAAACTACTGGACAGGTCTGGATGACATTTTCAGAAGAGGCGACCCTTGGGCTATGGATGAACTCATTACATTTTGGAGGAGATCCATGAGCACATACCTCTTTTTCCCACTTTTTTTACTCTTCTTGCGAAGAGATTGTGTGTCTAGATATCCTATGGATACTTATAACTTTGAAATGCAACCAAGAGAGCCAGTCTTTTCACTTATTGATGGGAGGAACTGCTGGCTCTGTGAACAAAGGGACGAGCCGGGATACGACATCCTATCCCGGCGGAGCTGAGGAGGAGACCACGGGGCTGCAAGGCTGGGGCTAAGCTAAAGGCTGAGCTAGCGAAAAAACGGAGGTGCTTCAAACCGTCGATTCCCTCCGTCATCATGGGCAATGTGAACTCATTGCCGAACAAGATCGATGAGTTGTCCGCATTGAACAACCAGCGGATTTACCGGGACAGCAGCTTGTTCATTTTTACGGAGACATGGCTGAACCACCTAGTACCGGATGCTAACGTGGACCTGCTAGGATTCACTGCTGTGAGAGCCGACAGAGACACTAAGGCTAGCGGGAAAAGAAAGGGTGGGGGACTCATCATGTATGTTAACAATCGCTGGTGTAACCCAGGTCATATCTCTGTAAAGACAGTCTCATGCTGCCGGGATCTCGAGCTGCTAGCTGTTAGCCTGCGGCCATATTACTTGCCGAGAGAGTTCAGTCACGTGATCACCGTCTGTGTTTACATCCCTCCGAGAGCGGACGCAGCCACTGCCTGTGAAAAAATCCATTCAGTCACAGCAAGGCTGCAGACACAGCACCCTGAGGCACTCATGATCATCTCTGGGGACTTTAACCATGTAACTTTGGATGCTACTTTGGCTGTTTTTAATCAAGTTGTAGACTGTCCAACTAGAAACAACAAGACAATTGATCTGCTATATGTTAATGTACGGGATGCATACAGAGCGACCCCCCTTCCCCCATTAGGGAAGTCTGATCACAACCTGGTTTATCTACAGCCACTGTATATTCCCCTGGTTCAAAAGCAACCTGTGACAACTCGATCAGTCAGGAGATGGTCCCCTGAGAAGGAAAGCGCCTTGAGAGACTGTTTTAACACCACAGCCTGGGATGTGCTGATGGACCCGCATGGTGAGGACATAGAGGGGTTGACACAATGTTTGACGGATTACCTGAACTTTTGTACAGACGAGGTCGTCCCTGTCAAGACTGTCCATTGCTACCCTAATAACAAGCCATGGGTAACACGGGAAGTCAAAATGGTCCTCAACAAGAAGAAGGCTGCTTTTAGGAGCAGAGACAGGGAGGCCATGAAGGCAGCACAGCAGGAGGTGAAACACTGTGTGAAGGAAGCCAAGGACAGCTATAGGAGAAAGGTGGAGCAGAAGCTGAGGGAAAACAACATGAGGGAGGTCTGGGAAGGTGTGAGGACCATCACAGGTCTCAACACAAAGACCAGAGTTGTTGAGGGGACAATAGAGAGGGCAAATGAACTGAACGATTTTTTCAACAGGTTCAACCAGCCTTTGCCCTTGCCCCTCCCACCCCCCACCCTCATTACAGCCACGCCCCCCCTCCACACACCTCCCCCAAAATATTGCAACCCCCTCTCCTCCTCTACATCAGTACAACCCTTGCCATTTATTACCACAGAACAGGTCAGAGGGCAGCTGAGGAAGCTCCGACTCAGGAAAGCTGCAGGCCCGGACAAAGTGTGTCCAAGAGTATTGAAGACCTGTGCTGCAGAACTGGGGGAACCACTACAACGGATCTTCAACCTCAGCCTGCAGATTGGGAGAGTGCCCACTCTTTGGAAGACATCCCGCATCGTTCCAGTTCCGAAAAAGAACCGGCCCAGCGAGCTGAATGACTACCAACCAGTGGCACTCACCTCACATCTGATGAAGACGCTGGAGCGGCTCTTCCTCAGCCTCCTCAGACCCCAGGTGCAACACGCCCAGGACCGCCTGCAGTTTGCGTACCAACCAGGTGTCGGTGTGGAGGATGCCATCCTCTACCTGCTTCATCGAGCCCACTCCCATCTGGATAAGGGAAGTGGCACAGTGAGGATCCTCTTTTTGGATTTCTCCAGTGCCTTCAATACCATTCGGCCCCCCTTGCTTCGGGATAAATTAAGCAAGATGGGAGTGGACTCCCACCTGGTGGACTGGATCTCTGACTACCTCACTGGCAGACCACAATATGTCGGGCTGAAGGATATTACGTCTGACACCGTTGTCTGCAGCACTGGAGCCCCCCAGGGCACAGTATTGGCCCCTCTTCTCTTCACCCTGTACACCTCGGACTTCTGCTACAACTCGGAGCTGTGTCATATTCAGAAGTATGCCGATGACACAGCTATTGTTGGGTGTATCAGGGATGACAGAGAGGAGGAGTATCGGAGACTGGTAGGGGACTTTGCTGCATGGTGCCACACTAACCACCTACAGCTCAACACCTCTAAGACGAAGGAGCTGGTTATTGATTTTGGGAGGTCTAGATCAAGACCTCAACCAGTCCTGTTAGAGGGAGCTGAGGTGGAGGTTGTGGATTCATACAAATATCTCGGGTTGTGGTTGGATAATAAATTGGATTGGACAACATACATTAGCCACTTGTATGGGAAGACACAAAGCAGGATGTACTTCCTAAGGAGATTGCGGTCCTTCAACATCTGCAGCAAACTTCTGCGGATGTTTTACCAGTCGGTGGTTGCCAGCGTCCTCTTTTACTCTGTGGTGTGCTGGGGGGGGGGGGGCAGTATATCCAAGAAGGATGCGTCCAGACTGGATAAACTGATCAGGTGGGCCGGCTCTGTGGTTGGCGCGAAGCTGGACACCCTGGTGACGGTGGCAGAGATGAGGACTCTCGATAAACTGTTGGATATAATGGACAACATCAGCCACCCTCTGCACACCGTCATCAGTGACCAGAGGAGCCTGTTCAGTGAAAGACTGCTCCTTCCCAAGTGTCGGACCAACAGGCTCAAGAACTCTTTTGTCCACCATGCCATCACACTCTATAACTCCTCACTTTGGGGAGGGGGGGGGGCATAGAGTACAGAGGACAGTAGGGCATTCATAGTGAAATAACCTTAACTTAACCATACTTGTACAAGCCATATTTAGCCTTATATTTATACTGTGTATATTATGTTAAGTGTTTATTAAGTGTTTATTTTTTTCTTTTTTGCTTTTCTGATCTGTATGCTCCTTTTATGTGCTGCTGGAAATTTTAAATTTCCCAGAGGTAGTCATCCCAAAGGGACTAATAAAGTTAAGTCTAAGTCTCTATCTCACAATGTATGGTATGACAGAGGGACGGACAAAGGGAAGGAGGGATTGCCTCGGACTGAGACTGGGATGCAGCCCTGGCAGAGACATGTGCTCTCTGAGTGCCCTCTAGTTTTTTTTGTTTCTGTTTTCATCGACTCCATCTTTAATGGCAGGGAGAAAAGGAAATCTACAATAAAAAAATAACTGAAATTAAATAATTTAGAACGGTTCAGTCCCGAGTGTTTTTTTGGTTTTTTTTTTTTCAGATTTGAAGCTGAAGGATATTGTTTGTTTCACTGCAAAATCAATGTAACAAAACTAGGACACACCAGAAAAAATATCACCCACTGCCACCAGTGAATGTTATCACATTTTCCCTAGACTCAGCACCAGTGTGTACTAGTATTATACACCGACACAAAAAAACTCAACTTTTTTCCTCCCTCAACATAGTAAGAAGTTCATTTCTCATAGTTCAGACTTATTATAGCTTATTCTGATCTTTATTGAATACAGTGGATATAAAAGTCTACACACCCCTCTTCAAATGCCAGGTTTTTGTGATGTAAAAAAATGAGACCAAGATAAATCATTTCAAAACTTTTTCCACCATTAATGTGACATGTAACCTGTACAACCCAATTGAAAAACAAACCAAAATCTAAACTAAAAACTAAAATAAAACATAAAAAACTTACAATAACCTGGTTGCATAAATATGCACACCCTTAAACTAATACTTTGTTGCAGCACCTTTGGCTTTTATTACAGCATTCAGTCTTTTTGGGTAGGAGTCTATCAGCGTGGCACATCTTGATGTGGAAATATTTGCCCACTCTTCTTTGTAAAAACGCTGCAAATCTGTCAGATTGTGAAGGCATCTCCTGTGCACAGCCCTCTTCAGATCACCCCACAGATGTTCGATCGGATTCAGGTCTGGACTCTGGCTGGGCCATTCCAAAACCTTAATCTTCTTCTGGTGAAGCCATTCTTTTGTTGATTTGGATGTGTGCTTTGGGTCACTGTTGTGCTGAAAGATGAACTTTCTCTTCATCTTACGCTTTCTAGCAGAAGCCTGAAGGTTTTGGGCCAGCACTGACTGGTATTTGGAACTGTTCATAATTTCCTCCACCTTGACTAAGGTCCCAGTTCCAGCTGAAGAAAAACAGCCCCAATGCATGATGTTGCCACTACCATGCTTCACTGTTGGTATGGTGTTCTTTTGGTGATGAGCAGTGTTGTGTTTGCACCAAATATACCTTTTGGAATTATGGACAAAAAGTTCAACCTTGGTTTCATCGGACCATAACACATTTTCCCACATGCGTTTGGGAGATTTCAAATGTGTTTCTGCAGAATGTAGCTGGGTTTGGATGTTTTTCTTCATAAGTCAAAGCTTCTATCTTGCCACCCTAGACAGGAGATTGTTGTCACATGTACTAAACAGCCAGTACTTGTCAGAAATCCCTGCAGCTCCTTCAATGTTGCTGTTGGCCTCTTGGCAGCCTCCCTAACCAGTTTTCTTCTCATCTTTTCATCAATTTTGGAAGGACCCCCAGTTCTTGGTAATGTCACTGTTGTGCCATATTTTCTCCACTTGATGATGACTGTCTTCACTGTGTTTCATGGTATTTTTAATGCCTTGGAAATTCTTTTGTACCCTTCTCCTGACTGATACCTTTGAACAATGAGATCCATGGCTTGTGCTGTAAGATGTGACTACAAAAATGTAAAGAAAAGAATACTAGAACAGCTGAACTTTATTTGGGATTAATCTAGTGATGTTTTGCTCGACACCGCCCACTTGACACTGACTCGAGCAATATAATGCGGAAGTGTTGTGAGCAGAATGTCGAGCACTGTGTCAACATGCCCGGTCATGTGACCATAGCAAGCGAGGCCTCGTTATGTCGGTCACATCATGTGACTTGAGGGCTCGCAGGAAGGTTAGGGCTGCATTAGGGTTTTTTTGTTTGCTTTGTATTGTTTGTTCCTGCCGTCCAATTCTGAATAGACCTTGGATGGCCAAATGCTCAAAACAAAAAGTATTGAGATTTTTTCAGGTTTTCTACTCAGATGCAGTTCTGACAGTTAGTCATCAGATGGCAGTCTTTATTAGATGTTTCATAACACTGTGTCGCTCACGAAGCAGTTGTCTCAAAGTTGCTCAGTAGCCATGTTTACATGGACACAAGTAACCGGATTAAAAGCCTGATCGGAATAAAAATACTTCATGTAAACACGCCAATCTGAATATTCTGACCCGATCACGCTCATTAGGATCAAAATTTCATTCCAATTGAGACGGGTGGGTTATGCTGATTGTTATTCTGATTGGTGCGCATGAAAACACTTATTCCGAAGATTGGGCAAAAAATATGTTTAATGCGCATGTCTGTACATCAGTCACACGTCGACATGATGTATTTCCGCCTTTACAGCAGCTAGCGGAAGACATAGCGAGAGTAAAACAAAACTGGTCTGTATCGTCCTGCTGTCTCCCTCGGTTTGTCGTATGCAGAAGTATGTACTTGTAGCTTCATTACGGAGACCAGCAGAAGCAAAAGTTCAGTCTGAATCACACAATACAGGTCCATTTCAAAAAGAGAAAGACACGAAGCGGGGCTTGCTAACTCCGGAAGTTGCTTCTTCTACCATTTTCGGAATGTCGAAATGTAGACGTGCGCATGTCAAAATGATTTAGTCTATTCAAATGTGTGACACATGGAAACGCATGTCCTAATCGGATCAGCTTTTTCAGGACCCATGTAAACAGTAAAGTTTACATGGACCTGAGACCTCAGTTTTAACATCACTAGGTTAATCACAGGCACTTTAAATGGTGGCAGGTGTGTGCGGACTCCCATTTAACATGAATTTGAATGTGACGGGTTAATTCTGAACACAGCCACATCCCCATTTATAATCGGGTGTGTATATTTATGCAAACAGGTTACTGTAAGGTTTTTATTGTTTATTTTTCCCCTTAAAAGATTTCAGTTTGTTTTTCAATTGGGTTGTACAGGTTATAGGTCATCTTGGTCTCATTTTTTTTTAGATCACAAAAACCTGGTATTTGAACAGGGGTGTGTAGACTTTTTATATCCACTGTATATTTTTCTCCAGAGTTGACGCTGAAATGGCTTAAAGCTATTTCAACAGAAAGCATTTCCAGGTCAGAAAAAGTAATAAACGGTTTAAATAATATACAACAGAGGCTATGATCTATACAAATCTGTTTAAATGAAAGCTTAGTCATTAATTTGTCCACACAATTTTTATGCGTAATTCTCTTGTCTTTTTTTAAAGTTAAGTGACAGTTGACACACCCCTTTGGTACTTCCTAAGTGGCGAACAAAAAGTCACCAGTAAAATATGACCAATGGTGGTTTCCAGTACCACAACAGCGATATTTTACCAATGGCCGGCCGACAGTAAGCTAGATAACTTCGAATTAACTAGTTAAAAGTTGCAGATGTAAAACGTGAAGCTAAAAAGGGCGGTAGATTAATAACTGTTGTAGACAGTTTCGTTAACCTACATCCAGGACAAGCGATTAGTTAGTACAGTAAACAAACAAAACATATCTTAAAGTCTTACAGTTGCTCCTGAAGACATCGCTCTAATTTTGGTGGACCACGAAAGATGACAGAACAGACGTTAAACAGCCGCTGCTAAAACACCGAGCAACGTTAACACCGGTCACTCCACACTCGCTTTGATACGGAGTATCCCGAAACACGCTTGGAGAGGTGGAGACTTGATGGGGTAATTTCGTTTCAAAGTCAACTAAACCTACTGGGTACCCCGGTGACAAATACGAACGCACCTAGACAAAAAAAAAAAAAAAAAAATCTAACCCGTCGGGCATCTTTCTTCAGGGGCATTATGGGTAATGAAGTTTCAATAGCAAGCTGACGAAAACGCACCGAAATTGAGCTGCTGTAGCTGAAAATAGATGCTATTAATTAAAGATATAGGCTAATACAATATAGGCATCATCGCGCTTATGTTTGGATTTGAAAGTGGCACTTTAAGAAAATACAATTAAAAGGTAAAAAGACTGTGTGTCATAACTGAAAAAAATTATTCCCAAGTTACTTCCCAAGTGTTGGTGATGATAGTTTTATATATTACATTTATTATATTTGTTAACAGCATACTGACAGGTTCCAGGGACTAGTCATAATTATTATGTTCACTGCGTTTTTAGCATGTTAGAAAATTGCAAAACCTACAATCAAGTGACTGCATGGATTCAGATGGTTGTGGTGTGGTGCACATATGTGGGTTTCATATGCTTCACATTGTGGAGAAGTGTGGGAAGGACGAGGCTGAGTTTATTTCTCAAGTCCAGTTTTATTCACATTCACAGTCTCCAATATCCAAAAACAGAAAGAGAAAGGAATCCCCCAACATCTGTCCCTTTTATACCCCAGGACATCAAAGCACACAGTCACATTGTCTTTTAATCCCAAATCACAATGCATCCCCCTCCAGGTCTTCTCGTCTCCACCTAAAGTCCTGGTGGTCAGGAAATCCTTCAAGGCCATCTCTTTGCATACAAAAGGCCAGACTTCACATCCTCCTGTTACCCCTAGGAGGTTCAGACCTTTTGTTCCTCTGAGACGTGAAGCAAACAATAAGCATACAGTAATACACATGTGAAGCATATGAAACCCACATATGTGCACCACACTGTGAATAAAACTGGACTTGAGAAATAAACTCAGCCTCGTCCTTCCCACACTTCTCCACAGTGGAAACACTCACCAGTGATGTCTTGCCTTTGACTCTTCATTATTTTCGTCAGTTTTTACCTAAGCCCATTGATGTAAAGGCCATCAAGGCACAAGAAAATTTCTCCTGCTTTCTCTCTGCATGCACACACATATGGATGGGCCAACCTTAAGAGGATTATTGCAAAAGGGAATACCAGGCAATTACTGTCACCTATCATCATCACTTATCCACACTCTGACCCTCTCCCAGACAGACACTGGGGCAGGCAGCAGTTTGGTAAAGCACTGGGACTTAGTAAGAAGAAAGTGGAGAACTAGGAGGATGGAGCAGGAATATGATGTTATAGTGCTTGGCACTGGACTTAAGGTAAGAAAACCTGTATTTGCTTAAAATGCACAAGCTGCTATATCTAACTAACTAACTAACTAACCTGCACTTATATAGCGCTTTTCTAGTCACAAAGACCACTCAAAGCGCTTTCATTAATACTAACCCTCTATTCTAAGGGCCTATAGGAAACAGATATCTAGGGACAATTTAGAACAGCCAATTAACCTAACATGCATGTCTTTGGCATGTGGGAGGAAACCGGAGAAATCCCGGAGTAAACCCACGCAACACGGGGAGAACATGCAAACTCCACACAGATCACTGTTGGTCGGGGGCTGGGATCGAACCCACGATCCCACGATCCCCACAATCCTCCGGCCAAGGGTAAACTGTGCTGCCGCAGTGCTAACCACTGCGCCACCGTGCAGCCGAGAAAAGTCCTTATATGAGAAAAGTCATGTGTTTGGCCTGCAGGCATGCAGGCTGTGGTGGTGGGGACAGTTTTTGTGGGTATAAAAGGAGGCTTTTGAGAAAGTTGGGAACCACTGCTGTAATGAGCTCGGTGTTTAATCCAATTAATATGTCAATTAATATTGATCTATTAGAAGTGCAACGTTGAATTATTGAATTGAATTACTATTACTTATTCATATTCTACCTTTTATTGCATGCATAGTTTTTTTATTTTTATCTTTAGTGCTACTCCATGTTTAATGTTGCAGCATTCCACCGAGACAAATTCCTAGTTTGTGTACTACATGAACAATGGCAATAAATCTCATTCTGATTCTGATTCTGAATAAGACATACATGTCGTTATTCTGATTTGCATCTAGTACAAATTAGTTTTTCTGCAACTAGTACAAATTACAGTTTTTCTGCAACTTTTACTGACTTAATTATGTCTGTCAGTACAATTAATTAGAGCACCCACGACACAGATCTGTGCCAGATGCCCATTCACTGTGAATGAGACAAAGAAGACAGTGCTAAGGGTTAATTGCACCCATTATACATGGAAGCATGACTTCTTTTACATCTTTGACAAATGCTCTGAATTTGGCAATAAAAAACCCAAACAAACAAAAATAGCAGCAGGTCAACTTCCTTGTTGAGCATCCAAAGACAATGAGCTATCCTGGACAACCCCAAGGTTACACACAGAGGAAGACCCTGGAGATCCAAAAGATTCTTTGATTTTTGGGATCACATTGTCAGGCTCAATGATAAGAGACTCAATTTTTTTCTTTGCTTAGCTGCAGAAAGTTTGCAGCCAGCAAACACTACAGTCAAAACCTTATGGAGCTCATGAAGTCTAAAACAGTGCTTCCCAACATTGATTTCCTCCTTCTTCTTCGTCGATCGCTAGATGGTCACACCAGCTGCCCTGACAAATGCTGCCGTCCTGCGGAGGTCCCCGAAGTCCCCGTGCAGCTTTTGGTTCAGCGATGTGGGGTCAGGCCACGTAGCTCGTCTGAGTGCAGCGTGGTCTGGGCAGTCTTGGAGGAGGTGTTCGCTGGTCATTTGGGCAGTACCACATGGACATCTGTCCGATTGTCCAACTTTAAGTTTCTGGTGCATGTGAGCATGCATTCTGTTATGTCCAGTTCGGAGTCTGAACAGAATGACTTGGTCAGCCCTGCTCAGACTATAGTAGTTGTCATCCTTGCAGAAGTTTGGGTGTTGCTGCTGCCACTTCTTGTGAGACAGGGCCTTAATAATGGTTTTCTCCTCACTGTAAGAGACCTGCCTGTCTTCCTGGTCTTGCTGCCCACCCTCCTTAGCAAGTCTGTCAGCCATCTCATTTCCATAGATTCCTCAGTGGGCAGGAATCCACTGGAGTGATACGTTCACCTGTGTTGCTAGTTGAGACAGAGTGAGGGCGAGTTCATTCAGTTCTTTGCGTCGGGGGTCCTGAAGTGCATTCAAGACAGAGAGGGCATCAGTGAAGATGATGACCCGCTTGTGTGCCTTGTCTTGATGTTCCCTGACGTGAGCCGCTGCTGTTCTCAGGGCCTCTGCCTCAGCCCTGAAATTGGTGGCGTACTTTCCAGTCACAATGGGAATGTGGGTCTCCTTGTCAGCGTACCTGATGTACACGCCGCCTCCGCCATTCCTGGTTGCTTCCATGGCAGAGCCGTCTGTGTAGACGTGAGTCCACTGCTCTTTAGGGTAGGCAGACTGAATGAACTCCAGGGCCAGCGACTTCCTCTCTTGGTCTGACTGTGTTCCTTTCTTCCCAATGCCCGATATGTCTGTGCGTATGGCTGGGAAGTTCTGTTGGTTCCAGGAGGGAACAGATGCTATGGGTGGTATTGGTGTGGGTATGTGGTCCATCAGTTCTGGGTCTCTCCTTTCAAGTGTCCTGCTCTGGTGGATGAAGCTTGATCTCTTAAGTCTCCCTTTTGTTGGCTTGTTCAGTCTGTCCTTCATGGGATGGTTTTCCAGTCTTTTGAATTTGGCGGCCTGGGTCACTACCTTGACGTTTCTTCTGTCTTCCAGTGGTGCAAGGCCTGTTGTTGTCTCCAGCGCTTTGATAGGGGTACTGCGCATGGTTCCTGTCATCATTCGCATGGCTTGGTTTTGGAGTCTGTCCAGCTTCTCAGTGTTGCTTTTGGCAGCTGTTGAGGTTGTTGCCATGCCATACTCCAGAACAGGCCGAATCCTCCCCACATAGAGCTTCTTCAGGACACCCTGGTCTCCATCCCAGTCTGTTCCTGACAGTTTCTTCATTAGGGCCATCCTGATCTTTGCTCTTGCCTGGTACTTGTGCAGCTGGTTCTTCCAAGTCAGTCTGCGATCCATGGTGATCCCGAGGTATGTGGGTGCATATTCAGCCTGGAGCTCATGGGAGTTGATCTGCAGTTTCACCTTCTGGGGTTGGGTGGACAGGGTGAAGACAGTGTATGTAGTCTTCCTCTCATTTAAGCTTACAAGCCATGACTTGGTCCATGCCTCTATCAGCCGGAGAACTTGCTGCACTCTGTAGTTTGCAGTCACGATGCTTTCCTCACTGCACCAGAGGGCTAGGTCATCGGCATAGATGGCACCTTGTACGTTCCTTGGCAAACTCTGGATGATGTCCTTAATGAATACAAGGAAGAGTGTTGGGGAGAGCACTCCTCCTTGTGGGACTCCTTCCCTCAATACTTTCTTCTTGCTGGAGTACTGTCTGACCTGGACTCTGGCTCTTATGTTGTGCAGGTATTGGGCAATCCACTTGTACATGCGCCCAGTGATACCGCACTGGCGCAGTTTCAGCTTGAGGCCATCTTTCCATACCCTGTCAAACGCCTTTTCTAGGTCAATCCATACAGCGAGGGTGTGCTTTTTTTCTTGGAAGGCATCTTCTATGGCTTGAGAGATGTATGTTATTTGGTCCTCTGTAGACCGGTTCTGCCTGAAGGCTGCTTGCTCTGGGCCGATGTGTTGTTTTCCTTCCAAGTGCCACATGAGGCTGGTGTTGATGAGACGCTCTAGCAGCTTTCCTATGCAGCTTGTAAGGCTTATGGGGCGATAGCTTTCAGCCTTCAACTTATCTTTGCCTTTTTTGTGCACTGGAATCATCATGGCTTCTCTCCAGATCTGAGGCACAGTCCCTGATCTCCAACTGTCGTTGAAAAGCTGCAGAAGTTTCTTCTTGGTTTTGGGGCCAAGGTTCAGCAACATTTCATTTGTGATCTTGTCAGACCCAGGGGCTTTTTTCAGCTTCAGTGTTGTCATTGCATCCTCCAGCTCCTTGAGAATGAATGGCGAGTTCATCACTGGTTCAATCTGTGCGTTCTGATGAATTCGCTGGGCTCCTCTGACAACCTTTCTTCTCTCTGGTGGAATCTGAAGATGGCTCGTCTTCACATACTGGTTGATGAAATGGTCTGCTGCTTTCTTGCCAGTCAGCAGTTCTTGATCTGCCTGTACTGTGATCGGCGAGCTTTTGCTGTTCTCGTCGTTGAGGGCTTGAGCCAGTTTCCAAAGCTTGTTGCCGTCCTTGTCCAAGTTGAGCTGCTCTGTCTTTTCTTGCCATCTCTTTCGAGCTTCCTGTATAAATGTCTGCCTGTGTTTTGCAGTGGCCGCCTTCAGGGCAATGTTGTTTTCTACTGTAGGATCTGCTTCTACTTTTTTCCTTGCCTCTGCCACACTGTCTTCAAGCTGCTGGAGCTCTTCTGTCCAGTAAGGCCTATAGTTCTTTCTGGCTCCCGGAGGTATAGATTCATTTGCAGCCTTCAGAATAGCATGGTTCAGCACCCTGACTTTCTTGTTGAGGTTCTGCTGCTTGTGACAGATCTCCACAGAGTACCGGTCCACCAGTGTTGAGAGGCGCACCCAGTTGGCCTTCTTGTAATTCCACCTGGGGAATGTCTTAGCTTCTTGTGGTTTGTAGCTGATGTCCAGTCCGATCTTCACAGGTTTATGGTCACTTCCCCCGAGCTGGCCAAGTACTGTTCTTGTTGCCAGCCTGGCCATGTCGTTGGTGGCAAATGCAAGATCGGGCGTGGTGTTACTCAGCCATACCCTGGAGAAGAACGCTGGTGGATCATCAGGATCATTCATTAGCAGAAGACTGTTTTCGACTTGCCAATCTTCCACCTCCTCTCCTCTTCTATCTGCTTCACTGTATCCCCATGCTTCTGAGTGACTGTTGAAGTCACCGATGACTAAGCATCGTTGGTCTGGGAGTTCCATTTGGTCAAGTGAGAGCTCTCGCTCTGGGGGGGCAGTACACATTGAAGATCGTGATGCTTTCATTGTGAACCATAATTCGAACTCCATGGATTTCTGCCTGGTTGTTGGTACTGACGTCAAACTCTTGTGCTGGTATGGCGTTTCTGACAAGAATCGCCACTCCTCCTTTTGTTCTTCCTTTTCTGTCTTTCCTGAAGACCTGGTATCCCCTAACACTGAAGCATTGGTTTTCCTTCAGGTGTGTCTCCTGTAGGCAGGCTACATCAATGTCTTCTGAGTGGAGTCTTTCGGCAAGGGATATTTTTTTGTTATAGACTCCTTCTGCATTCCACTGGAGGATGTTGACGTTCCTCTCCTTTGGCATCTCTTTTCGGCCACTAGCATTCCTCATTCCCCGTCCCCTGGTCATGCAGGACGAGGTGAGGTGACCTCCGGTAGCTGAGGGTGGGCCCCTTTGAGGCTGAGGGCCCGGCACTCTTCCTCCCCGGCGGATCCCCAGAGGATGAGCACCATCACGTGCAACATCAGTGTGACTCATCATGAGGTGAATATGCGTGATGCAGAGGTTTGTGGCACCACAGGGGTCCTGCATCTCTGTCTTCAGCCATGGACGTTTGTTGGGGGTCCCTCCCCTAGACCAACTGCCTTCCATGGCTGGGCTGTCGAGAGCTTGGTCCACCCTGTAGAAAGGTTGCCTGCCAAGGCTTTCCGAGACCCTTCTTCCCATGCAACTATCTGTCCTCCTCCGCCTTCACAGCCGTTGGGAGTTCGCTCTCCTCTCCGCCTGTTCCGCCGTTGGGACATTTGTTGCTGTAACAAAACTTGGGTTTTACGTGAGTGATTTGTTACATGCTGCACAACCCCCAACCTGGAGGACCAGGGTGCACTCTTTAGTCTGGCCTCTTTGGCCTTCTTTGGTCTGAAATCTTCTTGATTTCCTCCCTTTTATCCAAGACAAGCCAGGCCCCCCACCCCCACTACATGCTGGCTCACATACAGATAATAAAATAATTCATTACAAAACCATGTATGTGGACCAAAAATATGTTTTAATATATTTAAGGGGGTTATACAGACTTTTAATTATCCATTTGGTGCATATTACGATTTTTTTTTAATCTTAATAAATATTTTGTCAATATTGTTAAAACTGGCAATTAACTGACTGAACAGAATCAAAAAGTAAACAGGGTAGAGCCCCAAACAGATCCTTGAGTTATTCCAAATTAGTGTTACTTTTTCCCTGATATAAACAGATTAATAAAGATAGAAAATCTTTTGTCACTCAAATATGAGGAAAACCACTAGCAAACTTATTTCTCTGTTTCTTTTTTAGGAGTGCATTCTATCTGGTTTAATGTCTCTTAATGGGAAAAGGGTACTCCACATTGACAAGAATCCATACTACGGAGGAGAGAGTGCATCCATTTCTCCCCTCGAAGAGGTGAGTTCAAACTTTTAGAAATTACAGGAGCATATACAGTATCCATATTCAGTTTGATGCAAAACATTTTGGGCACTCCTTCACAAAGAGTATAATGTGTTGATTTTTTTTAATTGAAAAGACTAATTACTGAGCATCTGGGGTGCCCAAACTGTAATACATGCCACAATTGTTTTGTTTATTGGTAATTTTGTCAATTTTTCCATATCCTACAGACTGTGTTTACAACTTAAAAATCAACAAAATATTGTTATTTGTGAAAGGGGTGCCCAAATTTTTGCATATGCCTATACCTTTTACAAAAACAGGCATGGCAAGACATGATTTATACGTTTGCCTTGTTTTGCAGCTGTACAAGAAGTTTAAATTTCCAGGTCATCCTAAATCATCAGGGCGAGGGAAAGAGTGGAACGTAGACCTCATCCCCAAATTCTTTCTTGCCAGTGGTGAGAATCTCTTGCTAATTGCTGGAATTTATGGTTCTACAATGAGGCATGATGCACTGTTTTGGGTTTTTTGCTGCTGTGTGTTTACATTAGGTCAGCTGGTAAAGATCTTGGTGCACACAGAGGTTACTAGGTATCTGGACTTCAAGGTTGTTGAAGGCAGTTACATCTACAAAGGAGGAAAAGTTCACAAAGTCCCTGCCACAGACAAAGAGGCAGATACTTCAGGTATATGGAGAGCACTGTCAACACTGTTTAGGATGATTTATCATAATTATCCCATCTTTTATATTTCTTTTTCCCAGATCTAATGGGCATGTTTGACAAGAGGAGGTTCAAAAAGCTCCTGCTTTTTGCCCTGAATCTGGACATGCGAAACCCTCGCACACACCATGACGTGGATCCTCACAAAACAACCACAAGGGAACTGTTCCATCGCTTTGACCTAGGACAAGATGTCATAGAGTTCATCGGTCATGCTATAGCCATACACAACAGTGAGAGGTCAGTTGCAGGGATTCAAGTAAACTAACGTAGCTAATTATTGATAATTTTAACCTCTCCACTGATGTGCCTGCAGTTACCTGGACCAGCCCTGTTTGGAAACGATCAATCGGATCAGACTGTACTCCGAGTCGCTGTCCCGTCACAGGAACAGCCCTTACCTTTACCCAGTGTATGGCCTGGGTGAACTGCCTCAGGGGTTTGCAAGGTTCGGCAATAGACTGCATGAGTTAGACCAGGTGTTGGCAACATCTACAGCAGCGTTTTTCAACCAGTATTCACTTGAACGTTCAGGTTTCTATGGGAAAATTTCAAAATTTACTTCTTAATTGGTCCCCAAAAAATTGAAAATAATTTGCTGTTGTTGTGCATGTTTGCCTAGAGAACCCACGCATGACAAATTATTTGGACATTTTTTTGAACAATTAAGTAGAAAATTTTCCACAGAAACCTGAATGTTCCAGTAAACCCTGGTTGAAAACACTGGTCTACTGTATGAAGAGCCATTAGACTTCTTTTTGGGAAAAAAAATCTACATGGAGCACAGAATATTTGAGCCAAAACAGCTAAGTTATAAGTATAAACTGGGCTGTCAACATTAGCTAAAGCAGAGTTTTTCCCTCTAAAAAAATGAAACTTTTCTCATAAAATTGTACCTTTTCTTGTAATTTTGCAAGTTTTATTCTCATAATTTTTTTGTGTGTGGGTGTGTGTGGGGGGGTTAGCTGTGGTAACAGAGCTGCAGGTTGCACACCCGAGTTAGATTCAGATACTTCTGCTTCAGAAATGTGCTGAATATTTGTTTTGTGCTCATTAACAGAACCTGACTTTCACTCTGAAAAACTTCAGCCAAAACAAATGAACTTGAGATCACCTTCAACTATCAACAACTGATTATTTTCAGTAGATGGCCCAACTATCATGTTATTTAAATCAGTTCTCAAAAAAATTAATTGAAACTTTCAGAGATTCCTGCAGTTTACTCACATGTAATACTTTAAGCTTTTCCTGCATTATCTTTGTTTCAGACTGAGTGCAGAGTACGGAGGGACGTTCCTGCTGAACCGAGAGGTGGATGAGATTGTGATGGAGAATGGCAAAGTGAAAGCTGTGAAATCTGAGGGAAAGGTAGAGCAGAAGAAACAAAATGATTTGGATAAAATGGCCTGTGCAGCATGTGTGCATACAGTAATTTTGCCCTTTTTTTCTCCTCCCTCTTGAAGCTGTTCTACTGTAAGCAGTTGATCTGTGATCCCAGCTATGTTCACAGTCGGGTCAGGAAGGTGGGCCAGGTCATTAGGGTGATCTGTTTGTTAAACCATCCTGTCAAACACACTCATGATGCCAGCTCCTGTCAGATTGTCATCCCTCAGACACAGCTCAGCAGGAAATCAGGTGTGTATTTGTTTGTTTTCAAGCATATATCATTAATTACCAGATTAATGTACACCAGAGGTTGTGTTAACTGAATATTCTCTGTCACTGACAGATTTTCTTTAACAGTTACAGAAAAATCAGAAGGCTGTTTATCATTTTGACAGATTACACTGAGGGTGATCTACTGTAATGTTTACTTGTCATTTTCACCTGTCCACTTTACAGCACATATTAAATAACTACAGTATCATCTAGCATTGTCCCACCTTTGATTTTAGTATGTTAAGTCTTTATGACCGTTCACTTTTCTGCATTTGTGTGCAGCTACACACACTCTCCACTAGAACTGCAAAAATGTTAAAGTGGCTGAATGTAAAACCTTTCTTTAATCACATTTAATCAATCTGTCAAATATGCTGTCGTCCCAACTGCTTGGAAGGTAGGAGTGGTCAGACCAATTTTCAAAACAGGTTAACTAATATAAACAACTACAGACCAATCAGCATTTTACCAGTTATCTCCAAAATAATTGAAAAATGAGTGGCTACATTATTACAGTATGTGAACATCTGAATTATGGGAACACTCCCTGCATCACGCACAGTTTGGGTTTTGTGCCCACTGTGATGTTGTTCATAGGACACATTATGGTGTTACACGGGTGATGACGTCACCCGGAGTATAAGAGGGCTGTGAGGAAGAAGGGCGGTCTCTTCGACCACCTCTCAGCCTAACGGGAGCGTCTCTGTATATACTGTGAGTCCTTAATAAAGTCCTGTGTAGTTCACCATTTGCCTCATCATTGTTTCACGTTTTACGCACATAACATTTGGCAACGAGGATAAAGTTATGGATGCTGGCATGTCTTCAATTTGGCCATTTCTGGAGTCTCCGGGAGAGCCTCCAGTGCTTTAGGAGAGATGGTTCATCGCTTTTAAAAGTTACTTGGAGCACTAAACCTTGGTGAACTGAAGAAAGTATGGGCACGGGTAATTCTGGTCCACAATTTAGGTATGGAAGGACAGCGTATCCTTGCTACCTTGGGTGCTAGCGATAGCTTCGAGGACATGGTTGAGCTAATGGTGCAACATTTTCGCGCACCTGCAAACGTCATAATCCAGAGGATTCAGTTTCGGCAGCGCCTCCAGCGGATCGGCGAGTCGGTACAACATTATGTTGTGGACCTGCGGCAGCTGGCTGGTGACTGCTAGTTTGGTGAGTTGGAGGAAGAAATGGTCCGCAACCAGTTGGCGGTGCACACGCTTTGCTCGTCAGCACGGTCAAGACTTCTAACGTACTCCGGCGAACTGACTTTATCCACGGCTATGGAGATAACTTGGTGAGAGAGCTGCGATACACCACTGTGACTCACAATCAACGGTGCAGGCTGTGGACCCGGACAGTGATGATAGCAAACAGGAGGAATGTGCTGCAGCTGTGAAGATGAGGTCCACCCCGGGATCACCCAGGTGTTTGGGTTGTGGGTCCAGTAAGCACCAGTATAAGGCTAGAGAGTGTCCGTCGAGAGGTAAATGCTGTGGCAAGTGCGGACACCTGCATCATTTTGCCAGGGCCTGCAATAGGTTCCAGCGAGGGGAATGGCAACACAAAGCGGATACCCCTGCTCCAACTCCTATGATGATTCACACCGTCTCCCCGAGCACAGATGGTCGTACATACTGTCTGGTGAAGTTGGACGGCGTGGAGGTGCCATTTCTGGTAGACATGGGCGCGGTGAGATCTGTGCTGAATTGGCCTACTGTGAGGAGTTTTTTCCCCATATCACTGAGTGAGAGGTCTTTCATGCCATTTTGTGGATATGGTGGGTTCGCTGGAACTGACGGCTAGATACAAGGCAGCAGATGTAGCCAACCTGCAGTTTGTAGTGACCGCCAGTGGAGCAAATGTGATGGGCTGTGAACTTTTCTATGGACTTGGCTTCACGATCACCAGTGGTAGCGGAGAGGAGTGGTCAGGCTGTGGCTTGTGGGACCGGCCAGTTCCGCGAGTGCTGGACGACGCAATATGGGACGAACCTTGGCCTAGTATTCTGGGAGATGAGCAGGACCAACCTCACCCAGGGCCATCGCGGGAGAGTCACGGCACCAGAGCCCAAGTTGCCCTAGCTGAGGGAACTGGGTGGCACGGTGGGATGCCCATGACCATGGGTGGAGCCGAGTGGCTGGCCCAACCTGCCTCCGGAGTTCGGCTGGAAGGTACCGAGAAGCAGGGGGTCACAACAGCTTTGCCAGCGTCTGAAATGAAAGTGAGCGGGGCAGGACCGGCTGGCACAGTGAAACAATGTGCCACTCAGGAACACTGGAAGCTGAGTTGGGCTCCTCTGGGAGTTGCTGATGTGGTCCAGCCCAGAGAGGAGGCCCGGTCAAGAGGGGTTCGCAGGAAGAGAAAGCGACAGGAGGACCAGGGGCGGCTGCAGGTGGTGGATGTTCAGGAGGACAGCTACCTTCGAATGTCTGATGGTACATGGAGACATCCCAACGAGCTGCGGCGCACCAATGATGAGGGATAGGTGTCTCGGCATTGACATGGGTCATCTCTGGGCGCCAAGAGAAGAAGAGGCTCAGGTCAGGACCCGCCTGACAGGTCTCCGGGGGTGGTTTCTCCACCGTGACTGACTGGTAATAGGGGGCAATGTGTTTAATATGTTGTTGGTATATAAATTGCCCAGATTTTAGTTCTTATGTATGGTGTTGAAATGAAAATTATTCTGTTGGTTTCTTGAGTGTGTTTACAAGAGTATAGTTTGTTTGTATATATGTTCATTATGATAATGAGTTTGTTTTATGTTTTACCTTAGGAACACAGCGATTTTAGGTTTAATGGACTATATGTATATATTTATAAAGACGGCAGAATAATCCGTCTAGCCGTGTGGGGGGTGGGACAGTAGTCCACCTGTCTCCCCCTAGCTTTAGTTGGTTGTGTGCATGGTTAGGCCTTAATTATTTCTGTTTCCTGTTAGTGTGTGATTCGGGCTCTAAATTTGGGAGGGTCTTGATTGTATGTGTGCGTTTTGGACTTTTTTTGAAGGGGGGGGGGGGTGATGTTGTTCAAA
Organism: Pholidichthys leucotaenia; assembly: GCA_020510985.1. Lineage (NCBI taxonomy): Eukaryota > Metazoa > Chordata > Actinopteri > Cichliformes > Pholidichthyidae > Pholidichthys > Pholidichthys leucotaenia. Next base: position 117,798,226 of record CM035837.1, read on the forward strand.
GGACACATTATGGTGTTACACGGGTGGTGACGTCATCCGGAGTATAAGAGGGCTGTGAGGAAGAGGGGCGGTCTCTTCAGCCACCTCTCAACATAACAAGAGCGTCTCTGTATATACTTTGAGTCCTTAATAAAGTCCTGTGTGTTATGTATGTAAAATGAGGGACTGGAGTCTCGTCTGTCATGCAGCAAGTCCACACTTTATTATAAGAACAGGACTATTTATATACAAGGGCGGTGCCTGCCTGACGTCACACCAGGGGCGGGTACGGCAGCACACACACACACCACACTCACTACACCACAATTCCCGTCCCCCTTACAAAAATGCAAACCATACACACACACAATCGAGACCCTCCCCAATTTAGGACCCAAATCGTGCACTAAGGAACAAGGAATCATGAACTGCAGGAAAATGGCCTATCGCATTCACACAGAACAACTAAAACCAGCGTTTTTTCCTTTTTTTTTCAAAATATACACAAAAATAACTAAATTGGACCATGTCTCTAAAATAAGTAAAATAATCCCATAACATACATACTCACATACACACCAGCAGAGTATATGTATATATATTTACATCAAATGTATTTAAGTCACACTTATGTCCACCGGCAGCCAGAGGTTACACCGGCCCTGGGGACCAGGGCAGCTCCAAATCATGCACGGCCCTGGCCGCTGAAGATAAGACCGGCTCGGAGGTCCCGGGCAGCCCCACAGCATGAACGCCCCTGGCTGCAATCTGTGTCCGGGATCAAAACCAACCTCTCCTGCAAAAATGTCACTCTTCACCACCGACTGCCTCACTCCTCGGGACCCGCCGTGCTGCTGTCCAGTACACCGTCTCTTCGTGCTCGTCGGTCCGCTCCCAACCGCTTTCAACACCGCCATCGTGGTCCCAAACACTCCACCAAACACCAGGGAGACCCGAAACCTGTTTGTTGGTCCTGCTCACTGCCTTGGGCGCCTCGCGGTACCATCCAGCACCCTTGTCCAAGGTGCATTGAGCTCCGGCACTGAGACCCTGCCCGACCTCTACGGTGCCCAGCACCTCCTCTCTGTCATCCAAGATGCTCCACTGCACTGCCTTTGTGCCCGGCTGCTGTTGCCCTCCCTCGGGGCTCTCAGCGTCACTCTCGTTGGTGTCACTCTCGTTGGTGTCACTCTCGTCGGCATCACTCTCCGACCCGGGCGTTTCGTCGCTGCTCTCGGTACCTTCGTCCCAGGCGTTCCGCTGCGTCATCTCCACGCCCGGTCATAGCCGCTCTCCCTCGGGGCTCTCAGCGTCACTCTCGTTGGCGTCACTCTCATCGGCGTCACTCTACAACCCGGAAGTTTCGTCACTGCTCTCGGTACCCTTGTTCCAGTCGCTCTGCTGCATCGTCTCCATGCCCGGCTGTCGCTGTTCTTCCCCGGGGCTCTCAGCCTCCCTGGTCCCACTCACTCGCTGCCTAACTTCCAACTGTGGAGATGACTCCTGCTGCTCCCTCTCCGCTGTCGCTGCACACCGCACCGTCTGACTCAACAGCACTATGGTCCTGTACCGTGCTGAGCTCCTTGACTGGCCTGTCGTCTTCAGTGACTGGGGGCTCTTCCACTCTTGGCCTTGGTCCTACCTCGAGGTATAGCTGGTAGCTCGTAGCTTGGTTTTGGTGCAAAGTTAGCATAGCGGCTAACCTGTCCATAGGTACCGAATGGGCTGTTAGCTTCCCCAAGCTAACTAGCTTAGCTGTTCCTGGTGCCAACAGCTCCATTACCCACAGCCTCGTGGTCCACGTCTGCTCAATGAAGTGCTCGGCCAGCCACTCGACAGCATCCTCATAATACTCCGTTTCACCCAACGTACTGAGAATTCATCGGCCCTCCGCGCTGAGATTGTGGGCCAGAAGTGCTCGCCGTCATCTCCCGTCGAGTCTATTTAAGCCCAGCACCCTAATGTAATCCTCAAACATGGCCCTCCACTTCAGCCACAGGATCACCAGCTCTCTCGTGTACTCTAGAAACGGTGGTAGTGGTGGAGGTAGCCTGTACGCTCCCATGATTTTTATCCTCGTCGCCAAATGTTACATATGAGGAAATGAGGGACCGGAGTCTCATCGGTCATGCAGCAAGTCCACACTTTATTATAAGAACAGTGTGGAGGTAAGATAGGTTCAGGCGAGGTACGACGAGCTGAGAGGTTGCAGATTTTTATTTTCCTCCAACATCATGAGACACACTGTAGTGCTGTGCGCTGTGTTGTGCTGTTTGTCTATTGAGGCATGTATAGCAAGCTCTTTTATACATGTTATACCAACAGTGAGAGAATGCCTGGCACATTTGCGTACATATCAGTCAATACATATCAATCGTGTGACCAACTGGCACCCGAACTTCCTCTCCTTAATCCGGGGATGTATAACAATAATCCATTGTTCTGATTGTCTCCTAGGGGCTCTCTGTCCGTATGCAAATTGTCCTCTGCTTCCTGCCACCTAGCTGAGTGTGAAGATTGAATGTTCATGTAGATTGTGGTGAGTCACCACAGGGCTCCCCCCAGAACATCCCCAAGGATGCGTAGCAGCTGTGAAACAACTGCAGTAGCGGCTGTGAAGGGAAGGTGCGTGTGAAGGTGCGGGAAGAAGCCCTAAAGTCATTGGGGAAAGCAATCGGCTAAATTCCCCTTGTGCGCCGTGGCTGAGAAACCCATACAAAGTCCTGTGTGCGGGCTGCACGTCTGCCCCAGATGCATGAGCAGCCCTGAAGGTTCGGAGGGTGGCGATCGGCCGTTTTTCTCGGGCATGTGCAGCAGCGGAGGATGATGTATCAGTCTGTGGAGCCGGTTCGTCTCTGTGTGTGGTGCGCGCTTGGCGCCGTGACCACAAAACTGGCAGTTGCGCCATCCTCGTAATCCTGCGGTGTGCGTGCGGGGCTTCTGTGCGCGGGAGGTCCGCTGTCTGGAGTTTAGTCAGAGTCAGGGAGCTCGATGGAAATGAACGCAGTTGGCGTCAATGATTGTCTCCGTTCAGGCTGCTTCCTTTAGATAGATAGATAGATAGATAGATACTTTATTTCAAACAAAAAAGTATAACAAAACAAATGACAAATGCAATAAAGTAACAATATACAGTGTTCGAAAGGGAGAAGGAAGAAGTGAACACTTATTAATTCCATCTCCTCCTTCGTTCGCTCGTGTCGTTCATGGTGCGTTTTGGTCCCAGCGCTGTGCTCCGGAGCGCGCGCTCCGGTAAGGATGAAGAGGTTGCAGGCGTTCTCTGGTCCTCTGTGTCCACAGCACGGTGAGAGGGAGCAGACGGTCATTCTCTCTCGTCATGTCACCAGTGTGGAGGGAAGAGATCAGGCGAGGGTCGCACCATGACGCGTGCTGGGGCTTTCCCGGTCGGGGTCATCTCCAGGGTGTTCGCCTCATGTTCCATTCTTCGTCAAGGGTCACCAGTGTGGAGGTAAGATAAGTTCAGGCGAGGTACAACGAGCTGAGAGGTTGCAGATTTTTATTTTCCTCCAACATCATGAGACACACTGTAGCGCTGTGCGCTGTCTATTGAGGCATGTATAGCAAGCTCTTTTATACATGTTATACCAACAGAGAGAGAATGCCAACTGGCGCCCGGACTTCCTCTCCTTAATCCGGGGATGTATAACAATAGTCCATTGTTCTGATTGTCTCCTAGGGGCTCTCTCTCCGTATGCAAATTGTCCTCTGCTTCCTGCCGCCTAGCTGAGTGTGAAGATTAAATGTCCATGTAGAATGTGGTGGGTCACCACAACAGGACTTTTTATATACAAGGGCCGTGCCCGCCTGACGTCACACCAGGGGCGGGTACAGCAGCACACACACACCACACTCACTACACCACACTGTGTAGTTCACCATTCGCCTCATCATTGTTTTACGGACATAACACCCACCATTCAACAGAGTCTGCAATAAGCTTATTTTCAGAGAAAACTAAATCTTTTTTTTAGATAAGTGCAACTGTGTAGATGCTGTGTTTGTAGATCTGAAGAAGGCATTTAACACCGTTGACCACATCCTTTTGACCGAACTTACTCAGTTTAATTTTTCAGAACACCCTATCAAATGGGTGAAATCCTTTTTAACCAACAGACAACAATGTGTAATAGTCAACAGTGTCAACTCACCATATCTGAAATGTCATATGAGAGTCCCACAAGGGACTCTCATATGACATAATATTGGATCAATATTATTCTCCTTATACATAAGTGATTTACCAAATGCATGCAGAAACATTCATATACAAATGTATGCAGATGATACAGTAATATTCACATCTGCAAAAAACACACAAGAAGCCGCCTGTATTCTTACAGCGATGACTCAAATCTATGGCTGGCTTAATAAGTCATGTCTCCCACTAAACACAAAAAAACTGATGTTTACCAAACAACCATCAAACATCACCAAGTCAAACATTTTCTTAAATGGAGAGAAGCTGCAATTAGTCAAGGAATTTAAGTACCTCGGCATGATTTTAGATTCCTCATTAACCTTTAAATAGTTATTGCATTTACAAGATTTAGGGAAAAACTGACCTCTGACTTTGACCTCAAGGTCATCCGATCAGAGTCAGTTTGCAATATGTGCATGATCAGTGTATATCAAACCCTGGTACCAAGTTTTAAAACAATCGGAACAAAACTGTAGGAGGAGTTGATGTCACAAAAGTGGGACAGACGAACAGACGGATGGACGGACCCTGTCAGAAAGACTATGGGGAGGAGCCACAGAATTTTGGGCACAGACCGAAAACATAATTCCCTTTCGGTCTTTGACTCCTTTGGTGTTCGACCAGTGGGGGATAAAAAACAGTGGGTTTTTTTGTTTTTTTTTTAAACAATGACATGGCATTCACTAATGGAAAGATGTTTTTTCGTAAATAAATTATCTGGATGTTTTGTATGCATTAGCATTTTATGTACAAGTTTAATTAAACTGCTTAATTTGAGTTCAAGTATTTTTTTAGTTAAAATATTTCCATTTCGAACATCAACCTAAATTTTACAGAATTAATGCCTCATTACAAAAGCAAAATATTTTAATATTATAGGTAAAAATAAAAGCTATAATACACAATATCGTATAAGTCATAAAATTGCTCCTGCCATGCAAAATAATGTGAAATTGAATAGTGAGATGTAACTATCAATTTGTAATTTTACAATTATTTCTTACTGAATAAGTTCCTAGTTTTCATAATCAATTGAAGATTTTAAAAAGTTGTCATATGGTGTATTTTTATAGAGTAGTTCAATAGAATAGCAAGTAATGAAATATCAGTAGACTATTTTGTCTAAAGGAATTTCACACACAAAAAATAATAGACAGTTTCAGTGTGACATGCCTAAAATGTCACTGCTTCCATCATCATCTTCCTGATATATTTGTTCATGTATTTCCCCCTCCAATCTCTCCCTGCAGACATCTACATATCTGTGGTGTCATACACTCACAGTGTGGCCCCAGATGGGATGTACATCGCCACAGTGAGCACGACTATAGAAACCATCAACCCTGACAAAGAAGTGCAGCCGGCTCTGGAGCTTCTTGAACCCATCCTGCAAAAGTTTGTGACACTTTCAATTTTTCATTTTCTTTTCATATCAGCATCATAACTTTGATTATCTGTATTCCTCTGTGTTGAATGTAGATTTGTCTCGGTCAGCAACTTGATGGTTCCAAATGAAGATGGGAAAAAGAGTCAGGTGATTAGAGCGCAAAAAAAAAAAAGTCAAAATACTAAAAATCAGTCCAACTTTTCTTTTTAAACCAGAGTTTGTGTTCTTCATCAGATATTTGTGACTTGCTCATATGACTCAACAAGTCACGTTGAAGCTGAGTGTGAGGACATCAAGGCTATGTACCACCGACTGACAGGAGCAGACCTGTGCTTCAGGGGATCCCGACACCAGTCTCAAAACTCTGACAATGACTGAGACAGAATCACTGGGATCGGATGGATCAACAGCTGGCAGACTGTAATAGCATAATGGATTACTATAAGCACAGCTGTACAGTAAAGTAGAGGGTATTATGTTGTGTATAGACTGAAATGGGAGTGTCCTATGTTAATGTTGAATTAACATGATTTTCTCAATGAAATTCACTTGTTTCATTTTTTTTTAGCTCATTTCAGTGAAGGCAGAATGAGATATATCATTTTGTTGCGTGAGTCATCCGTCTGTGTTCATCCATTGCTATAGAATTCACAAAAATAACTACTCCTCCTAGGTCGTTGCTGTCCACAATGACATACAGTGTCCAGGTCATAATCAGAGCCAAAGGTCACATGATAACACTATATGCCATTTCAGCTTGGAGTGGACCTAATCTACACATATGTATATACAGCTCTGGAAAAAATTAAGGGATCCAAAAGACCACTGCAAAATTATCACTTAAAAAATGAACAATTTTTGTTTCACACACACACACACACACACACACACACACACACACACACACACACACACACACAATCAAAATTATTCAACTCTCATTGCACTTTAGGTTTATTGGCACTAAATCTTACTTTCAGTGACTACTGCAGTCTCAAAAATTATTCAACCCCCTGAATAGAATTCCTCAAAAGAGCACATATTTGCAAATCAGGTCTGGTCTCAAGCACACCTGATGCAACCAATCAAGGGCTTCATTAGTTGCATCAGGTGTGCTTGAGACAGAACTCAAATACCTGGACTGGTGATGGTGATGCTTGACTGCATGGTAGAGATATGTCAAAATGTGTCAAGAGAATTGTCCAGAAAGTTCAGTGAAGAGATCATTGTCTTGCAAAAATAAGGAAAAGGATACAAAAAGATAGCAAAGGCACTGAATGTTCCTAGAGATACAGTTGGAAGCATAGTTTACAAGTTTAAAGCTAAAGGAACAGTGGCTACACTATCTGGACGTGCCAGTAAAAGGAAACTATCAACAGCTGCCACCAGAGTCCTGAGAAGGCAGGTGGTCAAAAATCCTGGACTGACTGCAAAAGACCTGCAGCAAGACTTGGTGGCAGCAGGCACTGAGGTTTCAGTTTCCACAGAAAGGCGCATATTAAATGCTGAAGGGCTCCATGCTCAAACTTCAAGATGAACACTGCTACTGACCCAGAAGCACAAGAAAAGTTGGCTCCAATTTGCTCAAACTATATATATATAAGCCAAAGATGTTTTGGGATTCTGTTCTGTGGAGCAATGAAACAAAACTGGAACTTTTTGGGCCTACGGATCAACGGTATGTTTGGAGGAGGAAGAATGAAGCATTCACTGAAAAGAACACCCTGTCGACAGTGAAACATGGCAGTGGCCCAGTGATGCTCTGGGGTTGCTTTGCTTCTTCTGGCACTGGAAACCTGCGGCATGGGGAGGGCAAGATGGATTCAATCAAGTGTCAGGAAATCATGGGAGAAAATGTTATTTTGTCTGTGAGGATGCTGAAGCTTGGGCATCACTGGACCTTCCAAAAGGACAATGATCCCAAACATGCCTCAAAGTCCATAAAAGTCCATTTGAGACAGCAATAGTCATTAAAAGTGGCATTTTATGTAGAATTTGGAGAAACCACCTGTAATATTGGTTGTGTTGAGCTATTTAAATTGTTCTTGTTTGATTTGTTTATTGCAAACAGCTGATAGTTTGCACATTTTGCCAATAAACTTAATTTGCAGAGGGGGCTGACTGGTTTTGATCTCCACTCTGTGTGTGCGCGCGCAAACACACACACACACACACACACACAGAGTGGAGATCAAAATTAGAGAGCAATGTATTAATACTTGATTTACTCCAAAATATGTTGTTCTTCATTGTTCAGAATTTGACAGAATGTCAGCTGTGTCTATACCACTGCTGTACTATCATTTTTTATTTTATTTTTTTTAAATCCAAGACAAACTGACTCCAGTATCTGTTGCAGTGACTGACCAGATGATAGGTTTGTTTACCTCTGCTCTTTGTGTAGTGCATGTCACGATGCACCAACTGGCAAAAGTCCATCACAGACTTTGTGACAGATGTGCTTATCTGCCAGAATGTCCAGTCACTAGTCCAGCAAAAGCTAGCAGTACTCAAATACTTTGCAAGAAGTTTCTTGAAATGGTCAGTCAGACAGCAACTCATCCCGGCTCGGACGTCGCCCAGGTTAACAAGGTCAGAAGCTGCTGGCAGCAGAAGGCGAATTACAGAGCTGCGTGGAGGAATCTGATCAGACCTAAATGAAACAGTCATTGTCACCCCCGAGAGACTGCTATGATGATGATGATGAACCAAACCACCTCAACACAAATATTAATTTTGTAAAAAAAACAAACAACAACAACAACAAAAACAGTGAGCACAATTAGAACAGTTTTTTAGGGCTATAGGATTAAAAAATTAATAGGAAATGTTGAGGCCCTTGCTTTGAATGACTTCAGCACATCTGCGCCCTCAGGACATCGCTAATTTCTCACACTGCTCTGGTTTGGGGGACAGGATTATATGGAGACTCTCAATGGGGAATCGGTTCAACACTGCAGCTGGAATTGCTTGTCAGTTCACTGTTGAACAGGGCACAGATCTGTCTCGGCACACAGTGTGTCGCCATTTAAGACAATTTGGACTCAAAGCTCACTCTGCAGTGGCCGAACCTCCCATCAGCAGAAAGAATAAAAAGGCTAGATTTGCCTTTGCTGAAGAACACGTTGTGTGGACAGGGAATGGGTCCAGAGTGCACTTCAGTGATGAGAGTAAGTTTGATTTATTTGGGTTTGATGGGAAACGATATGTTCGGCCTCAAACTGGGGAAAGACTGAACCCAAAGTGTGTAAATCCAGTTAAATTTGGAGGAGGAAGTGTCCTAGATTGGGGGATGTTTTTTGCAGCAGAAGTTGGGCCTCTTGTACAGCTATATGGCAGGGTGAATGCAAATGTTTACGTGAACCTCCTTCAGCAACAGGCAATTCCTTCACTGCAACCGTCTCCCAATCCTGTCGTCGGCCTCCGTCGATCTATGATGACCATGGAAGAGAATCCTAAACGTCTGCTCTGCTGGAACAGCACCGCCTGTGGCTGAACAGGCCGATGTGCGAATGGCAGTCCCTGTCACACAGGTCGCACTTGTGGGTGGTCTCCGTGCTGCTGGGTCTGTGGCGGTTCTTCCTGCGGGTCCTTTTTTCATCTGCTGCAGCAGTCAGTCTCTCTTCACCCGCCTTGAGCTGTCTGGTCAGGGTGCCTCTCCATTTGGAGCGGTCCGTTGCAAGGTCCTCCCAGCGCTCTGTGTTCATCTCCAGGGCCTTCACGTCTCTCTTGCAGACGTCTCTAAAGCGCAGCTGTGGGCGGCCAACGTCTCTCCTGCCAGTCACCAGTTCTCCGTAGAGGACGTCTTTGGGGATTCTGCCATCCTCCATACGTCTCCCAATCAGGCCGCAATTTTCATGCAAGACAATGCCCCCTGCACACTGCAAAATGGGTTAAACAGTTCCTTGACTAACAATATATTGCTGTGTCTCCTGATGACATGGAACCAATTAACGTCCTTTATAACTGTATTTTAGACAATAAATCATGGATGGCAGCAAACTTTCTTCAGTTTAACCTGGACAAAACTGAAGTTTTAGTTATCGGTCCTGAAGCTCAGAGAGAGAAAATTTTACCAAAATTACATAGTCTGTCTTTTACCCCATCCCAACATGTTAAGAATTTGGGCGTCATTTTAGACTCTGAGCTTTGTTTTATTACGCACATTAAAAATGTAGCACAAACTGGATTTTACCACATAAAGAACATAGAGTCCACCATATCACCAGCCATATTGATTACTGTAATGCCCTGCTCTCTAGTCTTCCCAAAAAGACAATTTCAAATCTGCAGTTATTACAGAATTCAGCTGCACGTGTTCTGACAAAGACCAGATGGCAGGCTCACATCACACCGGTTTTAAGGTCATTGCATTGGCTCTGCGTGTCCTTCAGGATCGATTTTAAGGTTCTTTTACTGGTTTATAAATGTCTGCATAGTCTTGGGCTCTCTTATTTATTAGAGCTACTTTTAACACATGAGCCCTCACAGCCCCTGAGGTCCTTCTGGCACTGGTCTTTTAATTATCCCCACTGTCAGAACACGCATCCACGGTGAGGCTGCTTTTAGTTACTATGGCCCACGTCTGTGGAACAGCCTGCCGGAGAATATCAGGGCTGCTGAGAATGTTTTTAAAAGCAGGCTCAAGATCTATTATTTTAACTTGGCTTTTGATTAGTTTCCTGTTTTAATTGTCTTAATTTAAGATTTTAAACCAACTTTATGTCATTCTGGTCACAGTTATTTATTTTACTACTAATTATTAATACTTCTGAATTCATGCCTGTTTGTTTTTAAGTGTTGTTTTATTCTTTTATCTTAACTGTTTACTCTTTTTATCAGTAAATTATCTCATAATTTATCAGCAATTGTTTTATTTGTTAATCACCCTTCCAAGCTCCAGCATTTCCTCATGGGGAGCCCTCCCACAGGGAATTGTGCCTGTTTTTTTGGCTGCAGGGTACTTGCCTGTGATTGCCTTGGTCTGCCCAGCTGAGGGAATTGTGCGCTGCGGTATTGATCCCTTGGATTGGATTTGGGCAGTCTTAAAGGGGGAGTTCCTGTAGTCGTAGACTTCACACTTTCCCTGCTGGTGAGGGCTCCCTAGTGATGGTGCTTCCACACTTGGATCCTCGGTGTCTAGTCATAAGCATTGCACAGTTGAAAGTTTCTTGTGTGTCTGCATGCATGTATATGTGTGGAGGGGGATTTAATTGTGTTTTATTTCAATGTGTGAAGCACTTTGTGTTACATCTTTTGTATGAAAAGTGCTATAGACAGTGGTGTTAAAAAGTGTTTGCCCCTTCCTGAATTCTTTTGTATTTTTGTCACACTTAAATGTTTCAGATCATCAAACAAGTTTAAATATTAGACAAAGATAACACAAGTAAACACAAACTGCAGTTTTAAATGAAGGTGTTTATTATTAAGGGGAAAAAATCCAAACCTACTGTAGAATGATGTCATCACGTCGTCACGTCACGTACGTGGCACACACACACAGCCAGGACTACTGGTATGTACACCTGCTTTCTTCCTGCATCGCTGAATTAAAACATTTGTGAAATAACGCCTTCGGTGCCGTTCTACATGGTGTCAGAAGTAAAGCAGCGGAAACTAATTTTCCTGCCGAACTCTACATAGACCCAGTAAGTCAACTAATTATTTAGTCAGACGTTAGAAGCGTATTCTGTGGTACACGTGTGCCTCCCCCAGCTAACGCTAGCATGGCTGATGGATTCCGCCGTCCGGACCCGCTTGTGTTCAACGACAAAATTGCAGAAAACTGGCGAGTGTTCGAACAAGAATACGACATTTTCATCGCGGCTGCCCACAACGACAAGCCCGACCGAACCAAAGCCTACATACTCCTCAATTTGGCAGGTAGCGAGGCTATTGAAAGGGAACGCACGTTCACCTATGCACCAGCTCAACGGAATAACGAGGGGGAGGAGATCTGTCCGGCAGAGTCACGGGAGGATCCAGAATGCCTAAAAAGAAAGTTCAGATACCTCTGCAGTCCACAGACAAACATCACAATGGAGAGACATGCATTCAACACAAGGAACCAAAAACCCGGTGAGACCATAGAGGCTTATGTAAGCGCACTCCGAAACAAGGCTAAAACGTGTGACTTTGGAGCATTGCATGACGACTTAATTCGTGACCGGCTGGTCGTTGGTATCAGCTCCGATAGCGTGAGGAAAATACTACTGAGAGAGAGCGATTTAACACTACTAAAGGCCATCAAAATATGCCAAATCAATGAACAAACAGAACAACATACTAAAACTCTAGCAACAACACCACGTAGTTCAACAAATGTGGATGCAATACGCCAAGACCGCAGAATGCAAAAAACAGTTCGCCACAAGCAGTACAAAGAACATTACAGTCCCAAATCAGACTACATAAGCTGTACCAACTGTGGACATGAACATCCAGCGAAGAAGGAACTCTGTCTGGCATATGGGAAGCAATGCAATTACTGCAAAAAGCCCAACCATTTCAAAAACTACTGCAGATCGGCAGCAAGAAACAAGCAGTACAAACCTGTCAACCAAATAGCCCAAGCAGACTCCGACAGTGACGGCGAGGACTCTGAATCATTCGACATCAACGGGCTGTCACCAGCCGCAAATAAGATAAACACACTGTCTACTGATGATGTGAAAGAAGAACTACACTGCAATGTAAAACTCAATGGCAAGACACTCAAACTGAAAGTAGACACTGGCGCAAAGTGTAACGTAATCTCCCTGGATGCATTCAGGTATGTGAGAAACACAGAAAAAATAAACAAAGACAACAAGGCCAGGCTCATCGCTTATGGAGGCACGGTGATAAACACTGAGGGGACTGTGTTGTTCAAGTGCCAGACCAGTGACCAAAGATCCTACAACCTGCGTTTCCATGTAGTAAACGGCAAAGTGCAACCACTGCTAGGGCTCCCGGACTGCATGAAGATGGACCTGATGACTCTGAAAGACCAGGTTTTCCAGGTGAACGTGACCAAACCGAGCTCCTCTCAAAAGTGGTTTAATAACTATGCTGAGCTTTTCAATGGCGAACTAGGTTCACTCCCAGTAACCTACCACATGAAACTGGACCAGAATGTGACACCCGTCATCCGGCCCCCTCGCCGCATTCCAGTTGCCATGATGGACAAAGTGAAAGCAGAACTGGAAAACATGGTGCAGCAAGGAGTCATCACACCCATTTCAGAACCCACTGAATGGGTATCCTCAATGGTAGCGACACACAAAAAGGACACTGACAAGATCCGTGTGTGCATCGACCCAAGAGACCTAAATGAAGCAATTATGCGCCCCCATCATCCCATGCGCACAGTCGAGGAAGTTGCTGCACAAATGGCAGGCGCAACCGTGTTTTCTGTGCTTGATGCCAAGAGCTCCTTTTGGCAGGTCAAACTGGACCAAACGTCATCATTCCTCACCACTTTCGCCACTCCATTTGGGCGATATCGATACCTGAGAATGCCATATGGTATCAATGCAGCGTCTGAGGTCTTCCAGAGATCCATGGAGCAAATATTTGCCGGCCTCCCTTGCGCAATAATTGTTGATGACATCATAATCGGTGGAAGAAATCTTAAAGAGCACGACGAGAACCTTCAAAAAGTGCTCAACAGGGCAAGGAACGTGAAATTGAGGCTGAACCCCCCAAAATGCAGATTCCAGCTAAAGGAAGTCAGCTACGTGGGCCATGTCTTCACTGAACAAGGGTTGAAACCCGATCCAGCAAAGATCCAAGCGATCACTGACATCCAGGCCCCCCAGGACAAAGCTGCTCTACAACGCTTCCTGGGTACGATAAATTACCTGGGCAAGTTCATTCCAAACCACAGCAACATTGCAGCACCTCTCCACCAGCTCCTGCATAAAGACACAGCATGGACTTGGATTGAACAACAACAAAATGCATTTGACACTCTGAAACAGTGTGTGACGTCACCTCCAGTACTCCGGTACTATGACGTACAAACACCAGTCACTCTGACATGTGACGCCTCGCAGTATGGCCTTGGTGGTGCATGTCTCCAGAATGGCAGTCCTGTCGCATATGCCTCTCGCACTCTTACTGAAACAGAAAGAAAATATGCACAAATTGAAAAAGAGCTGCTTGCTGTCGTTTTCACCTGTTTCAAATTCTATGACTACATATACGGAAAACCAGTGATCGTGGAGACAGACCATCAGCCCCTGGTCTCCATCCTGAAGAAACCTCTCCACACAGCGCTTGCGCGTTTACAACGCATGATGCTGAAGCTGCACAAGTTCAACCTCACGCTAGTTTACAAGAAAGGAAAGGAATTGCACTTGGCAGACATGCTGTCCCGTGCACCGAGCAACGCCATAGCCTCACATGCCACTGAACGTGAGGACTTCGAGGTAATGACGGTGCAGCACATCTCATCCAGTCGTCAGGAAGAACTCCGCACACATACAGCGAAAGACACCGCCCTCCAGGCCCTGAGCAACATCATCAAGCATGGATGGCCAGATAGGTTGAGCAAAGTACCCGACACAGTGAAAGAATTCTTCCCGTTCCGCGATGAGCTCTGTGTGGAAGATGGAATAATCATGAAAGGTACAAGAGCAACAATTCCACAAACGCTGCACAAAGAATATATCTCCTGCTGCTCCATAAAGGACACCCCGGTGCTGAAGCCACCAAGCGGCGAGCACGCAACATAGTCTATTGGACCACAATGACGAGAGATATTGACAATTTTGTACAGTCATGCAGCACTTGCAATGCCCTTAAACCACATCAGCAAAAGGAGCCAATGCAACCACACACAGTCCCAGAGCTCCCGTGGTCAACAGTGGCAACAGATCTGTTCGAATGGAACAGCCAGCACTACCTGGTCCTGGTAGACTCCTATTCAGGATGGTATGAACTGGATCCAGTCAAGAAAATCACATCACAATGTGTAATTAACAAGCTGAAACGTCACTTCTCAGTCCACGGAGTCCCCCACAAGCTGCTGTCAGACTGTGGAACACAATTCACTAGTCAGATGTTCCAAGACTTTGCGAAAAGCTGGGATTTCACTCATGTCACCAGCAGCCCTGAGTATCATCAAGCAAACGGGCTGGCAGAGAGAGCCGTACGGAGTGCAAAACGACTGTTGGAAACATCCAAAAGAGACTGTACTGACCTGTTCCTCAATCTTCTGAGCATCAGAAATGTCCCACGAGACGGCACGCTGGGCTCACCTGCACAAAGACTGATGTCCAGAGAGACACGCACAAATATTCCCATCAGCAGGCACCTGCTTAAGCCAATGTCCAAGAATCCAGAGTCGATCCACGCCCACCTGTCAAAGAAGAGGCAAGCACAAAAAGGATTCTACAATCGTGGCAGCCGGCCACTTCCCCCGCTCCAAAGCTCCCAAGTAGTACGCCTGCAAACAGAGAAAGGACATGACAAAATTGGCATCATCAAAAGAATCGCAGCAGAGCCACGGTCTTACGTGGTGGAATCAGGAGGAAAAGAATACCGCCGGAACCGGCGACACCTGCTGCCAGTCACAGAACCACCACCAACAGAACCAGAACCAGATCCAGCCTCACCGGCAGACTCACCAACACAGAAGACCAGCAGTGAGACTGTGCCCAGTCTACCCGCATCTCCTCCCAGGCATGATGCCGTGCACACTTCCCCCAGGCAGGCCGCTGTGCACGCTCCTCCCAGGCTTCCTGCTGCGCACACTGACCACACGCCTGGCCTCCTCGGAGAGCCATCGCTCCCACAAGTCACCGAGACCCCCCTGGCCCGTTCCAGGTTTGGTAGACTCCTGAAGCCTAATCCCAAGTACAATACAGACTGATTGTGACATTTACTGAAGCTGATGTTTTTGTAGTTTCGTGTTGAAATATAGACATATTTACAAGCCAGGCATAAGTTCATTTTCAAATTAGATCAGTTATGTTGTGTCACGGGAGTTTATTTTATTTGCAAGCCAGGCATTAGTTTATTTTCAAGATAGGTATGTTATGTGGTGCCATTGAAAGTTATTTTACTAGTTGTTTATTCGTCACAGTATACTCACTCTCACAGGAATGTGACATGTTTTCTCATACCAATCCAAGAGTCAATAGTGTTCTCTTTGTACCAAAGTTCTATACTAAAGAAGGGGGATGTAGAATGATGTCATCACGTCGTCACGTCACGTACGTGGCACACACACACAGCCAGGACTACTGGTATGTACACCTGCTTTCTTCCTGCATCGCTGAATTAAAACATTTGTGAAATAACGCCTTCGGTGCCGTTCTACACCTACATGGCCCTGTGTGAAAAGGTGATTGCCCCCTAAGCCTAATAACTGCTTGGGCCACCCTTAGCAGCAACAACTACAATCAAGCGTTTGCGATAACTGGCAATGAGTCTTTTACAGCACTGTGGAGGAATTTTGGCCCACTCATCTTTGCAGAATTGTTGTAATTCAGCCACATTGGAAGGTTTTCGAGCATGAACTGCCTTTTTAAGGTCATGCCACAGCATCTCAATTGGATTCAGGTCAGGACTTTGACTAGGCCACTCCAAAGTCTTCATTTTGTTTTTCTTAAGCCATTCAGAGGTGGACTTGCTGGTGTGTTTTGGATCATTGTCCTGCTGCAGAACCCAACTGCACTTCAGCTTGAGGTCACGAACAGATGGCCGGACATTCTCCTTTAGGATTTTTTGGTAGACAGCAGAATTCATGGTTCCATTTACCACAGCAAGTCTTCCAGGTCCTGAAGCAGTAAAACAGCCCTAGATCGTCACACTACCATCATATTTTACTGTTGGTATGATGTTCCTTTTCTGAAAAACTGTGTTACTTTTACACCAGATGTAATGGGACACACACCTTCCGAAAAGTTCAACTTTTGTCTTGTCAGTCCACAGAGTATATTCCCAAAAGTCTTGGGGATCATCAAGATGTTTTCTGGCAAAACTGAGACGAGCCTTTATGTTCCTTTTGCTCAGCAGTGGTTTTCGTCTTGGAACTCTGCCATGCAGGCCATTTTTGCCCAGTCTCTTTCTTATAGTGGAGTCAAGAACATTGACCTTAACTGAGGCAAGTGAGGTCTGCGTGTTTTTGGGTTGTTGTTGTGGGGTCTTTTGTGACCTCTTGGATGAGTCGTTGATGTACTCTTGGGGTAATTTTGGTCGGCTGGCCACTCCTGGGAAAATTCACCACTGTCCCATGTTTTCACCATTTGTGGATAATGGCTCTCACTGTGGTTTGCTGGAGTCCCAAAGCTTTAGAAATAGCTTTATAACCTTTTCCAGACTGATAGATCTCAATTACTTTGTTTCTCATTTGTTCCTGAATTTCTTTGGATCACAGCATGATGTCTAGCTTTTGAGGATCTTTTGTCCTACTTCACTTTGTCAGGCAGGTCCAATTTAAGTGATTTCTTGATTGAGAACAGGTGTGGCTAGAGAAATTGAACTCAGCTTTCCAAAGATGTGATCATCATTGTTCTGCCCTCAGTAGTGTATGTTTTATAGAGTTGAAAAATAGTTCATAAGATTATAATAAATATCATAGTTCATTTGTAGTAAGTCATGTTAGAAATAGTCATTATGTTAAAAATAATTTCTGTATAGTTAGTAGCAATTACTTGTATTTTATGTTGAAAGCGCAGCCAGTTGCCGCTATTTTTTGTGGGTAGAAGAAACGGACTTTGGTAAGGGAGAAGAAAAAAAGGCAGAGAGTATAACCTGCCCGCGAATGTCTGAAACATTCCTCCTGTGTGTTAAACGCCTTTCTACACCTTCGAAAGCAATGGCTGTGAGTTAATTGTTGTTTTGTCAATTTTATAAGTTTTGTTAAATGTGAACTTGAGATTGTTTTTTAGAATGTGTTGTTTCAGAAATTAGTCTTATCCCAGGGCCCCGCTAGCTTGTTGAATGTATTGTGTTCTCCGTTTGTTCCAGGAATTAGTCCTATCCCAGGGGCCCGCTAGCTTACTTATATGTATTTATTTTCTGTTTTTATTTCTTTTCAGTTTCACTCGGGCTTTTCATTGAGCTTCAAGCCACAGTTATAAACAACTGTAAGCTGTCTGGAAGACCTGAATAAAGGAGCAGGACGCTCGGTTTCCTGGCTCGTGAAAAACGAGTTTGGCTTGCTGTTGATCTGCGTTGACATACACCGTGAATATAACACGTAGGGATAACAGTACAGTGAAAAGCCACGCCAGCAGTTGGTGAAGAGAAGATTCACAACACAGCGATGGACGACACTCAAGAGAAGAGGGCAGAAGAAAAGGCGAACTCTGAAGCCAAATCAACACACAACGCTAGCTCCAGCTCCAGACGTTCTAGCTCCAGGTTGTCCTCGAGGTCCGGTGTGATGGAAGCAGCCATCATGGCACGAGCCTCTGCCGAAGCTGCGAATGCTAGAGCCTCGTACAGTAAGAAACATTTAGAAATTAAAAAGCAACAAGCAAAGCTAGAACAAGAACAAGCCAAGCAACAAGCGAAGCTAGAGCAAGCAAAGCTAGAACAAGAACAAGCAGAGCAACAAGCTAAGCTAGAACAAGCAAAGTTAGAACAAGCGAAGCAACAAGCAGAGCAACAAGAAAAACTAGAACAAGCAAAGCTAGAACTGGATCTAGAGATGCTGGAGATAGAGAAGGAAACAGCGGCCGCCACAGCAAAAGTGGAAGTTCTAGAAGGTGCTGCAGCTGCCGAGCCGGACGAAGGAGAGAGTGTAAAGAGCGCAATTCCATTACAAGTTGTCAGACAGAGAACTATGGAGTATGTGCACCACCAAATCCAGCTAAAGTCACAGGTGCGACCAGCTGAAGAAGAAACACCTCGAGTTGAACCTGCACAAAAGGCACAATTATTCACTCCAAGGAGACCCGAATAAACTCTCTCTCCACCAGCATTCAAAAAAATGTACGTAAAAAATGAATCCATCGACATACCGAGAGACTACGTCAGGCCAAACTGCTACCATGCTTCCCACAATGGTGATCCACCTATGGCAGACTTTGCTAGGTTCCTCGCGCGCTTAGAGCTAATCACAACCGGACTCTTTAAGTTTGACGACACCCCCGAAAACTTTAGAGCATGGCAGTCGTCATTCATAAATGCAGCTGAAGATGTTGGTCTCACATATAGCCAGGAGTTAGATCTCCGAGTCAAGTGGCTTGGTAAAGAGTCCTCAGAGCATGTTAAAAGAATCAGAGCTGTCTATGCCACTAACCCCAATGCTGCCCTCCAATTGTCATGGGAAAGGTTAGAAGAATGTTATGCTACGCCAGAAGTAGTAGAAAACGCCTTGTTCAAAAAATTAGATAACTTCCCTGGCCTTACAAACAAAGATAATGTAAAACTCAGGGAACTTGGAGATTTGCTCTTAGAGATGCGGGTCGCTAAAGATGAAGCTCATCTCCCAGGCCTCGCCTACCTCGACACACCCCGTGGTGTTAAGCCCATAGTTGAAAAGTTACCTCCAAGTTTACAAGATAAATGGCTGCACACAGGCTCACAATACAAACAAAAATATGATGTAACCTTCCCTCCCTTCTCATATTTTGTAAAGTTTGTCCAAGACGAGGCTAAAGCAAGAAATGACCCAAGTTTTGCGACATGCAGCAGCCAACCCTTCAGCAAAGGTGAGAGACCACCATTCAAACAAACTAGCTACAGAACACCTCTAACTGTAAACAAAACAGAGGTCAACACAACTGGTCCCACTAGTACTAAAGAGGACGATTTAACACGCTACTGTCCAGTCCATAAGAAAATGCATCCTCTAGCCAAATGTAGAGCTTTCCAGATTAAACCGCTACAAGAAAGGCGAAACATACTCAAAGAACACAAACGATGTTTTCGCTACTGCTCTCCCATGCACGCAATAAAGGACTGTGACACGAAACTCAAGTGCGAGGAGTGCCAAAGTGAAAGACATTGCTCTGCCATGCATCCCGATTCAAGTCAGCAACCCCAGCCAGGAAACACACCTGAACCAGAGCCTCAGCCCCGAGACAACACACCATCTGAGGTAACGTCACGGTGCACTGAGATCTGCGGCGAAGGTAATCCCCCACGTTCTTGCTCAAAGGTATGTCTAGTTCGAGTTTTCCCCAAAGGCCAACCAGAACGCTCCGTTAAGATGTATGCAATCCTTGACAATCAGAGTAATAAATCGCTGGCCTGTCCTGAATTCTTCGAGCTGTTTGGGATCAAAGGTAGCCCTCTGACATACCACATGAGAACATGTGCTGGTTTAACTGAAATGCTTGGCAGGGAAGCAGTGAGGTTCCAAATCGAGCCAGTAGGTGGAGGCCCACGCTTAGACCTCCCTCCTCTCCTTGAATGCGACGAGATAATGTTCAGTAGGGATGAAATACCTACGCCCGAAGTCGCTCTTGCTCACGCCCACTTAAAACACCTCGCTCCTCTCATCCCCAAGTACGACCCAGATGCTCAGATGGCAATTTTACTGGGCAGAGACATCCTACGAGTCCACAAAGTAAGGCAACAAGTCAACGGACCCCACAATGCTCCCTTTGCTCAACGCCTGGACCTAGGCTGGGTAATTGTGGGGGAGGTGTGCCTTAACGCTCATAAGCCAACCGTCAACGTTTATAAAACGTACATGCTCTCCAACGGACGCCCAACCTTCTTCACTCCTTGTCCTAACAGCATCAACATCAAATAGAAACCATGCTACGGCGGGGAGCACAAGGACGGCCTCTCTAAACGCAGCTCAAAACCCAATGCAGTGGAAGAAAAGCTTGGGGACAAAGTTTTTGAGTGCACAGAGAACGATAACAAGTGTGCCGTGTCCTTCGAAGATGAGACCTTCCTAAAGATAATGGAGGAAGAAGTCCACCAGGATGGAAATAACAACTGGATCGCTCCTCTGCCATTCAAGTTTCCTCGCTTGCCGCTCCCAAATAACAGGGACCAAGCATTGTCTAGACTCGACTCACTAAGATGCAACTCAACAAAAAACTCTCAAATGAAAGACTTGCTCAAGCGCACATGCGCATCCTTAGCCGAGTCCAATCTCAAGCTCCACAAAATTGCCTCGAATAGTGTCTCAGTCATGCAAGCCTTCAAGCCAGAAGACCTGGCCACCAGTATTAAAGACGAGTCTCGGCGATGTCACTCTACCAGCTCAGAGAAGTCTAGGCCTGTGCTGGGACATAAACACTGACTCTTTCACGTTCAAGGTTGCTGTTGACGACAAACCCTACACCCGCCGCCGGGTTCTGTCAACAATTAACAGCATCTTCGACCCCTTGGGACTAGCGTCACCAGTGACAATCAAAGGCAGACTCTTGTTACGTGAACTGTCGAATGGTGTCCAAGGTTGGGATGCTCCTCTCCCTCAGGACAAAATGGACATGTGGGAAACATGGAAAATGTCCCTCCAAGATCTTAGCAGCCTTAAGGTGCCACGCTGCTATGTGCCAGCTTCCCTCTCTAAGTCCACTTACACCGAACTGTGTATCTTTTCTGACGCCTCAAGCTGGGCTATTGCAGCAGTAGCATACTTGAAGACAGTCAATGCAGAAGGACAATGCGAAGTCGGATTTGTGCTTGGAAAAGCAAAACTTTCACCACAACCAGAGCCCACGATACCTCGCCTTGAACTTTGTGGAGCAGTTCTAGCGGTTGAGATGGCGGAGCTCATTCTGGACGAACTTGATCACAAACCAAACGCTGTCAAATTCTACTGTGATAGTAAGGTGGTTCTTGGGTACATTTGCAATGATTCAAAGCGCTTCTATGTTTATGTGCATAACCGCGTTCATCGGATACGTCAGTCCACATCCCCTGAACAGTGACACTACGTCACATCAGAGCAAAACCCAGCTGATCTAGCCACCAGGTCAATACCTGCATCACAGCTCATGGACACTATGTGGTTTAAGGGACCAGACTTCCTTTACAGACTACCTGAATCCGGGACACCTGAATCCTTTGAGTTAATCGAGCCTGAAGTAGACTGTGAAATCAGAAAAGTCGCTACCTTTTCTACTCACATTCAGAAGAACGGGCCCTTACCAGCGTGCTTCCAGCGCTTTTCAAGTTGGAACTCATTAGTACGTGCCATTGCATTCCTAATTCACCAAGCTCGTTCTCACTTATCAAGCAACTTGTCAGATCATTCATGCAGGGGCTGGCATCAATGTAGCAAGCCACGCACTCCAGAGGAGCTGGATGCTGCCAGTAACCTCATCCTCCAGTCTGTTCAAAAGGACGCTTTTCCCAACAAGTATGCTGCTCTCCATGCCAACCAAACCGTCCGCAGTTCAAGTCCCATCGTAGCTGTTGATCCCTATATGAGTGAAAGCCTCATCAAGGTTGGAGGTCGCCTCAAACATGCTTCATCGAACACAACATCCAAGAATCCAATCATTCTCCCAAACAAGCATCACGTAACTCAACTGCTTGTCCGTCACTATCATGCCAAAGTTGTGCATCAAGGAAGGCAGTTCACGGAAAGCGCAATTAGGCAAGCCGGACTGTGGATTGTAGGTTGCAAAAGACTGGTCTCGTCCATTATCCACCATTGTGTAACATACAGGAGACTTTTGTGAAAAAAGTAGTTAAAAGGAAGTAGTGGCATTAGTAATGCCAGGCGAGGAGTGTTCTGCCCTCAGTAGTGTATGTTTTATAGAGTTGAAAAATAGTTCATAAGATTATAATAAATATCATAGTTCATTTGTAGTAAGTCATGTTAGAAATAGTCATTATGTTAAAAATAATTTCTGTATAGTTAGTAGCAATTACTTGTATTTTATGTTGAAAGCGCAGCCAGTTGCCGCTATTTTTTGTGGGTAGAAGAAACGGACTTTGGTAAGGGAGAAGAAAAAAAGGCAGAGAGTATAACCTGCCCGCGAATGTCTGAAACATTCCTCCTGTGTGTTAAACACCTTTCTACACCTTCGAAAGCAATGGCTGTGAGTTAATTGTTGTTTTGTCAATTTTATAAGTTTTGTTAAATGTGAACTTGAGATTGTTTTTTAGAATGTGTTGTTTCAGAAATTAAGTCTTATCCCAGGGCCCCGCTAGCTTGTTGAATGTATTGTGTTCTCCGTTTGTTCCAGGAATTAGTCCTATCCCAGGGGCCCGCTAGCTTACTTATATGTATTTATTTTCTGTTTTTATTTCTTTTCAGTTTCACTCGGGCTTTTCATTGAGCTTCAAGCCACAGTTATAAACAACTGTAAGCTGTCTGGAAGACCTGAATAAAGGAGCAGGACGCTCGGTTTCCTGGCTCGTGAAAAGCGAGTTTGGCTTGCTGTTGATCTGCGTTGACATACACCATGTATATAACACGTAGGGATAACAGGACAATCATCATAGCAGTCTGTCAGGGGCGACAATGACTGTTTCATTTAGGTCTGATCAGAGTCCTCCACGCAGCTCTGTCTTTTGCCTTCCGCTGCCAGGAACTCCTGTCTGTATCCAACTTCTTCAGGTTTCTTTTTACAGTGTCTTTAAATCTGAGCCTTGGTCTGCCCTGATTGTGTTTGCCCTCGCTTAACTGTGAGTAGAATAACTGCCGAGGGAGATGTTGATGATCCATCCTCTGAACATGTCCGAACTACCTCAGGTTCATCTGTATTAGCATGTCCTCCATTGATGGTAGACCAGCTCGTTTCAGCACTTCAGTGTTGGTTATCTTGTCTTTCCATGAGATATTCATTAAGGTATGGCTCGAAGGTTTCTCATCATGTACGCGTGAAGTTTCTTTACCTGCGCCATGTAGACAGTCCAAGTTTAAGCACCATACAATAGAGTAGCCAGCACTGTCACTCTGTACACTTTGCATTTCAAACGGATAGACAGATGTTGATTGTTCCACAGCAAAACAAATCTACCTACGGGTACAAATAAAGTAACCTGAACCTGTCTCTCCCTCAAGTTTCCAAACACAGCACTTGCTCTTCCCATTCTGAGAGAGAATTCATCCTCCAGCCTAGCATTCTCTGAAACAGTACCCCCGAGATACTTGAAAGTCTTACACTTGACTAGTGGCTCTGTACCAATGCTGGTCTCTTATGGTAGCGATGTTGATAACTGGAAGTTTGGCAGTTGATAGAGGCACTCCGTCTTCTTGATGTTGATTTTGAGGCTGAATTGGCTAGCTGCTCTTGCAAATTTCTCCACTAAAGATTGTATATCTTCCGCACTGTGAGCAACTAGAGCACTGTCATCGGCAAAGAGCATTTCTCTTACTGTGGTGACACGATAACAGATGGCACTCCACCCAGGGCTTGAGGTTGGGGGGGGGGGCAGAAATGGTAATAGTGAAGAGAGGAGCGGAGACAACGAGGGGTGCCGTAGCGCTAGGGGGTTTTACACTCAACAAGAGGTGCCTTTGCCCTCACTGTAACAGGGTTCACACCTGAAGTCACCGGGGCGCGAAAGTATGGTAATAAGTCATGCTCTGTGTACTGTATGTTGATGTGTGTACATGTCTTGTGTCCTGTATGTTAATGTTTCACACCCTGGGTCCCAAAGGCGGGAATAAAGAGTACAAAAGTGGTCGCCTTGAGACCCAGGGCAGTATGTTTTACTTGTTGGAGGAGAAAAAAAGTCTGTGTCGTCAGCTTGTGGCCTCGTCTGATTCCTTCCTCCACATGACTACTTTTATCGATGTCTTACTCTTGGCTTTAAACTGTGCCACATTGAACAAGTCTGCCTTGTTTGAATGTATACGCTTTCTGAAGTGTCTTTGAAGGCCACCTCAAGCATGGCTGACAGATATAGCAAGAAGAGTGTAAGCGCCAGCACACACTCTTGTTTCACTCCGTTACTTACTGAATAGTCTTTAGACACTGAACCACTCATTGCCATGTTTGCTTGCACACATGTACAGAGTGCCTCGATCAGGTTGACACCTGCCAGAGTCCTTGTCGCGATACAGTATCAAAGGCTTTACTGAAGTCAATGAAGACTACATAAAGCGGCATGTTCTGTTTGATACACTATTCTCGAACCTGTTACAAGCAGAAAATCATGTCCATTGTGCTTCTTCCACTTCTAAAGCAGCACTGGGTTTCTAACGTTGTCTACCGCTGCGCTACGTTGTCTATCGCCGTGCCACTTCAAGAAGCTGGGAAAAGGCACAGCCAGCAGTCAGTAGCAGCTGCGACCGCTGGCAACAGGGAGAAGCTGCTTTTCATCGAGGACACACATTCTGAGAGACATTTTCTGGTGGAATCCGGCTCCCAGAAGAGCCTCATTTTGCCAGTCAGCGCGGACTGGTTGGCAGAAGGCTGCGGTCCAGCTCTGATGGCCGCCAATGGATCCCACATCCGGACGTTCGGGGAAAGATCAGTGATTGTTTGCTTGCATGGATGCAATTACCAGTGGGACTTTGTGGTAGCTGCATGTTCGGTCCCCATTTTAGGTGCTGATTTTCTGTGTGCTCATGGACTGCTTATTGATGTTGCAAACAGACGCTTAGTGGATGCTGTTTCTTTTTCCTCCTTGCCCTGCATAGCTCGGGGAGTTGGGCCACCAACACACGCTAATGCTCTAGCTCCAGGGGGTAAGTGCCAGCCTTTGCTTTCCGAGTTCCCAGCACTCACAGTTCCCACTTTTTCTGCTGCAGTAACCAAGCATGGGGTCAAACATTTTACCACAACTAAAGATACGACGGTGTTCACACGCCCTCGCAGCTAAACTAGCTAGCGCGCGCGAGGAATTTGCCAACAGAGCGATTAGGCATCGTTAGGTGCTCCAACAGCCCTTGGGCATCTCCACTGCACATGATGCCCAAAGGCCGATGGGTTGTGGTGGCTGTGCGGCGATTTCTGATGCTTGAACAACACCACGGAACACAACCAGTATCCCATCCTGCACATCCAGGATTTTTCCGAGCACCTGGTTGGGATGCGCATTTTTTCAAAAGTGGATCTGGTCCGTGGGTACCAACAGGTCCCGGTTCACGCAGAGAATGTTCCTAAAACGGTGGTAATAAGTCTGTTTGGCCTTTTCGAGTTTTTACGCATGCCGTTCGGATTAAAGGGTGCAGCACAAATGTTCCAAAGAATGATGGACACGGTGCTTCGTGACCTGCCGTTCGTTTTTGTCTACTTGGACGACATTTTGGTGGCTAGCGTCAGAGGAGGAGCACCTCGCCCACCTCAAACAAGTTTACCAACAGTTGGAAGCACACAGGCTTATTGTTAAACCAGCAAAGTCCCAGTTCGGGCTGCCAGTGACTGATTTTATGGGCCATCGCATCTTGCCAGAAGGCGCGATCCCACTGCCAGATAAAGTGGGCACCGTGTCAAATTTTCTGCATCCACAGACCATGAGGGTGCGACAGGAATTTTTGGGGATGGTCAGTTTTTACAACCATTTTCTCCCCCGGGCAGTACAGCTGCTGCAACCGCTGTACGGCGCACTCAAAAAAAAGAAGCCCGCGGATAACATCGACTGGACCCCTGAGCGGGCCCAGGCTTTCACAAACGCCAAAACAGCGCTCACTAATGCAGCTCTGCTGGCCCACCCAACCCCATCAGCATGGATAGCGCTCACCACAGATGCATCTGACATCGCAATAGGGGCAGTGGTGGAGCAGTATGTCTCCAGTTCGTGGCAGCCACTCGCATTTTTCAGCCATACCTTGCGCGACAACGAGCATAAATACAGCACTTTTGACCGGGAGTTGTTGGCCCTCCATCTGGCTATGGGCCATTTCCAGTTTTGACTTGAGGGCCACGAGTTCACCTCATTTGTTGATCAAAAACCACTAACGTATGCTATGTGCAAAGTTTCGGAACCATGGTCGGCTCGGCAGCAACAGCACTTGGCCACAATCTCAGAATTCACTCCCGACATCCAACACGTAGCCGGTAAGCTTAATGTTGTGGCTGACTGCCTGTTGCACGCGTTAGTCTCCCTAGTCTACATGGGGATAGATTTCCCCGCCATGGCCGCCGACCAAACCGGGGACACAGACATTTGCGCGCTCCAGTCCGTGGATACTGGATTAAAACTGGAGAGCAGGGTGGCGCAAGAAAGGTGCCCCCCCCCTTGCTCTGCGACGTCTCCACCGGCCGCCCCCACCCGATGGTTCCGAGCTCTTGGTGCCGCTGCGTTTTTGAGTCCGTCCACTCCCTTTCACATCGTGGCGTGCGCATGTCAGTTAAACTAGTGGGGGCAAAATTTGTCTGGCCTCGTCTACACAGGGATGTGAAAGAATGGGCTGCAGCGTGCGTCGCATTGCAGTGGGCTAAGGTGCACAAGCACACCAAAGCCTCCCTCAAGCTGTTTCAAATTCCAGCCAGGAGGTTCGACCACATACACATGGATTTAGTGGGCCCCCTTCCGCTGCCGCAAGGTTTTACACACCTTTTGGCAATCGTGGACCACACCACGCGTTGGCCAGAAGTGGTCCCACTGGCTTCCACCACGTCCACCGAGGTAGCTCGCACGTTTTTGTCAGCTTGGGTTGCATGGTTCAGATTCCCGTCAGACATCACTTCCGACAGGAGCCCACAATTCATTTTGGAACTCTGGACTGGGATGGCCGATAGCCTGGAGGTCAAAATCTACCGCACCACCGTGTACAACCCCCAGGCTAATGGGCTGTGGGAACATTTTCACAGGTCGCTTAAAGCAGCGCTCAGAGCTTCACTCACTGATGCAAATTGGGTCGACCACCTGCCTTGGGTCCTACTGGCGTTGTGCTCCATGCCTAAGGAAGATTTGGCAGCTTCCACGGCAGAGCTCGTTTTTTCCTCAACCGTTGCGTATCCCCGGAAAATTTTTACCAGAAAGCCCCGCGGCCGGAACCAATCCACCAACGCAGTTTTTTTTACAGTACAGGGGCTGCCAACGTGCTGGGCCTGGCGCACCATTGTTTTCCCCGCACCTTCGTTCCAAAGAGCTTGCAGAATGCAAAATTCATTTTTGTCAGGCACGATGCACAAAGAATCCCGCTGCATCTGCTGTACGATGGCCCGTTCAAAGTGCTGGAAACAGGGGCAAAGCACTTTGTGTTAGACTTGGGGGGGGGGGGGAATAAGGAAAACGTCTGCATTGACAGGCTTAAGCCTGCTTATGTGTTGGCAGACAAACAGGTGGTGTTGGCCCAAGCTCCCCGGCGCAGACGCCCATCTACGGTGGGTCCACAGGTGGGCATTTTCCCGGCAAAGACCTATGCTCTTGAAACTGTGTCCACTCCCCACCTTCTTCCCCTACACAGACCAACGTTTCTTCCCACACACCTCGTCAGGAAGGCGTTTCGACCAGACCGGCAGTTCCCTGCTAGAGCTGCTTGCTCAAGCCCAAAGGACCAGAGGGTTAGGACCCTGTCTGGGTGTTCGGGGGGGGGGGCTGTGTAGTGACATAACAGGTGGCACTCCAACCAGGGCTTGAGGTTGGGGGGAGGGGGGTGAGAAATGGTAATAGTAAAGAGAGGTAAAGAGAGGAGCGGAGATAACGAGGGGTGCCGTAGTGCTAGGGGGTTTTAGACTAGACAAAGAGGTGCCTTTGCTCCCGCTGTGACAGGGTTCACACCTGAAGTCACCGGGGCATGAAAGTATGATAATAAGTCATGCTCTGTGTACTGTATGTTGATGTGTGTATATGTCTTGTGTCCTGTCACTTCTAAAGCAGCACTGGGTTTCCGGTAGTACATTCTGTGAGATGTGTTCATTGAGTCTGTTCAGTATTACACGAGAGAATCTTACCAACAGTGGCTAGCAGTGATAGACCTTGGTAATTTACACAATCTTTCCTGTCACCTTTCATGAACAAAGGCACAATACTTACATCCTTCCAGTCTTGAGGCACTTTCTGGGCATCCCATATCTCTTGGATGAGCTTGTGCAGGCAGTTGGTCAGCTGAACACCACCAAATTTCCACACTTTTGCTGGAATTCCATCCCTTCCTGGAGCTTTACCATCCTGTGTTGTCCTGATAGCTGCCATTAGCTCAAGATTTGGTGGTTCATCCAGACTTGACACAACTGGTGGTTGCATTAGAGCTTCTTTAGCCTCTTCAGCGGTTGTTTAGTAGTTGGTCAAAGTGGTCTGCAAATCTGTCCAGGATCTTGTCTTTCTCCTACAGAACCGTTTCACTATCCGTAGCCTTTAGTTGAATCAGTCCCCTTGGTTTAGGGCCACAGATTTCTCTCAAACCTGTGAAGAATGTTTTCATGTCCTTCCTGTCTGCTGCAGTTTGAAGTTCCTCCGCTTTTTCATTCCACCAGTTGGACTTCATCTCTCTGGTGTACTTCTGTAGTTTACTCTGAGCCTTTGAGTAATTCTTTTTCTTCTTCAACCTTGTGTTACACTGTAGATTTTCCTGCCTAGCTGTATTCCTTGCTTCTAGTAGTTTCTTCAGATGTTCATCAAACCAATCTTGAGGTTTCCTCTCAGGGTGGCCTAAAACATCACTAGCAGTCTGATACACCATATCCTTTAGTGTTGCCCATTTCTCTTCTATGCCATTCTCTGAGTTGTTGCTGTCCCAGTCTTTCAAATTTTCATCCATTTCCTGTGGAAGTTCTTCCTGCTTCTTTTGTCCTTTCAGTGCACTAGTATTTAACTTCCGTGGTGGCTTCGCACCCGTCCTGCAGTGCTGTTTACGTCTGGCAAATCCTTAGTATAGATCTCAGCATAACATGATCAGTACCACAGTCCGCACCTCTCATTGCTCTGGTGTCCAATACATCCCTTAATTAAGTTTCCTTAAGTTGATTTCCCACTCCAAAAGAAGATGTACCCATGATCTTCCAACTTGTCATATCCAGGAAATTTTCTTTCACTAAATGCAGCTATGTCTACATTGTACCTGTTCAAAGAGGCGTGTCCAAAGATGTGATAAACCACAGTTAATTTATGTTTTAACGGGAAGGGGGGGGCAATCATTTTTTCACACAGAACCACGTAGGATTGGATTTTTTTTTTACCCTTAATAATAAACACCTTCATTTAAAAACTGCATTTTGTGTTTACTTGCATTATCTAATATTTAAATTTGTTTGATGATCTGAAACATTTAAGTGTGACAAACATACAAAAAAAATGAGAAATCAGGAAGGGGGCAAACACTTTTTCACACCACTGTAAAAAAAAGCTTTGATTGATTGAATACTGAAACAATGAAATGGCAAGCCCAGAGTCCAGATCTAAACTCCATAGAGAATCTCTGGAAAATGCTTGGCAACCAAGTAATGGCTATGAAACCCAGTGCAGTTACTGAACTGTGGAAGAGACCACAAGAAGAAAGGACCAGGATCAAACCAGAGCAGTGTGAGAAACTAGTGACGTCCTGTGGGTGCAGATGTGCTGAAGTTATTCTAAGTAAGGGCCTCTACTTACTTACTTACGCCCATAGCTCGCCATGGAGCATAGACCATTGATGACCTCTCACCATCGCACTTGGTTCTGGGCTGCTCTCCCTACTCCCCTCTAGTTGGTTCCCTGCTGTTTCAACTCCGCCTCAGTGTCTCGTCTCCAGCTATTTTGAGGCTGGCCTCTCTTTCTCTTCCCCTGTGGGTTCCAGATCAGGAAACCAGCATGTGATGCTGGTTTCCTGAGGGTGTGTCCAATCCAGTCCCACTTCCTCCGCAGAATCTGTCCTGCCACTGGTTTCTGTCCCACTCGCTCCCACAGGTCTTCATTCTTGATCTTCTCCGGCCACCTGATGTTAAAGATTCACCTCAGGCATGTGTTAAAGAAAGTCTGGATCTTTTGCTGCATCATCTTTGTCGTCCTCCAGGTCTCACATCCATAAAGTAGAACAGACTTGATGTTAGAGTTGAAGGTGCCAAGTTTTGTTCTCGTGTAGATCTCCTTTGATACCCAGATATTCTTCAGTATGACAAAAGCTGCTCTTGCCTTGCTGATCCTGGCTGTGACGTCTTGGTCTGTGTCCCCCTGTCAATCCACCACACTTCCCAGGTAGACAAGGGACTCCACCTCTCTGATGGGCTCTCCTCCAACTGTGACTGGTGTGTTGGCAGTGGTGTTAATCTTCATCAACTCAAGTCTTCTTATTATTGGTCTCGAGTCTTGTCCTGGCTGATGTAGTCTCCAGGCGAGTAGTCTTGTCCAGCATCTGGCTGTGGTTATTTGACAGGAGTGCCAGGTCATTAGCAAAGTCGAGGTCATCCAGCTGCTCCAGAGAGTCCACTGTATCCCATTTTTCCTGCCTGTTGTCGTGATCTTCATGATGTAAATGATGACCAAGAGGAAGAGGAACGGTGACAGTAAGCACCCCTGGCGGACTCCGGTCTTCACCTCCAAGCTTTCTGACAGCTGGCCAGCATGTGTGATCCTGCAGAGCATGTCCTGGTAGATGCATTGGATGAGGGAGATGATCTTCTTGGGAACTCCATAATGCCTCACCAACTTCCACAGCATCTCGCGGTCCACAATGTCGAAGGCCTTCTCGTAGTCCATGAAGTTGATATAGAGGGGTGAGTTCCACTCCAGCGATTTCTCCACAATGATGCGTAGGCTGGCGATCTGGTTGGCACAGGATCTGTTCTTGCGGAAGCCTGCCTGCTGATCTCAAAGCTTGGGGTCGACTGGCTCCTTCAACCTCTCCAGCAGAACTCTGTTAAAAACCTTGCTCGGCACTGACAAGAGCGTGATCCCTCTGTAGTTGCCGCAGTCTCTGAGGTTCCCCTTCTTTGGCAGCTTGATGACAATCTCTTCCTTCCACTGGGCTGGTACCTCTTCCTTCTCCCAGATCTTGCTGAAGAGGCTGTACAGCATGTTGACGGCTGTTTCAATGTCTGTTTTGATGGCTTCTGCCGATATCTCGTCCAGTCCTGCTTCTTTCCCATTCCTCAAAGTCATGATGGCCTTCTTGATCTCTGCTTTTGAGGGCCTGTCACAGTTGATTGGTAGTGTTGTCTCTGCTGGTGGGATGTCTAGTGGTGTTTTGAGGGTTGGGCATTTCAGCAGCTCTGTGAAGTGCTCTGCCCATCGCTTCAGCTGTTCCCCAGTTGTTGATAGTGGGTTTCCATTTTTGCCTTTCACTGGCTTGTCTGTCTGCTGGAACTTGCCTGACAGCTTCTTGGTCACTAAGTACAGGTCCTTCAGGTTCCCCTGCCCTGCTGGTTCTTCTGCTTGACTGGCCAGGTTGTGAATGTAATCTCTCTTGTCCTTGATGCTTTTCTTCACTTCCTTGTCCACTACTGTATACTCCTCTTGTGCTCTTGCTTTAACTGCTCTTGTCCGACACAAGGGCCTCTACACATCCTATTAATTTTTGAATCCTACAGCCCTAAAACGATTTTTTTTGTTTAAATCTTCTCTTCTGACACAGTGGTTACAGTTGTCTAATTTTGCTCAATGTTTTTTTTTTTTTTTTTACAAAATAAATGTGTTGAAATGCCTTGGTTATTTAAAAAAAAAAAACATGCTAGTACAGCAGTGGTATAGCCACAGCTGATATTCTGATAAATTTTGAACGATGAAGAATAACAATATTTCAGAATAAATTAAGTATTAATACATTCTCTAATTTTGATCTCCACTGTACACACACACACAGAGGGTATATACATTTTTCTACCACACATAATTGCTACTGAATATATATCAACTAAAACTATGTTAAACTGTTATTAAATGTATTTCTTGTTGATAAAGTTGATTTTTTTTTTTTTTAGAGACAAGTAACTATTTTAATAGTGAAAATAATCAAGCAGCAGGTGTAATAGGGTTTACATGCTCAACCTGGTGCAGGACATTTTCACTGTGGCACACGATTACAGATAAATCACAGCGTCATGAGGAGGATTAGTAGACTCTCTTATCTACAGGGCTTATGTGTGAGAAGGACAAAGCCAATGAATTAAGTCATCTGCTACACAGACAGCCTGTCTACAGCAGCAAAGTCTGCCTGTGCAGCTTTAGAGTAAAGAGGCTTATCCAAAAGAAGGACAGTCACAACCAACACCCCCTCAGGTAGCCGCCAATACAAATAAGCCCATAATTAAAAAAAAAACAAACAACACGCTGAAACCGTTTCATTATACATTTACAGACTGCATAAAACCACATTGGATGCATTACACATATTTATAGCTGCATGCTTCATTTCTCATTTTCTGTACAAGCAGAATGTGTTTATATACAAGAGTACAGTTGCAGTTCCATGCTCCATCACTGGTGTCCTCGCTTTCACTTGACCACTTATTTCACACGTATAGATGCAGAATTACTGCAACTCTGCATGAATTCAATTAAATCTAGATGTGATTGCTAATATTTTATTAAACAAATGTTATCCTTTTTTAAATTAAACATTAATGGACCTGATTGTGCCATCAGTGCTGATGAAAAGCGGTAGTTCAGATCTACTAGAAATCTTAACGTACAGCCAACATAATCGGTTCAAAAAGCTACTGAAATCTGTCAAACTGCTGCTAGCTCACTTATCAAAATATGCCTGAATGAAAGTGGCTGCTTTAGACACCTTTAAATAAATATATATATGTGTGTCTGTGTGTGTGTGTGTGTGTATGTGTGACCGTGGTAACTAAATATGAGAGCTGGAACCCTGAGGAGTTTTGCAGAATTGTCACACTTATTTCACTTATTAGTGAACCTTTATGTGCAATAAAAATCCAGCACGTGACTTATTTCTGACTGAATAAGGCTGTGCTGACAGACGGAGGGATCAGACCAGCAGCTACCACTCTTCGCTCACTAGCCAGGAAGTTGAAGGTGGCACACGCATTTGGCTGCAAAACAGTAAATATGAAAAGGAAAGGCATTTAATTAAAGTCTTGTTTATACAGCAGGAAATTGTGACTGTCTCACAAAAGCATGTCAATTATAGTTTATTAGAACATATACTTTACCGTGTCCTGTACCTCCACAGCAATGCCTTTACGCTTCAGAAGAGCAAGCACTGAAGGGTTAATTCGCTCAAGTCGTGTGCCAGTGCCAAGGACAAGAATTTCTTTATAAAACAAGAAAACACAGAAAAGAAAAATGACATGCAAAATGAAGTAATAAATATGCGGTACATGCATCTAACACAGGTGACCAAAGAAAAAAACATATACTCTAACTGTGGCCTGATTTTCTTACTGCAAGACATCCCATTTCAAGGTCACCACCTTTTTAAAGGAATGATCTGGATATTTACAAAAAAAAAAAAAAACAGCATTTCCCTCTCCTCTGCACTATGCTTCAGACTGATTAATCTTGCTGTAGACTGCTAAAAGTCAGGCTGGTGCAACTATGAGTAAGAACAGTGAGTTAATTAGATCTCAGCACAGTTAAACACCTGTTGTAGCTAGTGAATGCTCTCCATAGTCCTTTTTACAAACCTCAATTTCAGTACATTTGGAACATTGTGTAAAATGTAAATAAAAACAGAATACAATCATGTCCAAATCCTTTTCAACCTATACTCAACTGACTACACTACAAAGACAAGCTATTTAAGAAGAAGATATTTAGGAAGAAATTGATAAACTTTGAATTTTTTGCAAATATTCACTCATTCTGAATTTTATGCCTGCAACATGTTCCAAAAAAGCTGGGATAGGAGCATGTTTACCACTGTGTTACATCATCTTTCCTTTTAACAACAATCAACAAGCGTTTAGGAACTGAGGACACTAACTGTTGAAGCTTTGTAGGTGGAATTCTCTCCCATTCTTGCTTTATGTATGACTTCGGTGGCTCAACAATGAGGGGTCTCCGTTATCGTATTTTGCGCTTCATAATACGCCACACATTTTCAATGGGAGACAGGTCAGGACTGCAGGCAGGCCAGTCTAGTACCCATACTCTTGTAATACGAAGCCACACTGGCAGTGTTTCTGGGTGTTGTTGATATATGGCTTTCGTTTTGCATGGTAGATTTTAACCTGCACTTGTAAATGTAGTGATGAACTGTGTTAACTGACAATGGTTTTCCAAAGTGTTCCTGAGCCCACGTGGTAATATCCTTTACAAAATGATGTAGGTTTGTAACTCAGTGTCGCCTGAGGGAACGAAGGTCACGGGCATGCAATTTTTTATTTACGTTGTATACAATGTCCAAACTTCATTGGAATTGGGGTTTGTAAAACAGAGCAGTCAAATATACTTGGGAGTAAACCAACCTTCTACACCACTATTGCTTTTTTCCCTGTAATTTATTACTTATCTAAATGTTGGTGTGAATGATACCTATTTTTGGTTCAAGCATGTGGAAGAGAGAAACACTTTCTTCTGTGATGTCTTTAAATGTCCCGACCTGCCGAGGAAGATGACAACAATCAAAAATATGGTTTGCTGCTAAAATCACCCCCCCCCCCAAAAAAAGCACATGATTTAACAAGTTGAAACAAATGGTTCTCTAATCTCACATTCCATTGCAGGACGGCAGGGGGCAGTACGGCACAGGGCCCAAACACAGTGTTGTTGTCAATGTTGAATCCTGCAGAACTGTAGCTGTTAATCAAGATCCCGTTGCCCGCCTCTTTCTGCAGGACAGACATTGTGGTTCGCTGGTACAGCTCATCATCAGTGGGCTCCAATCTGTGAGCACGAGACAGAAAAGGGCTGAAAGAAAGATGAGAAACCATGTTAGCACCAATATTATCATTTTCAATACTGTCAGACAAACTATAGCATGAAAAAATGTTAAACAAGGCTCCACAATCCCATCTCCGCACTTTTCCCAACACTTAAAATTTTGAAAGGCAGCCTCCACAGTAGAACTGCTGCCAAATGGCCCAGTTTGAACGCCAACCCACTGCGGGGGCAGCATCCAAAAGCTTTAGGCCAGTTTCTGCACCAAATATTTCTGCTCGTCAAAGGAGCTGCAACAAATGTCAGCCTGTTTTCACACTTTCTTTCCATCTGTTAAAGAATCTGAGCAAATTTAGCAGTTCAAAAAAATGTTAGACAGCATTTTCTTTTAAGATGAGCTAACAAATGTGTGTATTAAATGATCCCTCGACTGAGCTAAAGACTGAGTTAAAGGACAAACAAAACTGGGAGAACAGAGATTAAGTAACATGCATCTTGGCCACCATTGGCTCAGTCTGCACAAACTATTGTTTTTATTCCTGAATACAGAACAATGTTAATAAATATTAAACTATTAAGGCATAGAGCGATAGAAAGAAAAGAAGAAGTAGTGCTTTGGCCTTAAAACATTTATGGGATAGATAGAACACATCTCTACTGCTTGCGTCTTTAAAACATGAGGAAGTGAAACGACATGGGAGGAAAAAAGTGCCAAATAAAGAAATAAACAGACTGGGTAGAACATTGATTATTCGTGCTAAAAAAAAAAGGCAAAACAATGAAAAATTAACCCTATTTCAAGGAAAATGATCAGCAAGCCTAACTATTGCATTTCTTCATAAAAGAAATTTAGGGAAAGATGGTGCATTCCATCACATAATTATATAGAATATTTGCGTGTTATCTATAATATCAAAGTCCTTAATTTCAGCATACAGTGGGGCAAAAAAGTATTTAGTCAGCCACCAAATGTGCAAGTTCTCCCACTTAAAAGACGAGAGAGGTCTCCAATTTTCGTCATAGGTATACCTCAACTATAAGAGACTATGAGAAAAAAAAATCCAGAAAATCACATTGTCTGATGTTAAAAGAATTTATTTGCAAATTATGGTGGAAAATAAGGATGTGGTCAATACTTATTTTGTTTTAGTAGTTTGGCCCATTCCAGTATTATTTAGTATTTTGGCCCATTCCTCCAAGCAGATCTCCTCTAGAGCAGTGATGTTTTGGGGCTGTTACTGGGCAACACGGACTTTCAACTCCCTCCAAAGATTTTCTATGGGGTTGAGATCTGGAGACTGGCTAGGCCATTCCAGGACCTTGAAATGCTTCTTACGAAGCCACTCCTTCATTGCCCGGGCAGTGTGTTTGGGATCACTGTCATGCTGAAAGACCCAGCCACATTTCATCTTCAATGCCCTTGCTGATGGAAGGAGGTTTTCACTCAAAATCTCACGATATACTGTATGGTCCCATTCATTCTTTCCTTTACACGGATCAGTCGTCCTGGTCCCTTTGCAGAAAAACAGCCCCAAAGCATGATGTTTCCACCCCCATGCTTCACAGTAGGTATGGTGTTCTTTGGAAGCAACTCAGCATTCTTTCTCCTCCAAACACGACAAGTTGAGTTTTTACCAAAAAGTTCTATTTTGGTTTCATCTGACCATATGACATTCTCCCAATCCTCTTCTGGATCATCCAAATGCTCTCTAGCAAACTTCAGACGGGCCTGGACATGTACTGGCTTAAGCAGGGGGACACGTCTGGCACTGCAGGATTTGAGTCCCTGGCGGTGTAATGTGTTACTGATGGTAGCCTTTGTTACTTTGGTCCC
Source organism: Pholidichthys leucotaenia (assembly GCA_020510985.1). NCBI lineage: Eukaryota > Metazoa > Chordata > Actinopteri > Cichliformes > Pholidichthyidae > Pholidichthys > Pholidichthys leucotaenia. The sequence goes on from CM035837.1 coordinate 117,835,156, forward strand.
AGCTCTCTGCAGGTCATTCACTAGGTCCCCCCGTGTGGTTCTGGGATTTCTGCTCACCGTTCTCGTGATCATTTTGACCCCACGGCGTGAGATCTTGCGTGGAGCTCCAGATCGAGGGAGATTATCAGTGGTCTTGTATGTCTTCCATTTTCTAATAATTGCTCCCACAGTTGATTTCTTCACACCAAGCTGCTTACCTGTTGCAGATTCAGTCTTCCCAGCCTGGTGCAGGTCTACAATTTTGTTTCTGGTGTCCTTTGGCAGCTCTTTGGTCTTGGCCCTTGTGGAGTTTGGAGTCTGACTGTTTGAGGTTGTGGACAGGTGTCTTTTATACTGATAACAAGTTCAAATAGGTGCCATTAATACAGGTAATGAGTGGAGGACAGAGGAGCCTCTTAAAGAAGAAGTTACAGGTCTGTGAGAGCCAGAAATCTTGCTTGTTTGTAGGTGACCAAATACTTATTTTCCACCATAATTTGCAAATAAATTCTTTAAAAATCAGACAATGTGATTTTCTGGATTTTTTTTCCCTCATTTTGTCTCTCATAGTTGAGGTATACCTATGATGAAAATTGGAGACCTCTCTCATCTTTTAAGTGGGAGAACTTGCACAATTGGTGGCTGACTAAATATTTTTTTGCCCCACTTATGTGCCGATTAGTGGCACTGATACTGACCAGTTAATACCAAACAACTAGTTAGATAAATAGTAACCATGTAAATATACTGAGAGAAGTATTAAAGTGCAACATATAAAAGAAAACAAAATCCTGTATATCTTTATAATGATTACATGATTTAAAAGTGTTAATGTTTTTTTTACAATGTTAATGTACAATAAAATAATCACCATCATCTCAATGCACAAAACTCCCCAAGAAAACATCTATGGGATGTTCTGGAACACCATGTACGCAGTCGGGCTCCTGCACCAACAAATCATGCTGAGCTTGGGTGGTGCCGTTTGTTGAATGGGACCACATTCGTCATCGTGAAATTGACAACTTAGTGGCATCAGTCCCATGCAGAAGTGAGAAATGGAGGTCATACATGATATTAATGAACAATAAAAGTCAAGATAAATGATTAAAGATTAAGTTTTGTTACATAACTTTATGCCTAAATGATCTGGATTTGTGCACTAATAACCATTAGCTAATAAACATCATGAAATGTACAGTGGGGAAAATAAGTATTGAACATGTCAACATTTTTCTCATTAAACATATTTCTGATAGAGCCACTGACCTGAGATTTTCACCAGATATCAGTAACAACCCGATTAATCCATACATACAGTGGGGAAAAAAGTATTTAGTCAGCCACCAATTGTGCAAGTTCTCCCACTTAAAAGATGAGAGAGGTCTCCAATTTTCATCATAGGTATACCTCAACTATGAGAGACAAAATGAGAAAAAAAAAATCCAGAAAATCACATTGTCTGATTTTTAATGAATTAATTGGTAAATTCCTCTGTAAAATAAGTATTTGGTCAATAACAAAAGTTCATCTCAATCGCTCGTCGGCCTCCGTCGGTCTATGATGACCATGGAAGAGAATCCTAAACGTCTACTCTGCTGGAACAGCACCGCCTGTGGCTGAACAGGCCAATGCGCGAATGACAGTCCCTGTCACACAGGTCACACTTGTGGGTGGTCTCCGTGCTGCTGGGTCTGTGGTGGTTCTTCCTGCGGGTCCTTTTTTCATCTGCTGCAGCAGTCAGTCTCTCTTCACCCGCCTTGAGTTGTCTGGTCAGGGTGCCTCTCCATTTGGAGCGGTCCGTTGCAAGGTCCTCCCAGCGCTCTGTGTTGATATCCAGGGCCTTCATGTCTCTCTTGCAGACGTCTCTAAAGCGCAGCTGTGGGCGGCCAACGTCTCTCCTGCCAGTTGCCAGTTCTCCATAGAGGACGTCTTTGGGGATTCTGCCATCCTCCATACGGTGAACGTGGCCTAGCCAGCGGAGCCTGCGCTGCCTGAGTAGAGTGAACATGGAGGGAAGGCTGGCGCGGGACAGAACTTCTGTGTTGGGCACTTTGTCCTGCCAGGATATGTCCAGGATGTGGCGAATGCAGCGCAAGTGGAAGGAGTTCAGTCTCTTTTCCTGCCGGGCGTATGTTGTCCACGTCTCACTCCCATAGAGCAGTGTGCTGATGACGCAGGCGTTGTACACTGCCATCTTTGTCTTGACAGAGAGTTTGGGATTCTCCCACACTCGTGTGGTGAGGCGAGCGAGTGTGAAGGCTGATTTTCCAATCCTCTTGTTGATCTCTGTATCAAGGGAGAGGTTGTTGCTGATCGTGGACCCCAGGTACGTGAACTGATTCACGACCTCCAGCTTGTAGTCATCAATGGTGATGGTTGGTGGTGCTTCCGTGCCTTGCGCCAAGACGTTAGTCTTCTTCAGGCTGATGGTAAGCCCGAAGTCCTTGCATGCCTGGGAGAAGCGGTCCATCAGGGTCTGAAGCTCCTGCTGTGTGTGGGTTGCGACTGCAGCGTCGTCTGCGAACAGCATGTCTCTGATTAGAGCCTCGCGTACTTTGGTTCTGGCTTTCAGGCGGGTGAGGTTGAAAAGCCTGCCGTCAGATCTTGTGTGCAGGTAGATTCCCTCTGTTGCTGTGCTGAAGGCATGCCTCAGGAGCATAGCAAAGAAAATCCCAAAGAGGGTTGGCGCAAGTACACAGCCCTGTTTCACTCCGCTGCGTATGTTGAATGGCTCTGAGACGTTGCCATCATGCTGCACTATTCCCTGCATGTTGGTGTGAAACGATTCGATGAGGCTTTGCAACTTTGGTGGGCATCCTATCTTTGGCAGGATCTTGAAAAGGCCCTCTCTGCTGACCAGATCGAACGCTTTGGTGAGGTCGATGAAGGCGACGTACAGAGGCATGTTCTGTTCTCTGCATTTCTCCTGGAGTTGGCGGATGGAGAATATCATGTCTACCGTCGATCGCTCAGCGCGGAAGCCACACTGAGACTCGGGGTAGACACGTTCGGCAAGCTTCTGTAGACGAACGAGAACAACTCGTGCGTAGACTTTGCCAACAACGCTGAGGAGGGAAATGCCCCTGTAGTTGTTGCAGTTGCTTCTCTCCCCTTTGTTTTTGTAGAGGGTGATGATCTTGGCATCCCTCATGTCCTGTGGTACGGCACCTTCCTTCCAGCACTGGCAGAGGACGTCATGCAATGGCAGCAGTAGGGCGGTCTTGCAGTGCTTGATCAGGTCAGGGGGTATGCCGTCGTTGCCGGGTGCCTTGCCAGCGGCCAAGCTATCAATGGCCTTACTGAGTTCGTCGATGGTTGGCTCGGCGTCAAGTTCGTCCATGGATGGCAGGCAGTCGATGGCATCAAGGGCTGACGGTGTCACGTGTTCTGTCTAGAGTAGAGGTCGGAGTAGTGTTCCACCCATCTCTCCATCTGCTTGTTCTTCTCTGTGATCATCTCCCCAGTGGAAGATTTGAGGGGGGCCGTCTTGCTCTGAGCCGGACCAAGTGCTTTCTTGATGCCATCGTACATACCACGGATGTTCCCTGTTATGGCAGCGGTTTGAATGTCTTGGCTGAGCTGAGTCCAGTACTCGTTGGCACAGCGCCGAGCAGTCTGCTGAACTTTGCTTCTCGCAGCCCTGAGAATCTGGAGATTCTTCTCGTTTGGGTACTTCTTGTACTCAGCAAGTGCTGAGCGCTTGGCTTCAATGACGGGGGTCATCTCGGTCAACTTGGCATCAAACCAGTCCTGTGACTTCGAGGTCTTCCTCCCAAAGGTAGCCAAGGCTGTGCGGTAGATGGTGTTTCGCAGCTCTTCCCACTTCTGCTTTGCAGATTCTCCTCCTTGTGGTACACCAAGTTCCTTCTCAAAGGTGGAGGCAAACTGCTCAACAAGTTCTGGTTGGGCCATCTTGCTGGTGTCAATCCGTGCCTTTCCAGGTTGTCTAGCACGATGGAATGTCTTCAGCTGCAGCTTGACCTTGCAACACACCAATGAATGGTCTGTGTCGCAATCTGCACTCTGGAACGAACGGGTGATTAGCACGTTCTTCAGTGAGGTGCGCCTGGTCAGGATCAAGTCTAGCTGGTGCCAGTGCTTTGAGCGTGGATGTTGCCAGGAAACCTTGTGTTGGGGCTTGGTCTTGAAGAACAAGTTTGTGATGCACAGATCGTGATATGTGCAGAACTCGAGCAGCCGCTGTCCGTTGTCGTTCATTCTGCCCACGCCAAAAGGTCCAAGACAGGAGGGCCAGGAGTCGTGGTCAGCACCCACTCTGGCATTGAAGTCTCCAAGGAGAATGAGTTGTTCAGAGTTGGGGATGATCCTGACAGTTGTTGCGAGATTCTCGTAAAACTCGTCTTTTGCCTCTGGTGTGGCTGTCTGTGTTGGGGCATACACACTGACGAGGGTGACTGTGCCTTCAGTGGTGTTCAGGCGGAGGGTGAGGAGTCGTGCAGAGCCAGTGCTGCCCGGTTCCACCATCTTCAGCAAGGTGTTCTTCACTGCGAAGCCCACTCCGTGTTCCCTGTGTTCATCACTGCCCTTTCCCTGCCAGTAGAACGTGTAGTCCTTCTCTCTCAGTGTGCCTGCATCAGCTAACCGTGTTTCCTGGAGAGTGGCGATATCCACTCCCAGTCTCTTCAGCTCATTATTGATGATGGCAGTCTTCCTGGTGTCGTTGATGTCCTTTAGGTTAGCAGCGAGTCCTGTCATCATAGTGCGGACGTTCCAAGTTCCCAGTTTTAGAGTTGGTCTCTTTTGTTTTATTGTCTTGCCTGGTGCGAAGGTTCTCAGCCTGCTGTTTGGATTTCTCCTTATCCCCATGCACCCAATGAGGAAAGCAAGCTGTGGCAGGACAACACCTTATTGGCTGGGGGCTGCCCAGCTTGAGGCGGGCGGTAGCTGTCCAGTGAGATCTGATGATCCCTCCCACCGTCGGGAACAACCCCTGGCGCCACGCTCTACGCCAATTGAGCAGTGGCTTATAACCGGTAACTGTCATTCCCCGTGTTTTGTCTATGCCAAAGGCGAAGCTGGAGTGTCCTCTCCAGTGATCCGGTGTTCTACCTTCCAGCATTGGGCGTTGGTAGGATTCAAGCCTGGGCAGGAAGATATGGAGGACAAGATGTTGCCCATGCAGCATGTCCCCCCTCTCCACGTCACTGATGAATCCAAAGGAACAGCAGGGCTGCTACAGTTTGGCACCAGCGCCGTTGCAGGAGCTGCCAGAACGATGTTGAGCACAACATAGAACTGCCTTAGGGGCTCCGACTCCAGATTTTTCCTCAGGGTTGACTCCCGAAGCCTTTCCCGTGACCGGGTATGCCGCAAGGCAGCAGAGGTTTGAAATCAGGGTTTACCTTCCCCTAGATGGGCTACCTTCCCAGGTTGACGAGCCACCATCTACCCGAAGCATCTGGTTTTAAGGCGCTAGAGATCCGCCCTCGCCCCTTCTCCTATTAGTAAAAGCAGTTCCGCCGGGCTTAGAGACTAAACCACACGGGCAGGCTAGGAGTTGGACTTAGTTGTCAGAGGCTTTTCGAAGCGCACGCCATAAGGAGCATTTTATGAGCACTGGGAGCTTAACCCCAGTGCCGCTCCTGGCTATGACAACCTTGGAACCAAATGACAGAGGTCAAACATTTTCTGTAAGTCTTCACAAGGTTTTCACACACTGTTGCTTCTATTTTGGCCCATTCCTCCATGCAGATCTTCTCTAGAGCAGTGATGTTTTGGGGCTGTCGCTGGGCAACACGGACTTTCAACTCCCTCCAAAGATTTTCTATGGGGTTGAGATCTGGAGACTGGCTAGGCCACTCCAGGACCTTGAAATGCTTCTTACGAAGCCACTCCTTCGTTGCCCGGGCAGTGTGTTTGGGATCATTGTCATGTTGAAAGACCCAGCCACGTTTCATCTTCAATGCCCTTGCTGATGGAAGGAGGTTTTCACTCAAAATCTCACGATACATGGCCCCATTCATTCTTTCCTTTACACGGATCAGTCGTCCTGGTCCATTTGCAGAAAAACAGCCCCAAAGTATGTTTCCACCCCCATGCTTCACAGTAGACATGGCGTTCTTTCTCCTCCAAACACGACAAGTTGAGTTTTTACCAAAAAGTTCTATTTTGGTTTCATCTGACCATATGACATTCTCCCAATCCTCTTCTGGATCATCCAAATGCTCTCTAGCAAACTTCAGACGGGCCTGGACATGTACTGGCTTAAGCAGGGGGACACGTCTGGCACTGCAGGATTTGAGTCCCTGGTGGCGTAGTGTGTTTCTGATGTAGCCTTTGTTACTTTGGTCCCTGCTCTCTGCAGGTCATTCACTAGGTCCCCCCCCATGTGGTTCTGGGATTTTTGCTCACCGTTCTCATGATCATTTTGACCCCACTGGGTGAGATCTTGTGTGGAGCCCCAGATCGAGGGAGATTATCAGTGGTCTTGTATGTCTTCCATTTTCTATATAATTGCTCCCACAGTTGATTTCTTCACACCAAGCTGCTTACCTATTGCAGATTCAGTCTTCCCAGCCTGGTGCAGGTCTACAATTTTGTTTCTGGTGTCCTTTGACAGCTCTTTGGTCTTGGCCATAGTGGAGTTTGGAGTCTGACTGTTTGAGGTTGTGGACAGGTGTCTTTTATACTGATAATGAGTTCAAACAGGTGCCATTAATACAGGTAATGAGTGGAGGACAGAGGAGCCTCTTAAAGAAGAAGTTACAGATCTGTGAGAGCCAGAAATCTTGCTTGTTTGTAGGTGACCAAATACTTATTTTACCAAGGAATTTACCAATTAATTCATTAAAAATCCTTCAATGTGATTTTCTGGATTTTTTTTTCTCATTTTGTCTCTCACAGTTGAGGTATACCTATGATGAAAATTGGAGACCTCTCTCATCTTTTAAGTGGGAGAACTTGCACAATTGGTGGCTGACTAAATACTTTTTTGCCCCACTGTACAAAGAAATCAAGGCAGCTTATATTTAATAAAGTGGAATGACACATGGAACTGAACACTGAACACATGAAGAAAAAGAGGTGCAAAAAGGCATAGAAAGCCAAGAAACCAGCTTATATCCATCAGAATTTAGGAAGCCATCCCATCCCCCATCAGTGCAAATTAATTTCAGCAGGTTAAGTCCTGACTGATAGCCTTTAAAAAGGTCTGTGAATATCAGATTGTCACACCACAAAGATCTCATGATGGGATAGAAGCAAAGAGTCCTCTCTAGACCTTCACAACCTTATTGTTGTAAAACATAATGATGGCATTGGCTACAGGCACATTTCTAAACTGCTGAATGTTTCAGTGAGCACTGTTGGAGCCATCATTCGGAAGTGGAAAGAACATCATTTTACCATAAACCAGCCACGACCAGCAGCTCCTCGCAGGATTTCTGACAGAGGAGTCAAAAGAATTATCAAAAGAGTTATCCAAGAGCCAAAAACCACTTGTGGAGACCTCCAGAAAGACCTGGAGTTAGCAGGTACTGCTGTTCCAAAGAAAACGATAAAGACTCCATTGCTGAAGAAAAAGCATGTTGAAGATTATTTAAAGTTTTCTGCACAACATTTGGGCAAGCCAGTAAAATACTGGGAGAATATAGTCTGGTCAGATGAGACCAAAATTGAACTTTTTAGACGCCACAACATACAGCATGTTTAGAGAAATGGCACTGCACATCAGCCCCAAAACACCATACCAACAGTGAAGTTTGGAGGTGGGAGCATCATGGTGTGGGGGTGTTTTCAGCACACGGTACAGGCAGACTTCACATAATTGAAGGAAAGATGAATGGACAAATTTACAGAGACATCCTTGATAAGACCTTGTTGCCATCTGCCAAGATGCTGAAGATGAAATGAGGGTGAACATTTCAACAACACAATGATCCCAAACACACAGCCAAGGAAACTCTCAACTGGCTCCAGAGAGGAAAAATAAAGCTGTGACAATGGCCCAGTCAGTCACCTGACCTGAATCCAATTGCAAATCTATGGAACAAACTGAAGATCAGAGTTCATAGAAGACACGCACAGAACCTTCAAGATTTGAAGACAGTTTGTGTGGAAGAATGGGCTAAAATCACTCCAGAGCAATACCTGCACCTAGTTTCTCCATACAGGTGGTGTCTGGAAGCTGTTATTACCAACCAAGGCTTTTCTACTAAATATTAATTTCACCAAGCGTGTTCAATACTTACTCCTTGTGTCATTCCACTTTATTAAATATAACTTGTTTTGTGAACACGGTTGCCTTGATTTCTTTGTATGTATGGATTACTTGGGTTGTTACTGATATCTGGTGAAAATCTCAGGTCAATGGCTCCATCAGAAGAAATATGTTTAATGAGAAAAATGCTGACATGTTCAATACTTATTTTCTCCACTGTATCTTCATTTGTGTTTTATTCAGTGACAACTTACACCACTTTGTGAAAATGATACAATGTTGCATTTTTAATGCCTCAGTAAAATTTGTAGTGCAAATGTCAATATTTACACTACCGTTCAAAAGTTTGGGGTCACCTAGACTATTATTTTGTGTTTTCCATGAAAAGTCACACTTATTTACCACCATGAGTTGTAAAATGAATAGAAAATATAGTCAAGACATTGACAAGGTTAGAAATAATGATTTGTATTTGAAATAATAATTTTTTCCAGATACTCAACCTGCTCAAAGGAAGGTCAGTTTTATAGCTTCTCTAACCAGCTAAACTGTTTTCAGCTGTGCTAACATGACTGCACAAGGGTTTTCTAATCATCCATTAGCCTTCTGACGCAATGAGCAAACACACTGTACCATTAGAACACCGGAGTGATAGTTGCTGGAAATGGGCCTCTATACACCTATGTAGATATTGCACCAAAAACCAGACATTTGCAGCTAGAATAGTCATTTACCACATTAGCAATGTATATTAGATATTAGAGTGTATTTCTGATTAGTTTAAAGTTATCTTCATTGAAAAAAACAGTGCTTTTCTTTCAAAAATAAGGAAATTTCTAAGTGACCCCAAACTTTTGAATGGTAATGGGGCGGCACGGTGGCAGAGTGGTTAGCACTGTGGCAGCACAGCAACTCCCCCTTGGCCAGGGGATCCTGGGTTCGATCCCAGCCCCCGACCAACAGTGATCTGTGTGGAGTTTGCATGTTCTCCCCGTGTCTGCGTGGGTTTACTCCGGGATTTCTCCGGTTTCCTCCCACATGCCAAAAACATGCAAGTTAGGTTAATTGGCATCAAAACTGGGGATTCTAAATTGTCCTTAGGTATGACTGTGAGAGTGAATGGTTGTCTGTCTCTTTGTGTTGGCCCTGTGATGGACTGGCGATCTGTCCAGGGTGTACCCTGCCTCTCGCCCAAAGATGCTGGGATAGGCTCCAGCCCCCCCGCGACCCAAGAAGGATTAAGCGGAAGAAGATGAATGTATACAATAAAGAAAATGTGCCAAAACTTTAAATGACACAGTTTCACTAATTAAGCGATTTTAGTATTAATGTTAAGAATCTGTGAAAAGAAGAAAATTGCCATTCAGAAAACAAGCTTTTTCTTTATTAATAGTTACTACAGTCGTATACTGTAAGTACAGTACATGATGACAAAATCTAACAAGATGATCTGTGTTTATGTATGGAGATTTATATATACAGTAGGGAAAATAAGTATTGAACACATCAACATTTTTCTCATTAAACATTTCTGATGCAGCCATTGACCTGAGATTTTCACTAGATATCAGTAACAACCCAAGTAATCCATACATACAAAGAAATCAAGGCAATTGTGTTCACAAAACAAGTTATATTTAATAAAGTGGAATCACACAAGGAATAAGTAGTGAACACGCTTGGTGAAATTCATTTAATATTGAGCAGAAAAGCAACAGCTTCCAGACATCTCGTGTATGGAGAAACTAGGTGCAGGTATTGCTCAGGAGTGATTTTAGCCCATTCTTCCACACAAACTGTCAAATCCTGAAGGCTGTGTGGGTGTCTTCTATGAACTCTGATCTTTAAAAAAAAACAGTTTAGCTGGTTAGAGAAGCTATAAAACTGACCTTCCTTTGAGCAGGTTGAGTATCTGGAAAAAATTATTATTTCAAATACAAATCATTATTTCTAACCTTGTCAATGTCTTGACTATATTTTCTATTCATTTTACAACTCATGGTGGTAAATAAGTGTGACTTTTCATGGAAAACACAAAATAATTGTCTGGGTGACCCCAAACTTTTGAACAGTAGTGTAAATATTGACATTTGCACTACAAATTTTACTGAGGCATTAAAAATGCAACATTGTATCATTTTCACAAAGTGGTGTAAGTTGTCACTGAATAAAACACAAATGAAGATACAGTGGAGAAAATAAGTATTGAACATGTCAGCATTTTTCTCATTAAACATATTTCTTCTGATGGAGCCATTGACCTGAGATTTTCACCAGATATCAGTAGCAACCCAAGTAATCCATACATACAAAGAAATCAAGGCAACCGTGTTCACAAAACAAGTTATATTTAATAAAGTGGAATGACACAAGGAGTAAGTATTGAACACGCTTGGTGAAATTAATTTAATATTTAGTAGAAAAGCCTTTGTTGGTAATAACAGCTTCCAGACACCACCTGTATGGAGAAACTAGGTGCAGGTATTGCTCAGGAGTGATTTTAGCCCATTCTTCCACACAAACTGCCTTCAAATCTTGAAGGTTCGGTGCGTGTCTTCTATGAACTCTGATCTTCAGTTTGTTCCATAGATTTGCAATTGGATTCAGGTCAGGTGACTGACTGGGCCATTGTCACAGCTTTATTTTCCTTCTCTGGAACCAGATGAGAGTTTCCTTGGCTGTGTGTTTGGGATCATTGTATTGCTGAAATGTCCACCCTTGTTTCATCTTCAGCATCTTGGCAGATGGCAACAGGTTCTTGTCAAGGATGTCTCTGTAAATATGTCTATTCATCTTTCCTTCAATTATATGAAGTCTGCCTGTACCATGTGCTGAAAACACCACCACACCATGATGGGATGTGCAGTGCCATTTCTCCTCCAAACATGCTGTGTGTTGTGGCATTCAAAAAGTATGATTTTAGTCTCATCTGACCAGACTATATTCTCCCAGTATTTTACTGGCTTGCCCAAATGTTGTGCAGAAAACTTTAAACGAGCTTCAACATGCTTTTTCTTCAGCAATGGAGTCTTGCGAGGTGAGCGGGCATAGAGCCCATGTCGGTTGAGTGCATTACTTATTTTCTTTGAAACAGCAGTATCTGGTAACTCCAGGTCTTTCTGGAGCTCCCCATGAGTGGGCTTTGGCTGTTGGATAACTTCTGAGAATTCTTTTGACTCTTCTGTCAGAAATCTTGCGAGGAACTCCTGGTTGTGGCCAGTTTATAGCAAAATGATGTCCTTTCTTCTTCTGAACGATAGCGCCAACAGTGTTCACTGGAACATTCAGCAGTTTAGAAATTCACCTGCAACCAATGCCATTGTTATGTTTAGTAACAATGAAGTTGCGAAGGTCTAGAGGGGACTCTTTGCTTCTATTTCATCATGAGATCTTTGTGGCGTGACAATCTGATATTCACAGACCTTTTTAAAGGCTATCAGTCAGGACTTAACCAGCTGAAATTAATTTGCACTGATGGGGGATGGGATGGCTTCCTAAATTTTGATGGATTTCAACTGGTTTCTTGGCTTTCTATGCCTTTTTGCACCTCTTTTTCTGCATGTGTTCAATACTTATTCTCTGTGTCATTCCACTTTATTAAATATAACTTGCTTTGTGAAAACAGTTGTCTTGATTTCACTGGATGTATGGATTACTTGGGTTGTTACTGATATCTGGTGAAAATCTCAGGTCAATGGCTCCATCAGAAATATATTTAATGAGAAATACGTTGACGTGTTCAATACTTATTTTCTCTGCTGTATAGGAAGTTTGCCTGTACCTTGTGCTGAAAAATACCCCCACACCTTGACCTATGGTGTTTTGGGGCTGATGTGCAGTGCTATTTCTCCTCCAAACATGCTGTGAGTTGTGGCATCTAAAAAGTTCAATTTCTGTCTCATTTGACCAGACTATATTCTCCCAGTATTTTACTGGCTTGCCCAAATGTTGTGCAGCAAACTTTAAATGAGCTTCACCATGCTTTTTCTTCAGCAATGGAGTCTTGCAAGGAGAGCAGGCATAGAGCCCATGTCGATTGAGTGCATTACTTATTGTTTTCTTTGAAACAGCAGTATCTGCTAACTCCAGGTGTTTCTGGAGCTCTCCACGAGTGGTCTTTGGCTCTTGGATAACTCTTCTGATAATTCTTTTGACTCTTCTGTCAGAAATCTTGCAAGGAGCCCCTGGTCATGGACAGTTTAGGGTAAAATGATGTTCTTTCCACTTCTGAATGATGGCTCCAACAGTGCTCACTGGAATATTCAGCAGTTTAGAAATGCACCTGTAACTAATGCCATCATTATGTTTTGCAACAATAAGGTTGCGAAGGTCTAGAGAGAGAGAGCTCTTTGCGTCTACCCATCATGAGTTCTTTGTGGTGTGATAATGTGATATTCACAGACCTTTTTCAAGACTATCAGTCAGGACTTAACCATCTGAAGTTAATTTGCACTGATGGGGGACGGGATGGCTTCCTAAATTCTGATGGATTTAACTGGTTTCTTGGCTTTCTATGCCTTTTTGCACATCTTTTTCTTCATGTGTTCAATACTTATTCCATGTGTCATTCCACTTTATTAAATATAGCTTGTTTTGTGAACACAGTTGCCTTGATTTCTTTGTATGTATGGATTGCTTGGGTTGTTAATGATATCTGTGAAAATTTCAGGTCAATGGCTCCATCAGAAATACATTATGTTTACTGAGAAAAATGTTGCCGTGTTAAATACTTATTTTCCCTCCTATATATATATATATATAATTTTAACAATAGCCTATTCTAGCATATTTAAACAAAGGGCATTCATAACACAACAAAAATAATTTTTTTGTAAGTTGTCTGTGTTTTTTCTACTGATTTAAACCAATTTTGCACCACTGAATCCAAAAATGACATCCGTTTCTCTCCATCAAGTCAGGTTTTTATGCTAAGTTGTAAGCAGTTGTACAGTTGTACTGTAAATTGAATGGTAGACATTGATAAAGATAAGTACATGTAAATTGAATGTTGCGTCATCATTGTTCAAAATTCAGAGAATTTCAAGAAATAAAGAATTTTGCATCATATAAAGCGAAAATACCCGTACGTGTAAACAAAAACGTAAAAAACTTGTGGCCATAGTTCAAAAAGTTGACCTGATTGAGCAAAACCAATGTGATTTTTGGATTCAGCACATCAAAATTGTCCTAAATCAGCAAAAAAAAACCTTAAATAAATTTGGTGTTGACCAGTGTAATTATTCTTCTTTCGGCTGCTCCCTTTAGGGGTCACCACAGCAGATCATCTGCTTCCATCTCACCCTATCCCTTGCATTTTCCTCTGTAACACCAACCCTCTCCATGTCCTCCTTTACTACATCCATGAATCTTTGTGACCTTCCTCTTTTCCTCCTGCCTGGCAGCTCCATCTTCTACATACTTTGAGATTATAAACCTAGCAGGGCTCTTAGATCCACAGATTCAGGTCAACTAGTTAAGACCAGAGTCTGCACTAAACATGGAGAAGCAGCATTTACCTGTTATAGTGCAAACAAATGGAACAAACTGCCAGTGGAGGTGAAATTTGCACTAAATATGGAAACTTTTAAATCCAAGTTAAAAACATTCCTCTTTTCGTGAGCCTATGCATGAAATCCGTACCGTGTCTTTTACTGCCAAAATTTCTTTTAATCATTTTTTTTTTTCCACAATATCTTTATTGAACCTTTTTTTTTTTTTTAACAAACATGATACAAACAATCAAACACTAACACTAAAGTACTACAAAAAAAAAAAAATGCACTAAAAACACCAACAACCACCAACAAAATCAAGTCTTCAACAATGCTCCTCTGTTTAGTCTAGACAATCCAATACATAAGTATACATATTATGTTCACCAGTTTGGAATTTACAAGGTCCACACACATCATTCACCTTCTTCTTCAAGAGTTATGTTTAAATTTTTTACATAATCAATAAAAGGTCTCCATATATTCTCAAACACAATTTCCTTTGATTTTAGTATATATGTTATTCTTTCTAATGGAAGGTTTGTTAACATCTGTCTTAACCACTGAGTCACATCTGGTCTATGAGTCTTTTTCCATAATAGTGCAATACATTTTTTGGCATTAAGCAAACTGAGGTCTATGAATGTTCTTTCACTTTTATTAAAATTATGCTTTTCTGGGTACAGACCCAACAAAAACAGTTTAGGATTCAATATGATTTGTTTTGAGATTATTTTTTCAATTGTTACCCTCACCTCTTCCCAAAACATTCTTATTAATCTACATTCCCATAAACAATGAAATAGGGTTCCTTTACTTTCCATGCATTTTGTGCATGTATCTGGTATATTTTTGTTATATCTATTTAACTCCTCCGGTGTAACATACATCCGCATTAACCATTTGAAATGTATCAATTTAAGGCGTGCATTTATTGATTTGGTTTGAGCTTCTGTACAAGCCAATTCCCATTGTTCCTCTGAAATTTCAATTTGCAGATCTTCTTTCCAGTAGTTTAATCTTTTCAGTGAATTTTCACTTGAAGATAGTGTCAATGAGTTATAAAACTCTGAAATAATACCCTTTCTTTTACTATCTTTCATCATCATTTTTTCCAAGGCTGAATAAATAGGTCGAGTGAGAGCTTTATTTTGATTTGATCGAATAAAGTTTCTAAGTTGAAGATATTTAAAAAAATGTGTTCTATTGAGATTAAATTTGATCCTCAACTCTTCAAAAGACATTATGTTGTCTGCACCTGGCAAATATAAATCCTGAATCTTTTGTATCCCTTTTAAATTCCATACTTTAAATACAGCGTCCGCTCTCCCTGGTTTAAAATATTGATTACCCCATATTGGACTAAATTGTGACAATAACTGTGGTTCTTTTAAATAGTTTTTAGCTTCACACCATATTTTGATCATATGCTTTACAAATGGATTTTTAACTTGTTTTTGTAATTTTTTTGCCGAATCTGAGTATATGAATATGGGAAGAGGTAAAGGTAAATTGTATGATTCCATTTCAGTCCAGTGAGGGAGATCATTTGATGAAAAATAATATGTCATAGACCTCAGTTGTGCCGACCAATAATACAACATAAAATTTGGACATTTCAGACCTCCACGATCAAATGGTAAATATAATAAAGACAAACGTAATCTAGCCCTCCTGTTGTTCCATATAAATTCCACTAACTTTTTTTTTATTCTTGAGAATAGATCTAAAGGTGGTGATAAGGGAATGTATTGAAATAAATAAAGTATTTTAGGTAAAATATTACTTTTAAGTATATTGATTCTCCCGATCATCGACATTGGTAGTGACATCCATCTCTGAGTTAACTCACTGATATCTGACATTAAGGCTTCATAGTTGACACTGGCGACTGATTCTAGCTTAGGCATAATTTGGATTCCTAAATATTTAAACTGATTTACAACATTGAATTGATTTACCTCAGGGGCTGGGTAATTTCTCTGGGTCTCATTTAGCATTAATATTGAAGATTTAGTTTTATTTATTTTATATCCTGATATTTCCCCAAAATTCTTTATTAAATTCAACAAGGTTGGAATTGATTTTTTTAGATTCGACATAAACAAAATTATATCATCGGCGTACAGGGAGATTTTATGTTCTGTTGGTCCAACTTTAATTCCATATATTTGTGAATGTAAACGTATCGCTATCGCTAAAGGTTCAATTGCCATAGTAAACAGTAAAGGTGAAAGTGGACAGCCTTGTCGACATCCTCTATTGATTTTTATTGGTTTTGAAATATTGTTATTTGTTAGGATTTCTGCTGTAGCATTATTGTATATTATTTGAACCCATTTTATGAAATTATTTCCAAGTCCAAACCTTTGTAGGACTTCAAAAAGAAAGGGCCATTCAACTCTATCAAAGGCCTTTTCGGCGTCCAATGATAGGAGAGCTGTATCCGGTGCTTCTTTATTAAAATAAATAATATTAAATAGTCTTCTTACATTATGGAAGCCTTGTCTACCCTTTATAAAGCCATTCTGATCTCGATTAATAATATTTGGTAAAATTTCTTGTATTCGTCTTGCTAAAATTTTACAGATTATCTTAAGGTCGGCGTTTAATAGGCTTATTGGTCTCATATTTTCACATTTATTAGAGGGCTTACCTGGTTTTGGCAGCAGTATAATTAAGGCATTATTTATGTATGATGGTAAATTATTATTTTGAAATGCTTCTAAAACCATTTCCAAAAAAGGTTTTATTAATTTATTCTTAAATTTTTTATAAAGGTCAACTGGAAGACCATCTGGTCCTGCACTTTTTCCTGATTTCATATTATCAATGGCTAGTCCAACTTCTTCTTGACTAATTTTAGACTCCAATATCTCCCTGTTTTCATTTGGAATACACGGTATAGATAGTTTGTTCAAAAACCCATTTAGTTTTGTTAAATCAGGTTCATTTTTGGTATCATATAATTTTTCATAGTAATCTCTAAAGGCTCTATTAATTTCTAAAGGATCTATAACTACCTGTCCATTACTTATAATACTGGTAATTGGTGTTTTAATTTCCAATTGTTTAATCTGCCATGCTAATAATTTTCCTGATTTTTCACCTTGTTCATAAAAAGATTGTTTCAATCTTAGAAGACTCGAGGCAGCTCTATTCGCTGATTTTTTGTCGTATTCAGCTCTCAAAATCAGTAATTCATTCTCCAACCTTGGGTCACTTCCTGCATACACTTTTTCCTGAAGATTTTTTATTTTATGTTCCAATTTAGCTCTCTCCTCTCGAGTCTTCTTAGATTTTGATCCTGTATAACTAATAATATGTCCCCTAATAAAAGCTTTGAAAGCCTCCCACTTTACACATGCTGATGTTTGTGTAGTATTGATGTCAAAGAACTCGTCTATCTGTTTTTCTATATACTTGACAAATTCCTCATCCTGAAGCCATTTATGCTGAAATTGCCATCTACCTGATTCCTTTGTCAATTTTTTATCTACATATATTAGACAACAGGGTGCATGATCAGAGATCACGATGTTATCATAAAAGCAGTTTTGAATCTTGGACCTTAATTCTGTGGAAATCAAAAAATAATCAATACGTGAGAATGTCTTGTAGGTACTGGAATAACAAGAATAGGCTTTAACTTGTGGTTTCATTTCTCTCCATATATCTAACAATCTCAATTCTTTCATAAAATGATTAATAGTCATCCTACATCCAATGTGCGTACAATCCAGTCCTGTTGATCTATCCACACCTGGATTCAATGTACAATTAAAATCCCCTGCTATTATATGTTGCCCTGTAAGTGATGATAAGATGAGAAATAAATTAGCAAAGAACTTCTGATCATCTATATTGGGACCATATAAGTTCACAAGATTTATATTTTCTAATAGCAAAGAACCTTGAATGATTACATATCTTCCAAATTTGTCTCCAATTACATTTTTCACTTGAAAAGGAACTGATTTATGTATGAGAGTCATAACTCCCCTGGCTCGGGATGAAAATGAAGAGGTGAATACACTTCCCTGCCATCTACTCCTAATTCTTTTAACATCCTCCTCTATCAGATGAGTTTCTTGTAAAAACACAATTCTTGAACCCATGTCCTTTATTTTATTCATAACTTGTTTAAGTTTTTTTAAATTTTGTAGACCTCTGCAATTCCATGAAGTTAAATTAAGATTAACACTTTGGTCCATGATCAATAGAGAGTTTAGGATTACCTTGCAGTGTAAACATGCTCATACAGAGAAGCAAAAACATGAGTGGTTGAACATTCATCCTACAAACTACACACAAACAAATTTCCCCTTCCCACACTTGTGGCAAACCCCCCAAAATCAAAAGAAAAATTCTGTCTCCCGATATAGCCATCGACCGTTCCACACCCACGGGGAACAGCCTAAGCCACTCCTTCTTCATCCTCCCAATCACCCTAACTCTACTGCTTTTAATGACGTAACATTAACTCTCCTCTGTAGTTTTCCAACTTAACTCCAAGATTTTTAACAACTTTGTACATCATAGTTTTTTTTTTTTGTTTGTTTTGTTTTTGTTTGTTTTTTTAATATATAATACAATCTATATTTTGTAAACTTACTATTTACTTCAAGTCAGTCAGATGCCTGTGCAAATGCTTAATTATTCTACCTTATATTTTGTTCATGCTTAGCTCCCACCAGTCTCTTCTTCTTCTTTGATCTTCTTGATGAACTCCTGCGCCTCCTCTGGGGTCTTGAAGATGTGGGTTCTGCCCTCATACGTGGTCAGCAGTCTCGCAGGATAGATTACACCATGACGAATCCCAAGGTTGCGCAGCTCCTTACGTACGGGATCAAACTGCTTCCTCAATTGTTGGATTCCTGTGGCCAAATCTGGGTAGAACCGCACCTGCTGGTCCTGGTGTTTAATCTCTCCTTTAGCACGTGCAGCGTTGAAGATCTTCATCCTGTCTCTGTTGCTAAGAAACTTCATAATTAAGGTCCTCGGCGGTCCCTTATCTCTCCGTGGGCCAATACGATGTGCTTTTTCCAGAACCACTGCTGATTGCAACTCCTCGCTGCCCAGCACCTCCGGAATCCACTTTTCCAGAAAGGAACATACGTCCCGACCTTCTGATTCCTCTGGAAGACCCACCAGCCTCAAATTATTCTGTCTCGACCGAGATTCCAAATCCAAAATATTATCTTCCAGAGATTTATTTTTTTTTCTCCAAAGTGCGCACCTTTAATTGAAGACGGGTGACGTCATCTTCAGCACTAGCGAGACGGAGCTCCATCTGCGCCGTTCGTTCTACACAGTCACCCAATTCCTTTCTTATTCCTTCCAACGCTGTCATAATCCCATCAAATCTAGAGGAAAAGTCCGCTCTCATTGAACTCATGGCAGCCATCAGCGCATCTGCGCCATTCCCCGCAGAAATCGCACCGCCGCCAGCCTCCTCCGCCATATATGGAGCCTTGTTTGCTGCGTCACAGACCTGAAAGTCCGTTAATTTGGACTGTTTCGGCGGCTCGCTTTTTCCTTTTCCTGGTTTTCCAGCCTTAGGCTTCGCCGACATATCCTCGCTCAAATGCTGGGATACGTTCTGTCCCAAATGAGAGAGTTATTTGCCGATTTTTTTCTCCAGGAGCAGAGCAGAGCGAGACACGTCCGTCCTACGTGGCAGCCATAACCGGAAGTCCCTTTTAATCATTTTAATAATAATGGATTAGATATACATGGCACTTTACATGTCAAGTGACATCTCAAAGTGCTTACAGTGAGTCCATTATTCATTCACTCCAGACAGAAAATTGATAGTGGTAAGCTACTACTGTAGCCACAGATGCCCTGGGGCAGACTGATGGAAATCTGGCTGCCAATACACGCCAACGGCCTCTCTGACCACTACCGAACATTTATACACATTCAGACCCAGTGTCATGGACACAGGAGGCAAGGTGGGTAAAGTGTCTTGCCCAGGGATACAATGGCAGGATGGCTGGGGAGAGCAGGATTCAAACTGCCAACCCTCTGGTTATTGGACGACCTGCTCTACCTCCTAAGCCACTGCTGCCTGTGATGTATCAAATATGATACATTTGATATCGTTGTGTGTGCTATGGGCGGCGGAGGAACCGGAAAGGTGGAGCCACCACCCTGGGTATAAAAGGCGGATGCGGAAGAGGCATGGTGTCTTTACGACCAGACCTCTGCCTATACGAGAGCGCCTGTGACACACTGTGAGTTCATAAATAAACCTACGTTCTACAGTCTCGTTAATGAAGTACGGATTATGGCCATAACATCTGGCGACGAGGATTAAAGTATGGATAAGGGTGTTTCCAGTATTCTGCCATTTTTGGAGCTCCTGGGCGAACCACCAGTTCCCTGGGCGAGGTGGTATGCGGCATTCCAGAATTATTTGGTGGCCTTAAACCTCAGCGAATTGGAGAAACTAAGTGCCCGAGTGATTTTGGTCCATAATCTCAGCATGGAGGGACAACGCATTCTCAGCACATTGGGTGAGAGTGATAGTTTTGAAGACGTGGTCGGGCTAATGGTGTGCTACTTTCACGCTCCGGAAAACGTCATAGTCCGAAGGATTCGGTTTCGGCAGCGCCACCAGCAGACTGGAGAGTCGGTGCAGCGATTCGTCGCAGACCTGCATCAGCTGGCTGGGGAATGCCAGTTTGAAGCTTTGGAGGAAGAATGGCCCGTGATCAGTTGGCGGAGCACACGCTATGCTCTGCGGCACGGTCAAGGCTCCTCACACACTCCAGTGAACTGACGTTAGCCACGGCAGTCGAGACAGCTCAACAGTTTGAAGCAGTGGATAAACTATCCAAGGACCTCGGTGAGAGAACTACGTTGAGGCATACGGAACCACAACTGGTGGCACAGGCTGTGGACCCGGGTAGTGAGGATAGCGCAGAAGATACGGAGAAATACGCTACTGCTATTAAAACAAGGTCCGCCCCGGGGTCGCCCAGATGTATGGGCTGTGGGTCCACCAGGCACCGATACAAGACAAGGCAGTGTCTGGCGAGGGGCAAACGCTGTGGCAAGTGTGGACTCCTACACCATTTCGCCAGGGCCTGTAAAAAATTTGAGCGAGGGGAACGACGACGCAAAGTGGATTCCCCAGCCACGACTCCTACGGTTGTTCACACAGTTTCCCCGAGTACAGATGGGCGGATTTACTGTCATGAAACGCAACTGTAATGTAACTGGACGGCATGGAAGTGCCATTGTTGGTGGACACGGGAGCAGTGGCTTCTGTGCTGAACTGGCCTACTGTGAGGAGTTTGTTCCCGTATTACCAAGTGAGAGGACTGTTGACGCCATATTGGGGCTACGGAGGTAATAGACTGGCCACCGTGGGTTCGTTGGAGTTGACGGTGAGATACAAGTCTGCAGTAATGTCCAATGTGCAATTTGTGGTGACCGTCAGCGGATCGAACGTGATGGGCTGCGACATGTTCTACGGCCTGGGCTTCACGATGACCAGTGGTGTCGGAGAGGAGTGGTCGGGCTGTGGTTTGTGGGACCAACCGGTTCCGAGCGTGGTGAATGATGCGGTATGGGACAAAGACTGGCCTAGTATTCTGGGAGATGATCAGGACCAATTCCATTCAGGGCCATCGTGAGAGGGCTCCGGTCCCAGAGTCCAAGTTACCCTGGATGTGGGAAATGGGCGGCACGGTGGAACACCCATGATGGCGGATGGAGCCGAGAAGATAGCACCCTCTGCTTCCAGAGTTCGGCCTGGAGAAACCGAGAAGCAAGGGGCTGCAACGGCTTTGCCGGCATTCAAAATGAAACAGAGCATGGCAGGACCGGCTAGCATGGTGAACAGACGTGCCACACAGCAACACTGGAGGCCGAGTCGGGCTTTGTATGGGGTCGGTTGAGCGGTTCGGCCCAGAGAGGAAGCCAGGTCTAAACTTCGTGGACACTTGAAGCCGAGTCGAGCTCCGCAGCGGGTTGCTGACGTAGTCCGGCCCAGGGAGGAGGCTCGGTTAAGGGGGGCCCATGACAAGAGAAAACAACGGGATAACCAGGGGCGGCTGCAGGTGGTAGCTGTTCGGGAGGACGGTTATCTCCAGCTGTCTGATGACTCATGGAGACACCCCAACGAGCTGTGGCGCCTCAGCGATGAGAAGGAGGTGTCAGGACTCCGACGTGGCTCATCTCCAGAGGCGAATGCGCTCTAGGCGAGATCCGCCGGACGGGTCTCCAGGGGGTGGCTTCTCCATTCGGACTGTATGGTAGCAAGGGGGGCGATGTGCTAAACTGCATATGATGTTGTGAATTGCCTGAGCTATGTAGTCAATATGTTCTTTGCTTTGAGTGCTATGTGAGTTAACCATGTATAAAAAAAAAAAAAAAAAAAAAAAGTGATGTTTGAAGTGTACATTACTGTGTCGTTTGCCCGGGTTATGGAGTGGTTCTGTTGGGTGTGCTTGTAGCAGGGTGTGAACGTAAATACTGACTGTTTAATGGGTGAAACAGAATTTGCTTTATGTATTAAAGTTCATGGGATTATTTTAGTATATTTGGAACACGACAGTTTCTTTTATTTTCATGGACTATATGCTGACAAAGACGGCAGAATACTCCGTCTAGCCGTGTGGAGGTGGGACAGTAGTCCACCTGTCCCCCTCTAGTTTTATTTGTTTTGTGTGCATGGATAGGCCTAAATATTTTGTTCATTGTTAGTGCGATTCGGGTCACAAATATGGGAGGGCCCAATTGGTGTGTTTTGAACTTTTCTACAGGGGGGAAAAAATGTGATGTATCAAATATGATACATTTGATATTGTTGTGTGTGCTATGGGCGGCGGCTCCACCTTTCCGGTTGCGCCACCACCCTGGATATAAAAAGTAGATGCAGAAGAGGCACCGCCTCTTTACGACCAGACCTCTGTCTATATGAGAGCGCCTGTGACACACTGTGAGTTCATTAATAAACAAACCTACGTTCTACTGCACCTCCGGCCTCGTTACTGAAGTACGGGTTATGGACATAACACTGCCCACATTTCCCTCCTCCATTCCATTTTTTGCTGAGCACCAAGCTGGATAGCAGGAAGTTCCAT
Organism: Pholidichthys leucotaenia; assembly: GCA_020510985.1. Classification (NCBI taxonomy): domain Eukaryota; kingdom Metazoa; phylum Chordata; class Actinopteri; order Cichliformes; family Pholidichthyidae; genus Pholidichthys; species Pholidichthys leucotaenia. Next base: position 117,857,907 of record CM035837.1, read on the forward strand.
TTTTATATGGTCTTTGGCATGACCTGGCCAGGACTTCAACCCCGACCTCCTGGTTGTGGGAAGCCTCAACCTAAAATAAAGTTTGGTTAAATTTCACGTGCGCGCAGACACACACACACACATTTTAAAAAAGTCTTATTAAGTAACGTCACATAAGATGATGTCAGACTGGTCAAATATTTATTTTAAATAAATTAGTGGTTCAAAATATCCTACTGTACAGGTGTAAATTAGCTGGCTCCACCGTTGAGCACACTGATCCGTTTAACTGAAGAAAAGTTACTGTTAAATTGTCTTTTTATTGTAAATAATTTGACTCTCACATAAATATATATATATAAAAAATAAACGTGTAAAATGAACTTAAGTGACTGCTCAATGTGTCCTGCCTAAACAGAGAGGACTTAAGTGGAAATGTTGGACAGATATATGGTCTTTTTTCTTGAGCCTTAATTAAACAAACAAAAAAACAAGCCAGCAGCGGCATACCTGGAGAAGGCGGGCACGGCCCTGGATGAGAAAACAAACCCATGTGTGGCTCTGTGGAGCAGAACTCTGGAACATACCGCCATCACCATGTTGACGAGGAAACAACCACTGACAAGTAGTCCGGGGGAACGAATTTTGTGTAACACCAGACATTTATTTCCGGTGTTGTGAAACGAAAAATCGAACGACATTTGATATTGGTTTAATTTGTTAAAGAGCCTCATTTAATTACTACAATTAATATCTTACCTCGTATTTAGTGATTTACTGAAGAATATTAGGACTTCCCAATGAAAAATTACATATCTACCTAAAAATAATTTAAAGGGGGAAAAAAAACCTTGATGCCATTTTCAACATTAAGATTAAATTTGTGCTTATAAAATGATGTGTATACGTGACAGGCTTTGGTTTGACTTTAGTTTTCATCTTGAAATTAAATATTTATTTCACTAGTGAAGAAAATACAAAATAACTATTATTATTATATTATTATTATTATCCATCCATCCATCTTCTACCGCTTTTCCGGAGGTCCGGGTCGCAGAGGCAGCAGTTCAAGCAGAGAAGCCCAGACTTCCCTCTCCCCAGCCACCTGCTCCAGCTCTTCAGAGAGGATACTAAGGCATTCCCAGACCAGCTGGGAGACAGTCTCTTCAGCGAGTCCTGGGTCTGCCCTGGGGTCTCCTCCCAGTGGGACGTGCCCGAAACACCTCAAGTGGGAGGCGTCCAGGAGGCATCCTGATCAGATGCCCAAACCACCTCAACTGGTTCCTTTCAATGTGGAGGAGCAGCGGTTCTACTCTGAGCCTCTCCTGGATGACTGAGCTCCTCACCCTATCTCTGAGGGTGAGTCCAACGATCCTATGGAGAAAGCTTATTTCAGCCTCTTGTATCCGCAATCTCATTCTTTTGGTCATTACCCAAAGCTCGTGGCTATGCGTGAGAGTAGGAACGTAGACTGACTGGTAAATTGACAGCTTTGCCTTAGAACTCAGCTCCCCCTTCACCACAACAGACTGGTACAATGCCTGCATCACTGCGGATGCTGCTCCGATCCATCTGTCAATCTCTTGCTCCATTCTCCCCTCACTCATGAATAAGACCCCAAGATACTTAAACTCCTCCACTTGGGACAGGAGCCTAAACTGGCAAAAGCCAGTTTAGGGATAGGCTCCAGCCCCCCCCCCCCCCCGCCGCGACCCAAAAAGGATTAAGCGGAAGAAGATGGATGGGTGGGATCAGTCCGCCAAGGTCTCTGCCTTTGACCGCCACCTGATCCACATAGCACTGGACCCCCATGATCCCTCCTGCAGGTGGTGAGCCCACTGGAGGGTGGACCCATGTAACTCTTTCGGGCTGAGCCCAGCCGGGTCCCATGGGCGGAAACCCGGCCACCAGACGCTAGCCATCGAGCCCCTCCCCTAGGCCTGGTTCCAGGGTGGGGCCCCGGTAACCCCATACCGGGCGGGGTACACTGAATCCTTGTTCTAGTATTTATCATGAGAGTCTGTTGGACCGTTCTTAGTCTGGCCCTTCATCCAGGACCAATTTGTCTTGGGTGGCCCTATCAGAGGCAAATTGCCTCGGACAACATAGCTCCTGAGATCACTGCGGCACTCAAACCCCCCACCACAATAAGGTGACAATCCATGAGGGGTTATTATTATTATTATTATTATTATTATTATTATTATTATTATTATTATTATTAGTGTCAGGTGTGATTTGTGACAGAAGGATAGCAGCAAGAGTGAAAGGGAGGATTTACAAGATGGTAGTGAAACCTGTTATGATGTGTGGTTTGGAGACTGGCTCTGACAAAAAGCCAGGAGGTGGAGCTGGAGGTGGCAGAGCTGAAGATGCTAAGATTCTCTGGGAAGGACTAGGAGGGACAGGATTAGAAAAGCGTGGACAATATGTCCAGCTCATAACACTCTAGGATGAGTGTAGTGATTCCTTGTGTTTCTTTGTGACAGTTGTAAGTCATCAAATCTGCTATAATCCGGCATGTTTACAAGTTCATCGTGGTTCATTAGCGAAGCTCTTGTCCAACACCAATAAATGAAATCTCTGCCCAAATTAGCAAAGGTATTCTATTCTGTTCTTGTTAACTAAGCTTCTTATATGCTGTACATTCCAAAACACGATTAAGTTTTGTTTTCCTCCTATACATTTACTGATCCAAAATGCGTCAAATTTGAGTCATATCCTTGGGGGATTCAACAGCTCTGTTTGTGATTAAAAAGCCTGGGGGTGTGTCCCGGTGCAACAGCGCCCCCTGTGGTGGTCGGTGGAGGTTCTGCGGTCAGATGATCCGGGGCTTCATTGTAAATAGACAACAGCAAGGATCCGCAGCGAGCAGTTCTCGGCATTAACACCGGCTGCTGGTGGGGCCATGCCTTCAGACCTGCTTTAAAACCATCTTCAGCTGCGTGGATCTCCACAGTCTGACTCGCTTCCTGTTTTCTCCGCTCAACATTTGTCTGCCTCCGCTGTACTGAAATCTCATTTTACGCCATGTACCGGTCTCTGTACGCCTTCCGATCCGCGGAGTCCAACTCGCTGCACTTCTCGGCCGGAGAGAGCTTCCTAATCCTGGAGAGGAGCAACAAACACTGGTGGCTGGGGTCCCGCTGTAGCTCTGGGGAGACCGGCTACATCCCCGCCTCTTACATCGAAAAGATCCAGGTAAAGGCCAAGTTTCTGCGGCACTACTACTGTTTACTACGTTTCTTCCCCGTGTTACTGTGCTGCGCCGTGGCGTGAAGTGAAACTCAGTGAATGCGTACCCATGTTTGCGGGGTGGTAGTGCAATCTGGGGAGGCCGATTCAGTCCTCCTGCTTCAGTGCATGCAGCGGATCAAGCCATGTTGAACTCTATTTATGATTATGGCCTGGTTTAAAAAAAAAAAAAATGCATGCACGCAGAAGAGCCCCTGAATTATTATTGGAGAGGATGCATTAGACGTGACCCTGTTCTGCACTGCAGCTGCTGACTGCGACTGAGGGAGAGAGGAGGTGCAGGACGGGGAAATAGAGGAGCCAGGAAAGGGGGGGTGATAAGGTACAAGACCGGGAACTGGCAAGCAACCCCTGCTTTGGAGAGAGCCTTGTGTAGGCATTTCTGGACCGAAAAGGGCCCCAGAAAGCTTGTATGGAGCCGCCAAACATGTTAGAAGATACAAAAACCAAGTTCTAAGTTTAAACAGATCTCTCAACATTAAAATTATATGGTTTTTTTTTTAAATATGCACATTTTCTCCAATAATTTACACTTTTCATGTAAAAAACGTATTTTTTTTTAAATGTGCAACTTTTTGCTTGCAAATTTATTTACCACTTCTTTCTTATTTTAGATTTTTTTCTGAAATGTTTTTTCGTTTAAATTGTTGACCTTTTTCTTAGTATTTTGTCAACAACTATGCAACTTTTTAATCTAAAATGGACATTTTTCTTGTAAATTTTAATGTTTTTCCTCACAAATTTGCTTCTGTTTTTAACTCATTTTCTACTTTTCACTTAAAATAATTTTGTCTTAAACCTTTGTTTCCTCATATCTGCATCATTTCTCCAAAGTTTGCATTTTTTTCCTTGTAAAGTTGAGTTTTTATAAAGCCATACGGAACCACTGATTATGGGTAAAAAACAGGTTTTAGACCCCTGCATAAGATAGAAAAAGATGTCTGAGAGAGAAGATTCAGGGCCTCTGCTAACACTACACAGAGCCATTGTGTCTCTACAGATTCCATCAAGTATCTGTTTCAATATAAAGAATTTCTCTTCTTCAGCTTTCGCATTGTTTAAAAGTAGCTGCTCCCTTTCTCTGTCAGTGTCACACCCTCATGACTCTCTGCAGGAAAGAAGCTCCTTTTTTCAAGGATCCAGGTTTTACAGTGAGCTAGTCAGAGCATGTATTTATGGATGCAAGGAATGCTCCCTCTCCTGTAATTAATAAGATTGGTTGTGGAGGTTTAATCAGCCTGAATGTGAAGCCTCGCTGAGCATGGCTTGAAAAAAGCTGGGTTTTTTCCCTGAGAAATGGCCTAGTTTGTTCCTGCCTGGAGTCATATATGACTCCAAGGCATGATTGTGTCCCCTTTTGTTTAATATTTAACAACTGTCCATGCTGCCATTTTTATGAATATTTAATCTTTGTATCTCCTCTTCTGCCCCCCCCCCCCCCCCCCACCATCTCATAGGCTCCAGAGCAGGATGAGGTGCTGCAGTCTATTGACCGGGCAATCGAAGGAATCCACAATGTGGCCTTAAAAAACGGAGGCAAATACAATCTCGAGCAGCGAGATGTTTTGCAGTGAGTCAAAGTGAACATCACTGCCCTCATAACACACAACAACCCTTTCATTTTGGATATTTTTCTTATGAATGATTCCTCCCCTCTGTCACAGAAAGTTGATCCATCACAGAAAGGAAACGCTTGCCCGAAGAAGTACCCCCTCCACAGGCCACAAGCCAGGCATCCCATCTTCCAGTAGTGACATAACGCTCAGCCAAACCCCTCCTCCACCCAATGGCCTTAACCGAGACTACGGACGACAGGGAGGTGTTCCATTATCAGGAAGTTTGGACAATATGCAAGGAGAGCAGGATTTTTACCAGGTAACACATGTCAGTCAACATCTATCATTTTATTTGGTAAATACATAAATGCCAAAATTAATCTTCAGAGAAAAGCCTCAGTGTAGGCTTATTTAGAGTTGCACGAAGCAACTGAATGCAGATTCCAGACTCAAAGGAGTAAAAAAAATCCCACATCAAAATATTGGCTATTAGTTTTCTAAAAACAATTTTTTTCTCTAATATAGTCTAATAATTCTTGGCTCCGTTACATTTATGGTATATAGGGCCCTATTACAACAGTTTGAAGCAGGCCTTTGCACCATGCTTTGTGTCTTGCACCGGTGCTTTCGTTAGTTTCTGTCAGCGCATTGTCTGGTCTTCCTCTGTGCGCCCTTGCCACATAATCAGGAAATTACTGTGGGTGTGACTTGGGCTAGTAGGAGGGTTACTGATTTAAAGTGGGTGAGGTTCGGCGCCAAGTTTAGCGCATTGGTATTGTGGTGCACTTTATTTCAGTGTGCTTGTGATCTGCAAAAAGCAAGTCTGAAGTCAGCAGTGCATTATCAACTGCTATTTCAGCAGTATGTTTGAAAGATGTGAATGTGCATGTACAGTTGAAACCAGAAGTTTACATACACTGTATAAATAGACGCATAACCTTTTCTTTCCTCGCTGTCTGACACTTGGTGCGGAAGAAGCCATTACTCCAAAAGGAACATACAAAAGCCAGATTACAGTTTCAAAATGCACACATTAACAAAGCCCTTAATTTCTGGAGACATGTCCTGTGGTCTGATGAAACTAAAATTGAACTGTTTGGCCATAATGACCATCATTACATTTGGAGGAAAAAGGCGGAAGCTTGCAAGCCTGAAAATACTATCCCAAATGTGAAGTACGGCGGTGGCAGCATTATGTTGTGGGGGTGTTTTGCTGCAGGGGGGACTGGTGCATTTCACAAAATAGATGTCATCATGAGGAAAGTATTGAAGCAACATCTCAAGACATCAGCCAGGATGTTAAAGCTTGGGTGCAAAGGGGTCTTCCATATGGGCAGTTACCCTAAGCATAATGCCAAATTAGTTACAAAGTGGCTTAAGGACAGCAAAGACAATGTTTTGGAGTGGCCACCACAAAGCCCCAATCTCAATTCCACAGAAAATTTGTAGGCAGAGCTGAAAAGACGTGTGCGAGCAAGGTGGCCCACAAACCTGACTCAGTTACACCAGTTATGTCAGGAGGAATGGGTCAAAATTTCAGCAAACTATTGTGAGAAGCTGTGGAAAGATACCCAAGTCATATGTTTAAAGGCAATGCTACCAAATACTAAGGAAATGTACTGTAAATATTGGCCCATACCAATGTTAAGCTGATAAAGTCAATTCATTTGTGAAAGATAAGATAAGATAAGCCTTTATTAGTCCCACAATGGGGAAATTCCAGGATTGCAACAGCACAGGGACAGCAACACTCAGAGCAATAATCAAGAGACAAGAAAAAACAAGAGCAGCGAATATACATATGTACACATAAATATATAAATATATATACGCACAGTGCGGAGTATTGTAGCTAGATGGAATAAACAGCATAACCATCTACTTAGTTATCCTACATAGTATGAATATGTACCCATACATATTGTCACCCTCCGTAGCGACTGATATTGTCCTAGTTGTATACTGGAGGGGACCATTGTGTAAGTCTATTGCGTCTTTTGCATTCAATACTATTAGGTTGTCACGTTTTTTTGCTATCTCTGCAAGCAGCCCTGCTTAGGTTATACAGTCTGACAGCCGTAGGTAGGAAGGACCTGTGAAACCTCTCGGTTGCGCACCTAGAATGATGTAGTCTGCTGCTAAATGAGCTCCTCAGTGCATTCAGTATGTCCTGCATAGGGTGAGACTCGGACTCCAGCAGAGATGACAGTTTAGCCACCATCCTTCTCTCTCCCATCTCCTCCGCTGGGTCAAGGCGTTGCCCCAGGACAGAGCTAGCTTTCTTGATCAGTTTGTTCAGTCTCTTCCTATCGACTGCTGTAATGCCACTGCCCCAGCAGACCACTCCAAAAGTGATGGCTGATGCCACCACCGTGTCGTAGAATGTCTTCAGCAGCCCCCCTTGTACACCAAAAGACCTGAGTCTCCTCAGTAGGAACAGCCTGCGCTGTCCCTTCTTGTAGAGTGCATCGGTATTGTGTGACCAGTCTAGTTTATTGTTCAGATGAACACCCAGGTACTTGTAGGATGTCACCATCTCAATGTCTGTTCCCTGAAAGTAGCCTATTGTAACTTCTAGCTGGTAGTTGCCTCATCATTGTGAAATACAATAATAGCGTCATTCAATTTGTCCCTTAGTCTAGCTGACAGTGGAAGTCATTGCTTTCTCCATCTTTCTTTATTCTCCGTCTCTTTTGTGGGGTGTCACCAACTACAAACATCTTCATTCTGCAAAGTTGTCCCCCCATCTCTTTTTAAGCCTACCTCTTCGCCTTCCTCACAGGATTGTATTAGTAAGCCCTGTTGATCTTGAGATGTGACAGTAATGCATCAGTTTGTGTTAATTCACTGTTGTTTGGAGGTCCTCACAAGTCCCAATATCTTACATGTCTCTGTTTTTCACGTTTGCACAAAACCGAAAAAAAACAAACATTTTTTTTTCAATTAATCTGGTAATATGTAGAAATTTAACTTTCAGGTGTTGTCATTAATGATCAACTGTGTACACCTTTTTGATGAAAAATGCAAAATGTCTGTAGTTTTTCTGTGTTAAAAAACATATAGTGTTTACTGAGTTTTATCTATTAAGTTTTCCCCTTTAAGAAAAGACTGGAAGGAAGTTTTTCAGTGTTTTTGTAAAGGAAGCAATCACTTATTCCAGGCCTGAATGATAACAATTCTTAAACAGTTGAAGTTATTGTTGATTGATGCCGATTATGTGTCCTTCCCGCAGGTTCCACCTCAGGCTCGGCGCGCTGCTCCGATCACTCCACCTCCCCCTGAAAAACAGAGGAACAATCGGCGTCCAGGTCAGTGTGCAAAACTACCACCAGCAGCGTCATGGACTTCACATTCATCACTCATCACCTACAAACAGATTGGAGTGTTTTTGCTGATGCCGTCTGGAGCAGCTATATTCCTCACAAACACTTTTATTTTTAGTGAGGTCACTCGTGTTCACCCTCTCCTCTCGGTAATAGGAGATCTCCCTCTCTCTCTCTCTTCTCTCTGAGCAGAGCCAGAGGCCCCCTCCAGAGTCTCCTCTCTCCCACCGTCTCCTGCTCCCTCCCTCTCGATCAGCACCACCTCTTTAGAATCCGGCTCCTCCCACTCTGTGGTCTCATCTGAAGTTAGTCTGCCAAGTGTTTCTAACACCCCTCCTCCTCCTGTGCCATCCCGTGTGAAGCCCCCTGCACCGCCGCCAGACCTGCTGCCCTCCGACTCTCCTTCTCAGCCAGCTCCTGGAAAGAAAAGCCCAGCACCGCAGCCTCCCACCCAGCACAATCAGCCCTCCACTCCTTTAAAACTTGCCGTGGAGGAGCAGCCAGAGACTGAATGGCCCATCGCCCCCCCATCTGTTGCTGAAAACCCTTGTGGCAGCCCCACTTCCTCTGAGCCAGTTCCCATGACCATTGGAGCTGAGCTGATAGAGCTGGTGCGGAAGAACACGGGCTTGAGTTATGAGCTGTCGCGGGTAGCTGTCGGAGTGGTTGTCGGCCATCTGCAGACCGCTTTACCTGAAGCCTCTTCAGCTTTGGAGCACGTTCTGCTTTCGCTGGTGGAGAGCAAGGTCAGATATGTTTTCATTGCATCATTTGGGCTCAGCCAGCTGGACCCTGGCCAGGTCAACAGAGAATACCAGTGTGGTTTAGAGTTACATCCCAGTCTGCATTTGGCAGGGGCAGAACATACAGTATCATCACTTATCTCTCAACCTTGTAATGTAGCCCCAATTACCAACTGCTGACAGTGTTTGGCTGCATCCTTTGTTTACATAGTGACGCGTGTGCACACTGACTCATCCTGTCCAATGTAAGAGCATCACATAGTCTCTGGTCTAGTTCAGAAGCCTCATTATTGTGTTTATAAAATGTAAAAGTCCACAGTTGTACATAAACACCAAAAAGGAAACTAATATTATATTTATGGTTACACACTGCTTTGGATATAGCATACACTAATCAATATACAGTATAAGCAAAACAAGAAAATTAAGATAAGCAGGAAAATCCTATTTAAGTAGTGTAAGGGCCTAAAGATAGAAAAAGCAGATAGGGTTGTTAATCGATTAGAAAATTGTAATGAATTAATTGGACTTTTTATATAATTAATTGCAATTCATTGCTTTTTATTTTTTTTTTGTCTTGTTCCCCGAAAGGGAACAAGACAAATACATCACCAGACAGATACATCACCTTGTATCCGCATGTCGATTTGGCAAGGATTTTTTTTTTTTTAATGCTGGATGCCCTTCCTGACACAACCCTCCCCATTTGTCCGGGCTTGGGACCGGCACAGGGAGTACACTGGCTTGTGCTTCCCCTGTGGCTGGGTAATTCCATTATTCTGAGCACCAAGCTAGAAGGCAGGAAGTACCATTTTTATATGGTCTTTGGTATGACCCGGCCAGGACTTGAACCCATGAATTGAGATTAAGTAATTAAGTAGTTAATTTCAATTATTTGTTAAAATTACAATAAAGAAGGCAGCCACTGGGAGTACACAAGCCAGTGTACTCCTGGTGCCGGTCCCAAGCCCAGGTAAATGGGGCTATGTCAAGAAGGGCGTCCGACATAAAACCTTTGCCAAATCAAACATGAGGATCATGATGAATGAGACTTTCATACCCTTTGGGCCGCTCAGTGGCACAGTGGTTAGCACTGTGGCAGCACAGGAAGAAGGTCGTGGGTTTGATCCCACCCCCTGACCATCAGTGACCCTTCTGTGTGGAGTTTGCATGCTCTCCCCGTGTCTGCGTGGGTTTACCCCGGGTGCTCCGGTTTCCTCCCACAGGCCAAAAACATGCAAGTTAGGTTAATTGGAGACTCTAAAAGTGGCCCTAGGTGTGAATGTGTGTGTGAATGGTGAAGAGATTGGCGCCGCACCGTGGTTGCCCTGAATTTCCTTCTGGGGATTAATAAAGTTTACAAAATAAAAATAAATAAATGAATAAAATACCGGATCGGTCGAGGCCCAGGTTAACAACGACCGCCACCAGTGCTGTTAACCAACAGAGTGCCGGTGGAAACTGGGGTACTGTTGGTCGAAGATCGAGGAGGAGGTGAGGGGGAAGGCGTGTTAGGAGGGAGAGAGAGAAAAGGAAAGGTAGAAGTGTGGAGGTGAGAGCAAGGACATTAAATGTAGGGACTATGACTGATAAAGGCAGAGAGTTGGCTGTTGTTGACCACTCTATCAACTAGGCCACCACTCCGGTGGCCTAGTTGATAGAGTGGTCAACATGATATTGGTAATATTTTCCTTACTTTGAGTGAGAAACAGGGTTTGTGGTGCAAGACAGAGGATAAAAGAGTGAGACTCACTCCCAAAGAGTGAGAGTTGGTAACACTGTTAAAGGTCTTACCCCTTGAAAGTAGCTCAGAACCGATTCATTCCACTATAACTGTGGTGATGCTAGTGCTTGTTGCTAACTTGTGGGAACTATTTTGCACTCTATGATCTGCCATCGATGTAAAAACAAAAAAAGTGGTCCATTGGTGTGAACTGAGTTGAGGCCACGTTGCTGTCTCTAGCACTTTATCCACACCCACAGGAAGTCCAAAAAGTGAACATTTGCCAACAGAAGAGTGAACACTTAGTCTGCTGAGGCTAGCTGGAGGCTGAAAAGATTTGCTGGTTTACGTGAAATTTATCACAAAAGTTGCATATTAATAAGAAAAAAGACAAATGCATGAGAGAAAAGTCACAAATTTAAAAAGAAAAGTCATAAATTTGCAAAAACAATCTCAAATTCATTAGAAAAGCTTAAAAATTGGTGAGAAAATTGCAAAGTAATGAGGAATAAGTCATACTTTCAGGAGAAAAATCTCAAATATTAGTGAGAGAAAAGTCATTACATTAGACTTACTCCATTAGCTTTTAGTAGATAAGTCTAATATATACAGTATATTTTTTGGTGAACATTCTAACTCATATTTGATTAAACTGTAGAGTAACACTACTTGAGAAATGCTTCTAACTGCTCCACCCACACCTGGTAACTGGATACAGTCAAAATGTTGTTTTGGACTGGTTTTACAGGCTATAATGTGTGTGTGTGTGATAACATATTTTTTCCCTGTTTCTGTAGGACCTGAGCGCAGCGCTGCCACAGGGCCAGGTGTGTCATGATGAGCAGCGGCTGGAGGTGATCTTTAGCGACCTTGCTCGTCACCGGGATGATTCTCAGCAGCGTAGCTGGGCGCTTCACGAAGACCACGCCCTCATCGCCTGCTATCTGGAGGAGCTGCTGAAGATATTGGTATGATGCCGTGAGGTGATCGCTTCAGCACATCATAGTGCCTGTTCATGTGGGAATTTTTTGTTGGAAAGGGATCACTCTGCTTCCCGAGATTGGACGTGAGGCAGGCGCGCTTGGGACGAAACCAGTGGACTCGTAACAAATGACTGACATAGACTGTCTGCTGCCTGGGGAAAATAATACACAGGCTGCACTTTATTGGTCGAAACATCTAACCAGTGGGCAGAATTTTCAAGTATTTTACTCGTGTCCAACGTACCGGGTGGCCTGTAACCTTTCTCTTGTATCTTCAAAGCAAAAAAGCTAAATATAGTTCTGTAAACATTTGAGGTGAGAAAAAACTATTTCGTTACTGGGTAGGTTTTTATATAGACTATCAACAGCTGATGTAAATATTCCCTAATGCACTACATTATGACCACAGTCCATAGGAGGTGTGCTCTGGAACAGAACTCTTTGCAGTTACAGGGCAGTTACCATAGTTATGCAGCACTGAGTGGCAAATGTGTTTCAGCTTCAGTTTGCATGCAGCAAAACAAAAATCACACAAAATATTTAGTCACAGCAGTACACTGTGTTATGTCTGTATATGGAGCCAAGGACGAGGCCAGGTGTCGAGCTGAACACGTTTATTGATGAAGCACTATACCACACTGATGTAGCCGTCGGGCAGAAGAGGTGGCGACGAGACCGCCCCTCCTGCCCGCTGCCCTCTTATAGCCACGGGTGGTGGCGGAACCGGAAGGTGGAGCCGCCACCTGTACCTCAAAAAGTCTAAACTATACACAACATTCTGAGTACCTTTTTTTTTTTATTGTAGATGTTAATACCACACTGTTTACTTGAATGTAATGTGTGGGTAAGAGCACACATAAGTGAAGAACTGGTTTTGAGCCTTTAAATATTTATTTATGTATTTTTTGTCAGTTAATACAAGATGGAATGTTAAGATTAGCCGTCTGCAATGCAAACAGGCACTCCGTGTACCTCTGTGACTGATTACTGTGTGTTTTTTGTGTTTTACTGCATACACCTTAATACTGCCACTCATTTTTGCCTCAGTGTTTTGCGACTGCTATGAGTTCTGTTTGGTGACATCATGCGCATACCCTCGACTGTGAAACATTCTATGTAGAAAACTAGAGGGCACTCTGAGCGCGCACACCTCCACCAAGAGTTTTTATCCACTGATTAAATGTGATTAAAATGTGTCAATTGACAGAGCATCATAAGCTTAATGTGCCTGTGTACTTTCAGGTTGCTTAACCAATTATTTTTCATGATATTAGCAAAAGTCTGTCAAAAACCCCTATCTCACAATGTTAAGGGAAAAAAGAGAAAAAGTGATCCAGAATATGAAATGCTGGTCCGGATCTTCCCAACGGGCTTATTGTTGGCCCAAGGGCTACCTTGTGAGAATCTTAACAAAATCAAGTTTTAGTTTTTTCTTGTTTCTTTGCATAATCCTTCTAAAAGACAAATGAACAAACAAAAAAGAGCTGCAGTTGGTAATAATAATAAATGGGAAGATAAGAAACAAAAGCCCAGGTAGACATGTAGCATAAGGCTGTGTGTCCACCAAATGCCTTTTTTGTCGCCCGACCACCCTGAGCATTTTTTTTTTTTTTTTTTTTTCAGCGTTTGTGCGCTGCGCTCTGGGAAAAAAAAAAGCCTGTGCCCTGTATCCCAGCAACAGCTTGTCACTCTCAGCTCAGCACTTCCGTTTTTACTGTTGTCAGACTTTCTACTGATTTTTAATAGCAGTCTCTAAATAACAATGGACAGGGAACATTTTCTAGCAGCTCCGGATGTAAAATATGATGACAGGGAAAGCAGGAGTCTGAGTACAGAATAGTACCGGCGTCCTATGTCCCCCCCACGCAGCAGTTCTGATTGGCTGCTTAAGGTCTGACATTGACGAGCTCAGCTGCAGTCTCTGAAAAGTTGAACTTCTTTCAACTCTGAGCGCTGCGACAAAAAACGGCTCAGCGCTGTAGACGCTGGACCACATAGAGAATGAATGGAAACTAGTTGTCCAGAGCAGAAAAAACGTGTTTGGTGGACACGCAGCCTGTCTGTCATTTGTCATTCAAGTGAAATACTGTATATTTCTCACACATATTAGTCAAAATTTGTTACTAATAAAAAAGCAAATATTTGTTACTTTTAATAGCATTTTTCATATGCAAATTATTACACTGAAATGGCTTAATGTGATCATGTTATCTGTGATAAGTCAGCAATGTGTGTCCAGGAGTCAGACACAGTCGCATGTTGTTGTAAATACCAGATGTGTCTGATAGGATTAGAGCGGCTCAGATGAAGCTACAAATCCAGCAGCGTGTTTAAGATCCGAGAATCTGGTAACCCTGTAAGGCTGCTGAATTTTCCCAGTCAGCAGTTTGTGTTTATCCAAAACTCACATTAATGTGGGAATGTTCGAGGTTGCTTTTTACAGGCTTTTTTTTGCATCCAGGAACCATTCAGAAATTACTTGCATTGTTGTTGACTTTCAGTTACAGCAGTAATTATAAAACATTGTCTTTTGTGTCCTCAGACTGATGCAGATCCAGAGGTGTGTAAGAGGATGTGCAAGGCCAACCACTATGAGAACGTCTTGTCTCTTGTGTCATATTATCAGATGGTAAGATGTGATCAGTTCAACAGTATCTTAATTTAAGTTTAAATAAATATTTCCACATAAAAATTGAGATTTCTTTTGCATGAGTCAGGGAGTTGTTGATATACTGTATTAAATGTCTGTCTTTAACAGTGTTGGGCAAGTTACTAAAAGAAGTAACTAGTTACAGTTACTAGTTCTTTTCAAAAGTAACTGAGCTACTTTTGAGTTACTGCATGATTAAAGTAACTAGTTACTTGGAAAAGTAACTTTGATGTTACTTTGAAATGCATACTTAAATCATCTTGCGCACACAGCAAGATCAAGGGTCCTTTGTTCTCATCAGAAAAAAGAAGAAAAAGAAAACTGATGAGGAAAAAAAGTCTCATCTTACAGAGAAAAAATGTCTCAGATTTACACAAACTATTGTAATCAGTAGAAAGTCAGAAATTTACTAGAAATAAAACTGAATTCACAGAGAAAATTTTGGACCCCCTGGTGGGCCGTTTTTGGCCCACGAGCCACATGTTTGACAACCCTGGACCAGCCTGTTAAAAATGCATATTTAGAGGATTTACTTCCATGAAATAGTTGCATATCACAACAGCATGTAAATGAATAAGATAAAATAAAACAGAAAGCACAGATAAATGAAAGTTCACCACTTACTGTAACAAATCACAGTCACTTTTTCTCTGTGCGTAAGAAAACTTTAAATGCTTTTAATGCGTTCATTAAATGCGAGCTTCTTGCTCAAAAAATACTCATGTTTAACCACAGAGGTAGGAGCTGTTAGGGGCCACTTACCGCTCGGACAACAGGTGATCAGGGCTTGACATGAGAAGTCGCCACGGCATTTCTCCCCACCAGATTGTGATGTGAACTGGGGCAGGACAGGAAATGGACCCACGGAGGAGACTGTGTGACAGCTGCGTCAGTTACGGTAGGGTCAGTTTATATTTATTTGCTTGCCTTTGCCTTTGGCATGACAACCTCCAGTGGTTTGAGGCTGGTGGTGGCGCTGGGGATGGCAGTTGTCCCGCCAATAGCCACCGAAACTGTGTATTCATCCACAGTTGGCAGCTGATGAGGAGGGTGTCTGGGAACTGCAAGTTGTATGCTCATCTGTTTGCGCTAAAATATCTATCCATATTAATAAAATGAGTAACGCATCTGATCAAATTTCAGTAACTTAACGCGTTACTGAATTTTTAAACAGTAATTTTGTTACATAGCACATTACTGCAAAAGTAGTGACGTTAATAGTGACGATTACTGTACTGTAACGAGTTACTTTGTAACGTGTTACTCCCAACACTGGTCTTTAATGTGCTGTATAGAGCTTTTGGAAAATTGGGTTTTAGTGACACCTTAAGGCAGGGGTGTCAAACTCATTCCATGGAGGGCCAAGACCCTGCAGGTTTTACTTCCACCCAGTCTCTTCAGCAGGTGTTTTCACTGATCAGCAATCAGTAGGAAGAAATTCAGAGAAATCACCTGTTCAAGACACTGGGTGGAGGTAAAACCTGCAGGGTCTTGGCCCTCCATGGAATGAGTTTGACACCTGTGCCTTAAGGACACCAAATGAACTACAGCTGAATCTGTCCTACGTTTATTCTACAGAGCTAAACTTCAGACTTCAGGGTGTTTCTAGCCAGAAGTCAGATTTTCAGCTCAGGAAATCGGAAAACCTCTGCATCCCTGAGATAAAATCCAAGATGGCTGCACCTATGTGCTGTTCATCAATAGTAGTAAAGGCTGTGTAAAATTTGACATTTGTTAGCACGTCTGTTTCCTATGGCTCTTCTAGTCAGTCAGTTCTGCCCCTCTTCTATATCCAAACATGTCACAATGGTATAAGAAAATTACCACATTCTGTATTGTTTTTGGTTGTTGTTTTTTTTTGTCCACGCTGCTAAGAGAAGCTAACAACAGTCAGGATTTTCTGAGTTGTTCACTGGAATGTGGTTAGTTTGGACATGATATCATTCCGACACCCAATTTTCAACCTCAGACATTAAAGCTTTATTCATGCTGCATTTCCCCTCTAGTTTGCTTTGGTCTGTGTGCGCTTTGGACGAGCCCGGCACGCACGCGACGCTGTTCATGCTCACTTTTTTCGTCTACCCAGACCAAGCGGTTGACGCATGCACACAACCATCATTTGTAGTTTCACTCCCGCCCAATAGGTAGCGCCAGTGCGCTGACACGCTAGGATTTTCACCAATGAAGTCTGCTGCTTGACTTCCCAGTTTTCACTCCTTTTCCATGAAGATTCTGCTGCTGCTGCTAAAGTATTTATGTATGATTCATTTATGTTTATTGTCGTCTTTTGCTTCCTTGCTATCTTCTTCGTCTACTTTGTCTTGGTATGCAGTGCCGATATTGCCACTTTGTGAATGGGACGTTCACTCTTGCGCATGCGCTTTTCAATGCGTTCAGGTTGTGGGCAGGCGGCGTGGTCACAAAATTTGGGCTGCACGTGGTCGTCTGCGGTCAAGCACTGCAGACACTAGCGAAGTGGAGATGATGACGTAAATTTCGTCACACGAGGTTTCCGGTTACACTTATGCAGACAGCAGAGGTGCAGCATGAATCCAGCTTAAGAGCTACGTATATGTAGATTTGAATTAATTACATCTATTAACACTAGATGGCAATATTGTGTTGAAAAAGGGAATCTCTGTCTGCCAGTGTTTTTCAGTTTTTTTTGAGCCAAAGCACAATATTTTTTATCCCCCGCTGGTTGAAGCCCAAAGGGTTCTGACCAAAGGGGGATTATGTTATGGGTCCCTCCGTCTGTCCGTCTGTGTTATTTTTGTGAAATCAACTCCTCCTACAGTTTTAGTCCAATTGTTTTAAAACTTGGTACCATGGTTTGATATACACTAATGATACGCATATTGCAATTTTGTTCTGATCGGATAATTTTTGCGGGAGTTGTAACCCCTGACCTATGACCTCCTGTTTCACCTCACTTCATAGACAGTAACGGTCTTGTGAAATCAACTCTTCCTAGTTTTGTTCTGATTGTTTTGAAACTTGGTACCATGTTTTGATATACTCTGATGATGTGTATATTGCAATTTCACTCTCATCGGATGACCTTGAAGTTGCAGGTCAGAGGTCATATTTTTCCTTAAATCTTCTGAACACAAAAACTATGGAAAAAAAAAAATGATGTAGGCTTTTCAAATTGATACGGTAGTTGTGTCTGATACACATTTTGTGTAACTTACACCCTCACCTAACTATGGGTTTCGGGTCAAGGGGTCAAAGTTCAAAGTTAACATTGCAGTTACACTATGGTAAATGCTACATTTACTATTACTATGAAGCGAGTAAAGCTAGAGCCACCAAACCTGGTATACAGGTTCACCTTGGGATCCTGACCTCTATGGGTTTGGGGTCAGAGGTCAAGGTTAACATTCCTTATGCCTTATTACTGTACAGTGCATAAAGCTAGGGCCACCAAACTTGCTACACAGGTTCACCTTGGAATCCTGACCTCTAACTATGGGTTTGGGGTCAAATGGTCAAAGGTTAAGGTTGGCATTCCATTTGCACCATTACTATAAAAAGAGTAAAGCTAGGGCCACCAAACCTGGTCCACAAGTTCACCTTGGGATGCTGACCTCGGACTATGGGTTTGGGGTCAAAAGGTCAAATGTCAAGGTTAACATCCCCTATGCCTTATTACTGTAAGGTTAGAGGCCAATATCAAAATGGCTTATCAACTTTATCTCAACAAAGAAAGCTAGGGTCACCAAACTTGCTACACAGGTTCAAATTGGGATCCTGACCTCTGACAATGGATTTGGGGTCAAAGGTCAAGGTTAACATTCTCTATGCCTTTTTACTGTACAATGAGTAAAGTTAGGGTCATCAAACTTTGTACACAGGTTCACCCTGTGACCCTGAAGTGTGACTGTGGTTTTGGGATTGCAAGGTCAAAGGTCAACATCAAAATGGCTTATAAACTATATCTCAACAACAAAGAAAGCTTGGGTCACCAACCTTGCTACATAGGTTTACCTTGGGATCCTGGCCTCTGACTATGGGTTTAGGGTCAAAAGGTCAAAGGTAAAGGTTAGCATTTTTTATGCCTTATTACTGTACAACGAGTAAAGCTAGGGCCTCCAAACCTGGTTCATAGGTTCACCTTGGGATCCCGATCTCTGACTACAGGTCTGGGGTCCAAAGGTCAAGGTTAGCACTCCCTATGAGCGCTTACTATAGAACGATGTGAAGCCCTCAAGGGTCACCATACTTGCTACATGGGTTCACCTTGGGATCCTGATCTACAACTATGGGTTGTATACTTTGTTGTATATTTGTGGATGATAGGTTTATCATAATTTTATTCTGCCACAGTTATTATTCAGAATCAGAATCAGAATCAGAATCAGGTTTATTGCCATTGTTCATGTAGTACACAAACTAGGAATTTGTCTCGGTGCAATGCTGCAACATTAAACATGATAAGATAAGAGAAATAAACTATACATGTAATAAAGTGTAGGATAAGATTAAGTGATACTGGTCAACAGTTAAAATATATATTAGCCAGCAGCAGATACTGTGGAGAACTATATAGTGCAGTCGGTAATGCAGGAAGAAAACAGTGATGATTGACATGAGTCTGGTTGAGCTGCTGTACATGGTGCACGAGAGTCAATAAGTCACTTAGTGTTCAGCAGTCTAATGGCAGAGGGGAAGAAGCTGTTCATGTGACGGGAGGTTTTAGTCTGGATGGACCGAAGTCTTCTACCAGAGGGGAGGGGGGCAAACAGTATGTGACCAGGGTGTGAAGGATCGGCTATGATCCGGCCAGCACGCCTCCGGGTCCTGGAGATGTACAGATCCTGGAGAGATGGGAGCTTGCAGCCGATCACCTTCTCAGCAGTGCGCACGACGCGCTGCAGCCTTAGTCTGTCCCTGGCAGTGGCTCCTGCGTACCACACGGTTATGGAGGTGGTGAGGATGGACTCGATGATGGCTGTGTAGAACTGCACTAACATCTTGGTGGGTAGCTTGAGCTTCCTCAGCTGCCGCAGGAAGAACATCCTCTGCTGGGCTTTTTTGATGAGTGAGCTGATGGTCAGCTCCCATTTGAGGTCCCTGGTGATGTTAGTGCCTAGGAAGCGGAAGGAATCAGCAGTGGTGATGGGAGAGCCTGAGAGGGTGAGGGGGGGCAGAGGAGTAGTGACTTTCCTGAAGTCTACAATCATCTCCACTGTCTTCAGAGCGTTCAGCTGCAGGTTGTTATTGCTGCACCAGGACGCCAGCTGGGCCACCTCTCTCCTGTAGGCGGACTCGTCGCCGTTGGAGATGAGCCCGATGAGGGTGGTGTTGTCCGCAAACTTGATCAACTTGACAGACTGGTGGCTGGAGGTGCAGGAGTTGGTGTAAAGGGAGAAGAGTAGGGGGGAAAGTACACAGCCCTGGGGTGATCCGGTGCTGATGCTAGTATAGTCTGAGACAGTCTTTCCCAGCCGCACATGCTGCCTCCGGTCCGTCAGGAAGTCGATGATCCACCTGCAGAGGGAGTCAGGCACGTTGAGCAGGGACAGCTTGTCCCGGAGCAGAGCGGGGCGGATGGTGTTGAATGCGGAGCTGAAGTCCACAAACAGGATCCTGGCGTAGGTTCCCGGGGAGTCCAGGTGCTGCAGGATGGAGTGGAGGGCCAGGTTGACTGCATCGTCTACAGACCTGTTGGCTCGGTAGGCAAACTGCAGCGGGTCCAGGAGAGGGGTGGTGATGGACTTGAGGTGGGACAGGACCAGGCGCTCAAAGGACTTCATGACTACAGAGGTGAGCGCTACAGGTCTGTAGTCATTAAGTCCAGTGATCCGTGGCTTCTTGGGGACAGGGATGATGGTGGAGGATTTGAGGCAGGACGGCACGTGGCATAACTTAAGGGAGGTGTTAAAAATGTCTGTGAATACAGGAGCCAGCTGTTTCGCACAGAGTCTCAGGGTGGAGGGAGACACGCCGTCTGGGCCGGGGGCCTTGCGCGGGTTCAGTCTGGAGAACTGTTTGAGCACATCCTGCTCACTGATGATAAGGGGAGGGGGGGTGCCTTAAATGAAGTAGGGAATGTGGAGGCTGTGGAGCTGGAGGGAGGGGGGGAGTTGGACACAGATGACGAGGTGTCAAAACGGGCATAGTGTTGGGACAGTCTTTGACAAAGGGCTTTGTCATCCTGACCTTTAGGAGCCTTAGGTCGATAGTTGGTGATTTGCCTCAGTCCTCTCCACACAGAAGCCGAATCATTAGCAGTGAACTGCTGCTGGAGTCTCTCTGAGTATAGAGATTTAGCCCTCTTCAGCTCTCTGTTAAACCGGTATTTAACCTCCCTGTAGCAGTCCCTGTCTCCACTTTTCAGCGCTGCTTCCTTCTCCTTCCTGATCTGTCTGAGCTTAGCTGTGAACCAGGGTTTGTCATTAGAGTAACTCACCCTGGTGCGTAATGGAAGAATGTTCTCTTCACAAAAGTGGATATATGAGTTCACAGTGTCCGTGTACTCATCCAGATCATGCGTGGCTCCTTTAAGCATGCCCCAGTCAGATATTTCCATGCACGTTTCCAGCTTCTCCTCAGCATCACTGGTCCGTATCTTCGTAGTGCTCACAACAGGTTTAGTGAGCTTCAATCTCTGTCTGTATGTGGGAATGAGGTGAACCATCACGTGATCAGATAATCCCAGCGCAGCTCGAGGGACAGCGCGATATGCGTCTTTCACTGTGGTGTAACAGTGATCCAGTGTGTTTAATCCTCTGGTGGGGCATTTAATAAACTGTTTGTAGCGGGGGAGATCGTGGCTCAGATTGCACTGATTAAAGTCGCCAGCCACAATAATCAGCGAGTCTGGAAAACTCCGCTCTGTGTGTTGAATGTGATCCGCGAGCACGCGCTGAGCTTCGCGCGTGTCCGCGTCGGGAGGGGCGTACACAGCGATCATTATGAAAGAAGCAAACTCCCGCGGGGAATAGAAGGGCTTGCAATTGATAACAAGAAATTCCAAGGCAGGAGAACAGTGTTTGGAAATTACCGTTACATCAGAGCACCAGCTGCAGTTGATGTAGAAGCAGACACCGCCTCCTGTGGTCTTGCCGGAAAGCTCTGTGTCACGATCAGCACGGAAGAGCTGAAAGCCGTCGAGGCGCAGCGCGCTGTCCGGTATATTTTCCTGGAGCCAGGTCTCAGTAAAGCAGAGGACAGCTGAGGAGGCGAGGTCCTTAAAACGCATCAGCAGTCTCAGTTCATCTACCTTGTTAGAGAGAGAGTTGGTATTGGACAGAAATATGCCAGGCAGCGCCGTTCGCGAGCCTCTCCTGCGAAGTCGTACGAGAGCGCCCGCTCGTCTTCCTCTCTTCCGCCGTCTCACTTTCCGAGCCAAACAATAAACCAGATCGGCGGCAGGGGCTAGAAAAACTGGGAGGAGGTCCGTGGGGGTGAAAGTCCTGATATTTAGAAGTTCTTCACGGGTATAAGTGCAAGCAGACACACAATTGACAAACAAAAACAAACAAAGAGCGCAGCGAAGCACCATGTCGACCGCTGTGGGCGCCATCTTGGAAAAAGGTGTTAAATATTTATTCTGCCACAATTATATTGAAAAGTTTAAAACTGCTCTCCATCAGTAAGTATTGGAATCTTCAAAGAAAATGGAGGTGCGGGATACTGCCCTCGCCTCAGAGTGCTCTTGTTTTAATTACATTGAAAAAATTCCCATGGCACCCCACCAGCCAAAAATGTTATAAAATGATACATTGTAGCCTATTACGGCATATGTAATGACAATTTAATCTTGTAATTTGTTTGTACTATGTGTGAAATGTGGCAAGATTTCATACAAAGTCAATGGAAATATGCGAACACGTGCATTTGCTCCAGGCAACGTGAATTTGTGTTTGTGCAAGTTGAATTTTGTTCACCTCAGGCCAAGAGTTAGCTTTGATGCTTGGTCCATTAGCCAATCAGTGTTGATATTCCACCGTTAGCAGGAGAATAAATTAATTTGAAAATGAAACCACCACTTACTGGAGACAGGAACACTCCTGCGAATGGTTGGCTTTTCATAGCAGATACGCTTTTCTTGGCACACCACTGGTGGCACTCCATGACATTTTGTTTGCACTGCTTGTTTAGTGTTGAAAACAGCTGACATAAAGATCCAGTTTCTGGAGGAGGTAGTGACAGTTGCTTAACTGCTGTGACCCTCAGGGTAATGTTGTGAACTCAAGCATGACAACTTTTGCGGAGGGGATTTCCACGGCAGGTACAAAGCTCCTTCAGAAGTTATGAAGGTAACCCCGCCACTCTGCAGACCGAATTTTCCATCAAGAAAAAGAAGAAAGATTGCATTCATACTGCCACCCACTGACATGGAAGAGCTACTACAGGCACTAGTGCACAATGGCAAATTATTTGCAATTTTTTGGACCAATTAAGTGAAATTAGACAATTTCTCCATGGCACCCTGGATGATCTGTCATGACACCCTGGCTGAAATTCAGTGGTGTATAGTCACAACTCAAGAATCATCCTGCTGGTATAACAGTGATACGGCAGGAAGAAATGGCCTGACCCGCAGGAAAAATAATTGTAGAGCTCTGTAATGCAATACATTTGCTTCTTTGGTATGATGTCATAACTTATGAGGTGACAGTTGTAAAATAGTACATGTTGAATTTGAGAGAAACATTTTTGCCACATTTAGTTCTGCACAACAATGTGGTGTGAATTTTTCAGCCACTTGTTAAACCAATTTACAGCAATATTTGTGAATTGTTTTCATATTTAACTTCTTCTAAATAAGAGAAAACACTTTTGTCAATTCTAAATTAATTAAATTGTGATTCATTAATTGTGATTTTTAGATTTAGATTTAACATTTACATTTGTATTTAGCATTTAAATTTATATGTAACATTTAGATTTATGTTACCATTTAGACACATAACATTTAAGATTTAGTTTAAGATTTAACATTTAGATTTAAAAGTCACATAATTTCTTCTCTTATTTATATCAGACTGTTTGGTCGTTTCACAGTTGGAATCCTCACGTACCTGCACTTTCCTCAAAAGAAAATCAGTTATTGCCATGAGAAATCAGTTTTGCTGGAAGAAATTGAACCAGTGTTGGGGAACACTAAAAGCAAAGTTTGTAATCATCATGAATCATCAATGAATGGTGGTTTTTATGCACTTGTGTAACAAACAGTATAGGCTAAAAGGGAAGCTTTTAGTTTCGTTTTCCTGACCGCTGTACACATATTGCTGACCCATCTCTTTGCTCCATTGGTCTTGTGGCTTACTGCCTGCCTCCTGTAATGTAAATCACTTTTCCTTTTGTCCATGTGTGAAACACCTCAGGTCCTCCCCTACAAAAGCCACATGTGCCGACTTGCTGTATCAGATTGGGGGCACAGAGCAACCATGCACTCTGACCACACGCTACTCACCTCTGCACATTAAAATATATAAAACAACCTTGCTGGGATTCTTTATTTCATCTCTCACTATTTCCACAAGGCTAACTTAAATAAGGCCGACCAGAAAAAGTTTTCTACGTTGCTTTTAAATAATATTCATATTTTTGGTTTGTACTGTATCTGGCTGCCTTGTTGCCGTCATGCAGGAGCATCGAGTGTCTCTGCGGCTGTTGCTGCTCAAAGTGTTTGGGGCCATGTGCAGTCTGGATTCTGCTCTCATCTCCACCCTCCTCAACTCCATCCTTCCCATGGAGCTGGCCAGGGACCTTCAGACTGACATTCAAGGTGATGATGTTTCCTCATTATTGTGGCTTCCATATCTTTATTAACGTCTTACACACGGTTCACAATTATATATATTTTTGTGATATTTTTTTAACCAGAGCACCAGAAGATGTGTTACTCAGCTTTGGTGCTGACTATGATTTTCTCAATGGGCGAGCAGGTTCCTTATCACCACTACGGTATGGCTCTGATGTTTTATTGTCATGTAAATCCGCTGTGTTTTGACATGTTGTCATGAGTTTATAAGTATACAATTGTAAAACATTGTCTGTGAATAATACTCAGTATTTATAGTTTCATGGGAGTGTATTTTTAACCATCTGTGGCAGATTATATGTTTACTCAAACTCAATGCATCAAAAAGTTTGACCTAATATGGCTGAGTTTTTAAAAAAAAAAAAAATGGCCGTAATGCTGACCCTCCCTGATTTCAGAGCACTTGAATGCCGAGTTTGTTCAGTTTTTGCTGGGTGTGGTGGAGGATGGGCTTCCCTCTGATCTCACAGAGCAGCTGCCTGACATTTTCTTGAACCTTCTGCTGTCCTTCAACCTGCACCATACAGGTGAGAATCGGCTGCTTCACAGCAAGTGAAGCACAGATGGCACTGACAATTATTTCTTCAACCTGATTCCAGCTTATCTGTTTGTGCAAACACAGATCTAATCAGACGAAGGTTTACATGACTCGAAATTTTAAATTGACCAAACCTGACAAGACAAGTTGTAGTTTATAATTAAGCATTATTACACGAAAGGGAGTGAGGTATCAATGACTGTATCACTGCGGTGATTCGGTTGTAGGCCCGAAGACATCAAAACAGTGATATATTCATGATACTGCATGACCTCAAGCGTAATATTGCTTTTATACAATCCCACAAGCACAGTTAATTACATGTCAGCAGTACACGACAAAAGATTATGATTTTTTTTTATGTTGTTTTAACCACTTATTTTACTCCACTGAGAAAAATGGTCCTTTCCGAATGTACTCAGTTAGTTGTTGCTAAGCTCCTCAGTGAGCATAATATAGAAAAGAATAGGCCTATTGTCATTTCACACACATGTAATCATATTAATTATTGTCCATTGTAGAAGTCACTACATACCGGTCCCCTGTAGAGTCGGCTTTGTTGGTCATGTTACTTGCAGAAGTTGCTAGCGATTTAGTGTCAGCGCATTCTGTGTTAGTTTCTGCACACGTCACTCACTTTTTCTTGGCATTTTCAGATGAAATAAGAGTCCATCCCCTCAACGGTATTATGGTTTCTTAGTTGAAACAATAGATCCAACTCTAGCTTGTCTATTTTGTTGTAAGCAAATGTGATTAGCAGGACATTTACAAGGGTGGGGCTTCCAAGTTATGGATGTTTGGATTTTTAGACTGTCTTTTTTCAAACAGTGCCAAACTGTGGAAATTAAAGTATCCAACACAGTATTACAATTTTCACATTTTAGAAGCGATTGATATTAACTATAATTTAAAGATTATTAGAACACTGGGCAGCTCGGTGGAGCAGTGGTTAGCACTGTGGCAGCACTTTAAGAAGGTCACGGGATTGATTCCGCCTCTGACCATTGTGGGTTCGATCTCACTCCCTGAGCATCGGTGACCCTTCTGTGTGGAGTTTGCATGTTCTCCCAGTGTCTGTGTGGGTTTACCCTGGGTACTCCCGTTTCCTCCCAGAGGCCAAAAACATGCAAGTTAGGTTAAGTGGATTCTCTAAAGTGGCCCTAGGTGTGAATGTGTGTGTGAATGGTGAAGGGATTGGCACTGTATCATGGCTGCCTCATCCATCCAGGTGGATGCCCTGAATTTCCCTCTGGGATTAATAAAGTATACAAAAAACATAGCTGAAGCAAAGTAACACATAGTGGGTGAAATGTGGGGAACATAGTACCTCCTCAAACCCATATTGTCCAATCAGATTGCTTGGTCGGAACTAACTGTTGTATAATTAGTCTTATAAAGTTCAGTAAGTCTAAACTTTTAAGATAACCAGAACACTAACTTTTTAAAGTTGAAACATTTTTTTTACAGTGCAGCAGATGGGAAAGACTTAAGTGTAACTTTTATGAATATGGGTAGAAATGGCCTGGATAATTCAAATCCTGGGAAATTTATCTACGGTATCTCTCTTTGTGTGATATGTATAGACAGGGTATTGTGCCCCCCCCCCCCAAATCTGCTTCCCCCTTGGCTTCTCCCAACCACCACCACCCAGGAATATTACCCCCTTAGAACCAGAATAAAAGTGTAGCGTGCTATGTTATTCTAAGCTTGAAATATCTTCAGTCAACATAACAATGTCATTCTATTTTTATTGTATTCTGGATACAGAAAGTTGAAAATATATACACAAAAAATTAAAAACCTAAGGAATGTGGACATGTAGATTATTCACAAGTCTTGAATTGTAAATATAGAACATGTACAATTAAAATGTTAATCTATGAGCATTGCTCCATGAAAAGTCCAGACCTGTTGTTGAAATCTTTGACTATCATGTGGATCCTCCTGTAGATGACACATACTGTGGTTGTTTTGGTAGTGGTGGGTGTGCAACTAACTTTCTTTCCCTTTCCACGTCAGTGACTGTTCTCTATGTTGAATATGGTTCCTGTCCTCCGATACTGAGAGCTATCCCACCTTCCTGAAGCAGATGAAGATGGCCTCAGGTGCATGCAGATCCAGATTTATGCAAACTGCTCAAAAACAAAGAAAAATTTATTCGTATTGTACACATAGATTATGTTTATTTTATACATTTTCAACTTTCTGTATCAATAATACAAAAAAGGTTTGATTAAGCGGAAGAAGATGAATGAATGAATGAATGAATGGACATTCTTATGTTACCTGAAGTCATTTCACATGTAGAATTGCATAACACACTACACTTTTAGTCTGAAAGATACAGCGGGGAAAATAAGTATTGAACACAACCTGAGATATTGACCCAATATCAGTAACAACCCAAATAATCCATACATATAAAGAAATCAAGTCAAATGTGTTCATAAAACAAGTTATATTTAATAAAGTGAAATGGCACAGGGAATAAGTACTGAACGCATGAAGAAAAAGATGTCCAAAAAGGCATAGAAAGCCAAGAAACCAGCTGAAATCTATCAGAATTTAGGAAGCCATCCCATCCCCCATCAGTGCAAATTAATTACAGCTGGTTAAGTCCTGACTGTGAATATCAGATTGTCCCACCACAAAGAACTCATGATGGGTAGAAGCAACAAGCTCTCTCTAGACCTTCACAACCTTATTGTTGCAAAAAATAATGATGGCATTGGTTACAGACACATTTCTAAACTGCTGAATGTTCCAGTGAGCACTGTTGGAGCCATCATTCGGAAGTGGAAAGAACATCATTTTACCATAAACCGGCCACAACCAGGAGTTCCTTGCAAGATTTCTGACAGAGTAGTCAAAAGAATTATCATAAGAGTTATCCAAGAGCCAAAGACCACTTGTGGAGAGCTCCAGAAAGACCTGGAGTTGGCAGGTACTGCTGTTTCAAAGAAAACGATATGTAATGCACTCAATCGACACGGGCTCTACACTCACTCAACTAGCAACACTCCACTGCTGAAGAAAAAGCATGTTGAAGCTCGTTTAAAGTTTGTTGTACAACATTTGGGCAAGCCAGTAGAATACTGGGAGAATATAGTCTGGTTACATGAGACCCAAATCAAACTTTTTGGATGCCACAACACACAGCATGTTTGGAGGAGAAATGGCACTGCACATCAGCCCCAAAACACCATATTAACAGTGAAGTTTAGAGGTGGGAACATCATGGTGTGGGGTGTTTTTTAGCACATGGTACAGGCAGACTTTACACACGTGAACAAAATTGTTGGTACCCCTCTGTTAATGAAAGAAAAACCCACAATGGTCACAGAAATAACTTGAATCTGACAAAAGTGGTGATAAATAAAAATTCTATGAAAATTAACCAATGAAAATCGGACAGTGCTTTTGAATTGTGGTTCAACAGAATTACTTTAAAAAACAAACTCATGAAACAGGCCTGGACAAAAATGATGGTACCCCTAGAAAAGATTGAGAATAATGTCACCATAGGGACATGTTACCAAGATGTGTCCTGTAATTAACATCACAGGTGTCTACAAACTTGTAATCAGTCGGCCTATTTAAAGGGTGACAAGTAGTCACTGTGCTGTTTGGTGACATGGTGTGTACCACACTAAACATGGACCAGAGGAAACAAAGGAGAGAGTTGTCTCAGGAGATTAGAAAGAAAATTACAGACAAGCATGTTAAAGGTAAAGGCTATAAGACCATCTCCCAAGCAGCTTGATGTTCCTGTTGCAGTTGCACATATTCAGAAATGTAAGATCCACGGGACTGTAGCCAACCTCCCTGGACGTGGCCGCAGGAGGAGACAGATAATACGAATAGTAACAAAAGAGCCCAGAACAACCTCTAAACACATTCATGGTGAACTCCAAGGTCAAGTACATCAGTGTCAGATCACACCATCCGTCGTTGTTTGAGCCATAGTGGACTTCATGGGAGACGACCAAGGAGGACACCACTGTTGAAAACAAATCATAAAAAAGCCAGACTGGAATTTGCCAGACTGCATGTTGACAAGCCACAAAGCTTCTGGGAGAATGTCCTATGGACAGACGAGACAAAACTGGAACTTTTTGGCAAGGCACATCAGCTCTATGTTCACAGACGCAAAAATGAAGCATACCAAGAAAAGAACACTGTCCCTACTCTGAAACATGGAGGAGGTTCTGTTATGTTCTGGGGCTATTTTGCTGCATGTGGCATGGGGTGTCTTGAATCTGTGTAGGGTACAATGAAATCTCAAGACTATGAAGGTATTCTAGAGAGAAATGTGCTGTCCAGTGTCAGACAGCTTGATCTCAGTCGCAGGTCATGGGTCTTGCAACAGGATAATGACCTAAAACACACAGCTAAAAACACCCAAGAATAGCTAAGAGCGAAACATTGGACTATTCTAAAGTGGCCTTCTATGAGCCCTGATCTAAAGCCTATTGAACATCTGTGGAAGGAGCTGAAACATGCCATCTGGAGAAGGCACCCTTCAAACCTGAGACAACTGGAGCAGTTTGCTCATGAGGAGTGGGCCAAAATACCTGCTGAGAGGTGCAGAAGTCTCATTGACAGTTACAGAAATCGTTTGATTGCAGTGATTGCCTCAAAAGATTGTGCAACAAAATATTAAGTTAAGGATACCATCATTTTTGTCCAGGCCTGTTTCATGAGTTTGTTTTTTAAAATAATTCTGTTGAACTACAATTCAAAAGCATTGTCTGATTTTCATTGGTTAATTTTCATAGAGTTTTTATTTATTACCACTTTTGTCAGATTCAAGTTAATTCTGTGACCATTGTGGGTTTTTCTTTAATTAACAGAGGGGTACCAACAATTTTGTCCACAGCTGATATAATTGAAGGAAAGATGAATGGACAAATGTGCACAGACATCCTTAATAAGAACCTGTTGCCATCTGCCAAGATGCTGAAGATGAAACAAGGGTGGACATTTCAGCAAGACAGTGATCCCAAACACACAGCCAAGGAAACTCAGCTGGCTCCAGAGAAGGAAAATAGAGCTGCTAGAATGGCCCAGTCAATCACGTGACCTGAATCTGAAAATCTATGAAACGAACTGAAGATCGGAGTTCATAGAAGACACCCACGCAACCTTCAAGATTTGAAGACAGTTTGTATGGAAGAATGGGCTAAAATCACTCCTGAGCAATGCCTGTGCCTAGTCTCTCCATACAGGAGGCATCTGGAAGCTGTTATTACCAACAAAGGCTTTTCTACTAAATATTAAATGAATTTCACCAAGCATGTTCAATACTTATTCCCTGTGTCATTCCACTTTATTAAATATAACTTGTTTTGTGAACACAGTTGCCTTGATTTTTTTTTTTTTGTATGTGTGGATTACTTGGGTTGTTACTGATATCTGGTGAAAATCTCAGGTCAATGGCTCCATCAGAAATATGTTTAATGAGAAAAGTGTTGCTGTGTTCAATACTTATTTTCCCCACTGTATACCCTGTTGCTGTATATTATCCATAAAGTAGTAATAATTACTGTCCCTTTAAGGGGACACCTGATGGTTGAGGGGTTAACTAACAAACATGGAACAAAACCATCAGTAATGTTTGAGGTTAAACTGGTGTTTGGATTTCGTGTCTGTCTTTTCAGCTCCCAGCAGCAATGTGATCATGCAGGAGCTGAAGCAAAAGAACGTCAAAGTCTTGACAGAGAAAGTTCTACTTCTGCTGAACAGAGGCGGTAAAACACTTAAAAAATGTTTTTCTTTTTCGTAACTGCTCTGTAAGTTAACTCACGTCTTTATGCTCCATGAAACAATCTGATGACATTTCCCTTCCAGACGACCCTGTCTGTATGTTCAAACACACACCGCCTGCGCCCCACTGTGTGCTCAAGTTCCTGCAGGATGTTTTTGCCAGCCGAGAAACCGCTGGCATCTTCTATAGCACTGACATGAGGGTGATGATCGACATCACCGTACGACAAATATCTGACCTGTCGCCTGGAGACAAGGTGAAACCCCCAACACACTGCACAGCTGTTTGGCGCTAATCTAAGAGCCTATCCTAGCTTCTGTGAGCAAGAGGTGGGGTGCACCATGGACAGATCCTCAGTCCATGACATGGCCAACACTGAGAGACAGACAGCCAACAGTACTAACAGGCAACAGTACTAACCACTGCTCCACTGTGCTGCATTCAAAGAATAGTTCAGCTCAATTTGAAAACCTCTTTTCGTCACTGGAGCGCAATTTTAAGGTGTGTAGTGCAAAGAGGATGTGAAGAACAACAAATATAAACAAGAAGTAAAATTATGTCAGTGCAAGAGAAATGGGGTAGGGATGTGCTTGGTAGAGGTGGGCCATACAGTAACTACATTTATTCAAATGCATGTTTTTAAGTTACTTTTTGACGAAATTGTACTTTTATGAGTAGCTTTATTATAGGATACAGTGGTGGCCTAGTTGACAGAACATCCGCCCCACAACCGGGAGGTTGGGGGTTCAAGTTCCGGCTGGGTCATATCAAAGACCATATAAAAATGGTACTTCCCGCCTTCTAGCTTGGTGCTTAGCATAATAGAATGGGGGAAGGAGAAGTTGTTTGTGGTGGCGCCTTGCATAGCAGCAACGGGCTGCACGGTGGCGCAGTGGTTTAGCACTGTTGACAGCACAGTTTTACCCTCGGCCGGGGGACCGCGGGGATCATGAGATCGTGGGTTCGATCCCAGCCCCCGACCAACAGTGAGCTGTGTGGAGTTTGCATGTTCTCCCCGTGTTGCGCGGGTTTACTCCGGGATTTCTCCGGTTTCCTCCCGCATACCAAAAACATGTAGGTTTAGGGCGCTCGCGCACGCAGCGACCAGCAGCCGGTGGCTTGTCACCAGACTGCAAACCAAGTCTACCTACGGGTACAAATAAGTAACAAAAAAAAAAAAAAAAACCCTCTGATTCTACATATGATTAACATTGTAGTTAGGAGAAACGTAATTTCGTTCTACTGCATATGATTGGCTGTATGGACTGAATGACTAACAGAGATGGTTTATTATTATTATTATTATTGTTATTACTCCTACTTTTGTACACTTCTGGAGCAAAGCCTGTACTTTTTACACAAGTATACTTGGTTGTAATCTTTGTGTTACTTTTGGTTTCACTGATTTGAACTGAATGTGAGTCATGGTCTTCTCTCATCAGTTTTCTTCCCATCAGATGTTAAAGCAGTTCTTTTTTTTCTTTTCTCTCTCATGAAATCTTTGATATGCAACTGTCTACTGTAGGGGTGGGGGGAAATCGATAACGGCGCAGTATTGCGATACTTTATGGTGCTGGTGATACAGAGACATCCAGTATTGTGATGTATTAAAATTATTACAGTAAATGCTGTAAATACAAACTTATTGGGCAGTGGCTCAGGAGATAAAGTGGGTCGTCCAATATCCGGAGGGTTTGCGGTTCAAATTCTGTTCCCCTCGAGCCATCCTGCCACTGTGTTCTTGGACAAGACACATTACCCACCTTGCATCCAGTGTTCGTGACACTGGTGTATGGATGTGAATAAATGCTTGGTGGTGGTCAGAGAGGCCATTGGTGTAGATTAGCAGCCGTGTTTCTGTCAGTCTGGGTCCTAACCCTGACCCAGGGCAGCTGTGGCTACAGAGGTAGCTTACCGCTATTCATATCTGTCTGTGGAGTGAATGAATAATGGATCCACTGCAGAGTGGTCTGGGTGTCGTGAAAGGTGCTATATAAATCCAATCCATTATTATTATTACTAGTACAAGAGTATTTAAAAAAACAATTTACTTTTCAATCCACTAGATAGTAAATGCTCACTATCTGGTTACATCAGCACAACAAAGAAGTGACTGCTGCGATCTAGCCAGCCTGGGACTTGAACAAGACAAAGATCAGGACAGGAAATCCCAATACATCATACCACAACACTCAGTGCATCACAAGATAGTGATGATATCGCATTGTGGATCAAATATCGCGATAATGTCATATTGTGGGACCTCTGGTGATTCCCACTCCTAGTCTACAGTTTATTCATGCTGTGATCTAGAATATATTATAGGGGACATATTTGATCTTCATCACACTGACACGTTAGAGAAAAACCTCCTAAACTGGTTGGAGTAAATTTGGATAACTTTATGACCAAAAAGTATAAATTTATGTGAAAAAGACCACAAATTTACCACAAAAAGATGCTTTTTTTAAAAAAAAAAATAAAAATAAATAATAACTATGTTAGAAAAAAGTGACTAATTTATGAGGGGGGACAAGCCCACAAATGTATGCCACAAAGTAAGTATTTTCAATGGAAGTTCAGTGTTCCTCTTCCTCAATCGTTGAATTTCAAACTAAGCCAGATAAAGTATCTTAATGTCTCCAACTTTGGCCTTTCTCTGTTCTCAGGCCAAATCAACAGTGGGCTATGTCATTAAGTCTAGATTAGCCCAGTATACAGTGGGGAAAATAAGTATTGAACACATCAACATTTTTGTTATTAAACATATTTCATTGACCTGAGATTTTCACCAGATATCAGTAACCTCCCCCCCATGGATTGTCCCCTTATCGTGGTGGGGGTTTGCGTGCCCTAGTGGTCCCAGGAGCTATGTTGTCCGGTGCAATTTGCCTCTGGTAGGGTCACCCAAGATAAACTGGTCCTGGGTGAAGGACCAGACTAAGAACGATCCAACAGACTCTCATGATGAATGCTAAAACAAGGATTTAGTGTACCCCGCCCGGTATGGGGTTACCAGGGCCACACTCTGAAGCCAGGCCTGGGGGAGGGGCTTGATGGCTAGTGCCTGGTGGCCGGGTTTCTGCCCATGGGACCTGGTTGGGCCCAGCCCGAAGGAGTTACATGGGTCCGCCCTCCAGTAGGCTTACCACCTGCAGGAGGGACCATGGGGGTCCGGTGCTGTGTGGATCAGGTGACAGTCAAAGGCGGAGACCTTGGCGGTCTGATCCCAGGCTTCCTAAACTGGCTTTTGGGACATGGAATGTCACCTCTCTGGTGGGAAAGGAGCCTGAGCTGGTGCATGAGGTTGAGAGATACCGACTAGATATAATTGGCCTCACGTCAACACATGGCTCTGGTTCCGGAACCAGTCTCCTGGAGAGGGGCTGGAGCTTGGCCTACTCTGGAGTTGCCCCGGGCGAGAGGCGGCAAGCAGGGGTGGGTATTCTTGTATCCCCCCACCTTGCAGCCTCTATATTGGAGTTTTCCCCGGTGGATGAAAGGGTTGTTTCCTTGTGCCTTCGAGTTGGGAAACGGATCCTGACCATCACTTGTACCTATGCACCAAATGATGGTTCAGAGTACCCACCCTTTTTGGAGTCTCTGACTGGGGTGCTGGAAAGTGCTTCTCTTGGAGACGCCATTGTCCTACTGGGGGACTTCAATGCGCACGTGGGCAATGAGGGGAGTGATTGGGAGGAACGGCCTGCCCGATCTGAACCCGAGTGGTGTTCAGTTATTGAACTTCTGTGCTAACCACAGTTTGTCCATAACAAACACCATGTTCAAGCATTAAGGGTGTCCATATATGCACCTGGCACCAGGACACCCTAGGTCACAGGTCGATCATCGATTTTGTTATCGTGTCATCAGACCTGCGACCGTATGTCTTGGACACTCGGGTAAAGAGAGGTGCAGAGCTGTCAACTGATCACCACCTGGTGGTGAGTTGGATCCAATGGCAGGTGAGGATGCCATTCAGACCTGGTAGACCCAAACGTATAGTGAGGGTATGCTGGGAATGTCTGGCTGAGGTCCCTGTCAGGGAGGTCTTCAACTCCCACCTCCGGAAGAACTTCAACCATATTCTGAGGGAGTCTGGAGACATGGAGTCTGAATGGGCCATGTTCTCCACCTCCATTGTTGAAGCAGCTGTCCAGAGCTGTGGCTACAAGGTAGTTTGTTCATCTCGTGGTGGCAACCCTCGAACCACGTGGTGGACACCAGTGGTGAGGGGGGCCATTAAGCTGAAGAAGGAGTCCTATCAAGCTTGGTTGGCTTGTGGGACTCCCGAAGCAGCTGAGGTGTACCAGCAGGCCAAGCGGAGTGCGGCTTGGGTGGTTGCTGAAGCAAAAACTCGGGTGTGGGAGAAGTTCGGTGAGGCCATGGAACAAGACTTTCGGTCGGCATTGAAGAGATTCTGGCAAACTGTCCGGCGGCTCAGGAGGGGGAAGCAGCTCCTTGTCCACACTGTGTATGGTGTGGATGGGGCACTGCTGACTTTGACTGGGAATATCGTCAGGCGATGGAAGGAATACTTCGAGGATCTCCTCAATCCCACTGACACGCCTTCCACAGAGGAAGCAGGGCTTGTGGACGAGGGGGACGACTCGCCCATCACAGGGGCTGAGGTCGCCAAGGTGGTTAAAAATCTCTTTGGTGGCCGGGCCCCGGGGGTGGATGAGATTCGCCCTGAGTACCTCAAAGCCCTGGATGTTGTAGGGCTGTCATGGTTGACACGCCTCTGCAACATTGCGTGGAGGTTGGGGACAGTGCCTTTGGCATGGCAAACTGGGGTGGTGGTTCCTCTTTTTAAAAAGGGGGACCGGAGGGTGTGCTCCAACTTTAGAGGGATCACACTCCTCAGCCTCCCTGGGAAGGTCTGTGCCAAGGTACTGGAGAGGAGAGTCCGGCCGTTGGTCGAACCTCAGATTCAGGAGGAGCAATGTGGTTTTCGTCCTGGCTGTGGCACATCGGACCAACTCTTTACCCTCTCGAGAATCCTTGAGGGTTCGTGGGAGTTTGCCCAACCAGTTTACATGTGTTTTGTGGACTTGGAGAAGGCATTCGACTATGTCCCTCATGGTTTTTTGTGGGGGTGCTTCGGGAGTATGGGGTATCGGGCTTGTTATTAGAGCTATCCGGTCTCTATGCAACCGTTATGAGAGTTTGGTTCATATTGCCAACACTCGGTCAGACTCATTCCCAGTGAGAGTTGGGCTCTGCCAGGGCTGCCCTTTGTCACCGATCCTGTTGATAATTTTTATGGACAGGATTTCTAGGAACAGCCAGGGAATGGAGGGTGTCATGCTTGGTGACCATAGGCTTTCATCTCTGTTGTTTGCAGACGATATTGTCCTGTTGGCTTCATCCAGCAATGACCTACAGGTCTTACTGGGACGGTTTGCCGCTGAGTGTGAAGCGGCTGGGATGAGAATCAGCACCTCCAAGTCCGAGTCCATGGTCCTCAGCCAGAAAAAGGTGGATTGTCCTCTCCGGGTTAGGGACAAGCTCCTGCCCCAAGTGGAGGAGTTTAAGTATCTTGGGGTCTTATTCACGAGTGAGGGGAGAATGGAGCAAGAGATTGACAGACGGATCGGGACAGCATCTTCAGTGATACAGATGTTATACCGGTCTGTTGTGGTGAAGAGGGAGCTGAGCTCTAAGGCAAAGCTGTTGATTTACCAGTCAATCTACGTTCCTACCCTCACCTATGGTCATGAGATTTGGGTAATGACCGAAAGAATGAGATCGCGGATACAAGCGGCTGAAATGAGCTTCCTTCATAGGATTGCTGGACTCACCCTTAGAGATAGTGTGAGGAGCTCAGTCACCCGAGAGAGGCTCAGAGTAGAACTGCTGCTCCTCCACATTGAAAGGAGCCAGCTGAGGTGGTATGGGCATCTGATCAGGATGCCTTCTGGACGCCTTCCATTTGAGGTGTTTCGGGCACGTCCCACTGGGAGCAGTCCCTGGAGTAGACCCAGGACACGCTGGAGAGACTGTCTCCCAGCTGGTCTGGGAACGCCTTGGTGTCCTCTCTGAAGAGCTGGAGCATGTAGCTGGGAGAGGGAAGTCTGGACTGCTGACTCCATGACCTGGACCTCCGGAGGAGCGGTAGAAGATGGATGGATGGATGGATCAGTAACAACCCAAGTAATCTATACATACAAAGAAATTAAGGCAACTGTGTTCACAAAACAAGTTAAAATAGAAAATAAACGGCTACTTCCGGTCTGGACGCCATGGCGACTGCAGCTTAACACTGAAGTTCTCAGACCCAATCCAGGATAACACCTTGAAAATCAAACTTAACGGATTTTTGGAGGAGTGAAAATCAAAAGACAAAATCATCATGTCTAAAGGAAAACAGAAGAAACTGAAATTCTCCAGGCCAGGACACGTATCAGCCGGAGAATCCGAACTGGAAGATCTCCGTTCAGAAGACAAGGAACTGGTGATAGCTAACAAAAGGGTTAGCCTGAAATCACTATTTGAGGAGCTACGACGATTTCGCCGAGATGTTACGGCCGAATTTCGGGAATTCAGAGAAGAATTGAAAAGGACAAACAGCAGAGTGGACCAGGCCGAGAACCAAATCTTGGAAACAGAGGATCGAATAAAAGTGCTCGAAGATTCTGTGCTAGACCTACGCAAAAGACAAGCAGCTATAGAGGCTAAGCTAACCGACCAAGAAGGAAAACAAAGAAGAGACAACATAAGAATTCATGGTCTGATAGAAGGAACCGAAAATGGTTTTAACTCAATGGCAGAATGCGTGGAATCCTTACTAAGAGAGAAATTGGATATTCCACAAACCACCGACTTGAAGATAGAAAAGGCACATCGTTCATTAGCCACTAGGCCGGCGGCGGAAGCGCCCCCACGTTCGGTGTTGGTAAGATTTTCCAATTTCAAAATAAAACAAGAGGTTGTAAGACTGGCCTGGCAGAAAAAAGGATTTATGCACCAGGAGAGAAAAGTCTACGTGGAACACGATTACGCCCCGGAGGTCCTTAAAAAGCGCAGGGAATACAATGACGCGAAAAAGGTGTTAAGAGAGAAGAAATTGCGCTTTCAGACACCATTTCCTGCGAAGTTAAGGGTCTTCTACGGTGATGAAACGTGTCTCTATAATTCGGCGGAAGAAGCAACAGCTGACATGGCGAAAAGAGGCCTCCCGGTAACGGTATTTAAACCCCCAGCAGACCCGAGTGAGAAGATCAAAGCGCAAACATGGACAACACAAAGACCTTCAAAATCCACGGACCAGCAGCGGGAAACCCAGCACCAGAGCGTCGCGGATAAACTATCCGTTTTCAGGTTGGAATAGCGACCTTTTTTTTTTTTTTTCTCTTGAATCAATCCGCACATCCAACCCCCCTCATACAAGGTAACAAACATTAAAGGAGATGCATATTCAGCATGTGGTAAAACATTTCATGGAACAATCATATTATTTGAAACAAATAAGTCTTTGTAATAAAAAAAAACAAAACTTGTTAAAATAGAAATGTGACAATAATCCACATGTTCTCCTCATACTAACAAATACTGTTTTTGCGTGAATGTTTGATGTGATGGGGGTGGGAGGGTGCACACAATTTCACAGGGTTTAGGCATAAAAGGAAAAAAAAAAAAAATCATTACAAGTTTGGATTGGGTTCTGAAACTCACGTTAAAAGCATGGGACTACTTTCAGTGGTAAGAGAGGGCCCTCAACACGTAACAGAGTTTGAGGAATTTCCCTCAGAGCCTTCACTCCATCAAGGCTCTTACAGGGTCTTTAAAAAGACCTCAGCTCAGGAAGTTCTTCTGACAGCTTTTTGTTTTAAAGTTTTTTACACTATGTTCTTAATGTTTTTCTTGTTTTTAATGTTCTTTCAGTTTCTGAGTAGCACAAAAGAGGGCCACCACACAGTTATACTAAACAAAACAACACAATGGAGAAACAGGGTGTAACCAAAATAATTTCATATAATGTAAAAGGAATCCTGAATCCAGTTAAAAGATCCAAGATTCTAGGCAAAATGAAAAAAGACAAAGCAGGAATAATACTTTTACAAGAAACCCACCTAACAGACGTGGAACACAATAAACTCAGTAGACAAGGGTTTAAAATGATCTCTTCATCTTCATATAAATCAGGGAGGAGGAGGGGAGTAGCGACATTGATATCAACCAAAATTACATTTGAAAAAAAATCAGAACACAAAGATAAAGAAGGGAGATACAGTTTGGTAACTGGGCGGCTAGAGGGAGAAGATATCACCCTGCTGAATGTGTATGCTCCCCCAGGGGCTAACTGGAAATTTTATAAAAATGTATTCGACCTAATGATAACTAAAGCTCAAGGTTTAGTGATATGTGGTGGGGACTTCAATCTTAGACTGAATCCATACTGGGATGCTTCTGGTAATTCCCCACATCAAAATAACACCCAAAACAGGAAGACTCGGATGCTACTAAAAGAATTGGGAATCTGTGACGTGTGGAGGGAACTCAACCCCAGTGTAAAAGACTATACATTTTACTCAACTCCACATTCATCTTACTCAAGGATTGACTATTTTTTTATGTTTAATAGAGACATTGGAAGAGTAAAAACATGTAAAATAGGACTGATGGATCTCTCCGACCACAGTCCGATCTACATGGACTTAAATATCCAAAAATACACAAATAATACATTTTCTTGGAGGTTAAATTCAAATGTCCTGAAAGGACCATTGAAAGATGAATTGGAATCAGATATTCTCAGATATTTGGAAGATAACGATAATGGAGAAGTATCCCCTTTAATACTGTGGGATGCATGTAAAGCTGTAATAAGAGGAAAGATTATTGCAAAACTGGCAACCCAAAAGAAACTAAGACAAGAAAAACTATCCACATTAGAGTCAGAACTTAGGAACCTAGAAAAAGAACACAAAGGCAACACTCATTCTACTGACTCGCTCAAGATTAAGGAAATTAAAAACCAAATAAATGAGATCTACACAATAGAAATCCAGAAGAAACTTACATTTCTGAAACAAAAATACTATGAAGCAGGCAGTAAATCGGCAAAATTGCTAGCCTATAAATTGAGGAAACATCAAACAGAAAGAGCAATCTACAAAATCAGAGACCCAGTATCAAAGGAAATAAAATTCAGAATTCAGGATATTCTTAAAAACTTCGAGAATTACTATAAGAACTTATACTCCCACAAAAAACATAAAAACGCATCCGAGGCATTCCTAAACACATTAAACCTTCCCCAACTTACGGAGTCACAAAATAAAACACTACTGTCAGAAATACATCCTAAAGAATTGGAAAAAGCAATTATGAAACTTAAAGCTAACAAATCCCCAGGAGCTGATGGCTATACAGCAGAGTGGTACAAAACCTTTAAACAGCAACTATCTCCTCTCCTCCTGAAAACATTTAATTATGTCCTCCACACAGGGGAAATCCCCCCCTCCTGGAGAGAAGGGGTCATTGCAGTTATACCTAAACCTGAAAAGGATAAACTAGAGTGCTCCAACTACAGACCAATCAGTGTACTAAATCAGGACTATAAGCTTTTTACCATTATCCTTGCCAAAAGGTTAGAAAATATACTGACAGACCTAATTCATTTAGACCAAACAGGTTTTATAAGACAAAGACAGACACAAGACAACATTCGACGCACTTTACACATAATTCATCATATAAAAAAATATAACTTAAATGCAGTCATATTGGGATTAGATGCTGAAAAAGCATTCGATTCGGTTGACTGGTCTTTTCTATATAGAATCTTATCCAGTTTCAATTTTCATAACAACTTCATTAGAACTATACAGGCATTATATAAAAAACCAACAGCTAAAATAAGGATTAACGGTAATTTATCATCATCTTTTGAACTGGAAAGAGGATGTCGTCAGGGCTGCCCCCTGTCTCCACTGCTCTTTGCAATCTTCATAGAACCTCTGAGCCAATGGATAAGACAAAACCAAAAAATTCAAGGTATTACACTTGGTCAGAAGGAACATAAAATAGCACTCTTTGCTGATGACATTTTAATATACCTAGGGCAGCCGGACACTTCTTTACCAGAACTAACCTCAGTTTTTTCAGAGTATGGAGATTTATCGGGGTACAAATTAAATATGCATAAAACCCAAGTTTTAACATTCAACTATGACCCAAATCATTATTCACTAAGCAAACTCAAAACTAACTGGGAGTCGGAATCTATGAAATATCTGGGGGTCAATATCCCGAAACAACTCAACAAAATTATATCACTAAACTATGATCCACTGGTGACAAAAATAAAATCTGACCTAGCAAGATGGAATATGATACCATTCTTGGGTACTGCACAAAGAATTGAAGCAGTCAAAATGAATATCCTTCCACGTCTTCTATACCTTTTCCAAACAATACCGGTAGAACCTCCCAAAAAAACATGGCAGGAGCTGGACAGAAGGATCTCAAGATTCATATGGCAGGGCAAGAGACCTAGAATCAGATATAGAACCCTACAGCTAAACAAAGACAAAGGTGGGCTCGCGCTGCCAAATATCAGGGACTACTTTAAAGCCGCACAAATTAAAACTTTAGTAGAGATATGTAACCCAGTCTACACTGCACAATGGAAGGAGATCGAATGCCAAATAACAAGTGACATCCCCCTACAGGCGATAATAGGGAACAATGTCTTACCTAAGCTTTTGAATAACACTAACCCGTGGATAGAGACCCCGCTAAAAATTTGGTTTAAGATAGTCAGAGAGAATCAAACTAAAGAGCCCTATCGACTTCTGCAATGGATCGCCTATGATCAGGACTTTACTCCTAATAAAACAGACACCAGATTTACAAAGTGGAAGGAGAAAGGGCTGATAAAATATTACGATTTTTTTAAAGGGCAAATCTTAAGAAGTTTTGAAGATTTGAAAAAACAAGGCCTAATAAATCAAGACCTTTACAGGTTCTTCCAGCTTAGACACCACATAAACAATATACTTAAAAAGGAGGTTTTGGAAAGGGCCCAGTCAGGTGTTCTGAAGGTCTTCTTAATGGCATATAAAGGGATCCCAGGGATCAGATACATTTCTAAAATATACCAAGGTCTTCAAGACTTAAAAGGAGACAACACATCTTATATAAAAGAGAGATGGGAAAAAGAGGGGAATTTCACTTTACAACTGGAAATATGGGAAAAGCTAAATAAACAGCAATGGAAAAGTACCTCATCCCTGCAGTGGAGAGAATTTGGATGGAAAAACTTGGCAAGATTTTTCAGAACACCTGCACAAAACAAATTTACCCATAAGGGATTGAACTGTTGGCGCTTGTGTGGTGAAAAGACTGCAAATCATTTTCATGTGTTTTGGTCATGCCCAGTTATCCACCAATATTGGACCAAGGTACAGACAATATTGGGGAAAATATTCAAAATTACAGTTCCCTTTTCTTTTGTAACTTTGTATTTGGGTTTACTACCGGACCCACTGGAAAGACGAGGAGAAAAATACTTATTCAATGTTTTAATATTGGCAAGCAAAAAAGCTCTAACTAAAAAATGGATGTTGAAGGACTGTCCTACACCTGAAGATTGGACTAACGTGATCCAAGACATTTACTCGATGGAAAAGTTGACATTCGCACTGAGACAGGACATGGATGTGTTCATGAACTTTTGGCAACCCTGGACCGCATATGTGTCTTCCATTAGATCTAATCTTTGACAAATACCATTTCAATAATGGTTCCGCTCTTTGTTCCAAAGCTACTCAGATGCTCTTTTATCTTTATTTACTTACTTTTTCTTTTTGTTTGTTTTTTACTGGTTTGTTTGTTGTTGTTGTTTTTTTTGTTTTTTTTATTATTTGTTTGTTTTTTTTTCTCTTTAATTTCACTTTTTCTTTCACTTTAAAAAAAAAAAAAAGGGGTGTTGTAAGAATTAATCTTCCAATGTTGTCAGATATCAGAAAATAAGGGAACATGTGATGAAAATGTAAACACTGCATTGCTGTAACGACCTGTATACCCTTTACAAAAACTTAAATAAAAAAAAAAAAAAAAATAGAAAATAAACAAAATATATTTAATGAGCAAAATGTTGATGTGTTCAATACTTATTTTCCCTGCTGTACATCTTACGAGCCATCACATACTTTAACAACAGACCCCGTTGAGCCTGATTAGAACGGTTTCTGTGTTGAAGTACCTTGTCTGTTGTTGTTGTTGTATTTATTGTCGAACAAGTGCAGTGCTGTGAAAAAGAATTTCCCTTTGAGGACAGTAAAAGTCAAGTCATGATATACCACTGTACCAAACCCTAAGTAACTATTTTTCCTCATTAGTTAAATGTGGTTGGTCTTTTTGTTTAAAGCAGTTCCAAAATATAACTTTCGATGAGCTGTAGAAACCCTGAAGGTGCCTTTACTGTAGATTATGCTAATTTGCAAAACTGATTCAAGTAAATCTCTGTTGCCTGCCCTTCTGTATTGTACCCCAACAGAAACTAGAAAAGCACTCGGAGAGCGCAGACCTCCGCTAAGCGCCGCAGTTCCGGCCATACAGTCTTGAGATTCCTTGATCATGAAAACATATGAGAAGCAGTGGTTCAGTAGTTATTCTGGAAAATGGCATTTTCCGTAATGGCGGCCACAGTTCCTCCCATACAGTGTTTGTGTGTACGTTTTCAGATTCCTTGACCATGAAAACATATGACTAGCAATTTGATTCACAATGATAGGATTAGTGGTTGAGTAGTTATTGAGGAAAATGGCATTTTGCATAATGGCGGTTTAGCGCTACAGTTCCCCCCCATACAGTGTTTGTGTGTACGTTTTGAGATTCCTTGACCATGAATGAATGAATGAATGAATGAATGAATTTATTTCGGATAATACAGTACAGGTTAAAAGAAACTGTATAACAACAAGGTCAAATTAGACAAAGACTCCTTCTACTAAACAATTCCACGTGAGTTATCCGAAATGGGTGATGGCTGAAGCCGCAGCTTATATTGCCCACCCATATTCCATCCAAGAATTCAAAGAAAAAAGAGTAAACAAGACAAGAGTGATTACAATTTAGAACAAAGCTAAGACAAAGTGTGACTGAGAGAAAACAAAAAAAAAAAAGAAAACTAAGCTAAGCTAAGTGGTTACTATTCAAGACAAATCTAAGACAGAATGTCACAGAGAGGAAAAAAAAAAAAAACATATGAAAACATATGACAAGCAATTGGATTGACAATGATAGGATTAGTGGTTCAGTAGTTATTCTCGAAAATGGCATTTTGCGTAATGGCGGTTTAGCGCTACAGTTCCCCCCCCATACAGTGTTTGTGTGTACATTTTCAGATTCCTTGGCCCTGAAAACGTATGACTAGCAATTGGATTGACAATGATAGGATTAGTGGTTCAGTAGTTATTC
Source organism: Pholidichthys leucotaenia (assembly GCA_020510985.1). Taxonomy (NCBI): domain Eukaryota; kingdom Metazoa; phylum Chordata; class Actinopteri; order Cichliformes; family Pholidichthyidae; genus Pholidichthys; species Pholidichthys leucotaenia. The sequence goes on from CM035837.1 coordinate 117,901,633, forward strand.
TTGAAAATGGCCTTTTCGGTAATGGCGGCCACAGTTCCCCCCCATACAGTGTTTGTGTGTACATTTTCAGATTCCTTGGCCCTGAAAACGTATGACTAGCAATTGGATTGACAATGATAGGATTAGTGGTTCAGTAGTTATTCACGAAAATGGCATTTTGCGTAATGGCGGTTTGTGGACGGTGATCCGGATCACCACCAAAATCTAATCATCTGTAGGATACCCCATTTGTGACAATCTGTGAAAATTTTATGAAAATCCGTCCATAACTTCTTGAGTTATCTTGCTAACAGACAAACAAACAGACAAACAAACAAACAGACAAACCAACGCCGATGATCACATAACCTCCCCCTTTGGCGGAGGTAAATACACATATTTGTCTTGATTTGTAACTGGAATGTCAGTTTCTTTCTTTGTCTTACCTTTTATTCCCTCTTTTTGCAGCTGCGGATGGAGTATCTCTCCCTTATGCACTCCATAATTCGCACCACGGACTACTTGGAGCACCAGCATCGGCTGTCAGACCTGCAGGCAGTGCTGCAGAGGATTCTCAGGGAGGAGGAAGATCCAGGAGAGGATGAGGGGAACGCTACAGCCAAACAGATGGATAAGCTAATTGTGCAGCAGATATACAAGGAGTTTCCCAAGATCTGTGAGAACTAGGACTAACTGTATCAGTATGACGCACACACACTGTAGTCTGTTCCTGTTTATTGCAGGGAGATACGATAAAGCCCGAAAAAAAAGGGATTCTGTGTGTTGTGTCAATCAGGGATAATGTGTTTTTGTTGGGCAATCAAGAGTTTCAAAAATTCACCTAATGCAATCCACAAAAATAAAATAATCAAGAAACAAATGACACTATGATTGCATGACTTTAACCTCATCATCACAAGCTTCAGCATTTGATGTAATGATGCTAAATGTCTCTGAACTCCTCTGTCATATAACAATTCAAGCTGTGGGGGCAATTTTGAGGGTTTTAATTGTAAGATGTACCATCTTACTGGGATTGCTGGGACTTCATAACTTGAAACCACCTTTCCTCCACAGTCTGATGGAACATGCACTCACACCACCTGTTGGCATGTTACGGTCATGATTGGCTACAGCACGAAAACAGAAGACCAGAGAAGGTGCAGGAGTATATATATCTTCCTTTCAGTTCACCTAATATAACATATACTGAAAATTTATTATCACTTTTTGACACATCTACCGATACTTTGACATTTTGATTTTACGGCATTTTTCATTTTAGAAGACCTTTAATCTGTGCATCAGTGATGTTTTCTTTGGTGTGTTTAAGAAGAGAAAGAAAATGGGGAAAAATGCACAAAATCCTAGAAAGTGTTTTCCTGAACTGGAAATTTATCAAAGCCAAACTATAGAGGCCAAACCAGCCAAATGTGAAGTGAATTCTCAGCAATAATGACCTGATGACCCTTTCTATGAACTAACTGCATGGCGTTAAAAGTATTTTGGAATTTTGCCTTATAATTATCCTAACTAATCTAACAACCACATTTTTTGAGTGTGAAGATTTGTAATAGGAAAGAAAATCTGTGGTTACGACTCATAACAACAATAATAATGATAATGGTGCCATTATTTGCACCTTGAGAGAATACCATGCTTCCCTTTCAGTGGGACCAAAGTACTGTGTGTCACTGTCGGTATTATTTTCTTCTCCTGTATGCCTGCATTAATCACACGTAAAGTTATGTAGAACTTGAAGAAGTTCACCAATCTAGTGGAAAAAAGCACTTTGATTCATGTTCTGTTGATGCAATCCTTTAGCTGAAAAAGTAGCTGCTGCATATTGAGTCTCACCTGTGGCCGTCTGCTCTTTTCCCAGTCTGCCATCTTCTGACACTTCCATAAAACTCGTTCCTATTCTGTAAACATCAGAAGTTTGACTGTTTACCTGCTGCAACAAGGCTTCATAACAACCTGCTGTAAAATGGCCGTTTTCAGCTCTGGCTTCTTGGAGATGTTCTGCACTTATTACACTAATCCGTATTATCAGTATTTCAAGTTATAAACTCACTGTCCTACTGAAAATCAAGAGAAAAAACGAGGAACTATGATATAAAACATTAACAGCAACAAGTTCCTTCTCATCTTTTTTTCCCAGTAGTGCTGTGATAGATGTTCTCCTATTTTAAACTTCATCTGATTTTGATCTTGGAATGGCTTCTTCATCGGTAAGGCCAGCACCGATTAGAAGTAATATCTGTTATTAGTTCATGTCTGAGTCATCCATTCTTTTACTGTATGTGTGAGACTGTGGCTGAATGGGATTATCTGGAAAAAGTGCTGCGACTGTGTAATAATTAAACTAATAAAGCTCTATTTTAACAGTGAAAATTGTTGGATTAATTTTTTCTTTTTTAGGTGAGAGAGGGACTGTGTCAGGCTTTGCCCCGAGAAAATGTTTTTCTCTTTAACAAGGTTTATTTAACTGGGTATAACCCTGTCACATCATTTGATCATCTAAGATGGAGGTGGCATGTATGTGTCATGTTTAGCAATGACGCATCTTCCATAGTGGAAGCAGAGCCTGAGGATAACGAGGATGACTTGTCCATCACTGGGGCTGAGGTTGCTGAAGTTGTTAAAAAAAAAAAAACAAAAAAAAAAACTCTTTGGTGGCAGGGCCCCGGGGATGGATGACGTTCGCCTTGGGTACCTCAAGGCTCTGGATGTTGTAGGGCTATCGTGTTTGACACTCCTCTGCAACATCACACAGAAGTTGGAGGCAGTACCTTTTGTATGGACTGTAGGGTGTGTTCCAATTTCAGGGATCACACTCCTCAGCCTCACTGGGAAAATCTATGCCATGGTACTGGAGAGGAGAGTCCAGCCGTTGGTCAAACCTTGGATTCGGGAGAAACGATACGGTTTTCGTCCTGGCACATTGGACCAACTCTTCACCCCTCAAAGATCCTTGAGGGTTTGTGGGAGTTTGCCCCATCTAGGAGTTGAAGATACTGTCATCTGCCTGCTGCAACAAGCCCATCTGCACCTGGATGGCGGAGGAGACACTGTGAGAATCACATTCTTTAATTTTTCAAGTGTGTTTAACACCATCCAGCCACTGCTGCTGGGTGAGAAGCTGCGGGGGATGGGGGGGTTGACAGCTCTGTGATCTCCTGGATTACCGACTACCTGACAGGCAGGCCACAGTTTGTCTGGCTGGGCAGTGTCTTGTCTGATGTGGTGGTTAGTGATACGGGAGCTCCACAGGGGACTGTGCTTTCTCCTTTTCTCTTCACCTTATACACCACTGACTTTCAGTACAACACCAAGTCATGCGACCTGCAGAAATTCTCTGATGACTCGGCTGTTGTTGGGTGTATAAGAGGGGGAGAGGAGGGAAGGTACCAGCCAGCGAGCTAGCCGGCTGGCTGGCACAGCTATTGATGCCGCCAAGGACACAGTCCAAGGATGGATAACTTTTTCACACGAGTTGTTCAAAACTCCTGATACAAAGATATACAGTAATGATATAGAGTGAAGTACGTGGCGGTAATGCACCTGTAAGCTGGTTGCCAACCGCCAATCAAATGTCAAAGAAGAAGAAGTGGTACAGGGCACTGGTAGACAGATTTGTGGAGTGGACCGAGCAGAATCACCTGAAGCTGAACGTCCGCAAGACCAGAGAGATGGTGATTGACTTCAGGAAGAAGAGGACGCCTTCACAGCCACTGCAGATTAAGGGGGAGGATGTGGAGGTAGTGGAGGACTGCAAACACCTGGGTGTCATGATCAGCAATGGACTGGTCTGGAAATCTAACACTGATGCTGCGAACAAGAAGGAGATGAGCAGACTGTACTTTCTGAGGAAGCTGAGATCCTTCAACGTGTGCAACAAGATGCTGGAGCTTTCCTACCAGCCTGTTGTTGCCAGCGCTATCTTCTTTGCTGCTGTCTGTTGGGGTAGCAGTATCAGAGCCAGCGACACAATCACACTTGACAGGATTATCAAGAAGGCTGGCTTTGTAATTGGTCTCAGGCTGGAGACCTTTGAGACTGTAGTTGAGAGGAGGACACTGAACAAATTGTTAGCCATCATGGACAACCCTGATCACCACACACTGGACTGACAATGGAGCACTTTCTCCAGCAGACTGCTACAGCTTTGCTGCCGAATGGTCAGGTTCAGGGAATCTTTCCTGCCACATGCCATTTCACTATACAGTAACTCACTCTAATGTTGAATTCTGGTCATAACAATGCTGTCATACTCCACCTTGCAGTCTAATTGGTACCTCACATTGTACCCTGCACCTGATATTGTATAGCAAGTACGATGTATCCGTCTATACGAGTCATCATCTGCAATATATATAAAATCTAGACTGGTTTACTTTCCTGGGTAATTCCTTTATTCTGTGCGTTTCTGTCATTTTGGTTGTCTGTCATGCTGCTGCCACACTAATTTCCCAGTTTGAGATCAATAAAGTACATCTACTGTATCTATCAACCAATCTACATGTGTTTTGTGGACTTGGAGAAAGCATTCAACTGCATCCCTCATGGTTTATTGTGGGAGGTGCTTCAGGAGTATGGGGTATTGGGTTTGTTGCTATGAGCTATCTAGTCTCTATATGACCACTGTGAGACACTGGTTCGTGCTGCCAACAATCAGTCAAAGTTGTTCCCGGTGAGAGCTGGACTCCGTCAGGGCTGCCCTTTGATCATGTTCATAATATTTATGGACAGGAATGGAAGGTATCATGCTGGGTGACCACAGGATCTTGACTCTTCTGTTTGCATTTGATGTCCTGTTAGCTTTATCAAGAAATGACCTACAGGTCTTACTGGTAGAGTTTGCTACTGAGTGTAAAGCAGCTGGGATGAGAATCAGTCCATGGTGCTCAGCTGGAAAAAGGTGGATTGTGCTCTCCAGGTTGGGGATGAAATTCTGCCCCAAGTGCCCTGCCCTAAGGGTTTTATTCATGAGTGAGGGGAGAAGGGAGTGGGAGATTGACAGATGGATTGGAGAGTATCTGCAATGATGTGGACGTTGTACTGTTCTGTCTTGGTGAAGAGGGAGCTGCGCTCCTAAGCATAGCTGTTAATATACAGGTCAGTCTATGTTCTTACTCTCACCTATGGTCATTAACTTTGGGTAATGGCCAAGTGAATGAGATCACGGATACAAGCAGTTGAAATGAGCTTTCTCTCTAGGGTGGCTGGACTCACCATTAGAGATAGGGTGAGGACCTCAGTTGTCTCGGAGAGGCTCAAAGTGGAGCTGCTGCTCCTCCACATTGAAAGGAGCCAGTTGAGGTGGTTTGACCATCTGATCAGGATGCCTCCAACATGAGCTGTATTGGACACCTCTCACCAGGAGGAGACCCCAGGGCAGACCAAGGCAGAGACTGTCTCCCCCAGCTGGCATAGGAATGCCTTGGTACCCTCCTTGGAGAGCTGGAGGAGGTGGCTGTGGAGAGGAAAGTCTGGGCTTCCCCATTTGGACTGCTGACACCATGACTTGGATCCCACAATGATGGATGGATGGATGGAAGATGGGGGTGTCCAAGCTATGTCCCTTAAGCTGTTTTTATGCGGCCCCGTAGAAATTTATAAAAATAAAATGGAATATGGCCCATGACAGTATAAATTCCCTTCCACAGCATGAGAGACCATGTGGTGTACAGGAGCGGCACCTATGTCCTTTTATCTGACCCTTAGGCCACACAGCTACTGTGAGTAGTGAAAGCTACAGTGGGAGGTCAATCCTCTGGTAGCTCTGTGTGTTAACTTTCCTTTCCCCGTTCTATTACGCTGAGCACCAAGCTAGAAGGCAGAAGTACCTTTTTTATATGGTCTTTGGTATGAACCAGCTGGGGTGTGAACCCACAACCTCCCAGCTATGAAGTGGATACTCTACCACTAGGCCACCACTCTGGTCTGTCCATGACAGTGTATTTGACTTAAAATGTGATGCACTTGTTAACAAGTGCATCAACTAACTAACAAGTGTTAGTTTTAACACTAATGGGTGAACATTTTCAGATTTTAAAGTGATTCATGTGAGCCATGGCCATATTTTAAAAGATTAAAATCCAAGAACAGACCATTTTGTAGGGAATGGGTCCTTTAAGGAAAATTTTTATTGTTGCACCAGCGCAAAATCGTTTTTGAATGAGGTGAACTTAAAAATTCTATCTGTATTAAATTTTTTTTTTTTTTTTTTTAAGGAAAGAAGTACTGTTCTACTGCTGTGTGGAAGGAAAACAAGCGCCCTGAAATGTCAGAAGGTAGCTCATTTTATTTCTGATAGTTGATGAATAGACGCTGATTTTGACAAACTTTGAGAACACTGTAAATTACAAGGTACATGAGTGTAATATTGTGACGTTTGCAGGGTTCACACAAAGACAATGGAGCAGATGGCTGTGATCAACCTGATTTATTTTTCACACACCCCAACCCCCAACCTGCAACTTAGTACACAGAGCCGGGGAGGTCATTCTCACAGACCTCTGTTTACATCACGGTTACACACACATGATACATCTTGCCCTAATCCTGCTAAACACTGCTGGGCCATTATAATGCAGTTATAATGACACAGCAGTATAACTCAGAAGTAACACATTTAACACACACAGTAACGTTTCAAACTGGCAAAGCATGCTGGGAAATCCCTGGCTCCCTTAAAATGGCCCCGACGTTACACTGCCCCCCCCCCTGGACTGGTTTCTGTCCCCAGAAAATTCAAAGTCCACTTTCAGAAATCCAACGCGAGTCAGCCCGGTGCCAGGGCGGCATGCACGGGCCATCTGAGTCTCGGTCAGAGCATCTGGTTGGGGTAGGGTTCCGGTTTGGCCATCAGCGGGCGGATGGACACATCTGACAGCCTCTGTAGGACCACGCACAGTCCCTTCCCTGGCAGCGGGAGTCCCAGGCCCGCTCCGGCTGACTCCCACCGCTGCCAGTTCTCCCAGGCGGCCGCTGGCCCGCATCCATGCGTCCAGCCTTTGCCGCGCCTGGAAAGTGGCCGCATCTTCGTCCTGCTCACTCCGCTGCATCGCTCCTGCGCCTCTGTGACGTCATCTGCCGGGGGAAGCATCTGCAGGAGGCGGCTTTTTCCCCGTCCATGCCACCTCGCTCTAATTTAACGTCGGCGAGGGGCCAGTTTGTCGTGCGCTGTGTGCGGGGTTAGTACCATGCCATGTACCCTGGCTCTGTGCAGCGGAAGCCGTCCTTCCTCGCGTCGCCACGGCTGTCTCCTTCGTGCACGCGCTGCTGTGATCTGCCGTAGCTCCTCCTCCACTCGCTCTCAGCACGGTGGTTTCCTCTGATGATCAGTGCGGCAGCCAGCTCGACCTGGGCCAGGCGGTCATCCAACAGGTTCTCGCCGTTGTAGCGGGGAATCTTGGCCCGCTGCTGAATGGATGAGACTGTCATCTCCCGGTCGATTGCCGCTCCTAGTCGCTCTGGAATCGCCAGCCCGTCCTGCCCTGAAAAGGGTGGGAAGCGGGGCTGGTTTGCTCTGCTCCGTCCATCGCGGCGAAGCTCTCCAGGGGCCGGCGTCTCAGCTCTACACTCCGTTCCCGGCTGAGCGATGAATCGCTCCGGCCGCTGTACCTCCGCCTGGATCCTCATCTCGCTCCATATCCCACTTCTGACACCAGTGGAACGTGCTGCTCGACATGGCGACGTCCCACCGGGAGATTCGAACTCACGCCTCCTGCTCCGGAGTCCCGCACCCTACCTGTGTCGCCAATAGGGTCAACCCACTTGGCAAGCCAAGTAGGGTGCTCATATTGAGTTTGCTACACTACTCCCCTCTGGTTCTCGACATTGTCCCGATGTCAGCGCCCCATTACTGCTTTGGACAGGAGATCCCACTTCTGACACCAGTGTGACGTTTGCAGGGTTCACACAAAGACAATGGAGCAGATGGCTGTGATCAACCTGATTTATTTTTCACACACCCCAACCCCCAACCTGCAACTTAGTACACAGAGCCGGGGAGGTCATTCTCACAGACCTCTGTTTACATCACGGTTACACACACATGATACATCTTGCCCTAATCCTGCTAAACACTGCTGGGCCATTATAATGCAGTTATAATGACACAGCAGTATAACTCAGAAGTAACACATTTAACACACACAGTAACGTTTCAAACTGGCAAAGCATGCTGGGAAATCCCTGGCTCCCTTAAAATGGCCCCGACGTTACAATATGGAGGGTATGGGCTGCACGGTGGCGCAGTGGTTAGCACTGCGGCAGCACAGTTTACCCTTGGCCGGGGGATTGTGGGGATCGTGGGATCGTGGGTTCGATCCCAGCCCCCGACCAACAGTGATCTGTGTGGAGTTTGCATGTTCTCCCCGTGTTGCGTGGGTTTACTCCGGGATTTCTCCGGTTTCCTCCCACATGCCAAAAACATGCATGTTAGGTTAATTGGCTGTTCTAAATTGTCCCTAGATATCTGTTTCCTATAGGCCCTTAGAATAGAGGGTTAGTATTAATGAAAGCGCTTTGAGTGGTCTTTGTGACTAGAAAAGCGCTATATAAGTGCAGGTTAGTTAGTTAGTTAGTTAGGTATGTCAGTCATGAAAAGTAACAAGTACCCATATAGCAATGCAACCAATAGAGAAGGGTAAATAAGGAAAAGAACAGGAAGAAGAGAAAGTGTACAAGTCCCAAAGATTATACAGTTTTTAAAGCTTTTTTTTTTAAATAGAAAGGATAAATTGTGGTTAACTAAAGTTCCATTTCCTTTATGAGTAAAAGAAAGTGTGGTGTGTTATTTGGAAATTTACATTTGTGAGTGTATAATTTATCAAATATTGAATTAAATTAACATGCATTAGAATTTTTACAGTTACCATCAGTGTAACCAGATAATGGTTTTATAATACAGGACAAAATTTGGAAGGATGTTGTTGATTAAATTGCCGATGTCTTTCCATAATGCTAGTGAAAAAGCACAACACAAAAATAACTGGGAGCAAATCTCTGGGGTAGTCCCACACAATGAGCAAGTTTATATCACTTATATTTATGTAGAATTTTTTTTTTCCCCACCTGTGAGTTAGTTTAAATTGTGGAGGAAGAAAGCAGACGAGACACGAGCTGACGACACAGAACTTTTTTTCTCCTCCAACACAGAACAGACTGACTCTGAGTGCCAGAGTGAACTCCTTTATACACTTTCTTCCCGCCTCTGGCACCCAGGTTAAACACATTAACATACCATTTACCAAGCATGTACGCACATCAACACACACATTAACACACACGTCACAGACCGAGGCTTAATACAATACATTCGCGCCCCTGCGCCCTCAGGTGTGAACCTGGCACAGCGGGGGCGAAAGGCACAACTTTACCTCTCGCCTCTTCCCCCATTACCATCTCTGACTACCTTCTTCCCCAACACCCTTTAGTCCTGGGCGGGGTGCCATCTCCTTTGCGTCACCACAAAATGAGACATCCATCACCTGGTCTGTAAGGAGAAAAAAATGTGACAGAGTCCACGTCCTTTTTCCAATCAACATGTTTAGCAAAGTTACTCCAACAAAATATGGATGAGGGAAGAATGGATGCATATGAACTGGCCACTAATAACGGTAGAGGGCGAAAAATCCCTGTACAGCCAAATCTTCCTCACTGTACAGGAAGCGGAAGAAACTCCCATGTTTCCACTCGGACATCAAACAGAGGCGCACTCGTGTTGCGGTCACACCGGTCCGGGGCTCTAATTGGGTGAAAGGTCTTTTTTTCTCCTGTGGAGAACCGGTGCAGGGTTTCTGCTGTGTCTTGTTTGACTCGGGTCGTCCTCCTCGGCTCCACTCCGTCTCCGTGTCTCCTCCAGAACAGCAAAGATGTCTAAACAGCCGCAGCCCATCAGCCCGCTGAAGAACTTCTTCGCTGGAGGTTTTGGGGGAGTCTGCCTGGTGTTTGCAGGACACCCGCTGGACACCATCAAAGTAAACACTGAATACTGGCTGTGTGTTTGTGCTCGTTTAACACAGTGGCTCTGCAGGCTGCAAATGGACATAATCGGAAGATCTGTGTTTTATATGTAAACTGCTTCAGGTTCAATAAGTCAGGTAACCTTTAACCCACATTCAGGCTGATGCATGACTCAGGTCACATGAATGGAGCTGCGATGCTGCCAGTGTATTACAGTGATTCGTCTATTACTGCGGAGTAGAGCTGAGAAATACTTCAGACTGAGTTATAGTCCACTACCAGTGTGTGAGGCGGCGTCTGAAGGGTTTCAACACAGTTTTCACTTGAGTTCGGGGGTTTCCAACCTGTGGCTCTTTTGCTGATAACCTCCAGTCTCCTATGGGTGGGACATCGAGGAAAAACACGCAACTTTACAAGAAAGAAATTGAAAGTTTTAGCCACCTTCCACAAATCTGCAAGAAAAGAATTTACAAATTTACAGTGGAAATATATCACATTCTCAAATTTACAAGAAATAATGTAAAATGAAATAAATGTAATAAACTATTAAAAGTTACAAATTAAATAAAAGCAAAAATTGTTCATGAGAAATGTCTAAAACTTGCAAAAAAAAAATTTAAAATTACAAATGAAAAGTCTAAAATTTAAGAGGAAAAAAATATACAACTTACAATGCAAAATAAAATTTAGAGTCAAGTTGCAATTTTTTGAAGGGAAAAAAGTTGCAAATTTACAAGAAAGAAATCTAATTTATGAGGAGAAAAACTATTTTGGAAAAACTACAAGGAAAACAAATTATAATTTGTCAGGAAATTTTTTTTTGCAAAAATTCAAATTAATTAAAAAAGTTTAAAAATATTAGAAAAAAATTAAAATTACAGTAGAAGCTATAAATTTAGGAGAAATACTTCACAAATTTAGACAACAGCTAATGGTAAAATACGAAAAATTTTAAGTTTTAAAGTCAGATTTATGAGGAAAGTTGAAAATTCAAGAAAAAAAAATTTCCAATAAAAGTCATAAATATGTTTGAACTTTTAAAAATTTACTTGCTGCATCATAAAACTCAAACATTTTTCTGTCCAAAAATTGCTCAAAATGAGAAATTGATCAATTAGACAGCTTTATTTGTTGATATTATTATGAAGCTTGGAATTAAATATTTTGCTGTGCTGATTTATCCAAAACTCTTTTTAACAAGTTTGTCTTTTCAAGTTCAGGTTACTTTATTTGTACCTGTAGGTAGATTTGTTTTGCAGTCAGGTGACGTCCTTTTAGACACATTTCCAAACCACAATTACATTCAACATGAACACAAACACAGGCACATATGAAGCTGACTATAAACACGATAAAAGTTCTCAAGGCTCCACCGATCTGAACATAAGACAAAGAGATAATAGAAAAAACAAAGAGTAAGAGAGAAGGGTCATATTAAAAAAAGTTAAAAACTAAGTCAAAGAGATTAAAAACTCAATAAAAGTCTAAAACCCAATAAAAGATTTGAAACCCAAATAAAAAACCTACAAGAATGAATAAATATAAAATAAAAATTGATAAATAGATAACTAAATTATGTGCAATATATTGCTACATCTTGTTCAACTCTTTAACAGCAGCAGGAACAAAGCTGTTTTTGTAGTGCTGGGTTTTACATTTTGGGACAACAAACCTCCGTCTGGAGGGGAGAAGCTGAAAGTTGCAGTGCAAAGGGTGGGAGTCATCATTTAAAATGGAGGTAGCCATCCTCTGTACTTGTCTGGTGTACAAGGATGTCAGGCTCAGCTGTGACTCACCAAGCAAACGACTGGACCATCTAACTACCTGGTCTAAGGATTTCCTCTGTTTCAGTTTTATCTGACCAAACCATGACACTAAAGAAAAGGATAAAACAGATTCAATAAAAGCCCGATAAAACATTGTCATTATGGTTTGGTCAATTTGGAAGTGTGCGAGTTTCCTTAAACAATGCAAATGTTGCTGACCCTTTTTGCACACCCTTTCACAGTTCTCTTCAAAGTTCAAATTACTATCAATAATCGTCCCAAGATATTTGTAAGACTGCACACATTCAGTGGTCTGGCCTTTTAGTACAGTGACTTTGTGCCTGGGAGTTTTCCTCCTAAAGTCAATAATTATAACTTTAGTTTTTGTCGTATTCAGCTGCAGGTAGGAATCCTCACACCAGTGAACAAAATCATCAACTACTGGGCCGTGGCCACTCTCACCATCCTGAAGGAGACTGACAATAACTGAATCATCAGCATACTTTATAATGTGTCTGTTGTCGTGTCTGCTCCGACACATGTTTGTGTACAGGATGAAGAGTAGTGGTGACAACACACACCCCTGAGGAGAGCCAGTAGAAGAGCACTTTTGGTCAGACAATGTACCATTGGCCCTTACTCTCTGTGTCCTGTTGGTTAAAAAATCCAGAATTTTGTAGATGCCATACTAGCACAAAATTACACACAAACCACTTCCTTTCAGACCTGTAGATGCATTTGTATTGTGAACATGATTGTGACGTTAAAAAAAAACAACTTCCACATCATCATATCTTTTTCTCTCAGGTGCGTTTACAGACTCAACCCAAACCAAAACCCGGAGAGAGCCTCCTTTATGCTGGGACCATCGACTGCTTTAAAAAAACTTTAGCTAAAGAGGTGACACTGCATGCTGCTGGGATTTATTTTACATAATGTAAAGTTGCTTTCTTTTTGGCCCTGACATTTCCTCATCATTTCACCCCCCTACAGGGTGTGAGGGGACTCTATAAGGGAATGGCAGCCCCGATAATCGGAGTAACACCCATGTTCGCCATCTGTTTCTTTGGATTCGGGCTGGGCAAGAAATTACAACAGAAAACACCGGATGATATCCTTACGTAGGTGATTGTTGAGTTAAGATGGACCGATTTTAACATAGTTGTTTTTTTTTTAGATTCTTATAGTTTGTATCTAAATCTGATTCACTCTCTCCTCTGTTGCAGGTATCCACAGCTGTTTGCAGCTGGGATGTTGTCCGGGGTGTTTACCACAGCTATCATGGCCCCCGGAGAGCGTATCAAATGTCTCCTACAGGTCCGATGTCATTCTTTGTGTGTGTGAGTGAGCGAGTGAGTGAGATTTGTTTTGGCACTGTAACGAAGAGGTTCTTCGTTACTTATAGAAATTGGCTCCTAGATATTTGAGCCCTACGCATTTGCTCTTTGACTTTGACTTTGAACTTTAAATGAGCATTTGCACAAATACAACTTTAACACAACAGGTCTGAATTATTTATTGATATTTTTATAAGAACACTTACACCACAGTTGTCCTAAGTATTTGTTGAACATTTAAACAGTTTTAAAACATTCCGTTTTCCGGGCTGGCAGGTACCTTGATGGGCAGCACCTGCAAGAAAGTGTTTTTGGTGTAGTTATAAGTGCAAAGTAATAAGTGACTTTCGCATCTCGGCTCGCACAAAGCATCATGGGAACGTGGCTACCAAACATTCTCTATCAATACATTTAATTTATGGAAAGTTCCTGATCTACGAGCATATTGTATGCATAGGGGTCTTCCCGGTTGTACCGGAAACGCAAGGATGAACTAGTTGCGCTTGCATTCGTGGCCACGTTGCAGAAATTGGCCAAAATGGCCCCCCGTACGTACGCTGGCGTAACAGATTTTTTTGTTGTCAAAGAACCAAGCACCCTTACTTGCGAGACTCTGAAACGACTACAAAGAAGGTAAGCTAGTGGTTTGACAGGTCAATTTTGGTTTTGTCATTCAGAGTAAATTTCACTACAAGGCATAGCCCGCTTATTACTTAGGTCTATAGGTTGATACTACTATAGTTTAAGTACCACACGTTTTCAATGATTTGCAATTTTGTTTTATACCTGCCTACTTATCAATGGCCTTAATTACATGTGTGTGTAGATCAAGCTTCATTACCAATATACAAAGAACTAGATCCTAGATCCAGGCCTGCCTGTCCATACCTACTACTTCAGGGTTTAGACACTTGAACAATACACAACACTATTTAATTATGTTATAGACTTACTGCTTTAATCCAACAATTACATCCGTCCGGATCCTTCAGCTCCGTGGGGAGTGTATATAACGTGAATGGCGGTGGACATGTACACACGCTGGTCTCGAAGTTACACGGATGTATGCTGCAAGTTTGCTTTTTCCACCGCTCTAGATGATGCATGCCGTTCCCACACTTCACTACGGCACAGTGTGCACCTGGCATAACAGCGATTTTAAGCTTAAAGCAGACTTTAAACGGCAATTCTTCAGGTGTGACAGTACTGTTTGTATACAAAAGCAAGCCAGCTACCAGAATGTTTGGTAGTCGTGAACTTTGAACTCACATAGTCCGCACATGTGCACTCGTAATGCAAAAGTCGCTTATTGAAAGCCTTCACTTATGTCTTCTTGTCTTGTGCTGTGTTTGAAGTGTTCACTCCCTCCCCATATAGTCTACTATATAGTGAATCAGCCATCTTGTAGTGCTGTTCGAAATCTTAACTGAAAATTTCATTCACTATATAGTACACTCAAAATATGCCACAATGCATTTTGAAAAGTAGTGTACAATGGATGGTCACTACATTAGCCATTATATCCCATAATGCAATGCACAGCTAACAGATCAGTGAGAGGAGAGCTTCACATGAATGAATGAATGAATCTTTATTTCGGATAGATTAAAAGTAAAGATTAAAAGAAAGGAACAGAATAATATAACAAAGGGGAAAGAAAAAAAAAATCTTACAAGGTCAAATTAAACAATAACTCCTCTGATTATACAGTTCAACATAAGTTATCCGAAATGGGTAATGGCTGAAGCCGCAGCTTATATTGCCCACCCATATTCCATCCAAGAATTCAAAAGAAAAACAAAACAAGAGTGATTAGAATTCAGAACAAAGCTAAGACAAAACATGACAAAAAACTAAGCTACAACACAACACAGACTGAATATGATAATCCTTATGTGATTTTACATGTCATGTTGTATATATGTACATGATTTTAATTCAGGTCCAAAAGCGTTCCACAATCTAACTCCTTGCACTGAGACACAGCGTTGCTTGGTGGTAGTTCTCACTGAAGGTTTTTCAAATATACATCCATCCATCCATCTTCTTCCGCTTAATCCTTTTCGGGTCATGGGGGGGCTGGAGCCTATCCCAGCATCTTTGGGCGAGATCCTCTGAAATGATATTGTTTCTCCCTTATTTGGAACAACTTTTGGATATTTGCGGGCAGTGATAGATTCTTTACTTTAAACATTATTACTGCAGTTTTAAAGTCAACCAGATCTTTCAGCTTGAGAGCTTTTAATTTAAGAAAAAGTGGGTTTGTTGGTTCCCTGTAAGCAGCTTTGTTTATTATTCTAATAGCTCTCTTCTGAAGCATGAAGATTGGATATATGTTTGTTTTATATGTATTTCCCCATACTTCAGTACAATATGTCATGTATGGGAGTATTAATGAATGATACAAAGTATATAGTGTGGGTTGATTCAGCAAATATTTCACTCTGTGTAGTATTGCAATTGATTTAGATGTTTTACCTTTAATATAATTAATATGTGACTTCCAACACAGTTTATTATCAATTATTACTCCAAGAAATTTAGTTTTGGATACCCTTTCAATCTCTACACCATTTACACTGACTGAGTTTAGATACTGAGTTGTTGTGATGGTTGTTAAAAACTATAAATTTTGTCTTACTTAAATTGAGCATTAATTTGTTTGAATCAAACCACAGTTTAAGCTTTCCTAATTCCTTTCCGAGTGTATCCAAAAGTTGTTCCAAATTGTTTCCACTGCAAAATAAATTAGTGTCATCGGCAAACAATATTAAATCAGTTTTTTCCGAAACTTTACACATATCATTTATATACATATTGAATAACAATGGCCCCAAAACTGAACCCTGTGGGACTCTACAAGTAACCTTCAGTAACTGTGAGTTTTTGCTACCAACACATACAGACGTGGACAAAATTGTTGGTACCCCTCTGTTAATGAAAGAAAAACCCACAATGGTCACAGAAATAACTTGAATCTGACAAAAGTGGTAATAAATAAAAATTCTACGAAAATTAACCAATGAAAATGAGACAATGCTTTTGAATTGTGGTTCAACAGAATTATTTTAAAAAACAAACTCATGAAACATGCCTGGACAAAAATGATGGTACCCCTAGAAAAGACTGAAAATAATGTTACCATAGGGACATGTTCAACCAAGATGTGTCCTCTAATTAACATCACAGGTGTCTACAAACTTGTAATCAGTCAGTCGGCCTATTTAAAGCGAGGTAGTCGGATACCCAAAAGCCAAAGGTGTATAGAACACATATATTAGGATTTGTATGTGAAATTTTGGCATTGAAACTGCTCCCGTTTAGCTGTAATTAATATTAAAAAATGATATTTTGGGGACGAAAGAATTCAAGCGTCCCTGCATTTGTTTACTTCTCGGGGCCGCCGCCAGAGAGCGAGCCGTGTGCAAAATGCAATCGTGTTGTTAATATAGCACATTTTTTGTGGAAATGTTACTATTATTAGTTGTGAAATGTGTTATAAAACAATTAGACGACGATACTATGGCTCTTCCTGCTGTTCCCGTTTCACTGTTTTTTTCCGTATGTAAAATACTGGATCCCTACGGCCCATTGGTGCACGAAGTATCCTGGCCAATGTAAACAGCCACGGACCAAAAAACGTACATTTGCTCGTGGAACAGGTCATTCACACTCGCAGACAATCACGCTATATGTGTCTATAGGATTTTCTTTCCATGCACGCAAAAATTTTTTTTTTTCCCGGATCCGACTACCTCGCTTTAAAGGGTGACAAGTAGTCACTGTGCTGTTTGTTGACATGGTGTGTACCACACTAAATATGGACCAGAGGAAGCAAAGGAGAGAGTTGTCTCAGGAGATTAGAAAGAAAATTATAGACAAGCATGTTAAAGGTAAAAGCTATAAGACCATCTCCAAGCAGCTTGATGTTCCTGTGACTACAGTTGCACATATTATTCAGAATTTAAGACCCATGGGACTGTAGCTAACCTCCCTGGACGTGGCCACAGGAGGAAACTTGATGAAAAATGGAAGAGACGGATAATACGAATGGTAACAAAAGAGTCCAGAACAACCTCTAAACACATTCATGGTGAACTCCAAGGTCAAGGTACATCAGTGTCAGATCGCACCATCCGTCATTGAGCCAAAGTGGACTTCATGGGAGACGACCAAGGAGGACACCACTGTTGAAAATAAATCATAAAAAAGCCAGACTGGAATTTGCCAAACTGCATGTTGACAAGCCACAAAGCTTCTGGGAGAATGTCCTATGGACAGACGAGACAAAACTGGAATTTTTTGGCAAGGCACATGGATCGTGGGATCGTGGGTTTGATCCCAGCCCCCGACCAACAGTGATCTGTGTGGAGTTTGCATGTTCTCCCCGTGTTTGCGTGGGTTTACTCTGGGATTTCTCCGGTTTCCTCCCACATGCCAAAAACATGCAGGTTAGGTTAATTGGAGACTCTAAAGTGGCCCTAGGTGTGAATGTGTGTGTGAATGGTTAAGGGATAGCGCCGTATCGTGGCTGCTTCATCCATCCAGGTGGTGGATGCCCTCAATTTACCCTCTGGGGATCAATAAAGTATACTAAATCTAAAAAAAAAAAATCTGTGTTCACAGATGCAAAAATGAAGCATACCAAGAAAAGAACACTGTCCCTACTCTGAAACATGGAGGAGGTTGTGTTATGTTCTGGGGCTGCTATGCTGCATCTGGTACAGGGTGTCTTGAGTCTGTGCAGGGTACAATGAAATCTCAAGACTATCAAGGTATTCTAGAGAGAAATGTGCTGCCCAGTGTCAGACAGCTTGGTCTCAGTCGCAGATCATGGGTCTTGCAACAGGATAATGACCCAAAACACACAGCTAAAAACACCCAAGAATGGCTAAGAGCGAAACATTGGACTATTCTAAAGTGGTCTTCTATGAGCCCTGATCTAAATCCTATTGAACATCTGTGGAAGGAGCTGAAACATGCTGTCTGGAGAAGGCACCCTTCAAACCTGAGACAACTGGAGCAGTTTGCTCATGAGGAGTGGGCCAAAATACCTGCTGAGAGGTGCAGAAGTCTCATTGACAGTTACAGAAATCGTTTGATTGCAGTGATTGCCTCAAAAGGTTGTGCAACAAAATATTAAGTTAAGGGTACCATCATTTTTGTCCAGGCCTGTTTCATGAGTTTGTTTTTTAAAATAATTCTGTTGAACCACAATTCAAAAGCATTGTCTGATTTTCATTGGTTAATTTTCATAGAATTTTTAATTACCACTTTTGTCAGATTCAAGTTATTTCTGTGACCATTGTGGGTTTTTCTTTCATTAACAGAGGGGTACCAACAATTTTGTCCACGTCTGTACATACTGATATCTGTTCTTTAAGTAACTACAATAACCAGGACAGTGCCATAATTTTGTAGCTTCTTTAATAATAAATTATGATCCACTGTATCAAATGCTTTTTTTAAGATCCAGGAATACCCCAACTGAATACTCTTTATTTTCAACGGCAGTTGATATTTTTTCTATAAATTCCATTAGAGCAAATGCAGTTGTCCTCTTGTGTCTGAACCCATATTGCTGCTCACACAATAAATTATTCTTCAGTATGAAGTTGTCAGTTCTCTCAGAATATTTTTTTCAAGTATCTTGGAAAATTGCGGCAATAGTGAAATTGGTCTGTAGTTTGAAAATCCCCTCTGTTACCCGTCTTGTATATCGGAATTACTTTAGCTATTTTCATTGCATTGGGAAATATACAGTGGGGTAAAAAAGTATTTAGTCAGCCACCAATTGTTTAAGTTCTTCCACTTAAAAGATGAGAGAGGTCTCCAATTTTCATCATAGGTATACCTCAACTATGAGAGACAAAATGAGGAAAAAAAATCCAGAAAATCACATTGAAGGATTTTTAATGAATTAATTGGTAAATTCCTCGGAAAAATAAGTATTTGGTCAATAACAAAAGTTCATCTCAATACTTTGTTATATACCCTTTGTTGACAATGACAGAGGTCAAACGTTTTCTGTAAGTCTTCACAAGGTTTTCACACACTGTTGCTGGTATTTTGGCCCATTCCTCCATGCAGATCTCCTCTAGAGCAGTGATGTTTTGGGGCTGTCGCTGGGCAACACAGACTTTCAACTCCCTCCAAAGATTTTCTATGGGGTTGAGATCTGGAGACTGGCTAGGCCACTCCAGGACCTTGAAATGCTTCTTACAAAGCCACTCCTTCGTTGCCCGGGTGGTGTGTTTGGGATCATTGTCATGCTGAAAGACCCAGCCACGTTTCATCTTCAATGCCCTTGCTGGTGGAAGGAGGTTTTCACTCAAAATCTCACGATACATGGCCCCATTCATTCTTTCCTTTACACGGATAAGTCGTCCTGGTCCCTTTGCAGAAAAACAGCCCCAAAGTATGATGTTTCCACCCCCATGCTTCACAGTAGGTATGGTGTTCTTTCTCCTCCAAACACAGCAAGTTGAGTTTTTACCAAAAAGTTCTATTTTGGTTTCATCTGACCATATGACATTCTCCCAATCCTCTTCTGGATCATCCAAATGCTCTCTAGCAAACTTCAGACGGGCCTGGACATGTACTGGCTTAAGCAGGGGGACACGTCTGGCACTGCAGGATTTGAGTCCCTGGCGGCGTAGTGTGTTTCTGATGTAGCCTTTGTTACTTTGGTCCCAGCTCTCTGCAGGTCATTCACTAGGTCTCCCCATGTGGTTCTGGGATTTTTGCTCACCATTCTCGTGATAATTTTGACCCCACGGGGTGAGATCTTGCGTGGAGCCCCAGATTGAGGGAGATTATCAGTGGTCTTGTATGTCTTCCATTTTCTAATAATTGCTCCCACAGTTGATTTCTTCACACCAAGCTGCTTACCTATTGCAGATTCAGTCTTCCCAGCCTGGTGCAGGTCTACAATTTTGTTTCTGGTGTCCTTTGACAGCTCTTTGGTCTTGGCCATAGTGGAGTTTGGAGTCTGACTGTTTGAGGTTGTGGACAGGTGTCTTTTATACTGATAACGAGTTCAAACAGGTGCCATTAATACAGGTAACGAGTGGAGGACAGAGGAGCCTCTTAAAGAAGAAGTTACAGGTCTGTGAGAGCCAGAAATCTTGATTGTTTGTAGGTGACCAAATACTTATTTTACTGAGGAATTTACCAATTAATTCATTAAAAATCCTTCAATGTGATTTTGTGGATTTTTTTTTCCTCATTTTGTCTCTCATAGTTGAGGTATACCTATGATGAAAATTGGAGACCTCTCTCATCTTTTAAGTGGGAGAACGTGCACAATTGGTGGCTGACTAAATACTTTTTTGCCCCACTGTACCTGTTTGGAGAGCCAGGTTACAAATATACGTCAGTGGCTTCACTAAGCATTCAATGATAGTTTTGACTAAGAGCATGTCAATACCATCACAGTCCGTAGATGTTTTACTTTTAAACGATTTAACAATTTCAATGACCTCTCTCTCGTCTGTGTTCTTTATGAAAATGGGGTCTTTTATAGCAATGTTTTTGCTTATTGTATCACCTATAGGTGCCGTAATGGGTATTTCTCGAGCCAAATTAGGACCAATGTTAACAAAAAATTTATTAAATTCATCTGCAGGTGAGACTGTATTCACACTCTGAGTCGTTTTTTTTTTCTTTTCTTTTTTTTGAAAGATTGGTTGGGTAGCTTGTATTTCTGTTTTTATTTCCAAGAATATTGTTAAGTATTGTCCATGTATTTGTAATATTATCTGTTTTTCTCCAGCTCTTCACTGTAATAGTCTCTTTTACGACATCTCATTATATACAGTGGGGTAAAAAAGTATTTAGTCAGCCACCAATTGTGCAAGTTCTCCCACTTAAAAGATGAGAGAGGTCTCCAATTTTCATCATAGGTATACCTCAACTATGAGAGACAAAATAGGAAAAAAAAAATCCAGAAAATCACATTGAAGGATTTTTAATGAATTAATTGGTAAATTCCTCGGTAAAATAAGTATTTGGTCAATAACAAAAGTTCATCTCAATACTTTGTTATATACCCTTTGTTGGCAATGACAGAGGTCAAACGTTTTCTGTAAGTCTTCACAAGGTTTTCACACACTGTTGCTGGTATTTTGGCCCATTCCTCCATGCAGATCTCCTCTAGTGCAGTGATGTTTTGGGGCTGTCGCTGGGCAACACAGACTTTCAACTCCCTCCAAAGATTTTCTATGGGGTTGAGATCTGGAGACTGGCTAGGCCACTCCAGGATCTTGAAATGCTTCTTACGAAGCCACTCTTTCATTGCCCGGGCGGTGTGTTTGGGATCATTGCCATGCTGAAAGACCCAGCCACGTTTCATCTTCAATGCCCTTGCTGGTGGAAGGAGGTTTTCACTCAAAATCTCACGATACATGGCCCCATTCATTCTTTCCTTTACACGGATCAGTCGTCCTGGTCCCTTTGCAGAAAAACAGCCCCAAAGTATGATGTTTCCACCCCCCTGTTTCACAGTAGGTATGGTGTTCTTTCTCCTCCAAACACGACAAGTTGAGTTTTTACCAAAAAGTTCTATTTTGGTTTCATCTGACCATATGACATTCTCCCAATCCTCTTCTGGATCATCCAAATGCTCTCTAGCAAACTTCAGACGGGCCTGGACATGTACTGGCTTAAGCAGGGGGACACGTCTGGCACTGCAGGATTTGAGTCCCTGGTGGCGTAGTGTGTTACTGATGGTAGCCTTTGTTACTTTGGTCCCAGCTCTCTGCAGGTCATTCACTAGGTCCCCCCATGTGGTTCTGTGATTTTTGCTCACCGTTCTCGTGATAATTTTGACCCCACGGGGTGAGATCTTGCGTGGAGCCCCAGATCAAGGGAGATTATCAGTGGTCTTGTATGTCTTCCATTTTCTAATAATTGCTCCCACAGTTGATTTCTTCACACCAAGCTGCTTACCTATTGCAGATTCAGTCTTCCCAGCCTGGTGCAGGTCTGCAATTTTGTTTCTGGTGTCCTTTGACAGCTCTTTGGTCTTGGCCATAGTGGAGTTTGGAGTCCTGACTGTTTGAGGTTGTGGACAGGTGTCTTTTATACTGATAACGAGTTCAAACAGGTGCCATTAATACAGGTAACGAGTGGAAGACAGAGGAGCCTCTTAAATTAAAGAAGTTACAGGTCTGTGAGAGCCAGAAAGCTTGCTTGTTTGTAGGTGACCAAATACTTATTTTACTGAGGAATTTACCAATTAATTCATTAAAAATCCTTCAATGTGATTTTCTGGATTTTTTTTTCTCATTTTGTCTCTCATAGTTGAGGTATACCTATGATGAAAATTGGAGACCTCTCTCATCTTTTTAGTGGGAGAACTTGCACAATTGGTGGCTGACTAAATACGTTTTTGCCCCACTGTATGTTAACTTATTTTTGTATGTTTTATACTGCTGCTCTGCTTCTTTTGTCCTTTTCTTTAGAAAAGCTTTATATAATGAATTTTTGTTTTTACACGCTTTTTGTAATCCTTTGGTTAACCAAAGGATTACAAAAAGGATTACATCACAACACAAAGGATTACACAAAGGAATACATCACAACATAAACTACCGTAAGGTATTTATATTTATTAATTCAGCAGAAACGACTGGATTTTATACATATTTACTACAAATTACATGCAGGAATTCATTTTTTACCTCTGTTAGTCTATTATGTTTTACTGTCTCACCATGATAACGTCATTAACTGCGTCATGAAAACAAGCCCAGCAGTGTCCGAAAGCTGTTACTTTTGAATTTGTAAATTTGAATGTTGTTAATTTTATTGTTATATTGAGTTTACCTATATAGTCCACTGTATCTAAATTCACTATATAGCGAGTAGGGAGGGAGTGAGTGAGCATAACGAACACAGCCCTGGTCTCTTCCAGGGTGTTCGGGCAAATGAGTCCTCGGGCGTCCGAGCACTATTTTAAAGGTTCCGGGGGAGACCAAGGGAATAATTGGATGGGGGGAGTGTATGGGTATAGTTTTTAAGGTCTTCACTGAGTTTTTAGGCTTAATATTAATAAACCTCATATATACTGATTTAGTGTGATTTATATAATATTAATTGTATTGATAATTATTTAAAATATATTTTATTGAATATTTGATATTTTGTAGTTGTATAGAGTCCCCCTCTGTCATGCTAAGTAGGTCAGGCTCATTGGGAAAGACTATAAAAAGTGGCCTCCCTCTTATTAGAGAAGAGAAGAGTGGTGACATAATCAAATCTAAAAGAAGAAGAGTGGTGACGTGTTTTGGAGAATCAAGTCTAGAAGAAGAAGATGATTATCAAGTCAGTGGCAGTAATGCATCTGTAACCTGGTTGCCAACTGCCAATCAAATCTAAAAGAAGAAGAAGATTAGAGAAGAGAATGGGGTCGGGCTCAGATGACATAATGTTACACACTCTTGTACAGTAGGTGACGGTATGCACCTTTCAGTTGTTTGCTATCTGCCAGTAACCGAGAGAAGAAGAAGATGATTAGAAAAGAGAATGCTGTCATATCAGTTGGTATGAGTTGTTCACTATTATTGAAGCCTTTGTAAAATAAAAGAAGCTGTTGTGAGAACTGACAGTCTTTTTTTTTTTTTTTACTTATTTGTACCCGTAGGTAGACTTGGTTTGCAGTCTGGTGACAAGCCACCGGCTGCTGGTCGCTGCGTGCGCGAGCGCCCTAAACCTACATGTTTTTGGTGTCTGCCTCTCTGGTCATCAGTGGGAATCTTCCATTTGAGAGGGTGGGAGATCACAGTCACAATTTGTAATGAGCATGAGCAATCATGTGAGTGTGTTTTTTGTGTGTTTGTAGATTCAGGCGTCCACGGGAGAGGTGAAGTACGCTGGACCCATGGACTGCGTCAAACAGCTGTACAGAGAGTCTGGAATCAGAGGAGTCTACAAAGGCACTGCTCTGACTCTCATGAGAGGTGCTTCTGTCTCCCTTTATAATCCTTAAAACGTTTTAAATTTGTTTAGCAAGAATTAAGGCATTAATTATCCTTAAAAATACAGTTAATTTTTGAATCTGCCTTTCAAAGGTCATAAAAATTCTTGTAATTTTGTGGCTTGTCGTAGATTTGCTGCAGTTTTGGCTGTGGCTGTAGAAGTTAAACATATTTTCCTTGAGCAATGTTATTATCAAGTGGCAGCATCAGTCCTGGGTAAGCGTAAATTTAATGTGAGCTGGATTGGCTTGCTGTGCAGGGGGTCATCAACACCGCTCAAAAAATTATCGGCAGCCTTCTGCCCTCCCTGGAAGACATCTCCAGATTCTCCTGTCTCAGAAGGATCAAGGCCATCACAGGAGACCTCTCACATCCTGCCCACCACCTGTTTGACCTGCTTCCCTCTGGACAACGGTTCAGATCGATCATGTCCCACACCTCCAGACTGACAAACAGTTTCTTCCCCTGGGCCATCCGAACTGCAAACAGTCAGACACCCCACCCCCTCCCTCTGAACGCTCACATGCACAGAACTGAGGACCTTTTAATTATCACTATAACTCACCTGTCTTTGGACTCCTCACTTTCATGTATATCGACCCATCCATGAAATCACTACTGTACATATTTTCCAATCCTTGGGCCATTTTACTCAATTATGTGTTCTGCACTCCGCACTCCTATCTACATAGTTCTATCCGCGAAGCCACTACTGTACCTGTGTATATACCAATGGGCTATTTGTTATTTTTACTCTTATTTTTACTTCAGTTGTATGGTTAACCGTGTGTTCTGTAACTGTTTTATTTCAAATTCTTCTTACTTACTTTATTGCGCAGTAGCCTGGTGGAGCACCCACAATTTCGTTGTGCTGTTCAACTGTACAATGAGAATAAAGCCTGTTCTATTCTATTTACGAGGGGAGGCTGAAAAGTTCATAGTGGTCAAATTTGACCAAATGTGGTTTATTTTTCAGCCACAGGGATCCAAGTGCTGCAACACTGATGGAAGAAGTGTGTGGACCGAATTGGAGACTATGTTGAAAATTAAACCACATTTGGTCAGATTTGTCCACTATGAACTTCTCAGCACCTCCTCATATGACCCAGAATTTGCAGTAATTTATCCAGTTCTGGTAAATAACTGGACAAATCTAATTTCATATAATCACTGACTTTTTGTTTTGAAAATGTGAGGTCCTCAATTTGATAACTGCTAAAAAGTCTCTGAACTACCTTTCTTGTAGCTGCAGACACCATGTAGTCAATAAACCAACTAGTAAATTTTCTCATGGGAAAACAGTTGCAGGGTGAAGTTTCTGTTTACATTTAATTTTACTACACAAACAGTTCTGTGTGGATCCCTGAGGACTAACCAACATGTTTATCACATATCTGTTCTCATGAAACATTTCCCCAAAGATCATTGTTTGTAGCATCCTCCATTGTCCACATTATTGCCTTGCTATGCTGTCTAAAAGCCTGTCTGCCTTAGGTGCTTTTAGCTCATTCTGGCTAAGGCAAAATGAGCCAACGCCATGACTCAGAATCTGTCTGTCCCTCCATCAACAATTAACAATAATTGCTACTCCTTCTAAGCAATTGCCTGGATGCTTACCAAACTCGCACACATTGATCCTTAGGTGAGGAGTGCTTGTCGTTTCATATTTCAGAAGCAATAGGCTATACACTGTACATGCATAGAGGGAGAGACGAAGAGTCTTGGTGACCTAGGGGTGTGTTCTTCAAAGTAAAATGAGCTACTCCGTCATTGATGGTCAGGTTTTTCATCCCATTGGCAAATGACATTCAAATGTGTCCCCTGAATGCACCGGTTGGCTGAAGCAGTAAAACTACCAGCTGAATATTGAGGTTAGAGTTGTCAAAACAACCCTAGCTTAGCCAACGCTGGTGAAAGTTGTGTTCTTTGAAAATTTTCAGCATGCTGAAAATTTGCTGATGTTTGGAAATACACGTTGGTGACAGTTGTGCTCAGTTTGTAAAAGTTCTTGAGCACTGGGCTAAGTTATGCAGAGTTTATGTAAGTCGGCCTAAGTTAAATCTTGGTTCACACGATAGCGTTTTGACCGACTTTTACAGACGTTTTGAAAAATCAGAGAAGTTAGTCCAAACGTCAGTGAAATTACGTTCGTGAGCATGTTTTTTTAATCCAGCGCACACAAACTTTTACGAACTTTTACACACTTTTGCTAGCATTTGCCAGCATTGCATTCAGTGTTGGCAAACTTTTGCCAACTTAGGCTAGTGTATGTGTAGCTGTTGCCAACTTAGGTTAGCTTAAAGTGTACCTCTGGTGGTCGTGAAGACGCATTTAACTTGAAAACATTATGAAAAAGTATTTCTTATTTTGGTAAATAATTCTTGCCAGCCATATACCACCAGACATATATTCAAATAGGACCTTGGCCATGGGCAGCCAATGAAAACTGTGGGCGCAGCCATGACACTTGCGGATGTGACGTCACTTCGTGGATAGGAAAAGACAATAATAAGCGTTTCCCCGCGATTACGGTGCTATTGTCCTTTGTTTTTGTTCTATTATGGCCGAATTTTCTGACTGTGCGGAAGAATTTGGGCGACATGGCTACATGTTTGAGCCAGAAAGGTCTTCTGAGGGTTAAAGTGACGAAGTGGTCCTCACACACAACGCAATTTCGTCTGAAATTATTCGTCTGTGCCCTGTTTCCGCTCCGATCTTCTGACAAGGTGAGCTGGGTTTGGGTACACAAAAAAAGTGTTTTTGTTTTTTTCGCTTATTATTCAGACATCCAAAGGCTTTACATTCCGCCATGTTGCGATATCCATATCGCATTGTATGTTTTTGTTTTTACAAGAGCACCGAGTGTCTGCTGCTCTGTATATAGTTTTAGAATCATCTTCCGTGTTGCGGCAGTTACGAGATCAGATGAGACAAGCCGCTGAATTTAAGCATTTATTTATTTATTTTCTACTCGTTTCAGTTCTGCATTTAATATGAACCCTGAGTTTGAAATAAACGTTTGAATTTGAATTTGAATATCCCCGAAGCCGCTGCACATCCGGGTACTCAGATCGCAGTTTTAGAATCATCGGCCTTTACGAGCTCAGATCAGAAAAGACGGCTTGCTGAATTTAAACATTTATTTATTTATTTTCTACTCGTTTTAGTTCTGCATTTAATATGAATCCTGAGTTTGAAATAAACGTTTGAATTTGAATATCCCCGAAGCCGCTGCACATCCGGGTACTCAGATCGCAGTTTTAGAATCATCGGCCTTTACGAGCTCAGATCAGAAAAGATGGTTCGCTGAATTTAAACATTTATTTATTTATTTTCTACTCGTTTCAGTTCTGCATTTAATATGAACCCTGAGTTTGAAATAAACGTTTGAATTTGAATATCCCCGAAGCCGGTGCACATCCGGGTACTCGAGGCTCAGCCAATACTGATCCAGATCGCGGTGTCAACGAAATTACATCACAGGAAGCGTCCTGGAAGTCCATGTAGCCGCTAGTATGGCTGTACCCATGTTTTGCTGACATAGCTGAACCAGCACATCAGCAATGGATTTATATCAAATTGCTTTGAACGTGAATTTCAACTTAAACTTGAACTAGAACGTGAGACAGGGGCTCAATATAATATCTTTTTTTTTCACGACCACCATAGGTACGCAAACAAATCCTCAGTGCAGGTTAGATGACATCAGTGTCAGACAATGCTCATATAAAGATCAGCATTTGTGGAGGCTTTCTGCCATTCTGGACCTGCTTTTGGAATGAACACATCTCCCTTGGGCATATGTTTCAGCAGTGGTTGACCCTCAGGGCCAGCAAAGCCTTCTCTGCTGGCCTAAACACTATCAGAATTACGTTTACAACCAACATTCTTATATTTGTTCCATGAGGATGTATTAAATTATTCCCAATAGTTTATTCTCTTCATTTTGTAGCTTTTTCTCTTGGTTGCACTCCTTCCAGTAGTGTGATGCATGTTAGAGTTTTTTTTTTTGTCCAGTCATATTTCAGCCATCTGTGTTGCCAGGGTCAAACAAATCTGCCTTGGGCCTTCAGGAATTAACAGTGCGCTCTGTAGGTTAAATTAACTGTTAAACTTATCCTGTTGCTTTAACCAATCAAATGTCTTCTGTACGTCCAGGGGTACACATGGAAGGCAACCAACAACGTCGGCATTTTCACGTCTTTTGATTGGATGGTTAGACTCATCCGACAATGCAGAGGATCCTAGCTAGCAAGATGCTAGTGCAAGGACTTGCTTAAGCAGCTACAATATACTGTATCTGTTTAAATATAATAGCTGTTTTTCCACCTACAATGGCTGACAAGGGAGAGGAAAATGATTGGTCGCTGATATTGTAAAAAATCAATTTTCCAGACGGACTTTTCAAGAAAAGCTGGTCATTGTGAAGAGAGGTCGTCCAACCCCGAAGCTAGCAGGCCCGTCTCAGCCGGGGAAAGGATTTGTCCGTCACTTCCATATTAGCAATGAGCGGTATCCTTGGATTATAGGCTCCAGGAGTGCCGCAAATTGTCTTGCTGGGAAAGCCTGTTGTTTGCAACTGATCGAGTAAATACTTGGAGCCAGACAGGATTTGCAAACTTGAGTTGTCTACTGTCACAACATGACGATTTAGTTTGCCAAACGTATAAAAATTGGTCTAAAATGCTGGGATATGCCGAATTTTAAATTTTGGCCATATGTATTGCATATCCATAACGACTTGGACATATAAATAACGTATTAGTAACATATAGAATATTTCCTTAATTTATAAGTAACTTAAAAAACTGACAGGTCCTCGTTATACGAACAAGTATGTGTGTTTAGCTCTGTGTGTGTGTGTGTGTGTGTGTGTGTGTGTGTTGCAGGCAGAGCTCTGTACGGGTGTTTCCTGTGAAACAACGCTGCAAATACACCATTTATTCCGCAAATGTGGGTCGTATCAGCCATACGCTAGATACGTCGGAAAATTTTCAGCATGCTGAAAATTAATTTTCAGAGGAGCTCGGCAGACAACACGGCATACCAGCGTGCTCTTAACTTAGACAAAACTTAGCCATAACTGATTAGGCGTACCCCAGGGTATTCTCTGTACTATATGCCTTATCTTTTGTCTTTGCCACCTCTCTCGCCATGCGCCTAGATTCCAAATACTCCTGTCTACTTTCTTCATCTTCCTGACTATCCCACTTTTTCTTTGCTAACGTTTTCCTTTGGATACTTTCCTGTACCTCCTCATTCCACTACCAAGTCTCCTTGTCTTCCTTCCTCTGTCCACTGGATACACCACATACCTTTCTACCTTCTTCCCTCAATACTTTTGCTGTACTTTCCCAGTCATCTGGCTATTTTTCCCTACCTCCTAGAGCCTGTATCAACTCCTTCCTGAACTCTATGTGACCTTCTTCCTTCTGTAACTCCCCCCCCACTTAATCTTTGGCTCTGCCTTCACTGTTTTCCTCTTCTTGCTTTGCAAAGTTATCCTACAGTCTACCATCCAGTGCTGTCTAGCTACATTCACCCCTGCCACCACCTTGCAGTCTCCTATCTCTTTCAGATTTCTCCTTCTGCATAAGATGTAGTCCACCTGTGTGCACCTTCCTCCACTCTTGTATGTCACCCAATGTTCCTCTCTCTTCTTGAAGTATGTGTTCACCACAGCCATTTCCATCCATCCATCCATCCATCCATCCATCTTCTACCGCTTTTCCGGAGGTCCGGGTCGCGGAGGCAGCAGTTCAAGCAGAGAAGCCCAGACTTCCCTCTCCCCAGCCACCTGCTCCAGCTCTTCAGAGGGGATACCAAGGCGTTCCCAGACTAGCTGGGAGACATAGTCTCTCCACCGAGTCCTGGGTCTGCCCCGGGGTCTCCTCCCAGTGGGACGTGCCTGAAACACCTCAAGTGGG
Organism: Pholidichthys leucotaenia; assembly: GCA_020510985.1. Lineage (NCBI taxonomy): Eukaryota > Metazoa > Chordata > Actinopteri > Cichliformes > Pholidichthyidae > Pholidichthys > Pholidichthys leucotaenia. Next base: position 117,931,596 of record CM035837.1, read on the forward strand.
AGGCGTCCAGGAGGCATCCTAATCAGATGCCCATACCACCTCAACTGACTCCTTTCAATGTGGAGGAGCAGCGGTTCTACTCTGAGCCTCTCCCGGATGACTGAGCTCCTCACCCTAACTCTGAGGGTGAGTCCAGCAATCCTACGGAGAAAGCTCATTTCAGCCGCTTGTATCCGCGATCTCGTTCTTTCGGTCATTACCCAAAGCTCGTGACCATAGGTGAGAGTAGGAACGTAGATTGACTGGTAAATCGACAGCTTTGCCTTAGAACTAAGCTCCCTCTTCACCACAACAGACCGGTACAACGTCCGCATCACTGCAGATGCTGCTCCAATCCGTCTGTCGATCTCTCGCTCCATTTTCCCCTCACTCGTGAACAAGACCCCAAGATACTTAAACTCCTCCACTTGGGGCAGGAGCCTGTCCCCAACCCGGAGAGGACAATCCACCTTTTTCCGGCTGAGGACCATGGACTCGGACTTGGAGGTGCTGATTCTCATCCCAGCCGCTTCACACTCAGCGGCAAACCGTCCCAGCAAGAGCTGTAGGTCATTGCTGGATGAAGCCAACAGGACAACATCATCTGCAAACAACAGAGATGAGATCCTGTGGTCACCAAGCATGACACCCTCCATTCCCTGGCTGCGCCTAGAAATCCTGTCCATAAAAATTATGAACAGGACCGGTGACAAAGGGCAGCCCTGGCGGAGTCCAACTCTCACTGGGAATGACTCCGACCGAGTGTTGGCAATGCGAACTAAACTCTCACAACGGTCGTACAGAGACCGAATAGCTCGTAACAACAAGCCCGATACCCCATACTCCCGAAGCACCCCCCACAAAAATCCACGAGGGACGCGGTCAAATGCCTTCTCCAAGTCCACAAAACACATGTAAACTGGTTGGGCAAACTCCCACGAACCCTCAAGAATTCTCGAGAGGGTAAAGAGCTGGTCCGATGTGCCACGGCCAGGACGAAAACCACATTGCTCCTCCTGAATCCGAGGTTCGACCAACGGCCGGACTCTCCTCTCCAGTACCTTGGCATAGACCTTCCCAGGGAGGCTGAGGAGTGTGATCCCTCTAAAGTTGGAGCACACCCTCCGGTCCCCTTTTTTGAAGAGAGGAACCACCACCCCGGTTTGCCATGCCAAAGGCACTGCCCCCGACCTCCACGCAATGTTGCAGAGGCGTGTCAACCATGACAACCCAACAACATCCAGGGCCTTGAGGTACTCGGGGCGAATCTCGTCCACCCCCGGGGCCCGGCCACCAAGGAGATTTTTAACCACCTTGGCGACCTCAGCCCCTGTGATAGGCGAGTCATCCCCCTCGTCCCCAAACCCTGCTTCCTCTGTGGAAGGCGTATCAGTGGGATTGAGGAGATCCTCGAAGTATTCCTTCCACCGCCCGACGATATCCCCAGTTGAAGTCAACAGTGTCCCATCCGCACCATACACAGTGTGGACGGGGAGCTGCTTTCCCCTCCTGAGCCGCCGAACAGTTTGCCAGAATCTCTTTGAAGCCGACCGAAAGTCTTGTTCCATGGCCTCACCGAACTCCTCCCATACCCGGGTTTTTGCTTCAGCAACCACCCGAGCTGCACTCCGCTTGGCCTGCCGGTACACCTCAGCTGCTTCGGGAGTCCCACAAGCCAACCAAGCTTGATAGGACTCCTTCTTCAGCTTAATGGCCCCCCTCACCACTGGTGTCCACCACTTGGTTCGGGGGTTGCCACCACGAGATGCACCGACCACCTTGCGGCCGCAGCTCTGGGCTACCGCTTCAACAACAGAGGTGGAGAACATGGCCCATTCAGACTCCATGTCTCCAGACTCCCTCGGAATGTGGTTGAAGTTCTTCCGGAGGTGGGAGTTGAAGACCTCCCGGACAGGGGCCTCAGCCAGACGCTCCCAGCACACCCTCACTATACGTTTGGGTCTACCAGGTCTGAATGGCTTCCTCCCCTGCCATCGGATCCAACTCACCACCAGGTGGTGATCAGTTGACAGCTCTGCACCTCTCTTTACTCGGGTGTCCAAGACATACGGTCGCAGGTCTGATGATACGATAACAAAATCGATCATCGACCTGCGGCCTAGGGTGTCCTGGTGCCAGGTGCACATATGGACACCCTTATGCTTGAACATGGTGTTCGTTATAGACAGACTGTGGTTAGCACAGAAGTCCAATAACTGAACACCACTCGGGTTCAGATCGGGCAGGCCGTTCCTCCCAATCACCCCCCTCCAGGTTTCACTGTCGTTGCCCACGTGCGCATTGAAGTCCCCCAGTAGGACAATGGAGTCTCCAGGAGGAGCACCCTCCAGCACCCCAGTCACAGACTCCAAAAAGGGTGGGTACTCTGAAACATCATTTGGTGCATAGGCACAAATGATGGTCAGGACCCGTTTCCCAACCCGAAGGCGCAGGGAAGCAACCCTTTCGTCCACCGGGGAAAACTCCAATATAGAGGCAGCAAGGTGGGGCGATACAAGAATACCTACCCCTGCTCGTCGCCTCTCGCCCGGGGCAACTCCAGAAAAGGCCAAGCTCCAGCCCCTCTCCAGGAGACTGGTTCCGGAACCGGAGCTGTGTGTTGAGGTGAGGCCGACTATATCTAGCCGGTATCGCTCAATCTCGTACACCAGCTCAGGCTCCTTCCCCACCAGAGAGGTGACATTCCACGTACCAAAAGCCAGTTTAGAAAGCTTGGGATCAGTCCGCCAAGGTCTCCGCCTTTGACTGCCACCTAATCCACATAGCACCGGACTTCCATGATCCCTCCTGCAGGTGGTGAACCTACTGGAGGGCGGACCCATGTAACTCCTTCGGGCTGAGCCCGGCCGGGTCCCATGGGTGGAAACCCGGCCACCAGACGCTAGCCTTCGAGCCCCTCCCCCAGGCCTGGCTCCAGGGTGGGGCCCCGGTAACCCCATACCGGGCGGGGTACACTGAATCCTTGATATACAATTTATCATGAGAGTCTGTTGGATCGTTCTTCGTCTGGCCCTTCACCCAGGACCAGTTTGTCTTGGGAGACCCTATCAGAGGCAAATTGCCCCGGACAACATAGCTCCTGGGATCACTGGGGCACGCAAACCCCCCCACCACGATAAGGTGACGATCCATGAGGGGGCCATTTCCATCCTTTTAGCAAAATCCACAACCATCTGTCCTTCCATATTTCTCTCCTTAAGACCATATCTACCCAGGACCTCCTCATCACTTCTGTTCCCTTCACCTACATGCCCATTAAAGTCTGTTCCAGTCACCACTCGCTCCCCCCAGGGAACACTTCCACTTCATCCAACTTACTCCAGAATTCCTCTTTCTCTTCTACCTGGCATCCAACTTGTGGGGCATACACACTGACAACATTCAACATCACACCTTTGACTTCAACCTTCAAACTTGTGATTCTGGTGACTCCCTAAAGAGGGAGTCAGTCAGCGTTTGCCAATGGAGCTTGACTTAGGTGAACTCTGTATAACTTAGCCCAGCACTCAGGAACTTTTACAAACTGAGCACAACTTTCACCATCTATTTACAAACGTCAGCAAATTCTCAGCATGCTGAAAATTTTCAAGGAACACAACTTTCACCAGTGTTTGCCAACAAACACCAACTATCATTAACTTTTACCAACTTTCACCAGCAGAGCCAGACGTTAGTGATGTTATGCTTGACACCGCCCACTTGACACTGACTCGAGCAATATAATGCAGAAGTGTCACGATCACAGTGTTGAGCACTGTGTCAACATGCCCACAGCCATGTGACCGTAGCAAGCGAGGCCTCGTTATGTGGGTCACATTGCGTGACTTGAGGGCTCGCGGGAAGTTTGAGAGGGAATTAGTTTTTTTTTGTTTGCTTTGTATTGTTTGTTCCTACCATCCAGTTTGGAATAGACCTCGGATGGCCAAATGCTCCAAAAAAAAGTATTGAGCTTTTTTCAGGTTTTTCAACTCTGATGCAGTTCTAACAGTTAGTCACCAGATGGCAGTCTTTATTAGATGTTTCATAACACTGTATCGCTCATGAAGCAATTGTCTCAAAGTTGCTCATTGTTTCATGAGGCCTTGGTTTTAACATCACTACCAGACGTTTGCCAAAATGTCAGTAAAAGTTGGTCCAAACGTTACAGTGTGAATCCACCCAAAAAAACCAGATCCAGAATGGCAAAAAGCCTTCACAAACACTGATCTTTATATGAGCGTCACTGCACTGAGTATCTGCTTATTTCAGTTAACCTAAGTCGAGCTTGCCAGCCCACTTGACAAACGCACAATGCATCCTGGGTTGGGTAGGCCAGATGATTGTAAACAAACCTGCGCACGCAGCGACCGGCAGCTGTCTTGTTTTTATGTACTTTTATGTGTTTTTACGAAATCTTTTATGTGTTTTTACGAAATCCTCTGTGTCGTTTCTGTCTTGGAATGTTTGTGGACTGTATGGCGAAGAGCTCCCTGGTTCCAACAACATGGACTTCCTCCCCTTTTTTGCACTGCTGCTACTTTTCCTCCGGCTCTTTGTCTATGAGGTAAACGCGACCGGCATCATGGCGGGCAGAATACATTATTCCAGGGACATGTTGCTGCAATTAAACACGGTTGATGCAGTGGCTGTGATTGAGCCTAAGCCGCAACTGCTGGACTTTATTTTGAGAGACGGACACAGCGGTGAAAAGAGAGATGGGAGAAGGAAACACGGAAAGCGTGGAGGTGTGAAATTGCGCCTGAGAAGACGTCAGTTTGGTAACATTCCTCTTCCTTCTATGATTTTTGGGAACGTACAGTCTCTGAGAAACAAGGTGGATGAAATTCAAGGGAATGTACGCTACCAGAAGGACTTTAAGAACTGCTGTGTCATGGCTTTCACCGAATCTTGGCTTACTGCGCATGACCGAGACGCAGACCTGTGGATTGACGGCTTTGGAGCCCCACTGCACTCGGATCAGAAGGAAGAGGGAACAGGGAAACGCCAGGGGGGCGGCGTATGTTTATACATTAATAAGCAGTACTGCACATCTGTCACGGTCAGAGAGCGCATCTGTACACCCGGTGTAGAGCTGCTGTCTGTGTCACTACGCCCCTTTTATTTGCCTCCCGAGTTCCCCCAGCTTTTCATCACAACTGTGTACATTCACCTGAGGGCAGATGCTGACTCCGCCTCCAGCACCATCTTTGATGTGATCCAACGGCTGCAATCAATTTCTCCAGAGGCGCCAAACTTCATTCTTGGGGATTTTAACCATGTTTCTTTAAAGAAGACACTTAAAAACTTTTATCAGTATGTCTCCTGTCCAACCAGGCGAAAAAAGACATTGGACCTGTGCTATGGATCCATAGAGAGGGCCTATAAATCACTCCCCCTTCCTCCTGTAGGATCCTCAGATCACAACTGTGTACATTTGCTGCCCACATATAAAACTGCTCTCAGAAGAGGCAAGGTGGAGACGAGAGACATTGATGTGTGGACAGAAGATTCAGTGCACAGCCTCCAGGAATGCTTTAACTATACAGACTGGGAGATGTTCACACTGGCCTGCAGGGATGATCTGGACTCTTTGGTGGACGTCACATGCTCATACATGGCTTTCTGTAAAAATAAGATTGTTCCACGTAAACGTGTCAAAATATATCTCAACAACAAACCATGGGTTACAAAATCAGTTAAATCCTGCTTACAGAGGAAAGCACTTGCCTTTAAACAGGGGTCTGTTTCTGAGCTACAGGTTGCCACAAAAGAGCTGAAGTCCGAAATTTTAAGAGCAAAACAGAATTATAAATCAGAATTGGAAAGCAAGATGGCAACAAAGAAACTTGGTTCAGCCTGGGCCAGTATGAAAACTATTGCAGGCCCTCAGAGCACAGAACGCAGTAATCGTGTGTTTTTAGATGGTTTTAATTCAGACACAGAGCTGGCTAATGCTCTTAATTGTTTTTATGGTCGTTTTGACTCCTTTGATTTTAGCACAGAAACCCAAGATTTGAAACAGAAAGTCAAAGACAATCAGCACTTTAATATTGAAGTGCAGGATGTTAAAAGGGAGTTCTGCGCTGTAAAAGTGAACAAAAGTCAGGGCCCTGATAATATATGTGGGCGCTTGGTAAAGTCCTGTGCACATGAACTGAGTCCTATATTTCATTACATTTTCAATAAGTCCTTACAGACACAACATGTGCCTAAGATCTGGAAAGAAGCCGTGGTTGTTCCCGTTCCAAAATCCAGCTGTCCTAAAACGGTAAACGACTTTAGCCTAGTTGCTTTGACTTCAATTTTAATGAAAATTTTTGAAAAACTGGTCAGATGTGAGGTCCTAAAGCAGACTGAGCATGCATTGGATCCTCTGCAGTTTGCCTATAGGCCTCACAGAGGAGTGGAGGATGCCACTGTCACTCTGTTTAACATGCTTTTTAAACATCTGGATTTTAATGGGACACATGCCAGACTTTTATTTTTAGTCCTTACAGACACAACATGTGCCTAAGATCTGGAAAGAAGCCGTGGTTGTTCCCGTTCCAAAATCCAGCTGTCCTAAAACGGTAAACGACTTTAGCCTAGTGTCATGCGTGTTAATGGGACACCTAGCCATGTGTTAATGGGACACATGCCAGACTTTTATTTGTGGATTTTTCCTCCGCCTTTAATACAATCCAACCTCATATCTTAGTTGAAAGGCTCCTGCAGCAATTTGATTTGAGCAATAATCTGGTGGGTTGGATTCTGGATTTCTTAACCAACAGGACGCAGAGAGTAAGGGTCAATGGTACATTGTCTGACCTAAAGTGCTCTTCTACTGGCTCTCCTCAGGGGTGTGTGTTGTCACCACTACTCTTCATCCTGTACACAAACATGTGTCGGAGCAGACATGACAACAGACACATTATAAAGTATGCTGATGACTCAGTTATTGTCAGTCTCCTCCAGGATGGTGAGAGTGGCCATGGCCCAGTAGTTGATGATTTTGTTCACTGGTGTGAGGATTCCTACCTGCAGCTGAATACGACAAAAACTAAAGACATGATTATTGACTTTAGGAGGAAAAATCCCAGGCACAAAGTCACCGTACTAAAAGGCCAGACCACCGAATGTGTACAAATCTACAAATATCTTGGGACGATTATTGATAGTAATTTAAACTTTGAAGAGAAGTGAAAGGGTGTGCAAAAAGGGTCAGCAATATTTGCATTGCTTGAGAAAACTTGCACGCTTCCAAATTGACCGAACCATAATGACAATGTTTTATCGGGCTTTTATTGAATCTGTTTTATCCTTTTCTTTAGTGTCATGGTTTGGTCAGATAAAACTGAAACAGAGGAAATCCTTGGATCAGGTAGTTAGATGGTCCAGTCGTTTGCTTGGTGAGCCACAGCTGAGCCTGACATCCCTGTACATCAGACAAGTACAGAGGATGGCTACCTCCATTTTAAATGATGACTCCCACCCTTTGCATTGCAACTTTCAGCTTCTTCCCTCAAGACGGAGGTTTGCTGTCCCAAAAAGCAGAACCCAGCGCTACAAAAACAGCTTTGTTCCTGCTGCTGTCAAAGAGTTGAACAAGCTGTAACAATATATTGCATATAATTTAGGTACCTATTTATTAACTCTATTTTATATTTACTTATTTTTGTAGGATGTTACTTGGGTTCTAAATATTTTATTGGGTTTTAGACCTTTGAGTTTTTAACCTCTTTGACTAGTTTTTAACTTTTAATATGACCCTTCTCGCTTACCTCTGGTTTTTCTCCCATCCCTTTGTCGTTTTATACCCTGATTGATGGAGCCTTGAGTATTTTTATCATGTTTATAGTCAGCTTCATATGTGCCTGTGTTTGTGTCTATGTTGAATGTAATTTGTGGCTTGTAAATATGGATGCCACCAGACTGCAAAACAAATCTACCTACGGGTACAAATAAAGGAACCTGAACCTGAAACCACAAAAGTACACGGCGCCTCTGCATCAGCTACACATATACTAGCGTATGTTTGCAAAAGTTTGCCACTGCTGAATGCAACATTGGCAAATGCTAGCAAAAGTTCATAAAAGTTTCTGTGCGCTGGATTAAAAAAAAAACTGCTCACAAACGTTTGGACAGAATTTCTCTGATTTTTCAAAACGCCAGTAAAAGTCGGTCCAAACGCTATAGTGTGAACCCAGCTTTAGGCAGGGGTGTCCAATCATGTGCCATGGAGGGCCAAGACTCTGTAGGTTTTCTCTTCTACCCAGTCTCTAAAGCAGGTGTTTTCACTGATCAGCAATCAGTGGGAAGAAGTTCAGTGAACTCTGCTGTTGGAGGTAAAGCCTGCAGGGTCTTGGCCTTCCATGGCACATGATTGGACACCTCTGCAGTAAGGCGTGGTGTTGTGGTCACTGGACCTCTATCTCTTGGTTTCTTTAGTTCTGCACTCATGAAAACCGAGTAACCCCGTGTTACATTCCTCAAGTGGCAGTAGGGAATAAGGGGCTGCAACAAGTGAAGGTGTGACCAGGTTAAAGGGTTATTAATGGGGAACTGGTCAAATTATGGGTTTAAACAAAAAAATGTTGGAAGTTGCAAATAAAACAATCACCAAATTAAGAGGGGTATCCTTACACACAAGAGGATATGGGGACAAAATAAACAAAACTCCAACCCTCACTGAACCAGAAACCCCACAAACACCCAGAGATGTTGCCTGGCTGGTGGTGGGATGCTAAATGCCACCCAGAGCTGGATCCCGCCTCACTGATGTGCTTTGGCTGCTGATTGCCAAGTGAAGCCAGGTGTGGCCAAATTCACAGAAGCCAACTGGGACCGTCACTAGGGGCTGCGGGTGCGGTTTCTCACCTTTGTGGCTGAGCACGGACGTTTTTTGACGGATGGTCAGATCTCCGAAAGAGAGTCAAAGAAGTTTGTCGGGTGGTTTGGCAAGGAGGTTGGGTGACGGGACTGGAGTCTGCGGGCATGGGAAAATGGAAAGGAGGAGCAGAGTAAAGACAGGTGTGGCGGGTCGGCGCAACAACGTTGTGAATGGGCCAGACTGGGGAGATTCTGATTTGTGGGACAGTGAAGATAGTATGGATACTGGGCAGGGAAGCGGGAAAGGGAAAGAGAAAAGGGAGAACAACTTTCCTGGTAATAATGCAAAGAAGGTTAGAAGTAGTGGAAGTGGTGGTGGTGCGGAGGGAGGAGGGCAGGAAGGAACCGAGTTAAAAATTATTGTAAGGTTTGAGGACGAAAAGGGGATATCCACAATGAGCCCAATTAAATTAACAACGATACTGAAAAATCAGGTAGGAGACATATGCATGGCAAAGGTACTGAGGGACGGAAATTTACTGATTGTGTGCAGGAGTGAGGAGCAAAGGGAAAGAGCTGAAAAAATGAGGGAGGTTGGGCGATTTAAAGTAAAAAATACAAGCATTATTGACAATGGGTCAAAGTGGAACAAGGATGTAATTTGGGGGGTGCCGATAGGAATAACAATGGAAGAAATTAAAGCTAATTTAAAAGGGGGGGTAGTAAAGGCAGCTCGTAGGCTACAGGCCACCCGGGAAGGACAGAGGAGAGACACTGAGGGCGTGGTGGTTGAGTTTGAAGGAGAAGTGCTTCCCAAAAGTGTAAGTTTGGGCTTTTTGAGGTATGGGGTAAGAGAATTTGTCCCTAATCCAATTCGGTGCTATAATTGTCAAAGGTTTGGGCACATAGCTAACGCTTGTAGGTGGAGGAAAAGGTGTGCAAGGTGTGGGGGCAACCACCAGTACGGAGAATGTAAACAAGAAACGCCAAAGTGTTGCAACTGTGGCGGGAATCATAGTGTGGCCTATGGAGGCTGTGAAAGTATGATGAGAGAGAGGGAAATTCAGCGAGTTAGAGTACAAAGTAAAGTTTCATATGCTGAAGCAGTAAAAAGGATGGACCAGGGAGGAGGGAATGGGCAAAGGACTGGGGGGAGGCTGCCTGCAGGGGAAAGAGAGCTGGTACGGAATGGGGAAATTCAGGTTGATTTGAAGAGACTGGTTATCTTTATAGCAGGAGTTGTGAATGCCACGATGGAAGTAAAGTCTAAAACTGAAAGAATTCAAATAATAGTGAAGGCAGCAGCTAATCATCTTGGTTTCAGTGGTTTAACTTGGGAGGAGGTGAGGAGTGGGCTCAGTAGCCAGATAAGTCAGGATCAAGCATTGACTGGAAAGGAATTGTGAAGATGGTTATAGTGATTCAATGGAATGCAAGAAGTTTGGTGGCAAATGGGCAGGAATTTAAACGATATATTGAGGAACTTTCAGACAAACCAGATGTCATTTGTGTTCAGGAGACGTGGTTGAAACCTAATCTGGATTTTAAAATAGTGGGATATGTGTCTATTCGGAATGATAGGAAAGAGGGAATGGGAGGTGGGTGTGCAACTTTTGTGAGGGAGGGAATTCAGTTTAGAGAGGTAGGTAAAGGGGATGAGCTGGAATACGTGGTAATTGAAATTTGGACTAAAGAGGGAGAATTAGTAGTCGTTAATTTGTACAATCCTTGTAGGAGACTGACATTGAGTCAGTTATCCCAGATGGAGGGGATAGATGGGAGCAGGGTGGTAGTTTGTGGGGACTTTAATGCCCATAATGTGTTATGGGGGGCAAATTATACGGACATAAATGGTGAGATTATTGAGGAACTCTTGGAAGAGAAGAAGCTAGTGTGTTTGAATAATGGTAGAGCAACCAGAATTGATGTACATACGGGGGGTGGTTCGGTTCTTGATTTGACATTGGTGACTAGTAATATTGCAAGTGTGTGTGAGTGGGAGGTTTTGGAGGAGTCTTCAGTGGGAAGTGATCATTTTCCGGTATATTGTAATGTTTTTGTTTCAGTGAATAGGGTAAGTGGTCACAGGGAAGGGAGGTGGGTTTTTAGCACTGCTAATTGGGAATTATTTAAGTTTATTTGTGAGAGAGACCTTCCCCTAGTAGAGGTTAGTGAAGACGTGGAAAGCATGGAGGAAAGTATTAAAACTATTTTTCTGGAAGCAGCTAATCAGTCAATTTCTAAAAGTAAAGGGAAAAGATTAAAGAAAGCAGTGCCTTGGTGGACAGAGGAATGCACTAGAGCTATTAAGGAGAGGAATAAGAGGCTTAAGGTCCTAAGGAGAACTCACAATTGGCAAAACCTGATTAATTATAAGAGAGCACTGGCAAAAGCCAGGAAAACTATCCGGAGGGCCAAGAGAGAAAGTTGGCAGAGATACTGTAGCACTGTAGGTAGATCAACAGCCGTGGGAGATGTATGGAACATGATCAAGGCTATGAGGGGAGTCAGGAGGGAATGGCAGTACCCAATATTAAAAAGTGGGGAAGAGATTGCAATAACTGATGGGGAGAAGGCAGCAATGATAGCAAAGAGCCTGACTCAAATTCATAGCTCAGGTAATTTGACTGAAGAGGGTAAAAGAGGAAGAAGTAAGACGAGTTTAGCACACCCTGGGGTTTTGGAGGAAAGGTGTGATTTTAGTAGCCCGTTGGATTCTCCTTTCACTTTAGATGAAATAGAAAGAGCAGTAAACAAATCAGGATTAACATCCCCTGGGAAAGATAGTATCTGTTACATCATGGTGAAACACTTAGGGACTTTGGCAAGGAGGAAACTATTGGAAGTTTACAACAAAGTGTGGGAAAAGGGAAAGCTCCCAACTGCATGGAAAGAAGCTGTGATTGTTCCTATTAGGAAACCTGGAAAGGATCCCTCAGACCCAGCGAGTTACAGGCCTATAGCCTTAACGTCGCATTTGGGGAAAATAATGGAGAGAATGATCACAGATAGGATTGTTTTCTATCTTGAAAGTAGGGGAATTCTATCACCACATCAGAGTGGATTTAGAAAAGGAAGGGGAACTATGGATCCTGTTGTGTGTTTGGAGACTGAGGTACGGAAGGCTCAGGTAAACAAAGAGTCGGTAATTGCGGTATTCTTTGACGTGGAAAAAGCGTATGACATGTTGTGGAAGGAGGGGCTGATGATAAAGTTAAGTATGTTAGGAATATCTGGGAGAACATTTAACTGGATAAAGGATTTTTTGTTTAATAGGTACATCCAAGTTAGAGTGGGTAGAGCCATGTCAGATAGGTACTTGGTGGAAAATGGCACCCCCCAGGGTAGTGTTATAAGCCCAGTCCTTTTTTCTATTATGATAAATGATGTTTTTTCTGTTGTGAACAATGACATTGGCCGTTCTTTATTTGCTGATGATGGGGCATTATGGAAAAGAGGGAGTAATTTTAAGTATATAAGAGGGAAAATACAAGAAGCGATAAGCGCAGTGGAGGGATGGTCATATTCCTGGGGATTTAAATTCTCTGTTGAGAAAACAAAGGTGGTGGTGTTTACAAGGAAAAGGGTAGCGGATGCCCAGTTAACACTGTACGCTCAGGAATTGGAACAAGTCAAAATTTTTAGGTTTCTGGGCATCTGGTTTGATGTTACTCTAACTTGGAGGGAGCATATTCAGAAGATGTCAGCTAGGTGCAAAAAAGTACTGAATGTGATGAGGTGTTTGACAGGGGTTGAGTGGGGTGCTAGCAGAACGGCTATGAGAAACATTTATGTTGCTTTAATTAGGTCTATATTGGATAATGGGTGTATTGTATATGGATCGGCTGCTAAAACTACGTTGAGCAAGTTGGACGTCATCCAGGCCCAGGCACTGAGGATCTGCTGTGGGGCTTTTAAAACAACTCCTGTTGCGGCCCTCCAGGTGGAAATGGGGGAAATGCCATTAAACATCAGGCGTAAGCAGATGATGATGAGTTACTGGGTCAATTTGCAGGGGCACGCTCAAAAGAAACATCCTACAGTCGGAGTGTTGTTGCCTTGTTGGGAGGGGGAAAGAGGGAAAGGGGAGAATTTTGCATTTCACGCTGGGAGAGTGGCGAGGGATATGAAGTTATGTGATAGAACGTATATCCCATCAGTTCCTTTGCCAGTCACTCCTCCTTGGTTTTTCTATCCAGTATCAGTTGATTTGTTTTTTTTGGAAAAGATGCGAGGGTGCAGAGAATTTGGAAACGCTGCAATTTTAGTAGAGGATCGGTTGGGTACAATATATCATTCCCTTACCCCAGTATTCACAGATGGATCAAAGGACCCTGACACGGGCTGCACTGGATTTGCTTTCCATATCCCTGCCTTAAAAATATCTGATAGTAGAAGAACATCTTCCCATCTGTCTGTATATACAGTCGAATTGTTGGCTTTGGTGGCTGCATTGCAGAGGAGTGAGGAGCTGATGGTCAAGGGTTTAGTCCTTTGTTCGGATTCCAGTGCAGCCTTGCTGTCAATAAAATCAGGGTCATCTGATAGCAGACAGGACTTGATTTATGAGTTATATGAGACTTTATATAGACTCGGAAACAAAGGGGTGGCTGTGATGTTTATGTGGGTTCCAGCTCACAGGGGGGTTAAGGGAAATGAGGTCGCAGATAAATTGGCTAAACAGGCTCTGGGACACTGGGAGGTGCGGGATATTTCACTGAGTAAATCTGAGGCAAAAACGCTGATTAAAGAGTGTATTAGGCAGGAGTGGCAGCATAGGTGGGATACAGGGGAAACAGGGCGACATTTGCATGCTATCCAGAGTGCGGTTGGAGTTAAGGGCAGGATGGGGACAAGAAACACAAAGGAAGAGAATATTTTGTCTAGGATAAGGATGGGACACACTAGGCTAAATAAAACTTTGCATCTGGTAGGTAAGCACCCGACAGGGATGTGCGATTATTGTGAGAGAGAGGAAGAAAGTGTGGAGCATGTCATTTTCCACTGCCAGAAGTATACCCAGGAGAGAGACAGATTAGTGGAGGGAATTAGAGGATTAGGGGTGGGTGATGTTAACCTAAGCATGATGGTGGGAGATGGGGTGAGAAAGTTGTTGGTCTTCCTTAAAGATATGGGATTAATTAATAGAATATAGTGGGTTTTTTTTTTTTTTTTTTTTTTTCTTTCCTCCCTTGGGGTATAATGTCTGGCCCACACTCCAACGTTGGATGGCGGTAATGCGCCTTTAAGTTGGGTGCCCCCGCCAAAAAACAGAAGAAGAAGAAGAAGAAGAAGAAGGGACCGTCACTAATGAAAGGAAGAATAAAATGGGAAAAACTGTTGGAGACAACACTGAGCCATTAAACACCAGAAGAAGACAACACTGATAATAGACAATTTTTTGATTCCTGTGAGACCTCCAGTTGTCTGAAGAGAGGATCTCTTCAGAGATTTTTCCTTTGGCTTCTTTGAGAGGTTTGGCTGGTTCGGGAGCAACGACGGCGCTGGACTAAATCAACTCACCATAATGATTTTTTTTGTTTCTGTGTAGTTAGTGCTTCCAGCAGATGGATAATTTTGTTGTTTAAGTACTTGATGAAATGCATTTTGAAAAGTGCAGAAGTGTACATAAAGTTATCATTAATAAGATGCATGGACATCAGACCTCTGTACTGTAAGTGTACTGTGTTACCTGATGGTGGTTGTTTTTGTTGTTTTTTGTTTGGTTTTTTTTACCTGTGCCCATGTCCATCCTACAGATGCCTGATGGCATTAAAATTTGGGAGATTGTGTCATGGTAGGAATGTTTGGGCCAGCTGAACAGTATCCACATGACTTATAATTCCACAGGTCTTCAGATAAGGCTCCCAAAAACATCTTGAAAAATAATCCAAGAGGCAGTGGAATTCCTTGCAAACATGCATTTATTAAGTATTGAGCCAGACAAATACAGAACAATGCACACAGTCCCACCCTCACCTGCAAGGGAGAACTGAACACTGCTGTGTGAGTAGCCCCTTATATATAAGATAAGATAAGCCTTTATTAGTCCCACAATGGGGAAATTCCAGGATTGCAACAGCACAGGGATAGCAACACTCAGAGCAATGATTTAGAAGATAAGAAAATAAGAGCAGTGAATATATATATGTACACACATATATATATATATATATATATATATATATACACAGTGCGGAGCATTGTAGCTAGATGGACTAAACAGCATAACCGTCTGTTTAGTTATCCTACATGGTATTCAGCTTCTAAGAAGGGGGAGGGGAAACACCTGTCCTTTCCCTTACTTGTACTTGTGTCTATCTTTTCCTCTCAGCACTATGCACTAGGTGTATCTCTGGGAACTTATACCCCTTACAAGCTGGACCTTACAGCTCACATTTATCCCTCAGAAAAGGATTCACTGCCTGATCTACCATTGCACATCTGTATGTGAACACTTTTTCCTTACACTGAAGCGTTTAGAATCACAGCCAAGTTCACCTACTCCCCCACATTCTCCTGCCCTGCTCCGTGTGTGTGTGTGTGTGTGTGTGTGTGTAACCAGCAGAACATTCTCTGTCTCCCCTTGCTGTCTGTATGGGGTTACTTCAAGTCAAGGTCTGACTTAACTAAGCAGCTGTAGGCCAGTGTAATTAATCAATTATTTACCATAATCATATGCATCATATTTACCCCATTTTTCACATAATCTACTGTAATCATTATTTGCTATTTAAATTTAATCTGAGTTTCTCAGTTTCATTCTTAATTTTAATCTACAGTTGGATGAAGTGGGTTTGTTTTTTGTTTCTCAAGTAGATACCGTGATGTTTTGGTGCTGCGATGTGGAACTTTGCTCCGAGTTCTCCTTCACACAGACAGCAATTATAAATAGCTGTAAACATCTCTATCCACCTCTGATGCAGGTGACTAGAAGTGTTGATGCCTAAGTGCACGCAGGTGGAAAAAAAATGTAATTTTAATTTTTAAGTAACCACTTCTCCCTGTCTATACCCTGCCTGTACTGCAGGTGGATAGATGTATTCACAGGTGCAGTCTGTGCAGGCTTAGCTCTGCTAGTGTGGGCTGCTGGGTGTCTCTTGTCAAAGAAAAATCCATGACAATCCAGGATTTTCATCACAGTATTGTACTGTAGCAAGATGATTGTTTTTTTTAATTACTATTATTTAATTATTTTGGTTTGGTTACAGTAGTTTTGTGGATAACTACTGTTGAGTTAAATAGCATAAGTGCTCTCCACAAGGTTAATAAGAATTTCCAATCTGTTGTTTTTAATGTAAATATAGAATTTACTCATGAGGTACTGGAGGACACCACATGTGAAAGCATTATATGAAGCTGTTATTGTGTAATATTTGGTAAATATGATAAACTTTGTCGCATATTATGGGACAAATGGGGCAGCTTGGTGGCACAGTGGTTAAAAACAGAGGCCAAAAACATGCAGGTTAGGTTAATTGGAGGCTCTAAAGTGGCCCGAGGTGTGAATGTGTGTGTGAATGGTGAACGGGATTGGTGCCGTGCTGTGGCTGCCTCATCCATCCACGTGGATGCCCCTGAATTTTCCTCTGGAATTAATAAAAGTATACAAAATTTAAAAAAAAAATGGCATACAGAAGTTACAAAATAGAAAAAAAAGCTTATCAGCTCCCTGCAGCATGTGGGCACAAGGCTCACAGGCGGAGACTACACGAGCTGCTTGGCACAACACTCCCAAAACTCCAATTGTTTTTTAACCTGCTGAAGTGTGCAATAAAAAAGGAAATTGTAAACTGAGTCAATTATTAATTAAAACATTTCACCAGAAATCCAACGATGGACTGCAAAAATCAACAAACTAATAAATAAATAAATAACCAAAATAAAAACTCACTATCAGTGCAGTAGAAGTTCAGGTTTATTAAAAATCACACATTGTTTGTTTGTGTGTCTCATCTGATCAGGTGAAACTTATAAAGGCGATCCCTGCTTGGGCAACAGCAATTATAAAAACCCTGCTGACCAACCGAAGGTTCAGAGTCCACCTCAGTCAGAACACAAGTGCATGGAGAACGCAGAAAAACGGACTCCCACAAGGCTCAGTTCTAGCTCCAACTCTGTTCAACCTCTACATAAACGACCTGCCTACTACAAAATCCCGCAAATTCATCTATGCAGACGACATCTGTTTGGCATTCCAAGCACCAGACTTTGAACCACTGGAACGGGTGCTCACGGAAGATCTTGCTAAACTGGACCAGTTCTGCAAAATCTGGCGCCTAAAACCAAGCCCAGCAAAAACCGTCTCCAGTGTATTTCATCTCCACAATGCAAAAGCTGCCAGAGAACTAAACATCCACCTGAGCGGACTCAAGCTTAAGCATGCCCCAAATCCAACTTATCTTGGAGTGACCCTTGATAGGACCTTATCCTTCAAGGAACATCTAAAGGGGACGGCTGCTAAGGTGAAAGTACAAAACAACCTGCTCTGCAAGCTCGCTGGTACAAAATGGGGGGCGGCAGTCTCCACCCTGCGCACCTCAGCACTGGCCCTTTCATACTCTGTAGCAGAATATTGTGCCCCTGTCTGGTCCAGGTCATCTTACACACACCATGTAGACACCCAGCTCAACTCAACCATGAGAACTATAACTGGAACAATCCGCTCAACACCACTCCCCTGGCTCTCTGTACTATCAAACATAGCCCCTCCACACATCCGGCGAGCAGCATTAACTCAAAGGATGCTCCAAAAAGTTAAAGATTTTCCTCACTTACCAATCCATGCAGATATCTACACCCCACCCACTGCCCGACTTTCATCCAGACGGCCGATTTGGAAAAACCCTCCCCCAGCTGACTTTACCATCCAGACAGCTTGGCAAGAGGAATGGGAAACCAAGGAGGTCCCAAACAAACAGCTGGTGATAAACCCCAACCAACAGGTCCCGGGCACCAACCTCCCAAGGAGACAGTGGTCTACACTCAATCGCTTCAGGACTGGACATGGCCCCTGCTTGGCCAGCCTTCACAGATGGGGCAGTAGCCCTAGCCCACTGTGCGCATGTGGAGAGGAGCAAACTATGGAACACATCATAGAGGCTTGCCCGCTCCAAAGACTGGAAGGAGGATTACACACCCTCCATACAGCAAACCAGGAGGCAACTGCTTGGCTTAAGGACTTTGCATTCGCTAAATAAATAAATAAATAATCTGATCAGGTTAACATGAACCACTCACCTGTGTAAAAAGTCTGGTTCTTTGTCTTTAGTCAGAAAAATACAGGTCTAATGATTAAATTTATCCATGTCATTTTAAAGAGTTTATCTGTAATGCATAATTTGTTTTGTACCTCAGATGTTCCTGCCAGTGGGATGTACTTCATGTCTTATGAATGGTTGAAGAACGTCCTCACTCCTGCAGGGAAAAAGTGAGTTATTTGATCAGCCCTGCAGTATTTGCAGCTGCCTGCTACAATAAAAACCAGCTCTGAGCTGATTATCGTCATCTTATCATTATTATTCTCCTCATAGCCCCAATGAGCTCAGCATTCCCAGTGTGCTGTTTGCTGGAGGAATGGCAGGGATCTTTAACTGGGCTGTTGCAATTCCACCCGACGTACTCAAATCTCGTTTCCAAACAGGTTTGTTTTGACTAATACATTTCTTTACAGTCATGTTGTCATCATTTTGTGTTACAGTTAAAGGAGACAGTTTTTGGCTTTTATTTTCTCTGGATTTGTTGAAAATTACTGAAGATTTTCTACTGAAGCATTTTACATCTCAGAATTAAGTTAAATTAAGAACATTGTTAAATGCCTCCAAACAGCTATGGTTATAGCTCCACTAGGCCATTTAACTGCACTTCTATCATCCCAGTTTACAACCACTGGAGTGGAATTGGTTTATTGACTGAAGATAGGTGATGATGTGTCAACTTTCAGCTTTTTATCCCTTGCCGGTTGAAGCCCAAAGGGGGATTATGTTATGGGTTAGTCTGTCCGTCCGTCTGTCTGTCCGTCCACCTACCTGTCTGCCCCACTTTTGTGAAATCAGCTCCTACAATTTTGTTCCAGTTGTTCTGAAACTTGGTACCAGGGTTTGATATACACTGATCGTGCCCATATTGCAATTTGGCTCTGACTGGATAATTTTTGCAGGAATTGTAGCCCTTGACCTATGACCTCCTATTTCACCTCATTCCATAGACAGTAACTGTCTTGTGAAATCAACTCCTCCTAGAGTTTTGTTATCCCCCGCCAGACGAAGCCCAAAGGGGTCGAAGAGCCCCTTTGGGCAAAGGCCGAAGGGGGATGATGTTATGTGTCAGTCCGTCTGTCTGTCCATCCATCCATCCCACTTTTGTGAAATCAACTCCTCCTACAGTTTTGTTCCAACTGTTTTGAAACTTGGTGCCATGGTTTGATATACACTGATAAGATAAGCCTTTATTAGTTCCACAATGGGGAGATTACAGGATTGCAGCAGCAAAGGGATAGCCACACTCAGAACAATAGTAAATAAGATAATAAGATAAGAATAGGTTAGCCAAAGCAGTAGATAAATATACAGTGACGTGCGGTCACGTGCAGTGATATACCAGTAACGTGCGGTCAGGTGTTATCATGAAAAAAACAAAAATTATAGATATATTATTTGTTCACTAAACTGTCTTGTATGTCTAAATGTAATTTCTGAATGATTCCAATCATTTCAACAATATTTATTTAATTAAAATCACCAAATTTGCACATTTCCTGTTAAAATACAAGGGAGAGAGGCCAGGTGATGCAGCAAAAAGCACTGCCTCACAAGGATTGCGCAGTCCTTCATAGTCCGGCTAGAGCTCGTGCAAGATGCGCATTTCTGGTGACAGCTCTGTGTATGTCAAAAATGTAATGTTTGTGGGAGCTTCTATTGCATGTCTTCCTTTTCCATAGTCTATGTAATGTACTTAATGTGTGTGTATAACATTTAGTCTTCTTGATCTGACATAAAACTTTAGTTAAAAATCACAGTCAGAGGCTGCGCAGTAATGTTGCCTCAACGAGGGGGTGCTTGAGCACCGTAGGCACAGGAGTTTACTTGTTGTTTTACTTCTATGCCGAGGCTAACTGCCAAATTAGCTAAAGATAAAATCAGAAAGTCAGGTGTACTGAGGACTCCGTTTGTGCTTCTGTTTTATACAGACTGAAAATGGAAGATTTTATAGCTAAACTTAAAAAAATTCTCAAAACTGGCAGTAATGTTGATTGAGACAGAGAGACTTTTAAAACTAAAAGAAGACAAGGAGGACTTACAACAAAGTCACTGAGATTTTTGTCCAGAGGGATAGGTGGATAGATTTCATTTACAAATCAAGGTAAGACCATGCATACTTGTTTTATATACTTGAATTTGTATTGAATTGTGGAGCGACAGGTTGCATAGCAAATGCGCTCTCTGAGCCTCTTTTTAGTTCTTCCTTGGCCAGAAACAAGTAGTCTGTAATCACTTTTGGGCCCCCAAAATTAGAGTGTGAAATAACTTAATACATTTTATTTGTGTAGCCAAGGGTCTTTGCACTTTGTTTATATTCAGGAGAGTTGAATGAAATGAAAGCATGGATGCATGACATCCATAAATCCAGCTTGTTGTTAGTCAGCTGAACAAAAGCAACTGGAGTGTCCGACTATTTCTGCTTCTTCCCTTCACAATAAAAGCTCTAGACATGCATTGCAGAACTGGACTTAAATTTACTGCACATTCTGTCAAGAAGCAATGCAGTAAAATGTCTGAGTTGTTTTGTTAATAAATTATATAATCGGCTTTTATAATGTACAATTAGCAGATAATAAAATATGCAAACTTTCAATTGAAATTAAATTTAAGCTTATGCTATTGTGTTCATATATTTGTACATATGACTTTGAAAGAGTCAGTGCCCCACTACCCACAAACCTCAGCACGTCACTGATATGTACAAAGTGCAGGAGCATTGCAGTTAGCTGATGATGATGCGCACATTGCAATTTGGTTGTGATTGGATGATTTTTGCAGGATTTGTAGCCCCTGACCGATGACCTCTTATTTCACCTCACTTCATGTCTTGTGAAATCAACTCCTCCTACAGTTTTGTTATCCCCGTCCAGATAAGCAGCCACGCATGATCTGGATGAGTACACGGACACTGTGACCTCATATATCCACTTTTGTGAGGAGAGCATTCTTCCATCGCAAATACCGGTTTAGCAGAGAGCTGAGGAGAGCTAAATCTGTGTGTTCTGAGAGACTCCAGCAGCAGTTCACTGCTAACGACTCTGCTTCTGTGTGGAGAGGACTGAGGCAAATCACCAACTATCGGCCTCAGGCTTCTAAAGGACAGGATGACAAAGCCCTTTGTCAAAGACTGTCCCAACACTATGCCCGTTTTGACACCTCGTCAGCTGTGTCCAACTCCCCCCCTCCCCCCAGCGCCACTGCCTCCATGGTCCCCACTTCATCAAAGGCGGCCCCCCCTCCTCCCCCCCTGCCCTTGCCATCAGTGAGCAGGATGTGCGCAGACAGTTCTCCAGACTGAACCCGCACAAGGCCCCCGGTCCGGACGGCGTGTCTCCCTCCACCCTGAGACACTGTGCGGAGGAGCTGACTCCTGTCTTCACAGACATTTTTAACACCTCCCTGAAGTCATGCCACGTGCCGGCCTGCCTCAAAACCTCTACCATCGTCCCTGTCCCCAAGAAGCCACGGATCACTGAACTTAACGACTACAGACCTGTAGCGCTCACCTCCGTAGTCATGAAGTCCTTTGAGCGCCTGGTCCTGCCCCACCTCAAGACCATCACCACTCTCCTCCTGGACCCGCTGCAGTTTGCTTACAGAGCCAACAGGTCTGTGGACGACGCAGTCAACCTGGCCCTCCACTCCATCCTGCAGCACCTGGACTCCCCGGGAACCTACGTCAGGATCCTGTTTGTGGACTTCAGCTCTGCATTCAATACCATCCGCCCCGCTCTGCTCCAGGACAAGCTGTCCCTGCTCAACGTGCCTGACTCCCTCTGCAGGTGGATCACCGACTTCCTGACGGACCGGAGGCAGCATGTGCGGCTGGGAAAGACTGTCTCAGACTCTGTTAGCATCAGCACCGGATGACCCCAGGGCTGTGTACTTTCCCCCCCACTCTTCTCCCTGTACACCAACTCCTGCACCTCCAGCCACCAGTCTGTCAAGCTGATCAAGTTTGCGGACGACACCACCCTCATCGGGCTCATCTCCAACGGCGACGAGTCCGTCTACAGGAGAGAGGTGGCCCAGCTGGCGTCCTGGTGCAGCCAAAACAACCTGCAGCTGAACGCTTTGAAGACAGTGGAGATGATCGTGGACTTCAGAAAAGTCACAGCCCCTCTGCCCCCCCTTACCCTCACAGACTCTCCCATCACCACTGCGGATTCCTTCCGCTTCCTGGGCACCACCATCACCCGGGACCTCAAGTAGGAGCCGACCATCAGCTCCCTCATCAAAAAGGCCCAGCAGAGGATGTTCTTCCTGCGGCAGCTGAGGAAGCTCAAGCTACCCACCAAGATGTTGGTGCAGTTCTACACGGCCATCATCGAGTCCATCCTCACCACCTCCATCACCGTGTGGTACACAGGAGCCACCGCCAGGGACAGACTAAGACTGCAGCGCTTTGTGCGCGCTGCTGAGAAGGTGATCGGCTGGAAGCTCCCATCCCTCCAGGACCTGTACATCTCCAGGACCCGGAGGCGTGCAGGTCGGATCATAGCCGACCCTTCACACCCTGGACACGCACTGTTTGCCCCCCCTCCCCTCAGGCAGAAGACTTCGGTCCATTCAGACTAAAACCTCCCGCTACATGAACAGCTTCTTCCCCTCTGCCATCAGACTGCTGAACACTAAGTGACTTATTAGACTCTTGTGCACTACGTACAGCAGCTCAACCGGACTCATGACAATTATCACTGTTTTCTTTTTGCACTACCGACTGCACTATGTGGAACTCCACAATATCTGCTGCTTGTTAATATATTTAAAAATTGCATAGATTAGTATTACTTGTTCATATTCTACCTTTTATTGCATGCATAGTTTTTTATTTTTATCTTTAGTGCTACTCCATGTTTAATGTTGCAGCATTGCACTGAGACAAATTCCTAGTTTGTGTACTACATGAACAATGGCAATAAATCTCATTCTGATTCTGATTCTGATTCAAAGCCCAGTGGGTCAGTCTGTCCGTTCGTCTGTCCATCCGTCAGTCTGTCACACTTTTGTGAAATCAACTCCTCCTACAGTTTTGGTCCGATTGTTTTGAAACTTGGTACCATGGTTTGATATACACTGAGGATACGCATATTGCAAGTTGGTTCTGGAGGATTTTTGCAGGAATTGTAGCCCCTGACCTATGACCTTCTGTTTCACCTCACTTCATAGACAGTAACTGTCTTGTGAAATCAACTCCTCCTACAGTTTTATTACAATTGTTTTGAAACTTGGTACCATGGTTTGATATATTCTGATGATGCACATATTGCAATTTCACTCTCATCGGATGACCTTGAGGTCAGGTTTGCCTAAATCTTCTAAACTCAGTAACTACTGAAAGAAATGATGTAGCCTTTTCAAATCGATACAGTAGTTGCATCTGATACACATCTTGGCTAATTTACACCCTGACCTAACTATGGGTTTGGGGTCAAGGGATCAAAGTTCAAAGTTAGCATTGCAGTTGCACTATGGTAAATGCTGCGTTTACTATTACTATAAAACAAGTAAAGCTAGAGCCACCAAACCTGGTATACAGGTTCACCTTGGGCTCCTGACCTCTGACTATGGGTTTGGGGTCAAAAGGTCAATGTTAACATTCCCTATGCCTTATTACTGTACAACAAGTAAAGTAAATCTAGGATCACCAAACTTGGTGTGCAAGTTCACCCTGTGACCCTGAAGTGTGACTATGATTTTGGGATCATAAGGTCAAAGGTCAACATCAAAATGGCTTATAAACTAGATCTCAACAGCAGGGAAAGCTAGGGTCACCAAACTTCCTACACAGGTTCACCTCGGTATCCTGACCTCTGACTATGGGTTTGGGGTCAAAAGGTCAAAGGTCAAGGTTAGCATTCCATTTGCACTATTACTACTGCACTATTACTATGCAGTATTACATTTCTGACCGCCCGGTTCAGTACGGCACATTTCATCTGCTCCGCTTCGCTCCTCAAATACTGGGCTCTTATCTACACCACATTCTACCCACAATACAAGAGGTGATTGTGCCTTCTCCGTTGTTGTGCCTACCCTCTAGAATCAGCTACTCCAATTCATCAGATACACTGAAAATCTGTATTATTTTAAACGTCTTTTGAAAACCCACCTCTACCGACAAGCATTTTTATAACCCCACATTATGCAGTGTGTGTGTTTGTAATGAGTCCAATTATGAGTTTGTGTTTGTCTGTCTCTTTTGATATGCTCAGTTTTGTTGTGTTGGAAATGTTGTCTTGTTTTATCTTGAAATGCTTTATTTTATGCTTGTGCAGCACTTTGTAACCATGTGTTTTAAAAAGTGCTATATAAATAAAGTATTACTTACTTAATATAAAATGAGTAAAGCTAGGGCCACCAAACTGCTCTCCGTCAGTAAGTGTTGGGATCTTCAAAGAAAACTGAGGCGAGCAATATTGCACTCGCTTCAGAGTGCTCTTGTTCCAAATGTTTTGAAACCTGGTGCCATGATTTGATGTACTCTGAAGTGCATATTGCAGTTTGACTCTCATCGGATGACGTTGAGGTCAAAGATCAGAGGCCAGATTTTCCCTAAATCTTTCAAACGCAATAACTACTGAAAGAAATGATGTAGGCTTTTCAAATTGATACAGTAGTTGTATCTAAGACACATCTTGGATGACTTACACCCTGACCCGACTATGGGTTTGGGGTCAAAATGTTAAAAAGTCAAAGTTAACATTCCATTTGCGCTGTGGTAAATGCTAAATTTACTGTTAGTATAAAACGAGTAAAGCTAGGGGCACCAAACCTGGTACACAGGTTCACCTTGGGATCCTGACCTCTGACTCTCGGTTTGGGGTCAAAAGGTCAAAGTTAACGCTCCCTATGCTTTATTACTGTACAATGAGTCAAGCTGGGGCCGCCAAACTTGGTACTCAGTAAGTATTGGAATCTTCAAAGAAAATGGAGGTGGGAGATATTGCACTTGCCTCAGACTGCTCGTGTTCGTCATGATGCCTCACCTGCACAGTTGACTCAAAGGAAGTTTTGCACATTTTTAAAAATATATTTTTCCTTATTTTGGACATTATTTTTTGAATCATTTCTCATGTTGCAGATCTTAATGTTTTCACGAGAGACATTAGTTGAGCTCATGGGCAAAAACTTTTTTCCCTATTTAGTCATCTTTTAAAATTCTTTACTTTAAATTTTGTAACAGTCACAGCAATAGTTTGTATTATAGTACCATAGGTCACATTTTTTTCTGTTCCTTTTTTGGTGGATTTTTGTACATTTGCACATTTTTTTCTGAAAGGCTTTATCTGTCTTTAAAAAAATGCATGTTTTATAGATACTAGATAAAGCTGGTTGAACCGTGTTGTTGAGTGTGTTTTTTTCTTAAAAACATCAAGCTTCCATCATACAAAAGATGACTCTGATCTACAGAGAACCTCAGTCAGTTTGGTTCCAGTAATGGTGTTTACGTCCAGAATTACATTTCCAACCACACTTTGAGAAATTTAATTTAGTACGATTTCAGTCAGATTAAATTGTTTACATAAATTCCAAATATCCAGTTTTAGCAATACAATCACAATAAATCATTTTTGCTAAATGTGTTGAATGAAGATTTTCTGTTGTGTGTTGAGGAGGGATGGGCGAGACCAGCATTTTTACTTCCGATATGATACCATTAATTCATGGGACTTTTTCTTTGATACCGATACTTTTTGCCCCTTAAAGGAAAATCATATGATTGCAGTTTCATTAACAACTTTATTGCAAGTTCAATATGAAATACGAATAAAATTCATGGACATAAATACTTGAAAGAAATGCTTATAAAAGGATAATAAAATAGAACAATGAGCAAAATAAATAAAAAAAATAAAATGACATTTTTTTCAATTATAATAAAAATAATTAAGATATAAAATGAATGCAAAATTAATTGAATTTCTTAATTTGGTGAAGATTCTCAGTCATCCAGGTAGGTAAGTATGCTGTATGAAAGCTCAGTCAAGTATTTTTTAATTCTGAAATGTTTCACCGTTCATCCAAATTCTGTGGGAATACCAAGCAGCAAATATGTGTAATTTTTTCACAATGTAGTGTTTTTTTGTATTTATTTAACTTTATTTTTACACTATTATTTTACTAACTTAAATAGTGCTTATTTTGTTTATTTTTCAAAATTATGTTGCTTGGTATCACCATAGCATTTGGATGAATGGTGAAACATTTCAGAAGCAAAAAATACTTGAATCCAGTTGACTTAACTGAGCTTTTGTACAGTATTCAATTTCTTAAATTGAAAGATCAACGTATTGCTCAAGAGCCT
This sequence comes from Pholidichthys leucotaenia, assembly GCA_020510985.1. Lineage (NCBI taxonomy): Eukaryota > Metazoa > Chordata > Actinopteri > Cichliformes > Pholidichthyidae > Pholidichthys > Pholidichthys leucotaenia. The sequence continues at coordinate 117,957,951 of CM035837.1, forward strand.
GCATTAAACTATGATCGCCATCACTAGCATCATTATCATCCTCAACATCAGCAACAGCATCGCTCACACCCATCCATACTGCTGTCTTGGCCATCCATACCTCTTCTGCTGCCCGCGACTACGACGCTGCTCTGCGTGGGAGTCAGTGAGTGCTTGACTGAGGCTGCACAGTGCACAGTGAATCTTCGGCTTTGACAACTGATAGGCTGCCATAATCATGTGACACTGCAGACAATCTCTAAAATATGCCTGGGTTGGTTTTTCACCAGTTTTTGCACACAAATTTAATGCCTTAATCTCTCAGAAGTGAAGACAAATTGCACGTTTAATATTAACACGATGGTATCGCGATATTTAAAAAAGTATCGAACAGCTTGTGTCGACATATCGATACTAGAGTATTGATATGCCCATCCCTAGTGTTGAGATTTTTAGGAAAAGAGTCAAAAGCCAGCTGGATTGACTGGTGTGATTGATGCTTCATCTGGAATAAGAATCTACTTTTATTAATGTTTTTACTGTACGTTTGTCTGAACTGTAGCATTTCTCCCCGTCAGCTCCTGAAGGAAAATATCCCAACGGTTTTCGTGATGTGCTGCGGGAGCTGATCAGAGAGGAGGGTGTAGTCTCGCTGTATAAGGGCTTCAACGCTGTCATGCTTCGAGCTTTCCCCGCAAATGCAGTAAGTGGATTTCATTTGTTCTTTTGCTCAGTGAAATAGTGAAGGGGTTTGTGGAGTTGGACGGAATTTGAACAGATAAAAGACACAGATTAATTTCATATGTAATATTTATTCTGAGGTGGTAAGTGTATAGAAAGGGGAGTACTGTTAATGCCTTTTCATTTTCTAGATCTCAACTTTACATTCTTGAACCATAAACACCACCATGTTGAACCAACCAGAAAGAAACACAGTATTTGTCCAAAATGATAATCCCACAAGATCTTTTTGAGGCCACAAGAATAACATTTATCCATACAATGGATATAAAAAGTCTACATACCCTTGTTCAAATGCCAGTTTTTTGTGATGTAAAAAAGAGACCAAGATAAATATTTTTAAACTTTTTCCACCATTAACGTGACCTATAATAATAAACCTGTAATTTCCCAGTTTGGGATCAATAAAGTACATCTATCGATCTATCTATAACCTGTACAGCCCAATTGAAAAACAAACTGAAATCTTTTAAGGGGAAAATAAAAAACATACAATAACTTGGTTGCATAAATATGCACATCCTTAAACTAATACTTTGTTGCAGCACCTTTGGCTTTTATTACCGCACTCAGTCTTTTTGGGTAGGAGTCTATCAGCGTGGCACATCTTGATGTGGCAATATTTGCCCACTTTGCAAAAATTCTCCAAAAAACCCAAGGTGATTGCAGTATTCCTAAAAAAGAACTTCGGCCTTCTCCCAATCTGCATTTTTTTTAAAGCTACAAAGGAATGGAATAACCTTCCTAACAGTATAAAAAGCATAACTGATTATTATAAATTTTCAAATGAAACTAAACAATGGTTTTTAAGTGAGCAGTCTTATCAGCATTGACCATGAAAATGTTTATGATATGCCATTAAAAAACTTGTTTAACTTCACTTTGATCTTATTATTATCTTATTAGTATCTTTTTATATACCTGAGTGGTGGCCTAGTTGACAGAGCATCCGCCCCACAACTGGGAGATTGGGGGTTCAAGTCCTGGCTGGGTCATACGAAAGACCATATAAAAATTATCCTTCCCGCCTTCTAGCTTGGTGCTCAGCGTAATAGAATGGGGGAAGGAGAAGTTATTTGTGGCAGCACCTTGCATGGCAGCGACCCCTCTGATTCTACATGTGATTAACTGTAGATAGGAGAAACTTAATTTCGTTCTACTGTACATGATTGGCTATATGGTCTGAATGACAATAGAGATGGCTTCTTATTATTATTATTCCAACCTTCTGGGATGTTGATGTACTAATGATTACTGTTTTATGCTCCTATGTACATGTGTTGGATGGGTCAAGATTTTAATTGTTTTTACTGTGTATTTCTGTTTTGGTATGACTGAGTGGCTTTTGTATGTCCCCTATGTGTTTAATAGGACTACAGATGGAAATTAGCATCTCGCTAAATCTGGTACAGCCATCTTGTCATATGTATGATTAATGCCTCTGTACATTGTCCTTATAAATAAATGAAATGAAATCTGTCAGATTGCGAGGGCATCTCCTGTGCACAGCCCTCTTCAGATCACCCCACAGATGTTCGACTGGATCCAGGTCTAGACTCTGGCTGGGCCATTCCAAAACCTTAATTTTCTTCTGGTGCAGCCATTCTTTTGTTGATTTGGATGTGTACTTTGGGTCAGTGTCATGCTGAAAGATGAAGTTCCTCTTCATCTTTGGCTTTCTAGCAGAAGCCTGAAGGTTTTGTGCCAACACTGACTGGTTTTTGGAACTGTTAATAATTCCCTCCACCTTGACTAAGGCCCCAGTTCCAGCTGAAGAAAAACAACCCCAAAGCATGATGCTGCCACCACCATGCTTCACTGTAGGTATGGTGTTCTTTTGGTGATGAGCAGTGTTATGTTTGTGCCAAATATACCTTTTGGAATTATGGCCAAAAAGTCCAACCTTGGTTTCATCAGACCATAACACATTTTCCCACATGCATTTGGGAGATTTCAAATGTGTTTTTGCAAAATGTAGCCAGGCTTGGATGCTTTTCTTCAAAAGATAAGGCTTTCATCTTGCCGCCCTACCCCATAGGCCAGACATATGAAGAAAATGGGAGATTGTTGTCACATGTACTTAACAGCCAGTACTTGCCAGAAATTCCTGCAGCTCCTTCAATGTTGCTGTCGGCCTCTTGGCAGCCTCCCTGACCAGTTTTCTTCTTGTCTTTGTATCAATTTTGGAGGGACATCCAGGTCTTGGTAATGTTGCTGTTGTGCCATATTTTCTTCACTTGATGATGACTGTCTTCACTGTGTTCAATGGTATATTTAATGCCTTGGAAATTCTTTTGTACCCTTCTCCTGACTGATACCTTTGAACAATGTGATCCCTCTGATGCTTTGGAAGTTCTCTGCGGACCATGGCTGGTGCTGTAAGATGTGACTACAAAAATGTCAGGAAAAGCCTACTGGAACAGCTGAACTTTATTTGGGGCTAATCAGAGACACTTTAAATGGTGGCAGGTGTGTGCTGACTCTCATTTAACATGAGTTTGAATGTGATTGGTTAATTCTGAACACAGCCACATCCCCAGTTAAAACAGGGTGTGCACAACCTCCAGCAGAATCTGAGCCTGGTTCTGCTGGAGGTTTCTTCCTGCTAAAAGGGAGTTTTTCCTCTCCACCATCACCAAGTGCTTGCTCACAGGGGATTGCCTGATTCCTGGGGTCTCTCTGCAATTGTGGGGGATTCCCCTATAGTTGAAAATGCTATGAGATGGCTGTTGTTGTGAAGTGGCGCTATATAAATAAAGTTGATTTGAATTGAATTTATGCAACCAGGTTATTGTAACTTTTTTATTTTTCCCCTTAAAAGATTTCAGTTTGTTTTTCAATTGGGGTTGTACAGAATGTAGGTCACATGAATGGTGGAAAAAGTTTTGAAATGATTTATCTTGGTCTCATTTTTTTACATCACAAAAACCTGGCATTTGTGTGTAGACTTTTTATATCCACTGTATATTTCTCACGACCACAACTAGAGTTACTAGTTATCAGTTTGCTTATGCTGCAACACAGAAGGAAACTGATAACCAAACTCTTCTCAGACAAAGCTCTCACAACTTAACACCAAATGGCTCTTTTGTTTAATTGTTTGAAAAAATATGACACTTTGTAGTTTTATTAAATAGGGGTGGTAATCACTAGAAGCCGCATGATAAGATGTTATCACGATACTTGGGCCACAACATGATATCACAATCTTATGATACGCTGAGTATTGTGGTATTACATCTCAGGAGTCACTCCTTTGCTTTGCTGACCTAACCAGACAGTGAGACTTTTACACCATCTAATGGACTGAAAAGTCAACAGTTTTTTTTATTACTCTGGTATCTAAATAAGTAAGTTTATAATTACAACATTTATTATTACTAAATTAAAGTATAACGTTACTAGTGTCTATGAATCAATACAGTATCACTACCACAAAGTTTCACATTACACTGTATCAATTTACCCCCCACGCCTAGTGTTAAAGGAGGTATGTGTTTTCCTTGAAGTCCAGTTTATCCTAAAACTATTTGTTAAAAACTCATTAGTTTTAAAGTATTTCTGCACTGTTGTACATACACTGTATAGAGGCACATAACCAATGGCTTCCTGTGGCTTTAACAAAAAAGTGAAAAGTTACCAATGTATAAAATAAATGATAGAAAAATGATAACTAAAGACACAAATTTACAAGGAAAGTCACAAATATGTTTGAGAAAAAGTTGCACATTTAAAAGGAAAAAATCCTATCCTTGGGCGGTGCGGTGGCGCAGTGGTTAGCACTGCGGCAGCACAGCAACTCACTCTTGGTCATGGGATCCCTGGTTCAATCCCAGCCCCTGACCAACAGTGATCTGTGTGGAGTTTGCATGTTCTCCCCGTGTCTGCGTGGGTTTACTCCGGGAGTTCTCCGGTTTCCTCCCACAGGCCAAAAACATGCAGGTTCGGTTAATTGGAGACTCTCAAAGTGGCCCTAGGTGTGAATGTGTGTGTGAATGGTGAAGGGATAGCGCCGTACCGTGGCTGCTTCATCCATCCAGGTGGATGCCCTCAATTTCCCCTCTGGGGACCAATAAAGTATACAAAATCAAAAAAATATTTTAAAAAGAATAACCAGGACAACAAAACAAATGCACACAGTTTTTCCCTTTATCCAATATAATGTACAGTGGTGTGAAAAAGTGTTTGCCCCTCCTCATTTCTCAATTTTTTTGTATGTTTGTTACACTTAAATGTTTCAGATCATCAAATTTAAATATTAGAAAAAGATAACACAAGTAAACACAAAATGCCATTTTTAAATGAAGGTGTTTATTATTAAGGGTAGGATAATCCAAACCTACATGGCTCTGTGTGAAAAAGTGATGGCCCCCCCCCCCCCCACCCCCGTTAAAACACAAATTAACTGTGGTTTATCACATCTTTGGAAAGCTGAGTTCAATTTTTCTAGCCACTCCCAGGCCTGATTACTGCCACACCTGTTCTCAATCAAGAAATCACTTAAATAAGACCTGCCTGACAAAGTGAAGTACACCCCTGCCTGCTGCAGGAACAGCCAGATGTCTGGCCACGGCCAAGACGGGTAATTTTTTCACACATAAGGAGTTGTAACTCCTTATACAAAGATAAAGAGTGGTGATAATCAAGTCAGTGGCGGTAATGCACCTGTAAGCTGGTTGCCAACTGCCAATCAAATATAAAAGAAGAGGAAAAAGAAGAAGTGAAGTAGACCAAAAGATCCTCAAAAGCTAGACATCATGCTGTGATCCAAAGAAATTCAGGAACAATTGAGAAACAAATTTATTGCGATCTGTCAGTCCGGAAAAGGTAATAAAGCCATTCTAAAGCTTTGGGACTCCAGCAAACCACATTGAGAGCCATTATCCACAAATGGCGAAAAGATGGAATGGTGGTGAACCTTCCTAGGAGTGGCCGGCCAACCAGAATTACCCCAAGAGCGCAGCGACGACTCATCCAAGAGGTCACAAATGACCCCACAACAACATCCAAAGAACTGCAGGCCTCACTTGCCTCAGTTAAGGTCAGTGTTCATGACTCCACCATAAGAAAGAGACTGGGCAAAAATGGCCTGCATGGCAGAGTTCCAAGACAAAAACCACTTCTGAGCAAAAAGAACATAAAGGCTTGTCTCAGTTTTGCCAGAAAACATCTTGATGGTCCCCAAAGACTTTTGGGAAAATACTCTGGACTGATGAGACAAAAGTTAACTTTTTGGAAGGTGTGTGTCCCATTACATCTGGCGTAAAAGTAACACAGCATTTCAGAAAAGAAACATCACACCATCAGTAAAATATGGTGGTGGTGTGATGGTCTGGGACTGTTTTGCTGCTTCAGGATCTGGAAGACTTGCTGCGGTAAATGGAACCATGAATTTTGCTGTCTACCAAAAAATCCTGAAGGAGAATGTTCGGCCATCTGTTTGTGACCTCAAGCTGAAGCGCACTTGGGTTCTGCAGCAGGACAGTGATCCAAAACACACCAGCAAGTCCACCTCTGAATGGCTTAAGAAAAACAAAATGAAGACTTTGGAGTGACCTAGTCAAAGTCCTGACCTGAATCCGATTGAGATGCTGTGGCATGACCTTAGAAAGGCAGTTCATGCTTGAAAATCCTCCAATGTGGCTGAACTACAGCAATTCTGCAAAGATGAGTAGGCCAAAATTCCTCCTCAGTGCTGTGAAAGACTCATTGCCAGTTATTGGAAATGCTTGATTGCAGTTGTTGCTGCTAAAGGTGGCCCAACCAGTTAATAGGTTTGGGGGCAATCACTTTTTCACACAGGGCCATGTAGCTTTGGATTATTTTTCCCTTAATAATAAATACCTTCATTTAAAAACTGCATTTTGTGTTTACTTGTGTTATCTTTGTCTAATATTTAAATTTGTTTGATGATCTGAAACATCAAAGTGTGACAAACATACAAAAAAAAAGGGAAATCAGGAAGGGGCAAACACTTTTTCACATCACTGTAAATGGTGTAACAAAGCTTTCGGCTGAAGCTAAATGGCTCTTTCTATAGGAGACACTGCTGACTCTTGAACTAGATGGACCCGATAAGCCCAAGAGTCAGCCCAACTCATGACAATTTTAATACATAGCATTACGAACAGCAGCCAATTTTATATGTGAAGGGTTTTGATCATGTTTTTTTTTTCATTACTTAGAGAACTCAAAAACATTTTCTTTAATCTGTTAAATTTAGAGTAAAACACCAACCAGAGTTGTTTTTTTTTTTTTAATCTTTTTTTAGGCTTGTTTCTTAGGATTTGAAGTGGCCATGAAGTTTCTGAACTGGTTAGCACCGAATCTGTGATGAAGGCTCACCTTGTCGCCTCGTCTGTGAAACCCAGGAATGAACACACATGCATACACGCACACACAGAATAAAGAATATAGTATGAAGAGGTTTTAATTGTTTTATAATCATGAAGTCAATTGATTTTGGAACTCTGTAGAATTTGTGGATCATTCAGACCTGCAGAGATGTTGTGACGGTTCTCTGTAACCATGCCAACACACGCACACACACAAACACACACACACACAGACAGTCGAATGTTCTCACTCCTTTTTTTTTTTTTTACAGGTTTTTTTATATCTTAAGAAAAGGGGGTGAATCGAACATGTCGTGCCTTACCTTTTTGTTAGCTGTGAACACATATCAGGGAAAAGCTGCTTTTTGTTGTGGTGTTTGTGTTCACTCTTCCACTGATGCACACCTTTAAACTGTCTGCTTCCTGTACGGTCTTGCTCACTTGTGATCAAGGATGGTAATTTCACAGTTCTGTTGGTCTAATGTGAAATCATGAGGTCAGTTGACCCGGCTTATTGAATAGTAAATGAATGGCAGCATGTATAGAAGATTAAAGAGAAATCCATATATAGAAATGTAACTGTCTTGATTTTTTTTTAAATATATGAAAATTAATAAACAATGTAATCATTGAACAGAGAACCCTTGTACAACAACACCGCTTTTCAGTTGTGTGTCTCTGTAATGTGAAGGCTTTAGTGTCCCCAAATAGTCATAAAATCCCCAGATGGTTATAAAATGTTTATTTAATTGCAGTCTGTGTGCAGTTTATAAATATTAGACCTGGGATAATTAATGCATTAACTTTTTAGATTAATGTTGGCCAATTAAAGTTGCACTGCACCAAAAATAGAGGGTTTTTTTCTTAACATGTCTGTAAGATGTTTTTTTATGACTTACAAGACACATCAAAAGCGAAATAACTCAAATGTCTCATGTATCTGGTTTTTTTTGCTTTAAAGGGGTCATTGACTGAAAAATGGTGTGTTTGTAGGTTTTAACTGTCTAAAATGAGTCTACTGGTCATGTAATTATCAAAAAATTTTAAAAACAGTCAGTTCTTTTTAAAAAACACACACACACAGCCATCCATCCATCCATCTTCTACCGCTTTTCCGGAGGTCCGGGTTGCGGAGGCAGCAGTTCAAGCAGAGAAGCCCAGACTTCCCTCTCCCCAGCCACCTGCTCCAGCTCTTCAGAGAGGATACCAAGGCGTTCCCAGACCAGCTGGGAGACATGGTCTCTCCACCGAGTCCTGGGTCTGCCTCGGGGTCTCCTCCCAGTGGGACGTGCCCGAAACACCTCAAGTGGGAGGCGTCCAGGAGACATCCTAATCAGATGCCCATACCACCTCAACTGACTCCTTTCAATGTGGAGGAGCAGCGGTTCTACTCTGAGCCTCTCCCGGATTACTGAGCTCCTCACCCTAGGGTGAGGAGCTGAGGGTGAGTCCAGCAATCCTACGAAGAAAGCTCATTTCAGCCGCCTGTAGCCGCGATCTTGTTCTTTCGGTCATTACCCAAAGCTCGTGACCATAGGTGAGAGTAGGAACGTAGATTGACTGGTAAATCGACAGCTTTGCCTTAGAACTCAGCTCCCTCTTCACCACAACAGACCGGTACAACGTCCGCATCACTGCAGATGCTTCTCCGATCCGTCTGTCAATCTCTCGCTCCATTTTCCCCTCACTCGTGAATAAGACCCCAAGATACTTAAACTCCTCCACTTGGGGCAGGAGCCTGTCCCCAACCCAGAGAGGACAATCCACCTTTTTCCGGCCGAGGACCATGGACTCAGACTTGGAGGTGCTGATTCTCATCCCAGCCGCTTCACACTCAGCGGCAAACCGTCCCAGCAAGAGCTGTAGGTCATTGCTGGATGAAGCCAACAGGACAACATCATCTGCAAACAACAGAGATGAGATCCTGTGGTCACCAAGCATGACACTCTCCATTCCCTGGCTGCGCCTAAAAATCCTGTCCATAAAACTTATGAACAGGATCGGTGACAAAGAGCAGCCCTGGGGGAGTCCAACTCTCACTGGGAATGACTCCGACCGAGTGTTGGCAATACGAACCAAACTCTCACAACGGTCGTACAGAGACCGAATAGCTCGTAACAACAAGCCCGATACCCCATACTCCCGAAGCACCCCCCACAAAAAACCACGAGGGACATGGTCAAATGCCTTCTCCAAGTCCACAAAACACATGTAAACTGGTTGGGCAAACTCCCACGAACCCTCGAGAATTCTCGAGAGGGTAAAGAGCTGGTCCAATGTGCCACGGCCAGGACAAAAACCACATTGCTCCTCATGAATCCGAGGTTCGACCAACGGCCGGACTCTCCTCTCCAGTACCTTGGCATAAACCTTCCCAGGGAGGCTGAGGAGTGTGATCCCTCTAAAGTTGGATAACACCCTCCGGTCCCCTTTTTTGAAAAGAGGAACCACCACCCCGGTTTGCCATGCCAAAGGCACTGCCCCCGACCTCCACGCAATGTTGCAGAGGCGTGTCAACCATGACAGCCCTACAACATCCAGGGCCTTGAGGTACTCAGGGCGAATCTCATCCACCCCTGGGGCCCGGCCACCAAGGAGAATTTTAACCACCTTGGCGACCTCAGCCCCTGTGATAGGCGAGTCATCCCCCTCGTCCACAAACCCTGCTTCCTCTGTGGAAGGCGTATCAGTGGGATTGAGGAGATCCTCGAAGTATTCCTTCCACCACCCGACAATATCCCCAGTAGAAGTCAACAGTGCCCCACCCGCACCATACACAGTGTGGACAGGGAGCTGCTTTCCCCTCCTGAGCCGCCGGACAGTTTGCCAGAATCTCTTCAAGGCCGACCGAAAGTCTTGTTCCACGGCCTCACCGAACTCCTCCCATACCCAGGTTTTTGCTTCAGCAACCACCCGAGCTGCACTCCACTTGGCCTGCCGGTACACCTCAGCTGCTTCGGGAGTCCCACAAGCCAACCAAGCTTGATAGGACTCCTTCTTCAGCTTAATGGACCCCCTCACCACTGGTGTCCACTGCTTCGTTCGGGGGTTGCCACCTCGAGATGCACTGACCACCTTGCGGCCGCAGCTCTGGGCCGCCGCTTCAACAGCAGAGGTGGAGAACATGGCCCATTCAGACTCCATGTCTCCAGACTCCCTCGGAATGTGGTTGAAGTTCTTCTGGAGGTGGGAATTGAAGACCTCCAAGACAGGGGCCTCAGCCAGATGTTCCCAGCATACTCTCACTATAGGTTTGGGTCTACCAGGTCTGAATGGCTTCCTCCCCTGCCATCAGATCCAACTCACCACCAGGTGGTGATCAGTTGACAGCTCTGCACCTCTCTTTACCCGAGTGTCCAAGACATACGGTCGCAGGTCTGATGACACAATAACAAAATCGATCATTGACCTGCGACCTAGGGTGTCCTGGTGCCAGGTGCACATATGGACACCCTTATGCTTGAACATGGTGTTTGTTATGGACAAACTGTGGTTAGCACAGAAGTCCAATAACTGAACACCACTCAGGGTCAGATCGGGCAGGCCATTCCTCCCAATCACCCCCCTCCAGGTTTCGCTGTCATTGCCCACATGCGCATTGAAGTCCCCCAGTAGGACAATGGAGTCTCCAAGAGGAGTACCCTCCAGCACCCCAGTCACAGACTCCAAAAAGGGTGGGTACTCTGAAATATCATTTGGTGCATAGGCACAAATGATGGTCAGGACCCATTTCCCAACCCGAAGGTGCAGGAAAGCAACCCTTTCATCCACCGGGGAAAACTCCAATATAGAGGCAGCAAGGTGGGAGGATACAAGAATACCCACCCCTGCTCGTCGCCTCTCGCCTGGGGCAACTCCAGAAAAGGCCAAGCTTCAGCCCCTCTCCAGGAGACTGGTTCTGGAACCGGAGCTGTGTGTTGAGGTGAGGCCGACTATATCTAGCCGGTATCTCTCAACCTCGTACACCAGCTCAGGCTCCTTCCCCACCAGAGAGGTGACATTCCACGTACCAAAAGCCAGTTTAGAAAGCTTGGGATCAGTCCGCCAAGGTCTCCGGCTTTGACCGCCACCTAATCCACATAGCACCGGACCCCCATGATCCCTCCTGCAGGTGGTGAGCCCACTGGAGGGCAGACCCATGTTACTCCTTCGGGCTGAGCCCGGCCGGGTCCCATGGATGGAAACCCGGCCACCAGACGCTACCCTTCGAGCCCCTCCCCCACGCCTGGCTCCAGGGTGGGGCCCCAGTAACCCCATACCGGGCGGGGTACACTGAATCCTTGATATAGAATTTATCATGAGTCTGTTGGATCATTCTTAGTCTGGCCCTTCATCCAGGACCAGTTTGTCTTGGGTGACCCTATCAGAGGCAAATTGCCCCAGACAACATAGCTCCTGGGATCACTGGGGCACGCAAACCCCCCCCACCACGATAAGGTGATGATCCATGAGGGGACAGCCTTTATCTCATTTTTCACTCCCAAGAAATGCCAGAAACGTTTTGACTCTTCAAGATAAACCTTAGACATCAAGATTAGAAAAAGCCAACCCACTGCCATCTTTGAGACCCACCCACTGCTCTATTATTGGCCCGCCTAGCTGTCTGTCTTGTAGATGGAAGGGGTGGCTAAAGGTAGCCTATTAGCCCCTGAGCTAACACTGGTACCAGGAGCCTTGCACCAAGTGCTGCTTATATTGTTATTGTCTTCAGATCTTAGTCACCCTAATAGCCATCCCTGTTATCACCTAGTTTGCCGGTGTGCTTCGCGTCACTCCAATCCATTTCCCAGTGGTTTCATCGTGATTCTGCAGTGGATCGCCCCGTACTGGAGACTGCTGGCTGGTGGCGGCTGGCTCTCATTGGCCAGCTCTCCCATCGTCCTCCAGGGGCTCTGCACGACTCTGCTTTTGCAGGCAGTGTAGGAAAGCCGCCTCGTGACAAGGCATTCCCCAGCTGGCCGTGGGAGCAGAGCGAGGTCCCACAGAGTGAGACACTGCCCTTTGAGATCCCTTGGCTTGGTAGCTTGGCCAGCAGCCTTGGGTCACGGGCCAGGTCTTGGTTGTGGCAATTGGGAGAGCCATCCAGTGCACGGTGCTGGCGATTTGTTGTGGAATCATGGCAAAATTATTGGGAGATGGGCCAGACTAACGCAAGATGCACCAACTGTGGATCAGTGAACCAGCGCTGCTCATCCCAGCTAGAAGGATGCTATAAGTTAGTCAGCTAATGGCTAACTGACGTAAGAGGGAAGGTGGAGTTGAATAGGTGAAGGATTATTCTTAAAGTGGATAGGCTTTAAATCATAGCGTTTCAAGAAAGCCAGGAAGAACAAAATATGTCACAGACATTTCATTCAGATGTGTGAGCTATTAAAATGTGGGAAAAGTGCAGTCAATGACCCCTTTAAAGTTTCACTTAAGCCCCACTGCCTGAGAAAAAGGCGAGTTGAGATAGAATGTTTTTGGTGATGTAATTATGCATGAAGCTGGCACGTGTGTAGTGTTGAGCCAGTCAGGACTCTCTGGCCTAACAGAAGTTATCCTCCAGGCTAGTTAGCATTCAGTAACTAGCTGCGTGGTGAACTTGACCCTAATTAAGATGTTTTTTTTACCGTTAAACTGCTTTTAAGGACCAGTGCAGTTTCAGTCATTATCCTGGGCCACTGTGCAAACAACTCTTGTCCTTCAACCTGTAAGTCTTTTTTATCACAGGATTTATTTTGATAATGTAATGCTAGCCATCATTAGCCTTGTAGGATGTGGGTAGGCCTAGTAGAATGGAATAGAATAGGCTTTGTCAGTGTACAGTTGTACAACACAACAAAATTGTTGGTGCCCCACCAGGCTACTGCGCAATAAAGTAAGAGAGAAGAATTAGATAAAACATGGTTACAGAACACACGATTAAGCACACAACTGAAATAAAAATAAAAATAGCCCAGGATTATGGAAATATACACAGCAATGGTAGTGGCTTCACACATGAAACAGTGTACAGTACATCAAAGTGCGGAGTGCAGAACACACAACTGAACACATGATTGAATAAAATGGCCCAAGGATTATGGAAAATATACACAGGTATGGTAGTGGTTTCACGGATGGGTCAATATACATGAAAGTTCGGAGTGCAAAGACAGGTGTGTTATGATAATTGAAAGGTCCTCAGTTCTGTGTATGTGAGCGTTCGGAGGGAGGGGGTTGGGGCCTCTGACTGTTACAGATCTTGGTGTTTGAAGGAGGGGAAAGTGAAAATTTTTTGACACAAAACTGTAAGACAAGAAAAAGGTTTTGTTTGTAGCAAAAAAGGGCATACCATTACTATCTAGATACTATCTAGATTTGTTTTCATAGGGGATTTATAGCCACCAGAGTGTGTCTTTAAAGCATTTTTAAAAAACTGACACTGTCAGGTCACTCCCTGAGGTGGTGTCAGCAGTGGTGACTATGTCCCAGCAGCTGGCTCAGCTTAAAAGAAGAGTAGTCTTGAATGAATGAATGTAGACTTTACTTCAAACATGTGAAATGTCTTCTTTTTCAGCTTTTAACTTAACACCACACTAAATCCTCCAGTACTCAGAGCAACCTCATTCTGCATGCACAACCCCCACTTAAAGCGTGTGCACACACCTGATCTAAGATCATTGATTGGGACAGCTCACACAAATGTATGAAAAGAGGGAGAGCTTCTCTCAGAGTGAGTGGAGGGAAACACACTCAAATATGAAGTGAATAAAAGCGTTTAACTCAACATAAAGGTCACTAGCTCTGGAAATTAAGAATGGTTCACTTTGGTTGCCTTTAAATTTTGTGATAATTAGGAAAGTTACCTTAAGTAGAAGCACTAACGTCCTCTTTGACCGTTTCAAAATAAAACAGGAAATGTTATAATATTAAAAATGGTAGTTTTGCAGAGAAATTGACTCCCTCTTTATAATGAACTGAAAAATATTACATATAGGTATCATAAATGGTAAAAAAATTTTGATTGAATATACCTTCATGATTTTCAAGTGTTTTATGTTGCTTTAGCAATATTTTTGTTGAATATGAGAGTCACAATTATGTTCAATGAATGAAAATGCAGGTAAAGTTTTTAAAGTATATTTCTTTTCACTGATTCTTTTACACAAGTTTAGTGATTGTTCACAGTTGATTATAGAAAGCTGTGCATTTACTTAGTTAAAACATTTTAATTGAAGCACAGCCCTAACTAGAAAAGCACTCGGAGAGCGCAGACCTCGGCCAAGCGCCACAGTTCCCCCCCATACAGTGTGTGTTTGTACGTTTTCAGATTCCTTGACCATGAAAACATATGACTAGCAGTTGGATTCACAATGATAGGATTAGTGGTTCAGTAGTAAAAGCATTACCTCCTTGGCGGAGGTAATAAACTGAAGTGTTGCTGTTGTGTCCATCTCCTCCATCTGCAAACTCCCAGGCTGCGGGCATTGCAATTCATCGCACAACCGCGTACAACCCACAGGCCAATGGGTTATGCGAGTGGGTTTTATATTGGGGTTGCGTTCCGCGGCAAAAGAGGATTTGGAAGCTTCCCCGGCAGAGAGCTTGTTTTTGCGCAGCCACTATGGCTGGCCGGGGAATTTCTGCCAAATAATCCGGCGCCAGACAGCTGCCCGTCTCAGCTTTTGCAGCGTAGCACAAACACAGGCACGCTGCCGGGCCCTGCCCACCACTGTTTTCCGCGTGCTTTTGTGCCTAAAACTTTGAAGAACGCGGAGTTTGTGTTTGTCAGACACGACGACCAGCGCCCTCCATTGCGCCTGCACACATGTTGAAAATGGCCGTATCTCACAATGTTAAAGAATCTTTTAAAAAATTCTTGTATCCAGATGGTGATCCGGATCATCCCCAAAATTTAATCAGTTCTTCCTTGTACCATTTCCAACAACGCCTGAAAGTTTCATCGAAATCCGTCCAAAACTTTTTGAGTTATCTTGCTAACCAACAGACAAACAGACAAACAAACAAACGCTGGCAAAAACATAACCTCCTGGCCTGCGGCCTGGCGGAGGTAATAAATATACTTAACTGATAATTTATTGTGTTATGTCCAAATAAACCTCAACCCCAAACTGGTTTACAACAGCAGTTATTCAGGAAAAAATATAATAATTACAAATCAAACTTTAAAAAACAACAATAAACATTCTTGTGATGTGGGGGCAGTTTTTATTTTTTCTGTCTGTTTTCTTTTTAAGAATTAAAAGTTTAGTAAATTAGAGCCATAAATAAGCCACATACAAGGTTGCTGTACATGGCTTATGGCTTTCTAATTTTTAAAGTACACTTGAATTTATTATCATACTTACTGTATATGATATGACAATATCATATCTTCCCTGAAGGGTTGAAGCTGTTATGGCTGCAAAGAGTGGCTTTACACAGGGTTTAGGAGTGTATGTATGGGAATTTTTGACCGTTCTTCCAGAAGCGTATATGAGGTCGGGCACTGATGTTTCACGAAAAGGCCTGGCTCACATTCTCCACTCTAATTCATCCCACTGGTGTTCTATCAGGTTGAGGTCAGGGCTCTTGCAGGCCAGTCAAGTTCCTCCACACCAAACTCGCTCATACATGTTTTTATGGACTTTGCTTTGTGCTTTGGTGCCCATTCATTTGGAGGGGTGTCCCAATACTTTCGACCATATAGTGTATATTTGTATGTATATATACCTATACAAAGAGAAGTGAAGTCTCTTGTTAGCCTTGGCCTGTGTTCATCAGGTTGTTCCATCATTGATGGTTGGGTTGGGTTTTAACATATCTATACTATACTCCCACATACTGTCTACACTATTACAACATTGTCATTTTTTGTTGTTTGAAGTGAGGCCTTTTGAATCATACATCTGATAATTCCTGTTTATTAAAGGTCAGTCACCAGCATATCAGGATTAAATGTTGAAAGTGCTCTCCTCCATATGCATTTTTGTTTCTCTGCCAAATAATCAAGTTCTGTGGCATAATCCAATGGACAGCCTGTAATTACATGTGATGTGAAAAGTCCTGGTCGATACTTTCCAACAGGCTGTGCCAATTGAAATCAATACAGTGCAGGGAGGAGGGGTCAGTACTTCAATGATGTTGGGACAGGCAGAAAGTTATGTTCATCAACTCATTGGGAGCTTTTAGCACTGCGTATGCTGGGATTTGACATTAAAACCTTGGTTCAGTGGGAATGAGGGTCTATTGAGGTGTTGCTTTTTTATATTCAGTGTAAGCTATAATAGCCCTTCTGAACTTGAAGGATGAGCACTGTTGAGATACCAGCAGGTTTGAAGGAGCTGCTGCAGGGCTACACGGTGGAGGTCCTGCGCCGCAAGCCTCCCAACTTGGTCGAATTTGCTGTTCAGCATTTTACATGTATTCTGGAGAACCAGAGGAAGGACCAGTTAGCCAAAAAAAGCAGCGCCAAGCCTGCAAGGAAAGGAGTCACCTTTGAAACAAACTCAGATGAAACCAACAAAGAGGATGAAGAAGAGGAGGAAGAGGCGAGGGACACTGTTAGTGAGTATCATTACATCACACCAGCAACCATTGGCACCACTTGATTTTATGTATTATAAAGCAAATTATGATCATTAATGTGACTTCCTGTCTTTGTACAGAGGTCACCACTAGCAAAGTCAACCGCAGAGTTTCAGGTCAGTACTTGGAGCGATATACATAATGTGATTGAATGAAAAGTGTTGTTTTATTGGTGCTGTGTTTTAACCTGTTTGTCTTTTTCCAGTTTGTGCTGAGCCATACAACCCTGATGACGATGAGGATGATGACACAGAACCTCGGATCGTGCATCCCAAAACAGACGAGCAGCGGCGCCGGCTTCAGGATGCCTGCAAGGATATTTTGCTGTTTAAAACACTGGATCAGGTACAGTGTTTTGAATGAAGACTACAGGGAAAAAGGAGAGTAGAGGTTTGGCCTGATGGTTTTGTTTAGAGAGAGGGTGAGACTTGTAGAGCCTACAGTTTAAAGGGGTCAGTGACTGAAAAATTGTGTTTTTGTAAGTTTTAACCTTCTGAAATACGTCTGTTGGTCATGTGATTATCAAAAAATATCAAAACACTCACTTCTCTTAATGTAAAAAACCACACAGCCTTTATATCATTTCTGTCTCTTAGAAGCCATTGCGACTCTTCCGGGTTTGTTCCTGTATGTCAAGAAAGGGTAAGCTCAGCCTTGAGACCCACCCGCTGCTCTATTATTGGCTAGCCTAGATGTTGGTCTGCAAAGGGAGTAGATGAGCGGGGAGCCCAGCCAAGGCATTAGCTTAAGAGCCAACAGTGCAACTAGGGAGTTAGTTTACCGTGTGCAGTATATATTATTTTCTTTATATTTCAGTCACCCTAACAGGCATCCCTGTTTTCACTTGGTTCACTAATCTACAGTCAGTAATATATTTTATGTCATTCTGGCTTAATTTGTTACATTTTATATGCTATATATACATATGGCTCAGGAATACTGCAGACCACCTCAGCTTGATCTCCCCGGCCCCTTCAGAACGGTTGTTGTGGATATTGTCCTAAAGGAAGGGTGTGTGGTCCCTGCCATTGATTGTGTGTGTGTGTGTGTGTGTGTGTGTGTGCGCGTCCGTCCGTCCATCCATCTTTTACCACTTTTCCGGAGGTCCGGGTCGCAGAGGCAGCAGTTCAAGCAGAGAAGCCCAGACTTCCCTCTCCCCAGCCACCTGCTCCAGCTCTTCAGAGAGGATACCAAGGCGTTCCCAGACCAGCTGGGAGACATAGTCTCTCCAGCAAGTCCTGAGTCTGCCCCAGGGTCTCCTCCCAGAGGGACGTGCCCAAAACACCTCAAGTGGGAGGCGTCCAGGAGGCATCCTGATCAGATGCCCGTACCACCTCAACTGGCTCCTTTCAATGTGGAGGAGCAGCGGTTCTACTCTGAGCCTCTCCCGGATGACTGAGCTCCTCACCCTATCTCTGAGGGTGAGTCCAGCATCCTACGAAGAAGGCTCATTTCAGCCGCTTGTATCCACAATCTCGTTCTTTCACTCATTACCCAAAGTTCATGACCGTAGGTGAGGGTAGGAACGTAGATTGACTGGTAAATCGACAGCTTTGCCTTAGAGCTTAGCTCCCTCTTCACCACAACAGACCGGTACAACGTCTGCATCATTGCAGATGCTGCTCTGATCCATCTGTCAATCTCTTGCTCCATTCTCCCCTCACTCTTGAATAAAACCTCAAGATACTTAAACTCCTCCACTTGGGGCAGGAGCTTGTCCCCAACCCGGAGAGGACAATCCATCTTTTTCCGGCTGAGGATTATGGACTCAGACTTGGAGGTACTGATTCTCATCCCAGCCACTTCACACTCAGCAGAAAACCATCCCAGCAAGACCTGTAGGTCATTACTGGATGAAGCCTGCAGGACAACATCATCTGCAAACAACAGAGATGAAATCCTGTGGTCATCAAGCATGACACCCTCCGCTCCTTGGCTGCGCCTAGAAATCCTGTCCATAAAAATTATGAACAGGATCGGTGACAAAGGGCAGCCCTGGTGGAGTCCAACTCTCACTGGAAATGAGTCCGACCGAGTGTTGGCAATACGAACCAAACTCTCACAACGGTCGTACAGAGACCAAATAGCTTGTAACAACAAGCCCGATACCCCATATTCCCGAAGCACCCCCACAAAAAACCACGAGGGACGCGGTTGGATGCCTTCTCCAAGTCCACAAAACACATGTAAACTGGTTGCGCAAACTCCCACAAACCATCGAGGATTCTCGAGAGGGTAAAGAGCTGGTCCAATATGCCACATTCAGGATGAAAACCACATTGCTCCTCATGAATCCGAGGTTCGACCAGCGGCCGGACTCTCCTCTCCAATACCCTGGCATAGACCTTCTCAGGGAGGCTGAAGAGTGTGAGCCCTCTAGAGTTGGAGCGCACCCTCCGGTCCCCCTTTGTTGAAGAGAGGAACCACCACCCGGGTTTGCCATGCCAAAGGCACTGCCCCAACCTCTGCACAATGTTGGAGGCGTGTCAACCGTGACAGCCCTACAACATCCAGGGCCTTGAGGTTGTCAGGGCGAATCTCGTCCATCCCCGGTGCCCGGCCACCAAAGAGATTTTTAATCACCTTGGCCACCTGAGCCCCTGTGATAGGCGAGTCGTCCCCCTCGTCCACAAGCCCTGCTTCCTCTGTGGAAGGAAATCCTCGAAGTATTCCTTCCACCGCCTGATGATATCCCCAGTCGAAGTCAGCAGTGCCCCATCCGCACCATACACAGTGTGGACAGGGAGCTGCTTCCCCCTCCTGAACCGCCGGACAGTTTGCCAGAATCTTTTCGAGGCCGACCGAAAGTCTTGTTCCATGGCCTCACCGAACTCCTCACATACCCAAGTTTTTGCTTCAGCAACCACCCGAGCTACACTTCGCTTGGCCTACCGGTACACCTAAGCTGCTTCGGGAGTCCCACAAGCCAACCAAGCTTGATAGGACTCCTTCTTCAGCTTAATGGCCCCCCTCACCACTGGTATCCACCACTTGGTTCGGGGGTTGCCACCACGAGATGCCCCGATGACCTTGCGGCTGCAGCTCTGGGCAGCCACTTCAACAGTGGAGGTGGAGAACATGGCCCATTCAGACTCCATGTCTCCAGACTCCCTCGGAATGTGGTTGAAGTTCTTCCGGAGGTGGGAGTTGAAGACCTCCTGGACAGGGGCCTCAGCCAGACGTTCCCAGCACACCCTCACTATACGTTTGGGTCTACCAGGTCTGAATGGCATCCTTGCCTGCCATCGGATCCAACTCACAACCAGGTGGTGATCAGTTGACAGCTCTGCACCTCTCTTTACCCGAGTGTCCAAGATATACGCTCACAGGTCTGATGACACAATAACAAAATCGATCATCGACCTGCGACCTAGGGTATCCTGGTGCCAGGTGCACATATGGACACCCTTATGCATGAACATGGTGTTTGTTATGGACAAACTGTGGTTAGCACAGAAGTCCAATAACTGAACACCACTCAGGTTCAGATCGGGCAGGCCGTTCCTCCCAATCACCCCCCTCCAGGTTTCACTGTCGTTGCCCACATGCACATTGAAGTCCCTCAGTAGGGCAATGGGGTCTCCGAGAGGGGCACTTTCCAGCACCCCAGTCAGAGACTCCAAAAAGGGTGGGTACTCTGAACCATCATTTGGTGCATAGGTACAAATGATGGTCAGGACCCGTTTCCCAACCCAAAGGCACAGGGAAACAACCCTTTCGTCCACTGGGGAAAACTCCAATATACAGTGATCCCTCACTTATCGCGGTTAATGGGTTCCAGAACCGACCGCGAAAAGTGAAAAACCGCGAAGTAGCGTCACCCCTAATGACGTCACCCATAAATAATACGTACGTTCATTCTCTCACTCTCTCTCTCATATGATACGTGTGTGTGTGTGTGTGTGTGTGTAAGTGTACATACATACGTAGATGTAAATAAAGTGTACATAAATATGTTTTTAGAACTCTTTTATTCTTATAACAAGATACGTAACTCAAGATGAAGAAGATTTACTGCACAGGTTAATGAGAGCTTTACTGCTCCTCAGGTGACGCCTCATCGTCAGGTGCTAGAGGCGCAGCATCGTCGAGGGCAGCTTCCGAAAGAGCTGGCGAAGCTGCAGGAGGCGGCGTAGTGGCTCGACGGGAAGACTATTTCGCACAAAAAGGCACAAGAGAACAGCAAAAAGTTCCACGCGGCGAGACTAAGCAACACGAGCGATAAAGAACAATGAATGCGGTCTTCCTTCGCTGGGTATGGGCGCTCGGCAGGGGGAGAAGCTGGGTAAAACGTCTTGGCCAATCAGCTTGCGAGATTCCCGAGCCGAGCCAACACGAGAACAGCGAACAGAAAGGTGGATTTTGAGTTGTGCGGGCTCTCCGTGTTGATACCTGATGTTCTAATGTAGTCTCCCTGCCTTCTGCTAGCGCCCACCCATTTTTTCTCAATTTTGAATTTTTGATGAATATTTTTGAAAAATCCGCGATGCACTGAGGGCGCGAAAGGTGAGGCGCGAAGTAGCGAGGGATCACTGTAGAGGCCGCAAGGTGGGGGGATACAAGAATACCCACCCCTTCTCATTGCCTCTCACCCGGGGCAACTCTGGAGTAGGCCAAGCTTCAGCCCCTCTCCAGGAGACTGGTTCCGGAACCAGTGCTGTGTGTTGAGGTGAGACCGACTATATCTAGCCGGTATCGCTCAACCTCATGCACCAGGTCAGGCTCCTTCCCCACCAGAGAGGTGACATTCCATGTCCCAAAAGCCAGTTTAGGAAGCTTGGGATCAGACCGCCAAGGTCTCCGCCTTTGACCGCCACCTGATCCACATAGCACCGGACCCCCATGGTCACTTCTGCAGGTGGTGAGCCCACTGGAGGGTGGACCCATGTAACTCCTTCGGGCTGAGCCCGGCCAGGTCCCATGGGTGGAAACCCAGCCACCAGATGCTAGCCATCGAGCCCCTCCCCCAGGCCTGCCTCCAGGGTGGGGCCCCAGTAACCCCATACCGGGTGGGGTACACTGAATTCTTGTTCTAGCATTCATCATGAGAGTCTGTTGGATCGTTCTTAGTCTGGTCCTGGGGGGGGGTTGTCTTGGGTGACCCTACCAGAGGCAAATTGCCCCAGACAACATAGCTCCTGGGATCACTAGGGCACGCAAACCCCCACCACGATAAGGTGACGATCTATGAGGGATATTCATTCATTCATTCATCTTCTTCCGCTTAATCCATTTCGGGTCGTGGGGGGGGCTGGAGCCTATCCCAGCATCTTTGGGCGAGAGGCAGGGTACACCCTGGACAGATCGCCAGTCCATCGGATGGCCAACAGAGAAACAGACAACCATTCACTCTCACAGTCATACCTAAGGACAATTTAGAATCCCCAGTTTTGATGCCAATAGCGCCGATCGAGGACTACGTCATCAGTTTTCGCGCTGGTAGTCACGTGGTACACAGCACTACACAAGGTCGGACAAACAAAACTCTGTCCTACCGGTGGAGCAATGGCGAGTGATACTGCATTCCCACTTGTAAAACTGTTAGAAAGCGAAGTCCCAGGGGCTGCCTTTGTTTACAGTGACATTTCTCAACATTCTGTGGTCCAACTGAAGCGATGGTTGGAATATCGTGGGTTGCCAGTGTCGGGAAACAAGCCTACACTTGTGAAAAGGTGAGTACTGCCATGTATGTTTTATCATAACAACATAGACTAGAAATTGTGTGCTATTGAGTTTAATGTAAGACTAGGAACCAAATCTGATGCAGATCTATATATTGAAAATGGATGGGGGGTGCAAAATAAAAAGTACTGTCCATTCACTGTTTTGAAATTGCGATAATTCCCCTCAGGCACACCTGCCTTGCTCCATTCACGCTAGCTCCTCGATCGGCACTATTAACCTACCTTGCATGTTTTGTTTTTTTTGGCATGTGGGAGGAAACTGGAGAAATCCTGGAGTAAACCCATGCAGACACGGGGAGAACATGCAAGCTCCACACAGATCACTGTTGGTCGGGAGCTGGGATCGAACCCAGGATCCCCCGGCCAAGGGTGAGTTGCTGTGCTGCCGCAGTGCTTACCACTCCGCCATCGCGCCGCCCTCCATGAGGGATACACACACACACACACACACACACACACACACACACACACACACACACACACACACACACACACACACACACACAGAGACAGTGGTGTGAAAAAGTTTTTTTTTTGCCCCTTTCCTGATTTCTTATTTTTTTTGTATGCTTGTCACACTTAAATGTTTCAGATCATCAAACAAATTTAAATATTAGACAAAGATAACACAAGTAAACACAAAATGCAGTTTTTAAATGAAGGTGTTTATTATTTAAGATAAAAAAAAATCCAAACCTACATGGCCTTGTGTGAAAAAGTGACTCCCCCTCCCCCCCGTTAAAACATAAATTAACTGTGGTTTATCACATCTTTGAAAAGCTGAGTTCAATTTCTCTAGCCACACCCAGGCCTGATTACTGCCACACCTGTTCTCAATCAAGAAATCACTTAAATAGGACCTGCCTGACAAAGTGAAGTAGACCAAAAGATCCTCTAAAGCTACATCATGCTGCGATCCAAAGAAATTCAGAAACAAATGAAAAAAAGTAATTCTGGAAAAGGTTATAAAGCCATTTCTAAAGCTTTGGGACTCCAGCCAAACACAGTGAGAGCCATTATCCACAAATGGCGAAAACATGGAACAGTGTTGAACCTTCCCAGGAGTGGCTGGCCGACCAAAATTACCCCAAGAGCACAGCGACGACTCATCCAAGAGGTCACAAAAGACCCCACAACAACATCCAAAGAACTGCAGCCCTCACTTGCCTCAGTTAAGGTTAGTGTTCATGACTCCACCAAGAGACTGGGCAAAAATGGCCTGCATGGCAGAGTTCCAAGACGAAAACCACTGCTGAGCAAAAGGAACATAAAGGCTCATCTCAGTTTTTCCAGAAAACATCTTGATAATCCCCAAGACTTTTGGGAAAATACTCAGTGGACTGACGTGACAAAAGTTTTTGGAAGATGTGTGTCTCATTATATCCGGCGTAAAAGTAACACAGCATTTCAGAAAAGGAACCTCATACCAACAGTAAAATATGATGGTGATAGTGTGATGGTCTGGGGCTGTTTTGCTGCTTCAGGACCTGGAGACTTGCTGCGGTAAATGGAACCATGAATTCTGCTGTCTACCAAAAAGTCCTGAAGGAGAATGTTCGGCCATCTGTTTGTGACCTTAAGCTAAAGCGCACTTGGGCTCTGCAGCAGAACAATGATCCAAAACACACCAGCAGGTCCACCTCTGAATAACTTAAAAGGAACTCCGATTATATTGGCATGTTAGCTCTATATGCTTTATTTTTATGTTACTAACATAACTATAATATAATTTTTTTGAAAATAATTCCCAGTTTTATATATTTTTAAAAAACTTTATTACGATGTAAATCGCCATTATTGTTTACGTCGCAATGCATTCTGGGTAGTGACGTAGAATGGTTGCAGCCGTTTTTTCTGTCTTATACAAGACAAGAAGCGAAGCTCCTAACTACTGCCATTTGTCAGTGAAAATGCCACATTGCGCGGCTTTTGGATGTAATTTCCAATCAAAGGGAAATAAAGAGAGCGGGGTGAGCCTCCATAGCTTTCCTAAAGAGGGAAAGTGGAGGAAAAAGTGGGGCGGCAGCGGCTCAGCAGGTAGAGCAGGTCGTCTAATAACCCGATGGTTGGCGGTTCGCATCACGCTCTCCCCAGATATCCAGTCGTTGTGTCCCTGGGCAAGACACTTCACCCGCATTGCCTCCAGTGCCTATAACACTGGGTATGAATGTGTAAAAATGTTTAAATGCTCGGTGGTGGCCCGAGAGGCTGCTGGCGTGGATTGGCAGCCACATTTCCCTCACTCTGAGTCTGTGATCACACGCTGTGATAATAGCACAATATCGCTCAAAGCGCACGAGTGTGCGCTTTGCGCACCAGTGTTGTGGATGAAATAAGGGAACCCAGTGTGGAGGCATGGAATAATTGCAGGCAGGACACGTGAACTGAAGTTTAAAAGGTTGTTTATTTCATACTTCAGCGCTGTGGAGCGAGCCCTTTTTTTTTTTTAAATTACTTATTTTGTACTAACCGCAGTGGGCAGCACAGTTTACCCCCGGCCGGGGGATCGCGGAGATCGTGGGTTCGATCCCTGACCCCGGCCAACAGTGATCTGTGTGGAGTTTGCATGTTCTCCCCGTGTTTGTGTGGGTTTACTCCGGGATTTCTCCAGTTTCCTCCCACATGTCAAAAACATGCAGGTTAGGGAGTTAAGGGGCGCTTGCGCACGCATCAACTGGCAGCTGATGGCTTGTCACCAGACTGCAAAACAAATCTACCTATGGGTACAAAATAAGTAATAAAAAAAAAAAAAGGGCTCGCTCCACAGCGCTGGAGTGAGCTTCGTGCTGGAGGATGAAATAAACACCCTTTTAAACTTCAGTTCACGTGTCCTGCCTGCACTTATTCCGTGCCTCAACACTGGGTTCCCTTATTTCATCCGCAACACTGGTGCGCAAAGCGCACGCTCGTGCGCTTTGCGCTATATTGTACTTTATCATAGCGTGATTAATACATATGTCAACTCTATCAAGTGTTGTGGGATGTCTGGTGCATGTGTTTGGGTGGGCAGCTCGGTGCGTGTCGTGAGTGAGTGATGGCGTTTGTGTAGCAGAGGCGCCCCCCCCCCTCCCCGGTGTGTGTGGCGAACTGTTTGTGATTTGGTGCGGATAAGTAGAAAGAGCGAGGCCACCAGAGCAGGTAGAATTTGTTGCTGACAACAGTGCAGTATATAAATAAAGCCCCAATGCTTCAGCAAAACAGCCTGTGCTTCTGTGTACCACAAGAGTGAGGTTTACTCGGGAATTGACCGCGGAGGAAGATGCATCTCCCCTGCGTCCCAAAACCACAGTTAGGAGACAAAAGGCAGGAACAGTCAACACAAGCGTGTGATCACAGACATGTCTCATGCGCGCGCTTTGAGCGATATTGTGCTATTATCACAGCGTGATTAATACATATGCCAGTTTTATCAGGCATGCGCTACAGCGCGCGATCACAGACTCAGAGTGAGGGAAATGTGGCTGCCAATCCATGCCAACAGCCTCTCCAGCCACCACCAAGCATTTAAACATTTTTACACATTCATACCCAGTGTTATGGGCACTGGAGGCAATGCGGGTGAAGTGTCTTGCCCAGGGACACAACGGCAGGATATCTGGGGAGAGCGTGATGCGAACCGCCAACCATCGGGTTATTAGACGACCTGCTGAGCCGCTGCCGCCCCACTTTTTCCTCAACTTTCCCTCTTTAGGAAAGCTATGGAGGCTCACCCCGCTCTCTTTATTTCCCTTTGATTGGAAATTACATCCAACAAATTACATCCAACATCCGCAATGTGGCATTTTCACTGACAAATGGCAGTAGTTAGGAGCTTCGCTTCTTGTCTTGTATAAGACAGAAAAAACGGCTGCAACCATTCTACGTCACTACCCAGAATGCATTGCGACGTAAACAAAAATCGTAATAAAGTTTTTTAAAAATATATAAAACTGGGAATTATTTTCAAAAAAATTAAATTATAGTTATGTTACTAACATCAAAATAAAGCATATAGAGCTAACATGCCAATATAGTCGGAGTTCCTTTTAAGAAAAACAAAACGAAGACTTTGGAGTGGCCTAGTCAAAGTTCTGACCTGAGATGCTGTGGCATGACCTTAAAAAGGCGGTTCATGCTCAAAAACCCTCCAATGTGGCTGAATTACAACAATTCTGCAAAGATGAGTGGGCCAAAATTCCTCCACAGCGCTGTAAAAGATTCATTGCCAGTTATCACAAATGCTTGATTGCAGTTGTTGCTGCTAAAGGTGGCCCAACCAGTTATTAGGTTTAGGGGACAATCACTTTTTCATATAGGGCCATGTAGATTTGGATTTTTTTCCCATTAATGATAAACACCTTCATGTAAAAACTGCATTTTGTGTTTACTTGTGTTATCTTTGTCTAATATTTAAATTTGTTTGATGATCTGAAATATTTAAGTGTGACAAACATACAAAAAATAAGAAATCAGGAAGGGGCAAACACTTTTTCCCACCACTGTACACACATACACACAGTGGATATAAAGTCTACACATCCCTGTTCACACCCTCATAACTGGGGATGTGGCTGTGTTCAGAATTAACCAATCGCATTCAAACTCATGTTAAATGAGAGTCAGCACACACCTGCCATCATTTAAAGTACCTCTGATTAACCCCAAATAAAGTTCAGCTGTTGTAGTAGGCTTTTCCTGACATTTTTGTAGTCTCAGCTTACAGCACAAGCCATGGTCCGCAGAGAGCTTCCAAAGCATCAAAAGGATCTCATTGTTCAAAGGTATCAGTCAGGAGAAGGGTACAAAAGAATTTCCAAGGCATTAAATATACCATGGAACACAGTGAAGACAGTCATAAAGTGGAGAAAATGTGGTACAACATTGACATTTCCAAGAACTGGACATCCCTCCAAAACTGATGAAAAGATGAGAAGAAAACTGGCCAGGGAGGCTGCCAAGAGGCCGACAGCAACATTGAAGGTGTTGCAGGACTTTCTGGCAAGTACTGGCTGTTAAGTACATGTGACAACGATCTCCCCTCTAGGGTGGCAAGATGGAAGCCTTATCTTATGAAGAAAAGCATCCATGTCTGGCTACATTTTGCAAAAACACATTTGAAATCTCCCAAACACATGTGGGAAAATGTGTTATGGTCCGATGAAACCAAGATTGAACTTTTTGGCCGTAATTCCAAAAGTTACTGTATATTTGGCGCAAACACAACACTGCTCATCACCAAAAGAACACCATACCTACAGTGAAGCATGGTGGTGGTACCATCATGCTTTGGGGTTGTTTTTCTTCAGCTGGAACTGGGGCCTTAGTCAAGGTGGAGGGAATTATGAACAGTTCCAAATACCAGTCAGTATTGGCACAAAACCCTCAGGCTTCTGCTAGGAAGATGAAGAGGAACTTCATATTTCAGCACGACAATGGCCCAAAGCACACATCCAAATCAACAAAAGAATGGCTTCACAAGAAGAAGATTAAAGTTTTGGAATCGCGCAGCCAGAGTCCAGACCTGAATCTGATCGAACATCTGTGGGGTGATCTGAAGAGGGCTGTGCACAGGAGATGCTCTCGCAATCTGACAGATTTGTAGAGTTTTTCAAATCAAATCAAATCAAACTTTATTGTCATATTGCTGTACATACAACTGTAGTGCAGGCAAGATGAAATTGCGTTTCTCTCGGCATCCATATAAATAGAAGCAGCATGATTTAAGACACACTCCCACATAGCTTCACCCCCCCCCCCCACCCACCCCCCCCATCCATTCACACATCCCTGAGACATACTTGGGGAAAAAAAAACAAAACTAACTAACTATAATATACAAATAATATACAAAATGTCTGTAGGTGCAGTAGTGTGTATGAGAGATTCCGGGTCAACTGTTCAGCATCCTGACAGCTTGTGGAAGGAAGCTGTTGATCAGCCTGGTGGTTCTGCCTCTGATGCTCCGGAATCGTTTACCAGATGGAAGAAGTTCAGAGTGTTTATGCAGAGGGTGAGAACGGTCCTTGACAATGTTCAGTGCCATGCTCCTACAACGGTTCTGAAAAAGTTCTTGGACAGAAAGTTCAAGTTCTTTTTTTGCAAAGAAGAGTGGGCAAATATTGCCACATCAAGATGTGCCACACTGATAGACTCCTATCCAAAGAGACTGAGTGCTGTAATAAAAACCAAAGGTGCTGCAGCAAAGTATTAGTTTAAGGGTGTGCATATTTATGCAAACAGGTCATTGTAAGTTTATTTTTTATTTTTCCCCTTAAAAGATTTCAGTTTATTTTTCAGTTGGGTTGTATAAGTTATAGGTTGCATTAATGGTGGAAAAAGTTTTGACATTTTTTTTTTACATCACAAAAACCTGGCATTTGAACAGGGGTGTGTAGACTTTTTATATCCACTCTGTGTGTGTGTGTATTCTGCTGTGTGGGTAGGTATGTATGTATGTGGCAAACTTTGTCCCCCTACTATCTCAGAAGCCACTCAACCGTGGGCTCTTGTCTCTTGCATGGCAATGCTCCAATACCTGAAAAGTGCACCTGACAAGTTTCACTGACCGCTTCACCAAAAATTGATAATTTTCCACTCAAAAACGCAATACCAATCTGGAGATTTTACCATCAACGTCCACTGTACCGTGTCTCCCCCTGGAGGAGCTTCTCTGCAACTGCATCCAAATGCTTCCAATTCCCCAGGCTACAACATACACACTTATTCATCTTTTGCATGGTGATGCCACAGTACCTGACATGGTTTCACTGACTACCTGATCATAAAACAGGTCAAAGGTGACCTTTTTTAACTGACCTTTACTGATGGAGGTGTACATCAGGGAAGAATCAAGCACACCTGACACAGTGGGGGAAGTTTAGGATCCGCGGGTCTCTGTCCACAATACAGGTGGTGTGGACTGACGGGGTGCTGGATGTGTTCATGCGTTACCAAAACAGCTTTCTGTTGTGTCCAGTTACTTCTGTTCAAGAATGAAGCACACCCCAGATCCACTCTTGTGCACTCCACTGTTCTCTCTGTGTGGCTCTCTCTTCACACTGGTGCTGGACTGTTGTCGGATGGGGAAATGGAGGCACAGTGCATTGCTTACTCTTCATAATACACTCGCTGTGGAGTGTCGTCAGACAGGAAAATGGACGTGTATGGTGCTGGAGGAATCGTGCGTACCCTGACCCTAGACAGCAGCTGGGTGGACAGCAGGTAAAGCCTGATTTAAGCCCCTCTGTGGAGCTTATGCTTCCTATGTCACAAACATTTCATTAAGACCCATGAGAGCTCTCAACATTTGGAAAAAGTGCAGTCATTGACCCTTTTAAAGACTGACAACTACTGCTGATCAAAGTACTGAATGTGTTGGAAAATGACTTTAAAGTGAAGATGTTGGACTACCGTAAAAGAGCTTTGGCCTTCTTTCATCTTCCCTTTTAGTGGGTGTCCATACATCTTTAAACAACTTAAATTTGTTGCTATAATAATCCTTAAAACATATAATCAGTCCTTAAATCTCCCTTTCAGAGGTACTAAAGATAAGTCGGATACAACTAGAAAAACACTCAGAGAGTGCAGACCTCCACCAAGGCTCCTTCTGTCTGTCATGGATTACCTCCAAAATGTAATGGGTTTGTGTGTAGGCCTAGAGACACTTCTGGTGAAAATTACATCAACGTCTGTCAGTTAGACAAAATATAATTGGTGATGATCTGAGAATGCATACCTCAGCCAAGGCTCTTATCTTCTCACAGTGTGTTAGCAACAATACTCCAAAACTGATGGACAGACTTTGATGGAATTTTCACCACAAGTGGCTATAGGCCTACACACAAACCCATTACATTTTGGAGGTGATCCATGAGAAAAGGAAGGAGGCTTGGCGGAGGTATGCGCTCTATGAGTGCTTTTCTAGTTTATTTATTTATTCATAGATTTACTGTGAAGGAAGAATTTATGAAGAAAAAAAGTTAAAAATAATTTGGAGAACATTTGCAAGTTTATTAGAAAAAAAAAATCACAAATATGAGGGAAAAATGACAATTTGAAGAAAAAAGCTAATTCACAAGACAAAGTTTGAAATTTATGAGAAGAAAGTTGCAAATTTATGAGGGGAAAAAGCCACATTTACAAGAAAACTTGAGGGCACTCAGAGAGCACACCCCCCCACCAAGGCTCAGTCCCTCTCTCCCTCCATCTCTCTGTCCATCCATCCATATATTGCGAGATGGGGCTTTAGTGGAGGTATGCACTCATGGATCACCTGTAAAATCTGTTGGGTTCACCCATAGCTCAAGGGCCATCTCTGGCGAAAATTTCATCAAAATCTGTTGAGTTTTTGTGTAATCCTGCTAACAGAAAAACCGCCCTGATTACATCACCTCCTTGGCATATGTAAAAAGTTGCTAGAATAAAGCTGCAGATGCATGCCAAAGTTGTGAATTCAATGGAAAACCCTCAAATTTTCAACAAAAAAGGCAAATTTGTCAGAAAAAAGATAAAAATTTACAATAAAATTTATATTTAATATATTTTAATGGGGGAAGAAAACTTGCCTACTACTGTTGTCAGGCTGGTATATGCTTTTGACTCACCAGTTTTACCTTCATTTTAAGGCCCAAGCAGATTTTCCTCCATCCATCCATCTTCTACCGCTTTTCCGGAGGTCCGGGTCGCGGAGGCAGCAGTTCAAGCAGAGAAGCCCAGACTTCCCTCTCCCCAGCCACCTGCTCCAGCTCTTCAGAGGGGATACCAAGGCGTTCCCAGACTAGCTGGGAGACATAGTCTCTCCACCGAGTCCTGGGTCTGCCCCGGGGTCTCCTCCCAGTTTTTCCCAGATTTTCCTTTGGTCAAAAATTGCTCAAAATGATTCTTTCCCCAGCAGAAGATGCTGACCCCTGTCCTAGTGTGTGTTTGTTTGTTGATGTCTGATTTTAAAATGCTTAATGTCCAACAGGAGCAGTTCTCTGAGGTTTTGGACGCCATGTTTGAGGTGTTGGTCAAACCCCAGGAGCACATCATCGATCAGGGAGACGATGGAGACAATTTCTACGTCATAGAGAAGTGAACATTTATCACAGTGAAATTCTTAGACGAGGTTGTGTCAGAGCTAAACTGACCTCTCCTCCCCCTCCGCTCTGTGCCACAGAGGTGTGTATGATATTTTTGTGCAGAAGGATGGCGTGAATGTGTGTGTGGGAAAGTACGACAATAAGGGCAGCTTTGGAGAGCTGGCTCTGATGTACAACACGCCGCGAGCTGCGACCATCGTTGCCACGCAGGAGGGCGCCCTGTGGGGGCTGGTGAGCGTGACCTTCAGTGGTCCTCTGCACCACACATCACACCACATCAAACATGTCGGTTACAAAAGAACCAACACTCCCCTTTTAGGATCGGGCCACATTTCACAGGCTGATTGTGAAAAACAACGCGAAGAAGAGGAGGATGTATGAGGCCTTCATCGAGAGCGTTCCTCTACTCAAGTGTCTTGAGGTTTGTACCAAGAGGCAGAAATAAAAGCCCAGAATATTTCAACCAAGCTCGTTTATATTTCATTGTTGTAGCTTCCTGGTCTCCTTTAGCTGACTGAGAGAATGAAGATTGTCGATGTTTTGGGAATGCGAGCTTTCAGAGATGGAGATTGCATAATAACACAGGTAGGAGAGTGATTTTCTTTCATTTTTCTAAATCATATTTGAAGCAGTTGTGTGAGACCTAAATAGGTGTGTGTGTGTGTGTGTGTGTGTGTGTGTGTGTGCGCACAGGGGGAGAAGGCTGAGTGTTTCTTTATTGTGGAATCAGGAGAGGTGAAGATCATGATCAAAAGTAAAGTGAGTACTTTATTCCAACATGTGGTTTATACTTGGTGTCCATAGATCCTTAAAATACTTGCACTGATAACCATGTGTCGCCTTATATCACCTGCCATGTGACTTGTGTTGTGATGGGGACTGTTATTGATGAGACACGTGGTGACTCCGCCTTTCTGGTTCCACCACCACCCAGGGTGGCAACCTCTCTGCCTGGCAGGTACACTGGTGTATAGAATAGCGCCTCCCAATAAACCTGTGTTCAGCCTGACACCTGGCCTCGTCCTTGACTCCTATTGCCGACATAACATTTGGCGAAGAGGATAAAAGCTATGAACGCATGTGTCATATCTATTCGGCCGTTTCTGGAGCTTCCTTGTGAGCCGCCCGTCCCTTGGGCAAGATGGTTCGCCACGTTTCAGACGTATTTGGTGGCACTGGACCTTGGGAGGTTGGAGAAGTTGAAGGCGCGTGCACTGTTGGGTCATAATTTGGGAATGGAAATGTTGTGTCCATATTTGAGACAATAATGAGCAGAGTGGCTATTAATGGAGCTTTATTAACAGGAACTATATACAATACCCTTCGGACTCACGGCGCTCTCCAACAGGCCAGGGCATCTATGGCGAAAGAGGATGAGCCTCTTCTGCCCTTGCCCTTTATACCCTGGGTAGCGTCACTACCGTAACCGGCAGTCCACCACCCCTATTTATTCCCCGGCCAACCCAGCCACCATCTTACTACTACTAACTAAAGTCATATGTAACACACACACACCCTTCAAAAAAAATGGCAAACACACGGATTGGCCCACCCAAATTTGTCACCCGACTCACACTCTAATCAGAAAACATATGCACAAAATAAATAAATAACTTATCATTCACACAACATAGGCTGGAGGGCTGGATAGACTGCCAGCGCCCCCTATATGGCCAGGCAGATTATTCTGCCGCCTTGTCCCTAAGAGTCCAAATAAAAGAAAACAGCGTTTCTAAAGAAATTAATCCCCGAACAGTCATAAAATATATATGTACAGCAAACAATAAACAGTGCAAACACAGAACCTATATCGCCCTCTATTGGCAGCCCCCACCCCACACTTGGGCAATAATAGTGTATAATAATAGCAATAATACTTTCAGTATAGACATCACACTTAAATTCCTCCTTCACAACATATATATATATTTCCATCAATTCACATAAATCAATCAACTCAATGATTCTCTTTTTACCATATACTCAATTTATCAAGAAAACATTTTGACCCTTCTCGTCTTTCTCATTCCCCTTTTTGTTTTTGTTTTTTTAATACTTGCAGTTTCCTAATCCAATATGCACAATTTATAATATATATTTCTTTAATTTACTTTAAGTATTTGGGGCACACACCAATAAGGCTACAAACTATATACATAATGACACAGGAGCATAAAACTTAGAACACACCAACCAACATACCCCCAGTCGTTATACACATCCCATGGAGGGCCCTCCCCCGGATTGCCATCTCGTGGTTCCCATCCAGAGCGCCTTCTCTTCTTGGCCTCTGGGGATGAACTGTGCCATCTCCGCTTCTCCACCACGCGGCGCAGCTTGTTGGGGTGCCTCCACGTCTGGTCTGACAGACCCAAATACCCGTCATTCCCGGCAGCGACCACCTGGAGCCGTCCCTGGTCATCGTGCTGTTCGCGCGTTCTGTGTGTCCCTCTCAGCCAAGCTTCGACTCTTGGGCGGACTCTTATCACCAGTCCTCAGGGGAGCTCTATCATGCTTTCTTGGACCACCACGGCATAAGCGGGCCTCCTTCTCGGAACCAGTTGTCTTGCGTGTCCGGTTCAAAGTCCTTTTTGAAAGCCGTCGCTTGGAGCGGTTCAATACTGCGCCCTCTGGTCTCGCCCCATCATTCCTCAGCACGGGCGCCTCGTTCGTACCAGTCACCCCGGGGGTCCCGCCATGCCATCCAGTTCCCACACCAAGAGTAACTTGGGACTCTGGCATCGGGTCCATCCCAGGACGACATTGCGTGGCGCCGGGTGTGCACTCCTCCTGTAATGCTAGATCAGTCAGGATCCCACACCTCCTCATCTTCCACACATGCAGCAGGTCGGCTCCACAACCCACAGCCCAACCACTCCTCTATAGTGGTGTTGTTGATGGGAAAACCCAGTCCATAAAACATATTGCACCTCATGACATTGGCTCAAGCAGCGGTGACAATGATCTGAACATTCGGAATCATCGCAGATTTATATCTTGCTTCTACCTCCAAAAATCCTAAAACGGCCAATCTGTTCATTCTGTAGCCATAGTAGGGTGCCGTCCATTTATGGATACAGTGGTGGGTGTTTCAGCTGCCTCAAATTTGCTGAGCTAGCTCGATAGCAGAGGTTAACGTCAGCTCACCTGGGTGGGTTAAAAGCCTCGACCGAGCTGCGGGACAGCGAACATGTTCCGCCAGCTGGTCCCGGATCATTTCATCCTCCAGGTTCCCAAATTTGCATTCTCTCGCCAGCTCGTGAAGGTCTGCCATGAATTTTCTCACAGGCTCTCCCGTCCGCTGGCGGCGCTGTCGAAACTGAATGCGCCAGACGGTGACGTTTTCAGGAGCGCAAAAATAGCGTGCCATCAGCTCCACGACCTCGTCGAAGCTATCGGCTCCTCCCAATGTCTCCAAAATCCTCTGCCCCTCCATGCCCAATTTATGAACCAAAACTGCCTTTGCGTGAAGCTTCTCGAGTTCACCGAGGTTTAAAGCCACCAGGTAGTTGGTAAATGCAGTGAACCACCTAGGCTAGGGCACGGGTGGCTTGCCTGGTGCTTCCAAAAACGGCCGAAAATTGGCAACAGACCTGTCCATAACCGCTTTTACCTCATCGCCAAATGTTGTGTCCATATTCGAGACAATAATGAGCAGAGCGGCATCACTGTTAATGGAGCTTTATTAACAGGAACTATGTACAATACCCTTCGGACTCACGGCGCTCTCCAGCAGGCCAGGGCGTCTACGGCGAAAGAGGACGAGCCTCTTCTGCCCTTGCTCTTTATAGCCTGGGTGGCGTCACTACCGGAACCAGTAGTCCACCACCTCTATCTATTCCCTGGCCAACCCAGCCGCCATCTTACTACTACTAACTAAAATCATACGTTACAGGAAGGACAACATATTTTGAGTACTCTGGGCAAATGTGATAACTTTGAGGAAGTAGTGGAGCTAATGGTGCAACATTTTCGCGCCCTGGAAAATGTCGACAAGTCGGTGCAGCGGCTTGTGGCAGACCTGCGTCAATTGGCTAAGGACTGTCAGTTTGGAGCATTGTAAGAAGAGATGGTTCGTGACCAGCTGGCAGAACATACTGTCTGCCATGCTATGAGGTCGAAGCTGCTGACGTTCTCGGACGAGCTGACATTATCCACGGCTATCGAGTTAGCTCAACAGTTGGAAGCGGCAAGCAAACTATCACTTCAGCTCAGTGAGAATGTGTTACATCGACAGTCCGCCCCACAGTCGACAGTGCAAGCAGTGGACCCGGACAGTGTGGAGGGTGATGGAGGCTACGCTAATGCTGTAAAGATGAGGTACACCCCGGGAACGCCCATGTGTTTGGGTTGTGGGTCCACGAAGCGCCACTATAAGGCCGGGGAGTGTCTGGCGAGAGGGAAACACTGCGGCAAGTGCAGACTCTTGCATCATTTCACCAGGGCATGCCGCAAGTTCGAGCGAGGGAGTCCAAAACACAAAGAAGATTCTACTCCCACAGTTATTCATGCTGTGTGCCCAAGTACCAACGGACGCTCCTACTGCATGGTGGAGCTGGACGGGGTAACAGTGCCTTTGCTGATCGACACGGGAGTGGTGGGCTCCGTGTTAAATTGGGCAACCATGAGGAACTTTTTTCCCGCATTATGGATTGGAGATGACCAGGCGCCGCTCTGTGGTTATGGTGGAGGGAGATTGGCCATGGTGGGAATGGTGAGAATGACGGCTCGTTACAAATCGGCGGAAGTGTGTAACCTGAAGTTTACCGTGACTGCCTGTGGAGATAATATTATGGGATGTGATTTGTTTTATGGACTGGGCTTCACCAACAAGAGCGGTACTGGAGAGGAGTGGGCGGGCTGCGGGTTGTGGGACTGGCCGATCCCAAGGACGGTGGACAGAGCTGTGTGGGACGAGAACTTGCCTGGCACCCTGGAGAGTAAGAGGAACCAACCCCACCCAGGGCCATCACAGGAGGGTTCCTGTGCCAGAGCTCAAGTAGCCCTAGCTGAGGGAACTGGGCAGCATGGTGGGATGCCTGTGAGGGCGGGTGGCGCTGAGCAGCTGGCTCCATCTGTTCCCGGATGCCGGCTGGAAGGGAAAGGAGAGCATGGAGTCACAACAGTGAGGCCAGCAGCAGAAATGAAAGCGGTCGGGGCAGGACAGGCTGGCACTGTAGCATGACGTGCCAAACAGGAACACTGTAAGCTGAGCAGGGCTCCTCTGGGGGTCGTGGATGTGGTCCAGGCCCAGGAGGAGGCACGATCACGGAGGATTTGGGCCAAGCGTAGACTATCAGCTATCAGATGGCTCATGCCTCCATGAGCCATCTGATAGCTGGAGGCATCCAAATGAGCTGCAGCGCGCCCGGGAAGAGATTGGTGGGCTTGGGCCTGAACAAGGGACATCCCCGATGGTGGTGAAAAGGAAGCGCACCGGGGTCAGATCAACCAGCGGTGACCTGGTGGGTGGTCCTTCCCTTGGAATGGACTGATGGTTGGACGTTTTGCTGTGGAAAAAAAATGGGACCGGAGATATGTTTAATGTTTATTTTGTTCTTCATGTTCTAATTTGTTATAGAAAAACACTCATGTTTATTGGTTGACTATTTTGAAGGATTAATTTTCTGTGTTATTTTGGTTAGATCACAGTGGTATTTTGTGTTGTATTGTTTGTTATGGAAAATAAGTGGCAGAATAATCCGCTTCACCGCACGGGGTGAGATGGCAGTCTACCTGTCTCCCCCGAGTGTAGCTTTTTTTTAGTATGACTGTGTTAGGCCATTTATGGCCAGACTCTGTTAGCATCAGCATTGGATCACCCCAGGGCTGTGTACTTTCCCCCCTACTCTTCTCCCTTTATACCAACTCCTGCACCTCCTCCCACCAGTCTGTTAAGCTGATTAAGTTTGCGGACGACACCACCCTCATCGGGCTCATCTCCAACGGCGACGAGTCCGCCTACAGGGAAGAGGTGGCCCAGCTGGTGTCCTGGTGCAGCCACAACAACCTGCAGCTGAATGCTCTGAAGACAGCGGAGATGATTGTGGACTTCAGGAAAGTCACATCCCCCCTGCCCCCCCTCACCATCACAGGCTCTCCCATCACCTTTGCAGACTCCTTCCGCTTCTTGGGCACCACCATCACCCGAGACCTCAAATGGGAGCCAACCATCAGCTCCCTCATCAAAAAGGCCCAGCAGAGGATGTTCTTTCTGCGGCAGCTGAGGAAGCTCAAGCTACCCACCAAGATGTTAGTGCAGTTCTACACGGCCATCATCGAGTCCATCCTCACCTCCTCCATAACTGTGTGGTACGCAGGAGCCACTGCCAGGGACAGACTAAGGCTGCAGCGCGTCGTGCGCACTGCTGAGAAGGTGATAGGCTGCAAGCTCCCATCTCTCCAGGACCTGTACATCTCCAGGACCCGGAGGCGTGCTGGCCGGATCATAGCCGATCCTTCACATCCTGGTCACGTGCTGTTTGCCCCCCTCCCCTCAGGTAGAAGGCTTCGGTCCATTCGGACTAAAACCTCCCGGCACATGAACAGCTTTTTCCCCTCTGCCATCAGACTGCTGAACACTAAGTGACTTTTGACTCTCGTGCACTATGTACAGCAGCTCAACCAGACTCATGTCAATCATCACTTTTTCTGTTGCATTATTGACTGCACTATGTGGTACTTCACATTATCTGCTACATGCTAATTTTTTAAAACTGCCTTGACTAGTACTACTCATTATTACTAGTATTATTATTATTATTACTTATTATTACTTATTTTTCTACACTTATTGCACGTTTCTAGTCCTTTAGTTTTTTAATTTATCCCTTTTTCTCATTATGTTTTTAATGTTGCAGCATGGCACCGAGACAAATTCCTAGTTTGTGTATCACATGAACAATGGCAATAAACCTGATTCTGATTATGTTTTTTTTTTACTGTCCTTAGGGTGTGTTTCGAGATCCAAATTAGGGGGGTTCGAATTGTGTGTGTGTCGCCTTACGGCTTTTGGGGGGGAGGGTGTTGTGATGGGGACTGTTATTGGTGAGACACGGGTGGTGGCTCCGTCCTTCTGGTTCCGCCACCACCCAGGGTGTAAGAGAGTGGTGAGTGGGAGGGGCGGCCTCTTGGCCACCTCTCTGCCTGGCGGGTGCGCTGGTGTATAGAATAGCGCCTCCCAATAAACCTGTGTTCAGCCTGACACCTGGCCTCGTCCTTGACTCCTATTGCCGACATAACAACTTGTCCAATTATCATGCTGGCCTGCATCTTTTCATTATCATACACTGTAAGTGCTGTCTTAACTAGTGTTAAGTGTCCAGTCCTGTCTCCTACTTTCTACTGTTGTAACACCTGAATTTCCCCACATGGGTATCAATAAAGGATTATCTTATCTCATCTTATCTAGAATTAAGGACTTATTAAAAAATGTCAATCAACCCTTAAATCTTCCTTTCAAAAATACCTTGGATATAATAAATAGCTGTGTATTCTTGCATTGTTGGCAGAAGTCCTTGTACGTGATTTTGCTATTTTTTTTTAATTTAAAATTCATTTCACCAGGAAATAAAAACTCAAGATTCCAAATCTCTTTGCCAACAGTGTCCTGGTGAAGAAAGGCAGCAGCTCACTAAGGCAGCAACACAAACTGCACATAGATGCATGTAAAATGTCAAACAAGTGTCATAAAATATCAAAGAAAGTGCTAAGGAATTAAACATCTCTTTGCCTTCCATCACCAGAGTCTGTGCATAGTAAATTTAAGGGAACTAATAAGTCATAACATTTACAACTAATTGCATCTGCCTCCAGCATTTAACATTTGCTGGAACTCCTTTAATATTTTTATTCTATATTTACATGAAATAGAAACTGAAATGAGCGAAATTAATATTTTCTTGTATTTTTGACTTTTTGTCATAATTTCATTTTTTGTGTAAATTTGTGTCTTTTTTCCTGTTAAGTTATAAGTTTAGGTCATGGTAGCAGTGACTAGTTTCAGTTACTTTTTTAGCTCATGCCAGCAAAGCTGAAAGGAGCTAATGCAATGACACGTCTGTCAGTCCATCTACATTTCACGGGAACTGCTACTTCTCCTAGGCACTTGCCCCGATGCTCACCAAACTCACTCACAATGATCCTCAGGTGGGTCTGCATCCAGGTTGTGCTCAAGGTCAAAGGTCAGGAGAATTGAGTATTTAGATGATTTCATAAAAATTGCTACTTCTTCCAGACAATATACACAGTGGTCACCAAACTCAAAAGGATCTTCAGGAGGGTCTGACCAGGTTGTGCTAAAAGTCAAAAGTCAGGAGATCTGGGCACTTACATGCTTTTAGAAAAATCAATATTCCTCCTAGGCAATTGCCTTGATTCTCATGAAATTCACTCACATTGGCCCTCAGGTAGGTCTGCATCCAGGCTGAGGTCAAGATCAAGGTCATTGTCAACAGTTAGGAGATCTGAGCACTCCCGGGGTGATTTCATCAGGCCGGAATGAGCAACTCTGTCCTTGACAGTTTGGTCTTGAGATATCTAATGGCAACATCAGGTTTTGGATTGCTCATCCTCATATTTCATCTCCTTTAAGAGGTTAACAGCAGCTGAAAGTTTCAACCATCTATTGATGAGGGAACTTGACCGTTGTGTCACCACGGAAACCAAAACTTCTGGGAGTAATAGTTGCAGCGCTTGTACTGTTTCAGCAATGGGCTCTACAGTATAAATATGGGTTGTTTCTCCTCATTTTAGAAACCAATAGTCATCTCCCAGTCTTTTACCCTTCCCCCATGTAAGCTGTTCACATAGCCATGGTTGAAAAACTCTGAACCTTGTGATTGTTTGGTTGTTTCAGACGAAGGCAGGCCAGCAGGATAACGCAGAAGTGGAGGTGGCCCGTTGTTCCAGAGGGCAGTACTTTGGGGAACTGGCGCTGGTCACCAACAAACCTCGTGCAGCCTCAGTCTATGCTGTGGGAGAAACCAAATGTTTAGGTAGGATACAGAATACTTACACAACTCAACTCATCCATCCATCCATCCATCTTCGACTGCTTAATCCTTTTTGGGTGGGTGGGTGGGGGGCTGGAGCCTATCCCAGCATCTTTGGGCGAGAGGCGGGGTACACCGTGGACAGATCACCACTCCATCGCGGGGCCAACACAGAGAGACAGACAAGCATTCACTCTCACATTCATACCGAAGGACAATTCACAATCCCCAGTTGATGCCAGTTGACCTATCGTGCAAGTTTTTGGCCTGTGGGAGGAAACCAGAGTACCCAGAGAAAAGCCACACAGACACGGGGAGAACATGCAAACTCCACACAGAAGGATCATATGCAAACTCCACACAGAAGGATCATCGATGGTCAGGGGTGGGATTGAACCCATGACCTTCTTGCTGTGCTGCCACAGTGCTAACCACCGTTCCACCGAGCTGCCCCAACTCATCTTTATTTACACACAAATGCAGCCCAAAGTCTCTCACAGAACAAGTTTTTTTTTTTTTAAGATGAATTATAGACGATAATAAAACAGGTAATATCACCACTTATCCAAGTAAGCTGGAGCCTGTCTCAGCTGTTTAAATGGTTGAGGTGGGGTCCTCACTGGGCAGTTCACTGTACAGCCAACACAGACACAGCTAGCCACACATCTACACCTACAGGAAATTTCACTACACAAATTAACTCCACAGCACCTATCTTTTGAAACATGGGAGGAAACCAGAGCTCCTGGATAAACTCAAACAAGGGAAACATGCAAACTGCATGTAAAAATTTTAAAGGCCCAGAAAGATTCAAACCCTGAACTTTGTTGCTGCACTGATAAATACGGTTACACTGTTCCACAACCTGACCAAAATTTAAACAAGCTGTGGCTGTAAGTTTCAAACACTCGTTATATTAACATATTAACTTCAATGGTAATTAAATATAATTAAATTAAAAAAACTGAATGCAGTGATTTACAAACCTACCCCCCCCCCCCCGCAGTATTTCATTCACAACATTGGATGCTGCAAGTGAGACGTTTTACTATCCGTCTGTGTTGGCCCTGCGATGGACTGGCGATCTGTCCAGGGTATACCCTGTTCGCCCAAAGATGATGGGATAGGCTCCAGCCCCCCGCGACCCGAAAAGGATTAAGCAGAAGATGGATGGATATTAGCTCATCTCAAATATGAAGGCAGCAACATGTCTCAAAATAGGTGGGACAAGGGCAGCTTAAGAATGGAAAAGTAAGAGGTGCTTAATAGAAACAGGTGGAGGAACTAATTAAGTTAATAGGCAAACAGGCAAGTAACATGATTGACTATAAAAAAAAGCAACTAGGACTAGCATTTCATGGCGCGGCAAATACTGAGGAAAATTCACAAACACCGGTTTCAGTGGGTTTCATCAGGGTTTGTAAAAAGTTGCAAAACAGTTGGAACAAAGTTTTTCCTGTCGCAAACACTTATGTCATAAAGCTTCTTAAACATTTGCTAGAGTTTACTACTTGGTGACCCCCCCCCCCCCAAAAAAACCCAAAAAACTTTAGCGACATGTGTTACAACCATTTACAAATGTCTTTCAATCGTTTACAGACAACTACTTTGCAAACGTTTTAAACTGTTTGTGGAAAAATACATTCGAAAAGAAAATTTTAACGTGTTTGAAATTTCTTTGCGACAAGAAAAACTGCCAACTGTTTTACAACTTTTTATGAACTCTGACAAAACTCCAAAATTGCTACGTTCATCAGCATTCACCACTCTGTAATATGGGCTTTAGAATGGCTAAACCTCTTATAAGTAAAAATGGAGAGAGGTTATGTATGCAAGTTGTGGAGCAATTTCGGCATAATATTCATCAGCGTAAAAATGTGAACTCCTAGCACCAGTCCCAAGCTCGGGTAAATAGGGAGGGTTGCATCAGGAAGGGCATCCAGCATAAAAATCCTTGCCAAATCAAATATATGGATCAGTGAGATGGAGGCAGATGGTCTGCTGTCGTGACCCCTAAAAATAAGGGATCTAAGCTCATTTAAAATAGACTGAGGCAAATCACCACAAATTCTGAACTAAACCATTTCTGTTCTTTGTGCCAAATTAGTTAATTGATGGTAGTACCGTACAAAACATCAAAAGTTTCAGAGAATCTGGAGACATCTCTGTGCGCAAGAGACACTGCTGAAAACGAATACTGAATGTCCTCAGGCAGCACTGCATTAAAAACAGGCATGATTCTGCCATAGAAATCACTGCATGGCCCAGGAACACTTCCAGAAATCAGCGTAAACAGTTCACAAATACAGGTCCCCTCTATCATGCAAAGAAGCCATATGTGAATATGATTTAGAAACACCAGTTGTTTTTTTTTTCTGGATCTAAGCTCATTTAAAATAGACTGAGGCAAAGTGGCACACTATTCTGTGGTCAGACAAATCACAATTTGGAATTCTTTTTTGAAATCATGGACGTGGGCATTCTCTGGACTAAAGAGGAGCGGGACCATCCAGCTTGTTATCAGCAGTAGTTCAAAAGCATGCATCTCTGATGGTATGGGGGTGCACTAGTACCTATGGAACTGTCAACTTGCACATGTGGAAAGGCACCATCAATGCCGAAAGGTACACTACAGGTTGTACAGCAACATATGTCTCATCCAGATAATGTCTTTTTCAGGGAATTCCTTGTACAGCAATACATTGCTAAACTGCAGATTGTATCTGTCCCAAGAGCATGTTTTTTTAAGGAGTTCAGTTGCTGGAGTGGCATCACTGTAAAGGCCTATACATACTCTGCAAGAACAGAGAAATATGTTTCCCCCCAGGGCTGCAAGAACAAAATGACATCTTGTTCTTGCAGCCCTGGTTTGGGAGTTCTTGCAGCTTGTTCTTGACGCATCATCGTGGCAGAACTTTTTTCCTGCATGGTGTCCAAGAACTATTGTGCGACTGGTCAGAAATTTGAATTTCCCAGGAGTTCTGCACTTCATTGTCTTGTGAAGTATGAAATGTCCTGGCCAGAAAGAACTGTTTTTGTTCTTGCCACCTCAAGAAGAAAAAAATTTCTCTGTTCTTGCAGGAGTATGTACAGGCCTTAATTAAGACCTTTTACCTACTAAAAACATTTGGCACATCATAAAACACAAAATACAGTAAAGCCCCAGGACTGTTGAGAAACTAGAATCCTTTATCAAACAAGAATGGGACAACAATCCTCTCAAAGGTTCAGCTTCTGGTCTACTTGGTTACCAGACATTTATGGGCTGTTTAAAGAAGAGGCGGTGCTACACAGTGGTAATCATGGGTCTATCCAATTCTTTTGAGACATGTCACTGACATCAACCATTCAAGACAAGCTAATATTTTCCATGTTCTAGTAAAATGTCTCACTTTCAACATTTTATATATTCTATATTCTGTTGTGGACAAAATAGTGGTTTGGGGATTTGGAAATGATTGCCTCCTGTTTTCATTTAGATTTTATCCAGAGTAGCAAGCAACATTTTTGAAATTGGGGTTGTAATTTCAAGGCTCTTGAAAAAAGGGTGCTTCAAAATATTGATTTCCTTGATTACAAATGTGCATCCATAACTACAACTTCTTGCAATGAGAGGACAATGAATTTGTATTTTCTTTTTCTTCTAGTAATCGACATTCGGGCCTTTGAGCGTTTGCTGGGACCATGCATGGACATCTTGAAGAGGAATATTTCCCAGTATGAAGACCAGCTGGTGGCAATCTTTGGCACAAGTGATCATCTGAAACATTAGGATTGAGTTTTATGAGAACGTACTTTAAATTAAATCAGTAGCAGTGATTGTTAAATTGTCATCTTCCCATGTAATTCACAAACTAAACTGTTTTCTCTGCACCAAGGTTTACAAAAATGTTAAGTTTTAAAAACTGTGCTGTACTGAA
Organism: Pholidichthys leucotaenia; assembly: GCA_020510985.1. Classification (NCBI taxonomy): domain Eukaryota; kingdom Metazoa; phylum Chordata; class Actinopteri; order Cichliformes; family Pholidichthyidae; genus Pholidichthys; species Pholidichthys leucotaenia. Next base: position 118,002,214 of record CM035837.1, read on the forward strand.
ATCAAACTGCATTCCACAGTATAATTTGGTTGTTTGAAAAAAAAAAAAAAGATTAAAAAAAATTCTGTTGTATAGGGCACTTAATGATGACTTGAACCTTAAGGCTACATGTCTGCTGTGGACGACTATTTTCTGTTCATTTTCTATGTAGTCCAGCATTTAATGTGCACAGCACCCTTGGCGCTAAAACGCTCTAAGCAGTCAGCGTTTTTTTGTCGCTGTGCTCATGGTGCTAAAAGTTGACAAAAAGTTCATCTTTAGGAGTGCCACAGCGCTCATCAGCTGCTCACCTCTCACCAGCCAATCAGAATCAGACCAAAAGTACACCATGATCAATATTTAACAGCAAAAAGCTTGGAGGACCATGTGTTTTCTTACCAGTTTGATGCCATTTAGTGCAGCAAGTAAAGTGTTTCAGAGCAAAATGTGTAAAAACCCCTGGCAAGCTTTGAGTGACGGGTCAAATAGTTGCTAGGATACAGGGATGACAGTGCTTGTGAAGCACCTAGGAAAACGTGTTTAAAGCATTTTTACATTCCCTGTGGATATGCAGTCTAACGGGTTAAACAAATGAAGGTTCACTTATTTCTTTTGAGTTACTTAAACAGAAACAAGCATTTTGAATAAAGCAAATCAATGGAATAGAAATTAAACAAATTCATCACACACAGTGACCTGACTGATTGGTGCAAAAACGTTCAAACAGGAGAAATAAAAGTGCTTACCCTTCATTTTGTGTTGAATGACTGTTGAATTTGGACACTTCAAACTAAGCTTTCTCAAGCTTGACATGTTTAAATAAGGTATTTCAAGGCTTTAATGAGAGAAAATGGTCCATAAATTTTCCTGGTCCAAAGTATTTGCGTTTTGAAGCTTGTAATGTTTTAAAAGTCAATTTTACTAGACTAAAGACAAAATAGGCATTTATATTGGAGTAGCCTACAAAGCTTACTTTCCCCATTCCGTGTTCTTTTCCCCTCACATAGAAGCCTGATCTGGGAAAAACTAATGCATTGAACTGATTTCCTCAGTACTTCAGTGTTTATATAGCTAAAAAAAAAAAAGAGGTATACCTGTTCAGTTGACCAGAGCCATCAGGAACAACTGGGGATCGTATCAGTGAAAAGAAAAAGAAGAAAAGTTTCCATGGTTCGTGGTGTTGCAGTCCCATGTCTTCATTGAAATTCATCTACTGCAAAACCACTGGAGATATCAGGAACAAAAGTTAACCTATGAAAGTATTCAAAACATCTTACCATAAAAACATTACAAAAATAAATGTTTATCAAAGGGGTCATTTTCTTAAATTTGATTTAATTTGAGTTACAAAATAAGTGCCATCAGCAGACTCCACACACGAGTTTGCCAACCTTCATGTGTTACAAGTATTTACACCCAAAAATTAAGGACCCATCTGTCCAAGATTTCCTTGCTGTCTTCCGGTCTGTCCCAGAAGTCTTTATTTTAATTGTCCAAGTTTATCTGATGCTTAAATATTTAAAATATTTACAAATTCCTGTCATCAAAAACTCCCAAATCAAACTGATGCTTGTTAGTTTTGTGGCACTTGTGTGCCAGAGGAGTGACCGCTTCAAAAGGGGCAAGAAACGAGCAGAGCTGGTGGAGTTAAACAAGCGTGGTCCTCAACAGGTTCACCGTAGTTTTTAACAAATGAATAAACCCAGGTCAAGAAGTTTGTACCTAATTAAAATGAAATGTGTCTTTAGCCATTGTGGTAAAACAGACTATGATCTCTCTCCTCTTGTGTAGAAATGAATGTGGCAAAAAATGTGAAGGAAATGGCTCCCCAAAAAAATTCCAACTGTTTTTTTTTTTTTTGTCAACAATCTTGATTCCACAGAGCATTTCCAGAGGATCCCGGTTATTAAAATAAAACTCCAATAAATAGAAATACAGCAGAGAAATAGTTGAGTAAGACTCATTCTGGATTGATCCATCCCTGAGTTCTTTTGAAGAAAGACAAGTATACCAGACAGGAGTGACAAAAGAAAAAAAAAACTTTTAGGAAAAAAGTTTGAGTACATCCCACACATTCCCACTGTGTCCAGGGAGGGGGGAGAAATCATATTCCTGTGATTTGCCAAGGCTCATCAGTAAGAACTTCCATCAACGAGACAGTCCCCAGCTTTGAAAGTCACACAGATGTGATAACAATCATGAGGTGGGGTGAGATGCTCGAGATCCTGTTGAGAAGGTCCGGTGCAAGTTGGGACAAGTGGCTCTCTGAAAACTCGCATGGTGGGAAGATCTGCAGAACGTAGGCGGGCTAGAAAACAAAGATCACAATTAGCTGTATGATGTACTAAGGACTCCAAAAACCATGACATGAATGCAGAGCGGTATAAAATATGTGGACAAATTTAAGTGAGCAGTGCCACTAATAAAACAAGACAAAATATTTGTTTTGTTTTTTGTTTTTTTTTAAAAAAGCGTACCTGCTCTATATGACACGCAACTTGTGGCACAACTTATAAATCAGTGCATTCTGTCATATTTTATTAGTGATGCTTCACTGACCCAAAAGAACTAATGGAGTCCATTAAGTCTTACCTGATTGGAACCTGGATTGGGGATGTTGATAATACCAGCAGCCAATTTTGTCTGCAAGTAGTTGATGAATGCTGAATTGAGAGCTTGAGTTTGGTTTAGAACGTCATCTTGATCTCGTCCACATGGTAGAGCCAAGAGTAGACAGAAGTCACTATCCCCCTGCAGAGAAAAGCAACCCTTATCAGCTCACAGAAATTAATAAAACAATCACTTTCAAAAGGTACATACCGTCATTCTTCTAGCTACACTTTCTAATTGTGAAGCTTCTAGTCTCATTCTTTGGACAATCCGAAGCAGTGCGCCGCTTTCATGAAGGGGCAAAGATCGATGAGCCAAAGCTTTGTTGCCACAGACGAAATGCAGCTGGACTGCAGCTGTGTCATTCTTCAGTGCCAGCAGGCCTTGCCACACAATTGGGTATTTCTGTGAAAGTGTCAGGCAAAATTAACGTGTGAAGCAAAGACCAACAAGCATCAGCAAAAATTAAAGCGAGACTTGTCTTACCGTGAGCAACTGCACCATGTTAACAGGCTGCGTCATCTTGCCATCTTGTTTTGTCTGGAGGTCTGAAGACTGTGAATTCAAGAGCATATTTCATAGATCATACATGACCAATTAATGCAGAAAACCAGGTAATTCCAAAGAGTTCACGCACTTCTGTAAGTCTGCCATCAATGATCTTAATAAAAAAAATTGTATAAACACAGGGTATAGCTTAATATAACCTTCACAAGTTTATGTTTTAATGAAATATTACTGCAAGAGTTTCATCTATACAAAGTGAAGTGCTGTAACTTACCATAGCTGGGGTGGGATTCATTGGTGGCTGGTTATGTCCAACAGCAGATACCTCTGGTATTTGAGAATGAATACCCCGTGGATTTGAGTACATCCCAGGGTACTCTGGAAATGAGCCACTAGGTCCTTGTGGCATTAGCTGAACTCTCTGGGGAGATGCCACTGCTTGACCCGATTGTCTGATTCCCATTATTCCATCTTTAGGAAGAGGGGAATGGGGCCTCTTTGCTTCTAATGACTTTGGTAAATCCTTCTCTGACACACCTTTAGCCAATACATGTGCCCTTGGAGACTGAGATGGAGGGAGATTCTCTTGGATCTGTCCAGGATGAGAGTCTGTGGTCGAACGCTCTCCTGACTGATGCAAAAGCATACGCATCTCTCTCTGTGCCATGTATGTTTCCAACTGGACACCACCACGCAAAGGCCCACGGGGATCAGACTGTAATGGTTCCATCTTTATCTGTGTGGGTGATGGTCTTGTTGATTGGTGGAAGTGTCTGGGTTCTTCTTGTTCCCCCTCATGGCTCCTCAAAGAACCATGATTTACCTTGAGAACCTTGTCTCTGGCAACAGCCGGGGGTGAGGTAGGTCTTGGTTGCATGGAACCAGACCAGGAAGAGGCAAGTGGGTCGGTGTGCATCCCATAACTCATCACAGAGAGAGGGGGAGTATTGACCCTAACTTCTCCTTGGACAAGATGTCCTACTGGAATCGACTGGGTAACACAAGGAGACATCCGCCCCAAGCCTCCAGGCACACTGTGAGGCGGCATGATGACTGACTGCTCTGGATGGTGTACGCCAGTAATATACTGTTGCATGGCAGGATGACTGGTGGGCATCATAACTGCAATCCCCTTGGGTGATGACGAGCCAATGGGTGAAGACACAAAAGGAGAATGTGGGTGGCCTGACTTGCGCGGGGATCGTGGTTCTTGCTTGACCCCAGTAAGATGTGAAGGCACTCTCTCACCAGCTGCTGTGACAAAACTTACATGGTTTCCTGGTGGAGAGGGTAGATGGGGACTCATTGCAGGACTAACTGCAGAGGTCCAAGGTGGTTTAGTGCCATCTGTACCATGAGGATCAGTGCTGTCCAATTTCTTTTGATGTTTTAAAGACAAATAGTCTTGGTAACTTATCATTTGCTGACGCTTCACAACTCCTTGAGGTCCAGACTGGTAAGCAGAATCCATCTTTTCTAAACCACTGCTTTCTTGTTTAATAGAGGATAAAGCTGACTGGTGCTTCCCAGTATGCCCATGATCTGTCTGCGATGAAGGCCCCTTTGGTACTCCTGACTGAGAATGACCATACATGTCTTGCTTAATCTGTGGCATAGACACCAACTGTTGAGCTTCCATATCGCCTGGTGTTGCTTGTGGAATCTGACTCGTCTTTGCACTAATTCGCTTTGGCCCCTCTGTTTTCTGACCAGAGTGACTCAAGACTACCACTCCTTCTGATGTATTTACTCTCAGACCTGAGCAAGGTCCAGTACCAATCACGGGACTCTCAACAAAGCGAACAGCACTTCCTCCTTCATCGCCAACTGATGAAGGAGGCCTATGGTATGACCCAGTGTCTTCTTTGGTGGATCTATAGGTTGGTTTCGGTAGAGGCATGTCAACACAAGGGTTTCCAATGTTCATGTTGGCTTTGTCCTCGGGATCAGGATTGCAAACACGATTGATGACAGATTTCGCAGTTGATGCAATAACTGAGATTACAGACTTTGTCTCGTGAGAAGATAGTGAGGCAGGAGGTCGAACAACAGGTGGAGCTGAATGAGCTGACATTTTATTATCAGGCAGAGGAGATATATTTGACAGAACAGTAGTGACTTGTGCATGACCTTCCAATGGGTTCTGATCTCGAAGGTTGGGCACACTGCTAGAAAAAGAACTGCTTCCTGGGATTGAAATGGTTTTGCTTTTCATAAGAATTTGTCTCAGGTCACTTGAGCCATGATCACCAGCTTTGTTTTCAGAGTCTGAGGGTACAAGCTGGTTTTCCTTGGCAGCTAATGGCATAACAGGTGGAGTCTGAACAACTGTATCTTGAGACTGGTGGTGCCAATCTGGTGGAGAACCGGGATTTTTTCCTTTTTGAATGGGCCTGATATTTGGCGTGTTTGTTAGTGGAGATAGAGAAGAGACACACTCAGGCTGTTGCTGTTGAGGCTTTGGCCGCACTGGACTTTTAGAATGGGTGTTAACAGATTTAAGATGTTCAATCTGTTCTTCAGAAGGTAACTCTGACTCTGCATTCATATCTGCTGCCTTGGCAGCTGAAACATCAGGTTCTGGTTTCCAATGAGGAGTGATAACTGCAGTTGTTGCTGTTGCAGGCATCTCGGAAGCAATCTTTGCCTCAGATGCTCCACAATCTGCTAATTGTGTTGTTAATTCCTCACTTAAAGAATTTACATCCTTTAAATCCTTTACTTGCTTTTGCCCTTTAACGCGCTTGGGAGTTTTTGATCTGCCCTTGGTGCCCTTTTTAGGTGTATTTGAAAGAGAAGTTTCTTCCTGTACAGGCGGTGTATTTGCTTCAACTTCCTCTTCTTTGACGGGCTGGACAAAGCCCTGAATTTTGGGTTCTTGAGGGACATCTGCGCCTAGCGGAGGTCCTTGGGTTAAGGGAACACTGGCATCATCTGCAGTTATTGAGTCAATAGCAGCCATAAGCTCAGTCTCACTGGCAGAATTAGAAGGTTTTTCTTCCTCTGTGTCACTTTTTACATCTGCATCCTGGACAGATGCCATTTGTGGTTCTGTTTTAAAAGTTCGATCTGTAAGTTTGGCAATGTTCTCCACAGCCCTTTCCAATTCTATCTCTTGTGCACTTTCACTTTCTTCACTACTGGGGCATCCTTTATTAGGATTTGTGGGCTTTGAAGCCGGATCAGTGTCATCACTCGGTCTGAATTTTCTAGTGGATTCTTCTGGGCCAAGTTCATCATCCCCTAATTGAAGCAGATTTTTCACTTCTGTAACATTGAGTCGGATTTTGAGATTCTTGAGAACAGGAGACTTAGGAGCTCTCGTGAACTTATTTTTTCCTTTAACCTCTTTTTCTGAGGCATATTTATCATCCAAAATGGAAGAATCTTTCTCTTTCCCATTTGACTTACTCTCACATGCTTTTTCAGGGAAGGCATCTTTACTTTTACCCATTTCTGTAGCTTGTTTGATTTTCTCATCTTTCTTTTGATCAGTTTTGAGTAATGAATCTTCTTTACATGAGCTTGATGAATCTTGCAAAGCCAAACTGTCTGCCTCTACAAAATCAATTTCCAACTCATCATCGTCATCAAATGCTTCCGTTTTGTCCCCCTTTTTTGTGGCTAGTGATCCCAAAACTGTGGACACTTGATGTGACGAAGTTTTTGCAACATGAGATGTTTTCCCTTTTGACACTTTTGGATTTTTTTCACTGCTTTCTGATTCATTTGAATCTGTGTCTTTGCTGTCAGCTTTAGTTTTTTCTATTTTAGCAGATGAATTTTCGTCACCTTGTCTGCGATTCTTGGGAGGACGGCCTCGTTTAGTTGCAGGGGCTGGAGCAGGTGCATCTGTTTCAGTATTTTGTTGCATTGCATCTTTGTCTGTACCTCGTTTTCGCACGGGTCGTGGCGACTCCATTTCCTTTCCAGAGCGGACTTTTATTTCTTCCTCAACTGGAGTGGCATACACAGATTTTACATTTCTTCGTCTTGCTCTGCCTAATGGTATGCTTTGCTCCGACATATCAGGATCTGATCCATGAACTGGAGACTTAGCTGTAGACTTCAGTTCTGCTCTTGGGGATGAGCCACGTTTCAGCTTTTCCTTGTCAATGCGCTCACTCTTGCGTGTAGCTTGTTTTTCGGAAACAGACATTACAGGAACTGAAGCGGCTTGAGCAGGAGATTGTTTGCCTTTTTTATTTCTCATTTCTTTTGCTTTCTCTTTGTGAGGCAAAACTGGCTCATCATTAGTGCCAGTGTCAACAGGCATCTCTTCAGGCTGAGCCTCTCTCTTGACTTCCTTCACCTTCTCTATAAGACTTGCTTCTACAAGACTGCTGGCTTCAGAAAGTTCTGGTTTTGTTGCTTCAGGTTCTGAGTCTGGTTTCAAACTGCTGACAAACTCACCTCGAGAATCATGGCAGCGTGGTTCTGTAACTGGAGGCTTTACATCTTCTGAAACAACATCCATCTTCTCTTCGGTTGGAGCAAGTTCACAAACATTTTCTGAACATATAGATTCAGATACTGCTACAGAAACAGGCTCAGAATCTGAAGTCTCAGTTACTGGGGTGCCCACAGGTGAAACATGTTCAGTTTCTCTTTCCTCACACTTTACTACAACAGGTTTGGGCAAACAAACAGACGGTGACTGATTGTGTGAAACACATTTGTCTTCAGGAGAAAAATCCTTGACCCCTGATTTGTGAACATAAATGGTTGTCAGTTTGTGCTCAGGAACCACTTCTGCAGGACTTATAGGTTTTATTTCTGGCTCTGTGATAGATTCTGCTTTTTCAGGAGACTGCACTGGCTCTTGCTCTGGGGCAGGTGTGTTTTCTACTTTATTTTCATTTGCTGGTGCACCATCTTCTTTTGCTTCCGGTAACTGCTCAGTTTTAATCTTCTGCTGCTGTAGTCGCGTTAGTTCTAAAAAGCGACTATGGAATAGGACAACTGGCTCAGATTCAAGTTCACCATCCGCTGTCCCCTGCTGAGCATTTTGCAGATGCTCAGGTTCTTCATGCTTGCGTTCAAGGTGTTGAAGGCGTCTAGAGTCCAGCTCAAAAACAGCACTGTGAAGAAAGCGTGAAGCAAACAGTTCCCTGCGTTCCTGTTCTTCGGGCTTAGGCTCTTCCTTCCTGTCATCAAGTTTCTCTTCAGATCCACTTCTAATCTTTTTCTTTTTCAAATACCAGGAAGGTGTGGGTCTTGGTGTTGATTCTACTTTTTCTGTGTCTTTTCTATTGCGAAAACTTGGAAAGTTAGAATCATAATCTAAAAATGACCAGCTGTCTTCTCGGGAAGATGAGAGTGATTTTGCTCGTTCAAGGAGAGCTTTTGTGTCAGGTGTGATGGTCTGGTCAAGTGCAAAAGAGTAAAATTTGTTTTTTTCCAGCTGGGCTAGCTTGGGATCTGAAAATCTATCAGTCCTTTGCCTTTCAACAAAAGGCATAGATGTAGAGGGTATGGGAGAGTGGGCTTTGGTCTCTCTGTCCTCTTCAGAATCAGATCGTACTTCCCCAGGCTCCAAGTCATGCCAAATACCATATTCTAAACGTTTGCGATGGTGAATGTTTTTACTAAGACTTCTAGAAAAGTTTAGGTCAGGTAACAAGTCCCGCTTAATTCTGCACTCCCATCTCTTTTGCTGTTCTTCTTCCACACTAAGCAAAGGAGCATTTGACTTGTTTACATGCGTGTTGTGAGTCCTTTTTACTAATAACTCCAGATCTGGGTGCATTTTCTCATCATTTCTACTTAATTCTTTCTGACGAGATTCGACAAAGTCTTCATCTACATGTTGAGAGAAATGCTGATGTCCCAGAGGAGAGGATGTATTCCAATCAGGATCTTCACTTTTTTGGCGAAATGTCCTGTAAACGCGCTCTCTCTTTATTCCTGACTCAGAGTCAAATTGGTCTAGTTTCTTTAATTTGTGAGACGGAAAATTATCAGTTACATCCTCAGGTGGTTTTCCAACTTCATGCACAAGACTACGATGTTCCAAGTCTTCAGTTTCACTTCCTTGGGTACTTGCAGGTTTGTCGATTTTGCCAGCTTCCCGTTGCTGTTGCTGCTGGTGTAAACGTCTGTTTTGCTCCATCTGTTTGCGGTAACTCTGAGAGAGGTCAATATCAACAGATTCTTCCTTGATCTTTGCAGTTTTGATAGTTTCAGCATTCTGACTTAATCTGAAAGCAGGGATGTGATCTTGTTCTCTTGTACTGTTTTGGTCTGTACCCTCTTCCTGTGAAAATCTTCTGGATGAAGTGTGTCCTGAATGTCTTTTTGACTCCAGTGGATCCGAAGATACTTCAGATTTCTCTCTTTGTCCTCTATGGTCCTCTGAACCATCCTTTTGAGAACTTTTTTCAGTTTTGATTCTTAAATCTCTTTTTTGTGCATCTTTAGTTTTGTCAGTGTCCAATTCTTTCACACATGAGGCACTACCAACAACATCAGAAGATTGATTACTTTCCTCTTCTTCATGCCTGCCTCTCTTTTGGCGAATTGTCTTTCCACCAGGATCACCAAAGCGTCTTTTTCTTGCAGCAAGGCGTTCTGAATCAACAGATGACCCATCATTTCTGGTATCAGACTTTAGGTTTTTCTTAAGCCGATTTCTTCCATCTAAATCTGAATTATCACCTTTACTCACTTCTGACTGCTCAAGTTTTATGGACTCTTGAACAGTTGACAATGGATTTCCAGCAAGGCTGTCATCCCCCTTAGATTTCTGTCTATCATGACCATCTTGGTCTGAAGCCCTTCCTCTACCAGCTCCTACATCCAAACAAGTCTCAACTTCTCCTTTGGGTACTGGATTAGTAGGGGACTGCCCCTTTCCTCTCCTTGATTTTACCTTCTCCATTTTGTCTTTTTCACCCTTCTCTTTTCGTTTTGTACGTTTGGTTTTCTCAGCCCCTGCCACACGATCTGGTTGGCTTTTCTCACTCTTTGAAGTATGTTCTAGCGAGGTCTTTTCAGATTTGTCAAAATGCGGTGGTGAGACCGAACTCACACTGCCACTTCTCTCACCAGATGACTGGCTATACACTCGTCGTTCTGAATCTCTGGGACCACGATCTGAGGGAGAAGGCGATGCTGTGGGTGTTAAAGGCCGCCTTGGATGCGAAGGGCTCCACCTGCTTCGATCTGCCTCAAAACGTTCTCGCTCTCTCTCTCGCTCCCTTTGAATATAAGTGTATTTTCTGATATCTTGCTCAAAAGGGTCTCTGTAATCCCTGTAATCTCTAGGATCTTCATAACGTGGGTCAAAATGTTCCCCCTGATAATGTTCCAATTCAGGAAACCGATCTCTGCTGCGTGCAGCATACTCTCTTCGAGCATCCTCTGGATAGAGGCCAGGAGTTCGTATATTTTCATAGTATGCCCTTTCTGCAGTAAATTCATGATATGGAGGTCTGCGTTCCTCTCTGTAAAGTAAATGATATGAATAGGAGAAATTGAGAAATACCCATTACGGCACCTACGGGTGATACAATAAGAAAAAACATTGCTATAAAAGACTCCATTTTCATAAAGAACACAGATGAGAGAGAGAGGTCATTGAAATTGTTAAATCGTTTAAAGGTAAAACATCTACAGACTGTGATGGTATTGACATGCTCTTAGTCAAAACTCTTATTGAATGCTTAGTGAAACCACTGACGTATATTTGTAACCTGTCTCTCCAAACAGGTATATTTCCCAATGCAGTGAAAATAGCTAAAGTAATTCCGATATACAATACGGGTAACAGAGGGGAATTTTCAAACTATAGACCAATTTCACTATTGCCGCAATTTTCCAAGATACTTGAAAAAATATTCTGTGAGAGAATTGACAACTTCATAATGAAGAATAATTTATTGTGTGAGCAGCAATATGGGTTCAGACACAAGAGGACAACTGCATTTGCTCTAATGGAATTTATAGAAAAAATATCAACTGCCGTTGAAAATAAAGAGTATTCAGTTGGGGTATTCCTGGATCTTAAAAAAGCATTTGATACAGTGGATCATAATTTATTATTAAAGAAACTACAAAATTGTGGTATTAGGAGAGTAGCACTGTCCTGGTTATGTAATTACTTAAAGAATACATATCAGTATGTATGTGTTGGTAACAAAAACTCACTGTTACTGAAGGTTACTTGTGGAGTCCCACAGGGTTCAGATTTTGGGCCACTGTTATTCAATATGTACAGTGGGGCAAAAAAGTATTTAGTCAGCCACCAATTGTGCAAGTTCTCCCACTTAAAAGATGAGAGAGGTCTCCAATTTTCATCATAGGTATACCTCAACTATGAGAGACAAAATGAGAAAAAAAAATTCCAGAAAATCACAATGTCTGATTTTTAAAGAATTTATTTGCAAATTATAGTGGAAAATAAGTATTTGGTCACCTACAAACAAGCAAGATTTCTGGCTCTCACAGACCTGTAACTTCTTCTTTAAGAGGCTCCTCTGTCCTCCACTCGTTACCTGTATTAATGGCACCTGTTTGAACTCGTTATCAGTATAAAAGACACCTGTCCACAACCTCAAAAAGTCAGACTCCAAACTCCACTATGGCCAAGACCAAAGAGCTGTCAAAGGACACCAGAAACAAAATTGTAGACCTGCACCAGGCTGGGAAGACTGAATCTGCAATAGGTAAGCAGCTTGGTGTGAAAAAAAATCAACTGTGAGAGCAATTATTAGAAAATGGAAGACATACAAGACCACTGATAATCTCCCTCGATCTGGGGCTCCACGCAAGATCTCACCCCGTGGGGTCAAAATGATCATGAAAACGGTGAGCAAAACTCCCACAACCACACGGGGGGACCTAGTGAATGACCTGCAGAGAGCTGGGACCAAAGTAACAAAGGCTACCATCAGTAACACACTACGCCGCCAGGGACTCAAATCCTGCAGTGCCAGACGTGTCCCCCTGCTTAAGCCAGTACAGGTCCAGGCCCGTTTGAAGTTTGCTAGAGAGCATCTGGATGATCCAGAAGAGGATTGGGAGAATGTCATATGGTCAGATGAAACCAAAATAGAACTTTTTGGTAAAAACTCAAATTGTCATGTTTGGAGGAGAAACAACACCATACCTACTGTGAAGCATGGGGGTGGAAACATTGTGCTTTGGGGCTGTTTTTCTGCAAAGGGACCAGGACGACTGATCCATGTAAAGGAAAGAATGAATGGGGCCATGTATTGTGAGATTTTGAGTGAAAAACCTCCTTCCATCAGCAAGGGCATTGAAGATGAAACGTGGCTGGGCCTTTCAGCATGACAATGATCCCAAACACACCACCCGGGCAACAAAGGAGTGGCTTCGTAAGAAGCATTTCAAGGTCCTGGAGTGGCCTAGCCAGTCTCCAGATCTCAACCCCATAGAAAATCTTTGGAGGGAGTTGAAAGTCCGTGTTGCCCAGCAACAGCCCCAAAACATCACTGCTCTAGAGGAGATCTGCATGGAGGAATGGGCCAAAATACCAGCAACAGTGTGTGAAAACCTTGTGAAGACTTACAGAAAACGTTTGACCTCTGTCATTGCCAACAAAGGGTATATAACAAAGTATTGAGATGAACTTTTGTTATTGACCAAATACTTATTTTTCACCATAATTTGCAAATAAATTCTTTAAAAATCAGACAATGTAATTTTCTGGATTTTTTTTCCCCTCATTTTGTCTCTCATAGTTGAGGTATACCTATGATGAAAATTGGAGACCTCTCTCATCTTTTAAGTGGGAGAACTTGCACAATTGGTGGCTGACTACTTTTTTACCCCACTGTATATAAATGATATATGTAAAATCTCAGAAAAAATGGATTTAATATTGTTTGCCGATGACACTAATTTATTATGCAGTGGAAGCAATTTGGAACAACTTTTGGATACACTCAGAAAGGAATTAGGAAAGCTTAAACTGTGGTTTGATTCAAACAAATTAACGCTCAATTTAAGTAAGACAAAATTTATAGTTTTTAACAACCATCACAACAGCTTAGTATCTAAACTCAGTGTAAATGGTGTAGAGATTGAAAGGGTATCCGAAACTAAATTTCTTGGAGTAATAATTGATAATAAACTGTGATGGAAGTCACATATTAATTATATTAAAGGTAAAATATCCAAATCAATTGCAATACTACACAGAGTGAAATATTTGCTGAATCAACCCACATTATATACTTTGCATCATTCATTAATACTCCCTTACATGACATATTGTACTGAAGTATGGGGAAATACATATAAAACAAACATATCCAGTCTTTATGCTTCAGAAGAGAGCTATTAGAATAAACAAAGCTGCTTACAGGGAACCAACAAACCCACTTTTTCTTAAATTAAAAGCTCTCAAGTTGAAAGATCTGGTTGACTTTAAAACTGCAGTAATAATGTTTAAAGTGAAGAATCTATCACTGCCTGCAAATATCCAAAAGTTGTTCCAAATAAGGGAGAAACAATATCATTTCAGAGGGACATGTATATTTCAAAAACCTTCAGTGAGAACTACCACCAAGCAACACTGCGTTTCAGTGCAAGGAGTCAGATTGTGGAACGCTTCTGGACCTGAATTAAAATCATGTACAATGCTTGGACAATTTAAACAAAAACTAAAGGAAGAAATACTCCAAACATATATACAAGATGACATGTAAAATCACATAAGGATTGTCATATTCAGTCTGTGTTGTGTTGTTGCTTAGTTTTTTTGTCACATTTTGTCTTAGCTTTGTTCTGAATTGTAATCGCTCTTGTTTTGTTTTTCTTTTGAATTCTTGGATGGAATATGGGTGGGCAATATAAGCTGCGGCTTCAGCCATCACCCATTTTGGATAGCTTATGTTGAACTGTATAATTAGAGGAGTTATTGTTTGATTTGACCTTGTTGGATTTTTTTCCCCTTTGTTATATTATTCTGTTTCTTTTTTTTTAAAATCTTTACTTTTAATCTATCCCAAATAAAGATTCATTCATTCAAAATAGGACAATTACAATGCAGCATTGTCACTTTCAGATTCAGAACATGAATATTTTGTGACAACTGAAATTCTCTTTATCACACTGCAGTTGCATTGAGTGAAAGGTAAAAAAAAAAAAAAAAAATACACTGTGTGTATATACGTATATATACAGTATATCACCCACTTGTAGGGCTGCACGATTATGGCCAAAATGATGATTGCGATTATTTTGATCAATATTGTAATCACGATTATTCATTAACTTTAGGAAAAACACAGATTACATAAAATTCATTTTTTTTTACATTCACCTACTTACCAATTGCTAGATGAAGCCTGTGGTCAAAGCACTGGAGCCTCAACCATTTATTTAGAGAAGCTGCCTTGATGACATAAGATTCACTGCCGTTGTTATGCAGCCTAGTCTCTCCTCCTGCAGGCTCCAAGATGATTGCTCTTCCCTCAGTCCGTGGGCTATAGCTTCTCCTGTGTGGTCTTGTGGGAAAAAATGATGTCTGCAGGCATCGATTCTTCATTTTAAAATCTCCATCAATGTAGTGAATTGTCAGGGACAGGTAGGGCTCTGTTGTTCTGCTTGACCACAGGTCAGTCGTAGTTGCAAAGTACTCAACAGCTGTGATATCCATCTGTACTTTTCGTACAGCGCAATTAATGAAACTTTGGAGAATCACGTGGGGATCACATATTTCTTGTCCAGTCTTTTGACCATGTTTCTGAAGCCTTTGTTGCTCATACAGTATTTAGTGGACACATGTCTTTGTCCAAATAAAACGCTATTGCATCAGTTACTTTAGCGTGTCTTTGGGAGGTGGATCGGTATGGTGAAGCTCTGTGCAGGGTTGATACTATAGTTGCCTGGGTCGATGCCAGACACAGACTGTGATTTAGTGAAGTGAGATTCGCTTTAGCCTTCATGCATTTATCATACTTGTGTTTGTGGTGTTTTTTCAGGTGGTTGAATAAGTTAGTTGTGTTGCCCTGTGGCACAGACATAGCTCCATGGCAATCTTTTCATATAATTTCATTTTAGTCAGCATCCCTTGCCCTGAATCCAAAACACGTCCAGACAATGGATGATGATCCTTTCGAGGCACTAGCTCCTCGCTTCTACGTGTTGCCGTACTGTCACCTTCTGCTCCCAACATCTGGTTTGTGTTTCACCATCACACCAGTCCGCTATTGAAAACTTATGGCTGCCGCTACAAGGTGAGCTCACTTGTCAGTTCTGCAGTTTAATGTTGCCCTAACGTGCGTTCGCCCCCTGATGATCAGCTGGCTGTTGGTTGAAAAAATGCTTGATTTGATACGCAGCAGAGCCCACATTTTAAATGTTAATATCGCTGACAACTATGTTAATTTAATTGTGGCAGCCAAAATCGCGATCGCAATCAAAATTCGCTTAATTGTGCAGCCCTACCCACTTGGATATTTTCCCTTTTTCTTTCCCTTTAAATGGAATTATGATCAATGTAATCTGTTGTTTGTTTTTATTGTCAAGAAAACAGCCAAGGGGGTGAATGGTTCTTATAGGTCCCGTAACTATATCAGTGTAACATGGGTAATTACCGTCTTTCAGGAGGAATTTCATAGAAGTCCCTAATGTCTTGGCCAGATGCCTGCATAGATCGGTAGAATGCCGTCTGACTCTCTTGACTTGCAAAATCCACCTATTACAAATGAAAAGACACAAACACCTAAGAACATTATACTAATGAACTAAAATATGTTTATTTTGCTTTCATTTTTACCTTGATTTTATTGCCCCCAATCTTCCAGCCTTTGGTCTCTCTTACAGCGGTCTGTGCAAAATCTGTGCTATTGTACAAAATGAGGGCCATCCCTTTCATTCTATCAAGCACAACCTAAAAAGAACAAATTACATTACATTAATAACAATTTTTAAATACTGCATAGACATAACCCAAGTGGAAAAAACAAGAGAAAAATAAAATACAAGATGTTACCTTAACCACATGTCCGTAGCGACAGAAGTGGCGAGTGAGGTATTGTTCTGTAATATTGGTTGTCAAACCATCAAGCCAAACACATGTAGTTGGCATACTTTTCCCAAAACCAAGCTTTAAGGAGAAACAACAGGAAAAATGAATATTCTATGTAAAAAAAAAATTATATCTAGAACACAGAAGTTATACTGCTTGCTTGAAAACCGGTACCTTTAGCCTGTTGCTCCCCAAATACTCTCCATCCATTTTCTTTATGGCCTTGCACACACTAACAATATCAGAATACTGGACAAAGGCATACTGGGGAACACCATTTACTTTCTTGATGTCGATGTCCTTAAGGAGACATTAAAGAACAATTAAATATTGAATATATACAAATTTTCCTATACAGTATACAGGGGAACACTAACTTACCACAATTTCTCCAAATCGTTGAAAAATGTCAAGCAGTTGTTGATAGCTGGTGGTCTTCTCCAGGTTCCCAATAAACAGGGTCCTTGTGGCTTTTGGGTGGAACTCATCTATCCGCCCATTCAATGGCCTGAATTCATTTTCACTCTCAGTTTCTGGGGGAAGGGAGATATCAATAAGATCAAAATTGCACTTGAGTTCAGGTTCATCACATTGACACCTGGCACATAAATTGAAGAAATTCACTTTTTAAGCCCTCATCACAAGTATTCATGCCTATGAACTCTTTTCACTTACCTGGACCATTCCATGCAGTGACTTCAATAAGCATGCCAAAGAACAGCTTTCCTTTAGAGACACTAAGGGCTTTCTCTTGATCCTCTTGCTGTCTGAAGAACACCAAACCATATCGGTCTTCTGCCGCTCCATGGATCTGCACTGAAGTCACCTTACCATGTTTCTTGAATTCATGAAAAAGTCCATCTTTTAAACTTGTGTCTGCAGAGGAAATATTATTGTTAATCTTGTATAAATATGAAGGTTATTTTAAGGTGAAAATCATCTAATAATAAAGAATTGATTCCACTTTAAATCTATCAATAGGTGAATGATTATTTTTATATCGCTAGTTTCCTCAAAAGGTTCAGTTTAGTTCACAACCCCATCACATGTCAAAACATCTGAAACAGGTAGCTGTAAAATTTGAAGACCTACTGTTATACAATGTGCAATGGAATTTTCAGCAACAGTATTCAGGGTGATCTCTCAATTTTCACTCAGTGCAATAAATCAAAAGTTTTAAAGGATGTTAACAGAAACAAATGTTAAAGACCATCAGCTCTAAGCCTTATAAAAACATTACCCAGTGATTCCTAGAAAGGGAGTAAAATATAATGTACCTGTTGAGCGCACTGGTAGGTTCTGCACTTTAATTCCAAAGCTTCTACGAGGTTCGTCAGAATCAAGCATCATAGAAGACTGAGGAGGTACATGCGCTGCGGATGACTGAACAGAACGAGCCCGGGATCCATCACTTGAGCTGCTGTTGGAATCACTGTCATTAACATTACAGAAAAACAAGGATCAGACATCTGTGTTTCAGTCAATTTACAACCAACACCGATCATTTGACCACAGACACAAATTATTCATCAAAATCCACTTAACAATATAAATGTCACACCTGCCACT
This sequence comes from Pholidichthys leucotaenia, assembly GCA_020510985.1. Classification (NCBI taxonomy): domain Eukaryota; kingdom Metazoa; phylum Chordata; class Actinopteri; order Cichliformes; family Pholidichthyidae; genus Pholidichthys; species Pholidichthys leucotaenia. Next base: position 118,019,879 of record CM035837.1, read on the forward strand.
GCCCGTGCTGCTGGTGCTACTGACAGAATCAGAGCTTGAAGATCTACTATGTGATCGAGATCTTGGGCCTCTTCCAGGGGACAAGGGGGCTCTTTTAGGGGAATGCGGTGTTTTGGAGGTTTGCCCCGTGGTCCGTTGAGGGGAATGATGCCTTGACTGTGACGAATGAGACGACCGGCTCCGACGGTGATGATAGGACCGTTCAGCTCGTCGCCCTCGATCATCTCTATACAAGTCTCGCCGTGAAGAAGTGGACAGAGAAAATGGGTCACGAATTCTAGAGTCAAAATGAGGATCTGATGAGTCAAAGCTTCCCCCGATAGCACTGCTCCCCGGGCCAGCAGAGGCAAAGACAGAGCGATCACGGTAGTAATCAGCATTGTAGTGCCGCTGTCTGTCGAAAGTTCCACTGCGGTCATGGTGTCCATATGGGCTGTGATCATATGCATGTTCACGGCTTTCTGAACTTCTGTGATTGAGAACAGGGCAGAGAAGGAGAAATAAGTTTTATGACTGCAAACAATAATAATAATAATAAAAAAAGAAAAATTCTGAATTCTGAATGAAAATATTGTTGGGGGAATGGTAAATACAGCAAAGAAACAAAAGACATTGAGGTCTAATATGATTAAGTTTCAATTTAGTTTTTTTTTTTCCAAACTCTAAAGACTAGTGCTAGCATCTTTAAAGTCAATGATCCTGCTCTTCTTGAACAGCCAGAATCCACAGCACTGTTGTGAATTTTTTTGTTGCCTGTTTGGCAACTTCTGCGTACTCTATAGAGCTGCTTGAAGTTTAGCATTCAGTTGATAAAGGGTGTCCATGGGAGCCGATTTCAGAGGAACAATGTTTACGAACTTGATTATATGCAAAGAAAGCACTTGCCATAAACAGTTTAGATGAATGCATGAGATGGTTATACAATTTATATATATATATATATACGTGTGTGTGTGTGTGTGTGGCTGTACAACTGAACAAATACAAAGTAGATAGACACAGCTTACATAAAGATTAAACAAGATTTAAGTTTTAGTTCATCTCAATATTAATAAATATTCCTAAATTGCAGAGTAAAACTAATATTAAACACAGCACTAAGGAGGGTTAGAGAAAGAATATGCAAAGGGCAGAGCAATACCAACCTTTTAGAAAAAAGGAGTTACTGAAAATATTCCGAATAAAATCTAGGTGGTCAGAATGTGAGAGCCCGAATGAAGAACCAAAGAAGCAGGGGGGGATCAATTCACCTAATGAGGCCAAGACAGTTCTTGTATTGCATGTTATGTTCAGATACTGAGCACCAGGCCAGTAAAATGGAGATGTATAATCCACAGTGGTTTAAAAAACAAACTTAATGTAAAATCTGGTTAATTTTTTTAAGATGAACTTCAGGATATTCAGTATATTCCAGAGTTGACTATTCAGTAAGCTGGGGGTGAGTAGAGGATACATCCAACTGCATCAGTCTTGTCTTCCATCCATCTTCTTCCACTTAATCCTTTTCGGGTCACGGGGAGGCTGGAGCCTATCCCAGCATCTCTGGGTGAGAGGCAGGGTACACCCTCGACAGATCGCCAGTCCATCGCAGGGCCAACACAGAGAGACAGACAACCATTCACTCTCACAGTCATACCTAAGGACAATTTAGAATCCCCAGTTGATGTCAATTAACCTAACTTGCATGTTTTTGGCATGTGGGAGGAAACCGGAGAAAACCCACGCAGACATGGGGAGAACATGCAAACTCCACACAGATCACTGTTGGTCAGGGGCTGGGATCGAACCCAGGATCCCCCGGCCAAGGGTGAGTTGCTGTGTTTGCCGCAGTGTTAACCACTGCGCCACCGCACTGGCAGTGCAGTCTTGTCTGTCTTAGGGGAAAAAAAGCTTTATGTTGAGGGGGTAAAAGTCAAATGTACTCCACTGGTTAAAGTCACCTTATTTAGAAAAAAATATGCATTTTGGTAGACTCCAAGAAATACAAAACAGTGCATACAATCCTCACTGGCACATGGGCACGACTTTTTCTTTCAGAGTCATGTTAAGTGAAGTATCTTCAGCTTCAGCAAACATACTGAAGGCTTTTCTCTCTGAGGACTCGGGTAAATCCACACTCAAGTAATCCAGATGAATGGCAGCTACAGCTATTCAGACCACTGTCCACTTTAGTACATCCAGCATGGGGTATCTTACTGCATACATCCAGGAGTTTACATCCCACCTATGTGTACAACATGTGTCTTCATTGGCATCAGACCCTAAACACGGATAGCTCCACAATCTTTACTGGTTACCAGTCAACTGACTCCTCGGTGTTCTTGTTAAGCCTTCTTGGTGTAGATTCCACATTTGGGACAAAAACAGTTTAACAAAGTTATTCTTACCCTAAAAAGACTTATACTCAGGTGCATACACATTATGTCAGTTTTTCTTGTGTAATGAACGCAGTTTTTCCCACCTGGTTAGAACTTAAATCCAAAAGAGGTAATATCCACACAAAAAAAGCCAGTCCAATCATTGGCTGTTGCCTTGGGACAAAAAGGCAACATAAGTCTTTCAGTAATTATATTCCGGTAGTTTCTTCAGCAAAAAGTATATCCTTCAGCATACGGATTTTCTTCCATCTTCAAGTAATTCCAAAAATTAAAAAAAAAAAAAAGTTAGGTCCCATGTTGATTAAAAATATCCAAAAGCACCCCAAGGTAGTCTCCCACACTGTAATATATCCAAAACTCACAAGGATATTCCTCACAGATGTAATATCCACTCTTTTGAATATATAGTTACCTTACCAAATGATAATGTGTAGTTAAATTACTTAGATCCCATGGGAAAGGCGAGTCAATTTGGATGAAAAGTGGAACAATCCCTAGATTACCTGTGAGCAACCCCTTCAGGCATCAATCCCTGATGAATAACCCCACTATGTGTAGGCTTTACACCCATCTGACACCTAGAATTCCCCTGGATTTTTTTTTTTTACCGGGACACCGTGTCCACTTACCCATCTATTCTCCGTTCATAACGTCCCTCTCTGGTGTGAAGGGAAACGGGCGGGCCAAACACTGCACCAACTGTTCCCCTAGAGAATCCTGGAACATCACGACTGCTCGAGGGAGGGCTGTCTTCAAGGCCACGAACAGCACTAGGGACTGATCCAGGCTCATTGTAGTCAGTCCGAAGGTCTCTGTCTCCCATCTTGTTGACAGCATTGTGAGCCTTCTGTGCACTTTTGATATCCACAAAATCCACAAAGGCTGCAACACCCCCTTCGGACCCTCGCTTTCGCAGAACTTTAACACTCTCCACACGGCCATACCTGAAACACCAACAAAGAGGAAATCACTCATGTCAGCCAAGAAAAATTTGTGTAAGTGTGCAACCACAGACTGATAACTAACCATGAGCCTTAAGAACACACACACAAGAGTAATGACTCAAATTATGAGACAAAGTTTGTTTACTACATTACAGGCCAAGAACTGAATTCAACTTGTCTAAACATAGACAACTATCTTCACTGTTTTTTGTACTGGGTTACAAAAGATATGGTGAGAATTCTTCGGAATACTGATGGTTTAAAACCCATCTGCAAGTATCATATTATACAAACATCCATGTGGAGCCCAATTAAGCTCTGTAAACAACAAAAAAACTAAACGCCTAAAAATACACTGTGATTCAATACGGTGTTGGCTGCAGACCGCTAGTTAACACCCCCCCCCCCAAAAAAAAACCCAACTGATTTTTGCCTGTATTGCGAAGCACAACAGAGGCGTGTAATGTTCTCAATCTGTTAATCGATCGCTTATAGATAATTTGTAAATATACCTATAATCGTCAATAGACGCGTGAGCAAGGTCCGAATCGCGATCTACTTGCAAACCTGCAACGATTTACCCAAGAATCTGCATGTCAGTTTAAGTAGCCATCCTGATGGCAACCGACATCAAGTTCTACAACTTGGCAACGTCTGATCACCAGCCCATTCAGCTCACTAATAGATTGTTGCGTTTTCTGTATTTTAACTTTCACAGAGGTCAAGAGATATATAACAAATGTCGGGTGTTTCCAGAGGTTAAACAGTTAAAGATCTTGTAACGTTTTAGACCCACTATCCGGCTAGCGTTATCTGCCCTTTGGCTTGGACAGATCACGAAGACGACTCGACTTCCCACAAAATGGTCGGTTGGGTGGAAGCTTAGTGGCTAACAAACCCAGCTAATATGTGCTTGGCAGAAGTTATAGAAGGGCAACAACTATAACATTATTACACTCGAGTGGTTTTATTCCCTGCATTTTAGTCAAACGAACATCGATGTATTGACCTACAGCACAATGAATACATTACAAAATGCCCTGCTAGCAGCGATAACGTTTACGCTCTATTAGCATGAGTAGCAGCCTGCCCGTGGTAACTAGCTAACTGGCCTCGCGGGCTCTCTCTTGCGTAACCTACCGTTTAAAATGCTCCACGATCTTCTCCTCACGAACATGTTCGGGTAAATTTCCCACCCAAAGGTGTCTGGTTTCCCGAACCATCATGGGCTATTCTTCTCCCCTCCTCACTCATATGATCTTGCACAGTTCTAGTCCCTCTCGCCGGTCAGAGGTCCGCCAGAACAAAATGAACGACAGTCAGTTCCGTAAAAGACGTGGGCCTGAAGCTCGCTGCCAGTTTAGCTTAGCTTAGCTGCTGCGTCCTCGAGCTGTGCGCGTGGACGCGCGTCAGGCTCGTTCCTGACGGTTTTGCGTGCGCGCTGCTCGCTCCATAGCATTTGTATATATAATTAGGTACGTGATTTTTATTCTACAGTATATAATTTTAAAGTGTTTTATTGGCATGGCAGTTCAAGGGAAAATGCTGCCAAAGCATCAATGCAAAAAGGACAATTCTTCTTCTTCTTCTTTATTTGATTGGCGGTTGGCAACCAGCGAGGTGCATTACCGCCACCGACTTGATTATCAAGGAGTTCTTATAAGGAGTTCTGAACAACTCCTTATGTGTGAAAAAATTATCCGTCCTTGGACTGTGTCCTCTCAGTGGCGTACTCTTCTTCTTCTTCTTTTAAATTCAAGAAATTTCTGTGTGTCAGTGTGTCACGACCAGAGATTATAGGACCGCCTATGATGTTCCTATGATCTCTACATGATGTCCTATGATGTTCCTTTGTATAAGACTCCTTATGTGTGAAATGTCCTATGATGTTCCTATGTATAACAACTCCTTATGTGTGAAAAAATTATCCGTCCTTGGACTGCATCATTCACGATCATAGGAACTCACTATGACATCATCAAAGATCAAAAGCAGGCATCACTCACGCTCACTCACGATCATAGGACATCAAAAATCAAATGCAGGCATCATGGGAGTCGCTATGACATCATCAAAGATCATAGGACTCACTATGAAATCATCAAAGATCAAAGGCAGTCATCACTCATGATCATAGGACTCGCTATAACATCATCAAAGATTATAGGTACTCGCTATGACACAATCAAAGATCAAAGGCAGACATCACTGAATCTGTTGTGATGCGTTTGCTTACACCTACTTTCTACGGGCATGCAGAAATGAATATTTGCTTACACTTGGTTTCTGCGGGCATGCACAGGTATGCACGGGTATGCACAAGTACATAGGACCACCTATGATGTTCCTAGGATCTCTACATGATGTCCTATGATGTTCCTATGTATAACAACTCCTTATGTGTGAAATGTCCTATGATGTTCCTATGTATAACAACTTATGTGTGAAAAAAATTATCCGTCCTTGGACTGCATCACTCATGATCACAGGACTCGCTGTGTGACAAAATTATCTGTCTTTAGACTGCATCACTCACAATCATAGGACTCGTTATGACATCATCAAAGATCATAGGACTTGCTATGACACAATCAAAGGTCAAAGGCAGGCATCACTGAACAAGTGCTGACATTCTTGCTAACACCTGCTTTCTACGGGCATGCAGAAATACTTGCTTATACTTGGTTTCTACGGGCATATACAGATATGAACAGGCATGCACAGGTAAGCACTAGTTTAGATTTGATTGGCGGTTGGCAACCAGCATACAGGTGCATTACCGCCACTGACTTGATTATCCTCTGCTTAAAAGTCTCGGCGGCATACTCTTCTTCTTCTTCTTCTTCTTTTAGATTTAATTGGTGGTTGGCAACCAGCTTACAGGTGCATTACCGCCACTGACTTGATTATCTTCTCTTCTTCTTCTTCTTCTTCTTCTTCTCCTTCTTCTTCTTCTTCTTCTCTCGGTTACTGGCAGATAGCAAGCAACTGAAAGGTGCATACCGCCACCTACTGTACAAGAGTGTGTAACATTATGTCATTTGAGCCCGACCCCTAAATTCTGTGACTTAATCCTGTGTTATTTAAAAAAGCGAAAAGAGCCCTTCTCGTGATTCTTAGTCAGCATGCTATGCTGACTTAAGGTAAGGGAATTACCCACAGCCCAGCCTCAACCCATGAACAGACTCCATCACAGGTCCGCAGGGGAGTCCTGGCCCGCTTCCTTGGGTCACTACGGTGTCAGCGAGCCTCCTCCTCGGAACCGGTCATCTTGCGGGTCCGGTTTGTAGTCCGCCGTAACTCATTAGGATGACGCCACGAGCCATCCAACAGCAGAAGGTAGCGATCCTGTCGATCGTCCGTCACCTGCAGCCGTTCCTGGTACTGCTCCATCTTCCGCTTGGCTCTCACCCGCCTGGACCTTGCCTCCACCCGAGCCCGAACCCAGTCCGCGACTCCAAGCGGGGCCCTGCATGGCCTGCGGTGTCGCTGCCTAGCACTCGCCCTCCCAGTGCCACTCGGTCCTTCCCCGACTGCTTGTAAACCCGCTGCGGACCCTGCCGATGTGGCTCTGTGTTCACCGGCCCACCACGGCCAAGCTCCGGGAACACCTAGGACCATCTTTTGGGCATTGCTTGCCGCCGCAGATTCTGCCCCGTGCTGCCAGGTACCCTTGTCCAGAGTGACTCGGACACTGGCACCGGGGCCCTCCCCCAGCGACCCTGAGCGCGACAAGGCCTGTCCACTTTCCGGAGTGCCTAGCAATTGTTCATCCCACACAGCGTCATCCCAAACTCTGGGAACCAGTTGGTCCCACAGTCCGCAGCCCAACCAGTCTTCCCCAGCGCTGCTCCTGATGGAAAACCCGAGGCCATAGAACAGGTTGCAGCCCATGATGTTCATGCCGCAGGCCATCACGACGAACTCCACATCGGGCATCTCCGCCGACTTGTACTGAGCCGTCAGTCTGACGGTACCCACCGTGGCCAACCATCCTCCTCCATAGCCACAAAGCGGTGCTGAGTCACCTCCAATTCTGTAGTGGGGAAAACATTTCCTATCTGTAGCCCAGTTCAGCAGAGAACTCTCCGCCCCCGTGTCGATCAGCATCGGTATTGGTACTCTATCCAACACTACCGTGCAATGTGTGCACCCACTGGTACTCAGGGACACAGTATGGATTAACGTCGGGGCGGGAGGGGTTGAATTTCTGTGCAGGCTCTCTTGTTCTGCTGACTGGCATACTCTCACGAAGTAGTGTAGACAGCCACACCTGCCGCAGTGCTTCCCTCTTGCCGCACACTCTCTGGCCTTGTAGCAGTGCTTCGTGGACCTGCAGCCCATACACCTGGGCTTCCCTGGGGCAGACCTCATCCGTACAGTGTTGGCCCCCTCCACGTCATCCTCAATGCTTCCATTGCTGTCTGGGTCCACTACCTGCCTAGCTATGGGAGATCGTAAATCTCTCGGTGATAGATGCTCACTTAGCTCCAGAGTTAGCTTGTCTGCTGCTTCCAGCTGGAGCGCCAACTTGAAGGCCCTGGCCAGCGTTAACTCACCCGGGAATGTGAGCAGCTTGGAGCGGACCGCAGCACAGTTGGTGTGCTCGGCCAACTGATTGCAAACCATTTCTTCCTCCAACGGCCCGAATCAACACTCAGCAGCCAACTGCTTCAAGTCTGACATGAACCGCTGGATGGGTTCGCCTACCTGTTGGCGGCGCTGTCTGGACTTAATCCTCCGGACGATGATGTTGTTTGGCGCCCTGAAATGGCACGCCATTAACTCGACCACTTCTTCATAATTGTCCGCATCACCAAGCGTGCCCAAAATTCTTTATCCCTCCATTCCCAGATTGTGCACAAGGGCACGTGCCCTCAGCTTCTCCAGCCTTCTCAGGTCCAACGCCACCATATATGTTTGAAAAGCTTTGTACCACCAAGGCCACGGTACAGGCGGCTCACCCGGGAGCTCCAAGAACAGCAGAATTGGTGTCCCACACGCTTCCATGGTTTCACTTCTTGTTGCCAAAATATTATGTCTGAGTTTGGAGTCAAGGAGAATGCCAGGAGTAGAGCTGGACACTCGTTTATTAAATACAGGGCTCCATGCACCTAACTACACAAGGGACCACAATTAGAGGTAAAGGTGGAAGAGACCTTTCCCCTATCTGCAGCCCTTCTTATACACACTGGGTTGGTGGAACCGGAAGATGGAGCCACCGCCCCATGCTACACAAATAAAAGCTCCAATGCAGAACAGTATGAACTATAAATAACAACATCACAGCTATGTGGAGAACACGTGGTGTGCGGGTACTCAGGGTGGGGGGGGGGGCAGCCACACGGGCTTATTGCAGTCCTTGCAGGAAGCCAAGCCCAGCCTGCCCGGTTAAAGGGACGGAGTCTCGGCTGCTGCTTCACCCGTGTGCCACCGCTGTCCTTTGCGGCACCACGGGTTCAACATCACGCTCCTCCCGGTGCATGGCTATCTAAAAATTAAAAGCTAATGATAATGCTACCACGATTGTGGAGCGGAATGGCCAGATCAATTGAATATCATATGCGGACACATATACACGCTTTGAGTAAACGACAACCATGACAAAAAAATGCCCAGATAGATAGATAGATAGATAGATAGATAGATAGATAGATAGATAGATAGATGTACTTTATTGATCCCAAACTGGGAAATTAAATAATTTTTTTTTATTTACTGACAAATGGGCAACACTGATGCAACAGCTGCAGCCACACGGGTCATTCTGCTATGTATAATAATGTTTGGTGTTTTGTACTTATAATATTGCTAAAATATAAAAGGATACACAACAATGGGTCTCAAATATTTGTAAAAGTGTCCTCTTATAGTACTGCATGAGTTTATTGACGATAGACTATAAATTACACATATAAACTCAAACAATTATAATGATGACTGAACAACTCCCATTCCCCAAAGTGCAAGATACAACACTTATAAGGATAAGGTGTAGTGAACCCACACTGGGATGATCATCTCAGACTGGAAGCAGAGGGGAGGGGAATATTCCCTCTGCCGGTAGAGCGTGGGGGATTAAATGGAGGACAGGACGTATTGTAATGTGTAAATGTATTGTGATGCAAGATTTCAGGCAACAGGGGGAAGGATCCCCCCTCATGGATCGTCACCTTTTCGTGGTGGGGGGGTTTGCGTGCCCCAGTGATCCCAGGAGCTATGTTGTCCGGGGCAATTTGCCTCTGATAGGGTCACCCAAGACAAACTGGTCCTGGGTGAAGGGCCAGACTAAGAACGATCCAACAGACTCTCATGATAAATTCTAGATCAAGGATTCAGTGTACCCCACCCGGTATGGGGTTACCGGGGCCCCACCCTGGAGCCAGGCGTGGGGGAGGGGCTCGAAGGCTAGCGTCTGGTGGCCGGGTTTCCACCCATGGGACCCGGCCAGGCTCAGCCCGAAGGAGTTACATGGGTCCGCCCTCCAGTGGGCTCACCACCTGCAGGAGGGATCATGGGGGTCCGGTGCTATGTGGATTAGGTGGCAGTCAAAGGCGGAGACCTTGGCGGACTGATCCCAAGCTTTCTAAACTGGCTTTTGGTACATGGAATGTCACCTCTCTGGTGGGGAAGGAGCCTGAGCTGGTGTACGAGGTTGAGAGATACCGGCTAGATATAGTCGGCCTCACCTCAACACACAGTTCCAGTTCCGGAACCAGTCTCCTGGAGAGGGGCTGGAGCTTGGTCTTTTCTGGAGTTGCCCTGGGCGAGAGGCGACGAGCAGGGGTGGGTATTCTTGTATCCCCCCACCTTGCTGCCTCTATATTGAAGTTTTCCCTGGTGGATGAAAGGGTTGTTATCCTGCGCCTTCGGGTTGGGAAACAGGTCCTGACCATCAATTGTACCTATGCACCAAATGATGTTTCAGAGTACCCACCCTTTTTGGAGTCTGTGACTGGGGTGCTGGAGGGTGCTCCTATTGGAGACTCCATTGTCCTACTGGGGGACTTCAATGCACACGTGGGCAACGACAGTGAAACCTGGAGGGGGGTGATTGGGAGGAACGGCCTACCCAATCTGAACCAGAGTGGTGTTCAGTTATTGGACTTCTGTGCTAACCACAGTTTGTCTATAACGAACACCATGTTCAAGCATAAGGGTGTCCATATGTGCAACTGGCACCAGGACACCCTAGGTCGCAGGTTGATGATCGATTTTGTTATCGTGTCATCAGACCTGCGACCGTATGTCTTGGACACCCGGGTAAAGAGAGGTGCAGAGCTGTCAGCTGATCACCACCTGGTGGTGAGTTGGATCTGATGGCAGGGGAGGATGCCATTCAGACCTGGTAAACCCAAACGTATAGTGGGGGTGTGCTGGGAATGTCTGGCTGAGGCGCCTGTCCGGGAGGTCTTCAATTCCCACCTCCGGAAGAACTTCAACCACATTCCGAGGGAGTCTGGAGACATGGAGTCTGAATGGGCCATGTTCTCCATCTCTGTTGTTGAAGCGGCGGCCCAGAGCTGCGGCTGCAAGGTGGTCGGTGCATCTCGTGGTGGCAACCCCCGAACCAAGTGGTGGACACCAGTGGTGAGGGGGGCCATTATGACCAGCTCTTTACCCTCTCGAGAATTCTCGAGGGTTCGTGGGAGTTTGCCCAACCAGTTTACATGTGTTTTGTGGACTTGGAGAAGGCATTTGACTGCGTCTCTCGTGGTTTTTTGTGGGGGGTGCTTCGGGAGTATGGGATATCGGGCTTGTTGTTACGAGCTATTCGGTCTCTGTACGACCGTTGTGAGAGTTTGGTTCGTATTGCCAACACTCGGTTGGAGTTATTCCCAGTGAGAGTTGGACTCCGCCAGGGATGCCCTTTGTCACCGATCCTGTTCATAATTTTTATGGACAGGATTTCTAGGCACAGCCAGGGAATGGAGGGTGTCATGCTTGGTGACCACAGGATCTCATCTCTGTTGTTTGCAGATGATGTTGTCCCTTTGGCTTCATCCAGCAATGACCTACAGCTTTTGCTGGGACAGTTTGCCGCTGAGTGTGAAGCGGCTGGGATGAGAATCAGCACCTCCAAGTCCGAGTCCATGGTCCTCAGCCGGAAAAAGGTGAATTGTCCTCTCTGGGTTAGGGACAGGCTCCTGCCCCAAGTGGAGGAATTTAAGTATCTTGGGGTCTTGTTGACGAGTGAGGAGAAAATGGCGCAAGAGATTGACAGACGGATTGGAGCAGCATCTGCAGTGATGCGGACGTTGTACCGGTCTGTTGTGGTGAAGAGGGAGCTGAGTTCTAAGGCAAACCTGTCGATTTACCAGTCAATCTACGTTCCTACTCTCACCTATGGTCATGAGCTTTGGGTAATGACCGAAAGAACAAGATCGCGGATACCAGCGGCTGAAATGAGCTTTCTCCGCAAGATTGCTGGACTCACCCTCAGAGATAGGGTGAGGAGCTCAGTAATCCGGGAGAGGCTCAGAGTAGAACCGCTGCTCCTCCACATTGAAAGGAGTCAGTTGAGGTGGTATGGGCATCTGATTAGGATGCCTCCTGGACGCCTCCCACTTGAGGTGTTTCGGACATGTCCCACTGGGAGGAGACCCCGGGGCAGACCCAGGACTCGGTGGAGAGACTATGTCTCCCAGCTGGTCTGGGAACGCCTTGGTATCCTCTCTGAAGAGCTGGAGCAGGTGGCTGGGGAGAGGGAAGTCTGGGCTTCTCTGCTTGAACTGCTGCCTCCGCGACCCGGACCTCCAGAAAAGCGGTAGAAGATGGATGGAGGGGGAAGGAAAGGAGTGATATAAAAGGAGAGACCCTGGTGTATTGAAAGAAGTCTTTTCCTGTGTATGAATGCAGTGAGAGAGAGAAATAAAGTCGTCTGTCGTGCAGATCTGGTTTCTTTATTTGCACTCCCCACACTGGTGACCCCAACGTGATTTGAACACGCAACCTTCTGATTTGCACTCTCCACAAAGCCAGCTTTATTGTCATTCAATCCATACAGCCAATCATGTATGAATATAACTCATAAAAGAGCACATAAATAAGTCTGACAATCAAATAAACAAAGGTTCTTAAACAGTCGCTAATATTAGATGTCCCATTCATTTTCAATAATTCTGTAATTAATATTCACACTATGGCACACATATATGCACATATGTTGGTTTCAGATGCTCCACAGATATATCACTGTATGCTTATTGTATACTTCACGTCTCAGGGGAACAAAGGGACTGAGCCTTCCAGAGGTAACGGGAGGGTGTGAGATCTGGCCTTTTGTTTCAAGGAGATGGCCTTGAGAGATTTCCTGACCACCGGAGACTAGGGGGTGGATGGTGTTAAGATCGGGGGAAGTTACATTGTGACTGGGATTAAGTACCATGTGACTGTATGTTTGATTAAGCACCGTGTGATTGTATGTTTGATGTCCTGGTATAAAAGGACAGATGTGAGAAGATTCATCCTCTTTTTCTGCTTTTGAATGTTGGAGAATGTTATTGTGAATAAAGCTGAACCTGAGGAATACACTCAGTCTCGTTCTTCACAACTCTCCACACTGGTGACCTTACAATGAAGCATGAGCAGAAGTAATTCTCCTGAGCCGGACTCGTCAGAAGCCAGCCTGACGAATGCCGCCACGTTCCAGCTGCCGGACTTCTGGCAGAACAGTCCGCGCTCCTGGTTTAGCGCGGTCGAGGCGCAGTTAAACCTCCGGAGAATTTCGAGAGACGACACAAAATTCTACCATGTGGTGGCGAAGCTGGACAACCACACAGTCCAGAGGGTGGAGAGCCTGGTCAACCACCCACCGGACAGCGACAAGTACGGCACATTGAAGGCTGCGCTTATCAGCCACTTCACCCCCTCGGTGCAACAGTGAGCAGAGGGGCTCCTGGCGTTGACGGAGTTTGAGAGCGACAGACCCACAGACCTGATGGGGAAGATGCTGAGGTTGAGAGACTCCGATAATGACAGCTTTATCTTCACCCACCTTTTCCTCAGGACCCTACCATCAGCGGTGAGAGTAACCCTGGCCGGCTCACCGCTGTCGGCCCAACGAGACTACCACGAGCTGAGCCAGGAGGCGCAGCGACTCGTTGACGCCCACAAACGGAGCGCAGCTTCGTCCGCAGCAGCAGAGCTAGGCACGACGTCCGGAGACAGCATGGGGCCAGAGGCTGCAGCACCAGACTCACCGACGACGGCAGCAGCAAGGGCCAGGTGACACGGAGCGGACGACGTCCTTTGCTTCTACCATCGCCGTTTCGCAGAGAGGGCACACAAGTGCATCCCACCGTGCCACTTCAAGCGCTCGGGAAACGCCAAGGCCGGGGGGTCGGTAGCAGCCGTGGCCCTCGGAGAAAAGAACAAGCTGCTCTACCTGAAGGACGCACGCTTGGGGAGGCAAATTCCTCGTGGACACAGGCTCCCAGCTGAGCTTCATCACGCCTTCCTACGCGGACCGGCTGGCGCCTTCCAGTGGTCCCCGGGTGACAGCAGCGAATGGCTCGGTGATTAAGACCTTCGGTGAGAGGACTCTGCTTCTGTCTTTGCAGGGCCGTACATTCGAGTGGACTTTTGTTGTAGCGGCAGTCAATTTCAATATGTTAGGGGCGGATTTTTTGTGCTCACATGGTTTATTGGTTGATCTTGCTAACAGACGCCTGGTTAATGCACTCTCCTTTTATTCTATTCCCTGCACAGCTCGAGTGGCCCCACCAACTGCACAAGCCAACGTCACAGCTGCGGATGGTAAGTTCCACACACTCCTCACTCAGTTCCCAGCACTCACGGTCCCAATGTTTTAGGCGACAGTGGCTAAACATGGGGTGGAACATTTTATTACTACCACCGGCCCACCCGTTTTTGCAAAAGCTTGGCGTTTGGACTCAGCTAAACTGACCATAGCGCGCGAGGAGTTCGCCAACCTGGAAAGACTGGGCATCATCAGGAGGTCGAAGAGCCCCTGGGCTTTGCCGCTCCATATGGTCCCAAAGGCTGATGGCTCGTGGCAACCTTGCGGTGATTTCCGCAGGTTGAATAACGCTACAGCGCACGACCGCTATCTGATCCCGCACATCCAAGATTTTTCGGTGCATTTGGCAGGGGCGCGCATTTTTTCTAAAATAGATTTGGTACGCGGTTACCACCAGGTTCCAGTGCACGCTGAGGACATACCCAAAACAGCGGTAATAACTCCTTTCGGGCTTTTTGAGTTTTTGCGCATGCCATTTGGGCTTAAAGGTGCAGCGCAGACGTTCCAACGCATGATGGATGCGGTTCTGCGCGACCTCCCCTTCGTGTTCGTCTACTTGGACGACATATTGGTAGCCAGCGCGTCCGAAGACAAACACGAAAACCACCTCACAGCAGTTTTCCGGAGGTTGGCAGAGCACGGGTTAATAATCAACCCAGCGAAGTGTCAGTTTGGGGAGGCGCAGATTGATTTTTTGGGGCATCGCGTCTCTCCAGAAGGAGCGGTTCCTCTGCCCGACAAAGTGCATGCAATAACAAATTTTCCCCAACCACAAACGGTCAAAGCGTTACAGGAGTTTTTGGGAATGGTGAATTTTTATAACCGTTTCTTCCCTCACGCAGCGCAGCTCATGCAACCATTGTATGCTGCACTAAAAAAACAAAAACCCACAAACAAAATTGAATGGTCTCCGGAGCGGGAGCGCGCATTCGCTGAAGTCAAAATAGCCCTGGCAAACGCTGCGTTGTTGGCACATCCAGACCCAATGGCCCGCATAGCGCTCACTACTGACGCGTCAGACGTGGCCATAGGAGCGGTCGTGGAACAGTATGTAGCAGGAGCTTGGCAACCGCTCGCCTTTTTCAGCAGGACCTTGCGCGATAGTGAACGAAAATACAGCGCATTTGACAGGGAGTTGTTAGCTCTCCACTTGGCCATTCGCCATTTTCAGTTGTGGCTGGAGGGACGCAGTTTCACCGCGTTCGTGGATCACAAGCCGCTGACTTTCGCGATGGCCAAGATTACAGAACCGTGGTCGGGCCGGCAGCAGAGACAGCTGGCCCCATCTCGGAGTTTACAACCGATATCCAGCATGTAGCGGGTAAACTTTATGTAGTGGCGGACTGCCTCTCGCGCGCCGTGGTGGCTCCAGCCCGCACAGAGGTAGATTTTGCAGCCATGGCCGCGGACCAGGTTAGCGACGCGGAAGTGCGCATGGCCCCAGTCCGCGTAGGGATAGATTATGCAGCCATGGCCGCGGATCAAGTTGCCGACGCGGACGTGTGCGCGCTCCAGTCTGGACCAACAGGGTTAAGGCTGGAGAACAGGGTGCTACAAGATGGTATGCCCCCCCTAATCTGCGATGTCTCCACGGGACGACCGCGCCCGGTGGTGCCGCCGCGTTTTTGACTCGATTCATTCTCTGGCGCACCCGGGTGTGCGTGCGTTGGTCAAAATGGTGGGAGAGAAATTTGTATGGCCGTGCCTGCGCAAGCAAGTCAAGGAGTGGGCAACAGCCTGCGTGGCTTGTCAGCGAGCCAAAATACACAAACACACTAGAGCTCCCCTGGAGCCTTTTCACATCCCGGCTAAGCGATTCGATCACGTGCATGTCGACCTTGTAGGCCCCCTCCCGCCGTCACAGAATCAGAATCAGAATCAGAATCAGGTTTATTGCCATTGTTCATGTAGTACACAAACTAGGAATTTGTCTCGGTACAATGCTGCAACATTAAACATGATAAGATAAGAGAAATAAACTATACATGTAATAAAGTGTAGGCGTGCATGTGTGCACGCCTGTGTGCACAGGCGTGCACACACCTTTTGACAATGGTGGACCGCACCACGCGTTGGCCGGAAGTGGTCCTGCTGGCATCGACCACAGCCGAGGAGGTGGCGCGCGCGTTTCTAACAGCATGGGTAGCGCGTTTCGGAGTTCCGTCGGACATTACATCTGACAGAGGTCCTCAATTTGTTTCCGAGCTCTGGTCAGCGATGGCCCGCAGCCTGGGGGTAACAATCCACCGCACTACCGCGTACAACCCGCAAGCTAATGGTTTATGCGAACGTTTCCATAGGTCATTGAAAGCAGCCCTCATAGCGTCGCTTACGGATGCAAATTGGGTGGACAGGCTACCATGGGTTTTATTGGGGTTGCGTTCTGCACCTAAAGAGGATTTAAAAGCCTCCCCAGCTGAGTTGGTTTTTGCGCAGCCACTCCGGCTGCCCGGGGAGTTTCTCCCGGATAATCCTGCGCCAGAGTGCCCCCCTGCTCAGCAGTTGCAGAGCGACACAGGAGCGAGCACGCTTCCTGGCCCAGTTCATCACAGCTTCCCGCGCGTTTTTGTGCCTAAAGCTTTAAAAAATGCGGAGTTTGTTTTTGTCAGACATGATGCACACCGCCCACCCTTACGCCCACCTTATGACGGACCATACAGAGTGCTGGAAACAGGGGACAAGTATTTTTTGCTAGATTTGGGGGGCAGGAAAGAAATGATTTGTATAAACAGGCTCAAACCCGCTTTTGTGCTGGCTGATGAAGTGGTGCAGTTGGCGAGGGCTCCTCGGCGCGGCAGACCCCCTAGAGAGCATTCCCCAGAACACCCACAAAGATTGACTAACAGTTCTAATCCTCAAACAGCAGCTCCACAGCGGGAAGACGCCACAGGGGTGGTAAAGCCTGCTTACAGCAGATATGGAAGGCGACTGAGGCCCAAGCAACATTTGGACTGATGTGTAATAATGTGACCATGACTTGCAAACTGTATTACATTTGTTCCATCTTAGACGTTTGGGGGGGGGGGGGTCATGTGGCACACATATATGCACATATGTTGGTTTCAGATGCTCCACAGATATATCACTGTATGCTTATTGTATACTTCACGTCTCAGGGGAACAAAGGGACTGAGCCTTCCAGAGGTAACGGGAGGGTGTGAGATCTGGCCTTTTGTTTCAAGGAGATGGCCTTGAGAGATTTCCTGACCACCGGAGACTAGGGGATGGATGGTGTTAAGATCGGGGGAAGTTACATTGTGACTGGGATTAAGTACCATGTGACTGTATGTTTGATTAAGCACCATGTGATTGTATGTTTGATGTCCTGGTATAAAAGGACAGATGTGAGAAGATTCATCCTCTTTTTCTGCTTTTGAATGTTGGAGAATGTTATTGTGAATAAAGCTGAACCTGAGGAATACACTCAGTCTCGTCCTTCACAACTCTCCACAATACAATCAAATAAATCTTAGTGTTCAGTCCCTTTCATATTTGTCAAAGTCTAACATGTGTGTTTGCCTATATATGTATAGGCTACTCCTCTGTATTCCACTTTCAAACACAGCCTATATTTGGGCCTGTAAAGCCTAATTGGGCTACCTGTTTCAGACAAGAATACTTGCTTTGTACGGGCGTGCACTAGTGTGAGTGAAATGACAATAGACGTCTTCATGCTGATTGAGATGTTTAGCAAGTTACTGGCTAGATTTAGGGACTATTTTTTTCTCAGCTGCACAAAATAACTGGTTAAAAAAACAAATTATAATATTTAGTCAAGTATTGCTGTCATCTATCTAAAAATGCACCAAGTTTGTGTGTGTGTGTGTCTATCTGTCTGTTTCTCTGTTCTACACATATCTCTTGAACTGTTCCTCAGACTGACCTCAGATTTTATAAGTGCTTTGCTGAGGTTACGAGAGTGTGCATCCCTGAGTATGGAGTTGCTGTCAAAATATGTAATTTTTTATCAGTAAAAGTTCAGCCACCACGCTGTCACTGCTCTGTCTCTTCATGTCCTTCTTTGTGTGTGGGGTGTCGGATTGACTCTGTGCTGATTGGATAATACGCGGCATCACGGCCATGCTGATTGGATAATACACAACGTCACTGTTACATGTAGAAATAGGTAGTAGTAGTAAGATGGCGGCAGGGTTGGCCGGGGAATAGATGGGGGTGGCGAATTGCGGGTTCCGGTAGTGACGCCACCCAGAGTATAAAGGGCAAGGGCGGAAGGGGTTCATCCTCTTCGCCTAGTAGACGCCCTGGCTTGCAGGAGAGCGCTGAAAGTCTGTAAGGTCTTGTCACATAGTTATGTTAATAAAGCTCGGTTTGTGGAGTGTGTGAAATAAGAGACAGATTCATGGACAGACGGTTTATTACACACTTCACATTGTGGAGTGTGTAAATGAAGAGGCATATTCATTCCAGACGATTTATTACACACTCACATCTCACAAGCAAAGAACAGACTGACTGGTCACATCAAGCATTCCTCTCTCTATATCAAGTCACACTTCACAAGGTTCAAGGCACTTCCTCATACACAGCATGACATCTACACTACACTTCATTCAACCCCCTCTCACCCACTTGGGCATTGTTCTCCCATGTGTATTCATTGTCTCTGTCTAAGGTGTGAAATAACCTGAGGCCCACACCGCCCCCCCAGCATCTTAGATAGAACAATAGAACATCAGTCCACATGCTGTTTCGGCTTCAGTCTCCTCCCATATCTGCTGTAACTGGGGTTTACTGCCTCCGTGGTGCTGCTGTGCCGGTGGGAGGCTGCTGGGAGTGTGACTGTGGGTGAGCCGTGGAGGGGGGGGGGGTTCACTCTGTCTGTGTGGCTGCTCTGATGAATCGTTCCCCTGGGGAGGTCTCCGTGGGGGTCTTCCACGCCGAGGGGCCCTAGCCAACAGCACTTGCTCATCCGCCACTACAAAAGTGGGTTTGAGTCTGTCTATGCCAATTCTCTCCCGTCTACCCCCCAAGTCTAGCACAAAATGCTTATCCTCTGTTTCCAACACTCTGAACGGTCCATCATAGGGTGGGCGCAATGGAGGGCAGTGGGCGTCGTGTCTGACGAACAGGAACTCCGCGTTCTTCAAAGTTTTAGGCACAAAGGCACGCGGAAAACAGTGGTGGGCAGGGCCCAGCAGCATGCCTGTGTTTGCGCTACGCTGCAAAGACTGAGACGGGGAGCTGCCCGGCGCGGGATTGTCCGGTAGAAATTCCCCGGGCAGCCGTAGAGGCTGCGCAAAAACGAGCTGTGCCGGGGAAGCTTCCAAATCCTCTTTTGGCGCGGAGCGCAACCCCAATAAGACCCACGGCAGCCTGTCCACCCAATTTGCATCTGTCAGTGAAGCCCTGAGTGCTGCTTTCAGTGATCTATGAAAACGCTCGCATAAACCATTGGCCTGTGGGTTGTACGCGGTTGTGCGATGAATTGCAGCACCCAGGCTGCGGGCCATCGCGGACCAGAGGTCGGAAACAAATTGTGGGCCCTGTCGGACGTAATGTCCGACGGGACTCCAAAACGCGCCACCCATGCTGTTAAAAAAGCGCGTGCTACGTCCGTGGACGTGGTTGCCACCAGCGGGACTGCTTCTGGCCAGCGCGTGGTGCGGTTCACCACTGTCAGGAGGTGCGTGCACCCCTGTGATGGCGGGAGGGGGCCCACGAGGTCCACGTGCACATGGTCGAACCTCTTAGCTGGTACCGGAAACAGCTCCAAGGGAGCCTTCGTGTGCCTGTGTA
This sequence comes from Pholidichthys leucotaenia, assembly GCA_020510985.1. Taxonomy (NCBI): domain Eukaryota; kingdom Metazoa; phylum Chordata; class Actinopteri; order Cichliformes; family Pholidichthyidae; genus Pholidichthys; species Pholidichthys leucotaenia. The sequence continues at coordinate 118,039,720 of CM035837.1, forward strand.
CCTTGACTCGTTGGCACGCCACGCAGGCTGCAGCCCACTCTTTTACTTGTTTGCGTAGGCTCGGCCACACGAACTTCTCTCCCACCATTTTGACAGACGCGTGCACTCTTGGGTGCGCCAGAGTGTGAACCGACTTAAACACGCGGGCGTCCCATGGAGACGTCGCAGATTGGGGGGGCCACCATCTTGCAGCACCCTGCTCTCCAGCCTTAACCCTGTTGGTCCAGACTGGAGCGCGCGCACGTCTGCATCGCTAATCTGCTCCGCGGCCATGGTTGCGTAATCTATCCCCACGTAGACTGGGGCCACCACAGCGCGAGAGAGGCAGTCCACCACCACATTCAGTTTACCCGACACATACTGAATATCGGAAGTAAACTCTGAGATCGCAGCCAGCTGTCTCTGCTGCCGGCCCGACCACGGTTCTGAAACCTTGGCCATCGCGAACGTTAGTGGCTTGTGGTCTACGAACGCGGTGAAGCTGCGCCCTTCCAGCCAGAACTGGAAGTGGCGTATGGCCAGATGGAGAGCCAGCAATTCTCTGTCGAACGCGCTGTATTTACGTTCGTTGTCGCGCAAAGTTCTGCTGAAAAATGCGAGCGGCTGCCAAGCCCCGGCGACGCGCTGCTCCACGACCGCCCCTATGGCCACGTCTAAAGCATCGGTGGTGAGCGCTATCCGGGCCGTCGAGTCCGGATGTGCCAGCAGGACGGCGTTTGCCAGGGCTGCTTTAACTTCCGAGAACGCCCACTCTCGCTCCGTGGTCCATTCGACTCCATCCGCGGGTTTCTGTCTCTTGAGCGCGGCGTACAATGGTTGCATGAGCCGCGCCGCGCGGGGAAGGAAACGGTTATAAAAATTCACCATCCCCAAAAATTCCTGCAGCGCCCTGACCGTCCGAGGCCGGGGAAAATCTGCCACGGCGCGCACTTTGTCGGGCATCGGGATCACTCCTTCCGGAGAGACGCGGTGCCCCAAAAAATCAATCTTCGTCACGCCGAACTGGCATTTCGCCAGGTTGATTATCAACCTGTGCTCCTCCAACCTCCGGAAAACCGTCCTGAGGTGGGTTTCATGTTCGTCTTCAGACGTACTGGCTACCAGGATATTGTCCAGGTAGACGAACACGAATGGGAGGTCACGTAGCACTGCATCCATCATGCGCTGGAACGTCTGTGCTGCGCCTTTTAACCCGAATGGCATGCGCAGGAACTCGAATAAACCGAACGGAGTTATTACCACTGTTTTGGGTACGTCCTCCGCACGCACTGGGACCTGTGGTAACCGCGGACCAGGTCTATTTTAGAAAAAACGCGCGCTCCGGCGAGGTGAACGGAAAAATCCTGTATGTGGGGAATTGGGTAGCAGTCGTGCGCTGTGGCGTTGTTCAACCTGCGGAAATCACCGCACGGTCGCCACGATCCCTCAGCCTTAGGGATCATGTGTACCGGGGATGTCCATGAGCTGTTAGATCGCCTGATGATACCCAACCTTTCCAGGTTGGCGAACTCCTCGCGTGCTATGGCCAGTTTAGCTGCGTCCAAGCGCCGAGGTCTTGCAAAAACGGGCGGCCCGTTGGTGGTGATAAAGTGCTCCACCCCGTGTTTAGCGATGGCCGGCAAAAACGTCGGGACCGTGAGTGCTGGGAACTGAGTGAGCAGTGCGTGGAACTTACTGCCTGGAGTTGTGACGTTGGCTTGTGCTGTTGGCCGGGTCCCTCGAGCTATACAGGGGAGAGATTCAAAGGACAGTGCATTAACCAGGCGCCTGTTATCAACATCCACAAGTAAACCATGTGCACACAGAAAATCAGTGCCCAGGAGCGGGCAACACAGTGCTGCTATGATAAAAGTCCACTCATTCGAGCGGCCATGTAGCGAAAAGGTCAGTGTTCTCTCACCAAACATCTTAATCTCCGAGCCATTTACTGCCACCATTCCGGGGCCGCTAGGTCCTGCCAGCCGGTCAGCGTAGGACGGCAGGATGACGCTCTTCAGGGCTCCGGTGTCCACGAGGAAGCATCTCCCCGAGCCCGAGTCCGTCATGTAGAGCAGCTTGTTCTCTTCACCGGTGGTCGCAGCTGCTTCCGACTGCCGGCCTTGGCATTTCCCAAGCGCTTGAAGTGGCACGGTGGCGCGCATCTGCATGTGTTCCCTCCGAAGCGGCAGTGGTAGAAGCAGACCATGTCTTTTTGGCGCTCCTTGGCCCCCATTGCCGCTACCATCGATGGCTCCTCGCCTCCCCTGGTCGTCTCGCTGGGCTCTGCCGCCGCTGCATTGACTGTGATCGCCCTGGTGGTGAGGATGATCCGGTCTGCCTCCTGGGCTAGCGCACGGTAGTCTCGTGCGGCCAGCAACGGCGAATTGGCCAGAACTGCTCTTGCTTCTGTTGGCAGGTTCCAGAGGAAAAGGTGGGCAAACAGAAAGTGCCCGTCACCCGTGCCCATCAACGCCAGCATCTTCTCCATCAGGTCTACGGCCGACCCATCTCCTAACTCGGTCCGCGCCAGGAGCCTCTTCGCTCTCTCACATTCCGAGAGCGTGCATCGCCGGATGAGCGCAGCCTTGATCACCTCATATTTGCTGCTGGCTGGTGGCTGATCGAACAGGCTCGCTACCTGCTGGGCTGTGCGGGAGTCCAGCGCTGCTACCACATGGTAGAACTTGGTGTCGTCTGCTGTTACTCCCTGGAGGGCGAACTGGGCCTCGGTGTGGTGGAACCAAGAGCGCGGGTTGTGCTGCCAGAAATCCGGTAGCTTGACTGAAACTGCACACGCGTTGCTGGGGATTCCAGTCCTGGCTGTCTGCGGGTTGGCTTCAGTGTCTCTGGGGCTTCCCGACCGGGCCGGCTCCGGGGTTCTTGCCTCGTGTTCCATAATACGTCTTGGGTCACCAGTGTGGAGTGTGTAAATGAAGAGGCATATTCATTCCAGACGATTTATTACATACTCACATCTCACAAGCAAAGAACAGACTGACTGGTCACATCAAGCATTACTCTCTCTATATCAAGTCACACTTCACAAGGTTCAAGGCACTTCCTCATACACAGCATGACATCTTCACTACACTTCATTCAACCCCCTCTCACCCACTTGGGCATTGTTCTACCATGTGTATTCATTGTCTCTGTCTAAGGTGTGAAATAACCTGAGGCCCACAACATCTCACAAGCACAGAACAGACTGAATCATTTCAACAAGCTCTCATCAGTTAACTCAACTCTCTCTTCACACGTTTCATGGCATTTCCTATCACACAGCATGACATTTACATTACACTGCATTCAACCCCCTATGTCCCTGACTCCTTCCTGCTATCTCGCCAGGAACCCCCTGGGCATTGTTCTCCCATGCTTATTCACTGTCTCCCTCTGAGATGCTAAATAATCTGACTTCCCAAAGGTCCTACACCCCCCCCCCCCCCAGCATCTTAGATAGAACATCAGTCCACACGCTTTCTTGGCTTCAGAATCAGAATCAGTCAGAATCAGAATCAGAATCAGCTTTATTGCCAAGTATATTTACAAGTAAACATACGAGGAATTTGACTTGGCATTGGGCGCGCACGTTAGGCGCATCCAATGACGCGGCAGCCATGCAAGGCGCCTGTCATTTTTTTTTTTTTCAGAATCAGAATCGAATCAGTCTCCTCCCATATCTGCTGGAACTGGGGTTTACTGCCTCCGTGGCGCTGCTGTGCTGGTGGGGGGTTGCTGGGAGTGTGTCTGACTGCAGGTTGGCCGTGGCGGGGGGGGGGACTTCGCTCTGTCCGTGTGGCTGCTCTGGTGGATCGCTTCCCTGGGGAGCTTTCCGTGGGGGTCTTCCACGCCGAGGGGCCCTAGCCAACAGCACTTGCTCGTCCGCTGCTACAAAGGCGGGTTTGAGTCAGTCTATGCCAATTTTCTCCCGCCGACCTCCCAAGTCTAGCAAAAAATGCTTATCCCCTGTTTCCAACACTCTGAACGGTCCATCATAGGGTGGGCGCAATGGAGGGCGGTGGGCGTCGTGTCTGACGAACACAAACTCCGCGTTATTCAAAATTTTAGGCACGAAAGCACGCGGAAAACAGTGGTGGGCCGGGCCCGGCAGCGTGCCTGTGTTTGCTGAGCTGAGACGGGGAGCTGTCCGGCGCGGGATTATCTGGCAGAAATTCCCCTGATAGCCGAAGGGGCTGCGCAAAAACCAGCTCTGCCGGGGAAGCTTCCAAATCCTCTTTTGGCGCGGAGCGCAACCCCAATAAAACCCACGGCAACCTGTCCACCCAATTTGCATCCATCAGTGAAGCCCTGAGTGCTGCTTTCAGTGATCTATGAAAACGCTCGCATAACCCATTGGCCTGTGGGTTGTATGCGGTTGTGCGATGAATTGCAACACCCAGGCTGCGGGGCCATCGCGGACCAGAGGTCGGAAACAAATTGAGTGCCCCTGTCGGACGTAATGTCCGACGGGACTCCAAAACACGCCACCCATGCTGTTAAAAAAGCATGTGCCACGTCCGCGGAGGTGGTTGCCGCAAGCGGGACTGCTTCTGGCCAGCGCGTCATGTGGTCCACCACTGTCAGGAGGTGCGTGCACCCCTGTGATGGCGGGAGGGGGCCCACGAGAACTCTGAGAACCTCTGAGAACCTCTGATCCTCTGAGAACGCCCGCTCTCGCTCCGGGGTCCATTCGACCCCATCAGCGGGTTTCTGTCTCTTGAGGGGTGGCGTACAATGGTTGCATGAGCCGCGCTGCGCGGGGAAGGAAACGATTATAAAAGTTCACCATCCCCAAAAATTCTTGTAGCGCCCTGACCGTCTGAGGCCGGGGAAAATCCGCTACAGCGTGCACTTTGTCAGGCAATAGGATCGCTCCTTCCGGAGAGACGCGGTGCCCCAAAAAATCAATCTCCGTCACGCCGAACTGGCATTTCGCCGGGTTGATTATTAATCCGTGCTCCTCCAACCTCAGGAAAACTGTCCTGAGGTGGGTTTCGTCTTCGTCTTCGGACGCACTGGCTACCAGGATATCGTCCAGGTAGACGAACACGAATGGAAGATCGCGCAGCACTGCATCCATCATGCGCTGGAACGTCTGTGCTGCGCGTTTTAACCCGAATGGCATGCGCAGGAACTCGAATAAACCAAACGGAATTATTACTGCTGTTTTGGGTACGTCCTCCGCGGGCACTGGGACCTGATGATAACCGCGGACCAGGTCTATTTTGGAAAAAATGCGTGCTCCGGCGAGGTGAACGTAAAAATCCTGTATGTGGGGAATCGGGTAGCGGTCGTGTGCTGTGGCGTTGTTCAACCTGCGGAAATCACCGCATGGTCGTCATGAGCCCTCAGCCTTAGGGATCATGTGTAGCGGGGATGCCCATGGGCTGTTCGAACGCCTGATGATGCCCAACCTTTCCAGGTTGGCGAACTCCTCGCGCGCTATGGCCAGTTTAGCTGCGTCCAAGCGCCGAGGTCTTGCGAAAATGGGCGGCCCGGTGGTGGTGATAAAGTGCTCCACCCCGTGCTTAGCGATGGCTGCCGAAAACGTCGGGACCGTGAGTGCTGGGAACTGAGTGAGCAGTGAGTGGAACTTACCGCCTGGAGCTGTGACGTTGGCTTGTGCTGTTGGCCGGGTCCCTCGAGCTATACAGGGGAGAGATTCAAAGGACAGTGCATTAACCAGGCGTCTGTTAGCAACATCCACAAGTAAACCATACGCACACAGAAAATCAGCCCCCAGGATATGGTAATTCAGTGTTGCTATGACAGAAGTCCACTCGTATGTACGGCCGTGTAGAGATAAGATCAGTGTTCTCTCACCAAAGGTCTTAATTTCCGAGCCGTTTGCTGCCAACAGCCCAGGGCCGCTAGGTCCTGCCAGCCAGTCGGTGTAGGTCGGCAGGATGAAGCTCTTCTGGGCTCCGGTGTCCACAAGGAAATGCCTCCCCGAGCGTGTGTCCGTCATGTAGAGCAGCTTGTTCTCTTCACCGGCGGTCGCAGCTGCTACCGACTGCCGGCCTTGGCGTTTCCCGAGCGCTTGAACTGGCACGGTGGCGCGCATCTGCGCGTGTTATCTCTGAAGCGGCCGTGGTAGAAGCAGAGCGTGTCTCTCTGGCGCTCCTTGGCCCTGCTGCCACTACCGTCGGTGACTCCTCGCCTCCTCTGGTCGTCTCGCTGTCTCCACCGCCGCCGCGTTGACAGTGATCGCCCGGGTGGTGAGGATGATCCGGTCTGCCTCCTGAGCTAGCGCACGGTAGTCACGCGCAGCCAGCAACAGCGAATTGGCCAGAACCGCTCTCGCCTCCGTTGGAAGGTTCCGGAGGAAAAGGTGGGCAAACAGAAAGTGCCCATCGTCCGTGCCCATTAACGCCAGCATCTTCTCCATCAGGTCAACGGCCGAACCATCTCCTAACTCAGTCCTCCCCAGGAGCCTCTCCGCTCTCTCACATTCCGAGAACGTGTAGCGCCAGGTCAGCGCAGCCTTGAGCGCCTCATATTTGCTGTGGGCTGGAGGCTGGTCGAGCAGGCTCGCTACCTGCTGGGCTGTGCGAGCGTCCAGCGCTGCTACTACATGGTAGAACTTGGTGATGTCTGCCGTTACTCCCTGGAGGGTGAAATGGGCCTCGGTGTGGTGGAACCAAGAGCGCGGGTTGTGCTGCCAGAAGTCCGATAGCTTGACTGAAACCGCACACGCGTTGCTGGGGGCTCCAGTCCGGGCTGTCTGTGGGATGGCTGCTGCGTCGCTGGGGTTTCCCGACCGGGCCGGCTCCAAGGTTCTTGCCTCGTGTTCCATAATTTGTCTGGGGTCACCAGTGTGGAGTGTGTGAAATAAGAGACAGATTCATGGACAGACGGTTTATTACACACTTCACATCTCACAAGCACAGAACAGACTGGATTATTTCAACAAGCTCTCCTCAGTTAACTCAACTCTCTCTTCACATGTTTCATGGCATTTCCTATCACACAGCATGACATTTACGTTACACTGCATTCAACCCCCTATGTCCCTGACTCCTTCCTGCTATCTCCCCAGGAACCCCCTGGGCATTGTTCTCCCATGCTTATTCACTGTCTCCCTCTGAGATGCTAAATAATCTGACTTCCCCAAGGTCCTACAGGTTAACAGTACTCACGCTCTGTCATTATTGGCTCAATTATGGACACAACATTTGGCGACGAGATAAAAGCGGTTATGAAGAGGTCTGTTGCCAATTTTCGGCCGTTTTTGGATACACCAGGCAAGCCGCCTGTGCCTTGGTCTCGGTGGTTTGCTGCAGTTACCAACTATTGGTTGGCCCTGAACCTCCGCGAGCTAGAGAAGCCTCATGCAAAGGCAATTTTGGTCCATAATTTGGGCATGGAGTGACAGAGGATTTTGAAAAACTTAGGAGGAGCTGCTAGCTTTGACGAGGTTGTGAATCTAATGGTGTGCTATTTCCGTGCTCCTGAAAACGTCACTGTTCGACGCATTCAATTTCGACAGCGCTGCCAGTGAACGGGAGAGTCTGTGAGGAGATTCATTGCAGACCTCTGTGAACTGGCGAGGGAATGCAAGTTTGGAAACCTGGAGGATGAAATGGTCCGGGACCAACTGGCGGAGCATGTCTGGTGTCCTGCTGCTCTGTCAAGGCTTTTGACCCACCCAGGTGAGCTGACGTTGGCTGCTGCTATTGAGCTAGCCCAGCAATTTGAGGCAGCTGAGACAATAGCGAGAGGTCTCCGAGAGAGAACTTCTCCGACCCAAGACGAGCCTTGCTTGAAGGCACTGAATTTGGACCCTGAGGATGAGGACAACAGGGATGACGATTATGCCTCCATGGTCAAGATTAGGTCCACCCCAGTTATGCCCAAATGTTATGGCTGTGGGTCCTCTAAACACCACTATAGGTCCAGGGACTGTCCAGCGAAGGGCAAGCGTTGTTGGAGGTGTGGCTTATTAAACCACTTTTCCAGGACTTGCAAAAATTTTGAGCGGAGGGATCAACAGCGTGAGGCAGATCCCTCGCCGAAGACTCCAACCATAGTTCATACGGTCTCACCAGAGACGAATGGATTGATCAGTTGTGTTGTGTCACCGGATGGTGTCGAGGTGCCGCTTTTGGTGGATACTGGAGCGGTAATCTCCTTTTTAAATCTGGCGACAGTGAGGAGTCTGTTTCCCCACCACCGTATCAATAAACGGATTGCACCTTATTTTGGCTTTGGCATGAATATGCTGGCTGTCTTGAGATTTTTGGAGATGGAGGCGAAGTACAAATCTGTGACACTACCAGACGTTCATGCTATTGTCACCACCTACGGAGCCAATATAATGGGGTGCAACATGTTTTATGGATTGGGTTTTTCCATCCCCAACGACGCCGGAGAGGAGTGGTCGGGCTGTGGGTTGTGGAACCGACCTGCTCCGTGTGTGAAGGATGAGGATTCATTATTCATTTATTATGTACTACATCCATTGTGTATGTGTATATTGTGTGGTTGCAGCACGGGTGACAAGCCCAAGACAAATTTCCCCTTGAGGGACAATAAAGTTTATCTTATCTTATCTTATCTTAGGTGTGGGATCCTGACTGGTCTGGAGTTTCTGAGGAAGAGCCCACCCGTCGCTGCGTGATGCCACCCCAGGACGGATCCGATGCCAGCGTCCATGGTACCCTTGGTGTGGGTGCTGGATGGCACGACGGGACCCCCGGGGTGACTAGTAAGCCTGTGGCGCCCTCGCTGAGGATGGAGGGGGCGAGACTACAGAGCGCAGTGTTAAAGCGCTCCAAGCGACGGCCCTCCAAGAGGACTACAAACCGGACCCGCGAGATGACCGGTTCCGAGGAGGAGGCTCGCTGACACCATAGTGACCCAAGGAAGCGGGCCAGGGCTCCCCTGCAGACCAGTGATGGAGTCCGCTCATGGGTTGAGGCTTGGCTGAGAGGGACACGTGGGACCCGCGAATGACTTGAGGACCAGGGGCGGCTCCAGGTGAGGGCTGCTCGGGCCAATGGACATTCAGGCCTATCTGAAGGGACGTGGAGGCACCCCAACGAACTGCGGCACGTAGTGGAGGGGAAGAGGCACCGCAGTTCAACCCCAGAGGCCAGGAAGAGGAGATGCTCTGGGAGGGAACCACGAGATGGCAATCCAGGGTGAGGGCGCTCCACGGGGTGTGTTAAATGACTGGGAAGTGTGTTTGTTCATATGTTGTAAGTTTTATCCCTGTGCCATGTTGTATATAGTTACTAGCCTCCATGTTGTATATAGTTACTAGCCTTATCGGGGTAGGCCCCAACTGTTTGCAGTAAGAGTAAAGTAATATTTTAGTAGTTGACTGGGATTAGCAGATAAATTTTAGGAGATGTTGATTATAGCACAGAAATTGTATAATTTTTTTTTTTTTTTTAAAGGGAGTAAGTAAAGTTAGTAGAGAATCACTTGTTGATTAATATACTGTATGTGGGTATTAGAAAGGAATGGAAAAACTGCGTTGTTTGGTTTGAATATGCAAATGTTTGAATTATTTTGTGAAGAATTGGGGGATATTGTTGCTCATGGAGAAGCTGCCTAACACCATTATGAGGGAAATGTGCCCAAGTGTGGGGTGAGTGTGTTGGGATGGGGGCCACTAATAGAGGTTTGGTGTGTTTATTGTTTTCATGTATATATTGTGACTGTTCTGGGATTAATTTTGTTTTAGAAATACAGCTTCTTTTATTTGTTGGACTGATAGGCCCTATCAGATAGGGACATGGTGGCAGAATAATCTGCCTGGCCGTGTAAGGGGCGCTGATAGTTTACCCAGTGTCCCCAGCCTTGGCTGTGTGAATCGATAGGTGTTTATTTATTTTGTACATGTGTTTGGTAATTAGAGTGTGAGTCAGATGATAAATTTGGGTGTGCCAGCCCTTGTGCTTACATTTTTTTTTGAAGGGGGAGAAATATTACATATAGAAATACGTAGTAGTAGTAGTAGTAGTAAGATGGTGGCAGGGTTGGCCGGGGAATAGATGGGGGTGGCGAACTTCCGGTTCGGGTAGTGATGCCACCCAGAGTATAAAGGGCAAGGGTGGAAGGGGTTCACCCTCTTCGCCTAGTAGACGCCCTGGCCTGCAGGACAGCGCCGAAAGTCTGTAAGGTCTTGTCACATAGCTCTGTTAATAAAGCTCCGTTAACAGTACTCACGATCTGTCGTTATTGGCTCAATTATGGACACAACAGTCACAACCATGCTGATTGGATAATACGCGGCATGACGACCAGTCAGTCACCACAGCATTTTGCAAACAACAAAAGGTAATGAAAAGCGACAAATCTGACAAGAGAGAATAGTGAAGCTGTAATGCTTAAAAAAATTATACGGTAATGTTGCCGTGATTGCATACATCTAAAGGATAGTTCGGGGAATGCCAGCCACCGCTCTGTCTCATGCCCAGGCTTCTAGAAGTGTGGGCAGGGTTTTGGATTAACTGCAGGCATCAGTAACCATAGTGCTCCGTGAGCAAACCAGACTAGAAAAAGAGAATACTCTTTTGTGATGTCTGACCAGACCCTCCACAATTGTTCACGGGGAGGCACGCCTTGTCAGTGGTAGACGGCAGTCCGGACTGCTGCTTCAGTGTGGAGCGGAATGGTCAGATCAACTGCATATCATATGCGGACACATACTCACGCTTTGACTAAATGACAACAAGACACAAAAATGCCCAAATAACAAAAATAAATAATTTTTTATCAAAATATTTACAGACAAATGGGAAACACTGATGCAACAGTTGCAGCCAAATGGCTCATTCTGCTGTGTCTGTGTGTGAATGGTGAAGGGATTGGCACCTGTAGTATTGTAAGTGATGCCTTTATTTGTTAAATGCGGTGTAGTGGTGGCCACCTCCTCTTCCATCACTGCACCGCCCCATAAATACCAGTGGGCATCTCCATCCGGCCTCTTTGCCGATGCCCCTGCCTGGTGGCTGTGTTGTATGTTATATATGTAATAAAGCTGAGTTCTATCGTGCACCTCACCTCGTCATTTAGGAGGTAATTCTATACATACTCAGAGCTACCTACTCGTATGAGGATGTGGTCGAGTTGCTAGCGCGCCCTTTCCACACCCTGGACAATATCACTGTCCGGAGGATTCAGTTCCGACAATGACACCAGCGAGTGGGTGAGCCTGTCCGCCAGTTTGTCGCCAACTTGCGGCAGCTGGCTAGTGAGTGTTGTTTCGGGCCATTGGAGGGGGGAATGGTATGTGACCAGCTGGTGGAGCACACAACCAGCAATGCTTTATGAGCTAGGCTGCTCTCGGCGCCGAGTGGCCTGACGTTAGCCAAAGTTGTCGAGCTAGCCTGCCAAGTGGAGACCGCAGACAAGCTAGCTTCGGCACTAAAGTGGTGCCAAGCACAATGGCAGCTGGGGCCTACCGCTGCAGCATTAGTAGCAGACTCTTACAGCGAGGTTAGCACGACCGGCGAGAACATGGATACCAACGCTATCAACCTGAGGTTTGCCCCGAGAAAACCCTTGTGTATGGGTTGTGGGTCCGTGAAGCACCAATACAAGGCTAGGAAATGCCAGGCTAGAGGGAAGCGCTGTGGCACGTGTGGTCACTTGAATCATTATGCCAGGGTGTGTGGTATGTCCAAGCTGGAGAGCCCATGGAGAAAAACAACTTCACCCATCCTGACAGCTCTCCATGCGGTGTCTCCGTGTACCAACAGGTTCAAGTTCTGCAAAGTGGTGCTGGATGGTGAGGAGGTGCTGCTGCTGATTGACACGGGGCGGTGGGATCGTTATTGAATTGGGCCACGGTGAGGAAATTTTTCCTCCACTACAAAATAAGAGATAAAATAAGAGATTGGGCGGTGCGGTGGTGCAGTGGTTAGCACTGCGGCAGCACAGTAACTCACCCTTGGCCATGGGATCCCTGGTTCAATCCCAGCCCGTGACCAACAGTGATCTGTGTGGAGTTTGCATGTTCTCCCCGTGTCTGCGTGGGTTTACTCCGGGAGTTCTCCGGTTTCCTCCCACAGGCCAAAAACATGCAAGTTAGGTTAATTGGAGACTCTAAAAGTGGCCCTAGGTGTGAATGTGTGTGTGAATGGTAAAGGGATAGCGCCGTACCGTGGCTGCTCCATCCATCCAGGTGGATGCCCTCAATTTCCCCTCTGGGGATCAATAAAGTATACAAAATCAAAAAAAATAAATAAATAAATAACCCAGCACTGCTCTACGGTTATGGAGGTGGCAGACAGCGCATGGTTGGAACATTGGAGTTAACAGCTTGGTACAAGTCGGCGGTGATGGCTGACTGCACATTCCATGTGATGGCCCAAGGCGACGACATCATGGGCTGTGACCTGTTTTATGGACTGGGGTTCACCATTAGAGATGACGCTGTGGAAGAATGAACTGGTTGTGGCCAGCGGAAGTGCCTGGTTCCGGTGGTGGAGGACGACATGGTGTGGGGAGAAGATTTATCGGACACCACGGCAGTTAAGCAGGACCAGCCTCTCTCAGGTTCAACACAGGAGGGTCTCAGCGCTGGTGTAGCACTTGAATTAGTGTTGTGCTAAATAAGTGAAAAACATTGCCTGAATTTATTAATGATTCTGTTTTCCTAGTGTCTATTTTGTAATGTAGTTATACATCTGCACCAATAGGTGGCGGTAGTGCTGCAGATTGTTCCTTTGCCTTGAACTGAGGTCATGGGTCAATTGTTTTTTTTGTTGGGGTTCTCTGTGTTCGAGCTACTGAAGAAGACACAAACGCGTGCTCTGTATGTGTGCTACATTAACCTTTTTGAGGTAAATAAAGAACTCGTTTTTCTACACCAAGTTGTCCTGGAGTGGTGTAACATTTTGGAGGTTCCACTGAGATCGATATTTCTGGATTACCTCACAGAGAGAGACTGAAAAAAAGACAACGGAGACGGTAAAGAAGTGTGCCAGAGCGAGAGGCTAACGCTAAGGTACAGCGTGAGTCTAGCTAGTGCGACACAAACCACAATTTTTTTTTCAGTCAAATCCATTGAAAAGGCTAATTTTGCAAGCATGTCTGAGCATCGCGAAGATTTTTTCTTGAAGCTGGAAAAGAAATTATGTGGCCTTTTTGTCCAAGAACTGCTAAGAGTATGTGAACTGTGTAATATTACCGGAAAAGACAATGATATTTCAAGCAAAACTCGCAGAGCTCCAGACGAGGATATTTCAAACAAAACTCGCAGAGCTCTTGTTAAGCTTATTAGTCAGTTTTGTGATCGAGATGAGCTTGTGCAAAGTGAAGATGAAGGCATGTCTGTGCTTTTGGAGTTAAACGATGTGCTTTTGGAGTTAAACGATGTGCTAGACTCGCCCATAGAGACACGGTCATTGGCTGTCAGCGCGGGAGCGACAGCCCTGTCTTCATCCATGGACACGGCAGCGATTACGCGCCTGGAGCAGCCTGCGGCAGTGGGACAGGACCAGGCGCCAGGAGAGGACCTTGTACCGTCAGCGTCGGAGGCATCACTGGAGCATCAGGCGGCCCTGAGGACGACGCTGGACAACGGGACTCAGCGCAGAGGGAGAGGCTCCATCAGCAACAGCTGCTGCAATGCTTCTTCAGTTAGATTCAGGAAAGATTTCAGGATAAATGGTCACGTGGGTGAGTCATCGTCAAAAGACACCTTGAGTTTCAGTAGCTTGGAGCATCAGATTGAAAGTGGCTTAAAAGAAGGCTACTCTGAAATTGAAATAGTGGATGCTGTAGTCCGTGCCATAAGCCCTGGACTGAAGTTAAGGAGCTATTTAGAAGGAAAAGTAGATCTCACATTGACCAACCTGAGACAAACACTAAGAGCCCATTATGGGGAAACAGATGCAACTGTGTTGTATCAACAACTGACCAAAGCCACACAGGGAACAAATGAAACACCCCTTGAGTTTCTGATTATAGTACTGGATTTGCGTCAGAAAACCCTCTTTGCATCAGAGCGTACTCAGTCTAGCCTGAAGTACAACAAAGAGCTGGTTCAAAGTCAGAGCTTTCAGTCAGTTATGACTGGACTGTTAAATCTGACAATGTCAGAGCAGAAATGAGGATGTACCTACAGGATGAAAACAGCAGTGACAAGCTCCTGTTACAGAAAATGCAAACCGCACTGTCACGATCCGAGCGCCGGTCTTGTCCGCAATTGGGCCTCGTATAGCACGCTGCCGGCTTTGACAGCTGTGGGTTATATTCTGGCTTCGCTGGGCTCTTATTGTGAAGGCACTCGGTGGGGCTTCCGGCTGTCAAGGACGGTCAGCTGTTTGTCATCACTGCTCGTTAGCGCTCGACTTTATTAGGAGGGCGCTGACGGCAGTCTAGTTGCGAGAGTATCGTCAAACAATCGTCAGATAATCACCAAGCTTTGGTCGGCGTACAAGCCTCGTCAGACCTTCATGTCAGGTTCGTTCGTTATTCTTGTTATGTCATAGTTAAGCTCGTAGTGGCTGGGGTTAGCCCTACGAGCCCCTGTACCTCGTAGTGTGTGTTTTTGCCCTTAGCGGCTCATAGTCTTGTGTCACGTTTTGTCCTGTCTTGTACATAAACGTCATTGCAAAACTCTCCGGTGACTCTTGGCATCTTATGGTGATCCGCAAGGGTCACCGCATGACAGTATACTCCCGCCAGACGTCTAAACGGAGACGCCACACCGAGACGCCTTTTTCACCGTGAGTTTTTGCTTGAATTGGACTATTGTTCTTCCCTGTCTGGGTGTCCACGCTGGGGAAAATGCCGTCATCCAGGAGCCGCGGTCGGCGTCTGGACCGCGAGCTGGTGGACGCTCTGGAGTATGTAGACGGAGCGCTCCTTGCCACAACTTTTGACGACAACCCTGATGACATGCGCTGGCATCTGGACGTTGCTGAGGATCTCCTGGACAAACTTCCTCTCCTCTACGACGATCACCTGGAGGTGATGACGAGGAGGGATGAACTTGCTAAGCAGCGCGAGATACTCCGTGGGCTGGAGGAGGAAGAAAGCAGGAAGCAGAGGAAGAGGCATCCTCTCTCCCCGCGTTGGAGTCCTGTTCCTGTCCCGGAACCGGTCCAGGAGTTCGTGCCATCTGGGGGCCGACAACGACGTCGACGCAACGGCCCAAGCAATCCTCAGCAGAATCCCCGGCTGGACCTGCTGCCGGCGAGGCCCGTCAGTGAACCTCTGAGAGCGGCTCCACCTCGTCCTTCCAGAGGGCCCTCTGTCGCCATCCAGCGGGGAGAGGGAGGAACAGCGTCCCCTATAGCAGGCACCATCTTTCCTCCAGGAGAAAGGCAAGTGCAAGTTGATTTATTACACCATAATTGTAACCTGCCTTGTCTGACTCCTTGGGGTGGAGTTTGGGGTTCGCAGCCCCCCGGGCTCCCTCCACCTGCTGTAGTTATTATAACTAAACCTGCTGCCTCTGTGTCCCCCCTGTTGAGCGGTCTGCGACCCCAGGCCTACGTTGTTGGATGAGGAGGGGTCCTGCAGTGCTGGAAGACCTGGATCCGGCCCTGCAGCCACGTCGTGGACGGAAGAGAAAAGCGGACTGCAGCCCGGAGCCTGAGCCGACGATGAAGCGTCCTCAGGTCTCCTCGCCGGATCGGTCTGAGCCAGTGGGTCGAGTGTCCCCTGCCCCCACGCCATACGGGTCATCGGTGTGGACATTAGCGCGGGAGGAATCTCAGCCTGCAGACATCATCTTGCCAGCTGCGGAGCCCGACGCAGCTGAGTTGGAGCCTGCCGACGAAAGTCGCCGCCCTGAACCTGGATTGTCGGAGTCCTGGGTGGCAACAGAACCCAAGTGCAGGCAAGTGCTCCCTCTTGTGTCTCTGTCCCCTGTTTTGGAGCATTTGTGCCTGCCTCTCGGGGAGGCGAGTGAGGGGCAGCCGCTTGCTGCGCCCGAGCTCGTCTCGCTGGATTCTGTTGCTGCCGGTGATATTGATCCTGGTTTTTCTGTTTCCTTTGAGCTTCTTTGCAGTGTCACCAGCATGGAGCTAGTCAGAGTCGCTGAATTGGAGGTTCCGAGTTCAGGGGCGGAGGTCGCCAGCGGAGCTGCATCGACCCAGTCGGGGTCTGTTGTGGAGGCTGCTGTGGCCCAATTGGGGTCCGACGTGGGTGCGCCCGAGACCCAATCAGGGTCCATTGCGGGAGCTGCTTTGGCCCAATCGGGGTCCGACGTGGGTGCGCCAGAGGCCCGGTCGGGGTCCACCGCGGGTGCGGTTCTGGCCCAATCGGGGTCCGACGTGGGTTCAGCCGGGACCCAATCTGGGTCCAGCGGAGGTGCAGTGCCGGTGAGGTCCGCGGACGGTGGAGGAGCTGCAGACCCTTTGCCGTCGGACGGAGTATGGGCTCATCCTTGCTTCCTAGTCCCTCGTCAGAGTCATCGCCCTTGCTCTTTATCGCCGGGGGCCGTGGGGGTCCTGCTACGCTCGCCCCAGCTCTCCCATGCTTTGTCTTCGCCAGGGAGGCTGCTGCGGGCTGTTTTCCCCTGGTACTGGTGGCTGAGGGACGCGGGTCGGCCGCCTGAGGAACTGCTTCGCTGGTACGGTGCCTCAGGTCGGCCACCCGACATGTTACATGTTCTTCTGGGCGACCTGGTTCGGCCTCCAGGGAAGGGGACTTTCCGGGCCTGGGACTTTGACAAGCCGCCCGGTCATGTTTCGCCTCTCATGACCACCCGCCGGCTGTTGGACGCGGGGAGACCGCCCGAACTGTTCCTGGGGCGCTGGGTCTCCGCCGTTCGGCATGAACTGTTGGGGGGGGGGGTAGAGGTCACTTTTTTGGTGGGGATTTGATCTACTAATTATTCTGTTTTTTTTTTTCCTTGCCATCCTGTGTGTGTGTGTTCTTGTAACTGTTATTTGGGGATCCTTGGCAATTTGTGTCTTATGTCCTGCAGTTGCCTTATTTTGTTCTGTGTGTAGTTAGGTGTGAGCCAGTAATTGTTCTGTTTTTCTGTACATGGTTATTTGAAAGCTCACGAGAATTCACACAGGTGAGAAGCCGTTTTCTTGTGAAATATGTGGACAAAGATTCAATCAGCATGGTCATTTGAAAATTCACACAGGAATTCACTCAGGTGAGAAGCCATTTTCTTGTGAAACATGTGGGCAAGGATTTAATTTTCTCTTGCTGTCCTGTGCGGTTTTCTGTAATCGTTAGTTGGGCATTTAATTTGATCTGAGTATTTGGTGTAGCATCATCTCACTTTGGCTCAGCAACAATTATTCTTCTGCTTAAAGACATTTTTGTTTCATCCAGGAATAACGCAAATAAATGGATTTTCTTCCCCCAGGCCACAGCTGAAATCCCCTTTTGTTAAAACCAGCCTAAGGAATTTCCCCAATGTCCGGCTGCACTTTTATTGCCCCCATAAAACCTACACAGATCCATGACTCAGTTAATTTCCTTAAACTGTGGACATGCTGGATTTAAACAACTTTAAAGTACATTATTACAAACTCAATTCTAAACCTTCATTCTTTTCAGAACTATGAAAATGCAGATGGACTCTGATGTGTTTGATGTGGAAAATCAATAATATGTGTGAAATGCATTAATCTGTGATTTTATATATATATGCATGTTGATGTTAAATGAATGTTTATTCCTGCATGTTGATTTAGAAGCACTGCTTATAAGATACACTAAGGTTAGTTTAGTTATACATAAGTTTGTAACAGTACATTCCAATGCATTTAAAACTGTGTATTCCTGTGGACTGATATCATGTGTCACCAGTCTTCATAGAACCCCAGCTTCTTCATCCTATTGGTCTCTCACAGACAAGGCCTGTTATTGGACTAAAGGTTCATCGAGCCCGCCCACGAAGGACGCTCATTGGCTGAGATTCCGGTCAGGCCAGAATCCCGCGAAACTCAACAGAGCTTATAAAAAGGAGAGAAACTCCGGTTTCAGTCTCTTTTCGTCTCTTCTGCTCCGGACCTCTTTTCCTCCCCGGATTTCTTCCCGGCTGCTCTCTTTTTTCTGATCTCCTCCATTGTCTACACACAGCAAGGAAGAACAAAGGACTGTCTGAGCACATGTCGTTTTTCTGAACACAGAGCAGATAATTTGTTTATGTAACTTTGTATTTTCTTCTTCTCTTAAATGCCTAGGAATTCCTTTTTCTTTGAGCTCAATTCTTAATCGGAGTAAAACTCCAATTCTTAATTTATCACTTTTTGTTAAACTTTCTGTAAAACCGCCGTTTGTTTAATTTTAAGGTAAACTTTAATCTTGACTTTATTTTTATAATATTTTTCTTGACCAAGCACCTACCAGAAACTATTTTTATCTAAAGTCCGAAAGTTTTTTCTCTTCTAATTTGAAATCTGATCAGATATCTTTAATTATCCACGAAGACCTGCAGCGCTTGTCTACCAGGAAGAAAAGACGCAGCTCCCACATCACGCGCAGCTGAGGAATCAGCGCGCTTCTACAGCACCTCAACCATCGAGATCCAACTTACGATCTCATGAATATCATTAATCGTCAAGAGAATATTTGTGGGACAAATATTCTGGGTTTTGCCCCTGAACAACACTTCAAAACTTCACGAAGACGGACGACAGAATCATCATCACCGAGAAGCACGTGAGCTGCAAAAAACTTTAATTCCACTGCTGAATAAATTTCTGAGGTTCGGTAATAATTTGTATATCTAATCAGATGCAAATTAAGAAGCCCTTAACATAACTCTTCTTTTTATTAAAATCCCGTTTTTATTTTCTTAAGGTTAACTTAGGACTTTTTCATAATTAATAAACTTTCTCCATAAATTTGCGTTGTTTTTAATAATCTGTTAACTCAAACTGATAGAAATTCATCTCTCAGTTTAACCCTGGTTCCGAAAATATTGACATTGTTAATCTATCATTTACAAGACTGATTTTATGATCAATGAAATTATTTCAATGTCTATTAATCATTTCATTTAATAAATATTTAAAATTGAGAAGTTGTTGGGAATTTATTTCATTCTGAGTCTGTTTCAAGCCCAGGTATCGAATTCACGGAAAATTTTTTGAGACTGATTATTGATTGACTTATTGAGTGATCAAACAGGTATAAAGTGAAATTAAAGATTAAATTGCTTCTTAAAGATAGAAGCTGGTGCCCCTTACGAGTGTTAACTTTTCTGATGTATATGAAATGAGATTTGAGCTCAGATTCCAATACATCAATATAAATTAAATAATTCATACTTGATCATATTTATTATTAATATCCCATTTTCACGTTACATATATTGGTACCCCGCGTGAAGGCTTGGTTGAACTTGAAACGACTCAGAAGGAAAATAATATATAAGCTTGTGTGTGATTTTGGTCAATTTTAACTCACAAAGGTGGTTCATTGTCTGCAGCCAGTCTATTGTCTGTCTCTGTGTCACGAGGGGGAGGGGGTGAATTCGCCCCCCTGATTACTCCTGATAACTGCTGTGTGTCTGCTGACCAAGAGAAAGTGGGGGTGAAGACCCCACTCTAGTCAGTTTTTAGTTTTTTTTTGTTGTTTAATGCATGCTTAAACGTGATTACACGCTGAATAATTAAAATAGGCCTGGGAACAAAATAGCGAAGAAATCCTATTTGTTTTCCCCATTATTTCAACATCCCACAGGCGAAGCAAACCCTTAGGGATTTAATTGAATTAACCATTGTATAAACTTGTTGAATAAAGTTTAGGGAGACCAAAGTTTTCCCGCCTTTGGAAAGCAAGGCGTGGTTTTATGGACTGACGCTTGAACTGCATCCACGTGGCACGTGCACGCTCAGTCGCGCACGCGACCGTCAAGCTGTGCATGACGCGCATGTGTAGATTGGCTCAGCGACGCCATCTTAAGTCTAGGTAGAGTTCCCTGTAGCCGCCATTTTGAGTAGAGATCCTTGACTCCTTGCGACGTCATTGGGTTTCCTCTTCTGGAAGTGCAGACGAAAACTGCCTCCATCTTGTGGTGAAACATAGGGACTACAATTTTATTTAAACTTATAATCTTTAAAGACGATTTATAACCAAATTAAGTCTTCAAAGTAACTTCAAAGCCGTTCATATTATTCGGAATAAACTAAATTTAACACTAATCCAAACTTTTATGCCAAGAATAAAAGGAAAAGGACCTGTTGGCTTCTGAAAGTTTTTTCTCAGGGGTGGAATCCCACTCATTACATAGATACCTATAGCAGGAACATATACAAACACTCCTATTGTATTTAATCACTTATATAACCACATATTATAATCTTTTAAGCTAAAAGCAAACATATTTACACACTTTTAAGCAAAAGTTGCAAACTTTGAAGCTACATGTGTGCTTATTTTGCTGTTTTTAAATGTGATATGGTGTGATCCCCTTCCCACAGAAACCCAGTTTTAGCTTAAGGATCCTAATGCTGATGTTTACTCAAGAGTAACATTAAAGTAGGATTAGTCCTGTGCATTTTAACAAATTTACAGACTTATTGAATATTTATAATTTTTCCTCTTTCTCAAATTTAGGAAACCACATCAAGCAATTAACACTTAAGAGAAGCTCTAGGTGTTATTTAAATTCATTGTGTCATTTCTGATTCATGCTTTCTCTACAGGAAAAGAAAAACATTTAACCAACCTGCATAATTTTCAAATTTTTCCCAGGATTTAAAAGAAAAGTCAAAAAGGTGCAAACATTGATTATTCTGTAAATAAGAGATTTATAGATCACAATCAAGAAAGATCACTATTGGCTTCAATCCTAAGAAATCCTTGGACACCAAATATTCAAACAATTCACTTGTTTCTAATTTGTAAATATTTTAAACATTTAATACTTCAACTGAAAATAGGCTTTAACAAATAAAACCAAAGGAAAGCCTTAACTTTAAAAGAAAGTGGAAACTTATAATCTTAAATCTTTAAAGCATTTAGCCTCTTTTGCTTTTGGATTTCTTTTGTAAATAAACTCCTCACTTCAAAGTGACATTCTGCAAAATTCCAAAGCTAGTTATTGATGACAAATTCCAATACTAGACTTTGAAAATCAAAGGAAAGAAGTCAATCCACACCATTGAAATTTCAGTTTTGTTTTGCGAAACAAATTCAAACCAATTTCAATTTAACTTTATTTAACAACATAGTTTCAACGAACGAATTATTTGAAGCATCACTACATTTCTAAATAATTTCAAAATTCTATTTCCCATCCTGCAAGCCTACAAGTTGAAACAAATTCTAAAGGAACTTTCAACTATCACGGTTGTAAAATAAAACACTCAAGGTTAAACCTTGTTGAACAAATTTAAGAATAATCAACAAGATGAATTTTTTTTTAGAAGCTAAATAACAACAACGGTCAAACATGATGAGTCAACAGACAACCAACCAATTTACCAAACTGGATGACCTTCAAACAACATTGGAAGCATGGACTTCTAATTTAATTTCTAGCTTCACAACACGGGTCAAAGAAACGCAGCCCGAAGAATTGGAGCAACTCACTGAAGAACTTTTGAATGAACACACTGAAAAACCACCGGAAGGCAAGGACCTCACCAGTGTGTTAGGTAAGTTTGCGCTAACATTAGTCGCAAGATTAAAGGTAGCCGAGAACGAGCTAGCAAATCAACAAACAACGATCTTATCTCTCCAAGAAGAGAATGAAACACTGAAAGGAAATTTGGAACAATCTCAAGAGGAGAATGACAAAACTCAGAATCAACTAGATGAAGCGGTACAAGATTTGGACCGTGCAGAGTCACAAAAGGAACGGTTGATGCATAACAATGACACGCTTCATCAAGACAACAATGAACTTGAAGATGCCCTTCAAGACACAAAGAAGGAACTCAGAAGAGTTGAAGGTCAACTTGAAAATGTGAAGAAAGACTACAAGGAATGTCAACTGCTCCTAAAGGAAAGACATGAACACCGGGACATCCACCGCGCTCCCTCGCCCAATTCCCGTTTCGAATACGGACGACCGCGTGGACAGCGTGCGTGTGCCCCTTCAGACCGCGACCTTGACAAGATCGCGCGAAATATCACCAAATTTGATCCAGGACCTACGGGTTCACCTGATGCCAAAGTCTATTTACAGGACATTGATTACTACCTGCGTAAGCACCCCGATGCTACAATTGACGATCGCATCTATCTGATTAAACTAACATCTAACAGGTCAGTATCAAAATTCATAGACAGACAGCCGACAAACATCAAAGCAGATTACATGCTGCTCCGCGAAGCCATCGAAAAGGAGTTCTCCGACGACTGCCTACAAGCAGGGCTAACCGCAGCCCTAGCTGTAAAGCAAGGACGCTCAGAGCCAACACAAGCCTACTACCAGAGACTCCTACTTGCATATTTTGGATCTCAAAATACACCAGGGATGGAAGAAGACCACAATTTCAAGACCCTCTTCATCCAAAACCTCCATCCCACTGTGAGTCATTACCTGGGAGTTACAGCTAACCCAAGGTCAAACTCAATAAGTCAGCTGAGAGAGTTTGCACACTATGCGTTCCAAAAACAGCAACAAAGTCGCAACAAGCATGCTGAGCCTGCCACAGTGCTAGCTATTAGCGATGCATCTAACACCTTGGAGTTGGAAGGAGCCCCTCGCTCTACTCCACCTCTTACACCGCGAGTACATCAACAGCCGAAGCATTTTCCCAAGCGACCTCAGCAAGGTCAAAACCAAACTAGGTCCTCTGGATACCACTTTGGACCAACTTTGCGAAAACCCGACTACCGTCGTAGACCATATCCACGGGATAGGTCACGAGAACACGATACAGACTACCATGATGACAGATACCGATACGAAGACGCGCGTAACCGCGACAAATGGTCTCCATCCCATCACAGAAGCTCAGAAGCAGAGACCTATCACAAACCTTGGAAGGAAGAAGAAACTCCTACATTCAGTAGAGAAGCTATTGAAATTGTCCAACACCTCCTAGCAGAGATTCAAAGCAACAAAGAGAATAAAACTGCTAACATTCTAGCTATATCAGCTGTGCCAACTCAAAACAAGCGTTCCAAACGAAGGAAACGCAAGAAGAAAATCCCTCATGCAAATGAGGAAGGACCAAAGGACTCAACGCAGTCCAGTGCTGTTATGGTAGCCCAACCACAGGTCACAGACCACTCCTCTAACATGTCGCAACTCTGTGTCGAACCGCCGGTTCCACAATTTCTATGCGATTTAAACGAGAGGGGGGTGGCACGGAAATTCTACCTTCCACTGATCCTTGAAGACATGGTGTGTCAGGACGCTGTTTTAGACACCGCTGCTGACATCACTCTCATGTCACACACCCTTTTTGACAAACTACGTGTAGCCGCGAACCGCGCTAACAAACATTTGAAACTGGAACCCTGTTCATTAGCTGTGCGACCATATGCGTTCACTAAAACAACCCTGTTGGGCGTATCACTACTAAACATGTCCATTGGACCCATGACCTTGACACATCCGGTCTACGTGTCCAAACTTGACGCCATTCCATTACTTGTTGGCAAAGACCTACTGAACCGTTTTGAGCCACTGATTGATTTCAAGAACCTCAAACTATGGGCTCAAACGCAACACCCTCACCCATTTGACCCAACAAGAACAACTGAATCACAGTGCTTTGTTCTGAACACTTTGGACACCCCAAGTCTCACACAACTAGCACTGTTGGAACAACTGCAACCGAGTGAAAGCGACCGCCAAGACCAAGGTGAGCACTGTCCACGAGAAGTCAAAAGTCACCTTCAAATACAAGGTCAAGCCAAACACTCAAATGATCTTGAAAACTCAATGGCCGAGCAGAAAACCCCAAACGGCCCTCTTGGAACCCTTGATACCCATGATTCAATGGTGGTGTCACATTTTGAAACCCACCCACCCGCCCATGAGGCCTGCATGGTCACAAGAGCCACACCAACCGGCTCTCTAGACCCTCTGAAATCTCAAGTTTTTGCAACAACGAACCCAACTTTTGCAAACGCAAGGCACACAGTCACTCAACCTTGCAACCAAATGATCCATAAAACCGTCAAACACCGGTCGGATAAAATGGTACACGCGCTGCCTGCATCTAAACCCTATGACATACCAAACCTGAAACCACTTCTTGCGACACAATCTTATCTGCAGCTATGCAATGGCACTCCTGATCATGCTTCCGACGAATCATCGCCACCGCTCAAAGTTCCTCGAAACCAGAGGGGGGTGATGACTGCCAATGCCCATAACACTCCAGCTGCAGAACACAAAAGCGTCAAAACGACATACGAAGCTCCCAAGGCTGTACTTCAAAAACATTCGGACCGAGTCGCTAAACAACAGAAAGCGTATAATGATCAAAAACTCTTGCATGACAAACTGCGAAGGGGGGACAAGATCTTCCACCCCACATTTGTACTGCAGACACCTGAAATAAATTTACAGGAAAGGAAAATCACTCCTAAATTCCTGCCCGAGTGGATGAATCCACACATTGTCAACAACAAACTTTGGCCACTCAAGAGCCAAATCCAGGACCCCATTTTCAAATGGGCTCACCAAAATCAGTGTAACCTTTACCAAAACCCCATGGGACTTGTCGGGTACAACACTGTCAAAGTAAGTCTATAAATAAGATTAAAACCAAACCTACGTCTGAGAAATAACTGTAGCTAACTACTAGCCTCAGGTACACTCAGTCAAATTCCTCCAATCAGTTAACTGCATCAAAACCTCCAGAAAGGAAAGGGTATATTAAAACCAAACTAGCCCTTAAACTAATTTCAAAGACCTCTGTAAAATCTAATAAAAACTTCAATCAACTTACTATTACCAAATAGTATACACAAGACATTCAACACCATTAGCTTGAGCTAATAATCTTAAAACTCCCATCAAAGGTGAGAAAAACAAGCACAAGGTTTAGAGTTCATTCTCTTAAGCTCTATTCTGTAATTTCCCAGTTTTGGGATCAATAAAGTACATCCATCTAAAAGAAATCATTCCACCTCTAAGAGGAATTTTCATTTGCCAACCAGGTATCTAAAGAAAGATCAACAAGAAGATTAAGATCCAAAACCACTCACTTTTTTTTTGCCAAGATGATGGCCCTCCTGTTTATCAGTTTAGCCATCTGCCTAGCAATCACACCCACTGTTACCCAGTCAGAATTGAGCCAAGCCAAAACGAAAGGTCAAAGATCCTCAGATGGATTCTTAATAACAGCCTCATTGTTAGAGCCTCTAGTTAATCTTAGCATGCCCACTGTTAACTCGGTCAACACCGCTAAACCGAAACGCCAAGTTGTCAAACCACAAATGGTTACCAAAATCTTACAAGACACTGTGTTGGTTTTGAATGCTTGCTCCGAAGCTTCAATCAAACTCAACAAGGTCTTGAACTCTTTGCTCTTTGTGTTAAAGGTTGACTATGCTCACACGCAGCCAATGTCTGTTACTCTCAGAAGTAGCTAGAAACATTAGCTTTTCAGTTAACGCTTTAGCAATGAATATGCTCTCTCATCATATCCTTTTTGCAGTAAATCCAAATTTACTTCTCATTGCCATCCAAAGAATAACGACATCCTATGCCCACTCAGTTTTTCTGAACAAAAGCCTCAAACACCCTATGATTTGGACATCTGTGGAACCATGGTTTAGTCTAACTAAACAAATTCCATTTGAACCTCCTTGAGTCACCTCAATATTGATTAGTCTGAATCTACCTCAAATATGAAAGAATTTTATTTTTGCTCTTGACTAAGATTTTTGGATACATGCTTGTGTATATACAAAGAACCCTTTATACTTTATTTAGATTTTATGTACATTTAAACTGTTTTTGAAACCTTGAATAGATATTTTTCAGCAAACCCAAAACATTTATATCAAGTATGTCAAAACCCACATACTTCTAGTTCACTTTTTTTTTTGCACCCAGAATTTTTAAGTCTTTACAGGCTTATACAGAACTTTAGTATATCCTAGACAATTATGCAATGTTTATATTTGGTCACGCCAAAATTAATTTTTGAAATTTCCAGAAGTTTTTCAGAAAACCAAATTTAAGGACCTACACTTTGGAATAGATACTGTTTACAAGCTTAAGACTTACCGACATCAGAACTTTAGTTCAGCATTTGGATCAAGCCTCGCCAAATTGGGATTTGATGCCTAGGATTGCTATCAACGCTGAATCAACGTCACCATTGATACCAGAGGGGGGACTGTAGCATCATCTCACTTTGGCTCAGCAACAATTATTCTTCTGCTTAAAGACATTTTTGTTTCATCCAGGAATAACGCAAATAAATGGATTTTCTTCCCCCAGGCCACAGCTGAAATCCCCTTTTGTTAAAACCAGCCTAAGGAATTTCCCCAATGTCCGGCTGCACTTTTATTGCCCCCATAAAACCTACACAGATCCACGACTCAGTTAATTTCCTTAAACTGTGGACATGCTGGATTTAAATAACTTTAAAGTACATTATTACAAACTCAATTCTAAACCTTCATTCTTTTCAGAACTATGAAAATGCAGATGGACTCTGATGTGTTTGATGTGGAAAATCAATAATATGTGTGAAATGCATTAATCTGTGATTTTATATATATATGCATGTTGATGTTAAATGAATGTTTATTCCTGCATGTTGATTTAGAAGCACTGCTTATAAGATACACTAAGGTTAGTTTAGTTATACATAAGTTTGTAACAGTACATTCCAATGCATTTAAAACTGTGTATTCCTGTGGACTGATATCATGTGTCACCAGTCTTCATAGAACCCCAGCTTCTTCATCCTATTGGTCTCTCACAGACAAGGCCTGTTATTGGACTAAAGGTTCATCGAGCCCGCCCACGAAGGACGCTCATTGGCTGAGATTCCGGTCAGGCCAGAATCCCGCGAAACTCAACAGAGCTTATAAAAAGGAGAGAAACTCCGGTTTCAGTCTCTTTTCGTCTCTTCTGCTCCGGACCTCTTTTCCTCCCCGGATTTCTTCCCGGCTGCTCTCTTTTTTCTGATCTCCTCCATTGTCTACACACAGCAAGGAAGAACAAAGGACTGTCTGAGCACATGTCGTTTTTCTGAACACAGAGCAGATAATTTGTTTATGTAACTTTGTATTTTCTTCTTCTCTTAAATGCCTAGGAATTCCTTTTTCTTTGAGCTCAATTCTTAATCGGAGTAAAACTCCAATTCTTAATTTATCACTTTTTGTTAAACTTTCTGTAAAACCGCCGTTTGTTTAATTTTAAGGTAAACTTTAATCTTGACTTTATTTTTATAATATTTTTCTTGACCAAGCACCTACCAGAAACTATTTTTATCTAAAGTCCGAAAGTTTTTTCTCTTCTAATTTGAAATCTGATCAGATATCTTTAATTATCCACGAAGACCTGCAGTGCTTGTCTACCAGGAAGAAAAGACGCAGCTCCCACATCACGCGCAGCTGAGGAATCAGCGCGCTTCTACAGCACCTCAACCATCGAGATCCAACTTACGATCTCATGAATATCATTAATCGTCAAGAGAATATTTGTGGGACAAATATTCTGGGTTTTGCCCCTGAACAACACTTCAAAACTTCACGAAGACGGACGACAGAATCATCATCACCGAGAAGCACGTGAGCTGCAAAAAACTTTAATTCCACTGCTGAATAAATTTCTGAGGTTCGGTAATAATTTGTATATCTAATCAGATGCAAATTAAGAAGCCCTTAACATAACTCTTCTTTTTATTAAAATCCCGTTTTTATTTTCTTAAGGTTAACTTAGGACTTTTTCATAATTAATAAACTTTCTCCATAAATTTGCGTTGTTTTTAATAATCTGTTAACTCAAACTGATAGAAATTCATCTCTCAGTTTAACCCTGGTTCCGAAAATATTGACATTGTTAATCTATCATTTACAAGACTGATTTTATGATCAATGAAATTATTTCAATGTCTATTAATCATTTCATTTAATAAATATTTAAAATTGAGAAGTTGTTGGGAATTTATTTCATTCTGAGTCTGTTTCAAGCCCAGGTATCGAATTCACGGAAAATTTTTTGAGACTGATTATTGATTGACTTATTGAGTGATCAAACAGGTATAAAGTGAAATTAAAGATTAAATTGCTTCTTAAAGATAGAAGCTGGTGCCCCTTACGAGTGTTAACTTTTCTGATGTATATGAAATGAGATTTGAGCTCAGATTCCAATACATCAATATAAATTAAATAATTCATACCTGATCATATTTATTATTAATATCCCATTTTCATGTTACATATATTGGTACCCCGCGTGAAGGCTTGGTTGAACTTGAAACGACTCAGAAGGAAAATAATATATAAGCTTGTGTGTGATTTTGGTCAATTTTAACTCACAAAGGTGGTTCATTGTCTGCAGCCAGTCTATTGTCTGTCTCTGTGTCACGAGGGGGAGGGGGTGAATTCGCCCCCCTGATTACTCCTGATAACTGCTGTGTGTCTGCTGACCAAGAGAAAGTGGGGGTGAAGACCCCACTCTAGTCAGTTTTTAGTTTTTTTTTGTTGTTTAATGCATGCTTAAACGTGATTACACGCTGAATAATTAAAATAGGCCTGGGAACAAAATAGCGAAGAAATCCTATTTGTTTTCCCCATTATTTCAACATCCCACAGGCGAAGCAAACCCTTAGGGATTTAATTGAATTAACCATTGTATAAACTTGTTGAATAAAGTTTAGGGAGACCAAAGTTTTCCCGCCTTTGGAAAGCAAGGCGTGGTTTTATGGACTGACGCTTGAACTGCATCCACGTGGCACGTGCACGCTCAGTCGCGCACGCGACCGTCAAGCTGTGCATGACGCGCATGTGTAGATTGGCTCAGCGACGCCATCTTAAGTCTAGGTAGAGTTCCCTGTAGCCGCCATTTTGAGTAGAGATCCTTGACTCCTTGCGACGTCATTGGGTTTCCTCTTCTGGAAGTGCAGACGAAAACTGCCTCCATCTTGTGGTGAAACATAGGGACTACAATTTTATTTAAACTTATAATCTTTAAAGACGATTTATAACCAAATTAAGTCTTCAAAGTAACTTCAAAGCCGTTCATATTATTCGGAATAAACTAAATTTAACACTAATCCAAACTTTTATGCCAAGAATAAAAGGAAAAGGACCTGTTGGCTTCTGAAAGTTTTTTCTCAGGGGTGGAATCCCACTCATTACATAGATACCTATAGCAGGAACATATACAAACACTCCTATTGTATTTAATCACTTATATAACCACATATTATAATCTTTTAAGCTAAAAGCAAACATATTTACACACTTTTAAGCAAAAGTTGCAAACTTTGAAGCTACATGTGTGCTTATTTTGCTGTTTTTAAATGTGATATGGTGTGATCCCCTTCCCACAGAAACCCAGTTTTAGCTTAAGGATCCTAATGCTGATGTTTACTCAAGAGTAACATTAAAGTAGGATTAGTCCTGTGCATTTTAACAAATTTACAGACTTATTGAATATTTATAATTTTTCCTCTTTCTCAAATTTAGGAAACCACATCAAGCAATTAACACTTAAGAGAAGCTCTAGGTGTTATTTAAATTCATTGTGTCATTTCTGATTCATGCTTTCTCTACAGGAAAAGAAAAACATTTAACCAACCTGCATAATTTTCAAATTTTTCCCAGGATTTAAAAGAAAAGTCAAAAAGGTGCAAACATTGATTATTCTGTAAATAAGAGATTTATAGATCACAATCAAGAAAGATCACTATTGGCTTCAATCCTAAGAAATCCTTGGACACCAAATATTCAAACAATTCACTTGTTTCTAATTTGTAAATATTTTAAACATTTAATACTTCAACTGAAAATAGGCTTTAACAAATAAAACCAAAGGAAAGCCTTAACTTTAAAAGAAAGTGGAAACTTATAATCTTAAATCTTTAAAGCATTTAGCCTCTTTTGCTTTTGGATTTCTTTTGTAAATAAACTCCTCACTTCAAAGTGACATTCTGCAAAATTCCAAAGCTAGTTATTGATGACAAATTCCAATACTAGACTTTGAAAATCAAAGGAAAGAAGTCAATCCACACCATTGAAATTTCAGTTTTGTTTTGCGAAACAAATTCAAACCAATTTCAATTTAACTTTATTTAACAACATAGTTTCAACGAACGAATTATTTGAAGCATCACTACATTTCTAAATAATTTCAAAATTCTATTTCCCATCCTGCAAGCCTACAAGTTGAAACAAATTCTAAAGGAACTTTCAACTATCACGGTTGTAAAATAAAACACTCAAGGTTAAACCTTGTTGAACAAATTTAAGAATAATCAACAAGATGAATTTTTTTTTAGAAGCTAAATAACAACAACGGTCAAACATGATGAGTCAACAGACAACCAACCAATTTACCAAACTGGATGACCTTCAAACAACATTGGAAGCATGGACTTCTAATTTAATTTCTAGCTTCACAACACGGGTCAAAGAAACGCAGCCCGAAGAATTGGAGCAACTCACTGAAGAACTTTTGAATGAACACACTGAAAAACCACCGGAAGGCAAGGACCTCACCAGTGTGTTAGGTAAGTTTGCGCTAACATTAGTCGCAAGATTAAAGGTAGCCGAGAACGAGCTAGCAAATCAACAAACAACGATCTTATCTCTCCAAGAAGAGAATGAAACACTGAAAGGAAATTTGGAACAATCTCAAGAGGAGAATGACAAAACTCAAAATCAACTAGATGAAGCGGTACAAGATTTGGACCGTGCAGAGTCACAAAAGGAACGGTTGATGCATAACAATGACACGCTTCATCAAGACAACAATGAACTTGAAGATGCCCTTCAAGACACAAAGAAGGAACTCAGAAGAGTTGAAGGTCAACTTGAAAATGTGAAGAAAGACTACAAGGAATGTCAACTGCTCCTAAAGGAAAGACATGAACACCGGGACATCCACCGCGCTCCCTCGCCCAATTCCCGTTTCGAATACGGACGACCGCGTGGACAGCGTGCGTGTGCCCCTTCAGACCGCGACCTTGACAAGATCGCGCGAAATATCACCAAATTTGATCCAGGACCTACGGGTTCACCTGATGCCAAAGTCTATTTACAGGACATTGATTACTACCTGCGTAAGCACCCCGATACTACAATTGACGATCGCATCTATCTGATTAAACTAACATCTAACAGGTCAGTATCAAAATTCATAGACAGACAGCCGACAAACATCAAAGCAGATTACATGCTGCTCCGCGAAGCCATCGAAAAGGAGTTCTCCGACGACTGCCTACAAGCAGGGCTAACCGCAGCCCTAGCTGTAAAGCAAGGACGCTCAGAGCCAACACAAGCCTACTACCAGAGACTCCTACTTGCATATTTTGGATCTCAAAATACACCAGGGATGGAAGAAGACCACAATTTCAAGACCCTCTTCATCCAAAACCTCCATCCCACTGTGAGTCATTACCTGGGAGTTACAGCTAACCCAAGGTCAAACTCAATAAGTCAGCTGAGAGAGTTTGCACACTATGCGTTCCAAAAACAGCAACAAAGTCGCAACAAGCATGCTGAGCCTGCCACAGTGCTAGCTATTAGCGATGCATCTAACACCTTGGAGTTGGAAGGAGCCCCTCGCTCTACTCCACCTCTTACACCGCGAGTACATCAACAGCCGAAGCATTTTCCCAAGCGACCTCAGCAAGGTCAAAACCAAACTAGGTCCTCTGGATACCACTTTGGACCAACTTTGCGAAAACCCGACTACCGTCGTAGACCATATCCACAGGATAGGTCACGAGAACACGATACAGACTACCATGATGACAGATACCGATACGAAGACGCGCGTAACCGCGACAAATGGTCTCCATCCCATCACAGAAGCTCAGAAGCAGAGACCTATCACAAACCTTGGAAGGAAGAAGAAACTCCTACATTCAGTAGAGAAGCTATTGAAATTGTCCAACACCTCCTAGCAGAGATTCAAAGCAACAAAGAGAATAAAACTGCTAACATTCTAGCTATATCAGCTGTGCCAACTCAAAACAAGCGTTCCAAACGAAGGAAACGCAAGAAGAAAATCCCTCATGCAAATGAGGAAGGACCAAAGGACTCAACGCAGTCCAGTGCTGTTATGGCAGCCCAACCACAGGTCACAGACCACTCCTCTAACATGTCGCAACTCTGTGTCGAACCGCCGGTTCCACAATTTCTATGCGATTTAAACGAGAGGGGGGTGGCACGGAAATTCTACCTTCCACTGATCCTTGAAGACATGGTGTGTCAGGACGCTGTTTTAGACACCGCTGCTGACATCACTCTCATGTCACACACCCTTTTTGACAAACTACGTGTAGCCGCGAACCGCGCTAACAAACATTTGAAACTGGAACCCTGTTCATTAGCTGTGCGACCATATGCGTTCACTAAAACAACCCTGTTGGGCGTATCACTACTAAACATGTCCATTGGACCCATGACCTTGACACATCCGGTCTACGTGTCCAAACTTGACGCCATTCCATTACTTGTTGGCAAAGACCTACTGAACCGTTTTGAGCCACTGATTGATTTCAAGAACCTCAAACTATGGGCTCAAACGCAACACCCTCACCCATTTGACCCAACAAGAACAACTGAATCACAGTGCTTTGTTCTGAACACTTTGGACACCCCAAGTCTCACACAACTAGCACTGTTGGAACAACTGCAACCGAGTGAAAGCGACCGCCAAGACCAAGGTGAGCACTGTCCACGAGAAGTCAAAAGTCACCTTCAAATACAAGGTCAAGCCAAACACTCAAATGATCTTGAAAACTCAATGGCCGAGCAGAAAACCCCAAACGGCCCTCTTGGAACCCTTGATACCCATGATTCAATGGTGGTGTCACATTTTGAAACCCACCCACCCGCCCATGAGGCCTGCATGGTCACAAGAGCCACACCAACCGGCTCTCTAGACCCTCTGAAATCTCAAGTTTTTGCAACAACGAACCCAACTTTTGCAAACGCAAGGCACACAGTCACTCAACCTTGCAACCAAATGATCCATAAAACCGTCAAACACCGGTCGGATAAAATGGTACACGCGCTGCCTGCATCTAAACCCTATGACATACCAAACCTGAAACCACTTCTTGCGACACAATCTTATCTGCAGCTATGCAATGGCACTCCTGATCATGCTTCCGACGAATCATCGCCACCGCTCAAAGTTCCTCGAAACCAGAGGGGGGTGATGACTGCCAATGCCCATAACACTCCAGCTGCAGAACACAAAAGCGTCAAAACGACATACGAAGCTCCCAAGGCTGTACTTCAAAAACATTCGGACCGAGTCGCTAAACAACAGAAAGCGTATAATGATCAAAAACTCTTGCATGACAAACTGCGAAGGGGGGACAAGATCTTCCACCCCACATTCGTACTGCAGACACCTGAAATAAATTTACAGGAAAGGAAAATCACTCCTAAATTCCTGCCCGAGTGGATGAATCCACACATTGTCAACAACAAACTTTGGCCACTCAAGAGCCAAATCCAGGACCCCATTTTCAAATGGGCTCACCAAAATCAGTGTAACCTTTACCAAAACCCCATGGGACTTGTCGGGTACAACACTGTCAAAGTAAGTCTATAAATAAGATTAAAACCAAACCTACGTCTGAGAAATAACTGTAGCTAACTACTAGCCTCAGGTACACTCAGTCAAATTCCTCCAATCAGTTAACTGCATCAAAACCTCCAGAAAGGAAAGGGTATATTAAAACCAAACTAGCCCTTAAACTAATTTCAAAGACCTCTGTAAAATCTAATAAAAACTTCAATCAACTTACTATTACCAAATAGTATACACAAGACATTCAACACCATTAGCTTGAGCTAATAATCTTAAAACTCCCATCAAAGGTGAGAAAAACAAGCACAAGGTTTAGAGTTCATTCTCTTAAGCTCTATTCTGTAATTTCCCAGTTTTGGGATCAATAAAGTACATCCATCTAAAAGAAATCATTCCACCTCTAAGAGGAATTTTCATTTGCCAACCAGGTATCTAAAGAAAGATCAACAAGAAGATTAAGATCCAAAACCACTCACTTTTTTTTTGCCAAGATGATGGCCCTCCTGTTTATCAGTTTAGCCATCTGCCTAGCAATCACACCCACTGTTACCCAGTCAGAATTGAGCCAAGCCAAAACGAAAGGTCAAAGATCCTCAGATGGATTCTTAATAACAGCCTCATTGTTAGAGCCTCTAGTTAATCTTAGCATGCCCACTGTTAACTCGGTCAACACCGCTAAACCGAAACGCCAAGTTGTCAAACCACAAATGGTTACCAAAATCTTACAAGACACTGTGTTGGTTTTGAATGCTTGCTCCGAAGCTTCAATCAAACTCAACAAAGTCTTGAACTCTTTGCTCTTTGTGTTAAAGGTTGACTATGCTCACACGCAGCCAATGTCTGTTACTCTCAGAAGTAGCTAGAAACATTAGCTTTTCAGTTAACGCTTTAGCAATGAATATGCTCTCTCATCATATCCTTTTTGCAGTAAATCCAAATTTACTTCTCATTGCCATCCAAAGAATAACGACATCCTATGCCCACTCAGTTTTTCTGAACAAAAGCCTCAAACACCCTATGATTTGGACATCTGTGGAACCATGGTTTAGTCTAACTAAACAAATTCCATTTGAACCTCCTTGAGTCACCTCAATATTGATTAGTCTGAATCTACCTCAAATATGAAAGAATTTTATTTTTGCTCTTGACTAAGATTTTTGGATACATGCTTGTGTATATACAAAGAACCCTTTATACTTTATTTAGATTTTATGTACATTTAAACTGTTTTTGAAACCTTGAATAGATATTTTTCAGCAAACCCAAAACATTTATATCAAGTATGTCAAAACCCACATACTTCTAGTTCACTTTTTTTTTTGCACCCAGAATTTTTAAGTCTTTACAGGCTTATACAGAACTTTAGTATATCCTAGACAATTATGCAATGTTTATATTTGGTCACGCCAAAATTAATTTTTGAAATTTCCAGAAGTTTTTCAGAAAACCAAATTTAAGGACCTACACTTTGGAATAGATACTGTTTACAAGCTTAAGACTTACCGACATCAGAACTTTAGTTCAGCATTTGGATCAAGCCTCGCCAAATTGGGATTTGATGCCTAGGATTGCTATCAACGCTGAATCAACGTCACCATTGATACCAGAGGGGGGACTGTAGCATCATCTCACTTTGGCTCAGCAACAATTATTCTTCTGCTTAAAGACATTTTTGTTTCATCCAGGAATAACGCAAATAAATGGATTTTCTTCCCCCAGGCCACAGCTGAAATCCCCTTTTGTTAAAACCAGCCTAAGGAATTTCCCCAATGTCCGGCTGCACTTTTATTGCCCCCATAAAACCTACACAGATCCACGACTCAGTTAATTTCCTTAAACTGTGGACATGCTGGATTTAAATAACTTTAAAGTACATTATTACAAACTCAATTCTAAACCTTCATTCTTTTCAGAACTATGAAAATGCAGATGGACTCTGATGTGTTTGATGTGGAAAATCAATAATATGTGTGAAATGCATTAATCTGTGATTTTATATATATATGCATGTTGATGTTAAATGAATGTTTATTCCTGCATGTTGATTTAGAAGCACTGCTTATAAGATACACTAAGGTTAGTTTAGTTATACATAAGTTTGTAACAGTACATTCCAATGCATTTAAAACTGTGTATTCCTGTGGACTGATATCATGTGTCACCAGTCTTCATAGAACCCCAGCTTCTTCATCCTATTGGTCTCTCACAGACAAGGCCTGTTATTGGACTAAAGGTTCATCGAGCCCGCCCACGAAGGACGCTCATTGGCTGAGATTCCGGTCAGGCCAGAATCCCGCGAAACTCAACAGAGCTTATAAAAAGGAGAGAAACTCCGGTTTCAGTCTCTTTTCGTCTCTTCTGCTCCGGACCTCTTTTCCTCCCCGGATTTCTTCCCGGCTGCTCTCTTTTTTCTGATCTCCTCCATTGTCTACACACAGCAAGGAAGAACAAAGGACTGTCTGAGCACATGTCGTTTTTCTGAACACAGAGCAGATAATTTGTTTATGTAACTTTGTATTTTCTTCTTCTCTTAAATGCCTAGGAATTCCTTTTTCTTTGAGCTCAATTCTTAATCGGAGTAAAACTCCAATTCTTAATTTATCACTTTTTGTTAAACTTTCTGTAAAACCGCCGTTTGTTTAATTTTAAGGTAAACTTTAATCTTGACTTTATTTTTATAATATTTTTCTTGACCAAGCACCTACCAGAAACTATTTTTATCTAAAGTCCGAAAGTTTTTTCTCTTCTAATTTGAAATCTGATCAGATATCTTTAATTATCCACGAAGACCTGCAGCACTTGTCTACCAGGAAGAAAAGACGCAGCTCCCACATCACGCGCAGCTGAGGAATCAGCGCGCTTCTACAGCACCTCAACCATCGAGATCCAACTTACGATCTCATGAATATCATTAATCGTCAAGAGAATATTTGTGGGACAAATATTCTGGGTTTTGCCCCTGAACAACACTTCAAAACTTCACGAAGACGGACGACAGAATCATCATCACCGAGAAGCACGTGAGCTGCAAAAAACTTTAATTCCACTGCTGAATAAATTTCTGAGGTTCGGTAATAATTTGTATATCTAATCAGATGCAAATTAAGAAGCCCTTAACATAACTCTTCTTTTTATTAAAATCCCGTTTTTATTTTCTTAAGGTTAATTTAGGACTTTTTCATAATTAATAAACTTCCTCCATAAATTTGCGTTGTTTTTAATAATCTGTTAACTCAAACTGATAGAAATTCATCTCTCAGTTTAACCCTGGTTCCGAAAATATTGACATTGTTAATCTATCATTTACAAGACTGATTTTATGATCAATGAAATTATTTCAATGTCTATTAATCATTTCATTTAATAAATATTTAAAATTGAGAAGTTGTTGGGAATTTATTTCATTCTGAGTCTGTTTCAAGCCCAGGTATCGAATTCACGGAAAATTTTTTGAGACTGATTATTGATTGACTTATTGAGTGATCAAACAGGTATAAAGTGAAATTAAAGATTAAATTGCTTCTTAAAGATAGAAGCTGGTGCCCCTTACGAGTGTTAACTTTTCTGATGTATATGAAATGAGATTTGAGCTCAGATTCCAATACATCAATATAAATTAAATAATTCATACCTGATCATATTTATTATTAATATCCCATTTTCACGTTACATTGGTATTTTTTGTCATTGTGCTGGGGTTTAGTTTTTTCCCTTGCCTGGTCTTGATTTTGTTCTTATTGCACTGATTCTGGGTTTGGTCTCTCTCTCCCTCCGGACCTACCCCCAGCCGCCCACCCTGGAGGGGGTGGGGGGGCATGGTGGTCTATGGGCGTTCTGGAAGCCCGCCCTCGGAGGGAGGGTACTGTCACGATCTCGTATAGCTCGCTGCCGGCTTTGACAGCTGTGGGTTATATTCTGGCTTCACCGGGCTCTTATTGTGAAGGCACTCGGTGGGGCTTCGGCTGTCAAGGACAGTCAGCTGTTTGTCATCACTGCTCGTTAGCGCTCGGCTTTATTAGGTGGGCACTGACGGCAGTCTAGTTGCGGGAGTATCGTCAAACAATCGTCAGATAATCACCAAGCTTTGGTCGGCGTACAAGCCTCGTCAGACCTTCATGTCAGGTTTGTTTGTTATTCTTGTTATGTCATAGTTAAGCTCGTAGTGGCTGGGGTTAGCCCTACGAGCCCCTGTACCTTGTAGTGTGTGTTTTTGCCCTTAGCGGCTCATAGTCTTGTGTCACGTCTTGTCCTGTCTTGTAAATAAACATCATTGCAAAACTCACCAGTGACTCTTGGCGTCTTATGGTGATCCATGAGGCTCACCGCATGACACGCACAGTACAATGAAAGTGAAAGAGCTCTTAAGACAAAGGCAAATAAGTCAGCTCTCAGAGCAGGACTAAATGTAGTTGAACAGACTGAAACAATAGGCCAACCTGTAGCAAAGCCAAACAAACCAGCCAAAGACAACTCACTATTCTCTAAAATAGAGGAAAGTAATACTGCAATCAGAGAACTTACAGGTCAGGTAGCCTCACTTGTGCAGACTGTTCAATGTGACATAAAACATGAGAGTGGCAAGCAAACCAAATCCTACAAAAGGTCAACTCAGAGACAGAAAAGATAATGTGCTGCGTGTCAACAAGAGAACAAGGACTGTAGCCATTGCTTCAAATGTGGCAGTGACTCTCACTGGGCAAAGGGATATAGAGTAGGGGGGAGTCAGAAGCAGGGAAACTGGTGGGGACTGTGACTGAGGGACAAGCCACAGCTCCAAAAACCAAAGTAACAAAGTGGGAAAATCCTCAAAGCTCAAACCTCACCCCATGTCCAACCAATAGAGTTAAGCCCGAACAAGCAAAATGTGTTACAAAGTATGGCGACAATAAATACCAAAGCTAGAGACCAAACCAGTCAGTCAGAGCATCCTGAGGATACTCAGGAACAAATAATGGACACTCACAAGCTCAGGGTGGATGCTGAGGAGTTTCAAATGGACATTCCAAAACCAACAGAGACTGTTTCCTTTCCAGCCCAACCCAGTGGTGTGGACACAGAGCTGTCAGACACTGTGCTGAGGAGGTCTCAGAGAGAGAGACGCCCAAGAGAAACATTAAGTTATGATACACTTGGTCAACCAGTTCAGAGAGTAATTGGTCTTAATTCCAATCCACTGTATGCCAGTGCAGTAACCCCATTCTATGGGAACTATGGAGTACCTTGGATAGCTCCACAAATGCCTTACTACCCAGCTTATGTGCCTGTGGGTTATTATTGAACTGTGACACAGATCACCGGTTTAATATTGTTGGAGATGTGAAATGTATTGGTACTTACAAGGTTAAAACTATTATTGTGGCTTAAGTATTTGATAATACAAACTATTGAGATGGTATATAACAAAATTGGTTTGAGTGACATTTGGTCAATTTGATATGTCCAACAAAGGTTATTATCTAAGTGTACAGACTCCGGAGTACATGAAATGATAGTAACGTGTGCTAGAGTAAATTGTTAATACCTGTACTATTGGGAAAACTACTCCACGTGGTTATGAGCTTTATGCTTATTTGAGTAATGAGTTACACTTGATTGTATCACCTGAGGTTCAATAGTATGGTATGCCAAAGCGATCTTAATGCACTGTGAAACATTTACTCTATTCCAATTGTATTCCATCTTGATAATGTCACATGTAACATGCATTTCTGGTTCATATTTGGCCAATGTTGAGGACAACATTTATTTAGCAGGGGAGGATTGTAGCACTTGAGTTAGTGTTGTGCTAAATAAGTGAAAAACATTGCCTGAATTTATTATTAATGATTCTGTTTTCCTAGTGTCTATTTTGTAATGTAATTATACATCTGCACCAATAGGTGGCGGTAGTGCTACAGATTGTTCCTTTGCCTTGAACTGAGGTCATGGATCAAGTGTTTTTTTTGTTGGGGTTCTCTGTGTTCGAGCTGCTGAAGAAGACACAAACGCGTGCTCTATATGTGTGCTGCATTAACCTTTTTGAGGTAAATAAAGAACTCGTTTTTCTACACCAAGTTGTCCTGGAGTGGTGTAACATCCTCCAGTCCTCTTCAGCAGCGAGGAGACTGGGTGGGTGACGGTGAGAAGGAAGCCTAGCCACAAAGCCCCGGTTAACCACCAACCTGTTCATGTTTCTAATCACTTTTCCCCGCTCAGCGACACACCCGCTGAGGTAAAAACTCTGATCATTGGCGACTCTGTAGTCAGAAATGTGAACCTAGAGACTCCAGCGACCATAGTCAAATGCATTCCTGGGGCCAGAGCAGGTGACATCGAGTCAAATGACCCCTTTTTTTTCTCAGATGTCAATTGTATTAATACAATTGTGTGATTTTATTTTGAAAAACAATTATTTTGGGAAGAGGAAGTATGATCCTCGTTATCCAACTTTTAAATTCCCATTTCATGGTCACGTTGGGCGATTGTGGTCTTTTCATTTGTTAAGAGCGATATTAGCCCCGCCTTCCGAGCAGAGGCAGCAGGCGCGCACTCGGGTTTTGGTCTTTTATGATCTGAGAGCGGACGAGAGAGGCTGTGGACAGTCTGGTTCACACTGATACCTCTTCTTGGTGAGTTTAATTTAGAAAGATGCTGTAAATGAATCTAAACACTGTCCAAACACTAATTTGAAACCTTTATTATCCTAAGTTGATGGGAGCACGAGCTTGAGAGGCCGTGAGGCTGTGACTTTTGCTGTGTTCACACTGATACCTCATCTTGGTGAGTGAAACCGAGTGTGTACTAAACAATACATGCTAATGCTAATCGCGAGTGGATTTTTTTTTCTGTTTAAAAGCAATGGAAAAGGCTATTTTTGTGTCTGGATGGTTTTCCTAAATGTGATTTCAGTTCCCCACAGTATGCTGAAGTACTTTTAGTTCTTATGCACTATTTCTGTCGAATGTAAGGTGTAGTTTGATGCTAAAAGCACATTGTGTTGGTCTCCTATGTAAGTTCATAGGTTATGCTAAACCCAGTAGCTCAGACAGGGTTTTACTGATTTAAAAGGGAATATTGGAAGTAATGGGACAGTATATTCCCTGGTTAGGTGATAGATTAATTGTATTTCATTTCATGATTTACAAAGACAAGGTTAAAAAGGATTAATCATAATTTCATGGTTAAATGATGTAGAGATAAAAAAGAGGAATTCATTTAATTGGTTACATGAAAAAAGGGTATTTCATGTGCTACCAGAGAGATTGTGAGAAAAGAACACATGCATGTAAGATGTAAGATGTGACATGTAAGATATTAATATATTACTGGATTGTAATAATAGTAGTAGTAGATTAGTTTATTTGACAGGGACAAACATAGTAATATGAGAGAAGAATTTAAACACTAAGCTATAGTGTTATATAAGAAGAGATTGGAAAACGAATTACTCTAGCTGTAAACAATAATATCATTATTGTTGTGCAGGCTAGGTTTTTTGGCTGCCGATCAAGAACCTTCTGGATCCTGGATTCTCTCCGAATGGAGATGGCGAGCCTGACCTGAGACTGAACCGAGATCTAACCAAGATCTCGATTGAAGAACATCCTTCCTCTCTCCAGTGCCCAAGATTCAAAGTGGTAACAACTCAAATCGCCGCTTTAAAAGAGGAAAAGAAACCTGAGTCTGGAGATACAAGATATCTTGACTGGTGAAATGACTAAACCAAAAGGACAATCAAACACTGAGCTCAGTAGGACATTTTTGGGGTTTTATTTCATGCCGGCTGTTGTTATATTTGTATAGTTGTAAATTGTTTGTATATATTGTTCTCTTTACCTCTACAAATAACAACCAGTATTGCTCATTTCTTGCCTCCAGCTATTTCATTCCACACTCATTTTAATTCCCTATTGTAACCTTTATGAACCTAGCAACTGGTCTACACTTAATAATTCTCCTTACCTAATTAACATAAGGCAAGGGTTACAAAATACTCCACAATTGTTATCCACGCTGGCATTAACAACGTCCGACTCCAGCTGTCGGAAGTCTCAAAACTTAACGTGGAATCGTGTGTGACTTTGCCGAAACAATGTCTGCCTCTAGTATTCTCTGGACCCCTCCCCAATCTGACCAGTGATGACATGTTTAGCCACTTGTCATCCTTCAACCGCTGGCTGTCTGTGGTGTCCTGTAAACAATGTGGACTACATAGACAATTGGAACTTATTTTGGGGGAAACCTGGTCTTATTAGACGAGACGGCATCCATCCCAATTTGGATGGTGCGTCTCATTTATCTAACAAACTGGCATTATTTTTATCCAAATTTCCAAAACCTTGACAACTCAGAGTTGGGACCAGGAAGCAGAGTCGCAGTCTTACACACCTCTCTGCTGCTGCTCTTCATCCGCCACCCCTCAACTTAGCCCGTGTCTTCCCCATCAGAGAATCATTGTCTGCTCCCTCCAAAGTAAATAAAAATATAATGTATAAGCATCCCAAAGTGATTAAACAAATAGTTGGTAAAACTCAAATTAAACATGAAGCCTCTAAATTGAATGATTTGGCCTCTGTTCCTCCTCATAATTTAAAAATTAAATGTGGTTTGTTAAATATTAGGTCTCTAACTCCCAAGTCTCTTCTAGCCCGT
The DNA here is from genome assembly GCA_020510985.1 of Pholidichthys leucotaenia. NCBI lineage: Eukaryota > Metazoa > Chordata > Actinopteri > Cichliformes > Pholidichthyidae > Pholidichthys > Pholidichthys leucotaenia. The sequence goes on from CM035837.1 coordinate 118,081,916, forward strand.
GATCTGTTAAGTGATCATCAGAATGACTTAATATCCCTTACAGAGACTTGGTTAGGGCAAGAGGATTATGTTGGTTTGAATGAATCAACTCTATCTGGTTATTTAAACTGTCAAAATCCCAGAAGTTCTGGTCGTGGAGGAGTAGCAACAATTTACCACTCCAAATTACTAGTTAATGTAAAGCAAAAAAACACGTTATAATTCCTTTGAGGGCCTGGTCCTCAGTATTGGGCATTTTAGCAATTTTAGGCTAAACCCAATTTTATTTGCCATAGTTTATCGTCCTCCATCAACCTACTCAGAGTTTTTATCCGAATTTGCCAAATTCTTAACTGATTTAGTGTTGAAATCAGATAGAATAATTATAGTAGGGGACTTTAATATACATGTAGATGTAGATAGTGATTACCTTAATTTGGCATTTAATTTAATATTAGACTCGATGGGGTTTTCTCAGAAAGTAGGAAATTCTACCCATTATCTCCACCATACGTTGGACTTTGTTCTGACATATGGCATAGAAATATAAAATCTGGTAGTGTCTCCTCATAACCCTGTACTGTCAGACCATTGTCTGTTAACCTTTGATTTTACTATTTCTGACTATTTGGCTCCTAAGGAAAAATATTACTACAGTAGATGCCTCTGAGATGATGCTTTTACCAAATTTATACAGATTGTTTCCACTATGCCATGTGTCAACACAACGGAAATAAGCTATAGACAGCTTGCTCCTTCTGTAATTGATAGCATGGTAGATAGTGTTACAGCTTCTCTGCATCAGACTCTAGACATGGTGGCCCCTTTAAAAAAGAAAAAGTCTAATCAGAGATTTCTAACTCCTTGGTTCAACACAGAAACTTGTAGCTTAAAACAGAAGACTTGTCAATTAGAAAGAAAATGGTGCTCCACTAATTTAGATGAAATCTATTTAGCTTGGAGAAATCATCTTTTAATTTATAAAAAAATCTCTTAGAAAAACTAGAATGAGTTATTCTGCATTAATAGAAGAGAAGAATAATCCCAGGTTTCTTTTCAGCACTGTAGCCAGGCTGACAAAGAGTCAGGACTCTGTCAATCCTAGCATTCCCTTAGAGCTTCCTAGTCAGGATTTTATGAACTTTTTCTATAATAAAATTTCATCTATCAGATAAAATCAGTCAGATTCTTCCCACTGTTAACTTAAATATAGTAAATACTACAACTCCTTCAATTGACATCTGTTTGGATCAGTTTACTACAATTGACCTTTTAGAGTTAGACAAAATAGTTTCCTCATCCAAGCCTTCAACTTGTCTTATAGACCCTATTCCTACCAGGTTATTTAAAGAAGTCTTCCCATTTATTAGTTGCTTTATTTTTTCAAATAATCAATTCTTCATTAACTTTAGGCCATGTACCGCAGGATTTTAAAACTGCTGTAATTAAACCCTTACTCAAAAAGCCTACGCTGGATCCAGGAGTTTTAGCTAACTATAGACCACTCTCTAATCTCCCTTTCATTTCAAAAATCCTAGAAAGAGTTGCTGCTACGCAATTATTTGACCACTTGCAGGGAAATGGTTTATTTGAAGAGTTTCAATCTGGGTTTAGAGTCCATCATAGTACTGAAACTGTCACGCCTGGGCGCTGATTGCTATCTGCGCTCAGGTTGTCCAGTTTCGCTCCATCCCATTCCGGGCCTGGTCTTATGGCCTCCTCTGGGGCTTGTAGCTTTGACAGCATCTCAGACTTCCGGCTGTCAAGCCCAGCTGCTCCGGGACAGCTGTCTTGTTATGTCCGTGGGTTTCTACTTTAGATTACCTCTTGGAGGAACAAACACAAAGACACACACGGCTGCAGGTCATTAGCTTGCTCGTTTACTCAGGCATCTGCACACATACACGTATCATTTTGTTCAGTTCAATGAGCACACTCTTATACTATTGGCGATGCCACAGGATACAGCACCCACCAATGGGGTGGCATATGCAAATGCAACTTATACAACTCATACAACTCCCATACATCACATGTCTGTCATTATTATCAATTACCTTTCCCGCTCCTGATTGGGTTCTGTCCCTCATTTAAGGGAGCAGCTGAGAATCGCTCCTCGCTGCAATCTAAACGAGGAAAGACGTACATCGTGTTTCCACGACTGGAGTTCCTACGTCAGAATCAGAATCAGAATCAGAATGAACTTTATTGCCAAGCATGTTTACACACACGAGGAATTTGACCTGTCATTAGGCGCACTTGATAAGCGCTTCCTAATGACGCGGCAGCCATACAAGGCGCCTGTCAGCAGTGGGGGGTAAAGAGGGGAAGGGGGAAGGGGAGGGAACACATTGGGCAGAGAGAAAAAAACAAAGTTTTCAAAATAGTGCTCGAATGAGCAAAATTGTGATCACATAGAAAAAAAACAACCCTCAGTTGCACAATTAGCAGACAAAATATCACACATTAACAAAACAAAAGCAAGAGAGAGACCAGTGTGTGTAGTCAGTCATGTAATCAGTATGAATGCAGTGTGGATGTATCATTTGCTGGTACACAACAAAGGAGCATCTCCTAGGCAACAAATGGATGTTATATTCATGTATTCTAAACATAGATAAGCATGTCCAGAGTCCATCTCTCTTCGTGCATGCCAGATGGTAGAGTTCTATATTAGACACATGCAGAGTTCTGTATTAGACACATGCAGAGTTCTGTTCTGTTCTGTATTAGACACATGCAGAGTTCTGTATTAGACACATGCAATAACGCTGTCCTTGAAGAGATCAGTTTGCTGAACAACAGCAATTGTTTGTTAATTGTTTGGGTTAAAGAGAAGCCAAAACTCCCTTCCTGCATAATCTCTGCACCTGGAGGAATGAGTTCCCAAGGATGCCGAATCAAGGCCTGATGAGCACAGTCACTTAGAGCATTGTAATTTCCACTCTCATGCGATTCTGTGCATCACAGTTAATTCAATTCACAGGCTTAAAAACATTCCCTGGAGAGCACCCAGCGGCTCAAGATGTTACCAACCTCCTGATTCAGTTCGACAATCAGTTCACCATTTGCCGCTATCAGAGCCCTCCCATGCTGGTCGAATTGCTGAAGGAGCTTCGCCGGGATCCGCATTTTGACCAGCTCTTCCAACTTCTTTAATTTCCGATACACCAGGAAACTCCGGAGCCAAACAGTAGAAATCCTGTGATCATAAGCCAAACAGATAGATGTCTTCCGCATCTTCAATCGAATCACACAGACACATGAGTTCCAATTGCCCCATGAGTCACACATTTGGGCTCCCCCGGGCCTGATTTTCTGTTTGAAAAGGTGGTGTCAATTGCACTTAAAGCCCGAAATTCCATTTTTTCCATTTTTCCGTTTGGATTGAGATCCGCGAGAAGGAGAGCGAGACATAGACATAGACAAGACGCAGCAAGCTGGGATCAGTCAGGGAGGCGGAGGAGGAGAGGAGGAAAAAATGCGACTGCTCTCTCTGAAAGCAACTCCAGTTCCCTCGGTGTTTCTGCTCCTCACCCACCTGTAAGTGTTACTGCTCAGCGTGGGTTTCTTCCCCGCTGCACTTCTTAGCCTCTCACCCTAGTTGGAGTTCTGCTTAGTGTATGTGCGTATTTTTGCCCCTCGTGGCTCTTTACTTTGCCATTTGTGTTTTCTGTTCCTTTGTTAATAAAGTTACGCAAACTCACTGGTCGCCTATAGCGTCTCCTTTATGGCTCGCGAGAGCCATTCATGACAGAAACAGCCTTAGTGAAGGTCACTAATGACCTCCTGATCACATCTGATAATGGACTTGTTTCTGTACTTGTCCTTTTAGACCTTAGTGCAGCTTTTGATACTATCAATCATAATATTCTACTTGATAGATTAGAACACTATGTTGGACTTAATGGAGCTTCGTTGCAGTGGTTTAGATCTTATTTATCTAATAGGTTCCAGTTTGTTCATGCCAATAACGAGTTTTCTTTCAACTCAAAGCTCAGTCACGGAATTTCACAGGGATCTGTGCTAGGCCCTACTCTTTTTAGTTTATATATGCTTCCGTTAGGCAACATTATTAGAAAGCACTGTATACATTTCCATTGTTATGCAGATGACACACAATTATACCTGTCAATGAAGCCAGATGATAGTAATCAATTAGCCAAGTTAGAAGCCTGTCTTAAGGAAATCAAAGCTTGGATGATTTGTAATTTCCTGCTATTAAATTCAGATAAGACTGAAGTCATTCTTGTTGGTCCAAAAAAACCTTAGAAATACCTTTCCAAATCAAACTTTTAGATTGGATGCAGTTACTCTTTCTCTTAATAGCTCTGTGAGGAACCTTGGAGTTATTTTTGATCAAGATCTGTTTTTCAATTCACATATTAAATTCGTTTCTAAGACTGCCTTCTATCATTTGCGTAATATTGCCAAGATTGGGAGCATCTTGTCTCAGAGTGATGCTGAGAAACTGATCCACGCTTTTGTTAGCTCTAGATTCGATTATTGTAACTCTTTATTATCAGGTTGTCCTAAAACATCTCTAAAAAGTCTTCACTTTATCCAAAATGCTGCAGCAAGAGTTTTAACAGGTACTAGAAAGAGAGATCATATCTCTCCGGTTCTGGCCTCCCTTTATTGGCTTCTCATAGTTTAGAATTAAGTTTAAAATCCTTCTTCTCACTTTCAAAGCTCTAAACAATCAGGCTCCTTTTTATTTAAAAGTTCTGATATTACCCTATTATCCTAACAGAGCACTACGCTCCCAAAATGCTGGATTACTTGTAATACCTAGAATCTCCAAAAGTACAATGCGGGGCAGAGCCTTCAGTTATCAAGCTCCTCTCTTGTGGAACCAACTGCCAATCTGGATTTGGGAGTCAGACTCGATCTCTGTTTTTAAGAATAGGGTTAAAACCTTCCTTTTTGATATAGCCTACAATTAGGGAGGGATCATGTGTTTCTGAACCCTCCCTTAATTATGCTGCTAATAGGCTTAGACAGCCGGGGGACCTCCAATAATTGCACTGGGATTCACTCCTTTCTTCATTCTCAATGAATTTTTTTTCTTTTCTGGTCATTAACATCTGTTTGTTCTCTCCCATAGATTGAGTCCCCATCGTGCTGTTTGCTCTCTACATGTCTGTTCTTTTCATCTTCTCTATCCTCTCACCCCCCAGCCAGTCGCAGCAGATGACTGCCCCTCCCTGAGCCTGGTTCTGCTGGACGTTTCTTCCTGTTAAAAGGGAGTTTTTCCTCTCCACCGTCGCCAAGCGCTTGCTCACAGGGGATCGCCTGATTGCTGGGGTCTTTCTGCAATTGTGGGGGTTTCCCCTACAGTTGAAAGTGCTATGAGATGACTGTTGTTGTGAAATGGCGCTATATAAATAAAGTTGAATCGAATTGAATTGAATAGTGGTGCCTAATGACTTAACGTTAGCTAAAGCAGTGGTGCTAGCTCTCTGGTGGGAAGCCGTTGATAAGCTAGCTGTGGAGCTAAATTGGCGCCAGCCCCAGAAGACGCTGGAGCCACTCGTCTCAGCTAATGTTGCGGACCCTGATAGCGAGGATAGCTCGGATTAAGATTTTTGGGAAATCAGTGCTGCCAGCCAAAGGTCTGCTCCGGAAAACTCCCATTTCAGGGGTTGTGGGTCTGCGACACACCGCCATAAAACTAAGAAATGCCCGGCTAGAGGAAAACATTGTGGTAGATGTGGACACATGAATCATTACGCCAGGGTGTGCCGTTTGTTTTACCTGGGGAACCCAAGGGAGAAATCATCCCGCTCGCCCCCAACGGACTCTGGGAGCGAACAATACAAAGAACTAACGGATGCTACAGCGGTCAAGCAGGACCAGTTTCACTTCAGGTTTCTAGCACAGGTGGGTTTCAGTGCGTGGCGACGAGGTGCCTGCGTCGGCGAATGACACCAAAGTGCTAGCCCCAGATGCCATCGGTACTTGGCCACAGTTGGGTGGAGGGTCTGCAGCTACGATGGTGAATGCTACAACGTTTGTAGAAGAGGACGGGGCCAGACCAGCGAGCATGGAGTTACAGTACCATATGCTCAGCAGCAGCAGATCGGGCTGAGTAAAATTCCACTCTGTGTTATGGACTTGGTTTGGGTTTGGGGTGAAGGACGTCCATGGCGAAGATGGGCCAAATGACAGCCAGCAAAACATCGGGGGTGTCTGCGCATAGTGGCTGAGCTGGGCACAGCATACTTCAGGTTGTCTGACAGCCCAGGCATGCCAATCAGCTTCGGCATGTCCAAGAAGACGCTTCAGATGGCAAGGCTGGAAAGGAGTCGGTGATGGCTGTGTGGGATCTAGGCTCTGTCATCCAGAAGATCGGCCACCGCTCCGGGGATCTGTGGTCTCCAGGGGTGCACCTTCTGAGGGGCACACCTTCTGAGGGGCTGCCCTAGACCCCCCATGCAAGTTCCATTTTTTTCACCCAAGTGACTAATTATTTATAGTTCTTGTGTTTTTGCATGCATGTTATGTTATGGGGTTGTATATATATGTGTTTTGCTTTTAGTTAGGAGCACGCTGTAATTTTTAGTTTCAATAAAGGACTTTTTGTTACGACCTGAGCACTGGGTTCTGTTCGAGCTCGGGCTAAGCTCAACTCGCTGCCGGCCTTGACAGCTGTGGGTTGTATTCTGGTCTCACCAGGCTCTTATTGTGAAGGTGCTCGGTGGGACTTCCGCCTGTCAAGGCTGGTCAGTTGTGTGTCATTACTGCTCGTTAGTGTTCGCCTTCATAAAGCGAGCACTAGCGGCAGTAAGGTTGCAGGAGTATTGTCAACACCTTGTCAACGTATTGTCAAAACCTCGTCAAGCCTTGTTAGAGCGTCATTAGACCTTCATGTCAGGTTCATTGTCTCACGCCATGTCACAGTTTAGCTCGTAGTGGCTGGGGTTAGCCCTGCGAGCTCGTGTATCGATTTATGTGTGTTTTTGCCCCGAGCGGTTCACAGTCTTGTCTTGTTTCGTTGTGTTAATAAATAACCATCTTCGCAAAACTCACTGGTGGACTCTTGGCGTCTTATGGTGATCCGCAAGGGTCACCGCATGACAGTATACTCCTGCCAGGATGTCTAAACGGAGACGCCACACCGAGACGCCTTTCACTGTGAGTTTTTTGCAGTAATTGGACAATTGTTCTTCCCTGTCTGGGTGTCAACGTCTGGGAGAATGCCGTCACCCAGGGGCCGCGGTCGGCGCCTGGGCAAAGAGCTAGCGAGCGCGCTGGAGTACGTCGACGGGACGCTCCTCGCCGCTACCTTCGACGTCAACTCCAGCTATATGCGCTGGCACCTAGACTGCGCTGAGGAACTCCTGGACAACCTCCCTCTCCATTATGACAATTACCCGGAGGTGATTTTGAGGAGAGAAGAACTCGCTACGCAGCGCGAGATACTTCGTGGGCTGGAGGAGGAAGAAAGCAAGAAGCAGAAGAGGAGGCATCCTCGCTCCCCGCGTTGGAGTCCCATTCCTGTCCCGAAACTGGTCCAGGAGTGCCCGCCATCTGGGGGCCGACGACGACGTCGGCGCAACAGCCCAGGCCACCCTCAGCAGAATCCCCGGCTGGACCTGCTGCCGGCGGAGTCTGTCAGCGAACCGCTGAGAGCGGTCCCACCTCGTCTATCCAGGGGGCCCTCTGTCGCCATCCAGTGGGGAGAAGGAGGAACAACATCCCCTACAGCAGGAACCATCTCTTCCCTGGGAGAAAGGCAAGTGCATGATAATTTGTTACATCTTGATTATAATCTGCCTTGTCTGACTCCTGGGGGCAGAGTTCGGGGTTCGCAGCCCTCTGAGCTCCCTCCACCTGCTGTAGAAAAAATTACTAAACCTGCTGCCTCTGTGTCTCCCTCTGTTGAGCGGTCCGCGACGCCAGGCCAACGTCGTCGGATGAAGAGGGGGCCTGCAGTGCTGGAAAGCCTGGATCCGGCCCTGCAGCCACGTCGTGGATGGAGGAGAAGAACGGACTCCGGCCCGGAGCCTGAGCCGACAAAGAAGCGTCCCTGGGTCTCCTCGCCGGAGCGGTCCGAGCCAGTGGGTCGAATGTCCCCTGCCCCCACGCCATACGGGTCATCGGCGTGGACAGCAGCGCGGGAGGAACCTCAGGCTGCAGATGACATCCTGCCAGCTGCGGAGCCCGACGCAGCTGAGTTTGAGCCTGCTGACGAGAGTCGCCGCCCTGAACCTGGATCGTCGGAGTCCTGGATGGCAACAGAACCCGAGTGCAGGCAAGTGCTCCTGCTTGTGTCTCTGTCCCCTGTGTTGGAGCATTTTTACCTGCCTCTCGGGGAGGCGAGTGAGGAGCAGCCGTCTGCTGCGCCCGAGCTCGTCTCGCTGGGTTCTGTTGCTACCGGTGATTCTGATCCCGGTTTTCTTGTTTCTGAGCCTTGTTGCAGTGTCGCCGGCATGGAACAAGTTGGAGTCACTGGGTTGGAGGTCCCAGGTTCGGGGGTGGAGATCGTCAGCGGAGCTGCACCGACCCAGTCGGGGTCGGTCGTGGAGGCTGCTGTGGCCCAATCGGGGTCCGACGTGGGTGCGAGTCTGGCCCAATCGGGGTCCAACGTGGGTGCACCGGAGGCCCAATCAGGGTCCACCGCGGGTGCGGTTCTGGCCCAATCGGGGTCCAACGTGGGTGCACCGGAGGCCCAATCGGGTTCCACCGCAGGTGCGGTTCTGGCCCAGTCGGAGTCCGACGTGGGTGCACCAGAGGCTCGATCGGGGTCCACCGCGGGTGCGGTTCTGGCCCAATCAGGGCCCGACGTGGGTGCAGCTGGGACCCAATCGGGGTCCAGCGGGGGTGCAGCGCCAGCGTGGTCCGCGGACGGGGGAGGAGCTGCAGACCCTTCGCCGTCGAACGGATTACAGGCTCATCCTGGCCATCTGTCCCCTCTACTGAGTCACCGCCCCTGTGCATCATCGCCAGGGGCCGTGGGGGCTCCTGTTCGCTCGCCCCGGCTCTCCCAAGTTTTGTCCTCATCAGGGAGGCCGCCGCGGGCTGTTTTTCCCCAGGACTGGTGGCTGAGGGACACGGGTCGGCCGCCGGAGGAACTGTTTCGCCGGTTCGGCACCTCGGGTCGGCCACCCGACGTGTTGTGTGTGTCTTCAGGCAACCTGGTTTGACCACCGGAGGAGCGGACGTGCTGGGCGTTGGACTCTGGTGAGCCGCCTGGTCATGTTCCGAATCCTATGTCCACCCGCCGGCTGTTGGACGCGGGGAGACCACCTGAACTGTTCCTGTGGCGCTTGGTCTCCGCTGGTCGGCATGGACTGTCGGGGGGGGGGGGGGGGTAGTGGTTTTCTGGGTTAATCCGTCACAGTGATTGTTCTGTCTTTTTTTTTTTTTTCTTGTTCTTGCTGTCCTGTGTATTTTGTGTTATGGCTATGTCTTGCAGTTGCCCTAGTATGTGTTATGTTCTACTGTTGCCTTGTTTTCCTCTGTGTATTTTGTCTGATTTTGAATATTTGGTATTTTTGTCATAGTCTTGTGTTTAGTAGTTCTGACCCAGTAGTTCTGGTTTTTTGTTTTCTCCACATGCATTTTTTGATTTATCCTGAGTAGTTAGTCTTGTCATTGTCTTGTATGTAATTGTTCTTGTTGCTGTTGTTTCTGGGTTTGGTCTCTCTCCCTCCGCACCTACCCCCAGCCACCCACCCTGGGGGGTGGGGGGGCAGGGTGGTCCTTGGGGCGTTCTGAGCCCGCCCTCAGAGGGAGGGTACTGTTATGACCCGAGCGCTGGGTTCTGTTCGCGCTCGGGCTAAGCTCAACTCGCTGCCGGTCTTGACAGCTGTGGGTTGTATTCTGGTCTCACCGGACTCTTACTGTGAAGGTGCTCGGTGGGGCTTCCGCCTGTCAAGGCTGGTCAGCTGTGTGTCATTATTGCTCGTTAGTGTTCGCCTTCATAAAGCGAGCACTAGCGGCAGTAAGGTTGCAGGAGTATTGTCAATACCTTGTCAACGTATTGTCAAAACCTCGTCAAGCCTTGTCAGTGCGTCATTAGACCTTCATGTCAGGTTCGTTGTCTCACGCCATGTCACAGTTTAGCTCGTAGTGGCTGGGGTTAGCCCTGCGAGCTCGTGTATTGATTTATGTGTGTTTTTGCCCTGAGTGGCTCACAGTCTTGTCTTGTTTTGTTGTGTTAATAAATCACCATCTTCGCAAAACTCACTGGACTCTTGGCGTCTTATGGTGATCCGCGAGGGTCACCGCATGACACTTTTTAGGTTATTGGGTGTCAGAATAATCCACCCTGCCGTGTGGGCTGTATGGTAGTCCACCCATCAGCCCTATTCTAGGTTGTTTTGTATGAATGTGATAGGCTAATTTAGTACATGGTTTTTCGTTATTTTAGTGCATAATTCGGGCCCCAAATCTTGGGGGGGATTTCAATTGTGTGTATGGTTTTGAACTTTTCTGGGACGGGGGGGGGGTGAAATGTGAGATAGGGTCTCTTTTGCTAAATGCCCATGCTGGTGCCTGCTGTGTGCTACCGTGTAAATAATTCCTTTAATAAAGCTGTGTTCGCCAACCATCATCCTGCCTCATCCTTCACCCAGGTATTTCCATACATAACAAGCACCTTATAATATGAAAGTTGTGACACTCTGGTAGACTTCTATAGAAAGTGTGAAAGGCAGAAGTCACATGGGTCATGGAGTGGCGATAGATTCTGTAGTCTGTAATCTTATTTTATTTCACCAGCTTTTTTTCTTGTTCATGTGCATTAAAAGCTCATAAACTTGTAGTTGTTATTAGCCTGTGCTAGCTCAACTATGTAGCCAGGTCAGCCCTTATTTCAAAAATCTGTTGTACACTTACCGGGTAAAGGCACAGTTTCTGAGAGACATCTGAGATGGGTAGCAGCATTATATGATGGGACATGACATTAAAACCTGTGACAGAGCAGATGTGACTTATTATCTTGTTCATAGCAATTGTAGTAGCATTAGCAGCATCACAGGACTATGGTGGTGGATTTAAAAGACAGCTTACAAAAAATAAATTGTTCTACTTTTTTATAGAGGAAAACACGACACCACAAGAAACTGACATGTTTACCAGCAAACCTGCTTTCTACAAGGAGGAAATGTGGAACAAGGTAGGAAATTACCAAATACAGTTCTTTACATCCCCCAAAGTCCTCATCATTAGTGTCAACCTTGATAATGGCAATATTATTTTTAACATCCATAAATTAGCACTATTAATATTTTATTATTCTGCTGAAATATTCTATACTTATTTGAAAAAAACTGTTTTGAGAAACATGATAAGAAAGGTACTCAGGATGAAGACTGAGTTATATCTGGAAACCTGGAGTGATGCACAGAGTGGTGCTGCTTTGGAACATGAACTTTATTACACCAAGTAATATAATATACAATACAGTGCAGGTCTGTTGTACTGAGTCAGCTGGGAAACAGGATGCACGTGAGCTTAGTTTTGAGCTTCATGGCAAAGGCTGTGAATACTTATGTACATGTGATTTCTTATTTTTTTTATCCATCCATCCATCCATCCATCTTCTACCGCTTTTCCGGAGGTCCGGGTCGCGGAGGCAGCAGTTCAAGCAGAGAAGCCCAGACTTCCCTCTCCCCAGCCACCTGCTCCAGCTCTTCAGAGGGGATACCAAGGCGTTCCCAGACCAGCTGGGACACATAGTCTCTCCACCGAGTCCTGGGTCTGCCCCGGGGTCTCCTCCCAGTGGGACGTGCCCGAAACACCTCAAGTGGGAGGCGTCCAGGAGGCATCCTAATCAGATGCCCATACCACCTCAACTGATTCCTTTCAATGTGGAGGAGCAGCGGTTCTACTCTGAGCCTCTCCCGGATGACTGAGCTCCTCACCCTATCTCTGAGGGTGAGTCCAGCAATCCTACGGAGAAAGCTCATTTCAGCCGCTTGTATCCGCGATCTCGTTCTTTCGGTCATTACCCAAAGCTCGTGACCATAGGTGAGAGTAGGAACGTAGATTGACTGGTAAATCGACAGCTTTGCCTTAGAACTAAGCTCCCTCTTCACCACAACAGACCGATACAACGTCCGCATCACTGCAGATGCTGCTCCAATCCGTCTGTCGATCTCTCGCTCCATTTTCCCCTCACTCGTGAACAAGACCCCAAGATACTTAAACTCCTCCACTTGGGGCAGGAGCCTGTCCCCAACCCGGAGAGGACAATCCACCTTTTTCCGGCCGAGGACCATGGACTCGGACTTGGAGGTGCTGATTCTCATCCCAGCCGCTTCACACTCAGCGGAAAACCGTCCCAGCAAGAGCTGTAGGTCATTGTTGGATGAAGCCAACAGGACAACATCATCTGCAAACAACAGAGATGAGATCCTGTGGTCACCAAGCATGACACCCTCCATTCCCTGGCTGCGCCTAGAAATCCTGTCCATAAAAATTATGAACAGGATCGGTGACAAAGGGCAGCCCTGGCGGAGTCCAACTCTCACTGGGAATGACTCCGACCGAGTGTTGGCAATACGAACTAAACTCTCACAACGGTCGTACAGAGACCGAATAGCTCGTAACAACAAGCCCGATACCCCATACTCCCGAAGCACCCCCCACAAAAATCCACGAGGGACGCGGTCAAATGCCTTCTCCAAGTCCACAAAACACATGTAAACTGGTTGGGCAAACTCCCACAAACCCTCAAGAATTCTCGAGAGGGTAAAGAGCTGGTCCGATGTGCCACGGCCAGGACGAAAACCACATTGCTCCTCCTGAATCCGAGGTTCGACCAACGGCCGGACTCTCCTCTCCAGCTCGATATTTTTTTTATTTTTAATAAATTTGCAAAAATCTCAGAAATTTTTTTTTTCACATTGTCATTATGGGGTCTTGTGTGTAGAATTTTGAAGAAAAAAAAGGAATTTAATTGCTTTTGGAATAAGGCTGTAATATAACAAAATGTGGAAAAAGTGAAGCGTTGTGAATACTTTCCGGATGCACTGTACAGTACAGGTCTGTTGTCATACTGAGTCAGCTGGGAAAGAGACCCTAAGATGGCAGCTCTCCCCTTATATGTGGTTTGGTGTGATGACGTCACCAGCAGGCTGCGTCATCACACTGCTACCTATGATTAACCCTTACATCACATTCATCCCCCCCCCACCCCCGGAAAAAACACAGAACATTTTAATAAAGTGTAACCCTCCCCAATTTAGCACAAACAACATTAACAATACTAACTAGGGCTAGCGGGTGGACCATTGCATAACCCAGCACAGCTGAGTGGATTATTCTGCCACTCATCCCTCAGTAGCCACACTCCTAACTAAACAGTCACACTTTTTTTTTTCCCTGATAGTCTTCCATGGGGAAAGCTGTTCTGCTGGAGGAGCCTTGTAGTGGGCTTGTGGTGGACACGCGCCTGGTGGTGCCAATTTCAGCAGGCCCAGGTGCCATCCCTCCGAAGCCATGGCACGCTCATCAACACTGTCCCGGCCCAGATCCCTCACCAGCTGGATCAGCTCCAACGCCACTTCCCAATCTGCAGTAGCTGCTCTCACCTCCTGATCCTATTTCCAGCTGTGCCACTATCTTCATGCATGTCAAGGGTAGTGACCAATGTAACAGCCGACTGTGGGCCTGGTCTCTTGGTTCCATGGGCCCAAACCCAGTTCATCACCGTGAGTGGCACTCTGTACAGCTGCATATTGCATTGTGGCTGTAATGGTGTGGTACTCACGTTTGCTGCGGGGCATCCACTAGGCTGTGGTGGCTCTGCTACCCACTATTGAGTCATGGACTCCTTACCCATCGACTCATCTGTGGCTCCGGTAGACTGGTACTGAGCGAGGATTCTGAAGGAGTCCGGTTCTTTCTTACTTTCGTCTGGTGCTGGTTTAGGTCAGGGTGATGTGTCGCTGCTGTCACATTTAACATCCATACCGGGTCGTTGTGTCTTGGGGTTCTCTGTGTGTGTATGCTCCCTCTCTGGCAACTCTTGATTCAAGATTCAAAGGCTTTATTATCATGTGCACAGTTAAGAAATGCAACATTTCCTGAGCAATGAAATTCTTACTCTGCTCTCTGAATGAATGTCAAGGTAATAGGTACACAACATACAATAAGGTAATAACACACCTAATACTAACGGATACTAATAACACATACTATATACACCGGCAATTAGGGCACCTTAGCACACTCTGATACCAAGTACTATACTAATAAATACTAATAACACACGTTAGGCAATTTGGACAGCTAAAGCAGTTAAAGCAGTCAAACTAGAGGAAACAAGAAGAATGAAATTTGAAAGTTCACTGGATGACTATAGTGGACAGTGGTATATTGATATTGTGGAGGATGTGGAAATGACGAGACTGAGTTTATCTCACGAGTCAGGTTTATTTCATTCTCCAACATCATCCAAACAGAAAGAGAGAGAATCCTCCAACATCTGCCCCTTTTATACCCCAGGACATCAAAGCACACAGTCACATTGTCTTTTAATCCCAAGTCACAATGCGTCGTCTTCCAGGTCTTCTCACCCCCACCTAAAGTCACTGGTGGTCAGGAAATCCCTCAAGGTCGTCTCTTTGCATACAAAAGGCCACCTCTCACATCCTCCTGTCATCTCCTAGGAGGCTCAGTCCTTTTGTTCTTCTGAGACGTGAAGCATACAATAAGCATACAGTAATACACATGTGAAGCATATGAAACCCACATATGTGTCCCACATGACCCCCCCCAAACGTCTAAGATGGAACAACGTAATAACAGTTTGCATGTCATAATAAAATCACTACACATCAGTCCACATGCTGCTTGGGCCTCAGTCTTCTCCTGCGGCTGCTGTAAACAGGCTTTACCACCTCCGTGGCGCCCTCCTGCTGTGGAGCTGCTGTCTGGGGGTGAGAACTGTTAGTCAATCTCTGTGGATGTTCTGAGGAATGCTCTCTAGGGGGTCTGCCGCGCCGAGGAGCCTTGGCCAACTGCACACCTTCGTCAGCCACCACAAAAGCGGGTTTGAGCCTGTTTATGCCAATCATTTCTTTTCTGCCCCCCAAATCTAGCAAAAAATGCTTATCCCCTGTTTCCAGCACTCTATATGGTCCATCATAAGGTGGGCGTAATGGTGGGCGATGGGCATCGTGTCTGACAAAAACAAACTCCGCATTTTTTAAAGCCTTAGGCACAAAAACGCGCGGAAAACTGTGGTGAACGGGGCCAGGTAGCGTGCTCAAGTCCGTGCTACTCCGTAACTGCTGAGCTGGGGAGCACACTGGCGCAGGATTATCTGAGAGAAATTCCCCGGGCAGCCGAAGTGGCTGTGCGAAAACTAGCTCAGCTGGGGAGGCTTCTAAATCCTCTTTAGGTGCAGAACGCAACCCCAATAAAACCCATGGTAGCCTGTCCACCCAATTTGCATCCGTAAGCAACGCTCTGAGGGCCGCCTTCAATGACCTGTGAAAACATTTGCATAACCCGTTAGCCTGCGGGTTGTAAAGTTCGGAAACAAACTGAGGGCCTCTGTCGGACGTAATGTCTGACGGGACTCCAAAACGCGCTACCCATGCCGTTAAAAATGCGCGCAACCTCCTCGGCTGTGGTTGATGACAGTGGGACCACTTCCGGCCAGCGCGTGGTGCGGTCAACCATTGTCAAAAGATGTGTGCGCCCCTGTGAGGGCGGGAGGGGGCCTACGAGGTCCACGTGAACCTGATCAAACCTTTTAGCCGGAATGTGAAATGGCTCCAAGGGAGCTCTCGTGTGTTTGTGTACTTTGGCCCGTTGACAAGCTATGCAGGCTGCCGCCCACTCTCTAACTTGTTTGCGCAGGCCCGGCCATACAAATTTCTCTCCCACCATTTTGACCGACGCACGCACTCCCGGGTGCGCCAGAGAATGGATCGAGTCAAAAACGCGGCGGCGCCACTCGGCCGGTACCACAGGACGCGGTCGCCCAGTGGAGACATCGCAGATTGGGGGGGCATACCGTCTTGCAGCACCTTGTCCTCCAGCCTTAACCCTGTTGGTCCAGACTGGAGTGTGCGCACGTCCGCGTCGCTAACCTGATCCGCGGCCATGGCTGCATAATCTATCCCTACGCGGACTGGGGCCGCGCGCACTTCTGCGTCGCTAACCCGATCCGCGGCCATGGTTGCAAAATCTACCCCTACGCGGGCTGGAGCTGCCACGGCGCGCGAGAGGCAGTCTGCCACAACATTAAGTTTACCCGCCACATGCTGGATATCGGTAGTAAACTCCGAGATCGCGGCCAGCTGCCTCTGCTGCCAGCCTGACCACGGTTCTGAAACCTTGGCCATCGCAAAAGTTAGCGGCTTGTGATCAACGAACGCGGTGAAACGGCGTCTCTCCAGCCAGAACTGGAAGTGGCGAATGGCCAAGTGGAGAGCTAACAACTCCCTGTCGAATGCGCTGTATTTTCGTTCACTATCGCGCAAGGTCCTGCTGAAAAAGGCGAGCGGTTGCCAAGCTCCGGCTACATACTGTTCCACGACCGCCCCTATGGCCACGTCTGACGCGTCAGTAGTGAGCGCTATGCGGGCCGTTGGGACTGGATGTGCTAACAACGCAGCGTTCGCCAGGGCTGTTTTGACTTCAGAGAATGCGCGCTCTCGCTCCGGAGACCATTCGATTTTATTTGTGGGTTTTTGTTATTTTAGCGCAGCATACAATGGTTGCATGAGCTGTGCTGCACGGGGGAGGAAACGGTTATAAAAATTCACCATTCCCAAAAACTCCTGTAGTGCTTTGACTGTTTGTGGCTGGGGAAAATTTGTTACTGCGCGCACTTTGTCAGGCAGAGGAACCGCTCCTTCTGGAGAGACGCGATGCCCCAAAAAATCAATCTGCGTCACCCCGAACTGACACTTCGCTGGGTTGATTATTAACCCGTGCTCTGCCAACCTCCAGAAAACTGCCGTGAGGTGGTTTTCGTGTTCGTCTTCGGACGTGCTGGCTACCAATATCTCGTCCAGGTAGACGAACACGAAGGGGAGATCGTGCAACACCGCGTCCATCATGCGTTAGAACATCTGCGCCGCGCCTTTAAGCCCAAACGGCATGCGCAAAAACTTGAATAGCCCAAACGGAGTTATTACCGCTGTTTTGGGTATGTCCTCAGCGTGTACTGGGACCTGGTGGTAACCGCGTACCAAGTCTATCTTAGAAAAAACGCGCACCCCCGCCAAATGAACTCAAAAATCTTGGATGTACGGGATCGGGTAGCGGTCGTGCGCTGTAGCGTTGTTCAACCTGCGGAAATCACCGCAAGGTCGCCACGAGCCGTCAGCTTTCAGGACCATGTGAAGCGGTGAAGCCCATGGGCTTTCTTTCTTTTCGAACGCCTGATGATGCCCAACTTTTCCAGGTTGGCAAACTCCTCGCGCGCTATGGTCAGTTTAGCTGAATCCAAGCGCCGAGCTTTTGCAAAAACGGGCGGTCCGGTGGTAGTAATAAAATGTTCCACCCCGTGTTTAGCCACGGTTGCCAAAAATGTTGGGACCGTGAGTGCTGGGAACTGAGTGAGGAGTGTGTGGAACTTACCACTCGCAGCTGTGACGTTGGCTTGTGCTGTTGGCGGGGCCACTCGAGCTGTACAGGGAATAGAATAAAAAGAGAGTGCATTAACCAGGCGTCTGTTAGCAAGATCAACCAACAAACCAAGTGAGCACAAAAAATCAGCCCCTAACATGTTGAAATTGACTGCAGCTATGACGAAAGTCCACTCAAATGTATGGCCGTGTAGGGACAGAAGCAACGTCCTCTCACCAAAGGTCTTAATTGCCGAGCCGTTCGCTGCTGACACCCCGGGACCACTGGAAGGCGCCAGCCGGTCAGCGGAGGAAGGTGTGATGAAACTCAGCTGGGAGCCTGTGTCCACGAGGAAATGTCTCCCCGAGCGCGCATCCCTCAAGTAGAGCAGCTTGTTCTCCTCTCCGAGGGCCGCAGCTGCTACCGACCCCCGGTCTTGGCATTTCCCGAGCGCTTGAAATGGCACGGTGGTATACATTTGCGTGCCCTCTCTGCGAAGCGGCGATGGTAGAAACAAAAGACGTCGTCTGCTTCGTGTTTCTTGGCCTTTGCCGCCGCCGTCGTTGGTGAGTCTGGTACTGCTGCCTCTGGCCCCCTGCCATCTCTGGACGTTGCGCTGAGCTCCGCTGCCGCGGCGGTGGCCGCGCACCGTTTGGCGGCGTTGACGAATTGTTGCGCCTCTTGGCCCAGCTCGGGGTAGTCTCGACAGGCCAACAGTGGCGAACCTGCCAGGGTCACTCTCACCGCTGACGGTAGGGTCCTGAGGAGAAGGTGGGTGAAGATGAAGTGGTCATCGTCAGAGTCCTTCAACCCCAACATCTTCTCCATCAGGTCCACAGGCCTGTTGCTTTCAAATTCAGTCAGTGCCAGGAGCCCCTCTGCTCGCTCCTCCACCGAGGGGGTGAAGTACCGGATGAGTGCAGCCTTTAACGCGCCATATTTGTCGCTGTCTGGCGGCTGGTTGATCAGGCTCTGCACATGCTGGGCTGTGTGGCTGTCCAGTTTTGCAACCACATGGTAGAACTTTGTGGCGTCTACCGAAATCCTCCGGAGGTTGAACTGCGCCTCGACCGCGTTAAACCAGGAGCGCGGATTGTTCTGCCAGAAGTCCGGTAGCTGAACTGTGGCTGCATTCGTTTGGCTGGCTCCTGACGAGTCTGGCTTGGGAGAATTCTCTCCGGTCATGATACGTCTTAGGGTCACCAGTGTGGAGGATGTGGAAATGACGAGACTGAGTTTATCTCACGAGTCAGGTTTATTCCATTCTCCAACATCATCCAAACAGAAAGAGAGAGAATCCCCCAACATCTGCCCCTTTTATACCCCAGGACATCAAAGCACACAGTCACATTGTCTTTTAATCCCAAGTCACAATGCGTCTTCTTCCAGGTCTTCTCACCCCCACCTAAAGTCACTGGTGGTCAGGAAATCCCTCAAGGTCGTCTCTTTGCATACAAAAGGCCACCTCTCACATCCTCCTGTCATCTCCTAGGAGGCTCAGTCCTTTTGTTCCTCTGAGACGTGAAGCATACAATAAGCATACAGTAATACACATGTGAAGCATATGAAACCCACATATGTGTCCCACAATATCAGAGATGATATGAACCTGAGATGGCATAAGCCTATGTACAGTGTGCAAATGAGCAGTATATAAATTACAAATTAGCACCCAGTGTGAGAATTTCTCTGTAATGATAATACCAGTAGACTGTACATGATAATTAGCAGCAGAGATATGAACATCAGAAGGGGTGAGACTATGTACACTGTACAAGTGAACAATGTGCAAATTTAGCAACCGGTGTGTGAGTTCCTATTTGCAAAGCTGTGTTGTGGAGTTTGGGGAGTTTGTTATTTGTTCAGGAGTCTGGTGGCATTGGGAAAGAAGGAGTTTTTCAGTCTGGTTGTCCTGCATTTCACACTTCTGTACCTCCGGTCTGAGGGTATAAGTGTGAACATTCTGTGCTGGGGGTGGGTGGGGTCCCGGAGGATGGCTTCAGCTCTCCTTTGGACTCTGCAGTGGTAGATGCTCTGCAGAGAGGGGAGTGGAGTCCTGATGATCTTCTCCGCTGTCTTCACCACTCTCTGCAGGCGTTTGCGGTCCAGGGCAGTAGTGCTGCTGTACCACGCAGTAATGCAGTTGGTCAGGATGCTCTCGATGATGCAGCTGTAGAAATTGTTGAGGATCCTGGGGGACATGCCAAACTTTTTCAGCCTCCTCAGAAAGTACAGCCGCTGTTGAGCTTTCTTAACCAGCTCTGTGGTGTTGTGTGTCCACGTAAGGTCCTCGCTGATGTGGATGCCCAGGTATTGAAAGCTGCTCACCCTCTCCACCTTAAGCTCCCGGATGAACAGCAGCCGATGGGGTCTCCTCCTCCCCTTCCTCATGTCCGCTATCATCTCCTTTGTCTTGTCCGTGTTGAGGATGAGGTTGTTGTCCTCACACCATGACACCAGGCTGGCCACCTCCCTCATGTAGGATGCTTCGTCATCACCAGTGATGTATCCTATCACTGCTGTGTCATCGACAAACTTCAAGATGATATTGTCCTTGTGGGAGGCAACACAGTCATGGATGAAGAGGCTGTAGAGGATGGGGCTGAGAACACAACCCTGTGGGACACCTGTGTTTGTGATGATGCTGGTTGAGGTCCTGTTACCCATCCTGACAGACTGGGGCCTGCCAGTTAGAAAGTCCAGTAGCCAGTCGCAGAGGGTGGGGTGCAGGCCAAGTGAAGACAGTTTGTCGATGAGTTTGTGGGGATGAGCGTGTTGAAGGCGGAGCTGTAGTCAACAAAGAACATCCTAATGTAGGAGTCTTTATCTTTCAGGTGGGAGAGAGAATAATGGAGTGCTGCAGCAATGGCATCTGAGGTGGACCTGTTGGGCCAGTAGGCGTACTGCAGGGGTTCCAGGGTATCTGGTATGCTGTCCTGAATGAGGGGCAGCACCACTCTTTTGAAGCACTTCATGATGATTGGAGTGAGTGCTACCAGTCTGTAATCATTCAGACAAGTCGGCGGGCTCCTTTTGGGGGGGGGGGATGATGGCTGTGGTTTTGAAGCAGGAGGGGACTATGTTCTGGTTGAGGGAGAGGTTGAAGATGGATGTGAGAATGTCAGTCAGCTCGGCAGCACATGCTCTGAAGGCCTGCCCAGGGATGTTGTCTGGTCCTGCTGCCTTGCGGGGGTTGATATTTCTCAGTGCTTTGTTTACCTGGCCTAGTGAGACTTTTAGTGGAGGGGGAGGGTGCCTGAGTGTGTGTGTTCTCTCTGCACTGTAGCTGGTGGTCTAAGTGGGTGTAAAAGATGTTGAGATCGTCCAGCAGGCTGTCTGTGGAGCTAGTGGTGCTGCTGTTGGTCCTCTTGTAGTCTGTGATGTGTTGCAGGCCTTGCCACATGCACCCCAGGTCAGGAGTGGAGTAGAGGCTGTCCAGCTTTTCCCTGTGCAACCTCTTGGCTGTTGTTATAGCCTTCCCCAGTCCATATTTTGCAGTTTTGTACTTGACCTCATTGCCTGATTTAAATGCAAGAGAGCGAACATGCAGCATCTGACGTACCTGACTGTTGATCCAGGGCTTCTGATTGGGGAACTTCCCAACTTGTATGGTGGGTACAATGGTATCAACACACGTGCTGATGTACCCAGTCACATACTCAGCATATTCCTGTATGCTTCCAGAAGAGTCCTCTCAGGTGGCTGCAGCTTTAAACACATCCCAGTCTGTACAGGCAAAACAGTTTTGCAGGATGTTCTCAGCCTCTGGAGTCCAGCGTTTAATTTGCTTAATAACAGGGTTTGTTTGTTTCAGCTTTTGTCTGTAGGCTGGGTACATAAACAGGGAGATATGATCTGACTGTCCGAAGCGGGGGCGGGGTGCCGCTCTGTAAGCACCACGTATGTTGGAGTAAACATGATCCAGTGTGTTTTTATCACAGGTGGGAATGTCCACATGCTGGTAATATTTGGGGAGTACAGTAAGTAAATTGCACTGGTTAAAGTCATCAGCGACAATAAAAACAGCATTGGGATGGGTCGTCTCTGCTGCGGTGATGACGTCATGGAGTTTGCTTAGCGCTACTGTGTAGTTGCTTTGCGGGCAAATGTAGACAGTGGCCAAAAACACTGCGGTAAATTCCCTCGGTAGATAATAGGGACGGCATTTCAGCAGTAAAAACTCCACATCAGGTGAACAGTGCTTGTAAACTGTCTGTACATCTCCACACCACGAGTTGTTTATAAACACACACACACACACACACACACACACACTCCCCTCGACTTACTCGAGGCTCCAGTTCTGTCTGCTCGATGTGTTGAGTGTGACTGTAGTTGAATGGCACACACCGGGACTCTGTCTGAGAGCCAGGTCTCACAGAAAATTAGGGTGCAGCACTCTCTTATCTCCCGTTGGTCTCCAATCCTTACTCTTAGTTTGTCTAGCTTGTTTTCCAAAGCCCATACGTTAGCCAGCAAGAGGCTGGGCAGCGGTGGTTGGCAGGCACGAGCCCTTAGCCTAACATCTAGCCCTCCTCTTTTACCTCGTTTCCGGTGCTGCCTCTGACGCGCTATCTTGGGGTCAGCATGCTAACGTGGGCTCGGTGCTTTGGGGCCTTCCTGAGGGTGGTGCTGATTGCTGCGTGGACGCACAATACATTGTAGATTGGGTGGTATGAAGCCAGTAAATTCTGTATGACTACTTGTCTTGGTGATGTCCAGTAGTGTCTGTTGGTTGTATGTTAGCAGCGCGTGACCTTTATGCACTGTAGAAAGAGCAGCAAACAGGCAAAAAAGGAGAAAAGTCAGCATTCATGAACGGAACAAGCAAAGACGTCTGCCTCGATGGGAACCATCTTGCTGCGGCTCCCGTAAACTCCTGCTGGACAAGGATCTGAGGCAAGTCCCACTGCTGCCCCCCCTCTGGGCAGCACTCCTCCTGTGCACACAGGACAGTTGATTTCTCGTCGGTGTCATTCCCGATAGACGCTGGCTCCCTCTCCTGCAGCTCCACAGTGGCTCTCTGAAGCTCCGGCTGAGCGAGGATCTGAGGTGGGTCAGGTTGCTGTTCTCCCTCCCTGTCGTTTTCACTCTCTGTGCTGTATTCATTCCCCGTATTGTTTTCATTCACAGTGCTATGGCTACTCTGTACTGAATTCTCCTTCTTCGTTGTGTTCTCTCTCTGTACTGTGCTCTTCGGCTAGCTTGTCACGGGTTATCTCGTCTTCTAAGGGCCTGAGGGCGCACGTGCCCACTAAGACTCTGAGCTCCGTAGCATGACGTCGAGTTGACTCACCTGCATGTTTTCTGCTGGGTTGTTCTGTGGTGTCTTGCTGTCTTTCGGTGTCTAACTTGGGGCCCTCCCAAGAGGGTGCGGGGTTGGCAGGCTTAGCAACTGGGGCAACCGTCCATGGAACAGCGAAATGTTCAGTCAGCGACGCCATGTACAGTAGTCATCATACGTAGCCCCCTTTTTAAATTGTCGACTATCCACCACCCCTTTTTACCCAGGTGACCGTATGGAGCTGCTTGCATCCACCAGTCTCCGACTTTCTCCAGGTTTGCAGTCTCTGCGTAGCTGGTGAACCACTCGAACCAGTGGGGCCATGGAACACATAACTCACCAGGATCTTCTTGAAATGGTTCATGGTGGCCTCACGCACACCTCCATGGTTTAACTCGCGTTGCTAGGGCTGTCGTGATAACCGCAATTATGTAGTACCACGCTATGGACAAGCCTACCACGGAGGAAAACGAGCAACCGCAACAACCGTGGTGTTCACTTTTTTTGTGTGCACCGTCAGCACCGGGTGGGGCACTCTCTATCCAGACGGACTCCAGCAGGCAGTTAGTGGTGGTCGGAAGCGTTTGGACAAATTGCTAAACACAGCCGTGACAGTGAGCACTGAAAGGGCACAAAGCATGTTATTTCCTTCTGAGTGGAGTGTTTATGGTCCTGACAATTGAGCAAAACAACTACTGCATAGTGCATTGGTTTTTGAACGTGATTTTTCAGACAGTGGCAAAAATCCAAAAATCATGGAGACAAGAGCCACGCAGGGTCCTGTACGGAGGCTGACCTGTTTAAATAAGCTGAATGTCGCTGCAGTCTCCAGTCCACACACCCCGTAGTGGGTGGAGTTACCACCACTGCTGTATGAAAATGATCGTTTTTTGTTTTTTTTTACAGAATCAGCAGTTCATGCCTGTACAAAGACTGGAGCTCCGCACAATTGTCTCACACACACACACACACACACACACACACACACACAAAGTTGAGACAGAGCTGCAGCGAGTTTCTCACAGCTTCCATTGTTTGCCACATCAGTTATGAACCCTGTTTAACATTTGTAATAATACCGCATATCGTGGTGTTGAGCTGTCCACCATCACTGCAGGGGAAATTCCTCTACTGCAACAGCCCTACTCGTCGCCAAATGTTATGTCTGGAAACCCAGAGTGATGCACAGAGAGTGGTGCTACTTTGGAACACGAACTTCATTACACCAAGTAATACAATATACCATATAGGTCTGTTGTCATACTGAGCCAGCCGGGTAAGAGGCCCTAAGATGGCGGCTCTCCCCTTATATGTGGTTTGGCGTGATGACATCACCAGCTGGCTGTGTCATCACACCCCTACCTGTGATTAACCCTTACATCACAGACTGGTTTAATTTTTTAATGCAGTTGTAAACAAAGTGAAAATAATTCAGTTCTACACAACTTAATGGAATGGAAGTAATGTTAATGATGTGCATTTATTTTAACAGTAAACCAAGAATTGAATACTAAAACCAATCAAAAATATTCTGGAAACAACTGGCATATTTATTTATTTTTTTTATTTAAGTTTTTGTAAAGGGTATACACGTCATTACAGCATTGCATTGTTTACATTTTCATCACGTTCCCTTATTTTTTGTTATTTGACAACATTGGAAGAATAATTATTACAACACCCCTTTTTTTAAGTGAAAGAAAAAGTGAAATTAAAGAAAGACCAAAAAAAACAAAACAAAAACAAAACAAAAGAGCAAAAAAAAACAACAACAAAAAAAACAACAAAAAACCCCAAAAACAAAACAAAACAAAATAAATAAATAAAAATAAATAAATAAAAATAAAAGAGCATCTGAGTAGCATTGGAACAAAGAGCGGTGCCATTATTGAAATGGTATTTGTCAAAGATTAGATCTAATGGAAGACACATATGCGATCCAGGGTTGCCAAAAGTTCAAGAACCCATCTATGTCCTGTCTCAGTGCGAATGTCAACTTTTTCATCGAGTAAATGTCTTGGATCACATTAATCCAATCTTCAGGTGTAGGACAGTCCTTCAACATCCATTTTTTAGTTAGGGCTTTTTTACTTGCCAATATTAAAACAGTGAATAAGTATTTTTCTCCTCGTCTTTCCAGTGAATCCGGTAGTAAACCCAAATACAAAGTTACAAAAGAAAAGGGGACTGTTATTTTGAATATTTTCCCCAATATTGTCTGTACATTGGTCCAATATTGGTGGATAACTGGGCATGACCAAAACACATGAAAATGATTTGCAGTCTTTTCACCACACAAGCGCCAACAGTTCAACCCCTTATGAGTAAATTTGTTTTGTGCAGGTGTTCTGAAAAATCTTACCAAATTTTTCCATCCAAATTCTCTCCACTGCAGGGATGAGGTACTTTTCCATTGCTGTTTATTTAGCTTTTCCCTTATTTCCAGTTGTAAAGTGAAATTCCCCTCTTTTTCCCATCTCTCTTTTATATATGATGTGTTGTCTCCTTTTAAGTCTTGAAGACCTTGGTATATTTTAGAGATGTATCTGATCCCTGGGATCCCTTTATATGCCATTAAGAAGACCTTCAGAACACCTGACTGGGCCCTTTCCAAATCCTCCTTTTTAAGTATTTTGTTTATGTGGTGTCTAAGCTGAAAGAACCTGTAAAGGTCTTGATTTATTAGACCTTGTTTTTTCAAATCTTCAAAACTTCTTAAAATTTGCCCTTTAAAAGAATCGTAATATTTTATCAGTCCGTTCTCTTTCCACTTTTTAAATCTAGTGTCTGTTTTATTAGGAGTAAAGTCTTGATCATAGGCAATCCATTGCAGAAATCGATAGGGCTCTTTAGTTTGATTCTCTCTGACTATCTTAAACCAAATTTTTAGCGGGGTCTCTATCCACGGGTTAGTGTTATTCAAAAGTTTAGATAAGGCATTGCTCCCTATTATCGCCTGTAGGGGAGTGTCACTTGTTATTTGGCATTCCATCTTCTTCCATTGTGCAGTGTAGACTGGGTTACATATCTCTACTAAAGTTTTAATTTGTGCGGCTTTAAAATAGTCCCTGATATTTGGCAGCGCGAGCCCACCTTTGTCTTTGTTTAGCTGTAGGGTTCTATATCTGATTCTAGGTCTCTTGCCCTGTCATATGAATCTTGAGATCCTTCTGTCCAGTTCTTGCCATGTTTTTTGGGGAGGTTCTACCGGTATTGTTTGGAAAAGGTATAGAAGACATGGAAGTATATTCATTTTGACTGCTTCAATTCTTTGTGCAGTACCCAAGAATGGTATCATATTCCATCTTGCTAGATCAGATTTTATTTTTGCCACCAGTGGATCATAGTTTAGTGTTATAATTTTGTTGAGTTGTTTCGGGATATTGACCCCCAGATATTTCATAGATTCCATCTCCCAGTTAGTTTTGAGTTTGCTTAGTAAATATTGATTTGGGTCATAGTTGAATGTTAAAACTTGGGTTTTATGCATGTTTAGTTCGTACCCCGATAAATCTCCATACTCTGAAAAAACTGAGATTAGTTCTGGAAAAGAGGTGTCCGGCTGCCCCAGGTATATTAAAATGTCATCAGCAAAGAGTGCTATTTTATGTTCCTTCTGACCAAGTGTAATACCTTGAATTTTTTGATTCTGTCTTATCCATTGGCTCAGAGGTTCTATGAAGATTGCAAAGAGCAGTGGAGACAAGGGGCAGCCCTGACGACATCCTCTTTCCAGCTCAAAAGATGATGATAAATTACTGTTAATCCTTATTTTAGCTGTTGGTTTTTTATATAATGCCTGGATAGTTCTAATGAAGTTGTTATGAAAATTGAA
The DNA here is from genome assembly GCA_020510985.1 of Pholidichthys leucotaenia. Classification (NCBI taxonomy): domain Eukaryota; kingdom Metazoa; phylum Chordata; class Actinopteri; order Cichliformes; family Pholidichthyidae; genus Pholidichthys; species Pholidichthys leucotaenia. Next base: position 118,108,555 of record CM035837.1, read on the forward strand.
ACTGGATAAGATTCTATATAGGAAAGACCAGTCAAACGAATCAAATACTTTTTCAGCATCTAATCCCAATATGACTGCATTTAAGTTATATTTTTTTATATGATGAATTATGTGTAAAGTGCGTCTAATGTTGTCTTGTGTCTGTCTTTGTCTTATAAAACCTGTTTGGTCTAAATGAATTAAGTCTGTAAGTATATTTTCTAACCTTTTGGCAAGGATAGTGGTAAAAAGCTTATATTCCTGATTTAATACACTGATTGGTCTGTAGTTGGAGCATTCTAGTTTATCCTTTTCAGGTTTAGGTATGACTGCAATGACCCCTTCTCTCCAGGAGGGGGGGATTTCCCCTGTGTGGAGGACATAGTTAAATGTTTTCAGGAGGAGAGGAGATAGTTGCTGTTTAAAGGTTTTGTACCACTCTGCTGTATAGCCATCTGCTCCTGGGGATTTGTTAGCTTTAAGTTTCATAATTGCTTTTTCTAATTCTTTAGGTTGTATTTCTGACAGTAGTGTTTTATTTTGAGACTCAGTAAGTTGGGGAAGGTTTAATGTGTTTAGGAATGCTTTGGATGCGTTTTTATGTTTTTTGTGGGAGTACAAGTTCTTATAGTAGTTCTCGAAGCTTTTAAGAATATCCTGAATTCTGAATTTTATTTCCTTTGATACTGGGTCTCTGATTTTGTAGATTGCTCTCTCCGTTTGTTGTTTCCTCAATTTATAGGCTAGCAATTTTGCCGATTTGCTGCCTGCTTCATAGTATTTTTGTTTCAGAAATGTAAGTTTCTTCTGGATTTCTGTTGTGTAGATCTCATTTATTTGTTTTTTAATTTCCTTAATTTTGAGCGAGTCACTAGAATGAGTGTTGTCTTTGTGCTCTTTTTCTAGGTTCTTAAGTTCTGACTCTAATGTGGTTAGTTTTTCTCGTCTCAGTTTCTTTTGGATTGCCAGTTTTGCAATAATCTTTCCCCTTATTACAGCTTTGCATGCATCCCACAGTATTAAAGGGGATACTTCTCCATTATCATTTTCTTCCAAATATCTGAGAATATCTGATTCCAATTCATCTTTCAGTGGTCCTTTCAGGACATTTGAATTTAACCTCCAAGAAAATGTATTATTTGTGTATTTTTGGATACTTAAGTCCATATAGATCGGACTGTGGTCAGAGAGATCCATCAGTCCTATTTTACATGTTTTTACTCTTCCAATGTCTCTATTAAACATAAAAAAATAGTCAATCCTTGAGTATGATGAATGTGGCGCTGAGTAAAATGTATAATCTTTTACACTGGGGTTGAATTCCCTCCACACATCACAGATTCCCATTTCTTTTAGTAGCATCCGAGTTTTCCTACTTTGAGTGTTATTTTGATGTGGAGAATTACCTAATGCATCCCAGTATGGATTCAGTCTTAGATTGAAGTCTCCACCACATATCACTAAACCTTGGGCTTTAGTTATCATTAGGTCAAATACATTTTTATAAAATTTCCAGTTAGCCCCTGGAGGTGCATATACATTCAGCAGGGTGATATCTTCTCCCTCTAGCCGCCCAAGTACCAAACTGTATCTCCCTTCTTTATCTTTGTGTTCTGATTTTTTTTTCAAATGTAATTTTGGTTGAGATCAATGTCGCTACTCCCCTCCTCCTCCCTGACTTATATGAAGATGAAGAGATCATTTTAAACCCTTGTCTATTGAGTTTAGTGTGCTCCACGTCTGTTAGGTGGGTTTCTTGTAAAAATATTATTCCTGCTTTGTCTTTTTTCATTTTGCCTAGAATCTTGGATCTTTTAACTGGATTCAGGATCCCTTTTACATTATATGAGATTATTTTGATTACACCCTGTTTCTCCATTGTATTGTCTTATTTAGTATAACAGTGTGGTGGCCCTCTTTTATGCTACTCAGAAACTGAAAGAACATTAAGAACATAAAAAACATTAAGAACATAGTGTATAAAACTTTAAAGCAAAAAACTGACAAAAGAACTTCCTGAGCTGAGGTCTTTTTAGAGACCCTGGAAGAGCCTTGATGGAGTGTAGGCTCTGAGGGAAATTCCTCAAACTCGGTTACGTGTTGAGGGCCCTCGCTTACCCCTGTAAGTTGTCCCATGTTTTTAACGTGAATTTCAGATCCCAGTCCGAACTTGTAATGATTTTTTTTTTTTTATGCCTATACCCTATGAAATTGTGTGCACCCTCCCACCACCATCACAGCAAACGTTCACGTTAATACAGTATTTGTTAGTGTGGGGAGAACATGTGGATCATTGTCACATTTCTATTTTAACAAGTTTTTTTTTTTTTAAAGACTTATTTGTTGCTAATATTATGACTGTTCCATGAAATGTTTTACCACATGCTGATTCTGCATCTCCTTTAATGTTTGTTACCTTGTAGGAGGGGGGTTGGATGTGCAGATTGACTAAAAAAATCATTATTCCCTCCTGTAAACGGCCAGTTTTTCCTTGTAGCTCTGACGCTGGGTTTCCCGCTGCTGGCCCGTGGATTTTGAGGGTCTCTGTGTGGACCACGTTTGAGCCTTGATTCTTTCGCTCGGGTCTGCTGCGGGTTTAAACACTGTTACCGGGAGCCCTCTTCTCGCCATATCCGCGGTTGCTTCTTCCGCCGAATTGTAGAGACAAGTCTCATCGCCGTAGAAAACCCTCAGCTTCACCGGAAATGGTGTCTGGAAGTGCAGTTTTTTCTCTCGTAGTACCTTTTTAGTGTCGTTGTATTCCCGACGCTTTTTAAGGACCTCCGGGGCGTAATCGTGCTCCATGAAAACTTTTCTCTTTTGGTGCATAAATCCTTTTTTCTGCCAAGCCAGTCTTACAACCTCTTGTTTTATTTTGGAGCTGGAGAACCTCACCACCACCGATCTTGGTGGCGCTTCTGCCGCTGGCCTAGGGGCTAATGTACGGTGCGCCCTTTCTATCTTCAAGTCGGTGGACTGGGGAATATCCAACTTCTCTCTCAGTAAGGATTCCACGCATGCCGCCATTGTGGTGAAACCATCCTCGACTCCTTCTTTCAGACCATGAATTCTTATGTTGTCTCTTCTCAGTCTTCCTTCTTGGTCGGTTAGCTTAGCCTCCAGTCTTGACTGCCTTTTGTGTAGATCCAGCACGGAATCTTCCAGCCCTTTCATTCTTTTCTCTGCTTCCAAGATTCGGTCCTCGGCCTGGTCCACTCTGCTGTTTGTCCTTTTTAATTCTTCTTTGATTTCACGAAATTCGGCCCAACACTCTCGGCGAAATCGTCTTAATTCTTTAAGTACCATTTTCAAGCTAACCTTTTTGTTAGCTTCATTCAGCTCCTCGTCTTGTGAATGGAAATCCTCCGGATCAGATTCTTCGGCTGATGCGTGTCCTGGCCTGGTAAATGTCGATTTCTTCTGTTTTCCTTTAGGCATGATGACTTTGTCTTTTGATTTTCACTCTTCCAAAAATCCGTTAAATCTGATTTTCAAGGTATTTTCCTGGATTGGGTCTGGGAGCTTCAGCGTTAAGCTGCTATCACCATGGTGTCCAGACCGCAACTGGCATATTTATAAATGTAAAATATTCTCTTGTACCAAATAGCTCACTTGAAATTAATTTTAAAAATTAACTGAAATTGAACTATTAACATAGAGGAAGAATATCTGGTTTCTTTCTTTTCTAATTTTTTCTATTGTAATCCAGCAAACAGTTAATTTTGACTTTTGACTTTTTATCCATCCATCCATCCATCCATCTTCTACCGCTTTTCCGGAGGTCCGGGTCGCGGAGGCAGCAGTTCAAGTAGAGAAGCCCAGACTTCCCTCTCCCCAGCCACCTGCTCCAGCTCTTCAGAGAGGATACCAAGGCATTCCCAGACCAGCTGGGAGACATAGTCTCTCCAGTGAGTCCTGGGTCTGCCCCGGGGTCTCCTCCCAGTGGGACATACCACAAACACCTCAAGTGGGAGGCGTCCAGGAGGCATCCTAATCAGATGCCCATACCACCTCAACTGATTCCTTTCAATGTGGAGGAGCAGTGGTTCTACTCTACTCTAAGCCTCTCCCAGATGACTGAGCTCCTCACCCTATCTCTGAGGGTGAGTCCAGCAATCCTACAGAGAAAGCTCATTTCAGCCGCTTGTATCCGCGATCTCATTCTTTCGGTCATTACCCAAAGCTCGTGACCATAGGTGAGAGTAGGAACGTAGATTGACTGGTAAATCGACAGCTTTGCCTTAGAACTCAGCTCCCTCTTCACCACAACAGACCAGTACAACGTCCACATCACTGCAGATGCTGCTCCGATCCGTCTGTCAATCTATCGCTCCATTCTCCCCTCACTCGTGAATTAGACCCCAAGATACTTAAACTCCTCCACTTGGGGCAGTAGCCTGTCCCCAACCCGGAGAGGACAATCCACCTTTTTCCAGCTGAGGACCATAGACTCGGACTTGGAGGTGCTGATTCTCATCCCAGCCGCTTCACACTCAGCGGCAAACCATCCCAGCAAGAACTGTAGGTCATTGCTGGATGAAGTCAACAGGACAACATCGTCTGCAAACAACAGAGATGAGATCCTGTGGTCACCAAGCATGACATCCTCCATTCCCTGGCTGTGCCTAGAAATCCTGTCCATAAAAATTATGAACAGGATCGGTGACAAAGGGCAGCCCTGGCGGAGTCCAACTCTCACTAGGAATGAGTCCGACCGAGTGTTGACAATACGAACCAAACTCTCACAACGGTCATACAGAGACCGAATAGCTCGTAACAACAAGCCCGATATCCCATACTTCCGAAGCACCCCCCACAAAAAACCACGAGGGACGCGGTCAAATGCCTTCTCCAAGTCCACAAAACACATGTAAATCGGTTGGGCAAACTCCCACAAACCCTCGAGAATTCTCGAGAGGGTGAAGAGCTGGTCCGATGTGCCACGGCCAGGACGAAAACCACATTGCTCCTCCTGAATCCGAGGTTCGACCAACGGCCAGACTCTCCTCTCCACTACCTTGGCATAGACCTTCCCAGGGAGGCTGAGGAGTGTGATCCCTCTAAAGTTGGAGCACACCCTCCGGTCCCCTTTTTTTGAAGAGAGGAACCACCACCCCAGTTTGCAATTCCAAAGGCACTGTCCCCGACCTCCACACAATGTTGCAGAGGCGTGTCAACCATGACAGTCCTACAACATCCATGGCCTTGAGGTACTCAGGGCGACTCTCGTCTGCTCCCGGGGCCCAGCCACCAAGGAGATTTTTAACCATCTTGGCGACCTCAGCCCCTGTGATAGGCAAGTCATCCCCCTCGTCCACAAGCCCTGCTTCCTCTGTGGAAGGCATATCAGTGGGATTGAGGAGATCCTCAAAGTATTCCTTCCACCGCCCGATGATATCCCCAGTTGAAGTCAACAGCACCCCATCCGCACCATACACAGTGTGGACAGGGAGTTGCTTCCCCCTCTTGAGCCGCCGGACAGTTTGCCAGAATCTCTTCGAGGCCGACCGAAAGTCTTGTTCCATGGCCTCACCGAACTCCTCCCATACTCGGGTTTTTTCTTCAGCAATCACCTGAGCTGCACTCCGCTTGGCCTGCCAGTACACCTCAGCTGCTTCAGGAGTCCCACAAGCCAACCAAGCCTGATAGGACTCCTTCTTCAGCTTAATGGCCCCCCTCACCACTGGTGTCTACCACTTGGTTCGGGGGTTGCCACCACGAGATGCCCCGACCACCTTGTGGCCGCAGCTCTGGACCACTGCTTCAACAATAGAGGTGGAGAACATGGCCCATTCAGACTCCATATCTCTAGACTCCCTCGGAATGTGGTTGAAGTTCTTCCGGAGGTGGGAGTTGAAGACCTCCCAGACAGGGGCCTCAGCCAGACGTTCCAAGCACACCCTCACTATACGTTTGGGTCTACCAGGTCTGAATGGCATCCTCCCCTGCCATCGGATCCAACTCACCACCAAGTGGTGATCAGTTGACAGCTCTGCACCTCTCGTTACCCGAGTGTCCAAGACATATGGTCGCAGGTCTGATGACACGATAACAAAATCGATCATCAACCTGCGACCTAGGGTGTCCTGGTGCCAGGTGCACATATGGACACCCTTAATGCTTGAACATGGTGTTCATTATGGACAAACTGTGGTTAGCACAGAAGTCCAATAACTGAACACCACTCTGGTTCAGATTGGGCAGGCCATTCCTCCCAATCACTCCCCTCCAGGTTTCACTGTCATTGCCCATGTGCGCATTGAAGTCCCCCAGTAGGACAATGGAGTCTCCAAGAGGAGCACCCTCCAGCACCCCAGTCACAGACTCCAAAAAGAGTGGGTACTCCGAAACATCATTTGGTGCATAGGCACAAATGATGTTCAGGACCTGCTTCCCAACCCGAAGGCGCAGGGAAGCAACTCTTTCATCCACCGGGGAAAACTCCAATATAGAGGCAGCAAGGTGGGGGGATACAAGAATACCCACCCCTGCTCGTCGCCTCTCACCCAGGGCAACTCCAGAAAAGGCCAAGCTCCAGCCCCTCTCCTGGAGACTGGTTCCCGAACCGGAGCTGTGTGTTGAGGTGAGGCTGACTATATCTAGCCAGTATCTCTCAACCTCGTACACCAGCTCAGGCTCCTTCCCCACCAGAGAGGTGACATTCCACGTACCAAAAGCCAGTTTAGAAAGCTTGGGATCAGTCCGCCAAGGTCTTCGCCTTTGACCGCCACCCAATCCACATAGCAACATGACTGTTGTTGTGAAATGGCGCTATATAAATAAAGTTGAATTGAATTGAATTGAATAGCACCGGACCCCCATGATCCCTCCTGCAGGTGTTGAGCCCACTGGAGGGCAGACCCATGTAACTCCTTCGGGCTGAGCCCGGCTGGGTCCCATGGGTGGAAACCCGGCCACCAGATGTTAGCCATCGAGCACCTCCCCCAGGCCTGGCTCCAGAGTGGGCCCCTGGTAACCCCATGCTGGGCAGGGTACAATGAATCCTTGATCTAGAATTTATCATGCGAGTCAGTTGGATCGTTCTTAGTCTGGCCCTTCACCCAGGACCAGTTTGTCTTGGGTGATCCTATCAGAGGCAAATTGCCTCAGACAACATAGCTCCTGGGATCACTAGGGCACGCAAACCCCCACCACGATAAGGTGATGATCCATGAGGGGCTTTTGACTTTTGACTTTTTATGTATATATAATTTGAATTGTATGAGATGGTGTAACAGGCCAAATTAACCCCCGCCCAGATTAAACCCAAGTATACCCCAGGGGATAAACTGGCCTAGGCCAGACTATACCCCAGGGTGTAAAACAGCCTAGGCCAGACTATACCCCTCCTGTCCAGAATATACCCCTCTTTGTTAGGCTTCTTCCAAAATGGCTGCCGGGGTGCAGACACACAGTTTGGCAAGTCCTGTGTGTTTGCTTAAAAAGTCATCTAAAGAGCAAATTGGACCATGGATTGTGATATCAATGTACTCCTCTGTTGTTTGGATAATTCTCTTTCTTCTGCTAAGTTCAACCTGTCCAAGAAAAAGGGACACTCTAACCTTGTATCCAGCCAGATGGAGTCAGCACATGCTATTCACAAGGGTATTGGACTATGGCCATGCCAGGCCACCTCCATGTGAGCAGGAACAGGCTGTTACAGGCAAACCACTCCTGGGTGTTTTTAATATCTTGCTGATACTTCTTTTGGCTGGTGATGTTGAATTAAACCCTGGGCCAGTGCCAGCTGGGCCTCCACCTTTGCTAGCTGGGTCTCCACCTCTGCTATCTGGGCTTTTACCATTGCTACCTGGGCCAACACCATCGTTAGCTGTGCCTCCACCTCTGCTAGCTGGGCTAACATCATTGCAAGCTGGGTTTCTACCTCTGCTGGCTGGGCCTCCACCTCTGCCAGCTGGATCTCCACCTCTGCTAGCTGGATCTCCACCTTTGCCAACTGGGCTTCCAACTTTGCTAGCTGGGCCTCCACCTCTGCTAGCTGGATCTCCATCTCTGCCAACTGGGCTTCCAACTTTGCTAGCTGGATCTCCACCTCTGCTAGCTGGATTGCCTCCTCTGCTAGCTGGATCGCCTCCTCTGCTAGCTGGATCTCCATCTCTGCCAAATGGGCTTCCACCTCTGCTAGCTGGGCCTCCACCTCTGCTAGCTGGATCTCCACCTCTGCTAGCTGGATCTCTACCTTTGCCAGCTGGGCTTCCAACTTTGCTAGCTGGGTTTGGACCTGGGCTAACAACACAGCCAGCTGGACAGCCAGCTGGCATCCAAGCCAAAACAAAGTGGGTTACGTGGTCTGAAGGCGATCCTCGCCAGGGCCGACATAGGTGGCTGACGCCGGTCCCCCTCCACCCAGACGAGTGGGGAGACAGTTGTCCATCGCCGCTTCCCTTGCCGTGTGGACTGCACCCTAACCCAACGCCGGAGGAGAAGTGGACAGACCGCCTGGACCCTGAGACCTTCCTGGACTTCCGTGCCTTCATGGACGGACCGGAATCTGACCTGCCGGCCCAGGTGGGCGTCACGTGACCGGGAGAGGTGGCTGAGGCCAATCCTGTTGTACACAGTGGACGCGAACAGTGTGACGTCACCATCGCCGAGTCGTTTTGGATTAATAAATGCACGTTCCATCACTAATAAATCCTTCTCCTTGAGTGAACTACTCACAAACAGAGACTTGAATGTACTGTTTGTCACAGAGACATGGCAGAAGAATAGGGAGTTCATCCATTTAAATGAACTGTGCCCTCCTGGATGCTCTGCTGTGGGTCAGCCCCGCCCCCATCGCCGTGGTGGGGGCCTTGCTGCCGTGTACCAAGACAAGTACATATGCAGAATGATGAAGTCTGACAGTTATCCTTCATTTGAGTTACTAACACTAAAAGTGGGTTCCTCCAGTGTGTTTTACTGTTTTTTAATCTATCGTCCCCCCGGCCCTGTTGGGCCTTTCTTAAATGATTTTAGTGAATTTTTAGCATCAATAATAAAATTGGAGAAGGTTTTAATTCTTGGCGATTTTAACCTGCACGTTGATGATGGGCGGTGCGGTGGCGCAGTGGTTAGCACTGTGCCAGCACAGCAACTCACCCTTGGCCATGGGATCCCTGGTTCGATCCCAGCCCCTGACCAACAGTGATCTGTGTGGAGTTTGAATGTTCTCCCCGTATCTGCGTGGGTTTACTCCGGGATTTCTCCGGTTTCCTCCCACAGGCCAAAAACATGCAGGTTAGGTTAATTGGAGACTCTAAAGTGGCCCTAGGTGTGAATGTGTGTGTGAATGGTTAAGGGATAGCGCCGTACCGTGGCTGCTTCATCCATCCGGGTGGATGCCCTCAATTTCCCCTCTGGGGATCAATAAAGTATACAAAATAAAAAAAAATCAAAATCAAATGATGCCTCTTTTAGCCCAGCAGTTGAGTTTTTATCTGTGACTGACAGTTTTAATTTAACACAGCATGTTTCTGGCCTCACCCACAGAAAGGGACATACAGTGGACCTATTTTTTTCATTGGGCTTGTATCCCTCTAATGTGTGTGTTGAGGATGTCCACCTAAGTGACCACTGTGCTGTGTTTTTTGACTTATGTGTACCTCTTGAGCCAAAGCCTGCACCTATAAGGGCCAAGAGGAGAATTATTACAGAATCCTCTGCTCAGGAATTTTGTACTCTGTTTGATCCTTGTCTTTTTAATGAATGTTCTGATGTTGATGGCTTTATGCAGGGTTTTGCCACACATTGCAGCTCTATTTTAGACAAGGTGGCACCCTTGAAATGTAGTGCCTCTCGGAAGTGGCCCTGCCTCTGGATCAACAAAAATATTTTAAACTTTAGGAGAACATGTCGCCAAACCGAGCGCCTTTGGAAATTACTCAGCTTGAGGTTCATAGACTACACCTCAAGGATTTGATAAATTCCTTAAATAATATGATTAAGGAGGCAAGATCCAGCTACTTTCAACATCTCATAGCCACTAATAAGAAAAAATCCCGAAGTGCTCTTTGACACAATACATTCTCTTGTGTCCCCCGCTGCCCCCACCACCCCAGTGCTCTGTAAAGCTGATAGCAACAGCTTCCTGAACTTCTTTACAGACAAGATTAGGGATATAAAAAACAATATCCCACCATCTTCTGGCTCTATGACCAGAATTGACCCTCCCCCTCAAACATGGTCCTCCTTCGACATGGTGTCAATGGAGGATGTCTCAGCACTTTTAGCTAAAATGAGACCCTCCTCAAACTCAGTAGACATCCTTCCTCCGAAGCTTGTTGTGAATGTGTTTGATACAATTGGACCATGGGTCACCAAAATTTTTAACTTGTCACTCTCAACTGGTCAGTTCCCCAGCTTTTTCAAACATGCCATAATTTAGCCAAAACTGAAGAAAACTAACTTGGACCCCACCGATCTCAAAAACTATAGGCCCATATCTAAGCTTCCTTTCCTAGCCAAACTTCTTGAGAAAGTGGTGTCCAAACAGCTCACTGCCTTTCTGGAGACAAGTTTAATCTATGACATGTTTCAGTCTGGGTTCAGACAACGCCACTTGACTGAAACTGCCTTAGAAAGAGTGGCTGGTGATATCATGATGTCGGCTGATACCGGGAAATCTACGGTCCTGGTCCTGCTGGATCTTTCCTCGGCCTTTGACACAGTGGACCACACCATTATGATAAACAGACTGAGGGACCTGGTGGGGATGACAGGTCCTGTTCTGAAGTGGTTCTCCTCCTACTTGACTGGTAGAAGCTTCAGTGTATTTTCTAATAACATCCGGTCCAACTCAGCCAATTTGCAGTATGGTGTGCCCCAAGGTTCTGTCCTGGGGCCACTACTGTTCCTACTGTACATTCTCCCCCTTGGCCGCATCATACAGCGGTATACAGTGGGGTAAAAAAGTATTTAGTCAGCCACCAATTGTGCAAGTTCTCCCACTTAAAAGATGAGAGAGGTCTCCAATTTTCATCATAGGTATACCTCAGCTATGAGAGACAAAATAAGAAAAAAAAAATCCAGAAAATCACATTGAAGGATTTTTAATGAATTAATTGGTAAATTCCTCGGTAAAATAAGTATTTGGTCAATAACAAAAGTTCATCTCAATACTTTGTTATATACCCTTTGTTGGCAATGACAGAGGTCAAACGTTTTCTGTAAGTTTTCACAAGGTTTTCACACACTGTTGCTGGTATTTTGGCCCATTCCTCCATGCAGATCTCCTCTAGAGCAGTGATGTTTTGGGGCTGTCGCTGGGCAACACAGACTTTCAACTCCCTCCAAAGATTTTCTATGGGGTTGAGATCTGGAGACTGGCTAAGCCACTCCAGGACCTTGAAATGCTTCTTACGAAGCCACTCTTTCATTGCCTGGGTGGTGTGTTTGGGATCATTGTCATGCTGAAAGACCCAGCCACGTTTCATCTTCAATGCCCTTGCTGGTGGAAGGAGGTTTTCACTCCAAATCTCACGATACATGGCCCCATTCATTCTTTCCTTTACACGGATCAGTCGTCCTGGTCCCTTTGCACAAAAACAGCCCCAAAGTATGATGTTTCCACCCCCATGCTTCACAGTAGGTATGGTGTTCTTTCTCCTCCAAACACGACAAGTTGAGTTTTTACCAAAAAGTTCTATTTTGGTTTCATCTGACCATATAACATTCTCCCAATCCTCTTCTGGATCATCCAAATGCTCTCTAGCAAACTTCAGACGGGCCTGGACATGTACTGGCTTAAGCAGGGGGACACGTCTAGCACTGCAGGATTTGAGTCCCTGGCGGCGTAGTGTGTTTCTGATGTAGCCTTTGTTACTTTGGTCCCAGCTCTCTGTAGGTCATTCACTAGGTCCCCCCATGTGGTTCTGGGATTTTTGCTCACCGTTCTCGTGATAATTTTGACCCCACGGGGTGAGATCTTGCGTGGAGCCCCAGATCGAGGGAGATTATCAGTGGTCTTGTATGTCTTCCATTTTCTAATAATTGCTCCCACAGTTGATTTCTTCACACCAAGCAGCTTACCTATTGCAGATTCTGTCTTCCCAGCCTGCTGCAGGTCTGCAATTTTGTTTCTGGTGTCCTTTGACAGCTCTTTGGTCTTGGCCATAGTGGAGTTTGGAATCTGACTGTTTGAGGTTGTGGACAGGTGTCTTTTATACTGATAATGAGATCAAACAGGTGCCATTAATACAGGTAACGAGTGGACGACAGAGGAGCCTCTTAAAGAAGAGGTTACAGGTCTGTGAGAGCCAGAAATCTTGCTTGTTTGTAAGTGACCAAATACTTATTTTACTGAGGAATTTACCAATTAATTCATTAAAAATCCTTCAATGTGATTTTCTGGATTTTTTTTTCTCATTTTGTCTCTCATAGTTGAGGTATGCCTATGATGAAAATTGGAGACCTCTCTCATCTTTTAAATGGGAGAACTTGCACAATTGGTGGCTGACTAAATACTTTTTTGCCCCACTGTAATAACATTTCTTATCATCTCTTTGCAGACGACATCCAGATATACTGCTCGTTCAACAAGTCTGAGCTTCATATACTCATCTCCTTAACAAACTGCCTGTCCCACATAAAGCAGTGGCTTAATGACAACAGCCTCCAGCTAAACTTTGGCAAAACGGAGACTTTGATCATTGCCCCAGACAGCAACATATCAGGCATAAAACAATACCTTGGTAACTTGGGCAGTACAGTTAAAACAAAGCTGAGAAACTTGGGTGTCATCTTTGATAAGGCCATGTCATTGGAACATTACACCAAACAACTGATAAAAAACTGTCACTTTCAACTGCGAAATATCTCCATGCTCAGGACCATGGTTTCACACAAAGAGCTGGAGATGATCATTCACGCATTTGTCTCCTCACGTCTGGACTACTGTAACAGCCTTTTCACCTGTTTGAACAAGAAGGAACTGGCCCGTCTGCAGCTTGTTCAAAACTCTGCTGCGAGGCTCCTGACACGTGCAAACAGGAGAGACCACATTACACCTGTCCTTAGATCACTCCATTGGCTCCCTGTTCTGTATCGTGTCCACTTTAAGATCCTGGTGCTCACTTTCCGAGCAATTCACGGTCAGGCCCCCGCATATATGGCTGCTCTGATTCAGCCCTACAGCTCGACCCGCAGCCTGAGATCCTCAGGACAGCACTTGCTCATGGTTCCCCACACCCACTTTGCTACCAGAGGTAACAGGTCTTTTAACGCAGTAGCACCACGTTTGTGGAATGACCTCCTTCTGTACCTTCGAGCCATGGACAGTGTTGTGAGTTTTAAAACCCACCTGAAAACTTTCTTGTTTAAACAGGCATTTTAATCCAAGATTGACTGAAGGCTGTTACCCCCTGACTGCATAGTGTAATTTTTGTTTCTTAGTTTTATCTTAATCGTATTTTAACTGTATCTTAACTGTATTATTGTATTTCAATTGTATTTTATTGCATTTTAATTTGTATTTTAGTTGTATTTTTTTTTTCCACAATATCTTTATTGAACCTTTTTTTTTTTTTTTTTTAACAAACATGATACAAACAATCAAACACTAACACTAAAGTACTACAAAAAAAAAAATGCACTAAAAACACCAACAACCACCAACAAAATCAAGTCTTCAACAATGCTCCTCTGTTTAGTCTAGACAATCCAATACATAAGTATACATATTATGTTCACCAGTTTGGAATTTACAAGGTCCACACACATCATTCACCTTCTTCTTCAAGAGTTATGTTTAAATTTTTTACATAATCAATAAAAGGTCTCCATATATTCTCAAACACAATTTCCTTTGATTTTAGTATATATGTTATTCTTTCTAATGGAAGGTTTGTTAACATCTGTCTTAACCACTGAGTCACATCTGGTCTATGAGTCTTTTTCCATAATAGTGCAATACATTTTTTGGCATTAAGCAAACTGAGGTCTATGAATGTTCTTTCACTTTTATTAAAATTATGCTTTTCTGGGTACAGACCCAACAAAAACAGTTTAGGATTCAATATGATTTGTTTTGAGATTATTTTTTCAATTGTTACCCTCACCTCTTCCCAAAACATTCTTATTAATCTACATTCCCATAAACAATGAAATAGGGTTCCTTTACTTTCCATGCATTTTGTGCATGTATCTGGTATATTTTTGTTATATCTATTTAACTCCTCCGGTGTAACATACATCCGCATTAACCATTTGAAATGTATCAATTTAAGGCGTGCATTTATTGATTTGGTTTGAGCTTCTGTACAAGCCAATTCCCATTGTTCCTCTGAAATTTCAATTTGCAGATCTTCTTTCCAGTAGTTTAATCTTTTCAGTGAATTTTCACTTGAAGATAGTGTCAGTGAGTTATAAAACTCTGAAATAATACCCTTTCTTTTACTATCTTTCATCATCATTTTTTCCAAGGATGAATAAATAGGTCGAGTGAGAGCTTTATTTTGATTTGATCGAATAAAGTTTCTAAGTTGAAGATATTTAAAAAAATGTGTTCTATTGAGATTAAATTTGATCCTCAGCTCTTCAAAAGACATTATGTTGTCTGCACATGGCAAATATAAATCCTGAATCTTTTGTATCCCTTTTAAATTCCATACTTTAAATACAGCGTCCGCTCTCCCTGGTTTAAAATATTGATTACCCCATATTGGACTAAATTGTGACAATAACTGTGGTTCTTTTAAATAGTTTTTAGCTTCACACCATATTTTGATCATATGCTTTACAAATGGATTTTTAACTTGTTTTTGTAATTTTTTTGCCGAATCTGAGTATATGAATATGGGAAGAGGTAAAGGTAAATTGTATGATTCCATTTCAGTCCAGTGAGGGAGATCATTTGATGAAAAATAATATGTCATAGACCTCAGTTGTGCCGACCAATAATACAACATAAAATTTGGACATTTCAGACCTCCACGATCAAATGGTAAATATAATAAAGACAAACGTAATCTAGCCCTCCTGTTGTTCCATATAAATTCCACTAACTTTTTTTTTATTCTTGAGAATAGATCTAAAGGTGGTGATAAGGGAATGTATTGAAATAAATAAAGTATTTTAGGTAAAATATTACTTTTAAGTATATTGATTCTCCCGATCATCGACATTGGTAGTGACATCCATCTCTGAGTTAACTCATTGATATCTGACATTAAGGCTTCATAGTTGACACTGGCGACTGATTCTAGCTTAGGCATAATTTGGATTCCTAAATATTTAAACTGATTTACAACATTGAATTGATTTACCTCAGGGGCTGGGTAATTTCTCTGGGTCTCATTTAGCATTAATATTGAAGATTTAGTTTTATTTATTTTATATCCTGATATTTCCCCAAAATTCTTTATTAAATTCAACAAGGTTGGAATTGATTTTTTTAGATTCGACATAAACAAAATTATGTCATCGGCATACAGGGAGATTTTATGTTCTGTTGGTCCAACTTTAATTCCATATATTTGTGAATGTAAACGTATATCGCTAAAGGTTCAATTGCCATAGTAAACAGTAAAGGTGAAAGTGGACAGCCTTGTCGACATCCTCTATTGATTTTTATTGGTTTTGAAATATTGTTATTTGTTAGGATTTCTGCTGTAGCATTATTGTATATTATTTGAACCCATTTTATGAAATTATTTCCAAGTCCAAACCTTTGTAGGACTTCAAAAAGAAAGGGCCATTCAACTCTATCAAAGGCCTTTTCGGCGTCCAATGATAGGAGAGCTGTATCCGGTGCTTCTTTATTAAAATAAATAATATTAAATAGTCTTCTTACATTATGGAAGCCTTGTCTACCCTTTATAAAGCCATTCTGATCTCGATTAATAATATTTGGTAAAATTTCTTGTATTCGTCTTGCTAAAATTTTACAGATTATCTTAAGGTCGGCGTTTAATAGGCTTATTGGTCTCATATTTTCACATTTATTAGAGGGCTTACCTGGTTTTGGCAGCAGTATAATTAAGGCATTATTTATGTATGATGGTAAATTATTATTTTGAAATGCTTCTAAAACCATTTCCAAAAAAGGTTTTATTAATTTATTCTTAAATTTTTTATAAAGGTCAACTGGAAGACCATCTGGTCCTGCACTTTTTCCTGATTTCCTGATTTCATATTATCAATGGCTAGCCCAACTTCTTCTTGACTAATTTTAGACTCCAATATCTCCCTGTTTTCATTTGGAATACACGGTATAGATAGTTCGTTCAAAAACCCATTTAGTTTTGTTAAATCAGGTTCATTTTTGGTATCATATAATTTTTCATAGTAATCTCTAAAGGCTCTATTAATTTCTAAAGGATCTATAACTACCTGTCCATTACTTATAATACTGGTAATTGGTGTTTTAATTTCCAATTGTTTAATCTGCCATGCTAATAATTTTCCTGATTTTTCACCTTGTTCATAAAAAGATTGTTTCAATCTTAGAAGACTCGAGGCAGCTCTATTCGCTGCTTTTTTGTCGTATTCAGCTCTCAAAATCAGTAATTCATTCTCCAACCTTGGGTCACTTCCTGCATACACTTTTTCCTGAAGATTTTTTATTTTATGTTCCAATTTAGCTCTCTCCTCTCGAGTCTTCTTAGATTTTGATCCTGTATAACTAATAATATGTCCCCTAATAAAAGCTTTGAAAGCCTCCCACTTTACACATGCTGATGTTTGTGTAGTATTGATGTCAAAGAACTCGTCTATCTGTTTTTCTATATACTTGACAAATTCCTCATCCTGAAGCCATTTATGCTGAAATTGCCATCTACCTGATTCCTTTGTCAATTTTTTATCTACATATATTAGACAACAGGGTGCATGATCAGAGATCACGATGTTATCATAAAAGCAGTTTTGAATCTTGGATCTTAATTCTGTGGAAATCAAAAAATAATCAATACGTGAGAATGTCTTGTAGGTACTGGAATAACAAGAATAGGCTTTAACTTGTGGTTTCATTTCTCTCCATATATCTAACAATCTCAATTCTTTCATAAAATGATTAATAGTCATCCTACATCCAATGTGCGTACAATCCAGTCCTGTTGATCTATCCACACCTGGATTCAATGTACAATTAAAATCCCCTGCTATTATATGTTGCCCTGTAAGTGATGATAAGATGAGAAATAAATTAGCAAAGAACTTCTGATCATCTATATTGGGACCATATAAATTCACAAGATTTATATTTTCTAATAGCAAAGAACCTTGAATGATTACATATCTTCCAAATTTGTCTCCAATTACATTTTTCACTTGAAAAGGAACTGATTTATGTATGAGAGTCATAACTCCCCTGGCTCGGGATGAAAATGAAGAGGTGAATACACTTCCCTGCCATCTACTCCTAATTCTTTTAACATCCTCCTCTATCAGATGAGTTTCTTGTAAAAACACAATTCTTGAACCCATGTCCTTTATTTTATTCATAACTTGTTTAAGTTTTTTTAAATTTTGTAGACCTCTGCAATTCCATGAAGTTAAATTAAGGTTAACACTTTGGTCCATGATCAATAGAGAGTTTGGGATTACCTTGCAGTGTAAACATGCTCATACAGAGAAGCAAAAACATGAGTGGTTGAACATTCATCCTACAAACTACACACAAACAAATTTCCCCTTCCCACACTTGTGGCAAACCCCCCAAAATCAAAAGAAAAATTCTGTCTCCCGATATAGCCATCGACCGTTCCACACCCACGGGGAACAGCCTAAGCCACTCCTTCTTCATCCTCCCAATCACCCTAACTCTACTGCTTTTAATGACGTAACATTAACTCTCCTCTGTAGTTTTCCAACTTAACTCCAAAATTTTTAACAACTTTGTACATCATAGTTTTTTTTTTTTTTGTTTGTTTTGTTTTTGTTTTGTTTTTTTAATATATAATACAATCTATATTTTGTAAACTTACTATTTACTTCAAGTCAGTCAGATGCCTGTGCAAATGCTTAATTATTCTACCTTATATTTTGTTCATGCTTAGCTCCCACCAGTCTCTTCTTCTTCTTTGATCTTCTTGATGAACTCCTGCGCCTCCTCTGGGGTCTTGAAGATGTGGGTTCTGCCCTCATACGTGGTCAGCAGTCTCGCAGGATAGATTACACCATGACGAATCCCAAGGTTGCGCAGCTCCTTACGTACGGGATCAAACTGCTTCCTCAATTGCTGGATTCCTGTGGCCAAATCTGGGTAGAACCGCACCTGCTGGTCCTGGTGTTTAATCTCTCCTTTAGCACGTGCAGCGTTGAAGATCTTCATCCTGTCTCTGTTGCTAAGAAACTTCATAATTAAGGTCCTCGGCGGTCCCTTATCTCTCCGTGGGCCAATACGATGTGCTTTTTCCAGAACCACTGCTGATTGCAACTCCTCGCTGCCCAGCACCTCCGGAATCCACTTTTCCAGAAAGGAACATACGTCCCGACCTTCTGATTCCTCTGGAAGACCCACCAGCCTCAAATTATTCTGTCTCGACCGAGATTCCAAATCCAAAATATTATCTTCCAGAGATTTATTTTTTTTTTCCAAAGTGCGCACCTTTAATTGAAGACGGGTGACGTCATCTTCAGCACTAGCGAGACGGAGCTCCATCTGCGCCGTTCGTTCTACACAGTCACCCAATTCCTTTCTTATTCCTTCCAGCGCTGTCATAATCCCATCAAATCTAGAGGAAAAGTCCGCTCTCATTGAACTCATGGCAGCCATCAGCGCATCTGCGCCATTCCCCGCAGAAATCGCACCGCCGCCAGCTTCCTCCGCCATATATGGAGCCTTGTTTGCTGCGTCACAGACCTGAAAGTCCGTTAATTTGGACTGTTTCGGCGGCTCGCTTTTTCCTTTTCCTGGTTTTCCAGCCTTAGGCTTCGCCGACATATCCTCGCCCAAATGCTGGGATACGTTCTGTCCCAAATGAGAGAGTTATTTGCCGATTTTTTTCTCCAGGAGCAGAGCAGAGCGAGACACGTCCGTCCTACGTGGCAGCCATAACCGGCATTTTAGTTGTATTTTAATTTGTTCTGTTTGTGTTGCATTGTGAAGCACTTTGTGACTTTATATGTCTGTGAAAAGTGCTATATAAATAAAGCTTACTTACTTACTTGTAAAGAGGTTTTGATTATATTTACAACACAACATGTCACTACGTTACATTACCTTACATTATCAGCTGATCTGATCACCTTTTTTCATTTTATAAACTGACATGTATATCGAAATAAATGACAAGCCTGCCCATCCCACTTTTATGCACAGGTAAATATTTTTCTACTATATTATTGTAACAATCAACTATTACCTTAGTCCTGAGGGTGCTGCTGTAGAAATGATTATGGTGGCAACTTCCATTAACCAACAGGACGCAGAGAGTAAGGGTCAATGGCACATTGTCTGACCTAAAGTGCTCTTCTACTGGCTCTCCTCAGGGGTGTGTGTTGTCACCACTACTCTTCATCCTGTACACAAGCATGTGTCGGAGCAGACATGACAACAGACACATTATAAAGTATGCTGATGACTCAGTCATTGTCAGTCTCCTCCAGGATGGTGAGAGTGGCCACGGCCCAGTAGTTGATGACTTTGTTCACTGGTGTGAGGATTCCTACCTGCAGCTGAATACAACAAAAACGAAAGATATGATTATTGACTTTAGGAGGAAAACTCCCAGGCACAAAGTCACCATACTAAAAGGCCAGACCACCGGATGTGTACAATCGTACAAATATCTTGGGACGATTATTGATAGTAAATTAAACTTTGAAGTGAACTGTGAAAGGGTGTGCAAAAAGGGTCAGCAAAATTTGCATTGTTTGAGGAAACTGGCACGCTTCCAAATTGACCGAACCATATTGATTATGTTTTATCGGGCTTTTATTGAATCTACGTCAAACAGGTTAATTTTGTCTTCTTTTAATTATTTATCCTTTTTTTTTTTTTCCCTTTGAAAGACAAAAGTAAAATAGAAAGATGTCTTTACCTTCTTTACATGTTTCAACTGCACTGCAGCCTTCATCAGAAGAGTCAGCTGATTGCTGCCAGGTGACATTTATCAGCTGATTTTCGTAGGCGGGGCCAGCTCAGCAGATCTGTCAGATCCACCGAGCCGGCCCCGCCTCCCGCCGTCAGATGGTCTCTGGAGAATGTGGTCCCAGGTGTGAGAAAGCATAAAGGCCCCCTCATCTCGGTTCATGGTGTCTTTTCCCCGCTTTCTGATCTCTATTGCCTCCTTGATCCAACGTTTGTGTCTGTTGCTCTCCGATCCAATAATTTTTGTGTTGTCCCAGTCCATGATGTGATTATTTCTTTTGCAGTGGTCCGATATAGCTGATTTTAATGTTTCTTGTTCTGCTTTTTCTTTTTGTGATCTTGTGAGTCGTCCTTGCGTTTCCTTCTCACATTCCTTTTGGTGTTCTTTTTTTCTTGTGGTGAATAATCTTCCGGTTTCTCCAATGTAGGTTTTGTTGCATGATCTGCATGATATTTCATATAATACATTGCATTTATTGTCTTGTTCTATTCTGTCCTTGGGGTGTACTAATAACTGTCTTAATTTTTTGTGTGGTTTGACTGCTGTGTTTATTTTGTATTTTTTCATGATCCTTTGAATTGGTTCCGTGATCCCTCGTATGTATGGTATAGTTATGGTGTCCTTGTTTTTGATTTCAGCTTTTGTTCTATGTCTTGTGTCCTGTTTATTTTCTTTGTTTTTGACTTGCTGTTTCCCTTTGTTTATGGCCCATACTGGATATTGGCAGCGTATAAGTGCATGTTTTATGTGGTTTTCCTCTTCCTGTCTGTCTTCTTGTTCCGTGATGATGGTGGCTCGTTCATATAATGTCCTGACGACTGATAGCTTGTGTGCTGTGGGGTGTTCCGATGTCCAAAGTAGGTATTGATCTGTGTGGGTTGGTTTCCTGTAGACTGTGATTTTTATGCTGCCGTCCTCGTTGTGGTGGATTTTCATGTCCAGAAAGGCTATGGTGCCATTTTCCTCCTCTTCGTGTGTGAATTTTATGTTCCCCGTACTGTCTGTACTGTTCAGATGGTCAGTGAGTTCTTGTGTATGTCCTTTCCTTATTTTTTCCAGAATGTCATCTACGTATCTCTTCCAAAGGGTGGGTTTGCATATTGTGGGTGCTGTGTTGATGGCTTTATTTTCCAGATCCTCCATAAAAAAAACTGCTCATGATGGCTGATAGTGGGTCTCCCATTGCAAATCCTTCTTTTTGTTTGTAGATTTTTCCTCTGAATTGAAAATAAGTGGATTTTGCAACAAACTGTAGTAATTTGGATATGTCATGGACTGTCAGGTTGGTGCGTCTTTTTAGGGTACTGTCCTTGTTGAGGCGTTCTTGCACTATATGTAGTGTGACGTCAATAGGAGTCTTTGTGAATAAAGAGATGACGTCATGTGAGATGAGGATCTCGTCTGATTCTATTTTTATGTCTTTGAGTTCTTGTGCCAGCTCTTTTGAATTTTTACAGTGAAAGTCTGATAGTCCAAGGAGGGGTTTGATGATTTCAGCTAGGGCTTTTGATAAGTTGTATGTGACTGATCCAATGCTGTCTATTATTGGCCGCAGTGGGATATCCTTTTTATGTATTTTCGGTGTTCCATAAATCCGAGGGGTGATGCTGGCTGTGGGGATCAGGTGATCATATGCGTCCTTTGTGATTTTATTGCTTTCTAATAGAGGTTTTAGAAGGGCTTTGAGCATTTTTTTCTTTTCTTCTGTCGGGTTTGTTTTAATGATTTCATATGTGTTACTGTCTGCCAACATGGTTTCCATCTGTTTTTCGTATGTTTCCATGTCCAAAATTACTGTTGTTCTGCCTTTATCTGCTGGGAGTATTGTGATCGTTTTATCTGTCTTGAGTGAGTTTAATGCTTTTTCTTCTTTTCTTGTAACGTTGCTTTGTGGTAATTTGGCCGTTTTGAGGATTCCTGCGACTGCGTTCCGGAGTGCTGCTTTTTCTCCTTGGTCCTGGATTTTTTCGCATGCCAGTTCTGTTGCGAGGATGTATTCTTCATGGGGGATTCTGGCTGGTGTGATGGCGAAGTTCAGTCCTCTGTTCAGCACTGTTTTCTCCGTGTCCGTGAGTGTGCGTTGTGATAGGTTTTTGACCCACTTATCGTTCTTTTCCGTGTGTGTTTGTCTTCGTCCGTTCTTTCTTTCTGTGAGTTTTTTTAATTTTTTCAATTGGCGGTTTTTCGTTGTAATGAATTCTTGTTCGTGTGCGTGTTTCAGTTGTGCTTTTATCTGCTCCTGCGTTTTCTGGTCCGTCGGGTAGCGTTGCTTAAACATGTCCGTTTCCTCTTTGATTTGGTTGTTTATTTTGTCTACTTTATTTGCCGTTATTCTTATACGTTCTTTTATAAGGTCTTTCCGTGCTTTGTTGATGATTTTTTCTGCGTTCTTGGTCGGGATTGGATTCCTTATATTGAGGCTTTGGGGTGTGACCTCCTCATCTCTGCAACGGAGGTTGAATCGTAGGTGGTTTCTGAAGCGTGCCCGTGTTTTCTCCAATTTCTCCAGCCGGCGGAAGTCTTTAATGCAAACTTGTCCATAACTTCCACGTAATACGTCAAACAGGTTCATTTTGTCTTCTTTTAATTATTTATCCTTTTTTTTTTTCCTTTGAAAGACAAAAGTAAAATAGAAAGATGTCTTTACCTTCTTTACATGTTTCAACTGCACTGCAGCCTTCATCAGAAGAGTCAGCTGATTGCTGCCAGGTGACATTTATCAGTTGATTTTCGTAGGCGATACGAAATCATTAAAACAAACCCGACAGAAGAAAAGAAAAAAATGCTCAAAGCCCTTCTAAAACCTCTATTAGAAAGCAATAAAATCACAAAGGACGCATATGATCACCTGATCCCCACAGCCAGTATCACCCCTCGGATTTATGGAACACCGAAAATACATAAAAAAGATATCCCACTGCGGCCAATAATAGACAGCATTGGATCAGTCACATACAACTTATCAAAAGCCCTAGCTGAAATCATCAAACCCCTCCTTGGACTATCAGACTTTCACTGTAAAAATTCAAAAGAGCTGGCACAAGAACTCAAAGACATAAAAATAGAACCAGACGAGATCCTCATCTCACATGACGTCATCTCTTTATTCACAAAGACTCCTATTGACGTCACACTACATATAGTGCAAGAACGCCTCAACAAGGACAGTACCCTAAAAAGACGCACCAACCTGACAGTCCATGACATATCCAAATTACTACAGTTTGTTGCAAAATCCACTTATTTTCAATTCAGAGGAAAAATCTACAAACAAAAAGAAGGATTTGCAATGGGAGACCCACTATCAGCCATCATGAGCAGTTTTTTTTATGGAGGATCTGGAAAATAAAGCCATCAACACAGCACCCACAATATGCAAACCCACCCTTTGGAAGAGATACGTAGATGACATTCTGGAAAAAATAAGGAAAGGACATACACAAGAACTCACTGACCATCTGAACAGTACAGACAGTACGGGGAACATAAAATTCGAAGAGGAGGAAAATGGCACCATAGCCTTTCTGGACATGAAAATCCACCACAACGAGGACGGCAGCATAAAAATCACAGTCTACAGGAAACCAACCCACACAGATCAATACCTACTTTGGACATCGGAACACCCCACAGCACACAAGCTATCAGTCGTCAGGACATTATATGAACGAGCCACCATCATCACGGAACAAGAAGACAGACAGGAAGAGGAAAACCACATAAAACATGCACTTATACGCTGCCAATATCCAGTATGGGCCATAAACAAAGGGAAACAGCAAGTCAAAAACAAAGAAAATAAACAGGACACAAGACATAGAACAAAAGCTGAAATCAAAAACAAGGACACCATAACTATACCATACATACGAGGGATCACGGAACCAATTCAAAGGATCATGAAAAAATACAAAATAAACACAGCAGTCAAACCACACAAAAAATTAAGACAGTTATCAGTACACCCCAAGGACAGAATAGAACAAGACAATAAATGCAATGTATTATATGAAATATCATGCAACAAAACCTACATTGGAGAAACCGGAAGATTATTCACCACAAGAAAAAAAGAACACCAAAAGGAATGTGAGAAGGAAACGCAAGGACGACTCACAAGATCACAAAAAGAAAAAGCAGAACAAGAAACATTAAAATCAGCTATATCGGACCACTGCAAAAGAAATAATCACATCATGGACTGGGACAACACAAAAATTATTGGATCGGAGAGCAACAGACACAAACGTTGGATCAAGGAGGCAATAGAGATCAGAAAGCGGGGAAAAGACACCATGAACCGAGATGAGGGGGCCTTTATGCTTTCTCACACCTGGGACCACATTCTCCAGAGACCATCTGACGGCGGGAGGCGGGGCCGGCTCGGTGGATCTGACAGATCTGCTGAGCTGGCCCCGCCTACGAAAATCAGCTGATAAATGTCACCTGGCAGCAATCAGCTGACTCTTCTGATGAAGGCTGCAGTGCAGTTGAAACATGTAAAGAAGGTAAAGACATCTTTCTATTTTACTTTTGTCTTTCAAAGGAGAAAAAAAAAAAAAAAAAAAAAAAAAAAGGATAAATTTTATTGAATCTGTTTTATCCTTTTCTTTAATGTCATGGTTTGGTCAGATAAAACTGAAACAGAGGAAATCCTTGGATCAGGTAGTTAGATGGTCCAGTCGTTTGCTTGGTGAGTCACAGCTGAGCCTGACATCCCTGTACACCAGACAAGTACAGAGGATGGCTGACTTGATTTTAAATGATGACTCCCACCCTTTGCACTGCAACTTTCAGCTTCTTCCCTCCAGACGGAGGTTTGCTGTCCCAAAAAGCAAAACCCAGCGCTACAGAAACAGCTTTATCCCTGCTGCTGTCAAAGAGTTGAACAAGCTATAAAATATATTGTACATATTTTATATTTACTTATTTTGTATGATGTGTGCCTGTGTTTGTGTCTATGTTGAATGTAATTAGTGGCTTGTAAATATGGATGTCACCAGACTGCAAAACAAATCTACCTACGGGTACAAATAAAGTAACCTGAACCTGAACTTCCGGTTTCGGCTGAAGTAGTGTTAAATCAGTCAGCAAGAGTGGAGTAGTGGGGCATTTAAAATAACGTTTTTAGACTTCCGGTCTGGACGCCATGGTGATAGCAACTTAACGCTGAACCTCCCAGACCCAATCCAAGGAAAACATCTTCAAAATCAGACTTAACAGATTTTTGGAAGAATAAAAATCAAAAGACAAAAACACCACGCCTAACCAAAAACAGAAGAAACTGACATTCCCCAGGTCAGGACGCGCAGCGGCCGCAGAATCTGAACTGGAGGACCTCCGTTCAGGAGACGAGGAGCTGGACCTAGCTTTTTTTTTTTTATTATTGAATGTAGGGCTTGTACCTCCTGTATTAGGTCTAATATTTTGTCCTGCTGGCTAGTCACTTTGGCCAATTCTTCTAACACAAAGTTCAGAGTTTTTTTAATTTCTTCCATTTCCTCTTTTTTGGGTGGCATTTTACTGACCTGTGGATAGAAATAAGCAGAGAATCCAGCTAGGCCTCAACTAGCTCGGTCGCTACTGGACCCGCCGCTCCTGCGCAGCTTCTCTGCCGAGTGACGCTGCTCAGCTCCGCAGATCACCGCTGTCTATCGCCGGCGCCTGCCTCCGTCTACCTGGCCAGTTATGTTGTGCACCGCCGGCGCAGCCGGAATCCACCGATCACAGCCACTCGTCGCCGTCTGGCTAGGCGGCTCCTCCGCTGGGCCCCGTCCCCGTCAGTTATGTCGCACTCCGCCGGCGCAGCTCTAATCCACCGATCACCTCCGCCGATCGGTGGCCGATCACCGTCGCTCGCTGTCGTCCGGCTGGGTGGCTTCTCCTCTAGGCCCCGTCACCGACCGCCGTCAGTCTGGTAGTTCCTCGGCTGGGCCTCGCAATTGGGCACCGATTCAGGCCACTGTCCTGCTGGATCCAGGTGGCCCCCGTCTCTCACCAACGCCGCGCCCGAGCTCCCAATCGCCGCCTCGGTTGGTTTGTCCGGTAAACCCTCACCGGGGACTGAGCCGCCTCGGTTGGTTCCTCCGGTAAGCCCTTACCGGGAACTGAGCCGCTTCGTGTCTAGCTAGGAGCTAGGAGCCACATCATTTCTCACGGCTGGCTAACCACTAGCTAACAAAAAGATTAGCTTGAAATCGCTATTTGATGAATTACGACGATTTCGGGCCGAATTTCATGAATTCAGAGAGGAACTAAAAAGGACGAATAGCAGAATGGACCAGGCCGAAAACCGAATCTTGGAAGCTGAAGAAAGAGTAAAAGTGCTTGAAGATTCTATGCTGGATTTACACAGAAAACAGTCAAGGCTGGAGGCTAAGCTAACCGACCAAGAAGGAAGACAGAGACGAGATAACATCAGAATTCACGGTCTGAAAGAAGGAGCTGAAGATAGTTTCAACACAGTGGCGGAATGCGTGGAATCCTTATTGAGAGAGAAGTTGGATATTCCACAAACCACCGATTTGAAGATAGAAAAGGCCCATCGTACATTAGCCGCAAAGCCAGCGGCAGAAGCGCCCCCGCGTTCGGTGGTGGTAAGATTCTCCGATTTCAAAATAAAACAAGAGGTTGTAAGACGGGCTTGGCAGAAAAAAGGATTTATGCATCAAGAGAGAAAAGTCTTCGTGGAGCACAATTACGCCCCTGAGGTTCTTAAAAAGCGACGGGAATATAACGACGCCAAAAAGGTTCTACGGGAACAGAATCTACGCTTTCAGACGCCATTTCCGGCGAAGTTAAGGGTCTTTTACGGTGAAGAGTCATGTCTCTATAATTCAGCGGAAGAAGCAACAATTGACATGGCGAGAAGAGGGCTCCCGGTAACGGTGTTTAAACCCGCAGCGAATCTGAGCGAGAAGATCAGAGCTCAAACGTGGTCCACTCAGAGACCTTCAAAATCCACGGGCCAGCAGTGGGAAACCCAGCCCCAGAGCTACAAAGATAAGCTTTCCAGTTCCAGGAAGGAATAGCGACCTTTTTGTTTTTTTTTCTTTTCAGTCATTCTGCACTTCACATCCCCCCTCCTACAAGGTAACAAACATTAAAGGAGATGCAGAATCAGCATGTGGTAAAACCTTTCATGGAGCAGTTATAGCATTAGAAACAAATGTCTTCTTAATTTAAAGGGAAAAAAAAAAAAATCTTGTTAAAATAGAAATGTAACAATGACCCACATGTTCTCTCCACACTAACAAATACTTTATTAGAGTGAATGTTTGCTGTGATGGGGGTGGGAGGGTGCACACAATCTCATAGGGTATAGGCATAAAAAAAAAAAAATCATTACAAATTCGGATTGGGATCTGAAATTCACGTTAAAAACATGGGACAACTTACAGGGGTAAGAGAGGGCCCTCAACACTTAACAGAGTTTGAGGAATTTCCCTCAGAGCCTACACTCCATCAGGGCTCTTACAGGGTCTTTAAAGAGACCCCAGCTCAGGAAGTTTTTTTGACAGTTTTTTGTTTTAAAGTTTCGTACACTATGTTCTTAATGTTTTTTATGTTCTTAATGTTCTTTCAGTTTCTGAGTAGCAAAAAAGAGGGCTACCACACTGTTATACTAAATAAGAAAATACAATGGAGAAACAGGGTGTAACCAAAATAGCCTCATATAATGTAAAAGGGATCCTGAATCCAGTTAAAAGATCCAAGATTCTACGCAAAATGAAAAAAGACAAAGCAGAAATAATATTTTTACAAGAAACCCACCTAACAGACGTGGAACACACTAAACTCAATAGACAAGGGTTTAAAATGATCTCTTCATCTTCATATAAATCAGGGAGGAGGAGGGGAGTAGCGACATTGATATCAACCAAAATTACATTTGAAAAAAAATCAGAACACAAAGATAAAGAAGGGAGGTATAGTTTGGTAATTGGGCGGCTAGAGGGAGAAGATATCACCCTGCTGAATGTATATGCACCACCAGGGGCTAAATGGAAATTTTATAAAAATGTATTCGACCTAATGATAACTAAAGCCCAAGGTTTAGTGATATGTGGTGGAGACTTCAATCTAAGACTGAATCCATACTGGGATGCAACAGGTAATTCTTCACATCAAAATAACACTCAAAATAGGAAAACTCAGATGCTACTAAAAGAAATGGGAATCTGTGACGTATGGAGGGAATTCAACCCCAATGTAAAAGATTATACTTTTTATTCAACACCACATTCATCTTACTCAAGGATTGATTACTTTTTTATGTTTAATAGAGACATTGGAAGAGTAAAAACATGTAAAATAGGACTGATGGATCTCTCTGACCACAGTCCGATCTATATGGACTTAAACATCCAAAAATACACAAATAATACATTTTCCTGGAGGTTGAATTCAAATGTCCTGAAAGGATCATTGAAAGATGAATTGGAATCAGATATTCTCAGATATTTTGAAGAAAACGATAATGGAGAAGTATCCCCTTTAATACTGTGGGATGCGTGCAAAGCTGTAATAAGGGGAAAAATTATTGCAAAACTGGCAAACCAAAAGAAACTGAGACAAGAAAAACTAATCACACTAGAGTCAGAACTCAAGAACCTAGAAAAAGAACACAAAGACAACACTCATTCTAATGGCTCGCTCAAGATTAAAGAAATTAAAAATCAAATAAATGAGATCTACACAATAGAAATCCAGAAGAAACTTACATTTCTGAAACAAAAATACTATGAAGCAGGCAGTAAATTGGCAAAATTACTAGCCTATAAATTGAGGAAACAACAAACAGAAAGAGCAATCTATAAAATCAGAGACCCAGTATCAAAGGAAATAAAATTCAGGATTCAGGATATTTTTAAAAGCTTCGAGAATTACTACAAGAACTTATACTCCCACAAAAAACATAAAAACGCATCCGAGACATTCCTAAACACATTAAACCTTCCCCAACTTACGGAATCACAAAATAAAACACTACTTTCAGAAATACAACCTAAAGAATTGGAAAAAGCAATTATGAAACTTAAAGCTAACAAATCCCCAGGAGCAGATGGGTATACAGCAGAATGGTACAAAACCTTTAAACAGAAACTATCTCCTCTCCTCCTGAAAACATTTAACTATGTCCTCCACACAGGGGAACTCCCCCCCTCCTGGAGAGAAGGGGTCATTGCAGTTATACCTAAACCTGAAAAGGATAAACTAGAATGCTCCAACTACAGACCGATCAGTGTATTAAATCAGGACTATAAGCTTTTTACCATTATCCTTGCCAAAAGGTTAGAAAACATACTGACAGACTTAATTCACTTAGACCAAACAGGTTTTATAAGACAAAGACAGACACAAGACAACATTCAACGCACTTTACACATAATTCATCATATAAAAAAATATAACTTAAATGCAGTCATATTGGGATTAGATGCTGAAAAAGCATTCGATTCGGTTGACTGGTCTTTCCTATACAGAATCTTATCCAGTTTCAATTTTCATAACAACTTCATTAGAACTATACAGGCATTATATAAAAAACCAACAGCTAAAATAAGGATTAATGGTAATTTATCATCATCTTTTGAGCTGGAAAGAGGATGTCGTCAAGGCTGCCCCCTGTCTCCACTGCTCTTTGCAATCTTCATAGAACCTCTGAGCCAATGGATAAGACAAAATCAAGAAATTCAAGGTATTACACTTGGTCAGAAGGAACATAAAATAGCACTCTTTGCTGATGACATTTTAATATACCTAGGGCAGCCAGACACTTCTTTACCAGAACTAATCTCAGTTTTTTCAGACTATGGAGATTTATCGGGGTACAAATTAAACATGCATAAAACCCAAGTTTTAACATTCAACTATGACCCAAATCATTATTCACTAAGTGAACTCAAAACTAACTGGGAGTTGGAATCTATGAAATATCTGGGGGTCAATATCCCGAAACAACTCGACAAAATTATAACACTAAACTATGATCCACTGGTGACAAAAATAAAATCTGATCTAGCAAGATGGAATATGATACCATTTTTAGGTACTGCACAAAGAATTGAAGCAGTCAAAATGAATATACTTCCACGTCTTCTATACCTTTTCCAAACAATACCGGTAGAACCTCCCAGAAAAACATGGCAGGAGCTGGACAGAAGGATCTCAAGATTCATATGGCAGGGCAAGAGACCTAGAATCAGATATAGAACCCTACAGCTAAACAAAGACAAAGGTGGGCTCGCGCTGCCAAATATCAGGGACTATTTTATAGCTGCACAAATTAAAACTTTAGTAGAGATATGTAACCCAGTCTATACTGCACAATGGAAGGAGATGGAATGCCAAATAACAAGTGACATCCCCCTACAGGCGATAATAGGGAACAATGCCTTACCTAAACTCTTGAATAACACTAACCCGTGGATAGAGACCCCGCTAAAAATTTGGTTTAAGATAGTCAGAGAGAATCAAGCTAAAGAGCCCTATCGATTTCTGCAATGGATTGCCTATGATCAAGACTTTACCCCCAATAAAACAGACACTAGATTTAAAGAGTGGAAAGAGAAAGGGCTGATAAAATATTACAATTTTTTTAAGGGGCAAACTTTAAGAAGTTTTGAAGATTTGAAAAAACAAGGTCTAATAAATCAAGATCTTTACAGGTTCTTTCAGCTTAGACACCACATAAACAATATACTTAAAAAGGAGGATTTGGAAAGGGCCCAGTCAGGTGTTCTGAAGGTCTTCTTAATGGCATATAAAGGGATCCCAGGGATCAGATACATTTCTAAAATATACCAAGGTCTTCAAGACTTAAAAGGAGACAACACATCATATATAAAAGAGAGATGGGAAAAAGAGGGGAATTTCACTTTACAATTGGAAATATGGGAAAAGCTAAATAAACAGCAATGGAAAAGTACCTCATCCCTGCAGTGGAGAGAATTTGGATGGAAAAACTTGGTAAGATTTTTCAGAACACCTGCACAAAACAAATTTACCCATAAGGGGTTGAACTGTTGGCGCTTGTGTGGTGAAAAGACTGCAAATCATTTTCATGTGTTTTGGTCATGCCCAGTTATCCACCAATATTGGACCAATGTACAGACAATATTGGGGAAAATATTCAAAATAACAGTTCCCTTTTCTTTTGTAACTTTGTATTTGGGTTTACTACCGGACTCACTGGAAAGACGAGGAGATAAATACTTATTCAATGTTTTAATATTGGCAAGTAAAAAAGCCCTAACTAAAAAATGGATGCTGAAGGACTGTCCTACACCTGAAGATTGGATTAACGTGATTCAAGACATTTACTTGATGGAAAAGTTGACATTCGCACTGAGACAGGACATGGATGGGTTCATGAACTTTTGGCAACCCTGGATCGCATATGTGTCTTCCATTAGATCTAATCTTTGACAAATACCATTTCAATAATGGTCCCGCTCTTTGTTCCAATGCTACTCAGATGCTCTTTTACTTTTAATTACTTAATTTTTTGTTTGTTTGTTTTTTGCTGTTCTGTTTGTTTGTTTATTCGTTTTTTTTAAAAATTTAATTCTCTTTAATTTCACTTTTTCTTTCACTTTCAAAAAAAAAAGGGGGTGTTGTAATAACTATCCTACCAATGTTGTCAAATAGCAAAAAATAAGGGAACGTGTGATGAAAATGTAAACAATGCAATGCTGTAATGACCCGTATACCCTTTACAAAAACT
This sequence comes from Pholidichthys leucotaenia, assembly GCA_020510985.1. Taxonomy (NCBI): domain Eukaryota; kingdom Metazoa; phylum Chordata; class Actinopteri; order Cichliformes; family Pholidichthyidae; genus Pholidichthys; species Pholidichthys leucotaenia. The sequence goes on from CM035837.1 coordinate 118,140,295, forward strand.
TAAATTTAAAAAAAAATAGCGTTTTTAAAAGTTTTTCAAATTCATTTTAATGTATAGTCCACATACATGTTTTGCACTAAAGTGGCAGCTAATTTCAGTACTTGCAGTTTTTGTATTTTGTGAATGTTTTGGCATAGTTCTGGTACTTGTTGCTGGTGTTCGTGCTTGTGCCATAGACTGTATATAAATGGAGGCTTCTCACTGGCAATGTCTAGATCATGCACTGAAAACTAAAGGACTGTTGGTGTGATCGGTGGTAGAGACACAGGACAGACACAAGAGCACACCAGGTATGTTTTCACTTGTATGAATGTCACAGATCTGATGTTTATGCATCATATATGTCACCAGATGTAAGGCTGCATGAAGAAAATAATAAATAAAAAATAGTAACAGTTTGCTTCCTAAGGCTTAATGATTTAAGAAGGATAGCAAATAGTTTTAGGGTTTTTGGGGTTTTTTTTGCATTCGTTGCACTGCCTTGGAACGACATGCACCTGATATTAGCAGCTTCAGCATGCTTTAATTTTTAAATTATCACAAAATATAGATCAGTAAAATTTTGAACAATTGTCAGAAAATGTCTGTACGTGTTAAGTTAAATAGCATTCAGGGCATGACAGCAGCATGAGCATTTTGGGGTAAAACAAACAGATGCAGCTGTCTGTTTTACCCCGACATTAAAACACCCAAACATTAAAACACCCAAGTACGATGTTGTGGTTCTTTGTGGCTCTGACTAGATTCTACGTCTGCTCTAAGGTAAATTTGATTATGTCCAACATATTCTAACAAAATGCATCTAACTTTATTGCGGTGGAGACATTGATACATTTCAGAGCTTTTATTTGTTTACAGCGTTAGCATTTTAGCAGCGGAGCTAACTAATGGAGCTAATGTCTGCAAGGCCACTTTTTAAGGTCATCTTCCCATCCCTAGATAGTCATGGGAAGCGGTACGGTTATATTACTGTTTTTGAGGTGCAAAAGGCTGTGTTCCTGCATTTGTTGATGCCAAAGTCATTGTTTTTTAACAAAGAAAAGTGTCCCGTTTCTGTGACAACCACACGTTCTAAACTAGTACCGGGAGTTGTGCCCATAATTCATGCAAGGCATCATGGGGGCTAGGAATAAGATGGATTACCAAAAAAAAAATAAAAAATAAAAAAACTGGTTACAAATGATTTCAAATGCACAAGCAATTATGGTGTTAAGATTGTGATGTAATTCAACTTAAAAGACAAAAAATAATGGTTACACATTAAATTATTTCTTCACAGGTTTACCGGTGCATAAAATTGTTCTCATCAACAACTAAATATAATTTCTCAGCACATTACACTCAGTCTCTTATCATGTGCATATGCCGACTCCAAACATGAACAACAACAAAAAAACAATAGTCCGTAGCAATGTCCCCACAAATATTCACCGGCAAAAAAAAAAAATTAAAAAGAGTCCAGATACTCCACCAAAAATAACTAGAAGTTAATGTCTTTAAAATGACGGAAAAGGATCCTGAGCTCAGAAAAAATTACAGTTCGTAAAGGAAGACAAAAAAAGGCTAAATATGGCTAAAAAAAAAAAAGTGCTGTTAATACCGCAGATTGTCATCTTCTTCCGCTTAATCCTTTTCGGGTCGCGGGGGGGGCTGGCACCTATCCCAGCATCTTTGGGCGACAGGCAGGGTACACCCTGGACAGATCGCCAGTCCATCGCAGGGCCAACACAGAGAGACAGACAACCATTCACTCTCACAGTCATACCTAAGGACAATTTAGAATCCCCAGTTTGATGCCAATTAACCTAACTTGCATGTTTTTGGCATGTGGGAGGAAACCGGAGAAATCCCGGAGTAAATCCACGCAGACACGGGGAGAACATGCAAACTCCACAGAGATCACTGTTGGTCAGGGGCTGGGATCGAACCCAGGATCCCCCGGCCAAGGGTTGTCACAGCTGCCATTCACACACCATTCTAGAAAGGCTGTTGTTTGGAACTATTTGGAGCTCCATGAACCACATGACCGGGCAGCGGCAAGATCAAAGAGTGTCGCAACTCTCATATTATACGGCGCTGGTTTGATATACACAGTTATATTGCGTGCTCAGTTACAACCTAACCTTTCTGGAGCATAAGCCTGTCTATCTTACCCTTTGTTTATTTGTATTGATTGTTAATAAGATGTCTAACCAATCAGAACAATGGGTGGTGGGGGAGTAATTAGTACACCTACCTGTTATAGTAGGTTTTATTGTGGTATGCAGTGTGATGACGTCACCTTCCGGCTGCGTCATCACACCAGCATGTGTAAGGGAACGTCCACCATTTGGGGCTGTCTTGCCCGACTCCACTGCAGACTCCACTCCACTCCACTAGACATATATTTTATTGTGTTCAGTTCTCTAATAAAGCCCAGTTCCTCCGTCCTTGTCCGTCTCTTTCATGCCAGGTTTGTGGACATAACATTTGGTGACTAAGGATTAAACCATGGAGGCGTGCGTAACACCACTACTGCCGTTCCTTGAGTACCCAGGAGAACCAGCAGTCCTGTGGCCACGTTGGCTGGACGCGTTTGAGACGTACATTGCAGTGTTGGATCTGGGTAAACTCGACAAAGTAAGGAAACGAGCACTTCTTGATCGCAAACTCAGCGTAGAGGGTCAGAGAATTTTCTGCACGTTAGGGGAGACAGAGTCATATACAGATGGTGTCGAACTTCTTGCTAGCTGCTTTGCCAAACATACACGTAGCACGAGGCTGTGGGTTGAGATGCTAATGGCGCCAAATGACAGGACGCTAGCTAGCACGGTGAGCACAGAGAGTGATCACAGCACTGTGGGTGAGCTTGACGCAGAGAGCAGTGACCAGACTCATCTCCATTTTTCCCTCAGTCGGAGTCGGAGCTGCAGGAGGGGGAGCACGAGCATGATGAGAGCCCTGAAGCACAGCAGCAGCAGCCGGACACAGACACAATGCACGACGCGGCACTGCAGAGCACTTCAGACAGCAAAGAGGAGGAACTGAACTGCTTCTGTTTCCTCGCTCAACAGGCTACGGAGGTTACGACCGAGTTGATGGGTGAGGAGTCTGCTTCAACGAGCGACACCGGAGAGGCTCCAGACACCTTCCGTACCCACAACGAGCCGCAGCACGAAGGAGATCCCAGGCTGGGCAAGCTCTCAGAACCACCAGGAGCACAACAACTACGCATGAAAACAAGTCAGGCGCCGCTCCATGTCATGGACTGGGTTCAGGTTCGTGCCGGCAGGAGGCCAGGATGGCGTCTGACCAGGCTGCAGCCAGCGAAACAACGGGCACCGCTGAGGATCGTGACAGAGCTGAGGACAGCGTACTCTCAGCTGACAGAGGGTTTGGTTTGGTGCGTGAACCAACTATGGTATGTCTGGGTGGCGGCTCCAGACGGTGAGGCTCTGCGGGAGTCGGCTACCTCATTGTGGGACCTAAGCCCCAGTGTCATGAAGATTGGCCCTGGGGGGGCCAACAGCTCCGGCGAGGCGGGTGCCACGGGCCCGCTTCAAAGCTCCAGTGGCACATCCGCCACGGGGCTGCCACAGGACACCCCCGGTTGACCCACCCTTACCATGGGAGACTGTTAAAAAGAAGAGGAGGACTGTTTAGGTAAAAGCACGGCGGGACCAGCACTAAGTGGCAGAATGCTCCACTTAGCCATGCTGGGCTTTGTGATAGTCCACCCACATGCCTTAGTTTTCGTTGCTGTTTTGTGTGTTTACTGTTCTTATTATTTTAGTGTGTTTATTTGGGGTTTCCTGTGTACCAAATTGGGGAGGGTTTAATTGAATGTGTTTTGTGTTTTTGTAAAAGGGGGGAATGTTATAGTGGGTTTTATTGTGGTATGCGGTGTGATGATGTCACCTTCTGGCTGCGTCATCACACCATAAGGGAGCATCCCCCATTAGGGGCTCTCTTGCCCGGACGACTCCACTGCGAACCTCATATATTGTATTGTGTTCAGTTCTCTAATAAAGCCCAGTTCCAATGCACGCCATGAGTTGCGTGAGCACTGAGCAGACGACAGATGATAAGCTGATGTTCAGCACACATACAGTAGCATTGTCACAAGCTACTAGAACACGAAGTCTTTTCTGACAGTGGATGCTGAGTCTACTGAGGAGTAAATGGACTTTCTAGACCTGTACAGAAGGTAAAAGACCTGTTCTGTTAATTGTGACAGTGCTTCCCCTGGCTTAAAGACCTTGGTGTGGTAGTAACATATTTTTCTGGGCGATGGGGATGGGGGGGGAGGGGGAGGGGGCAGAAAACACATGACACTATTGTAACCGGAATATGTTAATTTTATACTATTTATTTCTTTTAATTAATTTTCTACTGTAACTTTGCATATGAAACTTAACATTTGAAGTATTGTACAACCAAGGCCCAATCTTGGAATATTGGGCCAGTTGAGGTCCCACCCAGACATCCTGTATTTGGACTTTTTACCGGTGTCATCCTTCTCTCCTTCCTCTGCTCTCACCTCTCCTGGACCCTCTGCCTGAACACTTTCCTCTCTTTGGCTCATCTTGTCTGTCTTATCTTTCCTTCTCTGAGCCCTGTCTAATTCAGGTTCTCTCTCCATCTATGGTGGTATACCAACAGGTTAGAAAATACCAAGTGTCATGTTTTGTCCTGCAGGATTTTTTTTGTCATGGTTTACATAAATGACAAAAATAGGTGTATTTTTTTTTTGTATTTTTATTCTAGTGTTTCTTTTTTCCTTTGAGAAAGAATAGGAAAGTAATATAATTTACTCATGCATACTTAAATTATATGATCAGAAGTGGGTATAGTAGCCAGAAATTCTACTCATGTAAAAGCAGTGCTATGAAATTAATAATTAAAAGTAGACAACCAAAAATTTAGTTGAGTTAAGGGTACAAAGACCACCCACTTAAAAACTTGAGTAATGACTTCAGTCTTGAAGGTTTGAGGTTTTCTCCAAAATTTATAACAGTTTTCTTATAGTTTTCCACTTTTCTCTTATCTAAATTTGCAACCATTTTCTTCATTTGTAATTTTCTCTTGTAAAATTATGATTTTTCTTGTATATTTGAGACTTTATTATAAACTTGTGGATTATTTTAGAGCAAATTTTTGTCAATTTTTTTTAAATTACTGGGTTTTTTTTATAAATTTGAAACTAATTGTGGTAAAATTATGACCTTTTTTTTTTTCCTAATTTACATTCTTCACCATAATTTTGCAGAGCTAGAACAAAACAATAATTTAACTGATTTCACAGAAAAAATATTAATAAAATTATATTTAATAAAATAAATTAACTTAAATTACCAAAGATTCCATTATTTCTGTTATAATATTTCTATATATTTACAGTTTTTTAGAACTCTCCTCACCAACCAGACAGCAGGAAAAACCTCCCTTATTTTGAAATCCAAACGGTGGAACGTTTAGTTTGTCTGAATGTCATGACTCAGAGCTAGAAGCTCAGTTGCAAGGCAGCTAACACCAGAGAAAGACACTCAGACATGGAGTAAAAGTTTAAACACAATTTTACTGAAAACCCAGCAAGTGTAGAGAAAGTGGCACACGCCAAAGGAGCACACAGCCTGTAGGGGAAGAGAGATAAGAGCTGGTTAGAATGAGGAGTAAACTGGAGATAGTGAATTACAAAACTGGAGATAAAACTGGAGATAGTAAAACATCTACGGACTGTGATGGTATTGACATGCTCTTAGTCAAAACTATTATTGAATGCTTAGTGAAACCACTGACGTTCCAAGGTTGTCATAGCCAGGAGCGGCACTGGGGTTAAGCTCCCAGTGCTCATAAAATGCTCCTTATGGCGTGCGTCTCTTAAAGCCTCATACAACTAAGTCCAACTCCTAGCCTGCCCGTGTGGTTTAGTCTCTAAGCCCGGCAGACTGCTTTTACTAATAGGAGAAGGGGCGAGGGCGGATCTCTGGCGCCTTAAAACCAGATGCTTTGGGTAGATGGTGGCTCGTCAACCTGGGAAGGTAGCCCATCTAGGGGAAGGTAAACCCTGATTTCAAACCTCTGCTGCCTTGTGGCACACCCAGTCATGGGAAAGGCTTTGGGAGTCAACCCTGAGGAAAAATCCGGAGTCGGAACCCCTAAGGCAGTTCTCTGTTGTGCTCAACATCGTTCTGGCAGCTTCTGCGATGGCGCTGGTGCCAAACTGTAGCAGCCCTGCTGTTCCTTTGGATTCATCAGTGATGTGGAGAGGGGGGACATGCTGCATGGGCAACATCTTGTCCTCCATATCTTCCTGCCCAGGCTTGAATCCTACCAACGCCCAACGCTGGAAGGTAGAACACCGGATCACTGGAGAGGACACTCCAGCTTCGCCTTTGGCATAGACAAAACACGGGGAATGACAGTTACCGGTTATAAGCCACCGCTCAATTGGCGTAGAGCGCGGCACCAGGGGTTGTTCCCGACAGTGGGAGGGATCATCAGATCTCACTGGACAGCTACCGCCCGCCTCAAGCTGGGCAGCCCCCAGCCAATAAGGTGTTGTCCCGCCACAGCTTGCTTTCCTCATTGGGTGCATGGGGATGAGGAGAAGTCCGAACAGCAGGCTGAGAATCTTCGCACCAGGCAAGACAAAAAAACAAAAGAGACCAACTCTAAAACTGGGAACTTGGAACGTCCGCACTATGATAATAATAATAATAATAATGCATCGGTTTTATATAGCGCTTTATCATATATACTCAAAGACGCTTTACAATTAGGTACATTATTCATTCACTCCAGACAGACAATGGTAGTGGCAAGCTACTTCTGCAGCCACAGCTGCCCTGGGGCAGGCTGACGGAAACGTGGCAGCCAATCTGCGCCAACGGCCTTTCCGGCCACCACCGAACATTTTATACATTTATACACATTCATACCCAGTGTTATGGGCACTGGTCTCTATGGGCATGATGACAGGACTCGCTACTAACCTACTAACCATCAACGACACCAGGAAGACTGCCATCATCAATAATGAGCTGAAGAGACTGGGAGTGGATATCGCCACTCTCCAGGAAACATGGTTGGCTGACGCAGACACACTGAGAGAGAAGGACTACACGTTCTACTGGCAGGGAAAGGGCCGTGACGAACACAGGGAACACGGAGTGGGCTTCGCAGTGAAGAACACCTTGCTGAAGATGGTGGAACTGGGCAGCAATGGCTCTGCACGACTCCTCACCCTCCGCCTCAACACCACTCAAGGCCCAGTCACCCTTGTCAGTGTGTATGCCCCAACACTGACAGCCACACCAGAGGCAAAAGACAAGTTCTATGAGAATCTCGCAACAACTGTCAGGATCATCCCCAACTCTGAACAGCTCATTCTCCTTGGAGACTTCAATGCCAGAGGGGGTGCTGACCACGACTCCTGGCCCTCCTGTCTTGGACCATTTGGCGTGGGCAGAATGAACGACGACGGACAGCAGCTGCTTGAGTTCTGCACATATCACGATCTGTGCATCACAAACTCGTTCTTCAAGACCAAGCCCCAACACAAGGTTTCCTGGCGACATCCGCGCTCAAAGCACTGGCACCAGCTGGACTTGATCCTAACCACGCGCACCTCACTGAAGAACGTGCTAATCACCCGTTCGTTCCAGAGTGCAGATTGCGACACAGACCATTCGTTGGTGTGTTGCAAGGTCAAGCTGCAGCTGAAGAAATTCCATTGTGCTAGTCAGCCTGGAAAGGCACGGATTGACACCATCAAGATGGCCCAACCAGAACTTGTTGAGCAGTTTGCCTCCACCTTTGAGAAGGAACTTGGTGTACCACAAGAAGGAGAATCTGCAAAGCAGAAGTGGGAAGAGCTGCGAAACACCATCCACCGCACAGCCTTGGCTACCTTTGGGAGGAAGACCTCGAAGTCACAGGACTGGTTTGATGCCAAGTTGACCGAGATGACCCCCGCCATTGAAGCCAAACGCTCAGCACTTGCTGAGTACAAGAAGTACCCAAACAAGAAGAATCTCCAGATTCTCAGGGCTGCGAGAAGCAAAGTTCAGCAGACTGCTCGGCGCTGTGCCAACGAGTACTGGACTCAGCTCAGCCAAGACATTCAAACCGCTGCCATAACAGGGAACATCCGTGGTATGTACGATGGCATCAAGAAAGCACTTGGTCCGGCTCAGAGCAAGACGGCCCCCCTCAAATCCTCCACTGGGGAGATGATCACAGAAAAGAACAAGCAGATGGAGAGATGGGTGGAACACTACTCCGACCTCTACTCCAGACAGAACACCGTGACACCGTCAGCCCTTGATGCTATCGACTGCCTGCCATCCATGGATGAACTTGACGCCGAGCCAACCATTGACGAACTCAGCAAGGCCATTGATAGCTTGGTCGCTGGCAAGGCACCCGGCAACGACGGCATACCCCCCAACCTGATCAAGCACTGCAAGACCCCCCTACTGCTGCCATTGTATGACATCCTCTGCCAGTGCTGGAAGAAAGGTGCCATACCACAGGACATGAGGGACGCCAAGATCATCACCCTCTACAAAAACAAAGGGGAGAGAAGCGACTGCAACAACTACAGGAGCATCTCCCTCCTCAGCGTTGTTGGCAAAGTCTACGCACGAGTTGTTCTTGTTCATCTACAGAAGCTTGCCGAACGTGTCTACCCCGAGTCTCAGTGTGGCTTCCGCGCTGAGCGATCGACGGTAGACATGATATTCTCCATCCGCCAACTCCAGGAGAAATGCAGAGAATAGAACATGCCCCTGTACGTCGCCTTCATCGACCTCACCAAAGCGTTCGATCTGGTCAGCAGAGAGGGCCTTTTCAAGATCCTGCCAAAGATAGGATGCCCACCAAAGTTGCAAAGCCTCATCGAATCGTTTCACACCAACATACAGGGGATAGTGCAGCACGACTGCAATGTCTCAGAGCCATTCAACATACGCAGCGGAGTGAAACAGGGCTGTGTACTTGCGCCAACCCTCTTTGGGATTTTCTTTGCTATGCTCCTGAGGCATGCCTTCAGCACAGCAACAGAGGGAATCTACCTGCACACAAGATCTGACGGCAGGCTTTTCAACCCCGCCCGCCTGAAAGCCAGAACCAAAGTACGCGAGGCTCTAATCAGAGACATGCTGTTCGCAGATGATGCTGCAGTCGCAACCCACACACAGCAGGAGCTTCAGACCCTGATGGACTGCTTCTCCCAGGCATGCAAGGACTTCGGGCTTACCATCAGCCTGAAGAAGACTAACGTCTTGGCGCAAGGCACGGAAGCACCACCAACCATCACCATCGACGACTACGAGCTGGAGGTCGTGAATCAGTTCACGTACCTGGGGTCCACGATCAGCAACAACCTCTCCCTTGATACAGAGATCGACAAAGAGGATTGGAAAATCAGCCTTCACACTCGCTCGCCTCACCACACGAGTGTGGGAGAATCCCAAACTCTCTGTCAAGACGAAGATGGCAGTGTACAACGCCTGCGTCATCAGCACACTGCTCTATGGGAGTGAGACGTGGACAACATACGTCCAGCAGGAAAAGAGACTGAACTCCATCCACATGCGCTGCATTTGCCACATCCTGGCAGGACAAAGTGCCCAACACAGAAGTCCTGTCCCGCGCCGGCCTTCCCTCCATGTTCACTCTACTCAGGCAGCGCAGGCTCCGCTGGCTAGGCCACGTTCACCGTATGGAGGATGACAGAATCCCCAAAGACGTCCTCTACGGAGAACTGGCGACTGGCAGGAGAGACATTGGTCGCCCACAACTGCGCTTTACAGACGCCTGCAAGAGAGACATGAAGGCCCTGGAGATCAACACAGAGCGCTGGGAGGACCTTGCAACGGACCGCTCCAAATGGAGAGGCACCCTGACCAGACAGCTCAAGGCGGGTGAAGAGAGACTGACTGCTGCAGCAGATGAAAAAAGGACCCGCAGGAAGAATCGCCACAGACCCAGCAGCAAGGAGACCACCCACAAGTGCGACCTGTGTGACAGGGACTGCCATTCTTGCATCGGCCTGCTCAGCCACAGGCAGTGCTGTTCCAGCAGAGTAGACGTTTAGGATTCACTTCCATGGTCATTATAGACCGACGGAGGCCGACGAGTGAAACCACTGACGTACTATATCTGTAACCTGTCTCTCCAAACAGGTATATTTCCCAATGCAATGAAAATAGCTAAAGTAATTCCGATATACAAGACGGGTGACAGAGGGGAATTCTCAAACTATAGACCAATTTCACTATTGCCGCAATTTTCCAAGATACTTGAAAAAATATTCTATGAGAGAATTGACAACTTCATACTGAAGAATAATTTATTGTGTGAGCAGCAATATGGGTTCAGACACAAGAGGACAACTGCATTTGCTCTAATGGAATTTATAGAAAAAATATCAACTGCCTTTGAAAATAAAGAGTATTCAGTCGGGGTATTCCTGGATCTTAAAAAAGCATTTGATACAGTGGATCATAATTTATTATTTAGAATTATTATTATTATTATTATTATTATTTAGAATCACGTCGCACAGTGCCACACTAATAGATAACATATTCACAAACATTATGGAAAATAATATCAGGAGTGGGCTTTTATTGAATGATATCAGCGACCACCTGCTGATTTTTGTTGTCTTTCAATGTGATTATAGGAAGAAAAAGTACACCAAAAATATTAAATATAAAAGAATAAGAACCGAAGAATCAATGTATTTACTGACAAAGGAATTATTAATACAAGATTGGAAGATAGTTTATGATGAAAATGACATAAATAGAGCATATGATAAATTTTTACAAATATTTCAATCATTGTACAATAAATACTGTCCTATAAAACAATACAGTGACAGACAACAACAAAAAAATATTCCTTGGATCACCAAGGGGTTAATAAATGCATGTAAAAAGAAGAATACATTATATAAACAATTCATTAAATGCAGAACGGTGGAAGCTGAGATCAAATATAAAAGATATAAAAATAAGCTTACTGTAGAAGATGCCTTACAAACGAGACTGAGTGTATTTTCTCAGGAAAGCTTTATTGGAAGTCACATCTTCTATCATCAAAGTTCTCAGCAGAAAAAGAGACAGATCCCACTTTCCTCACAGCTTTTATATCCCAGAGATACAAAACCCCCACATCACGTATCTCACACCTTCACCCCACATAAGTTTGGTAAACACATGAACCACAGTCCCCGAGACTTGTTGGTGCTTCTGTTCTCCTCTCCACCTCGGGGCTCATGCTGGGACATTGTCTTCCACCTCCGTCTTCCTCCAGCACCCACCTCCTAGCCGAGGTCCCTGCTGGGGCATTGTTCTTATGGACGTTTGATCTGCAGGGTCTGCACCGACATGCCTACTGGAAGCATGTGGGGGGAGAGAGCGTACCATACAAGCATGCCATATATGTGCCTTAAATATGCACCATATAACCCCCCCCCCAAACGTTCAAATAAGGACAAGTTACATTTCAAATGCATAGAATCATGACACCCCACACAGAACAAGAGAGAGAAAAAAATTTGGCACAACAGATCACATATCCCACTGCTTGGGCTTCAGCTCCCTGCCATATCTGCTGTGAGCAGGTCTCGCTCTGCCTGTGGCTGTCTGCTGCATCTGTGAAGTAGAATCATTAACACATCGTCGTGAAAGCTTAGCAGAGCGCCTCCCGGGTGGCCTGCCACGGCGGGGGGCACTGGCCAACTGGACTGGGTCGTCAGCTAACACAAAAACGTGTTTGAGTCTGTTAATGCAGACTAAGTCCCTCCTGTCTCCCAAATCGAGCAAAAAATGCTTTTTCCTGGTTTCTAACACTCTGAACGGTCCATCGTAAGGTGGCCTTAAACCTAACCTCTGTGCGTCGTGTCTAACGAAGACAAACTCTGCATTTTTTAAGGCTTTGGGCACAAAAACACGTGGAAAACTGTGATGAACGGGACCGGGGAGGGTGTGTGACCCTGCTTCGCTCTGCAGCAGCTGAGCGGGGAGGTGCTCCGGAGCGGGGTTCTCAGGGAGGAAATCTCCCGGTAACCGGAGGGGTTGTGCGAAGACGAGTTCTGCCGGAGAGGCTTGCAAATCCTCTTTAGGTGCTGAACGCAACCCTAATAAAACCCATGGGAGTTTATCAACCCAATTTGTGTCCGTGAGAGCCGCTCTGAGGGCTGCTTTCAATGACCGATGGAAGCGCTCGCACAAACCGTTGGCCTAGGGGTTATAAGCGGTCGTGCGATGAATTTTCACCCCCAGGCTGAGTGCCATGGACGACCAGAGCTCAGAAACAAACTGGGGTCCTCTGTCAGACGTTATGTCTGACGGAATACCAAAACGTGCGACCCAAGCTGTTAAAAAGGCACGAGCGACATCTGCTGCTGTGGTTGCCGCCAAAGGGACCGCCTCTGGCCAGCACGTGGTGCGGTCTACCATGGTTAAAAGGTGTGTGAAACCTTGGGACAGCGGAAGAGGTCCTACTAAGTCGACATGCACATGATCAAAGCATTTGGCTGGGATGTGAAAAGGTTCCAGAGGGGCTCGTGTGTCTGTGCACCTTTGCTGTTTGACATGCAGCGCAGGCTGCAGCCCACTCTTTGACTTGTTTACGCAGCCCCGGCCAAACAAACTTCTCTCCTACCATTTTGACAGACGCGCAGATGCCCGGGTGTGCCAGTGAATGTATTAAGTCAAAAACACGGCGACGCCACGCAGCCGGGACTACGGGACGGGGACGCCCTGTGGAGGTATCGCAGATTAGGGGGGGTATGCCTCTGTGAAGCACCCTGTGCTCCAGCCTCAGCCCTGTTGGCCCAGACTGGAGTGCGCGTACGTCCGCGTCGCCAACCTGTTCAGCGGCCATGGCTGCATAATCTAACCCGACGCAGAACGGAGCTGTGAACGTTTCCGCGCCACAAGCCTGGCCTAGGCCTGCCACCGCCGAATCTGCCCCCTGGGGGCCTGTCGCTGCAACTGCACGCGAGAGGCAATCTGCCACTACATTGTGTTTACCTGCCACGTGTTGAATGTCAGTGGTAAACTCCGAAATTGCAGCTAGCTGCCTCTGTTGTCGGCCCGACCAAGGCTCTGAAACCTTAGCCATTGCAAAAGTTAAGGGTTTATGGTCCACAAACGCGGTAAAACGGCGGCCTTCCAACCAGAACTGGAAGTGGCGGATGGCCAAATGTAGGGCCAAAAGCTCCCTGTCAAACGCGCTGTATTTACGCTCGTTATCGCGCAATGTTTTGCTGAAAAACGCAAGTGGTTGCCAGCATCCTGCCACCAGTTGCTCGACAACTGCTCCCACTGCCACGTCGGAGGCGTCTGTGGTTAGCGCCATGCGAGCTGCCGGCACCGGGTGTGCCAATAACGCAGCGCTCGCGAGGGCTGATTTGACCTGTGAAAAAGCGCACTCCCGATCCGGGGACCACTCGACCTTAGATGCAGGTTTTTGCTTCTTTAATGGCGCGTACAATGGGTGCATGAGCCGTGCCGCGTTTGGGAGGAAACGGTTATAAAAATTGACCATCCCCAAAAATTCTTGCAACGCCTTAACCGTCTGCGGTTGGGGGAAATCCGTTATCGCGCGCACTTTATCCGGCAGCGGGACCGCGCCTTCTGGCGACACGCGGTGTCCCAAAAAATCGATTTTCGCTACCCCGAATTGGCACTTCGCTGGGTTAATGATTAGCCCGTGGTCTGTGAGCCTCTGAAAAACGGCTGTGAGGTGGCGTTCGTGCTCGGCTTCGGACGCGCTGGCTACCAAAATATCATCCAAATAAGCGAACACGAAAGGGAGGTCACGCAGCACTGCATTCATCATGCGTTGGAACGTCTGCGCGGTGCCCTTGAGGCCAAAAGGCATGCGCAAAAACTCGAAAAGCCCGAAAGGGGTTATAACTGCCGTTTTGGGTATGTCCTGCGCACGGACTGGAACTTAGTGATAACCACGCACCAAATCTATTTTGGAAAAGATGCGCGCCCCCGCTAAATGCGCCGAAAAATCCTGGATGTACGGAATCGGATAGCGGTCGTGTGCTGAAGCATTATTTAATCTGCGGAAATCGCCGCAAGGGCGCCACGAGCCGTCAGCTTTGGGTACCATGTGCAGGGGTGACGACCAGGCACTGTTCGAACGCCGGACTATGCCCAGCTTTTCCAAGTTGGCAAATTCCTCGCGTGCAATTGCCAGTTTAGCTGGATCCAACCGCCGAGCTTTTGCAAAAACAGGGGGGCCCGAAGTACTTATGAAATGTTCGACCCCGTGTTTGGCAACTGACGCTGAAAATGTAGGGACCGTGAGTGCTGGAAACTGGTTGAGTAATGCATGAAACTTACCACCCGCAGCTGTGACATTGGAATGAGCAGAAGGCAGGGCCACCCGAGCTGTGCAGGAGATAGAGTAGAAAGACAGTGCATTTACAATACGTCTATTAGCAAGATCAACTAACAAACTGTTTGAGCACAAAAAGTCAGCACCTAGCATGTCGTTGTTAACTGCAGCGACAACGAAGGTCCACTCGAAGTTGCGCCCGTGAAGGGACAGGCGGAGTGTCTTCTCCCCATAGGTTTTCATCGTGGAGCCGTTCGCCGCTAACACCAGGGGGCCACTGGCCCGCGCCAGTGTGTCCGCGTAGGTAGGCTTGACAAAACTCAGCTGGGAGCTCGTGTCCACCAGGAATTCTTTCCCAGAATTCGCGTCCGCCACGAAAAGCAGCCTATTCTCCGTGCCGAGAGTCGCGGCTGCTACCGGCTCCCGGTCTTGGCGTTTCCCTGGCGCTGGTACCGGCATGGTGGGACGCATCTGTGAGCTCTCTCGGCGAAACGTCGATGGTAGAAGCAGAGGGCGTTGTCAGCTCCGCTTCTCCTGGTCTCCGCCGCTGCTGCCGTCAGTGGATCCGGTGCCGCAGCCTCAGGTCTCCCTCCTTCTCGTGAAGGGGCGGTCATCTCTGCTGCTGTCGTCGTGGCTGCGCGCCGTCTATGGGAGTCGACGAGCCGTTGCGCCACCTGTCCCAGCTCGTGGTAGTTGCGGTTGACGAGTGGCTGCGAGCTGGCCAGGGTGACTCTCACTGCTGGCGGGAGCGTTCTGAGGAAGAGGTGAGCGAAGATAAAACCGTCGTCGTCCTCACCTCTCAGGCTCATCATCTTCGCCATCAGATCCGCTGGCCTGTCTGCTTCTCCCTCTGTCAGCGCCAGGAGCTTCTCTGCCCGCTCTTCCAGCGAGGGAGTGAAGGCTCGGATGAGGGCATCTTTCAATGCGCTATACTTGTCGTCTTGGGGCGGGTGGTTGGTCAGGCTCTCCACCCGTTGCACTGTGAGGCTGTCCAGCTTCGCAACGACATGGTAGAACCTCGTTGTATCCGCTGAGATTCCCCGAAGGTGGAATTGCGCCTCCACAGTGGTAAACCAGGAGCGCGGGTTATGTTGCCAGAAGTCAGGCAGCTGTAGCGTGGTAGCCGCGTTAACCCGGTTGGCTCCTGAAGAGTCCGGTGCGGAAATCACGCCGTCACCGGCCATAAGTAGTCGTAGGTCACCAGTGTAGAAGATGCCTTACAAACGAGACTGAGTGTATTTTCTCAGGAAAGCTTTATTGGAAGTCACATCTTCTATCATCAAAGTTCTCAGCAGAAAAAGCGACAGATCCCACTTTCCTCACAGCTTTTATATCCCAGAGATACAAAACCCCCACATCACGTATCTCACACCTTCACCCCACATAAGTTTGGTAAACACATGAACCACAGTCCCCGAGACTTGTTGGCGCTTCTGTTCTCCTCTCCACCTCGGGGCTCATGCTGGGACATTGTCTTCCACCTCCGTCTTCCTCCAGCACCCACCTCCTAGCCGAGGTCCCTGCTGGGGCATTGTTCTTATGGACGTTTGATCTGCAGGGTCTGCACCGACATGCCTACTGGAAGCATGTGGGGGGAGAGAGCGTACCATACAAGCATGCCATATATGTGCCTTAAATATGAAACCACTGACGTATATCTGTAACCTGTCTCTCCAAACAGGTATATTTCCCAATGCAATGAAAATAGCTAAAGTAATTCCGATATACAAGGCGGGTGACAGAGGGGAATTCTCAAACTATAGACCAATTTCACTATTGCCGCAATTTTCCAAGATACTTGAAAAAATATTCTATGAGAGAATTGACAACTTCATACTGAAGAATAATTTATTGTGTGAGCAGCAATATGGGTTCAGACACAAGAGGACAACTGCATTTGCTCTAATGGAATTTATAGAAAAAATATCAACTGCCTTTGAAAATAAAGAGTATTCAGCTGGGGTATTCCTGGATCTTAAAAAAGCATTTGATACAGTGGATCATAATTTATTATTTAGAATTATTATTATTATTATTATTATTATTTAGAATCACGTCGCACAGTGCCACACTAATAGATAACATATTCACAAACATTATGGAAAATAATATCAGGAGTGGGCTTTTATTGAATGATATCAGTGACCACCTGCTGATTTTTGTTGTCTTTCAATGTGATTATAGGAAGAAAAAGTATACCAAAAATATTAAATATAAAAGAATAAGAACCGAAGAATCAATGTATTTACTGACAAAGGAATTATTAATACAAGATTGGAAGATAGTTTATGATGAAAATGACATAAATAGAGCATATGATAAATTTTTACAAATATTTCAATCATTGTACAATAAATACTGTCCTATAAAACAATACAGTGACAGACAACAACAAAAAAATATTCCTTGGATCACCAAGGGGTTAATAAATGCATGTAAAAAGAAGAATACATTATATAAACAATTCATTAAATGCAGAAGGGTGGAAGCTGAGATCAAATATAAAAGATATAAAAATAAGCTTACCACTATAATGAGGACCTGTAAGAAAGAATATTACAACAGAATACTAGAGGATAACAAAAATAACATAAGAGGAATATGGCAAGTACTCAAGGGGATTATTAGTAATCATCCTAAGTATGCAAATTATCCAGAATATTTTATCGAAAACGACAGTTTGATTAATAATATGGAAGATGTGGTCAGTGGTTTCAATAAATTTTTTGTAAACGTTGGTCCTGAATTAGCAAAATCAATAGTGACTCCAGAAACAAACCACAGTGGGTCTGTGAATGAAATAGAGGATAGAAACCCAAACACAATCTTTTTGGGTGCAGTTACTGAAAAGGAAATTATCGAGATTGTGAGTAAATTTAAGAACAAAAAATCAACGGACTGGAATGAAATTGACATGACAATAGTGAAAAAAGTAATTGAGGGAATTGTTAAGCCACTCACCCACATCTGTAACCTGTCATTTCAAACTGGTACATTTCCAGACAAAATGAAAATAGCAAAAGTAACACCTCTTTACAAAACAGGAGACAGTCATTGTTTCACAAATTACAGGCCAGTCTCTTTACTCTCACAATTCTCCAAAATACTTGAAAAAATATTCACTAAGAGACTGGATGATTTCATTGAAAAACACAACCTCCTTACAGATAGCCAGTATGGTTTTAGAGCAGATAAATCTACATCTTTGGCACTGATCGAACTTATAGAAGAAATTACTAGTTGTACAGACAAAAAAAAGGTTGCTGTAGGAGTATTTATAGACTTAAAGAAAGCTTTTGACACCATTGACCACAGAATACTACTAAGGAAACTGGAAAGGTATGGGATAAGAGGGGTAGGACTGAGTTGGGTGGAAAGTTATTTAAGTAACAGACAACAATTTGTACAAATTGGAGAGCACAAATCACCCTGCATGGACATCACTTGTGGTGTGCCCCAGGGGTCAGTTTTGGGACCCAAACTCTTTATCTTGTATATAAATGACATATGCCAAATATCAAAAATTCTGAAATTTATTTTGTTTGCGGATGACACAAATATCCTTTGCACTGGTGAGAATTTGCAGCAGGTTTTAGAGGTGGTCACAACTGAAATGGAAAAATTAATGCAGTGGTTCAACAAAAATAAATTATCTCTAAATCTAAAAAAAACAAAGATTATGTTGTTTGGAAATTATAAAATAAATCATGAAATAATGATAACGATAGATGATACCAGAATACAAACAGTACAGGAAAATAAGTTTCTGGGGGTGACGCTAGACAGTAAAATCTGCTGGAAACCTCACATCAGTCACATCCGGGCTAAATTAGCAAAATGTATAGGCATACTGGGGAAGACAAGACACATTGTGGACTATAAATTATTGGTCTTATTGTACAATTCACTGTTTTTACCTTATCTTAACTACTGTGTAGAAGTCTGGGGAAACACCTACAAGACCAACCTACAAGCAATATGCATATTACAAAAAAGAGCTATAAGGATAATAAACAATGCAGGATATAGAGACCACACCAATTCGTTGTTCTTGAAGTCACATGTCATAAAGTTCATCGATTTAGTTAAATTTAAGACAGCACAAGTAATGTACAGGGCAATTAACAATCAACTCCCAACTAATATACAAAAAATATTTAAAAAAGAGACAATGATCATAATTTGAGAGGAGACTTAAACTTCACAAAACCCAAGATACGTACAACCAAGAAAAGTATGTGCATATCTGTCTGTGGGGTGGATTTGTGGAACAGTCTGGAGCCAGAACTGAAACTATGTACAAACAGAAATCAATTTAAAAAGAGGTATAAGCACCATTTGTTGAAAGGATATATGTTAGAAGGGTAGAATTTATATGTACGATTCATTATGTTCACTCTGGGACATTATGGGACACTATGGAATGGTGGATGGGACAGCACTGTGTGTATCTGTGTCGTTTGAAACTGGTTTTGAAATATAGACTTCATTGTATGTTAGAATGGACAGGTGTTAATGTTGATCTGTAAAAAATACAGTAAATTGTTTACTTGGGGTATTAAAGGTAGTAATTTGTATAAAATTCACATGGGTGTATCGATGGAAAAGAGGAGTTGGAATTAATAAGTGTTCACTTCTTCCTTCTCCCTTTCGAACAGTGTATACTGTAACTTTATTGCATTTGCTATTTGCTTGTTTTTTGTTATATTTTTTGTGTTCGAAATAAACTATCTATCTATCTATCTATCTATCTATCTATTATTAAAGAAACTACAAAATTGTGGTATTAGGGGGGTAGCACTGTCCTGGTTATGTAGTTACTTAAAGAATAGATATCAGTATGTATGTGTTGGTAACAAAAACTCACCGTTACTGAAGGTTACTTGTGGAGTCCCACAGGGTTCAGTTTTGGGGCCATTGTTATTCAATATGTATATAAATGATATATGTAAAGTTTCGGAAAATTGAAATGGTATTTGTCAAAGATTAGATCTAATGGAAGACACATATGCGATCCAGGGTTGCCAAAAGTTCATGAACCCATCCTTGTCCTGTCTCAGTGCGAATGTCAACTTTTCCATCGAGTAAATGTCTTAGATCACGTTAATCCAATCTTCAGGTGTAGGACAGTCCTTCAACATCCATTTTTTAGTTAGAGCTTTTTTGCTTGCCAATATTAAAACATTGAATAAGTATTTTTCTCCTCGTCTTTCCAGTGAGTCCGGTAGTAAACCCAAATACAAAGTTACAAAAGAAAAGGGAACTGTTATTTTGAATATTTTCCCCAATATTGTCTGTACATTGGTCCAATATTGGTGGATAACTGGGCATGACCAAAACACATGAAAATGATTTGCAGTCTTTCACCACACAAGCGCCAACAGTTCAACCCCTTATGGGTAAATTTGTTTTGTGCAGGTGTTCTGAAAAATCTTACCAAGTTTTTCCATCCAAATTCTCTCCACTGCAGGGATGAGGTACTTTTCCATTGCTGTTTATTTAGCTTTTCCCATATTTTCCAGTTGTAAAGTGAAATTCCCCTCTTTTTCCCATCTCTCTTTTATATAAGATGTGTTGTCTCCTTTAAGTCTTGAAGACCTTGGTATATTTTAGAAATGTATCTGATCCCTGGGATCCCTTTATATGCATTAAGAAGACCTTCAGAACACCATGCTGGGCCCTTTCAAATCCTCCTTTTTAGTATATTGTTTTGTGGTGTCTAAGCTGGAAGAACCTGTAAAGGTCTTGATTTATTAGGCCTTGTTTTTTTCAAATCTTCAAAACTTCTTAAGATTTGCCTTTTAAAAAAATCGTAATATTTTATCAGCCCTTTCTCCTTCCACTTTTTAAATCTGGAGTCTGTTTTATTAGGAGTAAAGTCTTGATCATAGGCAATCCATTGCAGAAGTCGATAGGGCTCTTTAGTTTGATTCTCTCTGACTATCTTAAACCAAATTTTTAACGGGGTCTCTATCCACGGGTTAGTGTTATTCAAAAGCTTAGGTAAGGCATTGTTCCCTATTATCGCCTGTAGGGGGATGTCACTTGTTATTTGGCATTCGATCTCCTTCCATTGTGCAGTGTAGACTGGGTTACATATCTCTACTAAAGTTTTAATTTGTGCGGCTTTAAAGTAGTCCCTGATATTTGGCAGCGCGAGCCCACCTTTGTCTTTGTTTAGCTGTAGGGTTCTATATCTGATTCTAGGTCTTGCCCTGCCATATGAATCTAGAGATCCTTCTGTCCAGTTCCTGCCATGTTTTTTTGGGAGGTTCTACCGGTATTGTTTGGAAAAGGTATAGAAGACGTGGAAGTATATTCATTTTGACTGCTTCAATTCTTTGTGCAGTACCCAAGAATGGTATCATATTCCATCTTGTTAGGTCAGATTTTATTTTTGTCACCAGTGGATCATAGTTTAGTGATATAATTTTGTCGAGTTGTTTCGGGATATTGACCCCCAGATATTTCATAGATTCCGACTCCCAGTTAGTTTTGAGTTTGCTTAGTGAATAATGATTTGGGTCATAGTTGAATGTTAAAATTTGGGTTTTATGCATGTTTAATTTGTACCCCGATAAATCTCCATACTTTGAAAAAATTGAGGTTAGTTCTGGTAAAGAAGTGTCCGGCTGCCCTAGGTATATTAAAATGTCATCAGCAAAGAGTGCTATTTTATGTTCCTTCTGACCAAGTGTAATACCTTGAATTTCTTGATTTTGTCTTATCCATTGGCTCAGAGGTTCTATGAAGATTGCAAAGAGCAGTGGAGACAGGGGGCAGCCCTGACGACATCCTCTTTCCAGTTCAAAAGATGATGATAAATTACCGTTAATCCTTATTTTAGCTGTTGGTTTTTTTTATATAATGCCTGTATAGTTCTAATGAAGTTGTTATGAAAATTGAAACTGGATAAGATTCTATATAGAAAAGACCAGTCAACCGAATCGAATGCTTTTTCAGCATCTAATCCCAATATGACTGCATTTAAGTTATATTTTTTTATATGATGAATTATGTGTAAAGTGCGTCGAATGTTGTCTTGTGTCTGTCTTTGTCTTATAAAACCTGTTTGGTCTAAATGAATTAGGTCTGTCAGTATATTTTCTAACCTTTTGGCAAGGATAATGGTAAAAAGCTTATAGTCCTGATTTAGTACACTGATTGGTCTGTAGTTGGAGCACTCTAGTTTATCCTTTTCAGGTTTAGGTATAACTGCAATGACCCCTTCTCTCCAGGAGGGGGGATTTCCCCTGTGTGGAGGACATAATTAAATGTTTTCAGGAGGAGAGGAGATAGTTGCTGTTTAAAGGTTTTGTACCACTCTGCTGTATAGCCATCAGCTCCTGGGGATTTGTTAGCTTTAAGTTTCATAATTGCTTTTTCCAGTTCTTTAGGATGTATTTCTGACAGTAGTGTTTTATTTTGTGACTCCGTAAGTTGGGGAAGGTTTAATGTGTTTAGGAATGCCTCGGATGCGTTTTTATGCTTTTTGTGGGAATATAAGTTCTTATAGTAATTCTCGAAGCTTTTAAGAATATCCTGAATTCTGAATTTTATTTCCTTTGATACTGGGTCTCTGATTTTGTAGATTGCTCTTTCTGTTTGATGTTTCCTCAATTTATAGGCTAGCAATTTTGCCGATTTACTGCCTGCTTCATAGTATTTTTGTTTCAAAAATGTAAGTTTCTTCTGGATTTCTATTGTGTAGATCTCATTTATTTGGTTTTTAATTTCCTTAATCTTGAGCGAGTCAGTAGAATGAGTGTTGCCTTTGTGTTCTTTTTCTAGGTTCCTAAGTTCTGACTCTAATGTGGATAGTTTTTCTTGTCTTAGTTTCTTTTGGGTTGCCAGTTTTGCAATAATCTTTCCTCTTATTACAGCTTGAATGAATGAATGAATTTATTTATTTCGGATAGTACATTACAGGTTAAAAGAAACTGTATAATATAGCAACAAGGTCAAATTAGACAAAGACTCCTTCTACTATACAATTCCACGTGAGTTATCCGAAAGGGGTGATGGCTGAAGCCGCAGCTTATATTGCCCACCCATATTCCATCCAAGAATTCAAAGGAGAAAAAAGAGAAAACAAGACAAGAGCGATTACAATTTAAAACAAGGCTAAGACAAAATATGACTGAGAGAAAAAGAAAACTGAGCTAGTCTAAGTTAAGCAGTTACTATTCAAAAACAAATCTAAGACATAGTGTCACAGAGAAAAAAGAAAAACTAAGCTATAACACAACACAGGCTGGAAATGTCAATCCTTATGTGAGTTTACATGTCGTCTTGTAAATATGTTTGGAGTATTTCTTCCTTTAGTTTTTGTTTAAATTGTCCAAGCTTTGTACATGATTTTAATTCAGGTCCAAAATCGTTCCATAATCTGACACCTTGCACTGAAATACAGTGTTGCTTGGTAGTTGTTCTCACTGTAGGCTTTTGAAATATACATGTTCCTCTGAAGTGATATCGTTTCTCCCTTGTTTGGAACAACTTTTGGATATTTGCGGGCAGTGATAGATTCTTCACTTTGAACATTATAATTGCGGTTTTAAAGTCGATCAGATCTTTCAACTTGAGAGTTTTTTGTTTAAGAAAAAGTGGGTTTGTTGGTTCCCTGTAAGCTGCTTTGTTGATTATTCTAATAGCTCTCTTTTGAAGCATAAAGAGTGGATATATGTTTGTTTTATATGTATTTCCCCATACTTCATTACAATATGTCATGTATGGGAGTATTAATGAATGATACAAGGTGTATAGTGTGGGTTGATTCAGCAAATTTTTCACTCTGTGTAATATTGCAATTGATTTGGATACTTTACCTTTTATATAATTAATATGTGGCTTCCAACACAGTTTGTTATCAATTATTACTCCAAGGAATTTAGTTTCGGATACCCTTTCAATCTCTACACCATTTACACTGAGTTTGGGTACTGGGTAGTTGTGATGGTTGTTAAAGACTATAAATTTTGTCTTGCTTAAATTGAGCGTTAATTTGTTTGAATCAAACCACAGTTTCAGCTTTCCTAATTCCTTTCCGAGTGTATCCAGAAGTTGTTCCAAGTTGTTTCCACTGCATAGCAGGTTAGTGTCATCAGCAAACAATATTAAGTCCATTTTTTCTGAAACTTTACATATATCATTTATATACATATTGAATAATAATGGTCCCAAAACTGAACCCTGTGGGACTCCACAGGTGACCTTCAGTAGCTCTGAGTTTTTGTTGTTAACACATACAAACTGATATCTATTCTTTAAGTAACTTCTTAACCAGGACAGTGCTACCCCTCTGATACCACAATTTTGTAGTTTCTTTAATAATAGATTGTGATCTACTGTATCAAATGCTTTTTTAAGATCCAGGAATACTCCAACTGAATACTCTTTATTTTCAATGGCTGTTGATATTTTTTCTGTAAATTCCATTAAGGCATATGCTGTTGTCCTTTTGTGTCTGAACCCATATTGCTGCTCACACAATAAATCATTCTTCAGTATGAAGTTGTCAGTTCTCTCATAGAATATTTTTTCAAGTATCTTGGAAAATTGCGGTAATAGTGAAATTGGTCTGTAGTTGGAGAGTTCCCCTCTGTCGCCTGTCTTGTAAATCGGAATTACTTTAGCTATTTTCATTGCATTGGGAAATATACCTGATTGGAGAGACAGGTTACAGATATACGTCAGTGGTTTCACTATGCATTCGATAACAGTTTTGACTAGTAGCATATCAATACCATCGCAGTCAGTAGATGTTTTACTTTTGAACGATTTAACAATTTCAATGACCTCTCTTTCGTCTGTGTTCTTTATGAAGATGGAGTCTTTTACAGCAGTGTTATTGCATATTGAATCACCTGTTGGCACCGTAGTGGGTATTTCTCGGGCCAGTTTAGGTCCAATGTTAACAAAAAAATTATTAAATTCATCTGCAGGTGAAGCTATATTCACATTCGGAGTCGATTTATTATTTTTTGGAGTGTTAGTTGGGTAGCTGGTATTTCTGCTTTTATTTCCAAGGATACTGTTGATTATTGTCCATGTATTTTTAATATTGTCTTTGTTTTTTTCCAGTTCTTTACTGTAATAGTCTCTTTTACTACATCTTATTATATATGTTAACTTATTTTTGTATGTTTTATACCGCTGCTCTGCTTCTTTTGTCCTTTTCTTTATGAAAGCTTTATATAATAAATTTTTCTTTTTACACGCCTTTTGTAGTCCTTTGGTTAGCCATGGTTTGTCAGTAAATTTGTGTTTAAGCTTTTTTTTAACTAATGGGCAGTTTTTTTCATAAAGAGTGGTTACAATGTTTGTAAATGTGTCATAGGCTTCATTTACATCTGATACATAGACTTCTGTCCAGTCTTGCTTCAGCAAGTCCTCTTTAAAAGAACTGATTGCGTTTGGTGATTTGTGTCTGAACGATTTTGAGATTTTTTCTGGGTTGGGCCCCGTGTGGCCATGGATAAGTGCAAAGATTGGCAAGTGGTCGCTTATATCATTTATCAATAATCCACTTTCTATTTTCTTGTCGAGAACATTGACAAACAGGTTGTCAATAAGTGTAGCAGAGTGAGCTGTGATTCTACTGGGATGTGTTATTGTGGGATATAGACTCATGCTGTACATAGAGTTCATGAACTCTGTAACTACATTTTGTTGATGTGGATTAAGTAGATCAATATTGAAATCTCCACAAATTGCTACCATTTTCTTACTAGTAATATTATTGTACAGCTCGACTAATTTATCTCTGAATGTCTCAATGCAAGTTCCCGGCGTTCTGTATATGCAGCTTATGATTAGATTTTTTGTTTTGTCTAGGTCAATCTCAACAGTAACACATTCCAGAATCCCTGGTAGTGCTGAGGACATTTCATTTACAAGCTTACATCTATATAGGTCATCAATATACAGTGCAACACCACCACCCTTTTTTTGAGATCTGTTAATGTTAAACATCTGATATCCCTCTATTGCCATCAGGGGAGCCTGGTCTGCATTAAGCCAGGTTTCAGAGACTGCTATAGCTGTGAATTTTCTGTTTAGCTGTTTTAAATAGTCCTGAATCTGTGAGAAGTTTTTGTTAAGACTTCTGCTATTGAAGTGTATTATTGACAGTTTACCATCTAATTGCACTTGACTTTTGAATTGCTTTTCAGTGTAATATTCACAGTGGTTATGAATATTATTGAAAAAGTGGTTATCAGGATCAATATCATTCTCCATCTCTTGTGGTTTATGTTCAGCATAGTGGCATATTTTTAGAGTTTGAGTTTCCTCATTCTGTGTTTCATAGTCAGTATTCATTTGTATTTATCTAAGTCAGTAGCATCTCTGATCATTATACTTTTTGCTTGCTCAGGTGTTCCATTTAGTTTAATCCAAATTCTACAATTTCTTGTCCAGGTTGACTGTATCTTATTATGTTTCTTTAGCATCCGTGCCTGCCGTGCTAATTCAGCGTTTTTTTTTTGTCAGGTGTTCATTTAGGTAAACTTGAGTTTCCTTTAGTTTTTTGGCCTGCCTCAGTATGTCATTTTTCACCCTCCTGTTCACAAAGCGCATCACAATTGATTTCTTTGTTTTGTTATCTTTCTTCGGTAAAGCATAACAGGCTGAGATCGCATTGGCTTCTACCTTAATGTCTTTATCATTAAGGAACTGAAGCACTTGGTTTTCTAAGGACATTGATTCACTTATGGAAGCATGTTCACCACTCAGTCCTGTAGCGGCATGGGCGTACGACTGATATCTGATGTCTAGTCCACTTATAACTATGTCATCAATGCGAGAACCTTGTTCAAGATCCTCAACGCGTTGCTCCAAAAGACGCCCGTGTTGCTCCAGGTCCATAATTTTTTTGTCTTTTTCTTTTATTATTGAATGTAGGGCTTGTACCTCCTGTATTAGGTCTAATATTTTGTCCTGCTGGCTAGTCACTTTGGCCAGTTCATCTAACACAAAGTTCAGAGTTTTTTTAATTTCTTCCATTTCCTCTTTTTTGGGTGGCATTTTACTGACCTGTGGATAGAAATAAGCAGAGAATCCGGCTAGACCTCAACTAGCTCGGTCACTACTGGACCCGCCGCTCCTGCGCAGCTTCTCCGCCGAGTGACGCTGCTCAGCTCCGCAGATCACCGCCGTCTATCGCCGGCGCCTGCCTCCGTCTACCTGGCCAGTTATGTCGTGCATGCATCCCACAGTATTAAAGGGGATACTTCTCCATTATCGTTTTCTTCAAAATATCTGAGAATATCTGATTCCAATTCATCTTTCAATGGTCCTTTCAGGACATTTGAATTTAACCTCCAAGAAAATGTATTATTTGTGTATTTTTGGATATTTAAGTCCATGTAGATCGGACTGTGGTCAGAGAGATCCATCAGTCCTATTTTACATGTTTTTACTCTTCCAATGTCTCTATTAAACATAAAAAAATAGTCAATCCTTGAGTAAGATGAATGTGGAGTTGAGTAAAATGTATAGTCTTTTACACTGGGGTTGAGTTCCCTCCACACGTCACAGATTCCCATTTCTTTTAGTAGCATCCGAGTCTTCCTGTTTTGGGTGTTATTTTGATGTGGAGAATTACCAGAAGCATCCCAGTATGGATTCAGTCTAAGATTGAAGTCCCCACCACATATCACTAAACCTTGGGCTTTAGTTATCATTAGGTCGAATACATTTTTATAAAATTTCCAGTTAGCCCCTGGGGGAGCATACACATTCAGCAGGGTGATATCTTCTCCCTCTAGCCGCCCAGTTACCAAACTGTATCTCCCTTCTTTATCTTTGTGTTCTGATTTTTTTTCAAATGTAATTTTGGTTGATATCAATGTCGCTACTCCCCTCCTCCTCCCTGACTTATATGAAGATGAAGAGATCATTTTAAACCCTTGTCTACTGAGTTTATTGTGTTCCACGTCTGTTAGGTGGGTTTCTTGTAAAAATATTATTCCTGCTTTGTCTTTTTTCATTTTGCCTAGAATCTTGGATCTTTTAACTGGATTCAGGATTCCTTTTACATTATATGAAATTATTTTGGTTACACCCTGTTTCTCCATTGTGTTGTTTTGTTTAGTATAACTGTGTGATGGCCGTCTTTTGTGCTACTCAGAAACTGAAAGAACATTAAAAACAAGAAAAACATTAAGAACATAGTGTAAAAAACTTTAAAACAAAAAGCTGTCAGAAGAACTTCCTGAGCTGAGGTCTTTTTAAAGACCCTGGAAGAGCCTTGATGGAGTGAAGGCCCTGAGGGAAATTCCTCAAACTCTGTTACGTGTTGAGGGCCCTCTCTTACCCCTGTAAGTTGTCCCATGCTTTTAATGTGAGTTTCAGAACCCAATCCAAACTTGTAATGATTTTTTTTTTCCTTTTATGCCTAAACCCTGTGAAATTGTGTGCACCCTCCCACCCCCATCACATCAAACATTCACGCAAAAACAGTATTTGTTAGTATGAGGAGAACATGTGGATTATTGTCACATTTCTATTTTAACAAGTTTTTTTTTTTGTTTTTTTTATTAAAAAGACTTATTTGTTTCAAATATTATGACTGTTCCATGAAATGTTTTACCACATGCCGAATACGCATCTCCTTTAATGTTTGTTACCTTGTATGAGGGGGGTTGGATGTGCGGATTGATTCAAGAGAAAAAAAAAAAGGTCGCTATTCCAACCTGAAAACGGACAGTTTATCCGCGACGCTCTGGCGCTGGGTTTCCCGCTGCTGGTCCGTGGATTTTGAAGGTCTTTGTGTTGTCCATGTTTGCGCTTTGATCTTCTCACTCGGGTCTGCTGCGGGTTTAAATACCGTTACTGGGAGCCCCCTTTTCGCCATGTCAGCTGTTGCTTCTTCCGCCGAATTATAGAGACATGTTTCTTCGCCGTAGAAGACCCTTAGCTTCGCAGGAAATGGAGTCTGAAAGCGCAATTTCTTCTCTCTTAACACCTTTTTCGCGTCATTGTATTCCCTGCGCTTTTTAAGGACCTCCGGAGCGTAATCGTGTTCCACGAAGACTTTTCTCTCCTGGTGCATAAATCCTTTTTTCTGCCAGGCCAGTCTTACAACCTCGTTTTATTTTGAAATTGGAAAATCTTACCAACACCGAACGTGGGGGCGCTTCCGCCGCCGGCCTAGCGGCTAATGAACGATGTGCCTTTTCTATCTTCAAGTCGGTGGTTTGTGGAATATCCAATTTCTCTCTTAGTAAGGATTCCACGCATTCTGCCATTGAGTTAAAACCGTTTTCGGCTCCTTCTATCAGACCATGAATTCTTATGTTGTCTCTTCTTTGTCTTCCTTCTTGGTTGGCTAGCTTAGCCTCTGTAGATGCTTGTCTTTTGCGTAGGTCCAGCACAGAATCTTCGAGCACTTTTATTCGTTCCTCTGTTTCCAAGATTCGGTTCTCGGCCTGGTCCACTCTGCTGTTTGTCCTTTTCAATTCTTCTCTGAATTCCCGAAATTCGGCTGTAACTTCTCGGCGAAATCGTCGTAGCTCTTCAAATAGTGATTTCAGGCTAACCTTTTTGTTAGCTATCACCAGTTCCTCGTCTTCTGAACGGAGATCTTCCAGTTCAGATTCTCCGGCCGATACGTGTGCTGGCCTGGAGAATTTCAGTTTCTTCTGTTTTCCTTTAGACATGATGATTTTGTCTTTTGATTTTCACTCCTCCAAAAATCCGTTAAGTTTGATTTTCAAGGTGTTATCTTGGATTGGGTCTGAGAGCTTCAGTGTTAAGCTGCAGTCGCCATGGCGTCCAGACCGGAAGTCAAAATTTATAGTTTTTAACAACCATCACAACAACTTAGTATCTAAACTCAGTGTAAATGGTGTAGAGATTGAAATGGTATCCGAAACTAAATTTCTTGGAGTAATAATTGATAATAAACTGTGTTGGAAGTCACATATTAATTATATTAAAGGTAAAATATCCAAATCAATTGCAATACTACACAGAGTGAAATATTTGCTGAATCAACCCACACTATATACCTTGTATTATTCATTAATACTCCCATACATGACATATTGTACTGAAGTATGGGGAAATACATATAAAACAAACATATATCCAGTCTTTATGCTTCAGAAGAGAGCTATTAGAATAATAAACAAAACTGCTTACAGGGAACCAACAAACCCACTTTTTCTTAAATTAAAAGCTCTCAAGTTGAAAGATCTGGTTGACTTTAAAACTGCAGTAATAATGTTTAAAGTGAAGTGTGGGCTATATTAATCCTATATTCCATAACCTACATATGTTGAAGCATGTGGAAATGTTTGGTAATTACATATGTAAAGCAACTTCACACCTCTGAAAGGACAAAGGCTCTCAACCGCCAAGTGAAGAACAAAGACGTTCCCAGACACTGCGGTGGAGACCGGAGGAGCTACCCTCACCCCCTGGGCGAGGAAATACCAAGACAATGGGGGGATTAAGATAATGAGGGATGTCAGCCTTTGTTATGCATGTCTTTTGTTATGTGCAAGTATAAAGTCAGTGAGCCGGAGATATTCGCTCTCTTTTTTCCTTCTGCCACCTCTGCACTGAATGAGACATGTTAGGAGAGCTGATAAATAAACTTTGGTTTATATATCAAATCGCCTCATCATTTCAAGCTCTTCTACATGAAGAATCTATCACTGCCCGCAAATATTCAAAAGTTGTTCCAAATAAGGGAGAAACAATATCATTTCAGAGGGACATGTATATTTCAAAAGCCTTCAGTGAGAACTACCACCAAGCAACACTGTGTTTCAGTGCAAGGAGTCAGATTATGGAACGATTCTGGACCTGAATTAAAATCATGTACAACACTTGCACAATTTAAACAAAAACTAAAGGAAGAAATACTCCAAACATATATACAAGATGACATGCAAAATCACATAAGGATTGTCATATCCAGTCTGCGTTGTGTTGTTGCTTAGTTTTTTTTGTCACATTTTGTCTTAGCTATGTTCTGAATTGTAATCGCTCTTGTTTTGTTTTTCTTCTGAATTCTTGGATGGTATATGGGTGGGCAATATAAGCTGCGGCTTCAGCCATCACCCATTTCGGATAACTTATGTTGAACTGTATAATCAGAGGAGTTATTGTCTA
This sequence comes from Pholidichthys leucotaenia, assembly GCA_020510985.1. Lineage (NCBI taxonomy): Eukaryota > Metazoa > Chordata > Actinopteri > Cichliformes > Pholidichthyidae > Pholidichthys > Pholidichthys leucotaenia. The sequence continues at coordinate 118,170,772 of CM035837.1, forward strand.
ATTTGACCTTGTTGGATTTTCTTTCCCCCTTTGTTATATTATTCTGTTCCTTTTTAATCTCTACTTTTAATCTATCCGAAATAAAGATTCATTCATTCATTCAAAAAAAAATTAGAGCAGGGGTTTACCTTATGACAAATGAACAGAGAGCCCGGCAGAGGAACCCAACGAGGAAGCGGAGGAGCCAGCAGGACTGATCTGGCGGAGGAAGTGGAGAGGAGAGGAGCTGGGGAGAGTCTGACCGGGTGGAGAAGGCTGTTCTTGGGTGAAGATGATCAAAGTCAAAGTGCCTTTATTGTCATTCCATTGCTAATAAACAATGCAACGAAATTGAGATACTGCTCCCTTAAAACAAACGATCACACTCACAGTTCACTCATGCATTTAACATTCTCATAATTACAACAATAAATAATGCTTGAAACAATATTACCGAAAAGTTGAATACAATATGTACATAGCAATAATAAAAACATACTGAGCGAGAAATATATAAGACCAGTTTATACACACAGGGTTATTGCCAGAAAATAACATAAAATAATATCAGCAGTCTGTGTTACATAAATCCGTTCAAAATAAGATAAGATAAGATAAGCCTTTATTAGTCCCACAATGGGGAAATTCCAGGATTGCAACAGCACAGGGATAGCAACACTCAGAGCAATAATTAAGAATATAAGAAAAATAAGAGCAGTGAATATACATATGTACACATAAATATATAAGTATATATACACAGTGCGGAGCATTATAGCTAGATGGAATAAACAGCATAACCGTCTACTTAGTTATCCTACATGAGATAAGATAAGATAAGATAAGATAAGATAAGATAAGATAAGCCTTTATTAGTCCCACAATGGGGAAATTCCAGGATTGCAACAGCGCAGGGATATCAACACTCAGAGCAATAATTAAGAAGATACAGAAGATATAAATAAGAGCAGTGGATAAACATACATACACATCAATATATAAATATATATACAAAGTGCGGAGCATTGTAGCAAGATGGAATAAACAGCATAACCGTCTACTTAGTTATCCTACATAGTATGAATATGTACCCATACATATTGTCACCCTCCGTAGCGACCGATACTGTCCTAGTTGTATATACTGGAGGGGACCATTGTGTAAGTCTATTGCATCTTTTGCATTCAGTACTATTAGGTCGTCACGTTTTTTTTGCTATCTCTGCGAGCAGCCCTGCTTAGGTTATACAGTCTGACAGCCGTAGGTAGGAAGGACCTGCGAAACCTCTCGGTTGCGCACCTAGGATGATGTAGTCTGCTGCTAAATGAACTTCTCAGTGCGTTCAGTATGTCCTACATAGGGTGGGACTCGGACTCCAGCAGAGATGACAGTTTAGCCACCATCCTTCTCTCTCCTATCTCCTCCACTGGGTCAAGGCGCTACCCCAGGACAGATCTAGCTTTCATGATCAGTTTGTTCAGTCTCTTCCTATCGGCTGCTGTAATGCCACTGCCCCAGCAGACCACTCCAAAAGTGATGGCTGATGCCACCACCGTGTCATAGAATGTCTTCAGCAGCGCCCCTTGTACACCAAAAGACCTGAGTCTCCTCAGTAGGAACAGCCTGCGCTGTCCCTTCTTGTAGAGTGCGTCGGTATTGTGTGACCAGTCTAGTTTATTGTTCAGATGAACACCCAGGTACTTGTAGGATGTCACCATCTCGATGTCTGTTCCCTGTATGTTTACTGGTGCTGTGAGGGGTTGTCCTTGCCTGCGGCAGTCCACCACCAGCTCCTTAGTTTTCCTCGCGTTGATCTGGAGGCAGTTCCTATGGCACCAGTCCACGAAGTCCTGGATAAGTCCTCTGTACTCAGCTTCATCTCCGTTGGAGATGAGGCCGACGATCGCAGAGTCGTCAGAGAACTTCTGTAGATGGCAGTGTGTTGTGTTGTGTGAGAAGTCTGCAGTATAAAGGGTAAACAGGAAGGGAGCCAAAACCGTTCCCTGGGGGGCCCCCATGCTACCGATGATTGTGTCGGACACACAGTCCCGGGTTCTCACAAACTGTGGCCGGTTAGTGAGGTAGTCCAGGATCCATGATGACAGGTGCTGGTCCACCCCTGCGCACAGCAGCTTGTCCTTCAGGATCATCGGTTGGATGGTGTTGAAAGCACTGGAGAAGTCAAAGAACATGATCCTCACCGCATTCCCTGGCTTCTCCAGGTGGGACAGAGAACGGTGAAGGAGGAAGATCACTGCATCCTCCACCCCAATGCCATGCTGGTAGGCGAACTGGAGTGGATCCATTGCTGGTCCCACCAGGGGGCGGAGGTGAGCAAGGAGCAGTCTCTCCAGGGTCTTCATCATGTGGGACGTCAGGGCCACTGGTCTGTAGCTGTTCAGGTCTTTGGGGCGGGAGGTCTTTGGTACAGGTACCACACAATATGTTTTCCACAACTGTGGTACCCTCCCCTGCTTCAGGCTCAGGTTGAAGATGAGCTCCACAATCCCACATAGCTGATCTGCAGAGGACTTGAGGAGCTTTGCGCTGATGCCGTCCGGTCCCGACGCCTTCCTCGCCTTGATCTTTCTCAGCTCCGTCCTCACCTGGGTCTTAGTGAGGGTCATGTTGGGGGGCTGTGTGTTGGGAGTGGGGGAGTGTTGGTGGAGTGGGGTGTGGGCAGCAGGACTCGATGTCTTTAGAGGCAACAGTGGTTGTTGTGCAGTCGGGGGGAAGGGCTGTTGGTCAAACCTATTAAAAAACAGGTTCAGATTGTTCGCCCACTCCCTGCCCCCCGTGGCCTGGGAGGAGGTATTCTGGAGCCCAGAGATGGTTTTAAGGTTTCTCCAGACCCCACCAATGTCGCTCTGTTGCAGCTTGTCCTCCATCTTCTTCCTGAAGCTGTCTTTGCCTTCTCTGATCTTCCTCCTCAGCTCCCTCTGTACGGACTTCAGCATCTCCCTGTTCCCCGACCTGAAGATCCTCTTCTTCTCTCTCAGAAGTGTTTTTATCTCAGGGTTGATCCAGTTTGTTGTTCGAGCAACACCGTAGGGTCTTGGTGGGTACGGTGTTGTCCACACAGAAGCTGATGTAGTCCGTGATGGTGTGAGTGAGGTCATCGATGTCCTCACCATGTGGATCGCAGAGCTGCTCCCAGGCAGTGGTTTCAAAGCAGTCCTTTAGAGCGTCCATTGCCTCCTCAGACCATAACTTCACTGTGCGCATGACCGGAGGTTGTCTGTGCACTAGGGGTTTGTACACCGGCAGGAGATGAACCAAGTTGTGATCCGATCTCCCGAGTGGGGGGAGTTGTGATGAGGTGTACGCCTCCTTAGTGTTTGCATAGAATAAATCCAGTATTTTATTGTCTCTAGTGTGGCATGTGACATACTCTGTAAACGTGGGTAGAATGGGAGACAGTGAAATATGGTTAAAATCGCCTGAGATTAGGAGAAGAGCATCTGTGTGTTCTGTCTGCAGCCTGCCAGTTACTGAGTGGATGACGTCACGCACTGTCCCAGCGTTCGCCGTCGGATTTGCATAAATAACAATGCAGATCACGTTTGAGTATTCCCTCAGGAGATAGGTAGGCCGCATGCTAACAGCTAGCAACTCAATGTCTTTGCTACAGTGCTGTTCCTTAACCGTGATATGTCCCGGTCTGCACCAGTTGTTATTGACGTACACTACCGTTCAAAAGTTTGGGGTCACCCAGACAATTATTTTGTGTTTTCCATGAAAAGTCACACTTATTTACCACCATGAGTTGTAAAATGAATAGAAAATATAGTCAAGACATTGACAAGGTTAGAAATAATGATTTGTATTTGAAATGATAATTTTTTCCTTCAAACTTTGCTTTCGTCAAAGAATCTTCCATTTGCAGCAATTACAGCATTGCAGACCTAACATGATTGCACAAGGGTTTTCTAACCATCTATTAGCCTTCTGACACAATGAGCAAACACATTGTACCATTAGAACACTGGAGTGATAGTTGCTGGAAATGGGCCTCGATACACCTATGTAGATATTGCACCAAAAACCAGACATTTGCAGCTAGAATAGTCATTTACCACATTAGCAATGTATAGAGAGTATTTCTGATTAGTTTAAAGTTATCTTCATTGAAAAAAAGTGCTTTTCTTTCAAAAATAAGGAAATTTCTAAGTGACCCCAAACTTTTGAACGGTAGTGTACATCATCACCCCACCGCCCCGTGCCTTCCCACTGTCTGGTGTTCGGTCTGCCCGTATTGCGTGGAAACCCTCCAGTTCAATGTTAGCATCTGCTGCTAGTCCTGTTAGGCACATCTCTGAGAATAGGAACAGGCTACACTCCCGGTATATGCTATCGTAGCGGGAGATAGCTGCTGTCTTTCCGAGTATCGATCTTACATTCCCCATAATGACAGATGGGAGGGTGGGTCTGTACCTTATATTCCTTGCCTACCATCTTACTCCAGCTCGACACCCACGTCGTTTTCGTCTTAATTCTCCCGGTATGTCGAGTTTTCGCGTTAGCGTCATGGGCTGGTTGAGTGCTAGCATCAAAACATAGTATGAATATGTACCCATACATATTGTCACCCTCCATAGCGACTGATATTGTCCTTGTTGTATACTGGAGGGGACCATTTGTGTAAATCTATTGTGTCTTTTGCATTCAATACTATTAGGTTGTCACGTTTTTTTGCTATCTCTGCGAGCAGCCCTGCTTAGGTTATACAGTCTGACAGCCGTAGGTAGGAAGGACCTGCTAAACCTCTCGGTTGCGCACCTAGGATGATGTAGTCTACTGCTAAATGACCTCCTCAGTGCATTCAGTATGTCCTGCATAGGGTGGGACTCAGACTCCAGCAGAGATGACAGTTTAGCCACCATCCTTCTCTCTACTATCTCCTCCACTGGGTCAAGGCGTTGCCCCAGGACAGAGCTAGCTTTCTTGATCAGTTTGTTCAGTCTCTTCCTATCGGCTGCTGTAATGCCACTGCCCCAGCAGACCACTCCAAAAGTGATGGCTGATACCACCACCGTGTCGTAGAATGTCTTCAGCAGCGCCCCTTGTACACCAAAAGACCTGAGCCTCCTCAGTAGGAACAGCCTGCACTGTCCCTTCTTGTAGAGTGCGTTGGTATTGTGTGACCAGTCTAGTTTATTGTTCAGATGAACACCCAGGTACTTGTAGGATGTCACCATCTCAGTGTCTGTTCCCTGTATGTTTACTGGTGCTGTGAGGGGTTGTCCTTGCCTGTGGCAGTCCACCACCAGCTCCTTAGTTTTCCTCGCGTTGATCTGGAGGTAGTTCCGATGGCACCAGTCCACAAAGTCCTGGATAAGTCCTCTGTACTCAGCTTCATCTCCGTTGGAGATGAGGCCGACAATCGCAGAGTCATCAGAGAACTTCTGTAGATGGCAGTGTGTTGTGTTGTGTGAGAAGTCCGCAGTATAAAGGGTGAACAGGAAGGGAGCCAAAACCGTTCCCTGGGGGGCCCCCGTGCTGCCGATGATCGTGTCGGACACACAATCCCGGGTTCTCACAAACTGTGGCCGGTTAGTGAGGTAGTCCAGGATCCATGATGACAGGTGCTGGTCCACCTCTGCGCACAGCAGCTTGTCCTTCAGGATCATCGGTTGGATGGTGTTGAAAGCACTGGAGAAGTCAAAGAACATGATCCTCACCGCATTCCCGGGCTTCTCCAGGTGGGACAGAGAACGGTGAAGGAAGAAGATCACTGCATCCTCCACCCCAATGCCATGCTGGTAGACGAACTGGAGTGGATCCATCGCTGGTCCCACCAGGGGGCGGAGGGTCTTCTCCAGGGTCTTCATCATGTGAGATGTCAGGGCCACTGGTCTGTAGCTGTTCAGGTCTTTGGGGTGGGAAGTCTTTGGTACAGATACCACACAAGATGTTTTCCACAACTGTGGTACCCTCCCCAGCTTCAGGCTCAGGTTGAAGATGTGAAGAAATACGTACTGTTGCTGGGAAAAAACTATGATTAATCCTGGTAGTCCGGGTTTTATGGGATTTGTACCGCTTTCCTGAGGGGAGCAAGTGAAAGAAATCGTGGCCTGGATGAGTGCAGTCTTTAATAATGGCAGTAGCTCTGTTGAGGTACCGAGACCTTGAAATCTCTTCCAAAGAAGGGAGGGAACAGCCAGTGATTTTTTGCGCAGTCTCGATCACTCTCTGGAAGGCTTTGCGGTCTGCGGCTGAACAGCCCTCATACCAAACCGTGATGCTATGTGACAAAATGCTCTCAATAGCAGAGCGATAAAGTAAAACCAGCAACTGTGCATTCAGGCCATTCCTCTTGAGGAGCCTCAGAAAGTGTAGACGTTGTTGAGCCAATGATGAGGAGGCAGGTGAGTGCACTGCAACCCTGGAGACGCACCGCTGAGAAGGCAGCAACCTGGGGAGAGAGAAGGAGAAGGAGGATAAGGCTAAGTTCCTAATAACACAATTCTTAACTTTGCTTTAAGGCAGCAGTACCCAATGGTCTAGTGCAGAAGCATCAGGTTCAGGTTCAGGTTCAGGTTACTTTATTTGTACCCATGGGTAGATTTGTTTTGCAGTCAGGTGACATCCATATTTACAAACCACAGTTACATTCAACATGAACACAAACACAGGCACACATGTAGCTGACTATAAACATGATAAAAGTGCTCAAGGCTCCACCAATCAGGACATAGAACAAAGAGATAAGAGATAAAACAAAGAGATAAGAGAGAAGAGTCATATTAAAAAGTTCAATACTAGTCAAAGAGGTTAAAAACTCAAAAGTCTAAAACCCAATAAAAGATTTAGAACCCAAATAAAAAACCTACAAAAATAAGTAAATATAAAATAAAATTAATAAATAGGTATTTATGGGTAAGCATTCATCAACTGATCCTTTTAAGCACTGGCAGAGAAGAGGCAGCAGGTGTGTCGACTCACGCAGGTGTGTTGATGACCTGCAGAGCCCAGGAAACAGAAGAAGGACTTCCCACAGAAAGGGAGGAGGAGCATTCTCATCTGATCATCACACTGAAGGCTGTTGACGGATTAGTCGTTGACTTCGTGAATTTTGGTCATCTCAACTTGCCATATATATATATATATATATATGTATATATATATATATATATATATATATATATATATATTTTTTTTTTTTTTTTATTTTTTTTTTTTTTTTTTTACATTTTTTACCTCCGCCAAGGAAGGAGGTTGTGGAGGAACAAAATAAGTTCAGGCGACACACGGCGAGCTGAAGGTTTAAGAGTTTTATTCCTCCATCATCATGAGACACACTGCAGCACTGTGTGCTGTGTGTGAGCTCTGAGTGCGCTCGTGAGGCATGTAAAATCAGCTCTTTTATACAGACAAGAGAGAATTCTTGGCACATTTACATACTGATATACATATCAGACAATACATATCAATCGCGTGATTAACTGGTGCCAGACTCCTCTCCTTACTCCAGGGATGAATAACAATAGTCATTGTTTTGGTTGTCCCCCTAGGGCTCTCTGTTCGTATGTAATCCCTGCTGAGCGTGAATATTATCAGTGTGCATTGTGCTGGGTGCCCACACCGCTCCCCCCAGAATGGTCAGAAGGGGTTGTGACAACCCCCCCCCCCCCCCCGTCATTTTGCACCAGCTCCGGTAGAACTGTCGGAGGGCATGTCAGTCCGTGAGGGGGACGGGGGAGGGGTGGAAAGGGCAGTGTGCTCCTCTCCGAGTTCCAGCACGTTGAACGGCCGTGGATCGTGGGCACATGGGCCGGTGTGCAGTCGTGTGTAATGGAACCAGAGGGCGATCGGCCGGCTTTGGGAGTGAGGTGCAGGAAAAGCTCTGTGCAGGAGGAGGTTGAGGGGGTGGGAGTAAGCGAGTGCTGGCCCGGGACGTCAAAGGTGCGTGTGGATCTGCGACGGTGAGGAACTTTTCCCATTAAACGTGGCGGAGATCCACAGCAGCTGTGAAAAAATTATATCTCTGACTTCTCTGGTGTTTTGGTCCAGCGAGGATGTGGGGAAGGTGAGCGGTCAAATTCCCTGAGGATGCGTAGTGGCTGTGATAAACTGAAGCTGTGTCAGGGACTCGGCAGTTTGGCTTTAGGTGCGGGAAACAGCCCTAAAGTCATCGGGGAAAGCAATCGGCTAAATTCCCCTTGTGTGTCGTGGCTGGAAAACTCATACAAAGTCCTGTGTGCTGGCTGCACGGCCACTCCAGGTGCGCGAGCAGCCCTGAAGGTTCCGAGGGTGGCGATTGGCCGTTTAACTCGGGCATGTGCAGCGGCAGAGGACACTGTATCAGTCTGTAGAGCCGGTTTGTCCCTGGTGCATGGCGCACGCCTGGCGCAGTGACCACATAGCTGGCAGTTGCGCTGTCCTCGTAACCCCGCGATGTGCACGCGTGGCTTCTGTGCGCGGAAGGTCCGTTGTCGAGAGGTGAGTCAGGGTCAGGGAGCTTGATGGAAATCAATGCAGTCGGCGTTGATGATTGTCCCCGTTCAGGCTGCTTCCTTTGTTCGCTCGTGTTGATCATGGTGCGTTCCAGTGCGGAGGTAAAAGATCAGGTGAGGGTCCACCATGATGCGTGCTGAGGCCTCCCGTCTGGGTCATCTCCGGGGTGTTCGCGTGGTGTTCCATTCTTTGTCAAGGGTCACCAGTGTGGAGGAACAAAATAAGTTCAGGCGAGACACGGCGAGCTGAAGGTTTAAGAGTTTTATTCCTCCATTATCATGAGACACACTGCAGCACTGTGTGCTGTGTGTGAGCTCTGAGTGCGCTCATGAGTAAAGTCAGCTCTTTTATACAGACAAGAGAGAATGCATGGCACATTTACATATTGATATACACTACCGTTCAAAAGTTTGGGGTCACCCAGACAATTATTTTGTGTTTTCCATGAAAAGTCACACTTATTTACCACCATGAGTTGTAAAATGAATAGAAAATATAGTCAAGACATTGACAAGGTTAGAAATAATGATTTGTATTTGAAATAATAATTTTTTCCTTCAAACTTTGCTTTCGTCAAAGAATCTTCCATTTGCAGCAATTACAGCATTGCAGTCCTAACATGATTGCACACGGGTTTTCTAATCATCCATTAGCCTTCTGACGCAATGAGCAAACTCATTGTACCATTAGAACACTGGAGTGATAGTTGCTGGAAAAGGGCCTCTATACACCTATGTAGATATTGCACCAAAAACCAGACATTTGCAGCTAGAATAGTCATTTACCACATTAGCAATGTAAAGAGTGTATTTCTGATTAGTTTAAAGTTATCTTCATTGAAAAAAAGTGCTTTTCTTTCAAAAATAAGGAAATTTCTAAGTGACCCCAAACTTTTGAACGGTAGTGTACATATCAGACAATACATATCAATCTCGTGATTAACTGGCGCCAGACTCCTCTCCTCACTCCGGGGATGAATAACAATAGTCATTGTTCTGGTTGTCCCCCTAGGGCTCTCTGTTCGTATGCAATCCCTGCTGAGCGTGAATATTATCAGTCTGCATTGTGCTGGGTGCCCACACATGTGCTGGGTGCCCACTTCGCTCCCCCCAGAACGGTCAGAAGGGGTTGTGACACCCCCCCCCCCCCCCCGTTTGGCTTCAGCTCCAGTAGAACTGTCGGAGGGCATGTCTGTCCGTGTGGGGGACGGGGGACGGGTGGAAAGGGCAGTGTACTCCGCTCTTTTATACAGACAAGAGAGAATGCATGGCACATTTACATATTGATATACATATCAGACAATACATATCAATCGCGTGATTAACTGGCGTCAGACTCCTCTCCTTACTCCGGGGATGAGTAACAATAGTCATTGTTCTGGTTGTCCCCCTAGGGCTCTCTGTTCGTATGCAATCCCTGTTGAGCGTGAATATTGGCAGTCTGCATTGTGCTGGGTGCCCACACGTGTGCTGGGTGCCCACAAGGTAATATTTTTGCCAACGTCTGCCCATCTGTCCATCCGTCAGCAACATTACTCCGAAACTTATGAACGGATTTTGATGAAATTTTCAGGAAAGATGTATAATGGCATGGGAAACAGATGATTAGAATTTAGTGGTGATCCGGATCATGATCTTGATCCAGAAATTTTTGAAAATTATTTTTTTATATATTGCGCTTTTCATGTACTTCCCCTTTAGGACATGTCCGCAGAGTTACGTGCATGGCCATGTACCTCTGCAACCCGGAAGCAATGCACTCTTACCACCAAACTCTGCAGAAAAAGTAAAATGGCTTGGAATGAAAAGGAATGTGGTCTCCATCCACATAGTATGTGATGATTGATATTATTTCATCTGAAGACACCAAGAAAAAGTAAGCAAAGTGTGCAGTTTAAGATGGAGTTTGGAATGCGTGTGGACGTAATCAGCAGACAAGCTGAGGATGTTGTTGGAGCCATATAGCCCACAGGATATGTAAACACAGTAAACTTCAGCACTGGACAGTGTTTAAATTTTTTGTTTGTGAAATCACAATAGGCTTGTTCTATTATGCTCGTTTCCTACGCACCTTAGTGATATGATACCACACTGTTGTGTAATATTGCTTAATAATTATGAACCTCGTCAGTAAACTGTAAGGGAGAAGAGAGGAAGGGAAAAAAAATGATCTGAAAGATTCAATAAACCATGATGTTGATTTAAGGTCAAATTGCCCAGCTCCAATGTATGGTCAATACAACTATGGCAGCCTTGTTATCTCCGCCAAAGAGGTAATGTAATCGGGATAGTTTGTCTGTGTCATGAATTGCCCGAATGGCAGGGAGGAGAGACCCAGGCGCTGAACTGCAGTTTGTGGTATTTATTAGAAAAACACAAAAGTCCAAACGACACAACCAAAAATACAAACAAAGCACAAAGCAAAAACTTACAAACAAAGGCAACAACGGAGAAAACAGGATTCATGAAGATAATAAACATCTGAACGGGGAAAGGGTTCAGACGCAGATGATACGAAAGACTCCAGCAATACAGGAATGAAATAATCGCCCTTAAATAGGGCCAGAAACAAATAAACACCAAATGGTAATAGGTGTGAGTCACATGAGTGGGTTGGAGGAGAGGGTGATGACAATCAGCTGTGAGTCATGAGGAGAGGAGACGGAGCTGACAGCTTGACAGGGGCAGCACCCACAGCAAGGGAAAAACCCGGAAGTGCCTCTGACAGCCGCAACCCCGGAGAGAGAAAGAAAGAGAAGAAGACCCGCAAGAAACAAATACAATGTGATAACAAATAGACAAGTAAACCCAAATATGTACAGTAAATAACAAAACCCCGACAGTGTCTGGCAGAAGAGAGGGGACCCTGATGGTGTCTGGTAGAGGAGAGGGGACCCCGCCGCTTTCGGACTGTCTCGCAGCACCCTCAGTGGCCCTGGACTGGGACATAGTAGCATCCGCGGTGGCTCCAGATTGAAGCAAAGCTGCACCCACGGTGGATCCGGGCTGGAGCAAAGCTTCACCCAGAGTACCTCCAGGCTGGAGCAAGGCAACACCCGCAGTGGCTCCAGGCTGGAGCAAGGCAACACCTGCAGAGACTCCAGGCTGGAGCAAAGCTGCACCCGCGGAGTCTCCGGGCTGAAGCAAAACTGCACCCGTGGTGGTTCTGGGCTGGAGCAAGGTTGCACCCGCGGAGGCTCCAGGCTAGAGCTGGAGTGAAGCTGCACCCACGGTGGACCCAGACTGGGCCAGCGCTGCACCCACGGTGGACCTGGACTGGGCCAAAGCTGCACCCACGGTCTACCCAGACTGGGCCAAAGCTGCACCTACGGTGGACCCGGACTGAGGAAGAGCTGCACCCACAGAGGCCCCGGGCTGGGACGGAGCACCCGCGACGACCTCAACCAGAGGAAGTGCTGCACCTGCGAAGGTCCCGGGCTGGGACGGAGCACCCATGATGACCTCAGCTGGCAGGGAAACAGCACCCTCAGAGGCCCCAGGCTGGAATGGAGCACCCATGGAAACCTCATCCAGAGGGGGAGCAACACCCACGGAGATCCTGGGCTGGGACGGAGCACCCGCGCCGACCTCAGTTAGCTGGGAAGCAACACCCTTGGTGACCCCAGGCTGGAACAGAGCACCCGCGATGACCTCGACATGGGGAGCTGGACCCACGGAGATTTCAGGTGGCGAGGCTGGATCTATGGAGACCTCTGGCACAGTTGGATGAACCTTGATGACCCTGGTGAAAGGCTGAGACAGGAGAGGCAGAGAAACAAGATCAGGGTCACCGGTGGCAGTGGAGCCTGGCGAGGTAAGTTCAGGTGCAGCTGACGGCTACACTTGACTCTCCCCACCAAGAGCCAGGCAAGATCTCTCCAAAACAGAGACAGAGGAAACAAAGAAGAGTACTTGCCTGGGCTCAAGCTCCACCGCCGTCCAGGACTCCGTTGATCCAGGTGACGACATCTCGGGCCCAGCCCTCTGGAGGTCCAGCTTCAACTCTGTTGTGGTGGTCCCTGCGGCAGGCATGGTGGTAGGTGCAGTCCCGGGACCTCCAAGCAAAGCGACCCAGACAGGTAGCTCATCTGGCGTGGATACAGGAGGTTGGTTCCCCGCTGGCACTAGATCCTGCTCTGCTGAGGCCAGAGGATGCTCCAACGTAGGCACAGGCTTCAGCTCAGTCACAGCACTCTCCCTCTGTCCAGACCATGGCTGCTGGGCTGGAACCAGGTCCTCCAGGGCCTCAGGCTCCTCCATCGTCTGACAGCTCAGTCCTGGGGCTGGCGGACACTCAAGGGGAAAAGGAGGAGACACGGAGAGAGCAGGTGAACAGTCTATTGCTGCAGCAGATGGTGAGGACTCAGAGGACTGCATAATCTGAGCCTCACCACCAGCAATCAGGCAAGATAATTTATACTTAAATGAATGAGAGTGAAAAACCACTTGCCTGAACTCCCGGGGTGTGATGTCATCTGCTGCAGCTGGTTTGGAATCAGCCCTCTCTGTGACTTCAGCAGTAGTGGGCCTCTCAGAGGAACATGGAGGAGCAGCCCCTGCAGACACGGCGACGGGCGGACAACACTTTGAGGAGACAGGAGTTGCAGCAGCCAAAGAGAAGGAGGAGGCTGACGGGACAGCCGGCAAGGGAGCTGCTGCAGGGATTGTCTGACTCGACACGGGGGAAACTGCTCCCTGAGAGGTGGAGGTGTTCCTTCGGCGGGATCTCCCTGGATGACGGCAGGAAGCAGGAGGTGCAGGCATCGGCTCATGGCGAGGTGGGAGAAGAGCCGGAGTCAGGGGACACTCACTCATTGGCTCAAACTCCAGGCCCCCCGGTGAGACCTCCTCCAACTCCTGGGCAAACTCCGGGAGGAGCCATGGCTTATATTCTAGTAGGAGCTCTGTCTCCACTAATTGGACCCACCTGCGCTCCTCCAGCTCCTCGGTTGATGGTGTGGGCCACTGTTTGGGAGGAGAAGGTGGGGACGCTGTGTCGGGGCCAGACGGAATCTCTCCAAGACCTCCGGGGTCGTCTGGTGGATGGGCAAAGGCTCAGGTTCCAGACGGGACGAGTGAGTCTTTCGTCCCCAGGTGCGCTTCTTCTTGAACTCCGGTGACCTGCCCACAGAGTTTATGATGGGCATCAACCACCGAGGCAAGGAAAACTGCGAGGCCCGGGTAGCTCCAGAGACTGGGATGGCTCTCGATCACCCAGGCCGCGCTGCCCACAAACCTCTAAGCCTCCTCGGGAGAGCGAGAAGCTCCAGCAGCTGAGGCAAAACTGGCGTTGAGCGTCTCTCACACTCCTCCTTGCTCAGTCCCAGAGTTGAAAAATCCAAGGTAGCAGACATGGCAAAACCCCAGGTAAAATACAAAAACTGGGGGGAAGTAGGAAAAGGGCAAACCCTCGCTGCCGCTGGTGTGTTAAATTGCCTGGGTCTCCTTTTGGCCACGTCCACTGCCAAACCACAGGTGAATGAAACAAAAGAACCACAAACTGCAGCAGCTGGATCTCTAACTGGCTGGAGTCTTCTGGCATGAATTGCCCGAGCGGCAGGGAGGAGAGACCCAGGCGCTGAACTGCAGTTTGTTGTATTTATTAGAAAAACACAAAAGTCCAAAGTGTGCACAATCAAAAATACAAACAAAGCACAAAACAAAAACTTACAAATAAAGGCAGCAACAGAGAAAACAGGATTTGCGAAGATAATAAATGTCTGAACGGTGAAAGGGTTCAGACGCAGACAATACTAAAGACTCCAGCAATACAGGAATAAAATAACTGCCCTTAAATAGGGCCAGAAACAAATAAACACACATGGTAACTGGTGTGAATCACATGAATGGGCTGGAGGAGAGGGTGATGACAATCAGCCGTGAGTCATGAGGAGAGGAGACGGGGCTGACAGCTTGACAGGGGCACCGCCCACAGCCAGGGAAAAACCCAGAAGTGCCTCTGACAGATGCAATCGCAGAGAGAGAAAGAAAGAGAAGAAAAGCCTCAAGAAACAAATACAATGTGATAACAAATAAAGACAAGTAAACTCAAATATGTAAATAACAAAGTTACAATGAACATAAACAGGAAAACAGGTCATGCTAAGAAACAAAACAGAATATGTGAAAACCAACCGGGGATAACATAACAGGGACAGAACTCAAAAAATACAACACAATACAAATATGGAAATAAAGGCAAAGAATCCCCCCGTGCTCAGATCATGACAGTCTGTCTGTCTGTTTATTTGACTGTTAGCAGGATTACGCAAATCTACTGTATGGATTTTGATGAAATTTTCACCAGAGGTAGCCCTTGGGTCAAGGATGAACCCATTAAATTTTGGTGGCTATCTGAGAGTGCATACCTTCACCAAGGACCTTGTTTGTATTTGTGCAGCATGATTACACAAAAACTGCTGGATGAATTTGGATGAAATTTTCACCAGAGGTGGTCATTGGGCTAGAGGGGAAGCCATTAGCATACCTCCACCAAGGCTCTTATCTTCTCACAGTATGTTAGCAAGAATCCTAGAAAACTACTGGATAGACTTTGATGCAATTTTCACCAGAACTGGCTTGTGGCCCACACACGACTCCATTACATTTTGGAGGTGATCCATGAGGGATGGAAGGAGCCTTGGTGGAGGTATGTGCTCTCTAAGTGCTTTTCTAGTTTTCTTATTATTGTGCACTTTAATCTCTCGCTGCTGCTGCTGTTATTGTTGTTGTATTGTATTGGGTTGTTTTTATGTGGCTTAATTGAAAAACTACAAAGTAGTTTTTTTAAAGAAGTTAATGTCTTTTTGCAAGATAATTTAAGAAGTGTTCTCAGTATTCATTACAACCAAAGTGAAACATTTCAAACCAGTTTGATTTAATATTAGTGATTATTGTTATAGTTTTTAAAATTAAATTACAAATCATGATGTATTTTACTGAGATGTAATATGGCTACATCTTACACAAGAACATCAAATCTGTCCTACTGATGATGAAAATCACTGCAGGTAGTCATCCTACAGTACAGGACTATAGTCTGATTTACAAAATGAAAAACTGTCTAATTGTCAAGAGCTGATACAGGGCACAACCTCAAATTGTTTGGCAACATAATGGTCAAACATGCTGATATAAATTGCCATATTTTACACTGGTCATGTAATTAAGAATATATTTTATAGTTTAACCATACTGATATATTAAAAATACAACTAATTTTGTCATTTTATTTTGACTTAATTTAACTGTAGTTTACTTGATGACTTTAACATAAGTTTTATCTGGTCCTGGTCCTCTCTCAGCCTGGTGAAGCTTCTCCTGTAAAGGTAAATCAAATTTAATAATTTAAAAAAAGACAAAAATAAACTTCCATTAAGTGTAATTTGCTGTAGTGTGGACTCTGCCATCCACTTGAGTTAAAATGATTTTAAACTATAATTTTATAGTTATCTTTATAGTGCTTGGTGTGGACGGCCCTTAAGATAGTACATATATTAAAGTTTGTGGTATTTATAGTCTGGTTGGATGTCATTTTGGATTTGCCTACTACTGCACTGTGCATTCACACACAAGCACACACACATACTTGTTGGCTGCACTCTGTTTGGGGTCGCCACAGCAGATCATGGATCCACATATTTGATTTGGAAAGGATTTTATGCCTGATGCACAAGGAGGATACTAATTTTGTGCTTGCTCCTGTGGCTGGGTAACCAACTTTCCTTTCCCCATGCTATTTATGCTGAGCACCAAGCTAGGAGGTGGAAAACTCCATTTTCATGGTCTTTGGTATGCCCCGGCAGGGGCTTGAATCCACAACCTCCCAGCTCTGTGGTGGATGTTGTACCACTAGGCCACCACTCCAGTGTTATCTACTACAGCATTGTAAAATTAAAATAAAACACAGAAAGCTCTACCACACAGAGTAGAAAAGGGTAATGCAAAAGGAAAATAAATACATTCATTCATTCACCCATCTTCAACCGCTTAATCCTTTTCAGTTCATGGGGGGGGGGGGGGGGGGGGCTATCCCAGCATCTTTTGGGTGAGAGGCAGGGTACACCCTGGACTGCCAGTCCATTGTATGGAAAAATATATTTACAAATTAAATTAAACTGGTAACTGGCGTGAATACATAGATAATGTAAAACCATTATCTTTTGCAACTCCAGCTGCAGGATAACAGAGATACTGCATAAGTTTGAATGAGAATTCAGCTCTTTGTTGCTTGAATAAAAATTCCTCATTCAAATTCATGGCTTAAATAAGGACACTGAAGTAGGATTATTATTATTTGTACTTTTTTCTTTGAAATCCTTTTGATAACTGATGTTGTCACGCCGCGCCATTCATCAGCGGCGCCACCTGCTCATGCACCTGCTACTCGTCAGCGGCGAAGGATAAAAGCCGCCTCGCCCTGAGCGTCGGCCTGAAGCCGTAGACTTCATTCCTCTTTCATGGGCTTCTACCACATTCTCTTCAGCATCCTCATCTCCGGTAAGAAAATCGCTTACCTCATCTCTCCAGTCTGCTCCCCTGTGCACAGGTGGATTCCTCGGCGGCGGACTATCCCGTCCCTCGTCTCTCCTCGCTGCTGCACCGAGCCCTGCAGGTGGCTGTCTCCCGGGCTTCCATCCTTGAAGCGCCAGTCATCTGTCCCAACAAGTAAGCTTCTCTCCCTCGCCTATTCTCCTCCTGTGTTGGTGTGTGCTCATCACCCTGTGTCTGATTTCTCCCATAGGGTTGCCGGCTGAACGGTCTCCTGCCTCTGGGTCCAAAGCAGACGCCACCACCAACACATTAACATTCCGCAGACACGCACCCAAACATCCCTGTTGTTAATAAACAGTTTGAACTACTCTGAGCCTGTGTGTGTGCGTCTCCTGAGCCGAACGTTATGTCAGTACGGCTTCAGCAGAGCGGCTCGGCAGACGGCGGGCTCGCACACCGGTTTACCATCCTCGAGGCTCGGGTGGATCAGATTGTTTATCAGCAACAGGTGGTTCTTAATCAATTATTAGAACTAACTAACCGATTGAACCGCTTGGACCCCCAACAGCCGTTCCTCCCGACTCGCCAGGGTGGCGCGGCTCCTGCTGTTCCAGCGGCCGTCCAGCCGGCTCCAGTGGCACCGGTTCGGCTCACGCCGATTCCGACCCCCGCCCGCTTTAGCGGTAAGCTCGGCGGAGCGCGGGGGTTCATTATGCAGTGTGAGTCCGTGTTCCACCGTGTGCCCGGAGATTTTCCCTCGGATCACAGCCGAATTGGTTACATAGGGAATCTTCTGGAGGGGCGTGCGTTAACTTGGACCTACGCCGTAATGGCAAGGCCCAGTTATGCCACCCTCACCTATGACCAATTCGTGAGGCGCTTTCTGGAGGTCTTTGACCATTCTCAAACCGAAACGGTCCAGGTCGATCGGCTTCTCGCTCTCCAGCAGGGAAGCCGGTCGGCAGCGGACCACTCGGTCGACTTCCGGGTAGCGGCGGAGGAATTGGGCTGGGAGGAACGCTCCCTCTGTGGCCTGTTCCTCCGCAGCCTCAATAGTGATCTGAGGGATGAACTGGCTGGTCGGGATATCCCTGGGACGCTAGCGGAGCTGACGTCCTTAGCGATAAGTTTGGATAACAGGCTGCGCGAGCGCTCCTCGGGGCGGAGGTCATCTTCTTCTCGCCTTCGTGGAGTCTCGCCGCACCTGTTCCAAGCTCGCCCCCTGGCGGCGCCGCCAGCATCGCGCCCCGAGGAGTCGGAGCCGATGGTGACGGGCTGGACTAAACTTTCCCCTGTGGAGAAACAACGCCGCCGTGAGTTGGGCCTCTGCATGTATTGCGGAGGCGACCAACACACCGTGGAGCGTTGTCCACGGAAAGCCAGTCGGTGGGGTCCGCGAGTCACTGTTGGAAGCCTCGCGGATGTCAATCGGTTAGGATCACTCACTCAATTGAAGCTGCCCATCCGTTTCTGCCATAACCCCACTGGGCACCTCACCCACGCACTGGTGGATTCGGGCGCAGAAGGCAGCTTCATTTCACAAAGCCTGGCAACCCGATTGGGCATCCGCTGCCAGGCACTCAACACTCCCATCTCCCTAATCCACCTCTCCCATGCCACCCTCGGGAGAGTGACACATCAAACTGTCCCCCTACCGGTCATCATCTCGGGAAACCACCGGGAGGAGATGACCTTTTACGTCCTTCCCAACTCTGTGTCGCCCGTCATCCTGGGGTATCCCTGGCTCCGCCTTCACAATCCGGTCCTGGATTGGAAATCAGCTGGGATATCGGCATGGAGTACGTTCTGTATGGGCACCTGCCTTCAGTCCGCTGCCTGCTCTCCGTCCGCTCCTCCCCCTGCGACGGACGCTGCACCCCCGGACCTGTCTCTGGTGCCCCCAGAATTTCACGACCTGGGTATGGTGTTCAGCAAAGCGAAAGCTATGTCTCTCCCCCCTCATCGGCCCTATGACTGCGCCGTCAACCTCCGCCAGGGGGCTCCCTTACCTTCTGGTCGCCTTTACAGCCTGTCTGCGCCGGAGAAGGAGACGATGAACGCCTACCTGAAGGAGTCATTAAGTGCTGGGATTATCCGCCCATCATCGTCACCCGTGGGGGCAGGGTTCTTCTTCGTGGGAAAGAAGGATGGGTCCCTCCGCCCTTGTATCGACTACCGGGCCCTCAATAATATCACGGAGAAGGACCGTTACACCCTGCCTCTCATGGACACTGCTTTCCACTCCCTCCAGGGGGCGACCTGGTTCACCAAGCTGGACCTACGCGGCGCTTACCACCTCGTCCGGATCCGGGAGGGAGATGAGTGGAAAACGGCCTTCCGTACCCCGAACGGCCACTTTGAATACCTGGTGATGCCGTTCGGGTTGACCAACGCTCCTGCAGTCTTCCAGCGCCTCATTAATGACGTCCTCCGGGACTTCATTGGCCTTTTCGTGTTCGTCTACCTGGACGATATTCTCATCTTCTCCAAGTCCAGGGATGAGCACCAGGTCCACGTGAGGCGGGTCCTCCAAAGGCTGCTGGAGAATCGTCTGTACGTTAAGGCAGAAAAGTGTGAATTTTACGCCAGGAGTACGTCCTTCCTGGGGTTCATCATCGCCCACGATAAGGTGCTCCCCGACCCAGAGAAGGTAAAGGCGGTGGTGGAATGGCCCACACCTGCATCCCGGAAACAGGTGCAGCAATTTGTTGGCTTCGCCAATTTCTACCGCCGCTTTGTCCCCAACTTCAGTGCCATCGTTGGACCACTGACCCGCCTCACGTCCCCGAAGGTCCCGTTCCGGTGGACCGAAGAGGTCGCTGCCGCCTTTGAGGCGCTGAAGGCGGAATTCTCCTCCTCCCGGGTCCTTCGCCAGGTCGACCCCGCGCTGCAGTGCATTGTAGAGGTAGACGCTTCGGACACGGGAGTGGGAGCAGTGCTGTCCCAGCGGTCGCCGGACGATGGCGCCAAGCGACCGTGCGCCTTCTTCTCCCGGCGCTTGTCCCCGGCGGAGAGAAACTACGATGTGGGGGACAGAGAGCTCTTGGCCATCAAGCTCGCCCTGCAGGAGTGGCGCCACTGGTTAGAGGGGGCGAACCTGCCGTTTGTGGTCCTCACGGACCACAAGAACTTGGAATACTTACGATCTGCCAAGCGCCTGAACGCCCGCCAGGCGCGCTGGTCCCTGTTCTTCGCCAGGTTCCAATTTTCCATCACCTTCAGGCCTGGCTCTAAGAACGTCCTGCCTGACGCCCTCTCCAGGCAGTTCGCCCCCGTGGAGTCGGAGGAGGCGCCCCACTCCATCCTGCCCAGGTCGTGCGTCGTGGGAGCCATCTCGTGGGACATCGAGAGCAAGATCCGGAAGGCACAGGAGGTGGAACCTGACCCTGGCGGCGGACCGGAGGGGAGGCTGTTCGTGCCATCCGCGGTCCGAGGAGAGGTCATCCACTGGCTCCACACCTCCAAGCTCACCTGTCACCCTGGCACCTCCCGGATGATAGATCTCCTCCAACGGTCCTTTTGGTGGCCAGGCCTGCGGAGGGATGCAGCCCGCTACGCCCGGGCTTGCCCAATCTGTGCCACCTGCAAGTCGGGAAATGCCCCTCCAGCGGGTCTGCTCCAGCCCCTGCCCGTCCCTGGCAGGCCCTGGTCGCACATCGCACTGGATTTCGTCACCGGACTCCCCGTCTCCAACTCCTATGACACCATCCTGACCATCGTGGACCGCTTCTCCAAGGCCGTGCACTTCGTCCCCCTGCGAGGCCTCCCTACTGCCCTGGAGACGGCGGACCTCCTCGTCCAACACGTGGTCAGGCTGCATGGGATTCCGGTGGACGTGGTCTCGGACCGGGGCCCCCAGTTTTCATCTGAGGTTTGGAGGTCTTTCTGCAACGCCATCGGAGCCAAGGTGAGCCTCTCCTCCGGCCATCACCCCCAATCCAACGGGCAGTGTGAGAGGACCAACCAGGAGCTGGAGGCTGCGCTCCGCTGTGTGTCCAGATCCAAACCCACGTCCTGGAGCAACCATCTTGCCTGGGTTGAATATGCCCACAACACCGCTCGCTCTTCTGCTACAGGGATGTCCCCCTTCAAAGCGTCCCTGGGTTACGACCCCCCGCTGTTTCCGGAGCAGGAGAGTGAAGTAACTGTCCCGTCAGTTAGGGCCCATCTCAGGCAGTTCCGCTCCACCTGGGCTGCCGCGCGCCATGCGCTATTACGCACAGCGGAGCGCAACAGGACTGTGGCGGACCGGCGTAGGAGACCTGCCCCGGCGTACAGAGTTGGGCAGCTTGTTTACATTTCCACCCAGGACGTCACTCTAAAAGGCGAGAGGAGAAAGCTGGCACAGCGCTTCATGGGTCCCTACCCCATCACCCGGATCATCAACCCGGTGGCTGTGCGTGTGGCTATTCCCCCCTCCCTCCGCATTCATCCTACTTTCCACGTATCGAAGGTGAAACTGGCGGTTACTGACCCCCTTTGCCCTCCTCCTGCAGCGCAACCCGCGCCCCGGATGATTGGTGGCCATCCGGCCTGGTCCGCCTCCTCCATCCTGGACTCCCGGCGCCGGGGTCGTGGGTTGCAATACTTGGTGGACTGGGAGGGCTATGGGCCCGAGCATCGACAGTGGGTGCCCCCGTCGTTTGTGTTGGACCCATCGCTCATCGCGGACTTCCACCGAGCGCACCCGGATAAGCAATCGCCAGGAGGCGCTGCTAGAGGGGGGAGTACTGTCACGCCGCGCCATTCATCAGCGGCGCCACCTGCTCATGCACCTGCTACTCGTCAGCGGCGAAGGATAAAAGCCGCCTCGCCCTGAGCGTCGGCCTGAAGCCGTAGACTTCATTCCTCTTTCATGGGCTTCTACCACATTCTCTTCAGCATCCTCATCTCCGGTAAGAAAATCGCTTACCTCATCTCTCCAGTCTGCTCCCCTGTGCACAGGTGGATTCCTCGGCGGCGGACTATCCCGTCCCTCGTCTCTCCTCGCTGCTGCACCGAGCCCTGCAGGTGGCTGTCTCCCGGGCTTCCATCCTTGAAGCGCCAGTCATCTGTCCCAACAAGTAAGCTTCTCTCCCTCGCCTATTCTCCTCCTGTGTTGGTGTGTGCTCATCACCCTGTGTCTGATTTCTCCCATAGGGTTGCCGGCTGAACGGTCTCCTGCCTCTGGGTCCGAAGCAGACGCCACCACCAACACATTAACATTCCGCAGACACGCACCCAAACATCCCTGTTGTTAATAAACAGTTTGAACTACTCTGAGCCTGTGTGTGTGCGTCTCCTGAGCCGAACGTTATGTCAGATGTAACAGACTACAACTCCATACCTTCTGGCAACCAACTGCCAGTGTCTTTGATGATTAAAAACATCTTGTTACAAAGAGAAGGTTGAAAAAAATGAAAAAGAGCACTTTCAACCTGAGACTTTAAGCTTTCATTTTTGTCTACTGAAAGATATTATGACAATCAGCTATTCAGACAAGTAAAGCTCCCTTGGTTTCACAAGATCACCCACTTCCCAATAAATTTAATCATTAACTTAAGATAAGACAAGAAAAGCTTTTATTAGTCCCACAGTGGGGAAATTCCAGGATTGCAGCAGCAAAGGGATAGCAGCACTCAGAACAATAGTAAATAAGATAAGAAGATAAGAACTGGTTGGCCAAAGCCGTAAATAAATATACCTACATATGTACACAGTTGTATACACAGTGCAGGAGCATTGCAGCTAGATGGTATCAACACAATTACAGTTTGTTAAATTACCCGGCAGAATATAAATATGGACCCAGACAGTATATTTCACATTGAATAAACAGTGTTGTTGCCACCCTCAATAATAATTGTAATTGTCTTAGTTGTGTATTGGAGGGGTTGATGTCTGTTGTGCAAAGTTGTTATGTTTAGTACATTTAATACGGAGCAGATAAATTAGAGCAGATGCCACCAAATTCAATATTTGCTTTTTATGATAAAATATTTCAGTAATTTACAATATCCATTATGTAAGCTATGAGGTGAGAGAGGCACAATAGCGCTGGCAGGGTGTAAGGTTGCCCTAAGCCAGGGAAGATATACCGTGGATGGTGCCATGACAGGGTTCTCGGAACACTTTCTTTCAAAGGTCTTTTTATTATTATTAATTGAAGTATCAATACAATACAAAGTATTAGAAATTTTCATTTTTGTTTCAACCAAACAGTGAAAAACTAGAACTTAAAGCCAACAAATGTAAATGCTTCAAAGCACAAAAACCTTTAAATAAACAATAATTAAAAAAAAAAAAAAAAATACAAAGAAAAATTGTGTGTGTGAAGTGGGGGTGGAGTAAAGGGGATATGAGCTACTCAGAAACTATAATCGTGGGTCTTTCAAAGAAATCAAGAAACGGGCGCCATAATTTATAGAATTTGTTTTCAGAGCCACAGACTGTATATCTGATTTTTTCTAAATCCAAACAGGACATTATATCTTTTATCCACTGTAAATGTGAAGGGGGCGAAGAGTCTTTCCACTTCAGTAATACAGCACGTCTGGCCAATAATAATGAAAATTTAAATACTTTTAATTTGGAACTTGGCAAGACAAGTTCTGGAGCCACACCAAAAATGGCGCATAATGGATCAGGTTTAATTTGGTATTGCAGGACTTCAGACATAGTGATAAAAACAGAATGCCAAAAATTCATCAATGCAGAGCAGGACCAATACATGTGAAGCAAAGTGCCAGGAGCGCTACCACACTTTTCACAAGTTGGGTCTATATCCGAGTAAATACGTGCTAACTTAACCTTGGACAGGTGCATCCGGTGTACAATCTTAAATTGAATAAGAGCGTGACGAGCACACATTGATACAGTGTGAACCTGGCCAAGAATAGAGTCCCACAGTTCATCAGTAAAAGTAAAATTAAGATCTTGTTCCCAGTTCAATTTGATAGCGGCCAGAGAAGAAGATTGTAAATTTGAAATTAAATTATATAAAACTGACATTACCCCCTTAGAAGTTGGTTTAACTAATAAAAAATCATCTAGAGGATTATCAGAAGGTTTTTGAGGGAATTGTTTTGTCATGGTTTGCACAAAATGTCTGACCTGGAGGAAGCGGAAAAAATGTGTAGAAGTGATGTCGAATTTGGTGGAAAGTTGAGAAAAACTTGCAAATTGACCATCAAAATATAAATCCGCAAAAGATTTTAAACCTTTTCTGTGCCATATATGAAATGCACTATCAATAGTTGATGGGGTAAATAAATGATTTGCGGCAATTGGACTTTTAATGGAAAAAAACTGAAGACCGAAATTTTTCCTGAATTGAGACCAAATTCTAAGAGACTGACGAACTACTTTATTATTACCCAGTGTAGACAAAGCAAGGGGAAGTGGTGAACCTAAAATTGCCGGTAGGGAGGTTTGATTGTCCACATGTGACTCCATAAGGATCCAAATAGGTGATTTGGGTTCCAGATAAAAATGTTTCCAATATAACATGCACCTGATATTTGCTGCCCAGTAGTAATATTGAAAGTTAGGCAGAGCCATGCCACCTACTGATTTGGGTCTTTGAAGAAAAACTTTCCTCAATCTCGGATGTTTACCATTCCAAATAAATGAGGTAATCAGAGAGTCCAAAGACTTAAAAAAGGATTTAGGAATAAAAATGGGGAGACATTGAAACAAATATAAAAACTTTGGAAGTAACATCATTTTTACAGAATTGATTCTGCCAATTAAAGACAAGGATAATGGGGACCATTTGGAAAGTATTAGCTTGCACTGGTCAAGTAAGGGGAGAAAATTATTTTTAAACAAGTAATTAAATTGTTTAGTGACACATATCCCAAGATAATTAAAATGATCAATAACAACCTTGAAAGGAAAATTTTCAAAATCCTGAACTTGAATCTTTTCATTAATCAGAAACAGTTCACTCTTATTAAGATTAATTTTATAACCAGAAAACCTACTAAAACTATCCAAAATATTGAGTATAGCGGGTAATGAAGTAAGTGGGTTGGAGAGAAATAATAAAAGATCGTCAGCATAGAGTGAAACCCTATGCTCAATGCCACCCCTACGAATGCCTAGAAAGTCCCGGCTCCCACGGATTGCAATAGCTAACGGCTCAACTGCCAAGGCAAAGAGCAACGGGCTCAAAGGACAGCCTTGCCTCGTACCACGGTAAAGTCTAAAATAGTCAGAATAGCGACAATTAGTTAACACTGAAGCTAAAGGACTAGCATAGAGAAGTTTAATCCAGGAACAGAAGGAAGGACCAAAACCGAACCTCTCCAAAGTAAAAAACAAATACTCCCACTCAACCCTATCGAATGCCTTTTCAGCGTCCAAACTAATAAGACATTCAGGTATGTTGTGGTGAGGAGTATAAATAATATTAAACAACCGCCGCAAGTTAAAAAAAGAATAGCAATTTTTAATGAAACCGGTTTGGTCCTGTGAAATTATAATGAATAATTGGTCCTGTGAAATTATAAAAGGAAGAATCTTTTCCAACCTTGAAGCTAACAACTTTGACAAAATTTTAACATCGGTATTTAACAAGGAAATAGGCCTGTAAGAAGCACAATCAACAGGATCCTTATCCTTTTTAAGCAACACAGTGATACAGGCCTGATAGCATGAAGGAGGAAGTGTACCAGAGTCAAGCGACTCTGTAAAAACTTGACAAAGGAAAGGGGCGAGGTCGTCAGAGAATTTTTTGAAAAAATCAGCGGAAAACCCATCAGGTCCTGGTTCTCGGAACACTGCCTGAAATCCTGCAACAGGAAAGACAAAAAAAACAAACAAACAAAAAAACACATCAGATCCACCCAAAGGCAGCTCAAACATTCACTTCATCATCATCATCATCATAATCATCATCATCATCATCATCCGTATTTATTTTTGACAGGACACAATTAATCCCTCAGTTGGAGTGAGTCCTGCTTGACTGCACTTCTTAGAGTCAGAGAAGGGGAAAAAACCATAACCACCCAAGAAAACCACCAAAGCCTGCTGCGGACAGCCAAATCATGGGAGATGAGGGTGGACGAGTCCATCCTCACCACCTCCATAACCGTGTGGTACGCAGGAGCCACTGCCAGGGACAGACTAAGGCTGCAGCGCGTCGTGCGCACTGCTGAGAAGGTGATCGGCTGCAAGCTCCCATCTCTCCAGGATCTGTACATCTCCAGGACCCGGAGGCGTGCTGGCCGGATCATAGCCGATCCCTCACACCCTGGTCACGTACTGTTTGCCCCCCTCCCCTCTGGTAGAAGACTTTGGTCCATCCAGACTAAAACCTCCCGTCACATGAACAGCTTCTTCCCCTCTGCCATTAGACTGCTGAACACTAAGTGACTCTCGTGCACCATGTACAGCAGCTCAACCAGACTCATGTCAATCATCACTGTTTTCTTCCTGCATTACCGACTGCACTATATAGTTCTCCACAGTATCTGCTGCTGGCTAATATATATTTTAACTGTTGACCAGTATCACTTAATCTTATCCTACACTTTATTACATGTATAGTTTATTTCTCTTATCTTATCATGTTTAATGTTGCAGCATTGTACCGAGACAAATTCCTAGTTTGTGTACTACATGAACAATGGCAATAAACCTGATTCTGATTCTGATTCTGACTTGGGGGAAGAAACTTCTTTTCCCCCAGGTCGTCCAAACATCTCTTAGGGCTGACCTAGTCATTTGGTCTGAGGGGAGGAAAAGAAGGTCATCCTGGTGGAACTGATGATTCTGTGGGAAGATGGCTGTGATGAGGCCCAAAAGAGGAAGATCACCAAATATCCCGACCTAGTCCAACAGTGTAGGGAGAAAGGGTGTAGACCCGTTTTTTGTTTTTGTTTGTTTTCTCCAATTGAAATTAGTTGCAGAGGTTTTCCGGCACAGTCGACGTGGAAAACTTTCACTGCTATGGGACTGGCTGGGAGGGAGAGGAAAACAGCCTTTTGCAGGTTGAGGGGAGCAGCATCTCTGGAGCAGAAGGGAGGAGCAAAGCTGGAAGCCAGGAGATGAGCAGTGACTGGCCACTACTACTGACCCACCAACTGGAGGATGTTGTAGTTCAGGGTCGAAACACCCTGTGAAAGTTGGACACCACCTGGTCTTTTTCTCCTGGCTGAAAGATGAGGTCACAAGGCTGTGACTAAGAACTAGCATCAGCTGATGTAGCCATCAATAGTACTGTATTTATTTGACTGGCTGGGTGTCTTTATAATGGCACTTCAAAGTGTGACCAATAGACACAAAATGGTCCAAACAAGATTTTCCAAAAGATGTTTAATATATGTTTACACACAGGAAATTCAATAGCATTCATGCTATCACACACACACACACACACACACATGCACGCGCGCGTGCACACACACACAGAATCATACTGATTGAGATTCCAATGATTTCTGATGTTATATTTTTGTTTTTGGTGCATTGTGTAAAATCTGTTCAGTGCAAAATGATCAAAACTGAAATAGGAAAAAAAATCTCCAGAAAGAAAGTCATTATGTGAAAATGTGCATATTTTGCTCTATCAAAGGTGCTTTTTCATACATCAAATCTATTTGAAGCCCATCTGTCCTCTCTTGCAGTTTTTCTGGTGGTTTAAGGTTAGAATTTAGTGCTGGCCAGAAACCAGGTTCAGGTGGCATGGCTTGCAGAGCATTTTCCCATCTAAAGGATAGCAACCACGGTCATTTGGTTCAGGGGAAAGCTGTAGGTGGCAGACCTGTCAACAGTGGAAAACTCATTAATTGGTGATGATAATGTGTGTTTGCAACTTTGTGTACTTGTCACTGTCAAAATGTTGTTCAATACTTGCATGGAGACTACCTACCTCACATCTGTAGCATCTCTCGTGGTAGGTGCGTCCCAGACACTCAACAGTATAGCTGTCAGTACCATCTTCTTTTGGAATGATTAGCTCGTTACAAGCACTACACCTTGGAGCATATTTCCTTTAAAAGGAACATTTACAGGAAGAAGAAAATATTCAGCTTACTTGTTGAGCATCTCCCAAAGATCCAAAACCTTTACAAAAAAAATAACCTAATAGGACATCAGAATGACATGAAAATGTGAACATAATTTGATTGTACTGTATATACTGATACTCCAGGTCTTTATTATAAAATTCATTTGTTCTATTGTGTAAAGCATATTTTTCATTTTTAATTGTCATACCTGTAATAGTCTTGAAGACAATAAACTTCTCCAACTTCTCCCTGGGCAAAAGCTTGTTCTCCAATTTGCTGCTTACATGTTGTACAGGTGAAACAAAATGGATGGTATGCACGCTCTAGCGCACGGATCATGTGATCTGTGATAACCTCCCCACATGCCCAACAAAGCTCCAAGCTGGCCTAAAACACAGAGATACACATGGTGAATTACATCTAAAATATATTTTAACATTGTATGGAGTGATCAGTCTTTCATTTTAAATTCAAGTCAGAAATTATCTTCTGCTGCAGCTCCATTACCATGGTGACATAATAACAACTTAGAAATTATCAGTTCTGCTTCAGGAGATTGTGTTTTATAGTATGTTACATGTTTTATGGTTCAAATGTACTCTCTGTAACGCTGGAAAACCTTGACTCCTTGCCAAAGTTCCAGATGTACTTGAATGCAAGCACATCATTTTATTGCACTTTATCAGCTTTAAAAAGACCCCACAGTCAGCTTTCCATTTTGCATTTGTTTGGCATTTGTTTTCTTTATTGCCTTGTGATTACAACAAAACCCTGGACTGCAATGTAAAGACGAAGGTATGAGTAAAGTTTTCTTTTCTTCTTTTCACTGATGCAAGCACTGCAATAGCTCCTGCTTCCTTCATCGCAGCAAATAGACACAGTGATTGTCAACTCACACTAGGTATCCTTGTACCTGTTTTGTCTTTGTAAATGCTTATTTTGACATGATTGGCTAAACAGACCCAAAAGCAGGCAACAAGGAGAGCAAGGCTCGTGATCAAACAATTATCTTTATTGATATGAATAATGAAGTGATGCGGCGAGGAGTCTGGCAACCCTGCGGCAGAAGGGACAGAAGAAAGGGTACGTTAGATAATTCAGAGTTGGAACAGTTATTAATAATTGTGTTGAATTGTGGGGAGGAGGCGGCTTGGATGGAGGGCACAGCGGGCTGGTGGAGACAGGCTTGATATGAGAGACATGGAAAGATGGGTGAATATGGAGAGAGGGGGGAAGCTTCAGTTGGACAGAGGAGGGGTTGATAATTTTGGAGATGGGAAATGGACTAATAACGTAGGGAGACAGCTTCTTATAATCAGTTTTAAGAGGGATGTTTTTGGTGGATAGCCATACCTTCTGTCCGACTGTGTAGGTTGGTGCTCTGCTCCTCCGCCGATTGGCCCATCTGGCATTCTGGTCAGCTGTCCAAAGTAGTGCTGCCCTGGTAGCCCTCCAGACACGATGGCACCTCTAGATGTAGTGCAGGATGGAGGATACAGCAATGTCGGCCGCTGCAATGGGGAGCAGTGGAGGGTTGTAACACAGCAAAGCCTCAAATGGTGAGTAGCCCGTGGCAGCAGAGGTGGCAGAATTGTGGGCATACTCTACCTAGGAGAGGTGGGTGCTCCACGAGGAGGGGTTGGTGGATGTGATGCACTGTAATGCCACCTCCAGCTCCTGGGTGGCCCGTTCACACTGACCATTCGATTGTGGGTGGTAACCGGATGTGAGGCTGATGGTGACCCCAATGGCCTTACAGAAGGCACGCCAGACGTGGGAACAAAATTGGGGACCCCGATCGGAGAGAATATCAGCTGGTATACCGTGCAGCCTTACCACATGTGTGATTAATAGGTCCGCTGTCTCCTTCGCAGATGGCAATTTGTGGAGAGGGATGAAGTGAGCAGCTCTGGAGAACCTATCAACAATCATTAGATTGCCAGTGTGTCCATGGGATGGAGGCACCCCAGTGACAAAATCCAATGCAATGTTGGACCGGGGACGACCAGGATTGGGGAGAAGTTGGAGTAGCCCAGCTGGAGGAGTGGTGAGGGACTTCCCCGTGGAGCACTAAGCACATGCCTTGACATATTCCCGGATGTCTTTGTCCATGGCTGGCCACCAGAAAGCATGCTTGAGATGGGAGAGGGTCCTGGCTACCCCTGGATGGCAGGTGAATCGAGCCGTGTGCAGCCAGTTGATCACCTCTCCTCTGAGTGCTGAAGGCACGAACAACCGACAATCAGGAACCCCCCCGGGTTCAGTCCTTTGGGCATCCCGGACCTTCTGCTCGATCTCCCATCAGAGTGTCCCAACCATGCACTCCGCTGGAACAATGTTCTCCGAGCAGTTCCCAATTGGCTCCGCAGAGAACTGCCTGGAGAATGCGTCAGGCCTAGTGTTACGGGAGCTGGGACGGTAGATGATTGTAAACTGGAAGAAGAGAGCCCACCTGACCTGCCGGGAGTTGAGTTGCTTGGCTGTTCTGAGGTGCTCCAAGTTCTTGTGGTCCGTCCACACAAGAAAGGGTAGGGTGGAGCCCTCCAACCAGTGGCGCCACTCCTCCAGTGCCAACTTTACCGCTAGTAGTTCCCGGTCACTGACATCGTAGTTCTTCTTGGTGGGGCTCAGGCGCCGAGAGAAATAGACGCAGGAGTGGAGCTTGCCATCAGTGGCCGACCATTGGGACAGGACCACACCCACCCTTGAATCAGAAGCGTCGACCTCCACAATGAACTGATGGTCGGGGTTGACTTGTGTCAGGATGGGTGCATCGGTGAACCTCACCTTCAGTTGGGAAAAGGCCTCCTCCACCTCGCTGGACCAATGGAAGGGGGTCTTGGTTGATGTGAGGCTGGTGAGAGGAAGGGAAACTGTGCTGTAGTTGTGAATGAAGTGGCAGTAAAAGCTGGCGAACCCAAGGAATTGCTGGAGTTGTTTTCGGGAAGATATAGTAGGCCAGTAGAGAACAGCCTTGATCTTCAGGGGGTCTGGCCGGATTGGTCCCTTGGCACTGATGAAGCTGAGGAACGTAGTGCTGAATGTGTGGAATTCGCACTTCTCTCCCTTGAGGTACAGCTGGTTCTCCAGTAATCACTGAAGGATGGTGCAGACATGGAACCGATGTCCTGCTAGGGAGTGGGAGAAAATCAGAATGTCATCAAAGTACACAAAGACGAAAGTATTTAGGAAGTCTCTCAGCACATCATTAATTAATCATTGGAAAACTGCAGGGGTGTTGGTTAGGCCAAACGGCATTACTAGGTACTTGAAGTGACTAATGGAAGTATGGAATCCTGTCTTCCACTCATCGCCGTCGCGGATTCTGACCAGATGGTAGGACTTCCTCAGATCCAACTTGGTAAAGATAGTTGCACCCTGCAGGAGGTTGAATGCAGAATTAATGAGTGGGAGGGCGTATCTGTCCTTAATGGTGACGTCGCTGAGTTGTCTGTAGTTGATGCAGGGGTGGAGCAAACCGTCCTTCTTTTTGATGAAGAAGAACCCGGCCCCAACAGCAAAGGAGGAGGGTCGAATGAGACCGGTGCTGAGACACTCCTTGATGTATTTATCCATAGCCTCTCTCTCAGGTCCGAGGAGACTGTAGAACCTGCTGGTTGGGAGACTGGCCCCCTGCTGTAGCTCAATGGCACAGTCGTATGACCTGTGAGGAGGGAGAGAAAGGGCCTTGGCCTTGTTAAAGACTGGAGCTACATCATGATACTCAAGAGGTACTTTAGACTGGTCTAGTGGGTCAGCAGCAGGGGGCGATATGGACACCGAGGGAGAACAGGCAGTGGACTGAAAGCAGGCAGTGTAACAAAGGGTGCTCCAGGATGTAATGGCATTCCTCTGCCAGTCGATGATGGGGTTGTGCAATAGCAGCCATGGGTAGCCTAAGATTATGGGTGGGGTGGATGAGGGCAGAATGAGGAATGGAACACTCTCTCTGTGATTGTCAGAGACCAGTAGGGATAGAGGGACAGTTCTTTGGGTAACAGTGAATATTGGCCTCCCAGACAATGCAACAACTCTAATGGGCTTAGAAAGTGTGGAACAGAGAATCTTGAGTCAAACTGCCAAACCCCCGGACATAAAATTCTGCTCGGCGCCTGAATCTACTAGAGCGTGGTCTGAGTACTCAAGTGAAGATAGTTGGATGCGGACCGGAAAAGTGAAATTAGTTTGAGGGCATTTAGGTTGAGGACCTACCAATCCCCCTACTGCAACGGATGGGCCGGCCCCCTGTGGTTTAATGGGACATAATTCTACAGTAAGGCTGTTCTCTGCACAGAATAAACAAAGACCCCCCTCAGAATGGTGTCACCCCTCTGTAGATGGGAGCCTAGATCGGTCCATTATTGTGGGTTCGGGAGCGTCAGATGTGGTCGAGGCAGGAAGAGCTGGAGCACGCGTGGCTGCGGAGGAGGTGAATGAGGTGGGCGCGCACACGTCGTGCTGGCGCTCTCGGGCACACTGCTTGAGGCGGTTGTTGAGGCAAGTTACCAGCGTGATTAATGCATCAAGGGAGTTGGGTTCATTTTGGCTGACTAACTCATCTTGGAGTTGGGAGCTAAGGCTACCGATGAAAACAGATCTTAACGTGGTATCGCCCCAACCTGCCTCGGCCACGAGCACCCAGAAGTCAACCGAGTGCTCTGCGGCTGACCAACCTCCCTGGTGGAGATTTAATAATCGGGCTGAAGCGCTTCCCTCCCGGTCAGAATATTCAAAAACCTTGAGAAACTCGGCAGTAAATCAGTCAAAGGTGTAGGTGAGATATTCCAAGCTCTGCAGGATAGCGTGTGCCCAAGTGAGCACCCGACTGTCCAGTAAGTTAACTGTCTAGCTGAGTTTACTGTTTGGAAGGAAAATCATCTGGTATGCATTGGAAAACCAGGCTACACTGTAAGATACCCCCCCCCCCAATCTCCCATTGTAGCGAGTGGGGGTGGATACAGCCATGGAGCAACCCGGGTGAGAAGGAGTGATAGTGCTTTCGGTGGTCTAATCTATTACTGACTCTGGAAAGCTGAGTGATGATTGATTCTGCAGCGCTAGATGATCTACCCACTGTTCTAATGTATTTAACCGAGCCACCAAGGCTCTCCATGCTGCAGCTGCTGGGTCTTCTTGAGGAGCGCATACTGACATGATTGGCTAAATAGACCCAAAAGCAGGCAACAAGGAGAGCAAGGCTAGTGATCAAACAATAATCTTTATTGATATGAATAGTGAAGTGCTGCGGCGAGGAGTCTGGCAACCCTGCAGCAGAAGGGAGAGAAGAAGGGGCACATTAGATAATTCAGAGTTGGAGCAGTTATTATAATTGTGTTGAATATGCTTACAGGTGCTGGGAGTGTTCAGGCGGTGATCAGAGATGGTTGGAGACATCCAGGTGCCGCAGGGGAGGACCCCACTATAGGTAAGGTTCCTGGGGAAGGATTGAGGAGCTTGGGGGGAGAAGGGAGGCCAGGTTAAGGGAAACGTGGGTAAGTGCACTTATGGGGAGAAGGTAGACGGTGGTCCAGGTAAAAACTCCACAGCATGAGGATCCTGTCTGCATAGGTAGGGATCCAAGGGCCGCCTGAGAGTCCTGGAACAGAAGGGGAGACAGTTTGGGAGAATACCGTGCTTACTTTATCCTTAGTGAGTGTTGGAGGAGAGGACTGGCTGTGTAGTCTGACAAGCCCCTGATGAGAGGAGAATGCTGGAGCTACTTAAAGGCTGTGGTGATTACCAGCAGGTGGTGAGGACAGCTGTAGCGAATGAAATGATTAGTGGAGAGAGAGAGCAGTGTGTAGCCAGACCACTACAGATTTACATATACTGATCTTGCAAGAAAAGCATTTTGCATCTTGAGAAAACAGTTTTTGAAGGAAAAAAGTTATCAGTCTTAAATGTTGACCAGCAGAAGTTGCCTGTGTTGCCTATAACAGTACCATGAAAGTAATGGGTCTTCATTCGCCTCTGTTTTCACAGTCACACCAAAATGTGTGACTCTAGTCTGGTCAAAACTTCAATAAACAAATGTACAAATGTTCATTTTTTTTTTCTTTTTTTTAAAGAATCAAACATCAGTCCTCTATGTCAGTGGTCCCCAACCATCGGACGTCTGCAGATCACTTGGTAATGGGCCGCAGATAGCGCAGAGAAAAAAATATATATAATTTATTCTGTTCGTCTGTATTGACTAAGTCTGTTGGGTGTTTTATTTTGAAAAATTATTGGATATTCTCTCTCTGTCCATGCCAAGTATCTGTTTGCGGTGTTGATGCACAGACCTATGTCAGTATGGGTGGTACTCCAAACCTGAACCCAGCAAGCTGACTAGCCAATTTGGCTGGCTGGTTTGGTCCTTCCTTCAACCAGAGTGGTGTGTGATCACCTGTCTTTGCTTTCAGTAGAGTTTGAGTAGTGTATTATGTTACATTTTATTTATCCTTAATGTACAGCACTTTGTCAGCTGTAGTTGTTTTACAAGTACTTTAGAAATAAAGTTGAATTGGATTGGACTGCTTCCCGACAATGAACCCACAGGCCGTAGAGGAGCAAACTTGTGAATGCGACCCCTCTATAAGCATGCCAAGCAAGTCAACCTCCACACTGCAGAATGGACAGGATACACAGGGACCACACCTCAGGTGTCACTCAACCCCAAGGCTCCCAGACGGGACTGTACCCCAACACCAAAGATGAGTTGTTTTTTTTAAATCACATACTTTGTTTCCATTCGTTTTAACCCCGTTACCACTGGTCTGCCAAAACAAAAAAAGGAATTGGCTATGGATATGGAAGCCGTAGCCCGATATGCGTTGTCTATTGCTACGAAGAGTTGATCAATTGGACAAAACCTTTTCAGATCAACTTACAACCACTGCCACTGTAGTGTAGGGGAAAAGTATCCATCTGTGGTCAGAAGGGGAGTGATTTGTCTCCTGCTGTCGCCACCCACTGTCTTCGCAAAGTTGTGTGTGAATTTGTGATATATGTGTGAATGGGTAGATAGCCAAATCTGTTAAGCCTAAATCATAGTGGCAAAAATGCATTGGTACGCAAACAAGCGTAGTGGACGCATTCGTGTGCAAACCCTACGCAGAGGGTAAGTGCTGACCAAGTGCATGCAGCCCCAAAAAAGTGAACGTACGTACAAGTACGCAAATGGTC
Source organism: Pholidichthys leucotaenia (assembly GCA_020510985.1). NCBI lineage: Eukaryota > Metazoa > Chordata > Actinopteri > Cichliformes > Pholidichthyidae > Pholidichthys > Pholidichthys leucotaenia. The sequence goes on from CM035837.1 coordinate 118,205,864, forward strand.
GCAGTGGACCGCATGTGCCCAGAAACTCCCGCCAGGGGGAAGTACTGAGCAATCTGCCAGTACTGGCAGAACATACAGTATGTCCGTCTTTTTGCCCATCTGTTTTCTTCCTCTGCCACTAAACAGCAAAAGCTCCTGTTCGTCTTGATTGTCATTGTATTCACATACCTCCATTGCTTCCACCATTTAAGACACTCTGTTGGGGGCTATGTCTTCAGTATGTAAACCACAGAGGCTGGAGTTATAGAAATAGGAGGCATTTATCAACAATTCAAGAAAGGATATTTCTCATGTTAATTCAATGTTTTAATTAATATATATAAATCTTTATTCAGATTCACAGGTCCAGTTTATAAACAAACATGTATAGATATCTATATGTGTATAATATTTATTACTTTTTTAACCTTACCCTTTCCTAAATCCTAACCTCTTAATGTTAATTTAGGATTCTAAATGATGGTGACCAGAGTGGGTTCGACCTCACTCCTTGACCATCAGTGACCCTTCTGTGTGGAGTTTGCATGTTCTCCCTGTGTCTGCGTGGGTTTACCCCGGGTACTCTGGTTTCCTCCCACAGGCCAAAAACATGCAAGTTAGGTTAATTGGAGACTCTAAAGTGGCCCTAGGTGCGAATGTGTGTGTGTGAATGGTGAAGGGATTTGGCGCTGTACTGTGGCTGCCTCATCCATCCAGGTGGATGCCCTGTAATTTCCCTCTGGGATTAATAAATTATACAAAATACAAAAATTAATTCCATCTCAGGAAAAAATGAAATGCATTCTTTTTTAATCTCTGGATGAACAAAGCACCTAACTGATTCAGCTATCTACCCATTATACATAGAGCCGTGGACAAAATTGTTGGTACCCCTCTGTTAATGAAAGAAAAACCCACAATGGTCACAGAAATAACTTGAATCTGACAAAAGTGGTAATAAATAAAAATTCTATGAAAATTAACCAATGAAAATCAGACAATGCTTTTGAATTGTGGTTCAAGAGAATTATTTTTAAAAACAAACTCGTGAAACAGGCCTGGACAAAAACGATGGTACCCTTAACTTAATATTTTCTTGCACAACCTTTTGAGGCAATCACTGCAATCAAACGATTTCTGTAACTGTCAATGAGACTTCTGCACCTCTCAGCAGGTATTTTGGCCCACTCCTCATGAGCAAACTGCTCCAGTTGTTTCAGGTTTGAAGGGTGCCTTCTCTAGATGGCATGTTTCAGCTCCTTCCACAGATGTTCAATAGGCTTTAGATCAGGGCTCATAGAAGGCCACTTTAGAATAGCCCAATGTTTTGCTCTTAGCCATTCTTGGGTGTTTTTAGCTGTGTGTTTTGGGTCATTATCCTGTTGCAAGACCCATGACCTGCAACTGAGACCAAGCTGTCTGACACTGGGCAGCACATTTCTCTCTAGAATACCTTGATAGTCTTGAGATTTCATTGTACCCTGCACAGATTCAAGACACCCTGTGCCAGATGCAGCAAAGCAGCCCCAGAACATAACACAACCTCCTCCATGTTTCACAGTAGGGACAGTGTTCTTTTCTTGGTATGCTTCATTTTTGCGTCTGTGAACATAGCGCTGATGTGCCTTGCCAAAAAGTTCCAGTTTTGTCTCGTCTGTCCATAGGACATTCTCCCAGAGGTTTTGTGGCTTGTCAACATGCAGTTTGACAAATTCCAGTCTGGCTTTTTTATGATTTGTTTTCAACAGTGGTGTCCTCCTTGGTCATCTCCCATGAAGTCCACTTTGGCTCAAACAACGATGGATGGTGCGATCTGACACTGATGTACCTTGACCTTGGAGTTCACCATGAATGTGTTTAGAGGTTGTTCTGGGCTCTTTTATTGCTATTCTTCATCAAGTTTCCTCCTGTGACCACATCCAGGGAGGTTGGCTACAGTCCCGTGGATCTTAAATTTCTGAATAATATGTGCAACTGCTGCACGGGCTGCACGGTGGCGCAGTGGTTTAGCACTGTGGCAGCACAGTTTTACCCTCGGCCGGGGGATCGCGAGGATCATGAGATCGTGGGTTCGATCCCAGCCCCCGACCAACAGTGAGCTGTGTGGAGTTTGCATGTTCTCCCCGTGTTGCGTGGGTTTACTCCGGGATTTCTCCGGTTTCCTCCCGCACACCAAAAACATGTAGGTTTAGGGCGCTCGCGCACGCAGCGACCAGCAGCCGGTGACTTGTCACCAGACTGCAAACCAAATCTACCTACGGGTACAAATAAGTAACAAAAAAAAAAAAAAAAAAAAAAACTGTAGTCACAGGAACATCAAGCTGCTTGGAGATGGTCTTATAGCCTTTACCTTTAACATGCTTGTCTATAATTTTCTTTCTAATCTCCTGAGACAACTCTCTCCTTTGCTTCCTCTGGTCCATGTTTAGTGTAGTACACACCATGTCACCAAACAGCACAGTGACTATTTGTCACCCTTTAAATAGGCTGACTGACTGATTACAAATTTGTAGACACCTGTGATGTTAATTACAGGACACATCTTGGTTGAACATGTCCCTATGGTCACATTATTTTCAGTCTTTTCTAGGGGTACCATCATTTTTGTCCAGGCCTGTTTCATGAGTTTGTCTTTTAAAATAATTCTGTTGAACCACAATTCAAAAGCACTGTCTGATTTTCTTTGGTTAATTTTCATAGAATTTTTATTTATTACCACTTTTGTCAGATTCAAGTTTTTCTGTGACCATTGTGGGTTTTTCTTTCATTAACAGAGGGGTACCAACAATTTTGTTCACATGTGTATCACATATTCACACACAACATTACAAAGACAGTGGGTGGCGACAGTGGGAGACGAACCACTCCCCTTTTGATCACAGGTAGACCACACTTTTCCCTTACATTACAGTGGCAGTGGTTGTAAGCTCATCTGAAAAGATTTTGTCAGATTGATCAAATCTTCTGTAGCAATAGATGGCAAATGTACACACTAAGAAATCAAAGTACAGAAATGGATCTAAAAAGGGACAAACACTTGTCGCTCCAGCAGTACCCTAAAAGGTATGAAAACTGTACCTTGAAAAACATGTCTGGAACTATAGACCTTTGTTTGGATTTAAAGGTACATTTTTGTCTCTGGGGCTCCAAATACAGTCGATATAAAAGTGTACACACCCCTGTTCAAATGCCAGGTTTTTGTGATGTAAAAAAATGAGACCAAGATAAATCATTTCAAAACTTTTTCCACCATTATTGTGACATATCACATATGTGTCGGCTCCAGCGGGCTATTTACGTGACACAGGTAATTGGAAAATGCTGTGTCTCTCTAATCTCTCTATCGAAGATATTGAAGATTGTTTATCTTCGTAATATTGGTGATCGGGATTTTTCTGATTGGGACTGGAATCGTCCTGGTTTACTGCAAATTGCTGAAGATGGATTCAACCTATCAAAATGCTGACCAGGCGAGGTGCATCCATCAAATTGAAAAACTGGAGAAGACCCTGATAGCGACTACTGGAGAACTGTCTCGTAAGGTGGATTACATCATGATTTCGCTCAGGTCTTTCCATGACGAATTCAAAGCTGCGCAATGAAGGATTAATGTACTGAATCTACAGAAGAAATACAAGTCTTCTCTGTGATCAGTCCTATTTGGCATTATTATTCCCCATGAAAATTCCTCCTGGCTGTCTGCAGACTGTGTTTTTTCAAAATCATGAGCACAAGGCCTTGGACAGCCAGCTGCAGCGCCAGATAAGACTGGCGCCAGACAGACAAAACATCTTCTGCCAAGGGTCCTTGGGTCTCTCTTATTATCATCAACACTGCTCAACACCGCACACACATTGATCCATGAACTGAATAAAGATAACACTGCTCTCTTGTGTCCTGTGAATTCTGTGTGTAGCGAATATATGTGCATTGAGCTTTTTTTTTCCTTGAACTCTTAATATTGATTAAGTATGTAACCAGTATTTTGAATCAATGATTTTTTTGCTCCTTCCTATTGTATCATCTTTATGCGACCTGTACCCTCCTGCTGACAGGCGCGTTGCAGATGCGCCGCGGCACGGAAATGCAGGTTCATTACTGTGTCAAGTCAAATTCTCTCGTATGTTATCAGTGGTCTGTTAATGTACTTGGCAATAAATCTTTTTCTGATTCTGATTCTGATTCTGACATATAACCTGTACAACACAATTGAAAAACAAATGGAAATCTTTTAAGGGGGAAAACAAAAAAACTTAGAATAACCTGCTTGCATAAATATGCACACCCTTAAACTAATACTTCGCGGTAGCACCTTTGGCTTTTATTACAGCACTTAGTCTTTTTGGGTAGGAGTCTATCAGCGTGGCACATCTTGATGTGGCAATATTTGCCCATGCTTCTTTGCAAAAATGTTCCAAATCTGACAGATTGCAAGGGCATCTCCTGTGCACAGCCCTCTTCAGATCACCCCAGATGTTCGATCTGATTCAGGTCTGGACTCTGGCTGGGCCATTCCAAAACCTTAATCTTCTTCTGGTGAAGCCATTCTTTTGTTGATTTGGATGTGTGCTTTGGGTCACTGTCGTGCTGAAAGATGAAGTTCCTCTTCATCTTTGGCTTTCTAGCAGAAGCCTGAAGGTTTTGTGCCAACACTGACTGGTATTTGGAACTGTTCATAATTCCCTCCACTTTGACTAAGGCCCCAGTTCCAACTGAAGAAAAACAGCCCCAAAGCATGATGCTGCCACCACCATGCTTCACTGTAGGTATGGTGTTCTTTTGATAATGAGCAGTGTTATGTTTGCACCAAATATAACTTTTGGAATTATGGCCAAAAAGTTCAACCTTGGTTTCATCGGACCATAACACATTTTCCCACATGTGTTTGGGAGATTTCAAATGTGTTTTTGCAAAATGCAGCCAAGCTTGGATGTTTTTCTTCATAAGATAAGTCTTCCGTCTTTCCACCCTAGACGGGAGATTGTTGTCACATGTACTAAACAGCCAGTACTTGCCAGAAATTCTTGCAGCTCCTTCAATGTTGCTGTCAGCCTCTTGGCAGCATCCCTGACCAATTTTCTTCTCGTATTTTCCTCAATTTTGAAGGGACATCTAGTTCTTGGTAATGTCACTGTTGTGCCATATTTTCTCCACTGGATGATGACTGTCTTCACTGTGTTCCCTGGTATATTTTAATGCCTTGGAAATTCTTTTGTACCCTTCTCCTGACTGATACCTTTGAACAATGAGATCCCTCTGATGCTTTGGAAGCTCTCTGTGGACCATGGCTTGTGCTGTAAGATGTGACTACAAAAATGTCAGGAAAAGCCTACTAGAACAGCTGAACTTTATTTGGGATTAATCAGAGGCACTTTAAATGGTGGCAGGTGTGTGCTGACTCCCATTTAACATGAGTTTGAATGTGATTGGTTAATTCTGAACACAATCACATCCTCAGTTATAACAGGGTGTGCAAATTTATGCAAACAGGTTATTTTAAGTTTTTTTATTTTTCCCCTTAAAAGATTTCAATTTGTTTTTCAACTGGGTTGTACAGGTTGTACGTCACATTAATGGGGGAAAAAGTTTTGAAATGATTTATCTTGGTCTCACTTTTTTACATCACAAAAACCTGGCATTTGAACAGGGGTGTGTAGACTTTTTATATCCACTGTGTGTTCTTCAAGATACAGTTGTCATACCTTTTGGGGTACTAATGGAGCGACAACCGTTTCTCTTTTTTTTAGGTCCATTTCTGTATTCTGATTTCTTAGTGTGTAGGGCAATGGTATTAATATAACGTATTCACAGATTTTTGTGAATGTGGGATAGCGTGTCACATGGCAAAATCAGACTTGAGCTGTATCTGTAGCAAGTAACAATCTGAACCTGTTTTTTAATAGGTCTGACCAACCGCCCTCCCCTCCCCCCCCCCCCCCCGACTGCACAACAACCACTGCTGCCTCTAAAGACATCGAGTCCTGCTGCCCACACCTCACTCCACCAACACCCCCCCACTCCCAACACACAGCCCCCCAACATGACCCTCACTAAGACCCAGGTGAGGACGGAGCTGAGGAAGATCAAGGCGAGGAAGGCGTCGGGACCGGACGGCATCAGCGCAAAGCTCCTCAAGTCCTGTGCAGATCAGCTGTGTGGGATTGTGGAGCTCATCTTCAACCTGAGCCTGAAGCTGGGGAGGGTACCACAGTTGTGGAAAACATCTTGTGTGGTACCTGTACCAAAGACCTCCCGCCCCAAAGACCTGAACAGCTACAGACCAGTGGCCCTGACGTCCCACATGATGAAGACCCTGGAGAGACTGCTCATTGCTCACCTCCGCCCCCTGGTGGGACCAGCGATGGATGGATGGATCCACTCCAGTTCGCCTACCAGCATGGCATTGGGGTGGAAGATGCAGTGATCTTCCTCCTTCACCGTTCTCTGTCCCACCTGGAGAAGCCCGGGAATGCGGTGAGGATCATGTTCTTTGACTTCTCCAGTGCTTTCAATACCATCCAACCGATGATCCTGAAGGACAAGCTGCTGTGCGCAGGGGTGGACCAGCACCTGTCATCATGGATCCTGGACTACCTCACTAACCGGCCACAGTTTGTGAGAACCCGGGACTGTGTGTCCGACACGATCATCGGTAGCACGGGGGGCCCCCAGGGAATGGTTTTGGCTCCCTTCCTGTTCACCCTTTATACTGCGGACTTCTCACACAACACAACACACTGCCATCTACAGAAGTTCTCTGACGACTCTGCGATCGTCGGCCTCATCTCCAACGGAGATGAAGCTGAGTACAGAGGACTTATCCAGGACTTCGTGGACTAGTGCCATCGGAACTGCCTCCAGATCAACGCGAGGAAAACTAAGGAGCTGGTGGTGGACTGCCACAGGCAAGGACAACCCCTCACAGCACCAGTAAACACACAGGGAACAGACATCGAGATGGTGACATCCTACAAGTACCTGGGTGTTCATTTGAACAATAAACTAGACTGGTCACACAATACCGACGCACTCTACAAGAAGGGACAACGCAGGCTGTTCCTACTGAGGAGACTCGGGTCTTTTGGTGTGCAAGGGGCGCTGCTGAAGACATTCTACGACACGGTGGTGGCATCAGCCATCACTTTTGGAGTGGTCTGCTGGGGCAGTGGCATTACAGCAGCCGATAGGAAGAGACTGAACAAACTGATCAAGAAAGCTAGCTCTGTCCTGGGGCAGCACCCTGACCCAGTGGAGGAGATAGGAGAGAGAAGGATGGTGGCTAAACTGTCATCTCTGCTGGAGTCCGAGTCCCACCCTATGCAGGACATACTGAACGCACTGAGGAGCTCATTTAGCAGCAGACTACATCATCCTAGGTGCGCAACCGAGAGGTTTCGCAGGTCCTTCCTACCTACGGCTGTCAGACTGTATAACCTAAGCAGGGCTGCTCGCAGAGATAGCAAAAAAACGTGACGACCTAATAGTATTGAATGCAAAAGACGCAATAGATTTACACAATGGTCCCCTCCAGTATATACAACTAGGACATTATCGGTCGCTACGGAGGGTGACAATATGTATGGGTACATATTCATACTATGTAGGATAACTAAGTAGACGGTTATGCTGTTTATTCCATCTTGCTACAATGCTCCGCACTTTATATATACAGTGGGGAAAAAAAGTATTTAGTCAGCCACCAACTGTGCAAGTTCTCCCACTTAAAAGATGAGAGAGGTCTCCAATTTTCATCATAGGTATACCTCAACTATGAGAGACAAAATGAGAAAAAAAAATCCAGAAAATCACATTGAAGGATTTTTAATGAATTAATTGGTAAATTCCTCGGTAAAATAAGTATTTGTTCAATAACAAAAGTTCATCTCAATACTTTGTTATATACCCTTTGTTGGCAATGACAGAGGTCAAACGTTTTCTGTAAGTCTTCACAAGGTTTTCACACACTGTTGCTGGTATTTTGGCCCATTCCTCCATGCAGATCTCCTCTAGAGCAGTGATGTTTTGGGGCTGTCGCTGGGCAACACGGACTTTCAACTCCCTCCAAAGATTTTCTATGAGGTTGAGATCTGGAGACTGGCTAGGCCACTCCAGGACCTTGAAATGTTTTTTACGAAGCCACTCCTTCGTTGCCCGGGCAGTGTGTTTGGGATCATTGTCACGCTGAAAGACCCAGCCACGTTTCATCTTCAATGTCCTTGCTGATGGAAGGAGATTTTCACTCAAAATCTCACAATACATGGCCCCTTTCATTCTTTCCTTTACACGGATCAGTCGTCCTGGTCCCTTTGCAGAAAAACAGCCCCAAAGTATAATGTTTTCACCCCCATGCTTCACAGTAGGTATGGTGTCCTTTCTCCTCCAAACACGACAAGTTGAGTTTTTCGCAAAAAAGTTCTATTTTGGTTTCATCTGACCATATGACATTCTCCCAATCCTCTTCTGGATCATCCAAATGCTCTCTAGCAAACTTCAGACGGGCCTGGACATGTACTGGCTTAAGCAGGGGGACACGTCTGGCACTGCAGGATTTGAGTCCCTGGCGGCGTAGTGTGTTACTGATGTAGCCTTTGTTACTTTGGTCCCAGCTCTCTGCAGGTCATTCACTAGGTCCCCCTGTGTGGTTCTGGGATTTTTGCTCACCGTTCTCATGATCATTTTGACCCCACGGGGTGAGATCTTGCGTGGAGCGCCAGATCGAGGGAGATTATCAGTGGTCTTGTATGTCTTCCATTTTCTAATAATTGCTCCCACAGTTGATTTCTTCACACCAAGCTGCTTACCTATTGCAGATTCAGTCTTCCCAGCCTGGTGCAGGTCTACAATTTTGTTTCTGGTGTCCTTTGACAGCTCTTTGGTCTTGGCCATAGTGGAGTTTGGAGTCTGACTGCTTGAGGTTGTGGACAGGTGTCTTTTATACTGATAATGAGTTCAAACAGGTGCCATTAATACAGGTAACGAGTGGAGGACAGAGGAGCCTCTTAAAGAAGAAGTTACAGGTCTGTGAGAGCCAGAAATCTTGCTTGTTTGTAGATGACCAAATATTTATTTTACCAAGGAATTTACCAATTAATTCATTAAAAATCCTTCAATGTGATTTTCTGGATTTTTTTTCTTCTCATTTTGTCTCTCATAGTTGAGGTATACCTATGATGAAAATTGGAGACCTCTCTCATCTTTTAAGTGGGAGAACTTGCACAATTGATGGCTGACAATACTTTTTTGCCCCACAGTGTATTTATATATTTATGTGTATGTATGTATATCCACTGCTCTTATTTATATTTTCCGTATCTTCTTAATTATTGCTCTGAGTGTTGCTATCCCTGTGCTGTTGCAATCCTGGAATTTCCCCATTGTGGGACTAATAAAGGCTTGTCTTATCTTATCTTAAGTAGCTCTACAGGTATGGTTTCGTGTCCATAGCCGCTCATGCATAAGACATGGCATTAATAGAACATATTTGTAGATTTCTGTGAATGAGGTACGGCATGCAGAGTCACGTGACACCAACTGGCCATTCAGATTTGAGCTGTATCCGTAGAAAACATTCTGTGGGTACGGTTCCACAGCCACTGCCAAAAAAAAAAAAATTAAAAAATGAAAGCACCAAGATGCTGATGCCTTGGTGCCAGAGCCTTGGTGGAGGTATGCATTCTTGGATCATCACCAAAATATTATGGGTTCCTCTCTAGCCCAGGGACCACCTCTGGTAAAAAATTCATCCAAACCCATCCAGTAGTTTTGGAGTATTCTTGCTCACACACTGTGAGAAGATAAGAGCCTTGGTGGAGGTATGCGTTCTGGGATCATCACCAAAATGTTATGGGTTCCTCTCTAGCCCAAAGACCCCCTCTGGTAAAAATTTCATCCAAATCCATCCAGTAGTTTTGGAGTACATGCATGTACAGTAAAAATAATCTGCAGTTCACATGTCCATACTGTCGGCAGCAGCCAAGAGCCACCAAACTGATTTGAGCAGATGCAATCCAAACACAAAAGAAGAACACAGTGGCAGACCTTTTAAATGGCAGAAGCGATGGAGGTACGTCAATACAATGACAGTCAAGACGAACAGAAGTTTTTGCTGTTTAGTGGCAGAGGAAGAAAACAGACAGGTAAAAAGACAGACATTTGTTCACCCAGTATTAGCGGATTGCTCAGTACTTCCCTCTGGTGGGAGTTTCCGGGCGCATGCGCAGTTCACTGCAACCATTTGCAGGCGAGGAATGTTGGGACTTGTAGTTTTTACTGAGTTTTTAACGAGTTTTACCTCGTCCTTCCTCTGCAAAACTAAACAGTAAAACCAGTGTGAAAACAATCAGTGTAATGAATAAATGGTGTAGTTGCTGAATACCTGTTTTTTTTTCAGTAACTGCTATTTTATAACAGTTCAGCTCCACATGCTGTAAAAAAGTGCCATGCTGTGCTCTAAAAAAGTCACACTACTGCCTCTAGTGGCCCGGCAGTTATTACAATACCTTTTTTCCCGGCTCCATTGATAGTAAAAGTGAGTTGTATTTATTTCGAAAACAAAGCCTTATCTCGGAATTCTGGCATATTAAAAGTCGAGAAAATATGGTGATACAATGATACAAGCCTTTAGTTGCACTTAATTTTGACCAGGCGAGCTGAAACAGACAGGTGGACACACACACTCACACACACACAACCATCCCCAGACAGATGCACCGAGTGATTACCGTATGCCTCTGTTTTCACCAAGGCATAAAAACGTATTTGCAACCAGTCCATAAGACAAAAAAGGTTGGGGACCACTGCTTTATATCTACTGTATGGCAATTTGCCCTTTAGGGTGTTTTTTCGCACACTAGTGCATTGCCCGTAGAATGCAAGTATTCCTGTCTGAAACAGGTAACCCAGTCAGGCTTTACAGGCCCAAATGTAGGCTGTGTTTGAAAGTGGAATACAAAGAGGTGTAGCCTATATGTAGGCAATCACATGTTAGACTTTGACAAATATAATAGGGAGTAAATGGCACTAAGATTTATTTGATTGTGCGAATATTAATTACAGAATACCTAAATATTGAAAATGAATAGGACATCCAAAATTAGCGACTGTTTCAGATTCCTTGTTTATTTATTTGTCAGATCACTTATTTGTGTGATCTTTTATCACTTATATTCAAGATAATAGTGTATCTTGCACTTTGTGGAATGGGAGTTGTTCAGTCATTATAATTATTTTAGTTTATATCACTGTTCAGTGATGAAGTTCAGTGTAATATTGAATTTCTTCTGTGATACAATAACCTCATGCAGTACTATAACAGGAGATGTTTACAAATATTTGAGAGTCATTGTAGTGCGTCATTTTATATTTTAGCAATATTTTGTTATTAAAAGGTTTTTTAAAACTTTAATGCTAAGATTGAGGCAGTGCTTATATCGTCGTGCTGGGGCGATACTGTGGCCAAATAATGATCTGAACCTTGACAGCGTGACTGGAAAAGACAATGTGAGCGCCACACTTCTATTGTAAGCATTTGTTTTTTATTGATGTGAGATTATTTATTATTATTATTTTTATTATTATTACTATTATTATTATTATTCCGCTTAAACAATCGCATTTTTGACCCTCTAACGTTAACCAAAACACAGTTTTTTTTTTTGCATACATCTCAGACCCGGTGAAAAATTTTATCAACTGGAAAAAATATGTGCCCCATGCTGAAAATGTATCTAGCGTATGGTTGGTATGTCCCACATTCGTGGAGCAAAGGTTGTAAGGCCTTCCCCCCATGTTTTTTTTTTTTTTACCTTTGCAGTCTGTATCAGTCAGAACACCGAAGGAGGTGGATCCAATCAGCTGATTATTATGTATATAAAATGAGGGACAGGAGTCTCGTCTGTCATGCAGCAAGTCCACACTTTATTAGTCCACACTGGGTGTGTTTATATTTATATATCTATATATTTATTCCATCTAGCTACAATGCTCCGCACTGTGTGTTTACATATTCATATATTTATTCCATCCAGCTACAATGCTCTGCACTGTGTGTCTGTGTGTGTATATACTGTATATATTTTATAGTAATATGTACATATGTATATTAGCTGCTCTTGCTTGCTTGTTTTTTTTCTTGCCTTCTGATTGTTGCTCTGAGTGTTGCTATCCCTGTGCTGTTGCAATCCTGGAATTTCCCCTTTGTGGGACTAATAAAGGCTTATCTTATCTTATCTTATCTTATTATAAGAACAGGACTATTTATATACAAGGGCTGTGCCCGCCTGATGTCACACCAGGGGCAGGTATGGCAGCACACACACACCACACTCACTACACTACAATTCCCCTCCCCCTTACAAAAATGCAAACCACACACACAATCGAGACCCTCCCCAGTTTAGGATCCGAATCATGCACTAAGGAACAAGGAATCATGAACTGCAGGAAAATGGCCTATTGTGGCGTAACATTATGTAGCTCACATATTCCTTGGCAGAGATTCAGACATGAGGGAACTTGGAGCTCGCAGTGTGTATTGTCATCACGCCTCATACGGACATTGAGTCTGGACCCCCTGCGGACTAGAGACGAAGTGAGAAGATCTGAGAGTGGACCTGAAGGAACTGTCTGACTCATAGGGTCAGACAGAGAAGCCGAGAGGACAATAAGAGGATTAGATATGAATGGAATTCTGTGTTTGATGTGAATGTGTTTTGTGTCTGGTGTTACAGTATAAAGGTATGTGGTTTACCCCCAGCTCACTCTCTTCATTCCCTGACTGAGAGAGGAGCTGTAGGCTTGAGATGGAATAAACCAATACTGAAAAATCATTCAGTCTCTTCATTTCGAGTTTCCTACACTATCACATTCACACAAAATAACTCAAACCGGTGTTTTTCCTTTTTTTAAAAAAAACCCAAACAAATATATATACACAAAAAATAAATAAATTGGACCATGTCTCTAAAAATAAGTACAATAATCCCATAACATACATACCCACATGCACACCAGCAAAGTATATATCTATATATTTACATAAATGATATTTAAGTCACACCTATGCCCACCGGCAGCCAGAGGTAACACTGGCCCGGGGGACCGGAGCAGCCCCAAATCATGCATGCCCCTGGCCGCTGTACAAAAAACTGGCTCGGAGGTCCCGGGCAGCCCCACGGCATGAACGCACCTGGCTGCCATCTGCCTCCGGGATCAAAACCAACCTCTCCTGCAAAAATGTCACTCTTCACCACCGACTGTCTCATTCCTCAGGACCCGCCGTGCTGTGGTCCGGCACACCGTCTCTCTGTGCTCGTCGGTCCGCTCCCGACCGCTTTCAACACCGCCGTTGTGGCCCCAAACACTCCGGCCCCCTGTGGCCGAACTCCGGGGAGACCTGAAGCCTGTTCGGCGGCGCTGCTCACTGCCTTGGGCACCTTGCCGTACCGCCCAGCACCCTCGTCCAGGGCACGTTGAGCTCCGGCACAAGACATTGCCGACCTCCGTGGTGCACTGTTGCTGTTGCTCTCTCCCGGGGCTCACAGCATCGCTTTCGCCGGCGTCGTTTCCTTACCCCGGCACCTCGCTGCTGCTCCCAGCACCCTCGTTCCAGGTGCGCTGCCTCTGTGTCTGGCTGCTGTTGCTCTCCCTCGGGGCTCTCAGCGTCACTTTCATTGGTGTCATTTTCATCGGCATCACTTTTCAACCCGGGCGTTTCGTTGCTGCTCTCGGCACCCTCGTTCCAAGCGCTCTGCTGCGTCGTCTCCATGCTCAGCTGTGGCTGTTCGTCCCCGGGGCTCTCAGCTTTCCTGGTTCCGCTCACTCGCTACCTAGCTTCCAACTGTGGGGCTGACTCCTGCTGCTCTCCCTCTCCGCTGTCGCTGCACACCGTGCCGTCCAAGTCATCGGCTCTATTGTCCTGTACCGTGCTGCGCTCCTTGACTGGCCCGCCGTCTTCAGTGACCGGGGACTCTTCCACTCGTGGCCCCGGTCCTACCTCAAGGTCTAGCTGGTAGCTTGTAGCGTGGTTTTGGCGCAAAGTTAGCTTAGCAGCTATCCTGTCCATAGGCACAGAATGGGTTGTTAGCTTCCCTCAGCTAATTAGCGTAGCCGTTCCTGGTGCCAACAGTTCCATTACCCATAGCTTCATGGTTCTCGTCTGCTCGTCGAAGTACTCGGCCAGTCGCTCGACAGCATCCTCATAATACTCCGTTTCACCCAACGTACTGAGAATTCTTCGGCCCTCCTTGCTAAGATTGTGGGCAAGAAGTGCTCGTCGTCGCCTCCCGTTGAGTACGTTTAGGCCCAATGCCCTGATGTAATCCTTGAACATGGCTCTCCACTGCAGCCACAGGATCACCGGCTCTCCCGTGTACTTTAGAAATGGTGATAGTGGTTTAGGTAGCCCATACACAACCATAATTTTTATTCTCATCGCCAAATGTTATGTATGTAAAATGAGGGACAGGAGTCTTGCCTCCCCTCATGGATCGTCACCTTATCATGGTGGGGGGTTTGCATGCCCTAGTGATCCCAGGAGCTATGTTGTCTGGGGAAATTTGCCTCTGGTAGGGTCACCCAAGACAAACTGGTCCTGGGTGAAGGGCCAGACTAAGAACAATCCAACAGACTCTCATGATAAATACTAGAAGAAGGATTCAGTGTACCCTGCCCGGTATAGGGATACCGGGGCCCCACCCTGGAACCAGGCCTGGGAGAGGGGCTTGATGACTAGCGTCTGGTGGCTGGGTTTCCGCCCATGGGACCCGGCTGGGCTCAGCCCGAAGCAGTTACATGGGTCCGCCTTCCAGTGGGCTCACCACCTGCAGGAGGGATCTTGGGGGTCCGGTGCTATGTGGATCAGGTGGCAGTCAAAGGCGGACCACCTTGGTGGTCTGATCACAAGCTTCCTAAACTGGCTTTTGTTACGTGGAATGTCACCTCTCTGGTGGGGAAGGAGCCTGAGCTGGTGCATGAGGTTGAGAGATACCGGCTAGATATAGTCGGCCTCACCTCAACACACAGCTCCGGTTCCGTAACCAGTCTCCTGGAGAGGGGCTGGAGCTTGGTCCCCACCTTGCTGCCTCTATATTGGAGTTTTCCCTGGTGGATGAAAGGGTTGTTTTCCTGCGCCTTCGGGTTGGGAAACAGGTCCTGACCATCATTTGTGCCTATGCACCAAATGATGGTTCAGAGTACCCACCCTTTTTGGAGTCTGTGACTGGGGTGCTGGAGAGTGCTCCTCTTGGAGACTCCATTGTCCTTCTGGGGGACTTCAATGCGCATGTGGGCAATGACAGTGAAACCTGGAAGGGGGTGATTGGGAGGAATGGCCTGCCTGATCTGAACCCGAGTGATATTCAGTTATTGGACTTCTGTGCTAACCACAGTTTGTCCGTAACGAACACCATGTTCAAGCATAAGAGTGTCCATATGTGCACCTGGCACCAGGACACCCTAGGTCGCAGGTCGATGATCGATTTTGTTATTGTGTCATCAGACCTGCGACCGTATGTCTTGGACACTTGGGTAAAGAGAGATGCAGAGCTGTCAACTGATCACCACCTGGTGGTGAGTTGGATCTGAAGCCCCTGTCCAGGAGGTCTTCAACTCCCACCTCCGGAAGAACTTCAACCACATTCCGAGGGAGTCTGGAGATATGGAGTCTGAATGGGCCATGTTCTCCACCTCCATTGTTGAAGCAGTAGCCTAGAGCTGCAACCGCAAGGTCGTCGGGGCGTCTCGTGGTGGCAACCCCTGAACCAAGTGGTGGACACCAGTGGTGAGGGGGGCCATTAAGCTGAAGAAGGAGTCCTATCAAGCTTATTTGGCTTGTGGGACTCCCGAAGCAGCTGAGGTGTACTGGCAGGCCAAGCGGCGTGCAGCTCGGGTGGCTGCTGAAGCAAAAACTCGGGTATGGGAGGAGTTCGGTGAGGCCATGGAACAAGACTTTCGGTCAACCTCAAAGAGATTCTGGCAAACTGTCTGGCAGCTCAGGAGGGGGAAGCAGCTCCCTGTCCACACTGTGTATGGTGCGGATGGGGCGCTGTTGATTCTGACTGGGGATATCGTCGGGCGGTGGAAGGAATACTTCGAGGATCTCCTCAATCCCACTGATACGCCTTCCACAGAGGAAGCAGGGCTTGTGGAAGAGAGGGACAACTTGTCTATCACAGGGGCTGAGGTCGCCAAGGTGGTTAAAAATCTCTTTGTTGGCCGGGACCTGGGGTTGGACCAGATTCGCCCTGAGTACCTCAAGGCCATGGATGTTGTAGGGCTGTCATGGCTAACACTCCTCTGCAACATTGCGTGGAGGTTGGGGGCAGCGCCTTTGGCATGGCAAACCGGGGTGGTGGTTTCTCTCTTCAAAAAAGGAGACCTGAGGGTGTGCTCCAACTTTAGAGGGATCACACTCCTCAGCCTCCCTGTGCCAAGGTACTGGAGAGGAGAATCCGGCCATTGGTCGAACCTTAGATTCAGGAGGAGCAGTGTGGTTTTCATCCTGGCCGTGGCACATCGGACCAGCTCTTTACCCTCTCGAGAATCCTCAGGGGTTCGTGGGAGTTTGCCCAACCAGTTTACATGTATTTTGTGGACTTGGAGAAGGCATTCGACTGCGTCCCTCGTGGTTTTTTGTGGGGGGTGCTTTGGCAGTATGGGGTATTGGGCTTGTTGTTATGAGCTATTCGGTCTCTGTACGATCGTTGTGAGAGTTTGGTTCGTATTACCAACACTCGATCGGACTCATTTCCAGTGAGAGTTGGACTCCACCAGGGCTGCCCTTTGTCACCGATCCTGTTCATAATTTTTATGGACAGGATTTCTAGGCACAGCCAGGGAACAGAGGGTGTCATGCTTGGTGACCACAGGATCTCATCTCTGTTGTTTGCAGATGATGTTGTCCTGCTGGCTTCATCCAGCAATGACCTACAGCTCTTACTGGGACGGTTTGCCGCTGAGTGTGAAGCGGCTGGGATGAGAATCAGTACCTCCAAAGTCCGAGTCCATGGTCCTCAGCCGGAAAAAGGTGGATTGTCCTCTCCGGGTTGGGGACAGGCTCCTGCCCCAGGTGGAGGAGTTTAAGTATCTTGGGATCTTATTCACAAGTGAGGGGAGAATGGTGCGAGAGATTGACAGATGGATCGGAGCAGCATCTGCAGTGATGCAGACGTTGTACTGGTCTGTTGTGGTGAAGAGGGAGCTGAGCTCTAAGGCAAAACTGTCGATTTACCAGTCAATCTATGTTCCTACCCTCACCTATGGTCACGAGCTTTGGGTAATGATCGAAAGAACGATATTGCAGATACAAGCAGCTGAAATGAGCTTTCTTCGTAGGATGCTGGACTCACCATCAGAGATAGGGTGAGGAGCTCAGTCATCCGGGAGAGGCTCAGAGTAGAACTGCTGCTCCTCTACATTGAACGGAGGCAGTTGAGGTGGTATGGGAATCTGATCAGGATACCCCCTGGACGCCTCAAACTTCAGGTGTTTCAGGCACGTCCCTCTGGGAGGAGACCCCGGGACGTACCCAGGACTCACTGGAGAGACTATGTCTCCCAGCTGGTCTGGGAACACCTTGGTATCCTCTCTGAAGAGATGGAGCAGGTGGCTGGGGAGAGGGAAGTCTGGAGTTCTCTGCTTGAACTGCTGCCTCTGTGACCCGGACCTCCGGAAAAGCAGTAGAAGATGGGTGGATGGATGGAGTCTCGTCTGTCATGCAGCAAGTCCACACTTTATTATAAGAACAGGACTATTTATATACAAGGGCCGCGCACGCCTGACGTCACACCAGGGGCGGGTACGGCAGCACACACACACACCACACTGATCGCTCGAACCACAGAGCTCAGCTGTTTTCCATCATAAATCAGCTTCAGGGCAAAAGCACCCTCCATGCATTATCTTTTTTTCACTTTATTGAAAATAACTTGTTTTTTTATCGCCATCAGTTAGTGTGCCTTTGAGCCAGGTTGTGTCTGACAGCTGCTTCTCCCAGCATGTTCTGTGTTGATTTGTCAGACTGGGTCCCCATCAGTGTTGCCCATTTGTCAGTAAATATTTAAATAAAATTATTTATTTCATCATTTGATTCCCCAAATTGTCCTATAGACGTATGCAATCACAGCAACATTACAGTATAATTTTTTTAAGCATTACATCTTCACTAATCTCTCTTTCTTGTCAAATTTGTCGCTTTTCACTTCCTTTTTTGTTTGAAACGCTGTGGTGACTGACTGGTCATCATGCCACGTATTATCAAATCAGCATGGCTGTTGTATGTGTATTTGGGCACTTGATTGTCAAGTGCAGTGTGGTGACGTGGACTTCCTGTCACATCACCGCACTGCCCTATATAGCAGGGCAGGCCGCCATGTTACGGCCTCTTAAGCCAGATGCCCACACCAGGTGCCTGCCGTGTACCGCTGTGTTCAAGCCATCAATAAAGCTGTGTTCAATGCTACCTCATCTTGTCTCGTTCATCACCAGGTTTTCCATACATAACATTTGGCGACTGAGGATTAACTCATGGAGGCGTGCATAACACTATTCCGTTCCTTCCTTGAGGTCCCAGGTGAACCGCCAGTGCCTTGACCTAGATGGTTCAAGGCTTTTCAGACCTACATCACCGCGCTGGATCTTGGGCAGCTTGACAAGCTAAGGGCACATGCAGTTCTCGTCCATGACCTGGGTATTGAGGGCCAGCAAGTCCTGCGGATGCTCGGTGCATCGGCTTCGTTTGAGGACGTCGTAGAGCTGCTAGTCAACCATTTCCACACCCTGGACAGAGTGACTGTCCGGGGGATTCATTTTCGGCAGCGACATCAACGAGTAGGTGAACCTATCCACCAGTCTGTCGCCGACTTGAGGCAGTTAGCTAGCGAGTGTCACTTCACTTTGGGCCGTTGGAAGATGAAATGGTGCACGACTAGCTAGTGGAGCACACGTGCAGTGCTGTATTGTGGGCTAGGCCGAATGACTTAATGTTAGCCAGAGCTGTCAAATTAGCTCTCCAGTTGGAGGCCACAGACAAGCTAACTTCGGAGCTAAACTGGCTTCAGTCACAGTGGCCGCCGGAGCCACCCACCACAGCAAATGCTGCAGACTCTGATAGCAAGGACAGCTTGGACGACGATGTTATGAAAACCAATGCTGCCAGCCGAAGGTCTGCCCCGGGAAGACCCCCATGGAAGGATTGTGGGTCTGCAACACACCGTCATAAGGCGAAGGAATGCCCGGCAAGAGGAAAACATTGTAGCAGATGTGGACGCTTGGACCATTATGCTAGAGTGTGCCGTGTATCTGAACCGGAGAACCCATGGAAGAAATCACTCCGCCTGCCCCCGACAACCATCCATATGGTGTTCCCCAGCACAAAAGGGTACAAGTATTGCACAGTGGAGTTGGACGGCATTGAGGTGCCACTGCTGCTCAACATGGTGGCGGAGGGATCATTGCTGAACTGGGCCACGGTGAGGAAATTCTTCCCCCACTACAGGATTAAAGGCAACCTGGCACTGTTGTATGGTTATGGAGGTGGCAGGCTGTGCACGGTTGGGACTTTGGAGTTAATGGTTTGTTACAAGCCTGCGAAGGTGGCTGACTTCATGTTCCACGTGACAGCGCGAGGCGATAACATCATGGGCTGTGATCTGTTTTACGGATTGGGTTTCACCATTACAGATGGTGCCAGGAATGAAAGGTCGGGTTGTAGCTGCTGGAACCCTCCAGTTCCGGCAGTTGAAGAGGAAGTTGTGTGGGATGAGGGACTAACGGACGCTCCGGCGGTCAAGCAGGACCAGTTTCACTCAGGTTTGGTGCAGGAAAGTCTCAGTGCCGGCGCTCAGGACATGGTAGAGGGGGGTACTGAGCATGGCGGTGGGGCACCTGCGTCGGCGAGTGAGACCATGCTAGCCCCAGATGCCTTCGGAGCTTGGCCGCAGGGGGGGTGGGGTGTCTGCAGCTACGATGGTGACCGCTATGACGTTTTTAGAAGAGGACGGGGCCAGACCGACGAGCACGATGTTATTGCATGCTCAGAAGCAGCACGTCAGGCCAAGCTGGGCCCCGCTGAGGGATTTGGACTTGGTTCAGGTTCAGGGTGATGAACATCCAGAGTGAAGATGGGCCAAACGACAGCCAGCAAAACATGAGGGTGTCTGCGGATAGTGGCGAAGATGGGCACAGCATGCTTCTGGTTGTCTGATGGCTCATCTAGGCATACCAATCAGCTTCAGCATGTCCAGGAGGGCACTCCAGGTTACGAGGCTGGACGGGAGTCGGTGTCGGCAGTCAAAGAGTCAGGCTCCACCGTTCAGGAGATCAGCCATTGTCCTGGGGGCTTGCTACTTCCCCCTGGGGGGGCCCAGGGCAGTCCCTCAGCAAGTGCGCCCTGGGCCCCCCCCATGCCGGTTCTACCTCTCCCATCCAAGTGACTGTGGTGTAAAGTTATGTTTATAGTTCTGTGTGTGCATGTTATGTTATGGGGTTGTATATATATGTCTTTTGTGTTAGTTTAGGAGCACGGCAAATATTTTAGGTTAATGAAGGACTCTTTTTCTAGTTTATTTGGTGGCAGAATAATCCACCATGCCATGCAGGCTGTGTGGCAGTCCACCCATCAGCCCTATTTTAGGTTGTTCTGTGTGAGTGTGTTAGGCCAGTTGAGTACATTAGTTTTCGTTATTTTAGAGCATGATTCGGGTTCCAAATTGGGGTGGGTTTCATTTGTGTGTGTGCTTTTGGACTTTCTAAAGGGGGGAGGAAATGTTGTATGTGTATTTGGGCACTTCATTGTGAAGTGCAGTGTGGTGACGTGGACTTCCTGTCACGTCACCGCACTTCCCTATATAGCGGGGCGGGTCGCCATGTTACGGCCTCTTATACCGGATGCCCACGCCAGGTGCCTGCCGTGTTACCACTGTGTTCAAGCCATCAATAAAGCTGTTTGACGCTACCTCACCTTGCCTCATTCATCACCAGGTTTTCTATACATAACAGTCGTGACGTCATGTATTATCCAATCAGCATGGTCGTGATGGCCGTGTATTATATTATCCAGTCAGCACAGAGTCAATCTGACACCCTGCTCACATTGAAGGGCATGAAGAGACAGTGGTGACAGAGCAGTGGCTAAACTTTTATTGATAAAAATTACATATTTTAACTGAGCGACTCCATACTCAGGGATGCACCCCCCCCCTCCCCCCGTAACCTCAGCAAAGCACGTTTAAAATCTTAGGCCAGTCTGACGAACGGTTTGGGAGATATCTGAGGAACACACACACAAACTCACACACACAGACATCTTGCATTTATAGACAGATGAATAGGATTAAGGCACAAATGTAATTCTAGATGTTTCAAGACTCTCAAATTTGATTTATATGCTGTTGTGAAATGACCAGACAGCAGTGGTGAAAATATTCTACAGTGACATATGTATGTTCGTGCTGTATTTGCAGCTTGGATGACACCCTACCATGGATTCTGTGTTGATCAAGTTGCCATTACATGTTAGGCAGGCCTCCTCACTTTGTGTTTTTAAATCTCATTTAAAAGCGCATCTGTTTTCCTTCGCTTTTAACTCACCTTAATTTTATTCATTTTATTGTCTGCTGTATTTGACATTTTGTTTTTACACTTGTGAGTTGCTTTTTTTTCTGCTGCATGTTACGTTTTTATTGTCTTTTACTTATCTTTTGTCTATATGTACTTTAAGTTATTTATTACTGTGCAGCACTTTGGTCAACTTTGTTGTTCTTAAATGTGCTTTATAAATAAATTTGGTATGGTATGGTTGATCTACCTGGTAACAGTCCTCACAGAGGGGGATCCCTGCCTTGTTGTAATACTGTTTCCCAGCCAGTGGGATGTGACAAGATCTACACTGGAAGCAGCCGCCATGGTAAGTCCTGTTCAAGGCTTCTATTGCAGGTTCTGAGGGAGACACAGTCTTCCGACAGAAACCACACACATCTGTATTGTACACAAACAGTGAAAATGTGTTATGAAAGCTGAGCAGTTTAAAAAGCTGAGTGTGGGCTGTATAAGAATAGATCATGTTACCTTTGCCCTCTTTGCCTGGGTCTTGGTTGTGTTTGGGGCTTCCAAGGATTTGTTCAGCTTGATTTGACCCACTAGATGGTGTGCTTGTTTCTTCCTTAAATATTAAGCACATTATTAGTATTAAAAAAAAACCTTCAATTTGTATCAGCCTGCATTGATTTGTCTCTAAAAGTTACTGTATAAAACAATATTAGGGTAATGAAACACATTATAGTACTGCTTTGGCAACCTGGTTTCAACCTTCCAAACAGCACTGTATTCCCAATATTTTGGGAAACCATGAAAGACCTCAGAGATGGAAAAAAAGTTTCAAAAGAGCTTCCACTTAAGTGTTTAAAAGTGAATGTGAAAACATAATGTAATTGTGACATGAAGAGAGAGGTCTGCATACCTTTGTGTTGTAAACCGGCTGTTGTCTTGGGGTCAGAGGGTGGGAGAAATGCTCCTGGGAAGGAGGAGAGGGAGGAGGTGGTGGAAGTGCTGGGTTTTCAGAGAGTAAAAACTCTGGAGGTGAAGGCAATGCAGTGGCAGCAAGAGGTGGGGAAGGAGGAGGAGAAGGAGGAGGAGGGAAGAGATCTGTTTGAAAAGAAAAACATTTTAAAATAGTAAACATTAAAATTAGATCTTTACTGTATGCTTTTCATTTAAAATTCCATAAACCTAGGCAATTTGTATAATTTCTGAAAAGATTATTATTAATCTGAGTCAGCTGTTTTGATGAGAGTGAAATTTCGTGCCTCTTATGGCATATCCATCACTAAATTTGATTCAAAAACTACTTCTGGGAAATTTTACATTAATATCATAAATGGTACTTTCTACCACCATCATTAAAATGCTCATCAATCCTGAGGAGATATAGAAATTTGGAGAATAAAAGACAAATTGCACTGAAGCTGTTATTCTTACTTTTTGCCCAGCAAATTACTACTGTCTCTTTACCTGGATTATATCTCTAGTAATATAGTTATGGGAAATATAGCATATAAACTTTTGCAAAACATGTACAGTGCTGTGAAGAAGTATTTCTCCCTGTCAGATTTCTTATATTTTTACGTCTTTGTCACACTTAAAATTTCAAATCGTCAAATTTTAATATTGCTTATACAGTGGTGTGAAAAAGTGTTTGCACCCTCCTGATTTCTACATTTTTTCTCTGTTTGTTCCACTTAAATGTTTCAGATCATCAAACAAATTTAAATATTAGACAAAGGTAACACAAGTGAACACAAAATGCAGTTTTTAAATGAAGGTGTTCATTATTAAAGGGAGAAAAATCCAAACCTGTGTTGTTTTTTGAGATCTTTTAGCCAACTTCACTTTATCAGACAGGTTATATTTAAGTGATTTCTTGATTCAACAGGTTTGACAGTCATCAGGCCTGGATGTGTCTAGTGAAATCGAACTCAGTTTTCCAAAAATGTGGCTAATCACAGTAAATTCATGATGTAAAAGACTCATTACCACTTATCGCAAATGCTTGATTGCAGATGTTGCCTCTAAGGCTGGCATTGCCAGTTATTAGAATTAGGGGGCAATTACTTTTTCACATAGACCCAGGTAGGTTTGGATGGCTTTTTCCCATTAATAAACAAAATCATAATTTATAAAAACTGCATTTTGCATTTACTTGGGTTATCGTTTTCTAATATTGAAATTTATCTGAAACATTTAAGTGTGACAAATATGCAAAAATTAAGAAATCAAGAAGAAAGCAAATACTTTTTCACAGCACAGTGCGGTGGCGGAGTGGTTAGCACTGCGGCAGCACAGCAACTCACCCTTGGCCGGGGGATCCCGGGTTCGATCCCAGCCCCCGACCAACAGTGATCTGTGTGGAGTTTGCATGTTCTCCCCGTGTCTGCATGGGTTTACTCCGGGATTTCTCCGGTTTCCTCCCCCATCCCAAAAACATGCAAGTTAGGTTAACTGGCATCAAGTGGGGATTTTAAATTGTCCTTAGGTATGACTGTGAGAGTGAATGGTTGTCTGTCTCTTTGTGTTGGCCCTGCGATGGACTGGCGATCTGTCCAGGGTGTACCCTGCCTCTCGGCCAAAGATGCTGGGATAGGCTCCAGCGCCCCCCCCCCCCCCCCCCGACCCGAAAAGGATTAAGCGGAAGAAGATGGATGGATGGATGTATACATATTTAAACCACCAACCCCTGAGATAAAAATGTTAACATAATAATTAAATTAAAAAAAAAACTAACAGGAACAAAATGAAGAATAACGTGGAACAAACAGATATAATGAAGCATGGTTCTCAGTTTGCTTCCATAGAAGTAAATAACCCTAAACTGGAATTTGTGTCAACTTTCCAATGCCCTAAAGCATTACTGGCTGCACAAACTCTGAACCAGTGAAGCTGATCAGAAGCTGATATGGTGGTTGTCTTTTCTTAATTTTCAGTGTGCTGTGCTCAGCAAAAATGGATAATGTAGCCTGAGGCTGCTTATTGTTTCTGAATTCTCTCCCCCAGAAATTTTTTCATTTCACTTTGAGATTCATTGACCTCAAACCACTGCTAACCTTTGAGG
This sequence comes from Pholidichthys leucotaenia, assembly GCA_020510985.1. Lineage (NCBI taxonomy): Eukaryota > Metazoa > Chordata > Actinopteri > Cichliformes > Pholidichthyidae > Pholidichthys > Pholidichthys leucotaenia. Next base: position 118,230,444 of record CM035837.1, read on the forward strand.
CCTACTGACATAATTTAAAACACAGCAAAAGGCCAGAAAAGTACCAACATGAGTAGACTTTTATAGATGTGAAAAATCACAAAAGGTTAACATTAATGACGTCAAATAATTGTGCAAAAGTTCAGACGGGCATTAGAATGTATGTTATAGCTACAGAATATCCAAAAAAGAGCTGCAACTGAGGCTGTGGGTTTAGGTCAATGTTTGCAATATAAAGCATTGTTACATCCCACTTTCTGGGCCAAAGCCAGAACCACCTTTCTCCCAGCCTGGGAACACCAAGTCCACCTCGACCCCAAGTCAAGGTGGACCAATTCATGGTCACCCTTTCCCACTGGCCAAGGGAGACTAACACTTATACAGTCTCTTTTACACACAGCAAGGCAGACCTACACCTATGTCCCAGGCTGGGATTCAAACCCATGACACCATGATCTAAATCCTCCGACTCTTACCACTGAGCCAAAGAGGAATTCCTCACTAGCGCTTGGCTAGTAGCAGAGGTGTACCCGGACAGTGTCATGAACTGCACCACTGACTAATTCCCCATGGAGGGGTGAGTAACAAGCATGTATAGTTGATATAACAAAGATTTTCTGGATACTGGTGCATGCACGTCCATTTTGGACACCTAGAGTGTGTCTACTGCACTCTTTAGAACATTACTATGAATACCTGGTTCTTTTTGGTGGCTTTCCTCTTGAAGTTGAGTTTTGTTGGATTCAGGCTTGGCGGGTTTGCGATCCTGAGGTTCTGAAGCTTTATCCAAGACCCCTGCACGAGTCCAGCTTTTGTTGTTTACCCTGCCATAAGCCTTGGATGGTGACCGGTCCTCTTTTGTATGTCTAAGGTTGGCTGTGCTGTCACCTGGGCTGACTTTTTGAGCAGGGGGCTGCTTGTCTCTGGCTGGGGCACTGTGGGCTTGAAGGGTGGGCTGCTGTTGGTTCTGTGTCACTGTGGCTCGGCAAGGAGGTGCCAGTGTGATGAAGACAGAAGACACCATCCTCTTTGGTGGAGGTGCTGATGCCATGGCTATATTAAAAAAAATCTCTCTTACAACCTGTCAGAGTTTAAAACAATAATTAGGCTCCAACTAAATGCTTTTAAAACAAAGTCAATCATAGAAATAGCACAATCTCATTACTCATATGAAGCAATAGTGGAATGAAAGACAATTTGTCCCTAACACAATATTTAATCCAAGTGAAGTCAGCTTTGTTGGAGCACTCAGTTTCACTTTGGGTAAGTATATTCACACACTAAGAGCTCTCATTACCCATAATGGGTGGGTTTAGAGGCAGAGAGCACAAATCTGAATCATCTGTTTCCTCTAACCCTACTCACACTGGCTTTGAGCAGCTATTACATACCTGGAAAAAAAATGTGGTTCCTCTTTGCCTCCTCTCTTCTTCCCTGTTCTGTATCCCCTCTGCTGTATTTTCCCTCCTATAAGCAGAGAGGAGACTTTACTCTGGTAGGGCTGCTATCTGCAGAATACCACTCCTTTTCCTTCGATAACTCCCTCCCCTGCTCTGTCTCTCTCTCTGTAGACCCCTCCTTCTTCTATGGCTGAATGACAATATCACCTCCCTCCTCAACCGTAAAAGGTGAACAGTTAATCTCGGGTAAAGTGCACTAAAAGGCATGACACATTCATCTACTATGAAAAATTGGCAGGCACAGCCCTACACAAAAACATGCACGCACGTAGACACACGCCAACACTAAAGTTATGCAAGAGTTGTGCAGAAAAACAGAGTCATTTCTTTTAAAATATAGTCATAAAGTTCCACATAAGGTTTTCACCTTGAAGCAGGCAAGCCACCTCCTGTCTCTTTGCCTGGCAGCACCAGGATGTGACTGTACCTGCCTTTTTCCAGCAGCCCTCAAAACTGTCTTCCTTCTCTCTCCTGTGCAGCTCTGCCTCATTGTTCTGTCAGCTTTATTTTCCCTACCTCCCTCAATGAGTCTGCCTCCCTTTTTTCTTCTCCCTCTTTCCTTCTTCCCTTCCCCCACAACATTATATCACTTTAGCCTTGACTCACTATCAGTGTCTCCTGCTTCCATTTGGGGCCCACTGAACACAGTGGACTTTATCAGATTGTCCTTATGAAGTTTGTGTGTGTGTATGTGTGTGTTCAGTTGTACAGGAGCAGAAGCATTAGTGTGCAATGAATCAGGGCATTGTGCAAGAGGAGATGTTGGTAATTTTTTTTTTTTTGGGGGGGGGGGGGTTATGTCCCTGAGAGCCATGGAAAAAGTTGCTTTGTTGTGCTTGTTACTCTCCATCCGAGTAGTATCAGACATGCTGATCAGCAAACATTATGCTTAGTCTCAAAGTTATGGGCCCCTCCTGAAAGTCAAATAGGAAGATGTGGTTCTATTCCAAATACTCAAAAAAAACTTTATTGAATAGCGTGAATCATTCTGAGAGATGAGCAAACAGAGTCAGAGATGCGTGGAGAGGGTTAACAGGAGATGGCGACGAGGAGAGTGATGGGGGTCTCTGTTGTTCTAGCTCTGTGGAAAGGAATGCTGCAGTGATGTCACAACTGCAGGAGGGAGCATGCCTACTGATGACACAATCCTCAGACCTCCACACTCCGCCCTCCCACCGCCAAAACCCTCATTAAACCCTCTGAACTTCTTCACTGTTCCTAACAGCATGGCTTCTCAATCCACCATCAAGATATGTAAGCAAGATATACAAGGTATTGGCCCACATGCCCCCAAACTCACACATAATGATCTTCTTATGGGTCTACAGTATATCCAAGCTGTGCTCAAGCTCAAGATCAAAGGTTACAAGATATACAGACCTGCTCAAATTTGTTGGCACCCTTACAGCTCATTGAGACAATACTTAATTTTTGCTGAAAAGCGATTCAGTTAAAAACGTTTGTCTAATGTATACCTGCGTGCCTTTAGTATGTGATGGAGTAAACCAATAAAATTGTGGAAAGAAATGATTTGTTTATTTTATAAAGATATGCTAAAATAATATGGACAGATATGTTGGTATCCCTAAAGAGACTATTCCTTGCATGTCAAATTAAGTGTTTCACCTTAATTAGTATAACAGATGCCTTCAAGCTTTTCAACAGTTATTCAGTCTGTTTAAAGGGGGGAAAACATGCTACTGTGTAGTTTAGCATCACTGTGTGCACCACACTGAACAGGGACCAGAGAAAGAAAAGTAGACAGCTGAGGAGCTCAGAAAGAAGGTTACAGATAACCATGTTAAAGGTAAAGGCTATAAGGCCTTCTCCAACAGCTTCATGTTCCTGTGACCGGAGTTGCCAATATTATTAAAAAGTGTAAGGTTCATAGGACTGTAGCCAACGTCCCAGGACATGGTTGCAAGAGGAATTGCAACCCCAGGTTGATTAGTAGGAGAGTGAAGTAGAAAAGGAGCCTAGGAAACCATCCAAAAATCATTCAAGCTCAACTCCAAGGTCAAGGTACTTCACTTTCTGATTGTACCATGGGTCACATTTTGAACAATAAAGAAGACCCAGGGAGGAGCCACTATTGACAGAAAAACACAAAATAGACGGACTGGAATTCACCAAAATGCATGTTGACAAGCCCCAAAGTTTCTGGGAGAATGTCCTTTTAGACTGATGAGACAAAAAAGAAGCATTCTGGCCAGTCACACCAGTTCTGTGTTTACAGAAGGAAAAAAATGAAGCTTTAAAAGAAAAGAACACCATACCTACTGTGAAACACGGAGGAGGCTCAGCTTTGTTTTGGGGCTGCTTTGCTGCATCTAGCACAGGGAACCTTGAATCTGTGCAAGGCACAATGAAGTCTTGAGACTATCATGGCATCCTGGAGCAAAACATACTGCCCAGCATCAGGAAGCTCAGTCTCAGCCACAGGTCATGTGCTCTCCAACAGAACAATAACCTAAAACATGCAGCTAACTCAACAATAGCTGAGAAAACACGCAAGACTATTCCTAAATTGCCCACCATGAGCCCAGATCTTAATCTGCTTAAACATCTATGGAACATCTGTGTAGTTTGCGCAGGAACAGTGGGCCAAACTACCTGTTAGCAAATGCAGATGTTTCATTGTGAAGTACAGAGATTGCTTGTTGGTAGTGATTGCTGCAAAAAATGATGCCACAAATTAATGGTGCTGTGGAGTGTGTGAAATCACAGGCAGATTCATTTCAAATGATTTATTGCACACTCACATCTCACGAGCACAGAACAGAATGAACTTTTTACCAGAGGCTCTCCTCTTAAGTTTCATGGCTTACATCACACACAACAGGACATTTGCATCACACTGCATTCAACCCCCTACATCCTTGACTCCTTCTTGCTCTCTCACCAGGAGCCTCCTGCTCTTTGATCCCCCATGCTTATTCACTGTCTCTTGTCTGAGATGCTAGAAATCTGACTCTCCCAAGGTGCTATAAATACCCCCCCCCCCCAGCATCTTAGATAGGACAATAGAATAACAGTCCACATGCTGTGATAGAACAACAGAACATCAGTCCACATGCTGTTTGGGCTTCCGTCTCCTCCCGTATCTGCTGTAACTGGGTTTTACCACCTCCGCGGCGCTGTTGTGCCGGTGGGAGGTTGCTGGGAGGGGGGCCACTTCGGTCTGTCTGTGTGGCTGCTCTGGCGAATCGTTTCCCTGGGGAGCTCTCCGTGGGGGTCTTCCACGCCGAGGGGCCCTAGCCAACAGCACTTGCTCGTCTGCCACAACGAAAGCGGGTTTGAGTCTGTCTATGCCAATTTTTTCCCTCCTACCCCCCAAGTCTAGCAAAAAATGCTTATCCCCTGTTTCCAACACTCTGAACGGTCCATCATAGGGTGGACGCAATGGAGGGTGGTGGGCATCGTGTCTGACAAACACGAACTCCGCACTCTTCAAAGTTTTAGGCACAAAAACACGCGGAAAACTGTGGTGGGCAGGGCCCGGCAGCGTGCCTGTGTTTGCGCTATGCTGCAAAAGCTGAGACGAGGAGCTGCCCGGAGCGGGATTATCTGGTAGAAATTCCCCGGGCAGCCGTAGTGGCTGCGTAAAAACAAGCTCTGCCGGGGAAGCTTCTAGATCCTCTTTCGGCGCGGAGCGCAACCCCAATAAAACCCACGGCAGCCTGTCTACCCAATTTGCATCCGTCAATGAGGCCCTGAGTGCTGCTTTCAGTGATCTATGAAAACGCTCGCATAACCCATTGGCCTGTGGGTTGTAAGCAGTTGTGCGGTGAATTGTAACCCCCAGGCTGCGGGCCGTCGCAGACCAGAGTTCGGAAACAAATTGAGGGCCCCTGTCGGACGTAATGTCCGACGGGACTCCAAAACGCGCCACCCATGCTGTTAAAAAAGCGTGCGCTACGTCTGCGGACGTTGTTGCCGCCAGCGGAACCACTTCTGGCCCGCGCGTGGTGCGGTCCACCATTGTCAGGAGGTGCGTGCACCCCTGTGATGGCGGGAGGGGGCCCACGAGGTCCACGTGAACATGGTCGAACCTCTTAGCCGGAATACGAAACGGCTCCAAGGGAGCCTTTGTGTGTCTGTGTACCTTGGCTCGTTGGCACACCACGCAGGCTGCAGCCCACTCTTTCACTTGTTTGTGTAGGCTCGGCTACACAAACTTCTCTCCCACCATTTTGACCGACGCGCGCACTCCTGGGTGCGCCAGAGTGTGAACCGACTCAAACATGCGGCGGCGCCACGCGGCCGGGACCACGGGACGCGGGCGACCTGTGGAGACATCGCAGATTAGGGGGGGCATGCCGTCTTGCAGCACCCTGCTCTCCAGCCTTAACCCTGTTGGTCCAGACTGGAGCGCGCGCACGTCTGCATCGCTAATCTGCTCCGTGGCCATGGCTGCGTAATCTATCCCCATGCAGACCGGGGCCCCCATGGCGTGCGAGAGGCAGTCCGCCACTACATTCAGTTTACCCGACACATGCTGAATATAAGATAAGATAAGATAAGATAAGATAAGATAAGCCTTTATTAGTCCCACAACGGGGAAATTCCAGGATTGCAACAGCACAGGGATAGCAACACTCAGAGCAACAATCAGAAGGCAAGAAAAAAAAAACAAGCAAGCAAGAGCAGCTAATAAACATATGTACGTATTACTATAAAATATATACACTCACCAGCCACTTTATTAGGTACACCACGCTAGTAACGGGTTGGACCCCCTTTTGCCTTCAGAACTGCCTCAATTCTTCGTGGCATAGATTCAACAAGGTGCTGGAAGCATTCCTCAGAGAGTTTGGTCCATATTGACATGATGGCATCACACAGTTGGCGCAGATGTGTCGGCTGCACATCCATGATGCCAATCTCCCGTTCCACCACATCCCAAAGATGCTCTATTGGATTGAGATCTGGTGACTGTGGAGGCCATTTGAGTACAGTGAACTCATTGTCATGTTCAAGAAACCAGTCTGAGATGATTCCAGCTTTATGACATGGCGCATTATCCTGCTGAAAGTAGCCATCAGAAGTTGGGTACATTGTGGTCATAAAGGGATGGACATGGTCAGCAACAATACTCAGGTAGGCTGTAGCGTTGCAACGATGCTCAATTGGTACCAAGGGGCCCAAAGAGTGCCAAGAAAATATTCCCCACACCATTACACCACCACCACCAGCCTGAACCATTGATACAAGGCAGGATGGATCCATGCTTTCATGTTGTTGACGCCAAATTCTGACCCTACCATCTGAATGTCGCAGCAGAAATCGAGACTCATCAGACCAGGCAACGTTTTTCCAATCTTCTATTGTCCAATTTCGATGAGCTTGTGCAAATTGTAGCCTCAGTTTCCTGTTCTTAGCTGAAAGGAGTGGCACCCGGCGTGGTCTTCTGCTGCTGTAGCCCATCTGCCTCAAAGTTCGACGTACTGTGCGTTCAGAGATGCTCTTCTGCCTACCTTGGTTGTAACGGGTGGTTATTTGAGTCACTGTTGCCTTTCTATCAGCTCGAACCAGTCTGGCCATTCTCCTCTGACCTCTGGCATCAACAAGGCATTTCCGCCCACAGAACTGCCGCTCACTGGATATTTTTTCTTTTTCGGACCATTCTCTGTAAACCCTAGAGATGGTTGTGCGTGAAAATCCCAGTAGATCAGCAGTTTCTGAAATACTCAGACCAGCCCTTCTGGCACCAACAACCATGCCACGTTCAAAGTCACTCAAATCACCTTTCTTCCCCATACTGATGCTCGGTTTGAACTGCAGGAGATTGTCTTGACCATGTCTACATGCCTAAATGCACTGAGTTGCCGCCATGTGATTGGCTGATTAGAAATTAAGTGTTAACGAGCAGTTGGACAGGTGTACCTAATAAAGTGGCCGGTGAGTGTATATATACACACACACACAGACACACAGTGCAGAGCATTGTAGCTGGATGGAATAAATATATGAATATATGAACACACAGTGCAGAGCATTGTAGCTAGATGGAATAAATATGTAAATATATAAACACCCACAGTACGGAGCATTGTAGCTAGATGGAATAAATATGCAAATATATAAACACACACAGTGCAGAGCATTGTTGCTAGATGGAATGAAACAGCATAACCGTCTACTTAGTTATCCTACATGGTATGATTATGTGCCCATACATATTCTCACCCTCCATAGCGACCGGTATGTTCCTAGTTGTATGCCGGAGAGGACCATTGTGTAAGTCTATTGCATCTTTTGCATTCAAAAAACTATTAGTTTGTTACGTCTTTTTGCTATCTCTGCGAGCAGCCCTGCTTAGGTTGTACAGTCTGACAGCCGTTGGTAGGAAGGACCTACGAAACCTCTCGGTTGTGCACCTGGGATGATGTAGTCTGCTGCTAAATGAGCTCCTCAGTGCATTCAGTATGTCCTGCATAGGGTGGAACTCGGACTCCAGCAGAGATGACAGTTTAGCCACCGTCCTTCTCTCTCCTATCTCCTCCATCGGATCAAGGCGCTGCCCCAGGACAGAGCTAGCTTTCTTAATCAGTTTGTTCAGTCTCTTCCTATCGGCTGCAGTAATGCCACTGCCCCAGCAGACCACTCCAAAAGTGATGGCTGATGCCACCACCGTGTCATAGAATGACTTCAGCAGCGCCCCTTGTACACCAAAAGACCTGAGTCTCCTCAGCAGGAACAGCCTGCGCTGTCCCTTCTTGTAGAGTGCATCAGTATTGTGTGACCAGTCTAGTTTATTGTTCAGATGAATACCCAGGTACTTATAGGATGTCACCATCTCGATGTCTGTTCCCTGTATATTTACTGGTACTGTGAGGGGCTGCCCATGCCTGCGGCAGTCCACCACCAGCTCCTTAGTTTTCCTCGCGTTGATCTGGAGGCAGTTCCGATGGCACCAGTCCACGAAGTCCTGGATAAGCCCTCTGTACTCAGCTTCATCTCCATTGGAGATGAGGCCAACGATCGCAGAGTCATCAGAGAACTTCTGTAGATGGCAGTGTGTTGTGTTGTGTGAGAAGTCCGCAGTATAAAGAGTGAACAGGAAGGGAGCCAGCACCGTTCCCTGGGGGGCCCCCGTGCTACTGATGATCGTGTCGGACACACAGTCCCGGGTTCTCACAAACTGAGGCCGGTTCGTGAGGTAGTCCAGGATCCATGATGACAGGTGCTGGTCCACCCCTGCGCGCAGCAGCTTGTCCTTCAGGATCATCGGTTGGATGGTGTTGAAAGCACTGGAGAAGTCAAAGAACATGATCCTCACCATATTCCCGGGCTTCTCCAGGTGGGACAGAGAACGGTGAAGGAGGAAGATCACCGCATCCTCCACCCCAATGCCATGCTGGTAGGCGAACTGGAGTGGATCCATCGCTGGTTCCACCAGGGGGCGGAGGTGAGCAAGGAGCAGTCTCTCCAGGGTCTTCATCAAGTGGGACGTCAAGGCCACCGGTCTGTAGCTGTTCAGGTCTTTGGGGTGGGAAGTTTTTGGTACAGGTACCACACAAGATGTTTTCCACAGCTGTGGTACCCTCCCCAGTTTCAGGCTCATGTTGAAGATATACGTCACAATCCCACACAGCTGGTCTGCACAGGACTTGAGGAGCTTTGCGCTGATGCCGTCCGGTCCCGGCGCCTTCCTCGCCTTGATCTTCCTCAGCTCCGTCCTCACCTGGGTCCTGGTCAGGGTCAGGATGGGGGGCTGTGTGTTGGGAGTGGGGGGGTGTTGGTAGAGTGGGGAGTGGGCAGCAGGACTTGATTTCTTTAGAGGCAGCAGTGGTTGTTGTGCAGTCAGGGGGGAGGGCGGTTGGTCAAATCTATTGAAAAACAGATTCAGGTTGTTCGCCCACTCCCTGCCCCCTGTGGCCTGGGGGGAGGTATTCTGGAGCCCCGAGATGGTTTTGAGGTTTCTCCAGACCCCGCTGATGTCGCTCTGTTGCAGCTTGTCCTCCATCTTCTTCCTGAAGCTGTCCTTGCCTTCTCTGATCTTTCTCCTCAGCTCCCTCTGTACGGACTTCAGCATCTCCCTGTTCCCTGACCTGAAGATCCTCTTCTTCTCTCTCAGAAGTGTTTTTATCTCAGGGTTGATCCAGGGTTTGTTGTTTGAGTGACGCCGTATGGTCTTGGTGGGAACGGATTTGTCCACACAGAAGCTGAGGTAGCCCGTGAAGGTGTGAATGAGGCCATCGATGTCCTCACCATGTGGATCGCAGAGCTGCTTCCAGGCGGTGGCTTCAAAACAGCCCTTTAGGGTGTCCATTGTCTCCTCAGACCATAACTCCACAGTGTGCATGGCCGGAGGTTGTCTGTGCACTAGGGGTTTGTACACCGGCCGGAGATGAACCAAGTTGTGATCCGATCTCCCGAGTGGGGGTAGTTGTGATGAGGTGTACGCCTCCTTAGTGTTTGCGTAGAATAAATCCAGTGTTTTATTGTCTCTAGTGTGGCATGTGACATACTGGGTGAACGTGGGTAGAATGGGAGACAGTGAAACATGGTTGAAATCGCCTGAGATGAGGAGAAGAGCATCTGGGTGTTCTGTCTGCAGCCTGCTGGTTACTGAATGGATGACGTCACGTGCTGTCCCAGCGTTCGCCGTCGGATTTGCATAAACAACAATGCAGATCACGTGTGAGTGTTCTCTCGGGAGATATGTAGGCCTCATGCTAACAGCTAGCAACTCAATGTCTTTGCTGCAGTGTCGTTGTTTAACAGTGATATGTCCCGGTCTGCACCAGTTGTTGTTAACATACATGATCACTCCACCGCCCCTAGCCTTGCCACTGTCTGGTGTTCGGTCAGCTCGTATCATGTGAAAACCCTCCAGCTCAATGTTAGCATCTGCTGCTAGTTCAGTTAGCCACGTCTCAGTAAACAAAAGGAGAGAGCACTCCCGGTATGTGCTATCATAACGGGAGATAGCCGCTAGCTCATCTAACTTTCCCAGTATCGACCGTACATTTCCCATGACAACAGATGGAAGGGAGGGTCTGTACCTTATATTTTTTGTCCTCCGCCTTACTCCAGCCCGGCAGCCGCGGCGTTTTCGCCTCAGTTCTCTCGGTATGTCGAGTTTTTCCAATGGGACCGGGTGGCGGTTGAATGCTAGCAGCTGTTCTCTGCTGTATCGTATCCTGCTATAGACAGTGGCTCCGTCCACCGGCTCAGGAGACATTTAGGACGATCTGTGTGTCCGTGATATAAGTGGGGTGAAAAAAAAGACGGATCAAAAGAGAGAGGAAGGGAAAAAGACTCGGAATCGAGCCGCTGTTGCAAAAGGCAGCCGACTCGTGTGGCGCCGAGAGAAAAAAAAAAAAAAAAAAAAAAAAAAAAAAAAATATCGGTAGTAAACTCTGAGATCGCGGCCAGCTGTCTCTGCTGCCGGCCCGACCACGGTTCTGAAACCTTGGCCATCGCGAATGTTAGCGGCTTGTGGTCCACGAACGCGGTGAAACTGCGCCCTTCCAGCCAGAACTGGAAGTGGTGAATGGCCAGGTGGAGAGCCAGCAACTCTCTGTCGAACGCGCTGTATTTACGTTCACTGTCGCGCAAAGTTATGCTGAAAAAGGCGAGCGGCTGCCAAGCCCCAGCGACGCGCTGCTCCACAACAACTCCTACGGCCACGTCAGAAGCATCGGTGGTGAGCGCTATGCGGGCCGTCGGGTCTGGATGTGCCAGCAGTGCGGCATTTGCCAGGGCTGCTTTAACTTCCGAGAACGCCCGCTCTCGCTCCAGGGTCCATTCGACCCTATCCGCGGGTTTCTGTTTTTTGAGTGCGGCGTACAATGGTTGCATGGGCCGCGCCACGCGGGGAAGGAAATGGCTATAAAAGTTCACCATTCCCAAAAAATTCTTGCAGTGCCCTGACCGTTTGAGGCCGGGGAAAATCCGCCACGGCGAGCACTTTGTCGGGCAGCGGGATCGCTCCTTCTGGAGAGACGCAGTGCCCCAAAAAAATCAATCTCCGTTATGCCGAACTGGCATTTCGCCGGGTTGATTATTAACCCGTGCTCCTCCAACCTCCGGAAAACCGTCGTGAGGTGGGTTTCGTGTTCGTCTTCGGACGCGCTGGCTACCAGGATATCGTCCAGGTAGACGAACACGAACGGGAGATCATGCAGCACTGCATCCATCATGCGCTGGAATGTCTGTGCCGCTCCTTTTAACCCGAATGGCATGCGCAGGAACTCGAATAGACCGAACGGAGTTATTACCGCTGTTTTGGGTATGTCCTCAGCGCGCACTGGGACTTGGTGGTAACTGCGGACCAGGTCTATTTTGGAAAAAATGCGTGCCCCGGCGAGGTGAACGGAAAAATCCTGTATGTGGGGAATCGGGTAGCGGTCGTGCGCCGTGGCGTTGTTCAACCTGCGGAAATCACCGCACGGTCGCCACGATCCCTCAGCCTTAGGGACCATGTGTAGCGGGGAAGTCCATGGGCTGTTCAAGCGCCTGATGATGCCCAACCTTTCCAGGTTGGCGAACTCCTCGCGCGCTATGGCCAGTTTAGCTGCGTCCAAGCGCCGAGGTCTTGCAAAAACGGGCGGCCCGGTGGTGGTGATAAAGTGCTCCACCCTGTGTTTAGCGATGGCCGCGGAAAACGTCGGGACCGTGAGCGCTGAGAACTGAGTGAGCAGTGTGTGGAACTTACCGCCTGTAGCTGTGACGTTGGCTTGTGCTGTTGGCCGGGTTACTCGAGCTATACAGGGGAGAGAATCAAAGGACAGTGCATTAACCAGGCGCCTGTTAGCAACATCAACCAATAAACCATGTGCACACAGAAAATCAGCCCCCAGTATATGGTAATTCAGTGCTGCTATGACAAAAGTCCACTCATATGTACAGCCGTGTAGAGATAAGAGCAGAGTCCTCTCACCAAAGGTCTTAATATCTGAGCCATTTGCTGCCAACATCCCGGGGCCGCTAGATCCTGCCAGCCGGTCAGCGTAGGTCGGCCGGATGAAGCTCTTCTGGGCTCCAGTGTCCACGAGGAAATGCCTCCCCGAGCGTGCGTCTGTTAGGTAGAGCAGCTTGTTCTCTTCACCGAGGGTTGCTGCTGCTACCGACCCCTGGCCTTGGCGTTTTCCTGAGCGCTGGAATTGGCATGGTGGCGCACATCTGCGTGCGTTCTCTCCGAAGCGGCGGTGGTAGGAACAGAGCGTGTCTCTCTGGCGCTCCTTGGTCCCCGCTGCTGCTACCGTCGGTGGCTCTTCGCCTCCTCTGGTCGTCTCGCTGGGCTCCGCCGCTGCCGTGTTGACTGTGGTCGCCCTGGTGGTGATGATGATCCGGTCTGCCTCCTGGGCTAGCGCACGGTAGTCTCGCACGGCCAGCCACGGTGAATTGGCCAAAACCACTCTCGCTACTGTCGGAAGGTTCCGGGGGAAGAGGTGGACAAACAGAAAGTGCTCGTCGTCCGTGCCCATTAACTCCAGCATCTTCTCCATCAGGTCTACGGCCGAACCCTCTCCTAGCTCGGTCCGCGTCAGGAGCCTCTCCGCTCTCGCACAGTCCGAGAGCGTGTAGCGCTGGATGAGCGCAGCTTTGAGGGCCTCGTATCTGTTGCTGGCTGGTGGCTGATCGAGCAGGCTCGCTACCTGTTGAGCTGTGCGGGCGTTGAGCGCTGCGACCACATGGTAGAATCTGGTGTCATCTGCCGTTACTCCCCGGAGGGCAAACTGGGCCTCGGTGAGGTGGAACCAAGAGCGCGGGTTGTGCTGCCAGAAATCCGGTAGCTTGACTGAAACCGCACACGCGTGGCTGGAGGTTCCAGTTCGGGCTGTCTGTGGGATGGCTGCCGCCTCGCTGTAGCTTCCTGACCGGGCCGGCTCCGGGGATCTTGCCTTGTGTTCCATAATACGTCTTGGGTCACCAGTGTGGAGTGTGTGAAATCACAGGCAGATTCATTTCAAATGATTTATTGCACACTCACATCTCACGAGCACAGAACAGAATGAACTTTTTACCAGAGGCTCTCCTCTTAAGTTTCATGGCTTACATCACACACAACAGGACATTTGCATCACACTGCATTCAACCCCCTACATCCTTGACTCCTTCTCGCTCTCTCACCAGGAGCCTCCTGCTCTTTGATCCCCCATGCTTATTCACTGTCTCTTGTCTGAGATGCTAGAAATCTGACTCTCCCAAGGTGCTACAGTGCCATCTTTTTTTTGCTTGTCATTTTAATTTGTTTAATTACATAAAATATTCAACTGAATCACTAATCAAAAGCAATGTCTGATTTCTTTTAAATGTGATATAAACACTAAGATCTGCCATTAAACTCTGGTCAGTTTCAAGTTATTTCATAGATAGTTGAGGGTTTTTTTTTTCTTTTTTTTGTGGAAGATTACCAACAACAAGAATGTGCACATAGATGGTCTAGTTTTCTTTTTTTCAGCAGATATGCAGGACAACAATGAAAAGTGACTGAAAAGAATGAAAGGAAACCAAAGGAACAGGAAGGCTCAGTAAAACAGAAAAAACAATTGGCATGTTCACAAACATACTTTGATAAGTGAGCTAAATTTCAAACTGCAAGCATGGAAAGGTCACTGAAGAGTAAAAACTATTTCTCAAAATTTAGCACAGAAATAACAGACATTGTGAAAGACACATTTTGTTTAAAATAATGAAAATTAAAGCAGCGAGGCAAAGTCCTCTGATTTGATCTTTCCCTGGGATTAACGTGATAAAACACTAGTTCCAGGACTCAATTATAAATGTCAATGTAGAGAAGAAGAGTGCATACTAAATACTGCCTTAAAAAAATCAAATCTCTTCATCACTTTAACAAGCCATTTATTTGGAATCATCAGATGATGGAATTTATTTGTAAGGGTCAGATTTCAAAACAGCATGACCTGGATGTAAAGTTTCATCCTTGACTCTTTAGTTAATTCACTTTCTGCACCATATGGTATAGGACCAGCACCTATCTCCAATTCCGTAACCCTAGGCTGCACAATTACTGTAAGTAACAGTAAAGCATCAGACCACTGGTAATTCTATGTGTATACTTTCATTTCCCCATTCTATCAAGCTAAATGGCAGAAGGTACTGTTTTTTATATGGTCTTCAGTATAACTTTTTAAAAGCATAAACCTACACCCTACGGGCTACGAGGCGGATACTTTACCATTCGGTCACCAGTCTAGTGGTCCTACCATGTGCTCAGATAAGATAAGATTTAGTGCCTCTCATGAGCTTCAGAACAAGGCAGTCAGAGATCACGTACAGATCACTGCAGTGTTTCTCTACAGCAGATTTACTTCGATCAGGCATAACATTATGGCCACCTGCCTAATATTGTGTTGGTCCCCCTTTTGCTGCCAAAACAACCCTGACCCGTCGAGACACAGACTCCTCTAGACCCCTGAAGGTGTGCCGTGGTATCTGGCAGCAAGATGTTAGCAGCAGTGTACTGTACACCCTTTCGTGGAAACAATATTCCCTGATGCCTGTGGTCTCTTTCAGCAGGATAATGTGCCGTGCCACAAAGCAAAAATAGCTCAGGAATGGTTTGAGGAGCACAACCACGAGTTTGAGGTGTTGACTTGACCTCCAAATTCCCCATATCTCAATGCAATTGAGCATCTAGGATGTCCTGGACAAAGAAATCCATGGAGGCCCCACCTCACAACTTACAGGACTTAAATTATTAGTTATGGCTGAATATGTATTTTTTATACCTACTTATACAGTATCACCATGCTGTTCTCAATCTTTGACCTTGATTTCATTCTTGTCACTCAGCTATAGTCCTCAAACTTCTTTCGTAAAATTTCAAATTTAAACTTGCTGATTGCATTACCAATTGACAACCACTTAAATTCCCATTTCCCTTGCAAACACACACACACACACACACACACACACACACACACACACATACCGAAGTGCATGGACAGAGTGATCACAACAGTGGTTGGTATTGTTGAAATTGCACTCAAGTGAAAGTAGCATTGCTTTATGATATTGATTGCTCAGTTAGTGTGTTTGACGGCTCATAGTTTTGTAGTCAAGACTTCATCAAGACCAGAGTCTCCCAAGACCAAGACTATAAAGGTCAAGACCAAGACCTACATACACAGTGGTCTTGGTCTCAACTTGGTCTCTGCCTGGTTTAGTCTTGGTCTTGACCCCTTAAAGGCTTGGCCTTTCTATACACTAGTCTCGGCCTGGTCTTACCTACAACACTACACAATTACAAGTAAGAGCAGTCCATAAAAAATATTTGAGAAAGAGTAAGAAAGTATCAACTAAAAAAAGTTATTGATTAGTGAGTAGCAAATTTACCGTGGATGTAAATTTTAAAAAAAATTCTAGATCTTGACAAGTTATTTTATCCTGAAGTGACATACTATACTTTTTGAATTTTCACATACCTGTGACTTAATGTTTTATGCTTTTGTAGAACCACTGTTTTGTTTAAGTTGTAATGTACATGGAAATGATTAACTGAGTCATAATATTGTTGAAATTGCACTTGTTTTCTTTATAAAATTCAGGTTGTTCATAATCTTTTGTAAAAGAATGGTTCATTAAATGCTATCATTTCATAATGGGCTTGTACTTCTTTGCACTAAAACAAACAAACAAAAAACTTTGCAGTTCTCATTATTTAGGTAGTTATGGTATTGTTTTACTGGTCCAGCTCGGAGATTGAATTGTGCTGTATGAGGTCCCTGAACTAAAATAAGTTTGACACCCCTGCTCTAATCTAATATAAATCATATGCAGAAACTATCTATTTATTGTCTGTCTATTTACTGTCTGTTTATTGACTGTCCCACCAGAGAAATTAAAACACTGGATTTACTGTATGCTAATGTCAGAGATGCATATACTGCCACAGCTCTACCCCCATTGGCAAATCGGATCACTGCATGGTCATGTTATCACCCAAGTACGTTCCCCTTGTGCAAAGGCAGCCTGCTTATACACGGACTGTGAGGGGGTGGACACAGGAAGCTGCTGATGCACTGCAGGACTGCTTCGAGACGACGGACTGGAGCATACTCTGAACCACATGGGGTGGACATAGACAATATGACCGACTGCATCACAGAATACATCAGATTCTTTGAAGACACAACCATGCCAGCTCAGACCGTACACTGTTTCCCCAACAACAAACCATGGGTCACCAGTGACCTGAAAGCACATCTGAACAAGAAGAAGAGAGCTTTTAGGTCCAGAGACAAGGAAAAACTGAGGAGAGTGCAGCACGAACTGAGAGAGATGCTGAGGAGGTGTAAAGACAATTACAGGAGGAAGTTGGAGGATAAACTCAGGCAAAACAATACCAAGGATGTGTGGATGGGAATGAAACAAATAACTGGGTGCAAGAGGAGAGACAGACAGACATCTGGGAGCCTTGAAAGAGCTAATGAGCTGAATCTGTTTTTAATAGGTTCAACTCACCATCTGTCACCCCCACAACGCAGCCAGACCCCCACACACCCCTCCTCCCCACCCTCCTGTCACCCCCACAACACAGCCAGACCCCCACACACCCCTCCCCCACCCTCCTGTGCAGCACCATCTTCTTCTTCTTCTTTTAGATTTGATTGGCGGATGGCAACCAGCTTACAGGTGCATTACCGCCACTGACTTAAGATAAGATAAGATAAGATAAGATAAACTTTATTGTCCCTCAAGGGGAAATTTGTCTTGGGCTTGTCACTTGGACTTGATTATCATCACTCTATATCTTTGTATAAGGAGTTCTGAACAACTCCCCATATGGGAAAAAATTATCTGTCCCTGGACTGCATCTCACCCCTCCCCCCCTCCCCCTCCTCGGGGGACACCAGCCCCCACCCCCCTCACATCACTGTGATGACAGACCAGGTTAAGAAACAGCTGGAGAGACTCCGTCAGTGGAAGGCTGTGGACCCTGATGACATCTCTGCCAAGATCCTGAGGACCTGTGCCAACCAGCTAGCTTCGGTACTAAAACACCTGTACAACCTGAGCCTGAGTCTGGAGAGAGTACTGGTGCTGTGGAAGACGTCCTACCTGGTTCCTGTCCCCAAGAAGTCATCTCCATCTGACCTGAATGACTATCGACCAGTTGCTCACATATCCCATGTGATGAAGGTCCTGGAGAGACTGGTCTTAGCCCACCTGAGGCTGCAGGTGAAGATGTGGCTGGGCCCTCTGCAGTTTGCATATCAGCTCCATTTAGGACTTGAAGATGCTGTCATCTACCTGCTGCAACAAGCCCATCTGCACTTGGATGGCAGAGGAGACACTGTGACAATCACATTCTTTGATTTCTCCAGTGCCTTTAACACCATCCAGCCACTGCTGCTGGGTGAGAAGCTGTGGGTGATGGGGGTTGACAGCTCTGTGATTGCCTGGATTACTGACTACCTGACAGGCAGGCCACAGTTTGTCCGGCTGGGCAGTGTCTTGTCTAGCGTGGTGGTTAGTGATAGAGGAGCTCCACAGGGTACTGCACTCTTTCCTTTTCTCTTCACCTTGTACATACTGACTTTCAGTACAACACCGAGTCATGCCACCTACAGAAATTCTCTGACGACTCAGTTGTTGTTGGGTGTATAAGAGGGGGAGAGGAGGGGGAGTACAGGGCACTGGTAGACAGATGTGTGGAGTGGACAGAGCAGAATCACCTGAAGCTGAACATCAGCAAGACCAGAGAGATGGTGATTGACTTCAGGAAGAAAAGGACGCCTTCTCAGCCATTGCAGATTAGGGGAGAAGATGTGGAGGTGGTTGAGGACTACAAATACCTGGGTGTCATGATAAGCAACGGGCTGGACTGGAGATCCAATACCGATGCTGCACACAAGAAGGGGATGAGCAGACTCTACTTCCTGAGAAAGCTGAGATTCTTCAACGTGTGCAGCAGGATGCTGGAGCTTTTCTACCAGACCACTGTCGCCAGCGCCATCTTCTTTGCTGCTGTCTGTTGCGGTAGCAGTATCAGAGCCAGCGATACCAACAGACTTGACAAGATTATCAAGAGGGCTGGCTCTGTAATTGGTCTCAGGCCGGAGACCTTTGAGACTGTGGTGGAGAGGAGGACACTAAAACTGCGATCCATCATGGACAATCCAGATCACCCCCTCCACCACACACTAGACCGACAGTGGAGCACTTTCTCCAGCAGACTGCTACAGCTTCGCTGTCAAACGGTTAGGTGCAGGAAATCTTTCCTGCCACATGCCATTTCACTGTACAATAACTCTAATGTTGTATTCTGGTCATAACAATGCTGCCATACTGCACCTTACAGTCTAACTGGCACCTCACATCTCACTCTGCTCCTGATAGTCCTGCATTGTACAGCGGTTATGATTCATGTGTCTATTCAGGTCACCTTCTATTCATCTACCGGAGTGGTGGCTCAGTTGGTAGAGCATCCGCCCCACACCCAGGAGGCAGGGGTTCAAATCCTGGCCGGATCATGCCGAAGACCATATAAAAAAGCGAAACTTCCTGCCGTCCAGTTTGGTGCTCAGCAATAATGGAATGGAGGAAGGAAATCTGTGGCGGCGCCTTGCATGGCAGTGACCTCTCTGATTCTATATGTGTGTGTGTGATTAACACTGTAGATAGGAGAAACACAATTTCATTCTACTGTACATGATTGGTTGTATGGGTAGAATGACAATAAAGGGTGATTATATCTATGATGTAGATAGGCTTTTTTAGTAGTTTTACTTTCCATGGGTAATTCCTTTGTCTGTTATGGTGTGTGTGTTTCTGTCGTTTGGTTGTCTACTGTCATGCTCCTGTTACACTGTAATTTCCCAGTTTGAGATCAATAAAGTACATCTATCTACCCATCCATCTATCGATCTATCTATACCATAATAAATCAAATATATACCCAGACGTAATGGGGGAAAAAACAATATACTGTATTTAAAAATTAAAATCTGATGAGGAAAAACTTCACTCCCACTCATTTCAAATCAGGGAAATCAGAAGTTACTCAAAAAGTACAAAGTAAGTAAAATTATAAGTTTTTCTTCAAGCTTTTACTCAAGTAAGAGTAAAAAGTATTCTGCAGTAAAACTACTTTTGAAAGTACAATTTTGTGAAAAGTTACTTGAGTAAGTGTAACTAAAGGTGCATCTCAATAAATTAGAACATCATCGAAAAGTTAATTTATTTCAGTAATTCAATTAAAAAAGTGAAACTCATATCCAACACCAGCAGATGATATGTGTCCCCAAATCATCACTGACTGTGGAAACTTCACACTGGGCCTGAAGGAACCTGGATTCTGTGCCTCTCCACTCATCCTACAGACTTTGGGACCTTGATTTACAAATTACAGGACTTGGTACCTTATTTGGGGAGCCATGTCACCTGCTGGTGTTAGTCCACTGTGTTTTATCAATCCCCAGGCTGGCAGGGGTAGGAACCTTTTTGTGTGGAGTTTGCATGTTCTCCCTGTGCTGCGTGGGTTTACTCCGGGGGCTCCGGTTTCCTCCCACAATCCAAAGACATGCATGTTAGGTTAATTGGTTATACTAAATTGTCCCTAGATATCTGTCTCCTATAGGCCCTTAGAATAGAGGGTTAGTACTAGTGATGCGCTTTGATTGGTCTTTGAGATTAGAAAAAGCGCTATATAAGTACAGGTCCTTATCCCCTTATCAAGTCCAAAGTCAGTGCAGCTGTCTATCAGGATATTGTAGAGCACTTCATGCTTCCCTCTGATGACAAGCTTTATGGAGATGCTGATTTCATTTTCCAGCAGGACTTGGCACCTGCTTACACTGCCAAAAGTACCAATACCAGGTTTACTGACTATGGTATCACTGCGTTTAATGGGCAGCAAACTCTCCTGACATAAACCCCATAGAAAATCTATGTGGTATTATCAAGAGGAAGATGAGAAACATCAGACCCAACAATGCAGACGAGTTTAAGGCCGCTATCAAAGCAACCATTGCTTCCATAACACCTCAGCCATATCACAGGCTGATCGCCTCCATGCCATGCCGCACTGATGCAGTAATTCATGCAAAAAGAGCCCTGACCAAGTATTGAGTACGTACAAGGCCATACTTTTCAGTAGGCCAAAATTTATATTAAAAATCCTCTTTTTTAAAAAAATGGCCTCATGTAATATTCTAATTTTCTCAGATACTGAATTTTGGGTTTTCATTAGCTGTAAGCCATAATAATCAAAATTAAAGGAAATAAACACTTGAAATATATCACTCTGTGTGCAATGAATCTATATGAGTTTCATGTTTTGAAATGATGAAATAAATTAACTTTTCGAAGTTATTCTAATTTATTGAAATGTATCTGTAGTTACTGCCCACTTCTGAACCACAGTACTTTGTCACCCTCTCCCAAGGTGAAGAAAAGTGCATTGCACCCACACTGTAATACTAACAGCAGATGGCAGCACATACGAATGCAAAAGAAGTTTGGTTCCATAGAAGCTTTTGAGAAACAGCATGATGTGGTTATAATGTATCTTAACAATTTCCAAATAAGTTTTTGCTACCGGTCTATGTAGTTTTGGCATTGTATTACATTAAGCGTGATATTTTGGTACATTATAACTGTTAAGAGTCCCACAGATGAAAAAGTTTGTGTTTCTGAGTGGTGCTCTCCTTTATGATGAAAAACATAAAATCATAAAATTTTTACTCACCAAAGTGGAGCAAGGAAAACTTGGATGTTCTGTTAGCAGAGCATATTAATTTTCATGTCCAGAGATTAAATACAGAAGTTTGGCTTTGAAACCCAGCAAGCAAGGCTGCATCCCTAAAAAAAACAAACAAAACAAAACAACTTGAAGCTTCATTAAACCTATAAATAAAATCAATCATGCAGTTAAAATTGGCACTTTTAACACAGGAATCTATGGAAATATACGTGCTAATGGTCAGTGAAGAATTTACTTCTTCTTCATGGTTAAATCTGGTAAATTGTCCAGCTTATTAGATGTGTCATAAAAACATAAAATCACCTAATCAGGAACATACCTTCACACCTCTTTAATTCAGGACCAAAAAAAAAAAAACCCCAAAAAGATTTGTGTTATATACAAATCATTTCTGATAAATAAGTTTTAAGAATGTCCCATTTTTTTATGTTCTTGCCTTACACACACACACACACACACACACACACACACACACACACACGCACACGCACACACACACACAGAGTGGATGTGAAAAGTTTACACACCCCTGTTCAACCCGGTTCAAATGCCAGGTTTCTGTGATATAAAAAAAAAAATAAATAAACCTAAGATAAATAATTTCAAAACTTTTTCCACCATTAATGTGACCTAAAACCTGTACAACCCAATTGAAAAACAAACTGAAATCTTTTAAGGGGAAAAATATAAAATAAAAACTTACAATAACCTGGTTGCATAAATATGCACACTGTAGAAGAGCTTGGAATAACGAGGCGATGTGACTTATAAACCAAAGTTTATTATCAGCTTCGCTCCTCTAACAAGTCTCATCTCAGTGCAGAAGCAGAATAAGAGATCGAACACATTCAGACCTTCATACTTATACTTACACACAACAAAAGACATTGCATATCAAAGCTGACATCCCGCATTAACTTAATCCCCCCTCCTTTGTCTTCCGTCTCCTCCACCTGACCCAGAGAGGTCAGGGCGATCGATCTCCTCCATTGTCCTCTGTCTCCTCCACCTGACTCTGGGAAGTCAGGGAGATCGATCTGGTCTCCACCGCTGCGACTCCGTATGCTCTTTGATCTTTGTTGGCGGTCGAGACCTCTTGTCCTGTTCTGAGGCGTGAGGTCATTGTACATATGTAATCACTAAACATTCTAATATGCTTATACATATGTAGGTATGGGATATATGATTAATATAAACCACAGCTCCCCCCAAACGACTAAGAAAAGGACAATCAAGGTAAGTCTACAGTTTAAGATAATTTCTATGACATACTATACTGTTAAACCTCTTGACAAGGAAGAAACTTTTCCAGCAGCCATGCTCCTGTAGAGAATTCAGTGGTAACCATAACAGCGTAGTAATATCACAGATCAGTCTTAAAACTGTCACAGCACAATCTGATAAAATAGTTAACAACTTTTGGTTAATTTGCATCAGTCCCTGTGCTGTCTGGGTTTTAATCTTCTCCCGAATCTGCTGTGGGTCCACTTGGGCGTCCTGGTGGGACCTTCCTGTAAGGAATCTGCAGCTTGGGGAGGAGAGTGGTTATTTGTTCCCTGCAGGGGGGTTGAGTCTTTTTTCTTGGGGGGTCTACCCCGCCGAGGTGCTCTCGCCACCCGTGCAGGTTCGTCTCTCAACAAGAAAGCAGGTTTAAGTCTATCAATGATGACTGTTTCTTTTCTGTCCCCTAAATCAAGCACAAAATGCTTATCACCAGGTTCCAGCACTCTGAATGGTCCATCGTATGGTGGATGGAGGGTTGATTTTGAAGCATCATGCCTAACAAAAACGAATTCGGCGTTTTTTAAAGCTTGGGGGACAAAAACCTGTGGAAAAGAGTGATGTGCCGGTCCGGGGAGAGTGTCCGGTCCGTTGCTGCCTAAAGGCCTCAGGGTTGGATGATGCCCAGGCTCTGGGTTCTCTGGTAAAAACTCACCTGGGAGTCTGAGAGGTTGTGCAAAAACTAATTCTGCTGGGGAGGCGTCTAGATCCTCTTTAGGCGCAGCACGCAACCCCAATAAAACCCAGGGAAGTTTATTTACCCAATTTGTATCCGTTAGTGAGGCTCTGACGGCGGCCTTTAAAGATCTGTGAAAGCGCTCGCATAACCCATTAGCCTGAGGGTGATAAGCGGTGGTGCGGTGAATTGTCGCCCCTAAGCTGCTGGCCATAGCTGACCAAAGCTCTGAGACAAATTGAGGCCCCCTATCGGACGTGATGTCTGATGGGACGCCGAAACGTGCCACCCAGTTTGTCAAAAAAACGCGAGCGACTTCCGCCACTGTGGTTGACGCCAGAGGGACCGCCTCAGGCCAGCGCGTAGTACGGTCTATCATTGTTAACAGGTGTGTGAAACCTTGACAGGAAGGTAGTGGTCCCACGAGGTCAACATGAACGTGGTCGAACCTTCTAGCTGGGATTGGAAAAGGCTCTAGAGGGGCTTTTGTGTGCTTGTGTATTTTGGCGCGCTGACAAGACATGCAAGTTTTTGCCCATTCCTTTACATTTTTGCGCAGGCCGGGCCACACAAACTTTTCGGCGACCATTTTAACCGAGGCGCGCACACCTGGGTGCGCGAGGGAGTGAATTGAGTCGAAAATAAGGCGGCGCCATGCAGCTGGGACTACCGGGCGAGGTCGGCCGGTTGAGATGTCGCATATTAGGGGGGGTACACCGTCGCATAAACCCCTTTCCTCCAGCCTTAACCCTGTTGGTCCAGACAGGAGCGTGCGCACGTCCGCGTCACTGCTTTGCTCCTCTGTCATGGCTGCCTAATCAATCCCTACGTGAATTGGGGCCGCGTACATGTCCGCGTTGGCGAAGAGTTCTGCGGCTGAGGTAGTATAATCTGTCTCCTCATGCTCTGGCGATGTCACAGCGCGAGAGAGGCAGTCTACTACCACGTTAAGTTTGCCTGCCACATGTCGAATGTCTGTGGTGAACTCTGAAATTGCAGCTAGCTGTCTTTGTTGTCTGCCTGACCATGGTTCTGAAATTTTAGCCATCGCAAAGGTGAGCGGTTTGTGGTCTACAAAAGCCGTGAAACGCTGCCCCTCTAACCAGAACTGGAAGTGGCGGATGGATAAATGAAGCGCTAGCAGCTCCCTGTCAAAAGTGCTGTATTTACGCTCAGTTTGGTTTAACGATTTGCTAAAAAATGCTAAAGGTTGCCAGGTTCCGCCAACGTGTTGTTCCACAACTGCCCCTATGGCCAGGTCTGAAGCGTCTGTGGTTAGCTCAATGCGGGCCGAGGGATCAGGGTGAACCAACAATGTGGCGTTCGCTAGAGCACTTTTTACTTCCGCGAAGGCGCGTTCGCGCTCCGGGGTCCATTCGACCGCGTTGGAAGGCTTTTGTTTTCTGAGCACAGCATACAGGGGCTGCATGAGTTGAGATGCGCGGAGGAGGAAACGGTTGTAAAAATTAACCATTCCCAAAAATTCTTGCAGCGATTTGACCATTTGTGGTCGTGGAAAATTTTTTACCGCGTGGACTTTGTCTGGCAGTGGGACTGCCCCCTTTGGTGAAACTCTGTGCCCCAAAAAATCAATTTGTGACACGCCGAATTTGCATTTGGCTGGGTTGATTATTAACCCGTGCTCTTCTAGTCTCTGAAAAACCGTAGTGAGGTGTTGTTCGTGTTCTTCCTCTGACGGGCTGGCTACCAGCATATCGTTGAGGTAGACGAACACGAAGGGGAGGTCGCGTAATACCGCGTCCATCATGCGCTGAAAGGTTTGAGCAGTGCCTTTGAGGCCAAACGGCATCCGCAAAAATTCAAAAAGACCAAAAGGGGTTATTACAGCCGTTTTAGGAATGTCTTCCGCTCGAACGGGAACTTGGTGATAGCCGCGGACCAGGTCTATTTTAGAAAAAATGCGCGCACCCGCCAGATGTAGTGAGAAATCTTGGATGTGAGGAATTGGGTAGTGGTCATGCGCTGTCGCATTGTTTAATCTGCGGTAATCGCCGCACGGTCTCCAAGAACCGTCGGTTTTCGGGACCATGTGGAGTGGCGATGCCCAGGGGCTTTTCGAGCGTCTAATAATGCCTAATTTTTCAAGGGTGGCAAACTCGTCCTGTGCTATGGCGAGCTTGGTCGCGTCTAAGCACCGAGCTTTGGCGAACACGGGTGGGCCTGTTGTGGGAATGAAGTGTTCAACCCCGTGTTTCGCTACTGTTGCCGCAAATTTTGGAACTGTGAGTGCTGGAAATTGGGTGAGGAGTTGGTCAAACTTACCTCCTGCTGTTGTGACGTTGGCCTGCACGGGTGGTGGAGAAACTCGAGCTGAGCAGGGGACAGAAGAAAATGAGTGCATTAACCAAGCGTCTGTTTGCTAGATCTACTAACAACCCATGTGCACACAAAAAATCAGCGCCCAACATGTTAAAGCTCACCGCCGCTACAATAAATGTCCATCTATAGTTGCGGCCGTGGATGCAAAGAGGCAGGTTCCTTTCACCGAAGGTGTCGATGATGGAGCCGTTGGCTGCCATACCTCCATTTCCCCGGGGACCCATGGCCCGGTCTGCGCGGGAAGGGGTGATAAAACTCAGCTGAGCTCCGGTGTCGATCAGGAACTGTCTCCTGGTGTGTCCGTCAGTCACATACAGTAGTTTATTTTTCTCGCCGAGAGCCGCAGCTGTTAACGGCCTCTCGGCTTTGGTGTTTCCCGAACTTTTGAATTTGCAGGGGGGCACGCATTTGTACGCTCTCCCGGCGAAACGGTGGTGGAAATAGCAGAGGTCGTTCCGCCTGCTGCGTCTTGGTCGTGTTGCCGCCATGGTGGGCGGGCTCTGCTCGGTTGTCTGTGGTTCTCTGCTGCTCTGGGCTTCTGCGCTGAGATCTGCGGATGCTGCCGTGGCCAGCTGTTCGCCGCAGGCGTTGATGAGCCGCTGCGCCTCTCGGGCCAGCGCGCGGAAGTCCTGCTGGGTGTTGCACCGCATGTTGACCAGCGTCCCTCTCATGTGTGGCGGCAGAGTGCTGAGGAAGATATATCGGAAAAGGAAGTTGTCGTTGTCCTCTTCCTTAAGCTGCAGCATGTCCTCCATGAGGGCCTTGGGTCTGCATCCTCTGTGGCCGTAGATCGCCAGGATTTTCTCTGCTCTCTCCTCAGCTGAGGGGACGAAATTCTCCACGATGGTCGCCTTAAGCTCTCTGTATTTGTCATGGGCGGGCGGCCGTTGGATTATGCTCCGCGCACATCTTGACGTGGCAGCGTCGAGTTTGGCGACGATGTGATAAAATTTTGTGTCGTCTGCCGTTATGCCCGCCAGTGCAAACTGAGCCTCAGCTTGCTGGAACCACGAGCTCGGGTCTTCCTGCCAGAAGTCTGGCAGCTTGACGGTGACGGCGTTTGTGTGGGCCGTCCCTGATGTGTCCGCCGGGTGAGAGCGCCTTTCTTCCGCTCTCACGGCGGGGCTGGTGCTCGGTTGAGCCCTCTCTGTAGCTTCTGCCGTGGGGGAACGTCGTCCATCTGTTCCCCTGTCTGCATGGGCGCCGGCGCTTGCCTGGGTCACCTCCGATGAGTCAATCGTGGGAGAACGTCTCTGTTCCATCCTCGCGTCAGGGTCACCAGTGTAGAAGAGCTTGGAATAACGAGGCGATGTGACTTATAAACCAAAGTTTATTATCAACTTCGCTCCTCTAACAAGTCTCATCTCAGTGCAGAAGCAGAATAAGAGATCGAACACATTCAGACCTTCATACTTATACTTACACACAACAAAAGACATTGCATATCAAAGCTGACATCCCGCATTAACTTAATCCCCCCTCCTTTGTCTTCCGTCTCCTCCACCTGACCCAGAGAGGTCAGGGCGATCGATCTCCTCCATTGTCCTCTGTCTCCTCCACCTGACTCTGGGAAGTCAGGGAGATCGATCTGGTCTCCACCGCTGCGACTCCGTATGCTCTTTGATCTTCACTGGCGGTCGAGACCTCTTGTCCTGTTCTGAGGCATGAGGTCATTGTACATATGTAATCACTAAACATTCTAATATGCTTATACATATGTAGGTATGGGATATATGATTAATATAAACCACACACACCCTTAATCTAATATTGTGTTGTAGTACCTTTGGCTTTCATTACAGCACTCAGTCTTTTTGGGAAGGAGTCTATCAGCGTGGCCCATCTTGATGTAACAATATTTGCCCACTCTTCTTTGCAAAAATGCTCCAAATTTGTCAGATTGTGAGGGCATCTCCTGTGCACAGCCCTCTTCAGATCACCCCAAAGATGTTCGATCTGATTCAGGTCTGGACTCTGGCTGGGCCATTCCAAAACTTTAATCTTCTTTTGGTGAAGCCATTCTTTTGCTAATTTGGATGTGTGCTTTGTGTCATTGTCATGCTGAAAGATGAAGTTCCTCTTCAGCCTCAGCTTTCTAGCAGAAGCCTGAAGGTTCTGTGCCAACATTGACTGGTATTTGGAACTGTTCATAATTCCCTCCACCTTGCTGAAGGCCCCAGTTCCAGCTGAAGAAAAACAGCCCCAATGCATGATGCTGCCACCACCATGCTTCACTGTAGGTATGGTGTTCTTTTGGGGATGAGCAGTGTTGTGTTTGTGCCAAATATACCTTTTTGAATGATGACCAGAAAGTTCAACCTTGGTTTCATCGGACTATAACACATTTTCCCACATGCGTTTGGGAGATTTCAAATGTTTTTTTGCAAAATGTAGCCAAGCTTGGATGTTTTTCTTTGTAAGGTAAGGCTTCTGTCTTTCCACCACAGAGGAGAGATTGTTGTCACATGTACTAAACAGCCAATACTTGCCAGAAATTCCCGCCACTCCTTCAGTGTTGCTGTTGGCCTCTTGGCAGCCTCCCTGACCAGTTTTCTTCTCGGCTTTTCATCAATTTTGGAGGAATGTCCAGTTCTTGGTAATGTCAGTGTTGTACCATATTTTCTCCACTTGATAAGATAAGATAAGATAAGATAAGCCTTTATTAGTCCCACAATGGGGATGATGACTATCTTCACGTTGTTCTATGGTACAGTATATTTAATGCCTTGGAAATTCTTTTGTACCCTTCTCCTAACTGATACCTTTGAACAATGAGATCGCGCTGATGCTTTGGAAGCTCTCTGCAGACCATGGCTTGTGCTGTAAGCTGTTACTACAAAAATGTCAGGAAAAGCGCACTAGAATAGCCAAACTTTATTTGGGGTTAATCAGGGGCAATTTAAATAGTTGCAGGTGTGTGCTGACTTCCATTTAACATGAGTTTAAATGTGATGGGTGTTCGAGTACCCCACGACATGACCCCAGCAACCTCAAGAAGGCTGAAAGCAGCAGACCCTCCCAATCATACCGATATACCCCCTATGAAAAGAAAATGGGGAATCCTGCTTCAAGTGGCCCAAGAATACAGAAAACTTCACAGGGAGGTCAGCAAGGGTCACGAAATTATCAGAAGGCCCACACTCCTGTGGTCAGAAAAGATGGGAGCAGACATGGCTGGTGAATCATAGAACTGAATGCAAAGCAATATTAAAAGCATATGCCATGAAATGTAATATCTTGTGTAATCAGTAAAGCAAATGTATACTCATTGATTAAGATGTATGTAATCAACAGAAATAATGAATGTAATCAAACTGTGTGATTGTATGTACATTTTAACTGCACAAAGGAAGGTTTATGTGGGGTCAGATTGTGAAATGTTGGAAAGGCCTATTGACTGGAAAAGCATGTGATGATGAGGAAGTGAAAGTTGGTTGGAACAGCAAGTTGAGGTATTTTGGTGATGGAAAATGATGAGATAAGCAAAGCCAGACAGCCTTGAGGTCGGTGCATGAACAGCACATGGCTTTACTGGAAATGGGGGGGCAAAGCATGTGCAGAATGAGGTAATTGTTATATAAAAGTTAACATTAAGCCAATCACAGGAGCCAGAAAGCCTATGATGAGATTGCGGGCCAATCACAACTGAGTGTTAAAAAGGTATAAAAACAAGCCCAAAAGCCCCAAACTGTTCATTTTCGGCAGACTCCAAGACCCCCATCATCCCACAGCAGAAGATTGAAGATAGGGAGACCGCCACAAGAAAATGGATCAACTACCATCTCATCTCTTCAGTTTTTAACAACTATAAATCTTCTGCATCGAAAAGGGACAAAATAGCACTTTGGGTGAACAGAAAAGGGAAGTGAAGTCACCACAGCTGGCTGTGCTCCCAGCATGCTGCCTTACATCATGGGTCCCCGCAGAGGGGAGAGAGGGAGCCGGGGCTGCAAGATTTCTCCAGCTTGAAGTCTCCACTTCGAGGGATCTCCTCGCCTTCCACTTCCCGGCAGACGGCTTTGCAGACCACGGGTCCAGCTGATGGAAGAACAGAAGATGGAGCCTCGAGAGTCAGCTATCCCGCCTCACCCTCTTCTTCCCTTTTTCCCCATGAAAGGGGAGCCTTGACGGAGAAGACCAGCTATTAATCATCCTTTTTCCCCAATCTCACCAGCAAAGCTTTTTAGACATTATCCACAAATTAATTAGACGTTTTTACCAGGTTTTATGATTCAAAGGGTTTCTTTTATCTTGGACTCTTCCAGATTTTTCTTATTTTTGATTGATTTTACATTTTTACAAGATTTGAACAAAAAATCCAAGATGGCGCCGCGGATGGCAGCCACTGGCTTCTGCTCTCTGATGTTTTTGATAATTTTGTGTGTTTTTTTGGACTTCTGCTCTTCTGTCCGAATCACCTATTCAAGGGAGGAACTACTTTCACTCAGACTACCTCCCAATGCAACTTCTCCGCCAGTTGCTGCTGCTGATCTGAAGTTTTTTCAGTCGATCTTAGCTGTGGGAGCAGCGGCTATTGGCGCTGGCCGGAAACGAAGGTGGCGTGGTAAACGTGCCGGTGCGCTAGTCAGGCTGAAGAAACGAGGATTTTGCACGCCGCTCCCATCGATCCATCTGGCAAATATCCGCTGTTTGGCGAACAAAATGGATGAACTGCTGCTCCTGACTCACAAAAACCGGGATTTTAGCAGATCTGGCGCCCTTTGTTTCACGGAGTCCTGGCTGAGTGAACACATCCCGGACAGCGCGGTCCCCCTGGACGGATTCCAGCTGTTTCGCGCTGATCGCAGCCGAGAATTCTCTGGAAAGACTAAAGGTGGTGGAATCTGCTTCTACATAAACGAAGGTTGGTGTACTGATGTCACAGTGTTGAAGAAGTTTTGTAGCCCTAACCTAGAGTCACTGTTCATAAACTGTAAACCCTTTTATTCACCGCGAGAGTTCTCCTCCTTTATTCTGGTCGGAATTTATATCCCACCTGCTGCTTCTACAACAGAGGCACTGCAGCACCTCGCTGAACAGATAGCAGACGTGGAGGAAAAACATCCAGACTCTCTGCTTATCATTCTGGGTGATTTCAATAGAGCTAATCTCACAAATGAGCTTCCTAAATACAGACAGCATATTAAATGTCCCACCAGGGACACAAATACACTCGACCACTGTTACACAGTTTTAAGAAATGCCTATCATGCCGTCCCCCGTGCAGCTCTGGGTTTTTCTGACCACTGTCTGCTCCATCTTATTCCAACATACAGACAGAAACTAAAAACTTCCAAGTCTGTTGTAAGGACTGTGAAGAAATGGACTGAGGAATCAAAGCTGAAGTTACAAGCCTGCTTTGACTGCACAGATTGGAGTGTTTTTGAAGCTGCAGCCATTAACTTAAATGAACTCACTGACACTGTGACGTCATACATCTGTTTCTGCGAGGACATGTGTGTGCAGACCAAGACCTTCTGCACATACAACAACAATAAACCCTGGTTCATTCCTAAACTGAAGCAGCTACGTCAGACCAAGGAGGAGGCCTACAGGACTGGTGACTGGACTCTGTACAAGCGGGCCAGAAACATGCTGACGAAGGAGACCAGGCTTGCTAAGAGGAGCTACAGTGTGAAGTTACAAAAAAACTTCTCAGCCAACAACTCTGCTTCTGTCTGGAGAGGCCTGCAGAATATCACCAACTACAGGAGACCATCCCCCCACCCTGTGGAAAACCTCCAGCTGGCTAACGACCTAAACAGCTTTTACTGCAGGTTTGAAAAGAACCTACAGTTCTCACCTCCCACCCACACAAAAGGATTATCTGCAGCCCCAGGAACTCCATCCCTCCTCCACTCTGACCTTCCACCAGCACTAACGATCTGTGAAGAGGAGGTGCGCCGGGTCTTTCAGAGACAAAAGATCAAGAAGGCTGCAGGACCTGATGGTGTGTCTCCGTCCTGCCTGAGAGTCTGCTCCAACGAGTTGGCCCCCATCTTCACCCGGATCTTTAACAGATCACTGGAGCTGCGTGAAGTGCCTTCCTGCTTCAAACGCTCCATCATCATTCCAGTTCCCAAGAAACCCTCTATTACAGGATTAAACGACTACAGACCTGTTGCCCTGACCTCTGTGGTCATGAAATCCTTGGAGAGATTGGTGCTGAACCACCTGAAGGTCATCACAGGCCCCCTGATGGACCCACTGCAGTTTGCCTACCGGTCAAACAGGTCAGTGGATGATGCAGTGAATATGGGACTACATTACATCCTGCAACACCTCGACTCCCCAGGGACGTACGCCAGGATCCTGTTTGTCGACTTCAGGTCAGCGTTCAACACCATCATCCCAGGCATTCTTCATCAGAAACTCCTCCAGCTCAAGGTGCCCCCCTCCACCTGCCAGTGGATCTCCAGCTTTCTGACTGACAGGTGGCAACAGGTGAAGCTAGGGAGATTTACATCCAGCTCCCGAAAAATTAGTACTGGCGCCCCCCAAGGATGTGTCCTTTCCCCACTGCTCTTCTCCCTCTACTCCAACGACTGCACCTCAGAGGACCCTTCGGTGAAGCTCCTGAAGTTTGCGGACGACACCACAGTCATCGGTTTGATCCGGGATGATGATGAGTCTGCATACAGGCGGGAGGTGGAGCAGCTGATCCTCTGGTGCAGCCAGAACTATCTTGAACTTAACCCAGCCAAAAAGGTGGAGATGACTGTGGATTTCAGGCGACACCCCCCTTCATTCCCCCCACTCACCATCCTCAACAGCACAGTGTCCACTGTGGACTCCTTCAAGTTTCTGGGTACCACAATCTCCCGGAACCTGAAGTGGTCCTCCCATATAGACACTGTCTGGAAAAAGGCCCAGCAGAGGTTGTTTTTTCTGCGTCAGCTCAAGAAGTTTGATTTGCCTCAGGAGCTGCTGGTTGTCTTCTACACCGCCATCATCCAATCTGTCCTCTGCTTTTCCATCACTGTCTGGTTTGGATCTGCCACTAAACAGGACAAGACCAGACTGCAGTGGATCATTAAGTCTGCGGAGAGGATCATTGGTACTGACCTACCCTCCATTGAGAACTTATATCGGTCCATAACCAGGAAACGGGCGGGAAACATCTGTGCTGATCCATCACACCCCGGCCACAAACTGTTTGAACTTTTATCTTCTGGTCGTCGTTACAGATCACTGAAGGTCAAAACCACCCGTCACAGGAACAGTTTCTTCCCTCAAGCCATCACTCTGATGAACTCCTAACATTCACCTAGTCCTACCTGTTGCTGTTCTCATGACTTTTCATCCATTATTACATTGCACATAACTCTCACACTGCTTTTTACTTCATTCACATTATATCACTGAATCTGAGTTCACAATGAAATACTGTGTGACTGTATATTTTTTCATATATTTCTGCAAAGTGTGGTTAGTCTGAATAAATAACTGCATATATTCCTGTATATATTTGCATCCTTTTATAGAAACGTGGACAGACTGTAATTTACTGTACATACTCTGTTGTCATTTAATCCTTATTTAAATCCTCCACCTGAACAATGAGAGCAAGTTTTTAGCCAAAGTCAAATTCCTTGTATGTGTTGTGCATACTTGGCCAATAAAGCTGATTCTGATTCTGATTCTGATTCTGATTTTGATTTTCTAGACTGATTGGTGATTTTTGAACTTATATGTTTTTTGAAACTTTTGATTTTTGATTAAATGACTAATTTTACAACTTTCAACTTTTTGAATCAAGGTTTTTCAGTCATTTTTTTGGTTTGATTTTTAATTTTCATCATTTTGATTTAATTGTGGTGATTTTTGAACTTTTATGTTTTTTGAAACTTTTGATTTTTGATCAAATGACTGATTTTATAACTTTCAACTTTTTGAATCAAGGTTTTTCAATCAGTTTTTGGTTTGATTTTTAATTTTCATCATTTTGATTTAATTGACTGTTTCCATGCAAGTATATCCTGTTTTGGCTGAGCTTTGCAGACTTTCAATAAATAATACAGCATATTAAAAGATGGTATGGGAGTTTGTGAGATCACTGATTCAGTGTCCATCTTTCCTGGTGATTTTTCAAGAAGGTATTTTTCTGCAAGAGGTGTTACATTTTTATGAGTTTTTAAAGGTTACTCTTTAAGGTGTTTTTAAAAAAGCCCTCCTATATATAGATCAAATTTCCTGATCTTAAATATTTACCCAGATTTACCAAGAGCAATGCAAGACCATGAGAGGCTGTCGTTAATACCAGGGGTGTATTCCAGGTGTCTGACTGGATAGGTCACTCAGTCGGAGATCTGGTATACAGGCAGTGGAGGTCCCCTGGTAGATAGTAGACAGTGTAGCTGGGTTAACTCTCAAAGTCACCAAGCACACACACACACACACACACACAAGTGACAGAATTTCCTATGAGGAAAATTCCTCTAGGAACTGCAAGCTGGTGAACCTAACTTCAATCTTGAGGTACAAGGTCAAAGGGTCTTCGACACAGTGGCGTCCCTGGCCAACAAAGCTGTTGGGTTCGAGGAGCTGGAGCAGCTAAGAAGAGTCCAGCAATCAAGAGCGACTGCTGTGCTGTTCAAGAGACCCTGATCTGAGGCGCAGGTAGGCGGCGTCTTGCCTGGGTCCTGCTACAGTGGTAGCCTATGAAGGAACAGCACAACAGGTACCAACCTATCAAGAAATTGATAGGCAACATGGGTGCTTCAGGCTACAGAGTCCTGCCAAGAAGCTGACAGGGCTAGGAGCATCGAATTGGCCGGGCCTGATGAGGTCTGGGAGGTGGTGCAGTGACCTGGGTCTATTCCCTCATCCCTGTGCCCTGACACGCTAAGGGGAGGCTTTGAAGGGAAGACACAAGGCGACCTACAAGGAAGATGGAAGAGACCAAGTGGCAAGGGGGCAGGGGAAGCCCTGACCCTGACAAAGAAAAGAAAGAAGGTGAGCAAGACGGCGCCCCTAGGAGTTCTGTGCCAGCAGAGCTCTACGGGGAGTTCGAAGGTAAAGTGGGTCCCTCTGGGGAAGATCTGGTGCTGAGATCCCTAGAGGGAGCGTCGAAGGTAAGAGAAGAATCGACAGCGGAGAGACAAGCTCCAAGAATCCATTTTAAAGTGGGGGTTATGCTGCATACAGGTGACCCGCTCACTTGGAGCAGTAAAGTCCTGCAAGAAATGAGTCAAGACTACAGTCAAGCTGGCATCAACATCACCCCTGAGAAATTAGGGGAAGACATCAGCGCTGAGGTAAAGAGCAAAGGTCATCTTCTCCTGCTATCAAGCTATCGGGGCATCCCTCTGCTGGTGGTGAAGTGCCTGCCAGTTACTGCCCATTAAAAGGAGGTTGGGCAGTGGCTGGAATGGTGGGTGAAGCGGCTAGAGCAGCTAGATGAAGACCAATATGAAGTGGTGAAGTTGTACAGCTCTAGTCAAGATCTCGACCCCCGGGTCAAAATGGTGGCCAGGGAAATGCAAGTGTCTGCAGGTCTCATCTGGGAAGAAACTCCAGCGGCGAAAAGGTTCAATGAATACAATGCTCAGTTGCATGCACTTCAGCAGTATGAAGAGAGGTGTAAGGCTCACCGACAACCACAACTTCTCCCACGGTCTGACAACAGTGACAGTGACACGAATTATTCGAGTTCAGTAAGGTTGAGCCAACGCTACCTCTCAAGGGCGAATGATGAAAGTGGTGAGCAGTCAGAAGACCAACAATCCCCATCAGACAGTGACGAAGTAAAACAGACGACGCCGAGAGCGGCCTCTGTGGACCAAGAGGGCGAAATAGAGACGTTGGTAAGAACAGCTGAGCGGTTAGCTGTCACAGTGGAAGCACTAAAGAAGCAATTCACTCCACAGCACCGTTGAATGGAGGAAGAGGCAGAAGAGCATCAAAGATCCAGAGCAGACTGGCAGGGGGAGCAAGACCCCCAACCTCCATCAGTGAAGAAAAGGTCGGCACCAGACCCAGAACTCATGGTGAAACTCAAGGCTCTGATAGGGAGCAGAAAACAGCAGCGTCCTGGTTGAGCAAGCCCTGTGCCATTTCCAGCAGTAACACCAAGTACACCAGCAATGGTGGTAAGAGGTAAGGAAAATGCACAAGCACTAAATGGGGCTCAGTCATCAAAGTTTCATAGCAAGCCTCACCCCCTTTAAGCTCAGAACCCTGGCCCCAATAACGGCGCAAGCAGAAGGTTTGAGAGAAACCCCCACACAAAAGTTGCATCTTATCTAGATACCTTGAAGCCTCAGCTCTCCCCACTCCCCCGTGAAGCTAGTCTGATCCTGTCCAAAGGGAGGACACGGGCTTATTGGTTAGTGGCCAGGCCCTGGCAGTTGGAGGCAGATGCGTTAGTGGTGTTCACTGACCATGAGCTGAGAATAAGAAATGCCCCTTTCAGAAAATAATTACATGTAAGAGTTGGTGATGATTATCAAAAAG
Organism: Pholidichthys leucotaenia; assembly: GCA_020510985.1. NCBI lineage: Eukaryota > Metazoa > Chordata > Actinopteri > Cichliformes > Pholidichthyidae > Pholidichthys > Pholidichthys leucotaenia. Next base: position 118,266,319 of record CM035837.1, read on the forward strand.
AAGTCCAGACTGTCAGAAAAGATCGATTTGTTGAAGAACGAGAAGAAGCGGCCATAGAGGTAGTGAGTGGGGGTGACCTTCCCTACCACATGATCCTGCTGGTGCCCATTGAAGAATACAAGAAAGAAAAAAGGTTGAAGTTCATCGAGCACTTATGGCTTCAAGATTAGTTGAAGCCCTCAACCGAGCCTCCCATCTCGAGCAAAGAAGAGTAGTGATGGCACTGCGTGGGTTGATCACGGGCTCTCTCCACTGGAGTGAGGCGGAGAAGGCAGTAACAGCAGCAGTGAAAGACTATACAGTATGAACTGGACAGGAGACTGGGGTTTGGTAAATGAAATAGTCATGGTAATCTCACCAGAACAAGACAAGGAGCTGTGCCTGAGAGAGGAAGCTGCATGTAAGGTGAAGAGGGAAAAGAACTCTGACAGCCAAAAAGTACAGCTGACCCAGGTTCAAATGAGTGAAGGTATGGAAAATGTGCAAAAAGGTGGGGTAGAAGGTCAACAAAGCGGCACATCACACCAAAGAGTCACCACCCGCTCATTGCAAGTAAGGTCATCAGTCTCAAGAGGTAGAGAGCCATTTAAAGCAACAGACAGACCCTGTCGACAGAACACAGTTGGGGTGTGGACAGAACACTGTCCAGAAAGCAATCCTGAAGAATCTCAAGACAGTCCCGACAGGTATTATGATGAAGAGGTACACAGAAGGGGCAGGAGACAACAACTTGAAGATTCTGAAGAAGATCCTGACTCCCTGGAAAGGGAGCAGGAACAACTCAAGCAAAACAACCCCGAAAGTGACAACGAAAATGTGCTATCCGTAGAACAGCCACTGTGACGTTTGCAGTGTTTGAGGGTTGGCAGCCGCAGGTGTGAGAAGAAAGAAGACCCACGGGTAGATATTGAAAAAGTCTCAGCCAAGATAGCCCTTGACCTTAATAAAGGCCCCATTGAAACCAAAGACCAGCGTAGGGCATACATGCCAGAAGTTGGACAAGCTGAATTTGAGGTCCCAGCAAGTTGGGGTCAACAACAAGATACATTCAAAACCCTGCCAGTAACAGCTACATATGGTGAGTGGGCGAATCTGTTAATGATGCCATCCTATGCCAAAGTAGAGAAAGCAAAAGAACTCACCAAACCATTCAGAAAAGCTTTCTTTGAAATAACACATGAGATCATGTTGAGAAGAATGAAGAAAGCTGCCAGAAAACATGCAAAAGAAGTGTTAGAAGAAGAAGAAGTCTCTGCAGATGATGATGAGGAAGAGCCCCCTCAAAGGCGAACATGGCAGGTAAATGAAAAGTTGCAAAGCACAAACCCAACTGTTATGACAGTATCCCAACTGCAAAGAGAAGGGATCTATAGAGACATTAAGGTGCTAAACACAATAATACCCCCACCAAAAGCAAATCAAGCAGTGGTAGACTACCTGAAAAATGTTTGGGAGGTGGTGTAAGGTAGTACACACAATGAGTTAGCCAAAAAACTCTGGCTAAGCCGTGTGACCAACAGTAGTGTGCCCTTAGATGACTCAGAACCGGTCAAAACTTACTATTTGAGAATGGTGCTAGAAGATGATAAAGATGAAGACAGCATGGTGGCAAAGATGAAGCAACAGCTAGATGCAGGCAGCACGCTCACACATGTCTGGCATCTAGTTAAAAGAGATGCACCACGCACGAGATGGGTACAAGTTTTGAGGAAGATCACCGAAGGCAGGAGAGGAGAGGTGTCATTCCACAAACTCTTGCCCTCCTCTGTTAGTGAGCCACAGCTGGATGAGAATGTGTCGCAATGGGATTTGGAAGGCAAGTTTTATGAGAAGAAAAGAAAACATGGTGAACAGCAACAAAGACCCCAAAATAAACCACCTGAAAGAACTCCCCCGCCCCAACGACACCTAGAGCCAAGGCCCAAGCCACTGTCTGCAACTGCACAAACTGCTTCAGCTACAGGCCCCAAAGGTGAGGTCAAGAAGAAAAGTAATTATTTGCCACCAGAAGAATATCAGAAATTGACCCCAGAACAGAAGAGAGCCCACCGAGAGGAGCATCAGAAGACCCTCTCGGGGGCCAAAAAGTAATGGCAACTCGGGGGCAGGTCATTTTGAATGATGTCTACCGAGATGAAGAAATGTTTTACACCAACATTAATGGGATCCGCTATTTGGTAGATACAGGAGCAGAGGTGTCGATGACCTGTCAACCCCTACAAACAAAAGGGCACCTAACAGTGATACTCGCAGATGGGCGGACTACAAGAATGCCATATGGGGTATGGAATGACATTATTTTTGTGAGAGGGCCCCACAACTTGATCTCACACAAAGACCTAAAGGATCTGCAGGATCCTGAAGGCCAGAAGAAAAGACTGAGAGCAAGATTACAGCACCTGCAGTCCATCAAGATCAAAATAGACTTCAGTAATCTCTTGCTGTATCTGAGTAATTTGACAGACAAAAAATGGTACAAGCCAGTAAATGTGCCTGCAGTGAGGGGGCAAAAAGTGGAAGAGAGTGATCTCTCCCCGCAGGGTAAAGAAGAATTAAAGCGAATCCTTCATACTGCAAATGTGGCCTATTTCAAAAATGATTGTGGGGACATGGGCGCAAAATACACCCACACAGTCGAAGGGGGGATTCATCTTGCAGTAAAACAGTATCCCCTGAACCCTGCAGCTGTTGAAGAAATGGACAAAATAGTGAGGGAATTAAATGCTTTAGGCATAATTAGGAAAGAGTCAAATCCCCCAACCAACAATCCCATTCAAGCAGTAAGAAAACCAGATTCAGCTGGAGGAGGCTGGCGGCCAGTGATTAATTTCAAAGCCCTCAACAGAAGAACAGTAGCCAATAAAGCAAGTTTGATAAACCCACAAGGCACCCTGAAGACTCTACAGGTGAGAAAGTACAAATCCTGCATCGATTTGGCAAATGGGTTCTTCTCACTGAGATTAGCTAAACAATCACAAGGTAAAACAGCATTCACCCACAAAGGCCAATCTTGTGTATTGCAGCACCTCCCCCAGGGATACAAGAATTCACCAAATGTGTTCCAAGCAGCAGTGATGGATATACTGCAAGGTTTGGAGGCCACAATCTATATTGACGATGTGTTCATCGCAGATGACACAGAAGAAGAGCACCTAAGAAAACTACAGTCATTGACAGACTCACAACAGCAGGGTTAAAACTTAACCTCACAAAGTACCAGTTTGCCCGCTTCCAAGTAGACTACCTGGGGTTCCAAATCTCATCTGAACTGGGACTCTCGGGTGGTTACAGGGGGAAGTTGGAAAAAATCAGGCCCCCCACAACAGAGAATGAGCTGCAGAAGATTTTGGGGCTCTGTAATTATGTCAGAGATCATGTTCCTGGCTATCAGAAATATGTTAGGCCTCTCTACGCTAAGCTTAAGAAAACTGACAAGTCTCCAAACGCAAAGACAAAATGGGACTGGTCAGCATCAGATCAACAGCATCTGGAAGGTTTGAAGAAAGCCATTCAAAATGCAGTTACCCTGGAGCCCCGAAGCCTCACCACTCGCTTGGTGGCTGAAGTAAGATGTGATGAAGATGATGTGATTGTCACTGTGGCCAATGAAAATGGTGGGCTGGTGGCCCTCTGGAGCTACACTCTGTCGTCAGTGGAAAAGAAATATCCACTAGAAGAGAAAGAACTGGCAGTTGTGGTCAAATACTGGAGTCATCTTAAAGAGTTGGCCCAGGGGCAAGGTATTAAGGTAGTCACACAAAGTCAGGTGCACAGGTATCTGACAAAAGCCACAGTAGAAAGCACAAAGGCCACAAATGCAAGGTGGGGGAGATGGGGAGATCTGCTGCAAGACCCAGACCTAGAAATAGGTCCTGCATGACCAGTCAGTAAGAAAACAGCAAAGCCTGACAAAGACAGCATCTATCAAGATGGACACTTTACACAGATGGGTCTAGAAAAGGGCCAGATAACAAAGCATACTGGGGCTTTATCCTAAAAGAGGGAGAGAAAGAGAGATGGAGAAAAAAAGGGTAAAGTACTCGGTATAGCACAAACAGGAGAAGTCACAGCAGTCCTGGAAGGACTGTTGGAGTTGGAAAAGAGGAAGGTAGAAAGGGCAACGCTAATCACAGATAGTGATTAGCGAGCATTGTAAGAAGATTTAACCATTTGGCAGGAAAATTGATTCGAGGGAGCAAAAGGAAAGCCAGTGGCGCATCAAGATCTGTGGAAGAAGATTGCAGAAATCAGATTGAATATGGAGCTGGAGGTGGTGCACCAGAAAGCTCACAAGAAAACAGGTCCTCACTGGCAAGGTAACGATGAGGTTGATCATTACGTGCAGATGAGGAGAATCATCCTTGTAGGTCAGGAGAACTGGGAAGACACACCCAAAGGAAGGGTGATCCCAGAAGGTTCTGTGCAGAGAGTAGTGGCTGCAGTGCATGAGTCACTGGGTCACGCAGGTACAAACCCTACACAAAGAGAGTTGGTGAAACTGCAACTCTGGGTCCCTACACATTGCATCCGTCAGCTCCTCAAGGCCTGTGAAGTATGTGGAAAATACAACGCAGGAAGAAGAGGGCAGAGGGTGGATGGGTTGACAATAAAGAGTACTGTGCCATGGGGTTCAGTGTGCATGGATGTGGCTGGGCCAATGGGGGTAAATGGCAAGAAGGGTGAAAAATACATCCTAGTCTTGGTTGACTCCATGTCTGGTTACATGATTGCAAAGGCTGTGTGAAAAGCCAACGGCAACAGTGTGGTTACAATGTTGGAAGAAACCTGTAAATGCTTGGGGGTGCCAAAAGAACTGAGAACAGACAATGGCACTCACTTTTGCAATGCGCAGGTGGATCAATGGTGTCAGCGGTTTGGGGTAATACGAGTTTATTCCCCTCCATACACCCCACAAGCGAATGGGGTGGTGGAAAGAACAATAGGGCTGGTGAAGAGTTGGATTGGAAAGAATGAAAACTCCAGAGAATGGAGCACAAAGCTGTTGGAAATGGCTCAGCAACTGAATGACAGACACCGCACAGGTAGGCCCCCTCCATCTCAAGAGCTAAACCAACGCCCCTTCACATCTCAGGAAGTGGGGTGGAGCCCTGAAGATAAAAAGGAGGCGCAGAAACCTAAGGTGCCTTTTCAGGTGGGTCAACGAGTGTGGATCAGAGCACACCAGCCTACAACCACTGCAGTTAAGCCGAAGTACAACCGGGCTGACGTCGTTAAGCAAGTTTTGGACAGCAACACTGTCCTTTTGGAAGAGCACGGGATCCAAGGAGTGGAGCAGTTGAAACCAATCTCTATTTAAGAGAAAACCAGAAGCTGAAAATGTCCAACAACACCTCTACAATACCTCCCTTTGTCGAACTGGCAACAGTGAAGGGCTTGCTTATTATGAGAAGAACATCATATGCGTTTTGGATGGCCAGAGCCCTGGATTTGCTACAATATGCTAAAAAAGGTTACTTATCCCCAGAAACAGAAACCCTAACCTGGACCCAAGCAAAGAATTTGTGTGTGATATGTCTAAAGCCCTCCCTTCTTGAAATATTGTGGGAAGGCCAATCTTACAGAAAACCAATGAAGGTTTCCGTCTGCACCGCTGGCCTTCACGGTATGACTTGGAAGCTAGTTAAGGTTCTGGATGGCCATGTTTGTGGCCAGTGTCGCCTGGAAACCTTACCCAGGGTGGTGTTCATGATGCAATGGCGTCATTGAGACGGTGCCAGTATATCACCTCATGGGTGCACCTGTCAGTGGGATGGGCGATATCTTCAACTGTGCATCATCTGTAAGAGCACCATGGGTCGAGGAAATCTACTAATGGCAGCAAAGGCAGAGGGTTAGCAAGTAAGGAAGATGGTGAGTCCACTGCAAGCACTTTCACCGGCCCTGGGGCAAGTATATGGCGAACAGGTGATGGTGCTTAATACTGCTTCACGCAAAGTGACTGAGCCTGGCTTGCCTGCGACACCCTCCGCACCCTGCTGCCCCATCCTTCCATCAGTGATGCCGCCCCCAGGGTTTTGCTCTACCAGCGCTAGCGCCCCCTCGATCGACCTAACTGAGGGTCCAACTCCACTGGATGCAGCAATACAACTTGGATGGCCCTACAACCCATATGCTACACCAACACAGACACCACCCTTGGGTACTCTCCAATATCCTCAGGGGTTCAGGGTGTATCGTGACCCAGAGGATCATGATTACACACCGCTTCCAGCATACCTTCCTGAGGCACAGCAGGAGCAAGCACGCAACCATGGCTTCAAGGGGCCATGGCAGCTCACTAGATGGGCTACATTGATTAAAGAAGTTATTGATAACCCCTACCTCCCCATACAAGATCTTGATCCAGTCCCCTAAGAGAAGGGTGTCCGGAAAACGTCCCTATATGCCCGGATAACACCGCTTGATGCCGTAATGCCCTGAGGGGTCAAGACTCAAGTAAAAACTGCCACATACACAGTTACCTCTGAGGATTGGGTGAGGGGGGGTCAAGTGCAAATACCCGGCACTTGGGTTGGCCGGGCCTCAGAGCCAATTCGGCCAGAAGATACTCGCAAGGTAAACTTAACAGTGTTTATGGTATCTGTACCATTGAAGGGTATCTACTCAGTGGGTGTTTATATCTAGGTCTTCGATGAGCCTGAATGGCAGAAAAGCACTAAGGCCACTGAGGGTAAGGGTCGGCTTGGAAGACTCCTGGCCAAGGCCAAGAAATGGCCCTTATTCCAGAGAAGAAGACGAGATTCGTCCTCCCCACCCCCTGAATAGATCCCTCATATATAAGCACAAACTACATCCCAGAACTTTTACAACATATTCACACATACACTGCATTACATACTTATCACCCATTAGTTTAAGCATAACTCTATACACTTCTCAAGTTTTACATACACAGCTCACAGATGAAAGTTTAACATGCATTCACAGAAGCTTCACACATAACTAGACATAAACACATATTTTTCTATTTTTTGTAATTTTATTTTTGTTTTGAGCTGCACTGGTTTATGCCGACCGAGGGGTGACAACACCCCCTCAGAGATGAAAAGGAGAAGTAATGACGTCACTAGTGCAGCATAAGATCTACATCTGTCATCATGGGTGCTCACTTAGACAAGGGGCATCTCTGAATACAGGCCTCAGCGTCCTCCACATTAGATATGGATCGAAAAAGGAAGATATCAACAGGATGCAATACAACACCTGAGCTCCCTAAGAAGAAACCTAGAGTAGGGGAGCCTCAACAAATGAGTAAGAAGAAGCTCTGCCTACTTCTCTTGCTCAAGTTTATGGCCATAACCATCGGTATGGTAGTGCTGGTTTCCATACTATACTGGCTGGGTTATGAACCATGGGCCCTTACCCACACCAGGGCTCAGTTTGTTACCACTAAGAGGTTTGAACAAACCTGCTGGGCAGCAGAAAGAAGAAGAGTATACATCACTCTGCTCAGCAATGACACTCAGTTCAACTTAACCGAGATGAAACAGCAGATATCCAAGCTCAGCTTTGAAGAATGGAGAGATAAATGGAACAACACTTTGTGGTTCGAAGACAAATTCAATATCACAGGTGCACAACCTGGGAAATGGGCCATTGAAGATTTGCAAGACCTTACAGGAGGAGGGTGCCTATTAAGGCTGCTCATCCTCACAAAGAAGCAAAGAACACGAGTCCGGTGCAACTGGATAAAGCCAGAACTATTCTTCAGCATGGTACTGTACCTGGAGCTGAAAACCCTTACCAGGTAAAAACAACACTGGGTACTGGGAGGCTGAAGTGGTCCATGGACCAGCCCATTATCGCAACAAAACCTGCATAGGGATCTTCCCAGATTATGGGCCCTTTTGGGGTTATTACAACCTCACCTGTCCAGGTACCGACAGACCTAAGAAGAGAGTGAGAAGGGTCATTCCAGTAACTAGTCACCATGATACAGCAGCCATCATAACACATCCAACACCTTCGTCTCAAGTCACCAGAACTCCAACCCCAGGGAAGCCCCATTCCAGTAAAACAACTACAACACCACCCTTGCCAGAAACGACTATGAAGTTTACAGAAGAAATTGTGAACGACTTCAAGCCTGTCTCTAAAGCTCAAAAAGACTACAGCCGGAAGTTGGTCACCTACTGCATGCAAGAGAAAAGAAATAAATTAGCCACATGTTTCTGACACATCAACGGTAAATGCCCCAGTGGTAAGCATTATATGGTTATCACTCGGGTGTACAAGCCCCTAACCGTGCTAATACCCAGCACGGCCCTCAAGACTGAACCAGCAGCATTCCATGAAGACTGGCTGAATGAAACCCTGCCCTGGCTGTGGATATTTGACTTAAACTATTTTCAAGGTACCTTTGCATCCAGTATGCCCGTTAGGCCGCAAGGCCTGGGTGAAGTTCTTAAATCTCTGTTTTATGTACAAAGACTGCCTACTCCGGATGACCTGTTGAAAGTCCCCAAAGATGACTTCAAAAAAATTGATGAATGTGTAGTGAACAAAATATTTGACTCACTTAATGACATGGATGTATGATCGTACATCACTAAAGAAGAATAACACAGTCAAAGGCATTTTGCAGTCATGGCATGAAGAACGAAAATGAGATGAGTGGCTGACATGGTGGGGAATGGAAGAAGGAGAAATGAAGAAATGGGTCCTGCCATGTCTCACTAAATCCTCAAACTATTGGGTAAAGTATCAGTTTCTGGCAACAGTGTACTCGAAGCATCGGGACATTTGGCCTTGGTCATACACCTTTATTAATTACATCAGCCCAGCACCATGGAAAATGATCTGCGACACAAGTAAGACCACCTGCACCATCAGTCTATCAACTAACTAACTAACTAACTAACCTGTACTTATATAGCGCTTTTCTAATCACAAAGACCACTCAAAGCGCTTTTCACTAATACTAACCCTCTATTCTAAGGGCCTATAGGAAACAGATATCTAGGGACAATTTAGAACAGCCAATTAACCTAACATGCATGTCTTTGGATTGTGGGAGGAAACCGGAGCCCCCGGAGTAAACCCACACAGCACAGGGAGAACATGCAAACTCCACACAGAAAGGTTCCAACCCCTGCCAACCTGGGGATTTGAACCAGGAACCTTCTAGCTGTAAGGCAACAGTGCTAACCACTGCACCACCGTGCTGCCCACCGTGCTTCCCTCTATCAAGAGGGAATTGTGGGCAGATCCCTTTTTGGGAGAAGGACTGTGAAGACTATTATGAGGGATAATATGAAACATATGGTTTACAGACTGTCTGGAAGAAGATTAATGGACACTGGGTTAGAATGTTCCCTGAGAATGTGGGGTGCACCAAAGCACTTATGGGACATTCCATGCACAAAAGGAAGCAGATTCTGGGTCAACTCATCCCACAAGTCGTAGATGACCCCCAATTCTATGTTGCAGAGAGCTATGCATTCAGAAAAAGCCTCTGTGAAGAAAAGAAGAAATTGGTTACGAATGGCTGGGAAAAAATGGCATATATAACAATGGTACCTGTCACTCTCCTGCTGAGCATTGGCTTCGTTGTGGCAAGGGTAAGAATGAACATGAGTGTACTTTCCTAGAAATAGCGGGAAAGATGATTAAAGGGACCGTGGTTACAGTTCTACAAGGAGCAGCTGAATAGTTGAAGAAGGGCTACAAGTCGTCACTACCTGGCTGGGAACGCTGCTCAGCTGGGTATGGCCCTATCTGTTGCTTGGATTAAGCCTGTTAATAGCAGGGATAATCCTGCTGGTAATCATCAAAGGTGGTGCCCGAGCTGCTGTGACATCTATCTTTCGCCGAAAGAGGGCGCCGAAGGGGGGGGGGGGAAACTCCTCCCACTAAAAGAAGAAGTATAGTTATAAGACTTCCACACCACGCAGTTGCAGACTTCATTTGGACTCGGGCTGACAACCATTCAACACTCAACTTCCCCACGCTCCTCAGCTTTGGCATTAGAATCAACTGGCACAGCACAGCCTACTGCAACATGACTACAGAAACAACAACAGTAGATGATTTCTACACTGCAGTGGACAGTTCATACAGAGTGAGTATATCACCTTCACCTGCTTGGGTTACTGAACTGACAAGAGCCAAGATACACTTCTGGGTACTGCAAGCCATATGGGCATGCTTCTGCTGTACTGGGGCCTGGTCTAAGGGGCATACCCTGAGAATGGTGACAATATTGGCTGCAGTCATCCGCATCACCTTGGTCAACATTATATTTGGCAAATATGATCACACTCTGACCCTGTTCATCACCTACATGTTGGGCCGTATTACGCCACGGTGTGATCCTGAAGGCATCACCCGCGCCGTAGTGATCCTCTTTTGGGTTGCTATCGACATGCTTTCCATCTTGTACCCTGCTTGTGTCATAGTGAATGTGGCTTGTGTAGGGTTGATGGCAGCTGCACTGCTGGGTCGTCAAATATGGTTGGTGATGAAACTGAAAAAGAGTGGCCGCAGCATCTGGGTCAGTAGGCTGGCAGCTGTTGCCTTTTGGGGAGTAATTTGGGGGGTCTTAACAGTGGTATGGTGGATGGAACTCATCTGTGCCATGATAGCATGGATGATGTCCTATGCGGCGTTCTTCCCCACGAGGGTGGAAGGCTACATAAAAGAAATTGCCATACTCAACACAGCGCCGAAGCCTATGCAATCTGTAACTGATGAAAAGAACTGTGAGTCTGCATAAAAGGGGAGGGTAAAACCTCCTGAAGATTTTGCTTACAGCTAACTACAAGCCTGCTATTCTGCTTAACCGAAGCTCCAATTACAAAGATGTGCTCTGTGCTTCACCTGTCTGTTGCAGGATGGGAGAGTTGCCTGCCTGTTCTGTCATACTCCCCTGGCTGAAGTCAAGTTCCTATGGGACATTGTTGGGGCTCTGTGGTGTAACAACTGCTGGCCAGGCCCCGCAACAATTCCACCGGTGCCCATGAGTGGTCTCTTCAGTCGAGAAAAGGAAATCGCTATACCCCTGATTGTACTTGAAGTGAGGTGGCCCATACAGACAACAGGGAAGTTGCTTCACAACACAGTAAATCAGGAGCTCAAACCACAGTGGAGACCCATCAAGTACAACAATGGCTTCTACTATCCACTATATCAGAAAACTTGGGAGCTTTCAGATGGATCTGTGGCGTTTTCCACCCATCTCACCCATAATGACGCATGGCTGGCTTACATCCAAGCTGCACCAACACAGCCTCAAGCAAGTGACAGCCTGTACAATGATGCTATGGATGCTTTTTCACAGCTGACGCAGGCACTAGGCGAAGGGCAGACACCTCCACATTCCTCGGGGTCCGGGTCCTCTGTGGCTCAGGTTCCTGCAACGACCGTGACTGCCACTTCGGGGGTCGTGAGTCTTCCCATTGCATCTCCACGGGTTGATCAACTGACTTCTACACAGCTTGCTTCACCGGATGGACGACGACTGACTCCAGGCCAGCTTCTTATAATAGATGAGGCTGGGGATGAGCCGCCTGAGGAAATTCCTCTGCATAGTTCGAGTACAGCTTCATCTTACAAGCATCACACCTCACCAGCAGTAGCACGTCACAGTTCAACTCCACGAGAAGATGTAATTTCTCTTACAGCTGATGACGAGGACGTACTTCTGGATACCACTCCACAGATTCGTAAAAGTGCAGGTCAGCAGGATCCTCCAACCGAGGGGTGTTCGAGTACCCCACGACATGACCCCAGCAGCTGCAAGAAGGCTGAAAACAGCAGACCCTCCCAGTCATACCGATATACCCCCTATGAAAAGAAAACGGGGAATCCTGCTTCAAGTGGCCCAAGAATACAGAAAACCTCACAGGGAGGTCAGCAAGGGTCACGAAATTATCAGAAGACCCACACTCCTGTGGTCAGAAAAGATGGGAGCAGACATGGCTGGTGAATCATAGAACTGAATGCAAAGCAATATTAAAAGCATATGCCATGAAATGTAATATCTTGTGTAATCAGTAAAGCAAATGTATACTCATTGATTAAGATGTATGTAATCAACAGAAATAATGAATGTAATCAAACTGTGTGATTGTATGTACATTTTAACTGCACAAAGGAAGGTTTATGTGGGGTCAGATTGTGAAATGTTGGAAAGGCCTATTGACTGGAAAAGCATGTGATGATGAGGAAGTGAAAGTTGGTTGGAACAGCAAGTTGAGGTATTTTGGTGATGGAAAATGATGAGATAAGCAAAGCCAGACAGCCAAAACATGCAAGCAAAACATGTGCAGAATGAGGTAATCATTATATAAAAGTTAACATTAAGCCAATCACAGGAGCCACAAAGCCTATGGTGAGATTGCGGGCCAATCATAACTGAGTGTTAAAAAGGTATAAAAACAAACCCAAAAGCCCCAAAATGTTCATTTTCGGCGGACTCCAAGACCCTCATCATCCCACAGTCAGAAGATTGAAGATAGGGAGACTGCCACAAGAAAATGGATCAACTACCATCTCATCTCTTCAGTTTTTAACAACTATAAATCTTCTGCAGCAAGAAGGGATAAAATAGCACTTTGGGCGAACAGAAAAGGGAAGTGAAGTCACCACAGCTGGCTGAGCTCCCAGCATGCTGCCTTACATCATGGGTCCCCGCAGAGGGGAGAGAGGGAGCCGGGGCTGCAAGATTTCTCCGGCTTGAAGTCTCCGCTTCGAGGGCTCTCCTCACCTTCCTCTTCCCGGCAGACGGCTTCGCAGACCATGGGTCCAGCTGATGGAAGAACAGAAGACGGAGCCTCGAGAGTCAGCTATCCCGCCTCACCCTCTTCTTCCCTTTTTTCCCGTGAAAGGGGAGCCTCGACGGAGAAGACCAGCTATTAACCCCTTGCACTCCGGCCAATTTTCCTAAAAACGCCAAAAAATAATGTGCCCAAAGTAAATGGAAAGCTGTTCTTCAACCCTTTGCAACATCTTCATGGGGTTGGTCTCATTTAAAAGAAAACACTTTGAATTTTTTGGCAAAAAAAACATGATCTCTCTAAGTGCTCCGGCCACTGAGTTACAGTCATCTAAACATAGTGAACTTGAAGAAAATAAATTTGGCCTGGGTGTTTTTTTGGATACAAAGGCTTGCAAATAACACACAGCTTCAGATCCGGACTGGAAAATGCAACAGAAATGTAGAACCAGGTGTTATCCAGCTGAGGTCCAAATTTTGTAACAATACCACAAAAAATGAATATTTTACACAGCTTTGTTCTCAGGTTGTTCCCAGGCGTTTTGGAACTGTGCCAAATTGTGCCAAATGGCACAGTTTGGAAAAACGTCTGTAACTTTTGAATAATTCAATGTAAAATCTTCCTTTTGGGCTCTAATGAAAGGTCACATTCAGGGCTGTGTCTGTGTGTGTGTGTGTGGGGTGTGTGTCCCCCCCCCTACAAAGGACGGAGTTCGGCCCTCGCTACATGACGGATTACACTCGTTGCATGTTTCCACAGCAACGCTGTCACAGCGGCTTCCCCCCCCTCGCTACTGTGTGTGTGTGTGTGAGGGGGGGGGTTGTCCCCCCCCTCGCTACAGAGGACGGCCATCGCTACATGACGGAATAGACTCATATGGCTATGTGGCGACCGCTGCGCAGTCAGCGCGGCTTCCCCCCGCAGACCGGGGGGCGTTTGGACCGTGAACGCCCCCCCCCCGCTCCTCTTCTGCAGCGGGGGGGCGTTCACGGTCCGAACACGGCAAATGAACCGTTTATCGCGGCGCACACACTTCGTACTTCGTGCGCCGTACAGTTGTAATTTACTGATCGGTCAAAAGTCATTTTTGGATTGCAATTTTCAGGGATAAATAATAACTTAGCTTATAACACCTTACCTCTTCACAGCAGCAGAGTCCTGGCGAACTTCTCTTCCTCACTGTCAGACGAACGCGACGCTGGTCCGCTCGTGGATCCCGGTCAAAACATAATTCCATTATTGCGGTTTTGCCGAATGATTTACGACCTTTGTCGTTGGCCTCCGTCGGTCTATGATGACGGAAGAGAATCCTAAACGTCTATTCTGCTGGAATGAGTGCAGGTCCCACTTGTGGGTGTTCTCCGTGCTGCTGGGTCTGTAGCAGGTTCTTCCAGCGTCCTTTTTTTCATCTGCTGCAACAGTAAATCTCTCTTCACCCAGCCCGAACTTCTGTGCTTCAATTGGCTCCTGCATTCACAGTAGGCGGGTCCTCCTTCCTAGGTTTTCATTCATTGGTTCTTCAAGGTTTCAGAAACCCAATTCAAGGCTCTTATTAGTCGAATGAGAGGTCAATCAGATGAACTAATCTGTTCGCGGCTGTGTCTGCAGCTTTTATTTTCAGTGCGCTACACCACCTACATCACCACCATCAGAATCATGCGTCCGAGAGCGCACGAGGGCGCCCTAGTGCGCTCTCGTGCGCTCTAGGACGCAGAGACTTGCCCGCCCACAGTACAATGGAGCGCAAGAGGTTAATCATCCTTTTTCCCCAATCTCACCAGCAAGGCTTTTTAGACATTTATCCACAAATTAATTAGATGTTTTTACCAGGTTTTATGATTCAAAGGGTTTCTTTTATCTTGGACTCTTTCAACTTTTTCCTATTTTTGATTAGTTTTACATTTTGATTTTCTAGACTGATTGGTGATTTTTGAACTTATATGTTTTTTGAAACCTTTGATTTTTGATCAAATGACTGATTTTACAACTTTCAATTTTTTGAATCAAGGTTTTTCAATCTGTTTTTTGGTTTGATTTTTAATTTTCATCATTTTGATTTAATTGACTGTTTCCATGTAAGTATATCCTGTTTTGGCTGAGCTTTGCAGACTTTCAATAAATTCATTCATTCATTCATTCATTCATCTTCTTCCACTTAATCCTTTTTGGATCACGGGGGTGGGGGTGGGGGGTGGCTGGAGCCTATCCCAGCATCTTTGGGCGAGAGGCAGGGTACACCCTGGACAGATCGCCAGTCCATCACAGGGCCAACACAGAGAGACAGACAACCATTCACTCTCACCGTCATACCTAAGGACAATTTAGAATCCCCAGTTTGATGCCAATTAACCTAACTTGCATGTTTTTGGCATGTGGGAGGAAACCGGAGAAATCCCGGAGTAAACCCATGCAGACACGGGGAAAACATGCAAACTCCACACAGATCACTATTGGTTGGGGGCTGAGATCGAACCCAGGATCCCCCGGCCAAGAGTGAGTTGCTGTGCTGCCGCAGTGCTAACCACTCTTCCATCGCACCGTCCATACTACCGCATATTAAAAGACAGTATGGGAGTTTGTGAGATCACTGATTCAGTGTCCATCTTTCCTGGTGATTTTTCAAGAAGGTATTTTTCTGCAAGAGGTGTTACATTTTTATGAGTTGTTAAAGGTTACTCTTTAAGGTGTTTTTAAAACAGACCTCCTATAGGTCAACTTTCCTGATCTTAAATATTTACCCAGATTTACCAAGAGCAATGCAAGACCATGAGAGGCTGTCGTTAATACCAGGGGTGTATTCTAGGTGTGTGACTGGATAGGTCACTCAGTCGGAGATCTGGTATACAGGCAGTGGAGGTCCCCTGGTAGATAGTAGACAGTGTAGCTGGGTTAACTCTCAAAGTCACCAAGCACACACACACACACACATGTGACAGAATTTCCTATGAGGAAAATTCCTCTAAGAACTGCAAGGTGGTGAACCTAACTTCAATCTTGAGGTACAAGGTCAAAGGGTCTTCAACATGGGTTAATTCTGAATGCAGCCACATCCCCAGTTATAAGAGGGTGTGCATATTTATGCAAACATGTTATTGTCAGTTTTTTGTTTTTCCCCTTAAAAGATTTCAGTTTGTTTTTCAATTGGGTTGTACAGGTTATAGGTCACATTAATGGTGGAAAAAGTTTTGAAATGATTTATCTTGGTCTCATTTTTTTACATTACAAAAACCTGGCATTTGAACAGCGGTGTGTAGACTGTTACTGTATATCCACTGTGTGTGTGTGTGTATTTTATATATATATATACTGTATATATATATATATATATATATATATATATATATAGAGAGAGAGAGAGAGAGAGAGAGAGAGAGAGAGAGAGAGAGAGAGAGAGAGAGAGAGAATGACCAGGCCAAGTATTCAGAGCAGATAAACTTTATTCCCTCTCTCACATCTCTCAGAATCAGAAAACATTAACATTCTGTAGCAGGGGCTCTCTTTTATATTACCACACTCACGCGCCCCTGCTGCCTGAGGTCCTGCATCACAATTCATTCTTGCATCACAATCCCTTTTGTCCCCCAGCCCCTTGATCCCCATGCTCTTCCATCAGAGGAAATTACTGCATCTCCCTTCCTTCCAATCTGAGATGAATACCACAGCATGGGTCCCCCATAACCCCCCCCCCCCACCGAGTCTCAGACTGAGTTTTAACCCTCACGTCCTCTCAGCTTCAGCCTCCACCCATAGCTGCTGTAACGGGGGATCTTCGGCTCTGAGGCGCTGCTGTGCCGGTGGGGGGTTCCTGGGGGTGCGTCCGTCTGTGGGTGGACAATGGGGTGGGGGGAAACATTCAGCATGCTCGTGTGACTGCTCTGATGAGTCGTTCACCTGGGGAGTTCTCAGGGGGGGTCTTCCGCTTCAAGGAGCTCGAGCCAACTCCACATGCTCATCTGCCATCACAAAGGTGGGCTTAAGCCTGTCTATACAGATTTTCTCACGGCTACCCCCCAAGTCTAACACAAAATGTTTGTCCCCGGGTTCCAGCACTCTAAAAGGGCCATCGTAGGGTGGGCGCAATGGGGGTCGGTGGGCATCGTGCCTAATAAACACAAATGCCGTGTCCTTCAAGGTTTTCGGCACAAAAGCGCGGGGAAAACAGTGGTGGGCCAGGCCAGGTAGCATCCCTGCATCTGTGCTATGCCGTGAACACGGGGACGGATGGGTGTTTGGCTCGGGGTTATCTGGTAAAAATTCCCCGGGAAGCCGCAGCGGCTGAGAAAAAACAAGCTCTGCTGGGAAGCCTCCAAATCCTCTTTCGGTGCGGAACGCAACCCTAATAGAAACCACGGCAACCGGTCCACCCAATTTGCATTCGTAAGCGAAGCCCTGAGCGCTGCTTTCAGTGACCTATGGAAGCGCTTGCATGACCCATTGGCCTGTGGGTTGTACATGGTCGTGCGATGAATTGCGATGCCCATTCTCCAGGCCATCGTGGTCCAGAGGTCAGAAACAAACTGAGGGCCCCGATCGGACGTGATGTCCGAAGGGGTGCCAAAACGTGCCACCCATGTTGTCAAAAAAGCGTGTGCCACGTCTGCGGACGCGGTGGAAGCTAGCGGGACTGCTTCTGGCCATCGTGTGGTGCGGTCCACCACTGTCAGGAGGTGCACGAACCCCTGCGATGGTGGGAGGGGGCCCACGAGGTCCACGCGAATGTGGTCGAATCTCTTAGCCAAGATATGGAACGGCTCCAAAGGGGCCTTTGTGTGCCTGTGCACTTTGGCTCATTGGCACCCTACGCAGGCTGCAGCCCACTCTTTCACCTGTTTGCGCAGGCTCAGCCAGACAAACTTCGCTCCCACCATTTTGACTGACGCGTGCACTCTTGGGTGCGCCAGGGAGTGAACGGACTCAAAAACGCGGCGGCACCAAGCGCGTGGGACCACCGGGCACGGGAGTCCTGTGGAGATGTCACAGATTGGGGGGGGGGGGCCGTCTTGCAGTACCCTGCTTTCCAGCCTTAACCCTCTTGGTCCAGACTGGAGTGCGCACACGTCCGCATCGCCTATCTGCTCCGCGGCCATGGCCATGTAATCTATCCTTACGTAGACTGGGGCCACTAAGGCACGCAAGAGGCAATCTGCCACCACGTTAAGTTTACCGGCCACATGCTGAATGTCGGTTGTAAACTCCGAGATCACGGCCAGCTGTCTCTGCTGCCGGCCCGACCATGGTTCCAAAGGCCGGGGAAAATTCGCCACTGCGCACACCTTGTCCGGCAAGGGTATTGCCCCCTCCGGTGAGATGCGGTGTCCCAAAAAATCAATCCCCGTCATGCCGAACTGGCATTTCACCGGGTTGATTATTAACCCGTGCTCCTCTAACCTCCGGAAAACCGTCCTGAGGTGGGTTACGTGTTTATCCTCGGACGCGCTGGCCACCAGGATGTCATCCAGGTAGACGAACACAAATGGCAGATTGCGCAACACCGCATCCACCCCGTGCTTAGTGATGGCCGCCAAAAATGTCGGGACCGTGAGTGCTGGGAACTGGGTGAGCAGTGTGTGGAACTTACCACCTGGAGCTGTGACGTTGGCTTGCGTTGTTGGTCCGGCTTCTCGAGCTGTACAGGGGAGAGAATCAAAAGACATTGCATTAATCAGGCATCTGTTAGCAACATTGACTAGTAGTCCGTGTGCACACAAGAAATCAGCGCCTAAGATTGGGAAACTGCATGCCGCTATGACGAATGTCCACTGGTACGTACGGCCGTGCAGGGATACAGTCAGTGTCCTCTCACCAAAAGTCTTAATGTCTAAGCCGTTTGTGGCCGTCAGCTCGGGGCCACTAGCTCCCGCTAGCCGGTCGGCGTAGGATGGCAGGATGAGGCTCTTTTGGGAGCTGGAGTCCACGAGGAACCGTCTCCCCGAGTGTGAGGCTGTCACGTAGAGCAGCTTGCTTTCTTCACCGGCGGTCACAGCTGTGACTGCCGGTCCTGGCATTTCCTGAAAGCTTGAACTGGCACGGTGGCACGCATCAGCGTGCGTCCTCTCCAAAACAACGGCGATAGGAGCAGAGCGTGTCTCTCTGGCACTTCCTGGCCCCCGCTGCCGCTACCATCGCTGGCTCCTCGCTTCCGCTGGCCGTCTCGCTGGGTTCCGACGCCGCTGCATTCACTGTGAGGGCTCTGGTGGTGAGGATGAGCCAATTTGCCTCCTGGGCTAGTGCACAGTAGTCACGTGCAGCCAGCAACGGCGAGTTGGCACAGACCGCTCTGGCCACCGTTGGGAGGTTCCAGAGGAAAAGGTGGGCAAATAGAAAATGCCCGTCGTCCGTGCCCATCAACGCCAATATCTTCTCCATCAGTTTGACCGCCAACCCGTCTCCTAACTCGAAGCACGTCAGGAGCCTCTCCGCTCTCTCACAGTCCGAGAGCATGTAGTGCCGGGTCAGTGCGGCTTTGAGAGCCCCGTATTTGTTGCGGGCTGGGGGCTGTTGGAGCAGGCTCGCTACTTGCTGAGTCGTGCGAGCGTCTAGCGCTGCGACCACATAGTAATATCTGGTGTCATCTGCCGTTATTCCCCGGAGGGCGAACTGGGCCTCGGTGTGGAGGAACCAAGACTTCGGATCGTGCAGCCAGAAGTCTGGTAGTTTGACCGAAATGGCGCACGCATTGCTGGGGCTTCCCGTCCGGGTCATCTTCGGGGTGATTGCCTTGTGTTCCATTATTCGTCAAGGATCACCAGTGTGGAGAGAGGAATGACCAGGTCAAGCATTCAGAGCAGATGAACTTTATTCCCTCTCTCACATCTCTCAGAATCAGAAAACATTAACAGTCTGTATCAGGGGCTCTCTTTTATATTACCACACTCACACGCTCCTGCTGCCTGAGGTCCTGCATCACAATTCATTCTCGCATCACAATCCCTTTTGTCCCCCAGCCCCTTAATCCCCATGCTCTTCCGTCAAAGGAAATTACTGCATCTCCCTTCCTTCCAGTCTGAGATGAATACCACAGCATGGATATTTTGTTCGTTATATATATATATATATATATATATATATATATATATATATATATATATATATATATATATATATATAGGCTGGACACTAAGGAAAGAGAAAAGGAGTTGTATCAACTGGCTAGACAGAGAGATCGAGCTGGAAAAGATGTACAGCAGGTTAGGTTAAGGACGGAAATGATAATGTACGAACAAATGACGAGTGTGTGTTGAGAAGGTGGAAGGAATACTCTGAAGAGCTGATGAATGAAGAAAATGAGAGACAGAGAGAGGAGGATGGATGAAGGAAAGCTAGTGAACAAGGAAGTCCTGAGGATTAGCAAGGCGGAAGTGAGGGCAGCTTTTAAGAGGATGAAGAATGGAAAGGCGGTTGGTCCAGAAGACATACCTGTGGAGGTATGGAGATGTTTAGGAGAGATGGCAGTGGACTTTTAAAGCAAATTGTTTAACACAATCTTGGAGAGTGAGATAATGCCTGAGGAGTGGAGAAGAAGTGTTTCGGTACCAATTTTCAAGAACAAAGGTTGATGCTCAGAGCTGTAGTAACTACAGATGCATAAAGTTGATCAGTCACACTATGAAGATATGGAAAAGAGTTGTTGAAACCAGGTGAAGAGGAGAGGTGACAATCGGAGAGCAGTAGTATGGGTTCATGCCAAGAAAGAGTACTACAGATGCAATGTTTGCTCTAAGAGTGCTGATGGAGAAGTATAGAGAAGGTCATAAGGAGTTGCACTGTGTTTTTGTGGATCTAGAGAAAGCATATGATAGGGTGCCAAGAGAGGAAGTGTGGTACTGTATGAGAAAGTCAGGAGTGGCAGATTAGTATGTGAAGGTGGTGCAGGACATGTATGAGGACAGCGAGATGGTGGTGAAGTGCACTGTAGGAGTGACTGATGGATTCAAGGTAGGTGTGGGATTACATCAGGGATTGGTGCTGAGCCCCTTCTTGTTTGCCATGGTGATGGACAGGCTGACAGACGAGGTCAGACAGGAGTCTTTTTGTGGACCATGATGTTTGCAGATGACATTGTGATATGTAGTGAGAGTAGGGAGCAGGTTGAAGAGAACCTGGAGAGGTGGCGGTATTGTGACGTTTGCAAGGTTCACACAAAGAAAATGGAGCAGATGGCTGTGATCAACCTGATTTATTGTTCACACCCCGACCCCCGACCTCCTTCTCAGCACAGACAGGAGCGGAGGTCATTCCCCCAGACCCCTGTTTGAATCATGGTTACACACACATGATACATCTTGCCCTAATCCTGCTAAACACTGCTGGGTCATTATAATGCAGTTATAATGACACAGCAGTATAACTCAGAAATAACACATTTAACACACACAGTAACGTTTCACACTGGCAAAGCATGCTGGGAAATCCCTGGCTCCCTTAAAATGGCCGCGACGTTACACTGCCCCCCCCCCCCCGGACTGGTTTCTGTCCCCAGAAAATTCAAAGTCCACTTTCAGAAATCCAACGCGAGTCAGCCCGGTACCAGGGCGGCATGCACGGGCCATCTGAGTCTCGGTCAGAGTATCTGGTTGGGGTAGGGTTCCAGTTTGGCCATCAGCGGGCGGATGGACACATCTGACAGCCTCTGTAGGACCACGCACAGTCCCTTCCCTGGCAGCGGGAGTCCCAGGCCCGCTCCGGCCGACTCCCACCGCTGCCAGTTCTCCCAGGCGGCCGCTGGCCCGCGTCCATGCGTCCAGCCCTTGCCGCGCCTGGAAAGTGGCCGCATCTTCGTCCTGCTCGCTCCGCTGCGTCGCTCTTGCGCCGAGGGCCTCCGTGACGTCACCGAAAGGAAAAGCATCGGGTAGCGGTAGGACACGCACAGTTCCTCCTCTGGCAGCGGGAGTCCCATGACTCCCACCGCTGCCAGGACCTCCCAGTCGGCCGCTGGCCCGCGTCCAGGCGCCCAGCCCCTGCCGATCCCGAGAAAAGACCGGATCTGTCCTGCTCGCTCCACTGCTGCTGCGCTCCAAAGGCCTCTGTGACGTCACCTGCCGGGGGAAGCATCTGCAGGAGGCGGCTTTTTCCCCGTCCATGCCACCTCGCTCTAATTTAACGTCGGCGAGGGGCCAGTTTGTCGTGCGCTGTGTGCGGGGCAGTACCATGCCATGTACCCTGGCTCTGTGCAGCGGAAGCCGTCCTTCCTCGCGTCGCCACGGCTGTTTCCTTCGTGCACGCGCTGCTGTGATCTGCCGTAGCTCCTCCTCCACTCGCTCTCAGCACGGTGGTTTCCTCCGATGATCAGCGTGGCAGCCAACTCGACCTGGGCCAGGCGGTCATCCAACAGGTTCTCGCCGTTGTAGCGGGGAATCTTGGCCCGCTGCTGGATGGATAGGACCGTCATCTCCCGGTCGATTGCTGCTCCTAATTGCTCTGGAATCGCCAGCCCGTCCTGCCCTGAAAAGGGCGAGAAACAGGGCTGGTTTGCTCTGCTCCGTCCATCGCAGCGAAGCTCTCCAGGGGCCGGCGTCTCAGCTCTATACTCCGTTCCCGGCTAAGCGATGAATCGCTCCAGCCGCTGTACCTCCGCCTGGATCCTCATCTTGCTCCATGTCCCACTCCTGACACCAGTGTAACGTGCTGCTCGACATGGCGACGTCCCACCGGGAGATTCGAACTCACGCCTCCCGCTCCGGAGTCCCGCACCCTACCTGTGTCGCCAATAGGGTCAACCCACTTGGCAAGCCAAGTAGGGTGCTCATATTGAGTTCGCTACACTACTCCCCTCTGGTTCTCGACATCGTCCCGATGTCAGCGCCCCATTACTGCTTTGGACAGAAGATCCCACTTCTGACACCAGTGTGACGTTTGCAAGGTTCACACAAAGAAAATGGAGCAGATGGCTGTGATCAACCTGATTTATTGTTCACACCCCGACCCCCGACCTCCTTCTCAGCACAGACAGGAGCGGAGGTCATTCCCCCAGACCCCTGTTTGAATCATGGTTACACACACATGATACATCTTGCCCTAATCCTGCTAAACACTGCTGGGTCATTATAATGCAGTTATAATGACACAGCAGTATAACTCAGAAATAACACATTTAACACACACAGTAACGTTTCACACTGGCAAAGCATGCTGGGAGATCCCTGGCTCCCTTAAAATGGCCCCGACGTTACAGTATGCTCTGGAGAGAAGAGGAATGAAAGTCAGTAGACGCAAGACAGAATACATGAGTGTGAATGAGAGGGAGGCAGGTGTAATGGTAAAGATGTAAGGAGTAGCGGTAGTGAACGTAGATGAGTTTAAATACATAGGATCAACCATTCAAAGCAATGAAAAATGCACAAGAGGGGTGAAGAAGAGAGTGCAGGCAGGGTGGAGTGGGTGGAAACAAGTGTCGGGGTGATTTGTGACAGAAAGGTAGCAGCAAGAGTGAAAGGGAAGATTTACAAGACAGTAGTGAGACCTGCTATGATGTATGGTTTGGAAATATGGTGCTAGACAGGAGATGGAGCTGGAGGTGGTAGAATTGAAGATGCTAAGATTCTTATTGGGAGTGACTAGGAGGGACAAGATTAGAAATGAGTATATCAGAGGGACAGCTCAGGTTGAGCGGTTGGGAGACAAAGTAAGAGAGGCAAGGCTGTGATGGTTTGGACATGTGCAGAGGAGGGATAGTGGATATACTGGACAAAGGATGTTGAAGATGGAGCTGCTAGGCAGGAGGAAAAGAGGAAGACCACAGATAAGATTCATGAATGTAGTGAAGAGGGACATGGAGAGGGTTGGTGTTATAAAGGAAGATGCGAGGGAGAGGGTGAGATGGAGACAGATGATTCGCTGTGGTGACCCCTAAAGGGAGCAGCTAGAAGAAGAAGAAGAAGAAGAAGAAGAAGAAGAAGAAGAAGACAGTGTACTAGTACCACTCCAAAGCCTGGGTGAATGGGGAGGGTTCTGCCAGGAAGAGCATACGGTGTATAATCTTTGCCAAATGAAAGACGTAGAGCATCACAAATGAGACTTCCATACCACATCAGTCGGGGCCTGGGTTGACAGCGACTGCCACTGGTGCTCTTAACCAACAGGATGCCGGTGGAAATTGGGCAACTGTTCTTAAAAGATCGAGGAGAAGGAGAGGCGAAAGGCATGTTTGGAAGCAGAGAAGTATGTGAGGGTGGGGCAGGACATGTATTAGGACAGCGAGACTGTGGTGAGGTGTGGCATAGGAGTGACAGATGGATTCAAGGTGGGGGTGGGGTTACATCAGGGATCGGTGCAGAGCCTCTTCTTGTTTGCCATGGTGATGGACAGACTGACAGAGGAGATTAGGCAGGATTCTCCATGGACCATGATGTTCACAGATAACATTGCTAAGTGATAATTTTGGTAACAAGTCAGTTGTTGATTACCTCTCTGTTTTATCTGGCATCATTCTTCCTTCCCTTCACAGAAAACACCAAACACACATTTGTGAAGAAGGCCATTGAAGAAAACAAGCATCTTTTCCATCATTGCATCCGAGGTGCCCAAGATCTAGGCGCTCAATGCCTACGCTCTCGCAAAACCTTCAGTAGATATGTCGCCCCTGAAATTTCCAATTTTAATCTTCTGGAAAGCTGGAGACTCACTTGGCAAGAGACAAGAAAACCACCTCAGCTCAACGTCACTCCAAGCACAAAACCACCACTAGGTGCCCAGCTTGGCCACAGAGATTACAACCATTCCTGCAAACGGGAGTCAGCCATTTCATTGCCAGCATGTATCGTTGGGGCCTTCACTCATCACCAGCTTGTATTTGTGGCAACCCAGAGCAGAGAGCACATCATGTCCTATCAGAGTGCCCTGACCTTGGGACCACCTGAGGGTATCCATATGGATCTCACCAACCCCACTCTGGAGACAGTGACCTGGCTCCACAGCTTACATGACATTGCCTAGTGACTTTGGGAGTTATACGAAAGAAGATAACATTGCAATCTGTTGTGAGAGTAGGGAGCAGGTGGAAGAGAACCTGCAGATATGGAGGTATGCACTGGAGAGGAGAGGAATGCAAGTCAGTAGAAGCAAGACAGAATGCACGTGTAAAGGACAGGGAGGCAGGTGTAACACTAAAGATACAAGGAATAGAGGTAGTTAAGGTAGATGAGTTTAAAGACCTGGGGTCAACCATCCAAAGCTATGGAAAATGCATGAGAGGTGAAGAAGAGAGAGCAGGCAGGGTAGAGATAAGTGTGAGGGATAATTTGTGACAGAAGGACAGCAGCAACAGTGAAAGGGAAGATTTACAAGACTGTAGTGAGATGTGTTATGATGTATGGTTTGGAAACAATGGTGCTGACAAAAATACAGGAGGCAGCACTGGAGGTGGTAGAGTTGAAGATGCTAAGATTCTCATTAGGAGTGACTAGGAGGGACAGCATTAGAAATTAGTATATCAGAGGGACAACTCAGGTTATATGGGTTGGAGACAAAGTAAGAGAGGCAAGGCTGAGATGGTTTGGACATGTGCAGAAGAGGGATAATGGAAATATTTGGCAAAGGATGTTGAAGATGGAGTTGCTAGGCAAGAGGAAGACCACAGAGAAGATTCATGGATGTCGTGAAGGAGGACATGGAGAGGGTTGGGGTTACAAAGGAAGATGCAAGGGATAGGGTGAGATGTAGGCAGATGATCCGCTGTGGCAAAAGGACAAGAAGAAGATTTCATCACCTAACTATTTAATTACCACAGCTTTATCAAATAACAGCAAGAGGATACAGGCATAGAGTTTTATTACTAAAAATCCTGAATACACATTTTTTTTTTTTACTCTTTATTTAATATGGACATAACAAATTACATTAGTACAATCACAAGGAGAGACCAGATGTTTTGCATAGGTGTATATAGCACAAGTGCTAATTCTCAACACCAGTCCATAGGTGGCTTATATAGGTCATAAGTTAGCCTATGCATACAAAATTTATAAGCTAATTAAAATTACAAATACATTACAAATTATAAATAGAGCAAGAGATCCATGATCACAACAAACATAATAATTCAGACTAGATATGTACACATTGCTGGTGGGATTTTAGCCAATCTTTAACGCCTCTGTTGAAGAGGTTGGCATTTGTCTCCAATTTTAAGTGAGTTGGCAGAGAGTTCCATAAGTTTGCCCCTTTTATGGAGAAAGCAGACTGACCAAATGAAGTTCTAGACATGGTGACAATGCAGTCACCGTTGATGGAAGCTTGTGTGCTTGCTCTGCTAGAGCTCGAGCGTCTAGCTACCAGACCAGAAAAAGAAGGTGCAACAAGATTGTATAGACATTTAAAAACCAGTCTGATATTACAGAAGATAATAAAATTTTCAAAAGTAAAAAGATTGTGCTTGACTAAAATACCACAGTGATGCCACCGCATTGGTTTGCGGTCCAAGATTTTTAAAGCCTGTTTATATATTGCAGTTATGGGTTTTAGTGTAATTGGTGTAGAGGAGCTGGGCAATGAAGAGGCGATTTGGTTTATAAGCGAAGTTTTAATGTTCAGCTCTTCTAACAAGTCTCATCTGGTGCAGAGAGCGGCAGAAGGGAAAAAGAGAGAGAATCTCGCCAACTCACTGATTATATACAAGCACACTACAAAAGACATGCATAACAAAGGCTGACATCCCTCATTATCTTAATCCCCCCATTGTCTTGGTATTTCCTCTCCTCGTCTTGGGAGGTGATGGTAATCCCTCTCCTCGCCTTGGGGGGTGAGGGTGGCTCGTCTGGTCTCCCCCGCCGCGCCCGGGAACGTCTTTGTTCTTCACTCGGCGGGTGAGATTCCTTTGTCCTTTCAGAGGAGTGAAGTTCCTTACGTATGTAATCACCAAACATTTCCACTTGCTCTAACATATGTAGGTTATGGAATATATGGTTAATATAGACCACAATTGGAAATGTTTGTGACCAAGATGTCATACAGTATAACAGATGTGAAAGAATCATCGCGTGCATATATGTATGAGCAGTTCTGAATGAAAAATCCCTTCTAATGAGACGGAAGCAATTTAAAAAAAAAATTTTTTAATTATATTATAAAAAAATTATAAAAATTATATTGTAAAAAATTATATTTGACCTTCTTACAAATATAATGCACCTGCTTGTCGAATCGCAGGTTCCTGTCTAGAATGATCCCTAAATACTTGACCTCATTCACTTCAGTAAGCACCTCATTTCCAATTTTAACATCAAAAACATCATTCATGGGCCTGTTTCTAATAGAGATACACATAGCAACAATTTTTTTTTAACATTCAAGGTTAAATGCGACAACACAAGCCATTTAGAGATGTTCTGTAAAACCTGGGTCAGGTGCTCAGCTGCTATGCTAGCCGTTTTGGCAGACAGATAGATTACGGTGTCATCAGCATACATCTGGCAGCTGGCACCTGGGCAACTATCGGGCAAGTCGTTGATGTATATTGTGAACAACAATGGCCCTAGTATAGATCCTTGTGGTACTCCCATGTTATTGGTGAGCAACCCAGATTTCTCCCCATTGACCTTGACACATTGTTCTCTCCCCTCCAGGTATGACCTAAACCACTGTATTGCCTCAGTTGAAATCTTGAGGTCTTTTAACTTCGACAGTAGGACAGTGTGGTTTACCGTGTCAAAGGCCTTTTTTAGATCCAGAAACACGGTCCCCCCAACATGCCCCTTAACCATCTCCGGCAGTCGGAAGTCACGAAACTTAATATAGAATCGGTGTGTGACTTTGCAAAAACGATGTCTGCCACTGTAGTATTCTCTGGGCCCCTCCCCAATCTGACCAGTGATGACATGTTTAGCCGCTCGTCATCCTTGAACCGCTGGCTGTCTGTGTGGTGTCCTAAAAATGACGTGGGCTACATTGACAATTGGAACTCATTTTGGGGAAAACCTGGTCTTATGAGACGAGACAGCATTCATCCCACTTTGGATGGTGCTTCTCATTTATCTAACAATCTGGCATCTTTTTATCCAAATTCCCAAAACCCTGACTACTCAGAGTTGGGACCAGGAAGCAGAGTCGCAGTCTTACACGCCTCTCTGCAGCTCCTCTTCATCCGCCACCCCTCAATTTAGCCCCTGACTTCCCCATCAGAGAATCGTTGTCTGCTCCCTCCAAAGTAAATAAAAATATAATGTATAAGCATCCCAAAGTGATTAAGCAAAATTTTGGTAAAACTCAAATTAAACATAAAGCCTCTAAATTGAATGATTTGGCCTCTGTTCCTCCTCATAATTTAAAAATTAAATGTGGTTTATTAAATATTAGGTCTCTAACTCCCAAGTCTCTGTTAGTCCATGATCTGTTAATTGATCATCAGATTGATTTAATTTCCCTTACAGAGACTTGGTTAGGGCAAGAGGATTATGTTGGTTTAAATGAATCAACTCCCTCTGGTTATTTAAACTGTCAAAATCCCAGAAGTTCTGGTCGTGGAGGAGGAGTAGCAACAATTTACCATTCCAAATTACTAGTTAATGTAAAGCAAAAAACATGTTATAATTCCTTTGAGGGCCTGGTCCTCAGTATTGGGCACTTTAGCAATTTTAGGTTAAACCCAATTTTATTTGCCATAGTTTATCATCCCCCATCAACCTACTCAGAATTTTTATCCGAATTTGCTGATTTCTTAGCTGATTTAGTGCTGAAATCTGATAGAATAATTATAGTAGGGGACTTTAATATACATGTGGATGTAGATAGTGACTGCCTTAATGTGGCATTTAATTCAATATTAGACTCGTTTGGGTTTTCTCAGAAAGTAGGAAATTCTACTCATTACCTCCACCATACATTGGACCTTGTTCTGACATATGGCATAGAAATAGAAAATCTTGTAGTGTCTCCTCATAACCCTGTACTGTCAGACCATTGTCTGTTAACCTTTGATTTGACTATTTCTGACTATTTGGCTCCTAAAGAAAAATATTATTACAGTAGATGCCTCTCAGATGATGCTGTTACCAAATTTATGCAGATTGTTTCCTCTATGCCATGTGTCAACACAACGGAAATAAGCTATAGACAGCTTGCTCCTTCTGTAATTGATAACATGGTGGATAGTGTTTCAGCTTCTCTGCATCAGACTCTAGACTTGGTGGCCCCCTTAAAAAAGAAAAAGTCTAATCAGAGATTTCTAACTCCTTGGGTCAACACAGAAACTCGTAGCTTAAAACAGAAGACTCATCAATTAGAAAGAAAATGGTGCTCCACTAATTTAGATGAAATCTATTTAGCTTGGAGAAATCATCTTTTAATTTATAAAAAATCTCTTAGAAAAGCTAGAACGAGTTATTACTCTGCATTAATAGAAGAAAACAAGAATAATCCCAGGTTTCTTTTCAGTACTGTAGCCAGGTTGACAAAGAGTCAGGACTCTGTCAATCCTAGCATTCCCTTAGAGCTTACTAGTCAGGACTTTATGAACTTTTTCAATAACAAAATTTCATCCATCAGAGATAAAATCAATCAGATTCTTCCCACAGTTAACTTAAATACTGTAACTACTACAACTCCTTCTATTGATATCTGTCTTGATGAGTTTACTCCAATCGACCTTTGTGAGTTAGACAAAATAGTTTCCTCATCCAAACCTTCAACTTGTCTTTTAGACCCTATTCCTACCAGGTTATTTAAAGAAGTCTTCCCACTTATTGGTAGCTTTATTCTTCATATAATCAATTCTTCATTAACTTTAGGCCATGTACCGCAGGCTTTTAAAACGGCTGTAATTAAACCCTTACTCAAAAAGCCAACGCTAGATCCAGGAGCTTTAGCTAACTATAGACCAATCTCTAATCTCCCTTTCATTTCAAAAATCTTAGAAAGAGTTGTTGCTACGCAATTATTTGACCACCTGCAGGGAAATGGTTTACTTGAAGAGTTTCAATCTGGGTTTAGAATCCATCATAGTACTGAAACAGCCTTAGCGAAGGTCACTAACGACCTCCTCATTGCATCTGATAATGGACTAGTTTCTGTACTTGTCCTTTTAGACCTTAGTGCAGCTTTTGATACTATCGATCATAATATTCTACTTGATAGATTAGAACACTATGTTGGACTTAATGGAACTTCGTTGCAGTGGTTTAGATCTTATTTATCTGATAGGTTCCAGTTTGTTCATGTAAATAATGAGTTTTCTTTCAACTCAAAGCTCAGTCATGGAGTTCCACAGGGATCTGTGCTAGGCCCTACTCTTTTTAGTTTATATATGCTTCCATTAGGCAACATTATTAGAAAGCACTGTATACATTTTCATTGTTATGCAGATGACACACAATTATACCTGTCAATGAAGCCAGATGATAGTAATCAATTAGCCAAGTTAGAAGCCTGTCTTAAGGAAATCAAAGCTTGGATGACTTGTAATTTCCTGCTATTAAATTCAGATAAGACTGAAGTCATTCTTGTTGGTCCAAAAAACCTTAGAAATTCCTTTCCAAATCAAACTTTCAGTTTGGATGCGGTTACTGTTTCTCTTAATAGCTCTGTGAGGAACCTTGGAGTTATTTTTGATCAGGATTTGTCCTTCAATTCACATATTAAATTTGTTTCTAAGACTGCCTTCTATCATTTGCGTAATATTGCCAAGATTAGGAGCATCTTGTCTCAGAGTGATGCTGAGAAACTGATCCACGCTTTTGTTAGCTCGAGATTAGATTATTGTAATTCTTTATTATCAGGCTGTCCTAAAACATCTTTAAAAAGTCTTCAGCTGATCCAAAATGCTGCAGCAAGAGTTTTAACAGGTACAAGAAAGAGAGATCATATCTCTCCGGTTCTGGCCTCCCTTCATTGGCTTCCCATAGAGTTTAGAATTAAGTTTAAAATCCTTCTTTTTACTTACAAAGCTCTAAACAATCAGGCTTCTTTTTATTTAAAAGATCTGATACTACCGTATTATCCTAACAGAGCACTACGCTCCCAAAATGCAGGATTACTTGTAATACCTAGAATCTCCAAAAGTACAATGGGAGGCAGAGCCTTCAGTTATCAAGCTCCTCTCCTGTAGAATCAGCTGCCAATCTGGATTCGGGAGTCAGACTCGATCTCTGTTTTTAAGAATAGGGCTAAAACCTACCTTTTTGATATAGCCTACAATTAGGGAGGGATCATGTGTTTCTGAACCCTCCCTTAGTTATGCTGCTAATAGGTTTAGTCAGCCGGGGGACCTCCAGTAATGCACTGGGCCTCACTCCTTTCCTCACTCTCAATGAAATATTTTTTTTTTTTTGCTGGTCATTAACATCTGTTTGTTCTCTCCCATAGACTGAGTCCCCATCGTGCTGTTTGCTCTCTACATGTCTGTTCTTTTCTTCTTCTCTATCCCCTCACCCCCCAGCCAGTCGCAGCAGATGACTGCCCCTCCCTGAGCCTGGTTCTGCTGGAGGTTTCTTCCTGTTAAAAGGGAGTTTTTCCTCTCCACCGTCGCCAAGTGCTTGCTCACAGGGGATCGCCTGATTGCTGGGGTCTTTCTGCAACTGTGGGGGTCCCCCCTTCAGTTGATAGTGCTATGAGATGACTGTTGTTGTGAAATGGCGCTATATAAATAAAGTTGAATTGAATTGAACCAATAAAGCCTTGACCTTCTCGATAAAATAACAGTTAGCTATTTCTGTGGAATGCTTAGGTCTAAACCCAAATTGCTGTAGATAAAGTAATTGGTTGGACTCTAAATGTTCTATCAATTGAGCAGCAACAATCTTCTCCAGAATTTTTGAAACTACGGGCAATATGGCAATCGGCCTGTAGTTGCTTGCTAGGTCCTTGTCTCCCGACTTATAGACCGGGGTGATTACTGCTGTCTTCCAATTCTCTGGAAAGGTATTTGTTCTTATTGACAAGTTAACTAAGTGAGTAATAGGCTCCAACAGACTATTCTGGTGTTTCTTAATTAAGGCAGCATTTAAGTTATCAACATCCTTTGCCATAGAGTTATTCATTTTCCCAATAATCTCTTTAACTGCATCACTGGATACCTCTTTAATGCGAAAACTGTTGTGAACATTAACATGTTCCTTAGAGGATAACTCAGGTGGTCTAAAATAACTTGCCAGTTTATGAACGGATTCAGTGAAAAAACAGTTAAAGACATTGGCCATGAACTCATTACTATCGATGAGGTTATCATCTACCTTGAGACTACTTATTTTTGGATGCTTTTGTTTACTCAAATTTGTTAATCTATTAATGTGTTGCCAGAGTTTAGAACTGCTCCCATTGGCCTCCTCAATTAGTTTAAGGAAGTAACTAGTCTTAGCCTTCCAAAGCTCAGACACCACTTTGTTCCTTAGACTAGTGAAAGTGAAATGGTCAGTGTTGATTTTAGTGACCAGAGACCTTTTGAGAGCAAGATCTCTCTTTTTCATAAGCTGAAGAATGTCCTTATTAAACCATGGGAGGGAGCATTTCTTAGGTCTGCTTTTCTAAGTTCTTGTGTATTTACTAAGTAAGTTGCTTAAGATTGACATAAAATTACTGACACTACTCTTTAAGTTCGACACTTTGGTTACATTCTCCCAATTTACATTCATTAAGTCCTGTTCGAAGTGAGCCATGTTTAATTTAGAAATTCATGTTACAGCTCTTCTGTATTGGACTAATGTTTAAGTCTGCTTTATTCTTTCTTTGCATCAATAATAAATAAACTATGTCATAAAATGTGCCCCAAAAATTATTTTCGTATTGGTAACAAACATATACACTTATTGATATCTGAGGTAGCCAGTGACAAATCCAAGACTTTGATTTCTCCATTAAACTCCATGATGATTAATCTCCATTAATCATCTAAAAATTATCTCCTTCTGTTTCTTCTGTGACTGCTGTACTTCCCAGTTGTTCTTGTGATAGTTTCTTCTTCTTCCTAAAAATGAGACATGAAAACAACATCTTTTGTCAATGTCTGCCAGTCAGTAAAGAACAATACAATAATGGAATAAGTAGTCTGTTGTGGAAATGCAACTATATCCATTACAGGACAAGCAATCATGGAATGGTGAATATATTTTTAGTGAGAGAATGATACCTTTAGCACAGCCTGCAGCAGATCTGCTGAAGGCAACAAACAAATGGCTTCTCCAAGAAAACTGATGAGGACATGAAAAACATCAGACCAGTAACCCACTGACAACATGAGCACCAGTAAAGCTCCCAGACGCAGTACCACAGAGTAGAGGACAGCCGTTGTACCAGTCTGCTGCCGCAGATCCTCTAAAAATACAGAAAAAAATTTAATAGTACTTGATAAGGTTTGTGATTTTGCCAGGCTGCTTTCAGAAATAAACAGTCATATAATCATTTTCAAGGTTTCTTTCATATTTCCTAGTATTAATTTATACTTTTCTTTTATTACTGATAATTGATACTGTCAATAATGGATGCCCAAGGAATGGAGAAGTGTTGTGGTACCAATTTTCAAGAACAAGGGTGATGCTCAGAGCTGTAGTAACTACAGAGGCATAAAGCTGAATAACCCATACTATGAAGATACTATGGGAAAGAGCCAGGATAAGAAGAAAGGTCACAATCAGTGAGCACCAGTACGGTTTCATGGCAAGAAGAGTACTACAGATGCAATGTTTGCTTTAAGAATGTTGATGGAGAAGTATAGAGAAGGTCAGAAAGAGTTGCACTGTGTCTTTGTGAATCTAGAGAAAGCATATGCCAAGAGAGGAAGTGTGGTACTGCATGAGGAAGTCAGGATTGGCAGAGAAGTATGTGAGGGTGGTGAAGGACATGTATGAGAACAGAGATATGGTGGTGAGGTGTGCTGTAGGAGTGATGGATGGATTCAAGGTGGGGGAGGGATTACATCAGGGCTCAGTACTAAGCCTCTCCTTGTTTGCTATGGTGATCAACAGACTGACAGATGAAATCAGGCAGGAGATCTCCGCGCACCATGATGTTTGTAAACAACATTGTGATCTGTATTGAGAGTAGGGAGGAGGTGGAGGTATGCTCTGGAAAGAAGAGGAATGAAAGTCAGTAGAAGCAAGACAGAATACGTGAGTGTGAATGAGAGAGAGGCAAGTGTAATGGTGAAGATGCAAGGAGTAGAGGAAGTGAAGGTAGATGAGTTTAAATACATGGGGTCAACCATCCAAAGCTATGGAAGATGCACAAGAGAGGTGAAAAAAGTGCAGGAAAGGTGGAGTGGGTGGAGACAAGTGTGAGGGGTGATTTGCGACAGAAGGCTAGTAGCTAGAGTGAAAGGGGAGATTTACAAGACAGTAGTGAGACCTGCTATGATGGATGGTTTGGAGACGGTGGCACTGATGAAAAGATAGGAGGCAGAGCCAGAGGTGGCAGAGTTGAAGATGCTAAGATTCTCATTGGGAATGACTAGGAGGGACAGAATTGGAAATAAATACACAGTGGTGTGAAAAAGTGTTTGCCCCTTCCTGATTTCTCATTTTTTTTGTATGTTTGTCACACTTAAATGTTTCAGATCATCAAACAAATTTAAATATAAGACAAAGACAACACAAGTAAACACAAAATGCATTTTTTTAAAATGAAGGTGTTTATGATTAAGGGGGAAAAAAAAATCCAAACCTACATGGCCCTGTGTGAAAAAGTGATTGCCCCGTAAACCTAATGACTGGTTGGGCCATCCTTAGCAGCAACAACTGCAATCAAGTGTTTGCAATAACTGGCAATGAGTCTTTTGCAGCGCTTTGGAGGAATTTTGGCCCACTCACCTTTGCAGAATTGTGGTAATTCAGCCACATGGGAGAGTTTGAGCATGAACCGCCTTTTTAAGGTCATGCCACAGTGTTACAATCGGATTCAGGTCAGGACTTTGATTAAGCCACTCCAAAGTCTTCATTTTGTTTTTCTTAAGCCATTCAGAGGTGGACTTGCTGATATGTTTTGGATCATTGTCCTGCTGCAGAACCCAAGTGCGCTTCAGCTTGAGGTCATGAACAGATGGCCAGACATTTTCCTTCAGGATTTTTGGTAGACAGCAGAATTCATGGTTCCATTTACCACAGCAAGTCTTCCAGGTCCTGAAGCAGCAAAACAGCCCCAGACCATTACACTACCACCACCATATTTTACTGCTGGTATGATGTTCCTTTTCTGACTTTTTGCTGTGTTACTTTTAAGCCAGATGTAATGGGACAGACACCTTCCAAAAGGTTCAACTTTTGTCTCGTCAGTCCACAGAGTGTTTCCCCAAAAGTCTTGGGGATCATCAAAATGTTTTCTGGCAAAACTGAGATGAGCCTTTATGTTGTTTTTCCTCAGCAGTGGTTTTTGTGTTGGAACTCTGCTATGCAGGCAATTTTTGCCCAGTTTCTTTCTTATGGTGGAGTCATGAATACTGACCTTAACTGAGGTAAGTGGGGCCTGCAGTTCTTTGGATGTTATTGTGGGGTCTTTTGTGACCTCTCGGATGAGTCGTTGCTGCGCTCTTGGGGTAATTTTGGCCGGCCGGGCACTCCTGGGAAGGTTCACCACTGTTCCATGTTTTTGACGTTTGTGGATAATGGCTCTCACTGTGGTTCACTGGAGTCCCAAAGCTTCAGAAATAACTAGAAAATTGAACTTATCTTTCCAAAGATGTAATAAACCGCAGTTAATTATGTTTTAACAGTGAGGGTAATCACTTTTTCACACAGGGCTATGTAGGTTTGGATTTTTTTTTTTGCCCGTAACAATAAACATCTTCATTTAAAAACTGCATTTTGTGTTTACTTGTGTTATCTTTGTCTAATATTTAAATTTGTTTGATGATCTGAAACATCTAAGTGTGACAAACATACAAAAAAAATGAGAAATCAGGAAGGGAGCAAACACTTTTTCACACCACTATATTGGAGGGACAGCTCAGGTTGAGCAGATTGGAGACAAAGAAAAAGAAGCAAGGCTGAGATGGTTTGCACATGCAGAGGAGGGATAGTTAGTGGATATTCTCGACAAAGGACGTTGAAAATGGAGCTGCCAGGCAGGTGGAAAAGGGGAAGACCACAGAGAGTTGGTGAAACAGGAAGATGCAAGGGATAGGGTGAAATGGAAATAGATGATCCGCTGTGGTGGCCCCTAAAGGGAGCAGCCGAAAGGAGAAGAAGAAGAAATGATACTGTCAATTTTGATCCCTTTGCTTTATGAATTTAGTCTCAAATAACATCAAAATAGAAGCATGTGAGCATGTTGGTTTACAAACCCCAATTCCAGTGCAGTTGGGACATTGTGTAAAAGTAAATAAAACAAAATACAATGATTTGCATATCCTTCTCAACTTATATTCATTTAAATACACTACAAAGACAAGATATCTAATGTTCAAACTGATAAACTTTGGGGTTTTTTTGCAAATATTCACTCATTTTGAATTTGAAGTCTGCAATACGTTCCGAAAAGCTGGGACAGGAGCATGTTTACCACTGTGTTGCATCATCTTTCCTTTTAACAACACTCAATAAGTATTTAGGAACTGAGGACACTAATTGTTGAAGCTTTGTAGGTGTAATTCTTTCCCATTCTTGCTTGATGTATGACTTCAGTTGCTCAACAGTGTGGGGTCTCTTGTCGTATTTTACGTTTCATAATGTACCACACATTTTCAATAGGAGATAGATCTGGACTGCCGACAGGCCAGTCTAGTACCCACACTCTTTTACAACAAAGCCACACTGTTGTAACACAGCACTGTCTTGCTCAAATAAGCAGGGATGTCCCTGAAAATGAAATTGCTTGAATGGCAACATATGTTGCCATCCAAGCAATGTCAATGTTGTTATCTGTATGTACCATTTAGCATTAATGGTGCCTTCACAGATGTGCGTTACCCATACCATGGGCACTAGCACACCCCCATACCATCACAGGTGCTGGCTTTTGAACTTTGCACTGATAACAATCTGGATTGGTTCTTTTCCGCTTTAGCCCAGAGGACACAACATCCATGATTTCCAAGAACAGTTTGAAATTTTGACTCACCAGACAACAGCACACTTTTCCACTATGCGTCAGTCTGTCTCAGATGAGCTCAGGCTCAGAGCAACTGGCAACGTTTCTGGACATTGTTGATATGGCTTTTGCTTTGCATGGTAGTTTTAACTTGTACTGTAGCAATGAACTGTGTTAACAGAATGGTTTTCAAAAGTATTATTGAGTCCACGTGGTAATATCCTTTTTTGATGTCGGTTTTTAATCCTGATGGATCGAAGGTCACAGGCATTCAGTGTTGGCTTTTGGCCTTGCCACTTACATGCAGAAATTTCTCCCGATTCTCTTAATCTTTTGTTGATATTATAGACTGTAGATGATGAAATCCCTTACATTTAGGACCATTTAGGAACTCTTTAGGAACTGTCTTCAGTTCCTAAATGCTTATTGAGTGTTGTTAAAAGGAAAAGTGATGTAACACAGTGGTAAACATGCTCCTGTCCCAGCTTTTTGGAACATGTTGCAGGCATCAAATTCAAAATGAGCGACTGTTTGCAAAAAAAAAAAAAAAGTTTATCAGTTTGAACATTAAATATCTTGTCTGTAAGTTGGTGCATATGGGTGTGCATGGGAGCATGTGGGTGTGAAGGTGTGGGGAGGGATGTGTCTGCAAGTCGGGAGGTGCTGGATTAAGGGGGCTAGTGCCTCTCGGCAGTGTGGGCTCCCCTGGGCGGGGGGACTTCTTTGGGCATGGGGGTCCCCAGGGTGTACAGCGGTGGTGCTGGGGGGGGCTCGCGCTGGGGGGCGCGGGCTGGTCTCTGGCCCGAGGGGTGGGGTCACTAGCCTCCTGGCGCCTGGGGCC
The DNA here is from genome assembly GCA_020510985.1 of Pholidichthys leucotaenia. Classification (NCBI taxonomy): domain Eukaryota; kingdom Metazoa; phylum Chordata; class Actinopteri; order Cichliformes; family Pholidichthyidae; genus Pholidichthys; species Pholidichthys leucotaenia. The sequence goes on from CM035837.1 coordinate 118,303,837, forward strand.
CGGGGGCGGGCGTTGGCCTCGCTGGGAGGCAGGCAGGTCCGGGGGTGTGGGCTCGCTGTGCCGGCCGCCGAGCAACCTGGCCTCCCTCGATCATCTCTCAGGGGGTGGATACCTGGCTTTCCTGGGGCTTGCTGACCTCAGACGTTTGTGCCCCGTGGGGGTTGGTGGTGCTGCCTTGCCTGCTCAGGATTCCCGGGGGGAGAGCTGCTGTGACCAGTCCCCCACTTCGTATGTTTCCTGACAAACCACTCACATGCACACACTTATTTTGCACGTGCTGTCATATATATGCACGCAGACGTACACACACAAGTGTCTCTCCTTTAACAGGTGCGGAAACCAGACTCGTGTTGAGACATCTTCAGTAGAAGAAGCAGTCTGTCTTTTGTTTGTTTTAGTTGTTGGTTTGTTTGGGTTTTTTTGTCTGTTCCCCTCCCTTTTCTTTCCCCCTCCACACACTTTCTTTCCCTCTTCCCCATCCTGTCGGGTCTTCCATGGGTACAATAATTAAAATAAAGTATTAAAAGTTATTACAGGAGGAGTTTACAACAATATGCAACACATAGTTAGGTACTGTATAAGCTCCTCTTGGCAAAGTAAATCTGTTTTGGCACAGTAAGGGTGACAGATCCCTGTTCTGCTTGCCTAGCTGCCTGACAGGACAAGGGGGAAAGAAAAAAAAACCTTGTCTGTAGTGTATTCAGTTGAATATACGTAGGTTGAAAAGGATATGCAAATCACTGTATTCCATTTTTATTTATGTCTTACATAACAGCCCAACTTTACTGAAATTGGGGTTTGTATCATAAATTGATCATAAACTATGAATAAATGATTTAATTCTGAAATGAATTTTTGTCACTAAATGGTAATAGCCTCCCATCCCAAACCCTATTTAATACCTTGAATTACATGAATACTGTTTTCTGACATTTTTTAAATAATCACTGTAGAAAAAGTTAATCATCATTATTGAGTATGAATAAATCACTTCTTTACAAATAAGTTTTTCTGCCTAAAACATAGGATTACATTTAGGGTTAAACAAGGGTTGGACCTCACAGGCTGAGTGCAGTTTAGATCCTAGTTTAAGATAAGATAAGATAAGATAAGCCTTTATTAGTCCCACAATGGGGAAATTCCAGGATTGCAACAGCACAGGGATAGCAACACTCAGAGCAACAATCAGAAGGCAAGAAAAAAAACAACATCTAGCAAACATATGTCCATATTACTATAAATGTATATATATAGACACACAGTGCAGAGCATTATGGCTGGTGGATGTGCAGCAGAAAGTCTAAGCTCTCTCTCCGCGGATGCAGCGGGCCAGCTGGAAGTCTTTGGGCATGATGGTGACCCCCTTAGCGAAGAAGAGACCACCAGGTGGGTCTCGCTGGTCTCCTGCAGAGCCATGACGGCGAAACTCAGGAAACGCAGGACGGTCTTGAAGTCCTGAGCGATCTCCCTCACCAGGCGCTGGACGGGCAGCTTACGGATGAGCAGCTCCGTGGATTTCTGGTAGCGACGGATCTCTCTCAGAGCCACGGACCTGTGACGGCGAGGCCTCTTCACTCTGCCGGTGGCCAGAGCGCCTCTCCGAGCAGCCCTGGTGGCTAGCTGTCTCCTGGGGGGCTTCTTCCTCCAGTAGATTTTACGGGCGGTCTGCTTGGTTCTTGCCATCGCTCTTTATTATTCTGTCTTATATTTCTTTCACGCCGCCTAAACTCCAGCCCGGCACCCGCTTCGTTTTCGCTACAGCTCCCGGTATGTCGAGTTTCCCATTAGCACCGGGCGGCGGCCAAGTGCTAGCTAGCACTAGCTCCTCCCCGCTGTAACGTCTCCCGCTGCAAACCGTGGCTCCGTCCGCCGACCCGGGAGACCCCCGGGGCCATCCGTGCGTCCGTGATATACGTATATACAGAGTGAAAGGTGTAGAAAGAAGAAGGAAGATAAAAAAAAAAGGCTGTTGCAACAGGCAGCCGACTCGTGTGGCGCCGCCGGTCCGGCAGAGCCGGAACCGAAATTCCATTTACCCATGTTGTTGCTGCTGCGGTTGTGGTTTTCTTCTTTTATTATTTATTACTGTGTGCTTGACTGACCAACCTTTTTCCCTGTCTGATGAATGATAGTATAAGTAAGAACGCTTCCCATTCCCCACAAAGCTGAACTGATCATCACCTTGAATATAGACCAACAGCATAGCGTAGCAAAGGGTCAGTAGTGTCCAGAACTTCAGAGCATCCTTCTGAGACAGGAAGTGGTCATAAACCATACTGGTGGAAGCAGCAGCTGCCACAGCAAAAGCCAAGATGACCGCACTTTGCAGTTTAGCCAGTATGGCATGTCCGGAGGTCAGGATGGTGATACACTTCCCACAATAACCCTCAGAGCTGTGCAGCGGGTAGAGAATGGCCACATGGATCCAAAGACTGTGGCTGATGATTGCCAGCTTCCAGCTGAGTGCAGCTGCCAGAAGCAAGCAGAGGGAGCTGTGCAGAGCCCCCTGATGGAGGAAAGCCAGAGTACAGGTGAGCCCACAACCAAGGGAAAATTGGCACTGGATTAGGAGCAAGTCTAGACCTCTGCCACCATGTTCCTGAAGTCAAATACAGAAGTACGGTTCAATACCAGTGAAAGAACATCATGAAACAGATGTAAGACAAGTCTAAACAGTGTTGCAAGTTGCTCTATTTGTCCATATGAGGGACTCACCGTTCCTGGTGACATCCAGGCAGAAACGGCTCTGAGAGAAAACTCCAACACTATTAGTGAGGAAACCCTCGAGCCCACCATGGACAAGAGGACGGTCACAGACCAGAACTGAAGTCCAGATTTCAACTTCCCCAACAACGAATCAGCTGGTTGAGATGAGGTCTGACGACTTCCACTGTTATTTTCAGAATCACTTTGTACAAAAAAAAAAAAATTCTAAACCACTGAAATGTAATACGATGGATGCTGTTGATACATGAATAAACCAACCTGCATGTTTGGATGAAATAGTAAACTCTCATTAGGCTGTGCAGGACTAAAATTCCACATGCACCCACAAGACCTTTAAAAAGCAAAAACATGACAGCAAAAAGCTGAGTGTGTGGGGAAAAGTAGTCTATACTGCAGAAGGGCTGAGAATTTAAGCACCAGTATTAATCCATTAAAAAAACAAAACAAAACAAAAAAAAACACCTTTCATCATCTGACCTTGAAGGAAGCGGTCCACTGGCATCCATTCAGAGGTTCCCACAACCCGGGGGAAGGAGAAAAACATCTTTACGGTTTCCTTCTTCACAAGACCACTCTAAAAAGGTGACACAATCTCACTTTCATGCTACTTCTGTCTGACTCTACACAAACTACAATCCAACACTGCATAAGTCAAATCTTTGGTAAAAGGTTTCACGCCGTCTTTATTTGCTCTTGCTGATCAGGTCTCAGAGGCTCCGTGTTTTCAAAGGTCCAAAGGTTAGACCTGATTAGACCACAGTTGTCAGTTTCTGATGAGAGAAGCTAAAAATCTCCTTTAAATGATTAGATTTAAGAACATTCAAATACTTGTAACAGGATGAAAAAAAAAAATCTTATCCCACACTAATCACAACATGACTATTCAATGTCAGTCTGTTACAGTGATGTAGTACTTCTGTGCCAAAGATTGATAACACTTCTTAGAAAAAAAAAATCAATTTATTCCCAACTTTACATCTTTTAAAAAGGTCAGAAGTATCAGTAGGTCAAGTTTGTGTTCATAATATTACCTTAGATACAGTTAACTCATATTTCAATCATCTAAAAATGTTTGTTTTTTTTAAATACCACAAACAAGGCAACTAGAATAATGTGTAAAGTGACAAAAACAGGGCTTATGCTGAACATGAGTCAGTGCATTAATGATCCAGTATTGGCTTCATTTCACTGACAAGTTCAAAAGTTAAAGTCCGTGAGATTATTTGTAAATTCATCAATGAGGTAAAGTCTTTTCAACAATTGAAGTCTGTCAGAGTCTTCTCCAAATCCATCTTTAGAGTCTGTACGACATTAGTCCCATTTAAGTGCTTCTGTGTGCATCCATCTTCTGTGCTTCTTGAGAGTAAAACTCATACAGACGCATTCAGTAAACATGGTGGGTTTCAGGTCTTACTGAGTGACCAAAGTGCTTTTAACTGTTGATCTCATTCACACATTACTACATACAGACAGACAATGATAAATGCTTCAGGGCAATTTGAGGTTCAGTATCTTGCCCAAAGAAACCAGGGAAGGTAGAGGACAAACCATCCTCTACCACCTGAGCTAAAGTACAAGATTTCAACTTTTGAAGACTGAGGTTGGACAAAGCCACAAAGTTGGGCAGCCCTTACTATTCCTGAGATCAAAAATCAAGATGGCTACACCCATGTTCTGAGCATCAACAGTAGTGAAAAACTGAGTAAAATGCACCATTTAGTAGCACTTCTGTTTTATGTCTTTTCTTGACAGTTGTTACTCATTGTACTGCTCAACCCCTCTCTCTCAACACGACGCATCAGTGTTTGATTCACAAATTACAACATACTGCATTATTTTCAGTTGGGGTTTTCTGACTATTTGTGATGGAACACAGTCAACATCGATTCAGGCATCCGTTTTTTGACCTCAGACATAAACGGAAAACACCAATAGATGAGACCTATAAAAAGGCCATCATGTGTGGATTTAATATGAGCTCCAAACATCATTAAGCTTAGCAAATGAAATGCAAAAATGGAAATCGGTTTTGCTGGAATTTGTGAAATACGCAAGTAGTACCTTCCAGTTACTAATTCTAGGACATACATAACTATATGAGAGGATGATTGATGGGTTGTTAATTTTTAGGACTTCTGTTTCAAGTTTTTACACCAAGGTAACAATCTACTGGCTTAAAGGGGTCATTGATTGCACTTTTTCCACATTTTAACCGCTCATACATCTTAATGAAATGCTTGTGACATTTTGTTCAAATTTTCTTTAATTATTGTAGCAATTTTTTTGTTCATTTTTGTCACCTTTCTGAGAACACCTGGATTCAGTGCATGTCTCTTTAAATCTCTCAGACTGCATTTAATGGAACCCTCCCTCTTACATTACTACTGCTAACATTAGCTGCCTAGCCAAGCCAACTAATGTCAATTTGTCTCAAAGAATGAATGAAATAATACACCACTGGTGGGCAGTGGTGTGTAGTTTCAGTGGTGAATAGGATATGACCGGTCCCTTGACTACAATAAGCACAGAAACATTCTTGAATAAGCCACGAATAGTGGCAAAACTGCTAGTTTCAGCTAGCTGAGTCAGTGGTGCTAACAATGTAGCATCACAACGAAAATACAACAAAATAAGCCAGAATGAAGCAAGATATATTACACTGGTCAACACCAAATTTATTGTCTAAGTTTTTTTAGCTGATTTAGGACAATTTTGATGTGCTGAATCCAAAAATCACATTGGTTTTGCTCAATCAGGTCAACTTTTTGAATTATGGCCACATGTTGTTTTATACATTTTTGTTTACATGTACGGGTATTTTTGCTTTATATGATGCAAAATTCTTCTTTAGGTCTTGAAATTCTCTGAATGTTGAGCAATGATGATGTAACATTCAATTTACATGTACTTACCTTTATATAAAGGTAAGTACATGCACAGTACTAAGTAAGTACTAAGCAAGTACAGGTTTTTACTTGGCACCTGATCAAGAGAAACGGATGTCATTTTCAGATTCAGCGGTGCAAAATTGTCTTAAATCAGTTGAAAAAACACAGACAACTTACAAAAAAATTATTTTTGTAACCCTGTGTTATCGACAGTGGATTTGTGAACCAGGTGGAAACAGTGATGTCTGTTAGGGTGACTGAAATTTAAAGAAAATAACATAAACATGAGCCTTCCTAGTACATCTGTTAGCTCTTAAACTAACACATGTGGTCCTCTGCTCATCTACATGATAGACAGTTAAGTATGACTAATAATAAAACAGAGGCAGGTATGAAGGCTAGTGACGTTTACCTTTTAGTGATGTTTCCCATTTTTGACGTACAGGAAAATACCCGGAAGAGTAAAAACGGCTTCTTGGACAGAAAAAACAGATAAAAGCTGTGTATTTAATAGAAATGACTGTTTTGTTCCCCCCAATAATCACATGACCAATAGACGAATTTCAGCAGGTTAAGACCTACAAAAAAAGTTGTTTTCAGTCAATGATCCCTTTAAGCTTCATAGCTGACCAAAGGCGCAACTTAAGAGTCAATCTTCTAATCTGACTCTCAGCAAGACAGCTGAATGTGTGTGTACATTTCAAGAAAATGTCTCTTGTGCTCTAAAACTGGCGTTTTGTTACTGAGTTGAAGCCCAGGTTTTAACAGGGTAAGAGTTTGTTTTTCAGCTCGTTCCTTGGCTCTGCTTGTTCTTCACTGCTTGTTGCCTCATCAGATCCCAGAACAGCATGCTGAGGACTGTGTGTGGGGCCAGTCGCAGGAATACAGGGCCCATGCCTTTGTACAATCCCAGCGGGCCCTCAGCTTGGCACACCTTCAGCATACAGTCCAAAAATCCATTGTAAAGACACCCCTAAGGAACAGGTGGGAAAACATACAGTAAGCAACTTTTTTCAGATTTAGTGTTGTAATTGTGATGAAGGAAGACCATTCAGACTCACCCTACGAAATTCATCAACTGGTTGGTTGTAGAGACGTGTACTGATGACATCAAAAGGCGTCATGGTAATGGCCACGGCTACTCCACTGATCGCAGCAGCCATCAACGCAGTGAGCCAGCTGTTTGGATTGAACCACTGAAAGGGAAGAAACAAAACGATTCATAACCGACTACAACCGTTAGGTTACATGTGTTGTAAACTGTTGCTTATATCACAGCTACCTGGGAATGTGACACCCAGTCCTTTGCTGAGGTGAAGGTTGACAGTTGAGCAGCTGATCCCACCATGACTCGAGGCACTGCCCCACTTACACCCCTCCAAAGGCCAATTAAACCTTCTCTTCTATAAATGGTAACAAAGGCATCAGAGACTCCCTGAAATGTAAGAAAACAAATACATTACGGGATGGATACAGTGGCTAATACCTACCAATGCTGTACGTTTGTTAAAAGAAAATAACTTTTCCCCCACCCATACAACTCCCAGTCATATACTATACAGACATTAATCCGATTATACAATGTAACAAATTTTGTTAACTGATACTAAGCATTATATCTTAACAACAAAAGCACTCAGAGAGCGTATACCTCTGCCAAGGCTCCTTCCATCTGTCATGGATCACCTCCAAAATGTAATGGGTTTGTGTGTAGGCCACGAGCCAGTTCTGGTGAAAATTGCAGCAAAGTCTATACCAGGGGTTCCCAAATTTTTCAGCCCATGACCCCCAAAATAACGGTGACAGAGACTGACGACCCCCACTATCCCCGGAGGTGACTGATGCATAAGAAAACGTGCGCACAGTTTGATATACACACGTGGACAAAATTGTTGGTACCCCTCTGTTAATGAAAGAAAAACCCACAATGGTCACAAGAAATAACTTGAATCTGACAAAAGTGGTAATAAATAAAAATTTTATGAAAATTAACCAATGAAAATCAGATAGTGCTTTTGAATTGTGGTTCAACAGAATTACTTTAAAAAACAAACTCATGAAACAGGCCTGGACAAAAATGATGGTACCCCTAGAAAAGATTGAAAATAATGTCACCACAGGGACATGTTCAACCAAGATGTGTCCTCTAATTAACATCACAGGTGTCTACAAACTTGTAATCGGTCAGTCGGCCTATTTAAAGGGTGACAAGTAGTCACTGTGCTGTTTGGTGACATGGTGTGTACCACACTAAACATGGACCAGAGGAAGCAAAGGAGAGAGTTGTCTCAGGAGATTAGAAAGAAAATTATAGACAAGCATGTTAAAGGTAAAGGCTACAAGACCATCTCCAAGCAGCTTGATGTTCCTGTGACTACAGTTGCACATATTATTCAGAAATTTAAGATTCATGGGACTGTAGCCAACCTCCCTGGACGTGGCCGCAGGAGGAGACGGATACTACGAATGGTAACAAAAGAGCCCAGAACAACCTCTAAATACGTTCAAGGTGAACTCCAAAGTCAAGGTACATCACTGTCAGATCGCACCATCCGTCGTTGTTTGAGCCAAAGTGGACTTCATGGGAGATGACCAAGGAGGACACCACTGTTGAAAACAAATCATAAAAAAGCTAGACTGGAATTTGCCAAACTGCATGTTGACAAGCCACAAAGCGTCTGGGAGAATGTCCTATGGACAGACGAGACAAAACTGGAACTTTTTGGCAAGGCACATCAGCTCTATGTTCACAGACACAAAAATGAAGCATACCAAGAAAAGAACACTGTCCCTACTGTGAAACATGGAGGAGGTTCTGTTATGATCTGAGGCTGCTTTGCTGCATCTGGCACAGGGTGTCTTGAATCTGTGCAGGGTACAATGAAATCTCAAGACTATCAAGGTATTCTAGAGAGAAATGTGCTGCCCAGTGTCAGACAGCTTGGTCTCAGTCACAGGTCATAGGTGTTGCAACAGGATAATGACCCAAAACACACAGCTAAACACCCAAGAATGGCTAAGAGTGAAACATTGGACTATTCTCAAGTGGCCTTCTATGAGCCCTGATCTAAATCCTATTGAACATCTGTGGAAGGAGCTGAAACATGCCGTCTGGAGAAGGCATCCTTCAAACCTGAGACAACTGGAGCAGTTTGCTCATGAGGAGTGGGCCAAAATACCTGCTGAGAGGTGCAGAAGTCTCACTGACAGTTACAGAAATCGTTTGATTGCAGTGATTGCCTCAAAAGGTTGTGCAACAAAATATTAAGTTAAGGGTACCATCATTTTTGTCCAGGCCTGTTTCATGAGTTTGTTTTTTTAAAATAATTCTGTTGAACCACAATTCAAAAGCACTGTCTGATTTTCATTGGTTAATTTTCATAGAATTTTTATTTATTACCACTTTTGTCAGATTCAAGTTATTTCTGTGACCGTTGTGGGTTTTTCTTTCATTAACACAGGGGTACCAACAATTTTGTCCACGGCTGTATCTGTGGATTCATCTAACTGCAAAGCATATTTCCCTTTTTTCACTCTGTCACTCAGCTGACACTTTATGTCCTGGGCCATGTCCGTGATGCACTGGGATATGAACCAGTCAAACAGCGGCACTGCTTCCAGCTCCCACGCCCGTTTATCCCTACACATTGTCTGACTCATAGTGATAGCAACAGGTTTTATTAGGGTTTCTCTGATTGTATGTGATGTTTTTGCCTGTGCAATTAAATATGCGACCTCTGAGCTTTGGTAATGGTTGTTGTTGATTAGTTATGACTTTTTTTTGGCCTTGCAATTGTCTCTCCTTTTGGTGGAAAAAATCTGCTGGTTTAGCAGCAAGAGATGGGTGCTTAGTTTTCAAGTGTTTGAGCATTTTTATGGGCTTTAAACTTTCATGTGCAAGCACCTTGGTGCACACTACACATTGGGAACGTTGTACTTCACTGATAACGATGCATGAATCCATACTGAATATATTCCTCTCGATACTTGCAACACTTGGAGGAAGGCTGGTCTGACTGATTATGGAGCCATGTACTGTCCTGTGCCAGAAGTCGATGGGCTTTCTGACGGCATTTCTCCGCTTTCCTCTGCTGCCGTCTCCACTGGCCTCTCTGCGTTGTCTTTGGTCGGTATTAACCATAGTCCATCCATCCATCGATCCATCTTCTTCCGCTAAATCCTAGGCTTAAAGCGTAGTGTGTTGATTTGCGCTGTTCAGAAAAAATCTACTGGTGCACACTGACCTGTGTGTGACCTGTGACGTTCACTGTGGCACAGTTAAATTAACATGTCTCCTGCGTAACCACCTCAGGAGAATTCTGAAAATCATCTCGTGACCCCCCCCCCCCCCGCATCTCTGGACCCCCACTTTGGGAACCTCTGGTCTATACAGTAGTTTTGGAGGATTCTTGTGAACACACTGTGAGAAGCAAAGAGCCTTGGTGGAGGTACTCATAGTCGGATCATCACCAAAATGTTATGAGCTCCTCTCTAGGCCAAGGACCACCTGTGGAAGAAATTTCATCCAAATCCATCCAGTAGTTCTGGAGTATTCTTGCTAATACACTGCGAGAAGATAAGAGCCTTGGTGGAGGTATGCATTCTGGGATCATCATCAAAATGTTATTGGTTCCTGTCCAGGGCAAGGACTACCTCTGGTAAAGATTTCATCCAAATCCATCCAGTAGTTTTGAAGTATTCTTGCTAACACAATGTGAGGAGATTAGAGCCTTGGTGGCGGTATGCATTCTCGGATCATCACCAAAATGTTATTGGTTCCTCTCTAGCCCAACGACCACCTCTGGAGAAAATTTCATCCAAATCCACTGGGTAGTTTTTGTGTAATCCTGCTACACAAATTCAAACAAGGTCCTTGGTGGAGGTATGCACTCTCAGATACTAACCAAAATTTAATGGGTTCATCCTTGGCCCAAGGGCTACCTCTGGTGAAAATTTCATCAAAATCCATCCAGTAGTTTTTGCGTAATCTTGCTAACAATGGGACGGACAGACAGACAAACCACCCCAATTACATTACCTCCTTGGCGGAGGTAACACTTAATTACATAACCCACAGATAACAGATGGAAATTAGCCACTGACTACAATCTGGCAAGTTTACACTGATTGATATCAGTGTTCACAAACTTGCATTGTCCTTAAAAAAACAGCAAAAAAAAAAAAAAAAGAATAGTATAGACGTATAGAAAACAGACTTTGTTCTCTTCAAACATTGCTTTTGTGACCTGGATAATGACATTTAGAAATTAATCTATTCTGCATGTAAAAAAAATGTACAATCTTGCACATTTTCTTAAACATAAATTTAAATTAAAATAACAATAATCAAAACTTGCATGTATTTATACTAAATTCATGATGACAATTTAGGTAAAGTTTGTGGCAAAAAATAGGTCTTTTCCAGTTACTTTAGGCATTAGCACTTGGGAAATAACACTTTCTGCTCAGGAAAAAGTTTTGTTTTTGTTTTTTTTTAGAAAGTGTTACGAAGGAAATTTGATGCATTTTACTTAAAGTGACACACTGGCGAAAATCACATTTTTTTTTTTCTTGTTAACAAGTCTGCAACGTGTTTTATGACTTACAAGACATATCAAGAGCCAAATCACTCTTATGTGTCATGTTTGGGTTTTTCTCCTGTGAAAGTTCAGTCTGGCTCCTTCCCTTGGAAAATAGCAAGTTTAGATGAAGAATTTTTGTGATGTCATCATAAAAAGTGAACCAATCAGGACAAAGTACTGGCTCTTCAAATTTGCCAGCTTGCTATGGCAATCTGTTTTAACATATACTGTAATTAAGCCACTCTTCCATCTGTAATTACCAGATACTCAAAATGGCAATCCTCTTAGTCAAAAATACATTCTGACAAGTAAAAATCGCATTCCTTCAGTGGCGGACTGTGTATTTTATAACTAAGCCTTCTGTGGTGATCTACCTGATTTAAGTGCCGTTCATACCAAGCACCATAAAAATAGCCTATAGGGCCGTCCAAACAAATCAGGTTAAAGATAACTTTAACTATAAAATTATGGTTTTAAAAATCTTTACCTCATTGTAGAGCTCTATTTCCCTGCGCAGTTGTTCATTGAGCTGCAGATTTACTCTCTTTTCCCCAAAGGTTTAAAAGTACTGTTGCTTATACATAAGTGTCCGGCTGGCGGCTGTGCTTTGGTGTCTTACTGCTGCCTTGGTTAAGGCCCTGTCACACTAAGTTAAGAGCACACTGAAGAATGCTGAAGCACGCTGGTATACACCAAGCTCCTCTGAAAATTAATTTTCGACATATCCAGCATATGGCTGATATGTTCTGCATTCGTGGAGCAAAGGTTGTAGGGAAGTTATGCGTTTGTTCACACATGTTACTTGTCAGCGACTCATAGTTACTCAAAAGTCGAGGTATGTCCAGATTATTGTCTAGCGTACCCAAAAATTATTTCTAACATGAGTAATGCTCTTTGAACCTATGTGCAACTTACTGAACGGGTTTCAAATTTACAGCTACCCTATAATGGTGTATTTGCAGTGTTGGTTCACAGGAAAAACCTGTATAGAGCTCTGCTGTTGCCTGCAGCACACACACACACACACACACACACACACGTACTTATTCATATAACGGGACCTGTCGGGGATGTCTCTGTGTCTCTGAGCACTTTAAAGCCACAAGATTTAATATCCAAATCACTGTTTAGCCCCTCTCCGCCCCATGTTTTTTTTTACCTTTGACTGAAGTCTGTACGATCATCTGTCCAGTGTTCTGATAGATATGTCAAAATGTCAGAACACCGAAGGAGGAGAATTCAATCAGCTGATCATCTGAAGCGCAGAGCGCAGCTGTTTACTTTGCGGTTGACTACGCCTTCCTGCAAAAGCACACTCCATGTATTATTCTTGTTTTTTTCCCCACTTTATTGAAAATAAACTTTTTTATCGCCATCAGTTCGAGTGCCTTTGAGCAAGGTTGTGACAACTGTTGTCTGACAGGCATGACTGACCTGACAGATTTGACAGCTCTGCCAGGTCAGTCACGCCCCCCTCCGTGGTCTTTGGAGGGGAGAATCATTTCTGATGAACAGAGATGATTCTCCCACACCTAGGATTCATGGATTGGGAGGCAACGGCAGTTTGGCATGACTGCGCTATGCAGAAGTTAGACTATTGTTGCACATAAGTTGTGAATGTCGGCAACACGCTAAACATTAGTTCGTCACACTACTGGAAGGAGTGCAACCAAGAGAAAAGCTATAAAATGAAGAGAATAGACTATTGGGAATAATTTAATACATCCTCATGAAACAAATAAGAATGTAGGTGGTAAATGTAATTCTGACAGTGTTTAGGCCAGCAGAGAAGGCTTTGCTGGTCCTGAGGGTCCATCACTGGATTCCTCCTAGTCAAAATGCCATTCTTCCTAACTAGAATGACCATTTCCAATATCTCCAACACCACTCTTCCGAGGAGAAATAAGGCCACCCCCCACCCACCCCATTCAGGTGTATTGGGTTTTCAATTTCAGATATCTACAATTACTGTATATTCTACCTAGCTAGAATGCAATTCTTACTCGGAGACATTGTAAATAAAAATATCCACATTCCAGATAGCTGAAATGAGAGTTTCTCCAAGTAAGAATTCCATTCCAACTAGGAAGAATATAATTGTTGATATCTAAAATTGAAAACCCAATACACATTAATTAATGTTAATGTTAAAAAGTAACATAGTTTCTCCTTGGAAGAATGACGTCAAAGATATTTGAAATGGTCATTCTAGCTAGGAAGAATGTCATTGTAGATATCGGAACTGTGCATTTTGACTAAGAAGAACGGAATTGTGAATATCTGCATTTCAGATCCAATCTAGGAATTAAATGTTAAAATGGCTTGCCATAAGCTTGCAGACTTCTATGTACTGGTCGGTGGGCCTAATTACAGTCATGTGAAAAAATTAGGACACCCCATTAAATATTCAGTTCTTTATTAAGAAATATTAACATATCTCTGTCTAACCTTGTTATTGTTTTATTCGCATTTTTTAACTTTTATTTTAGCCATTTTAAGTGGGAATGAATGCGGGGTGTCCTAATTTATTCCTCACTATTTGTTTAGAATTACATTTTACAGAAAATTTGAAAAAAGCCTTTAATTAATTTTAATTGTTTAGTTGTATTACATGAATCTCCCAGTATTTTTAACATTGACATTAAATATCAATATGTCCAAATATGTTAAAAAGGCACACAGGATGTCCTAATTTTTTCAAATGACTGTAGATGCTGGCATTTCAAAGAGAAGACAAAGATTTTTATAAGCAACTATAAGACAGTAAATGGGTTCTTTGTGCAAAAAAGGGCATAAGATACCATTTTAGACCATGTAGATTGGTTTTTAAGGGGATTTATATCCATTGGAGTCCATCTTTAATGCTAGGAAACATTTTTGTCTTCCCGTTTATCCACTACTACAGATGTCCTTTTTGAACATAAGACAGGCTGCACATTTAAAATTGAATAAATTAACAAATTTAAATTAAAAAAAAAAAATACCTCCCCAAACCGTTGCTCTTAAACTTGCAGCGTGTCGAGCACATTGCTTTTCCCCCTATAATTTAGAACTTTTCATAAATTTCCAATTTTTCTTGTAAATCTGTAGTTCCTTTGTTAAATTTGTAACTTCCGTCATTAAAACTTTATTCCTATACATTTATGACTTCATGTAAATTTGCAGCTTTTCTTGTAAATTTCCAACCTTTTTCATCACGTACAGTAGTTTTTTTTTTTTTTTTTGCTTCTTTCACTACACAATTGCATCTATCTATAAATGCAGCATATCTCCGTTTGTTTGTGTGTGTGTGTGTGTGTGTGTGTGTGTGTGTGTGTTCCTCAGATAGCTCTCAAACCGTGCATCAGACTGGTCTCAGATTTTATGAGCTTTGCTGAGGTTATGAGAGTGTACATGGCAGAGTATGGAGTTGCTCAGTCAAAATATGTAATTTTTATCAATGAAAGTTTAGCCACTGCTTTCTTCATGCCCTGGCTTCTAGAAGTGTGGGTGGGGCTTTGGATTGACTCCTTGGATAACACGGCATCACGACCAGTCGCCAGAGTACTCCACAAACAAAACAAGCAACAAATTTGACCAGAAAAGAGAATACTGACAATTTAATGCTTAAAAAATTATACTATAATGTTGCCATGATTGCGTAGCTCTAAAGGATAATTCGGCATATTGATGGCTGAAATGCAAAACCACCTATCTGCAGGATTTTCTGATTTGCGGATTTCACTTTGGTTGATGAGAACAAGGAAGGCTGCTCATATCTGTCTGCAAGACAGTCCCGCCCTTTATTGTGACAGAAAATTATTCTGATGGAAAAAAAAAAATAGCATAGCATTCCGCAAGAAAACAAGTTTTTTTTAGTTTTCTCAAAAAAGTGCATTTTTCAGATAGGAGGTTTTACGTTTTGGCCATCGATATGTGGAGAACACAAGGTGCGTGGGGGGGGAGCAGCCGGACCGGCTTATCACAGTCCTTCCCAGGGAGCCAAGCCCAGCCTGCCGATTAACGAGACGGAGCCTCGGCTGCTGCTTCACCCGTGTGCCACCACTGTCCTTTGTGGCACCGTGGGTTCAACATGGCGCTCCTCGTGGTGCATGGCTATCTATGAATTAAAAGTTAATAATAATAATAATATACCACCATGATTGTGGAGCAGAATGGCCAGATCAATTGCATATCATATGCAGACATACAGTATATTCACGTTTTGACTAAACGACGACCACAACAAAAACCGCCCAAATAATGAAAATAAATCATTATTTACTGAAAAATGGGCAACACTGATGCAACAGATGCAGCCAAACCGGTCATTCTTCTGAGTACAATAATGCTCTGTGTTTTGTACTTATAATATTGCTAAAATATAAAAGGATGCACTACAATGGGTCTCAAATATTTGTAAACATGTCCTGTTATAGTACTGCATGAGTTTATTGACGATAGACTACAAACTACACATATAAACTAAAACAATTATAATGAAGACTGAACAGGTGGCATGGTGGAAGAGTGGTTAGCACTACGGCAGCACAGCAACTCACCTTTGGCCCGGGGATCCTGGGTTCGATCCCAGCCCCCGACCAACAGTGATCTGTGTGGAGTTTGCATGTTCTCCCCGTGTCTGCGTGGGTTTACTCCAGGATTTCTCCGGTTTCCTCCCACATGCCAAAAACATGCAAGTTAGGTTAATTGGCATCAAACTGCGGATTCTAAATTGTCGTTAGGTATGACTGTGAGAGTGAATGGTTGTCTGTCTCTCTGTGTTGGCCCTGCGATGGACTGGCGATCTGTCCAGGGTGTACCCTGCCTCTCGCCCAAAGATGCTGGGATAGGCTCCAGCCCCCCCGCAACCCAAAAAGGATTAAGCGGAAGAAGACGAATGAATGAATGAATGAATGATGACTGAACAACTCCCATTCCCCAAAGTGCAAGATGCAACACTGATGAATATAAGTCATAAAAGATCACACAAATAAGTCTGACAAACAAATAAACAAGGGTTCTTAAACAGTCACTAATATTGGATGTCCCATTCATTTTCAGTAATTCTGTAATTAATATTCACACAATCAAATAAATTTTAGTGTTCAGTCCCTTTTATATTTGTCAAAGTCCAACGTGTGCGACTGCCTACATACAGCGGTGTGAAAAATTGTTTGCCCCCTTCCTGATTTCTCTTTTTTTTTTTTTCTATGTTTGTCACACTTAAATGTTTCAGATCAAACAAATTTAAATATTAGACAAAGATAACACAAGTAAACACAAAATGCAGTTTTTAAATGAAGGTGTTTATTATTAAGGGGAAAAAAATCCAAACCTACATGGCTCTGTGTGAAAAAGTGATTGCCCCGTAAACCGAATATCTGGTTGGGCCACCCTTAGCAGCAACAACTGTAATCAAGCGTTTGCGATAACTGGCAATAAGTCTTTTACAGCGCTGTAGAGGAATTTTGGCCAACTCATCTTTGCAGAATTGTAGTAATTCAGCCTCATTGGAGGGTTTTCGAGCATGAACCGCCTTTTTAAGGTCATGCCACAGCATCTCAGTTGGATTCAGGTCAGGACTTTGACTAGGCCACTCCAAAACCTTCATTTTGTTTTTCTTAAGCCATTCAGAGGTGGACTTGCTGGTGTGTTTTGGATCATTGTCCTGCTGCAGAACCCAAGTGCGCTTCAGCTTGAGGTCATGACCAGATGGCTGGACATTCTCCTTCAGGATTTTTTTTGGTAGACAGCAGAATTCATGGTTCCATTTACCACAGCAAGTCTTCCAGGTTCTGAAGCAGCAAAACAGCTCCAGACCATCACACTACCACCACCATATTTTTCTGCTGGTATGACGTTCCTTTTTTTTTTTTGTTACTTATTTGTACCCGTAGGTAGACTTGGTTTGCAGTCTGGTGACAAGCCACCGGCTGCTGGTCGCTGCGTGCGCCCTAAACCTACATGTTTTTGGTGTGCGGGAGGAAACCGGAGAAATCCCGGAGTAAACCCGCGCAACATGGGGAGAACATGCAAACTCCACACAGCTCACTGTTGGTCGGGGGCTGGGATCGAACCCACGATCTCATGATCCCCGCGATCCCCCGGCCGAGGGTAAAACTGTGCTGCCACAGTGCTAAACCACTGCGCCTGAAACAACAACACAACACAACATTTCTGAAATGTTGTGTTACTTTTATGCTGGATGTAATGGGACACACACCTTTCAGAAAGTTCAACTTTTGTCTCGTCAGTCCACAGAGTATTTTCCCAAAAGTCTTGGGGATCATCAAGATGTTTTCTGGCAAAACTGAGATGAGCCTTTATGTTCTTTTTGCTCAGCAGTGGTTTTTGTCTTGGAACTTCTGCCATACAGGCCATTTTTGCCCAGTCTCTTTCTTATGGTGGAGTCATGAACACTGACCTTAACTGTGGCAAATGAGGCCTGCAGTTCTTTAGATGTTGTTGTGGGGTCTTTTGCGACCTCTTGGATGAGTCATTGCTGCACTCTTGGGGTAATTTTGGTCGGCTGGCCACTCCTGGGAAGGTTCACCACTGTTCCATGTTTTTGCCATTTGTGGATAATGGCTCTCACTGTGGTTCACTGGAGTCCCAAAGCTTTAGAAATGGCTTTATAACCTTTTCCAGACTGAAGGATCTCAATTACTTCGTTTCTCATTTGTTCCTGAAGTTCTTTGGATCGCAGCATGATGTCTAGCTTTTGAGGATCTTTTGGTCTGCTTCACTTTGTCAGGCAGGTCCTATTTAAGTGATTTCTTGATCGAGAACAGGTGTGGCAGTAATCAGGCCTGGGTGTGGCTAGAGAAATTAAACTCAGCTTTCCAAAGATGGAATAAACCACAGTTAATTTATGTTTTAACGGGGGGCAATCACTTTTTCACACAGGTCCATGTAGGTTTGGACTTTTTTTCCCTTAATCATAAGCACCTTTATTTAAAAACTGCATTTTGAGTTTACTTGTGCTATCTTTGTTTAGTATTTAAAATTGTTTGATGATCTGAAACATTTAAGTGTGACAAACATACAAAAACAAAAGAGAAATCAGGAAGGGGGCAAACACATTTTCACACCACTGTATAGGCTACACCTCTTTGTATTCCACTTTCAAACGGCCTACATTTGTGCCTGGAAAGCCTAATTGGCCTACCTGTTTTCAGACAAGAATACTTGCTTTCTATGGGCATGCACTAGTTCTAGTAAATTTGCAAATTTGTTGGCTTCATTTTTCTTTTGAAAGATAGATCCATAGGGAACCACTAGTTATGGGCAAAAGGAGCCACAGTTATACAAATCACACGGTAGCAAAAAAAAAAAAAAAAAAAAAAAAAATCCAAACAGCAGAAAAACAATGTTTTTTCCAGTTGTATATATTTAACTTAGTTCATCATATCATTTTCAAAATCACAACTATATTACAACTGTATTTCAGAAATAAGGTCATAAATTGCATGTGTCAGATCATAAACTGTGTGTGTGTATGCGCAAGAGCCTTTTAATTTTACAGAACTGAAATTAGTTCATCCATTACCATAAAAAATGTGATGCGCATTGGTTAAAAAAAAAAATGCATCATTTATGGTGCCTTGGCCAACATGCTGAATGCATCAACGGTAACAAATCAATGGGCCTCGTTCAAAATCTGTCCATACTAAGAAATTTGTTACTAAATGTGATATACGATCAATGTACTGTAAGTTAAACTGTGGTTCTGACCAGTCTTAGTATTTTGAAATTTTGTCCAGGTACTAACAAAATTTAGGAGTAGTCGAGACCCATTCTAAGAGTTATTCTAACCTTGGTTTCACCACAAGCTGTCGTCATACCAGTTCATAAATCAGGCAGTAAAGACGATATATGCAATTACCGCCCAATCTCTATCTTACCAGTCCTATCTAAGGTTCTTGAAAAAGTTGTAGCTACACAGCTGATAGACTACTTACAAGACAGTCAACTTCTTCATCCACATCAATTTGGTTTTAGACCAGGATACTCAACAGAAACAGCAAATTGTTGCCTTATTGAAAACGTCAAACAGTCCTTGGACAGGGGTAATGTGGTAGGAGCTGTTTTTCTAGATCTCAAAAAGGCTTTCGATACTGTAAACCACAGTTTGCTTTTATCCAAAATGGTATCTTTTAACTTCTCCCCAAATACATTAGAATGGTTTGCATCTTATCTCCAGAATAGAGAACAGTGTGTAAAAGTTCACCAGGATAAATCCTCATTTTTAAACAACCGCATGGGTATCCCACAAGGGTCCATTCTTGGTCCTTTACTTTTCAGCATTTTTATTAATGACTTGCCGTTACACTGCTCAGCTGCAACATGCCAACTTTATGCAGATGATGCAGTTATTTACACAGCTGCCAAGACTCCAGCACAGGCTGCAGATGTACTGTCTACAAGTATGGTTGATGTCCAAGAGTGGCTCCTCAAGAACCATCTATTGCTGAACCTTCAGAAAACAGTCTCAATGTGCTTTTCAATCAAAAAATGTAACCTGCAACATTTTAAAGTTAATATACATGATCATGACATCAGTTTAGCTACAGAATTCAAATACCTTGGCATTGTACTAGATCCTCAACTCAAATTTAATCTTCATATAAAGAAAATTTCAAAAACAGTAAAAAAAAATCTGAACTGCTTTAAATTAATTAGATATTACATACCTTACGAAGCAGCTGCACTGTATATGCATTCTATGGTTTTTTCTCATATATCATACTGTTTGACAGTCTGGGCTCAAGCAGCCCCTTCCACAATAAGACATATAGGTTCATTATATAATCAAACCCTAAAAATCTTGGACAAAAAGCCCATTAGGTGGCATCACTGTAATGTTTTAAAAAAATACAACCTATTGAGTTTTGAGAGCTTCATTGACCTCTGTCTTCTGAAATTAACGTTCAAATGTTTCCATAAATCAGCACCCGAGCCACTTGCTGGTTTCGTCCAAAGACAGGACAGCAGCAGAGCCACCAGGAGTTCTGTTAACAATAACTGTAAAATATTCCACCGCAGAACCACATTTGGACAAACAGCTTTCTCTATAAAGGGCAGTCACATCTGGAATACAATGCCAAATGAAATTAAAATAATAACGGACTTTAAAACATTCACTAAAAATGTTAAAAACTGGCTGAAAAATAAACAAGAATGTACTCATGTATGAATTATTTGTCTGCAAAGTGAGAGTGAATGAAGGGAAGGAATAAATGTGTTTGTTTATAGTGAGTGACGGAGGGAGGAAGGCCTGAAATAGGCAAATGTGAGTTATGTTATATGTGTTAAATGTGAGTCAGGCTGTTATATTTGTGTATTTATAATATTTATGTTAAAGGTGAGTCAGGCTGTTATATTTGTGTATTTATAATATTTATAATATTTATAATTGTGTATTTATAATTTTTCTGCATTGATGTATGTGGTTATTGTGTATATTTTTATCTTGATTCTTTTTTCTAAAGCCCATCCAGGGACAAGAGTTGCAAATTAGCTAATAGCTATACACTCTATGTGCAACACATCAGATTGATTGTCTTTGATTAATTGTCTATGTTTATTGCACTGTCCCTGTCAAATAAACTAATCTACTACTACTACATACTGTGTAAAAATAATTAGTTGACATGATTTTATATTTTGATTCAAGTTATAATTCTAAATGTATTCATAGAGTATTCCTAACTGGTTTAATTGGATAGCGATGCCATTATGATTAACTAAAAGTATGAGGGATTTACTCATACTAATACTAACCTGTTCTCGCATGAGGCCCGTTGAGACACAAAAATTTCTGCTGGTGTTTGGATCAATTTACTCTGTTCTTCTTTTTTGGCCATTTTAGTTAATTAAGGTGTCCCATAAAAAGATCAAGTTAAATGGGATGTCTTTATTTGTGAACATTTTTGTCTTACCAGATGGTTGTGCTGGTGGCCAACAGCTATGGCTTCCACAGTCTGAGCCTGCAGATGGGTCTTAACCTGCAAAGAAAATAGCACAAAACTTGGAATGTAGATTTTTCTGTGAATATTCACATGAGTCACATGAATTTTTCATATATATAAGTAGGGGAAGAGTTAGGAGGAGAAAAATAGAAGCACTGTTTTTAAGACTTCACTTAATAATGTGCCGACCAAAGTGCAGAAAAACAGCTAAAACTGCACTCAGAGATACAGTCCAAAGCCGACCTGGTGACCATTTAACCTCATAATAAATACAAATACATACATACTGTATATATATTTTGACCCTGTGATATTTTAGAGCCACAAGTGCTAGTACCCAGCCCAACCTGTCTGCCCAATTTGATGACGCCACCTAGATTTAACCTTCTAAAATGCTTTACTGGGTCATACGACTACAGTAAAAATGTTAAAATCTATCTTCACTTCGAAATTATTATAGTCTACCATTTTGCCGGAATAAACAGAAGTCTGTTTTGCTCTTCCGGATCTTTAACCCTACGTCACTGACAAACAGTTTGGTCTTCAGTTGCAACCCATCACCGTGTTATTGACTGTGATGATCCAGTCTCCACACAGATGGGTGGGAAGCCCAAGGTGTTAGCTTCAGAGCCAACACTGCTACTAGGGAGTTTGCTTACCAAGCGCACTTTATATTGTTATTCACTAAATTTCAGTCACCCTAATAGACATCCCTGTTCCCACCTGATTCATGATAATTCACAGTCAATAATATATCTCATGTCATTCTGGCTTATTTTGTTCCATTTTCGCTGTGATGCTACATCAAACTGTTAACATTAGCTTTGCTAGGTGGTCGGAGTCAGTCAGTCTAACGGCATTAGAGCTCACCTTAGCGTGGAGAGGCTGGCAGAAAGACTGCCTGGTGTTTGCTTAACTGTCAATTGGGCCAGTTTTGATCATATTTTCTATAAATTCTATTCATCCCCACTGGAATCCTTGTTCATCATTCCACCAACACTTGACCATATACGTGGTTCTTAGATGTTTAGCAGCTAGCCGCCTTGGGCCACCAGTCATGCATTTGTGAATGTTTGTGCTAATTGTACTCCAGTGATCAGTCAAATCCTATCGACCACTGAAACTACACACTCCCGTCCATCATTGAAGCATTATTTCATTCATTCTTTAAAAGAAATTTACTTGAAGTCACATGTCATAAAGTTCATCGATTTAGTTAAATTTAAGACAGCACAAGTAATGTACAGGGCAATTAACAATCAACTCCCAACTAATATACAAAAAATATTTAAAAAAAGAGACATGATCATAATTTGAGAGGAGACTTAAACTTCACAAAACCCAAGATACGTACAACCAAGAAAAGTATGTGCATATCTGTCTGTGGGGTGGATTTGTGGAACAGTCTGGAGCCGGAACTGAAACTATGTACAAACAGAAATCAATTTAAAAAGAGGTATAAGCACCATTTGTTGAAAGGATATATGTTACAAGGGTAGAATTTATATGTACGATTCATTATGTTCACTCTGGGACATTATGGGACACTATGGAATGGTGGGTGGGACAGCACTGTGTGTATCTGTGTCGTTTGAGACTAGTTTTGAAATATAGACTTCATTGTATGTTAGAATGGACAGGTGTTAATGTTGATCTGTAAAAAATACAGTAAATTGTTTACTTGGGGTATTGAAGGTAGTAATTTGTATAAAATTCACATGGGTGTATCGATGGAAAAGAGGAGTTGGAATTAATAAGTGTTCACTTCTTCCTTCTCCCTTTCGAACAGTGTATACTGTAACTTTATTGCATTTGCTATTTGCTTGTTTTTGTTATATTTTTTGTGTTCGAAATAAACTATCTATCTATCTATCTATCTATCTATCTTTAGTTGGCTTAGGCTCGCTACAGGAGCTAGCCAACCTAGATTAGCAAGCATGGGCATTTAAAGAAACATGCACTGAAATGAGCCATTCTGAGGAAGGCAGCAAAAAATGATTCGCAATTTTTTTTTTTTTTTTTTGTATTTTGTATAATTTATTAATCCCCAGAGGGAAACTCGGGGCATCCACCTGGATGGATGAGGCAGCCACGGTATGGCGCAAATCCCTTCACCATTCACTCACACCTGGGGCCACTTTAGAAATCTTTAATTAGCCTAACTTGCATGTTTTTGGTCTGTGGGAGGAAACCCGAGCACCCAGGGTAAACCCACGCAGACATGGGGAGAACATGCAAACGCCACACAGATGGGTCACCGATGGTCAGGGGGTGGGATCAAACCCATGATGGTCAGGGGTGGAATCGATCGCGGACCTTTTCACTGTGCTGTCACAGTGCTAATCACTGTGCCACCAAGCTGCCAATATTTAAATAATTAAATGCAATTTGGCCAAAGTATGTCACAAACATTTCATTAATATACTTAATTTTAATTACATTTAATTACATTTAATTACAGTTTAATATACATGTGGATGTAGATAGTGACTGCCTTAATGTGGCATTTAATTCAATATTAGACTCGATTGGGTTTTCTCAGAAAGTAGGAAATTCTACTCATTACCTCCACCACACATTGGACCTTGTTCTGACATATGGCATAGATATAGAAAATCTTGTAGTGTCTCCTCATAACCCTGTACTGTCAGACCATTGTCTGTTAACCTTTGATTTTACTATTTCTGACTATTTGGCTCCTATAGAAAAATATTATTACAGTAGATGCCTCTCAGATGATGCTGTTACCAAATTTATGCAGATTGTTTCCTCTATGCCATGTGTCAACACAACGGAAATAAGCTATAGACAGCTTGCTCCTTCTGTAATTGATAACATGGTGGATAGTGTTTCAGCTTCTCTGCATCAGACTCTAGACTTGGTGGCCCCCTTAAAAAAGAAAAAGTCTAATCAGAGATTTCTAACTCCTTGGTTCAACACAGAAACTCGTAGCTTAAAACAGAAGACTCGTCAATTAGAAAGAAAATGGCGCTCCACTAATTTAGATGAAATCTATTTAGCCTGGAGAAATCATCTTTTAATTTATAAAAAATCTCTTAGAAAAGCTAGAACGAGTTATTACTCTGCATTAATAGAAGAGAACAAGAATAATCCCAGGTTTCTTTTCAGTACTGTAGCCAGGTTGACAAAGAGTCAGGACTCTGTCAATCCTAGCATTCCCTTAGAGCTTACTAGTCAGGACTTTATGAACTTTTTCAATAATAAAATTTCATCCATCAGAGATAAAATCAATCAGATTCTTCCCACAGTTAACTTAAATACTGTAACTACTACAACTCCTTGTATTGATGTCTGTCTCGATGAGTTTACTCCAATCGACCTTTGTGAGTTAGACAAAATAGTTTCCTCATCCAAACCCTCAACTTGTCTTTTAGACCCTATTCCTACCAGGTTATTTAAAGAAGTCTTCCCACTTATTGGTAGCTTTATTCTTCATATAATCAATTCTTCATTAACTTTAGGCCATGTACCGCAGGCTTTTAAAACGGCTGTAATTAAACCCTTACTCAAAAAGCCAACGCTAGATCCAGGAGCTTTAGCTAACTATAGACCAATCTCTAATCTCCCTTTCATTTCAAAAATCTTAGAAAGAGTTGTTGCTATGCAATTATTTGACCACCTGCAGGGAAATGGTTTACTTGAAGAGTTTCAATCTGGGTTTAGAATCCATCATAGTACTGAAACAGCCTTAGCGAAGGTCACTAACGACCTCCTCATTGCATCTGATAATGGACTAGTTTCTGTACTTGTCCTTTTAGACCTTAGTGCAGCTTTTGATACTATCGATCATAATATTCTACTTGATAGATTAGAACACTATGTTGGACTTAATGGAACTTCCTTGCAGTGGTTTAGATCTTATTTATCTGATAGGTTCCAGTTTGTTCATGTAAATAATGAGTTTTCTTTCAACTCAAAGCTTAGTCATGGAGTTCCACAGGGATCTGTGCTAGGCCCTACTCTTTTTAGTTTATATATGCTTCCGTTAGGCAACATTATTAGAAAGCACTGTATAAATTTTCATTGTTATGCAGATGACACACAATTATACCTGTCAATGAAGCCAGATGATAGTAATCAATTAGCCAAGTTAGAAGCCTGTCTTAAGGAAATCAAAGCTTGGATGACTTGTAATTTCCTGCTATTAAATTCAGATAAGACTGAAGTCATTCTTGTTGGTCCAAAAAACCTTAGAAATTCCTTTCCAAATCAAACTTTCAGTTTGGATGCGGTTACTCTTTCTCTTAATAGCTCTGTGAGGAACCTTGGAGTTATTTTTGATCAGGATTTGTCCTTCAATTCACATATTAAATTTGTTTCGAAGACTGCCTTCTATCATTTGCGTAATATTGCCAAGATTAGGAGCATCTTGTCTCAGAGTGATGCTGAGAAACTGATCCACGCTTTTGTTAGCTCGAGATTAGATTATTGTAATTCTTTATTATCAGGCTGTCCTAAAACATCTTTAAAAAGTCTTCAGCTGATCCAAAATGCTGCAGCAAGAGTTTTAACAGGTACTAGAAAGAGAGATCATATCTCTCCGGTTCTGGCCTCCCTTCATTGGCTTCCCATAGAGTTTAGAATTAAGTTTAAAATCCTTCTTCTTACTTACAAAGCTCTAAACAATCAGGCTCCTTTTTATTTAAAAGATCTGATACTACCGTATTATCCTAACAGAGCGATACGTTCTCAAAATGCAGGATTACTTGTAATACCTAGAATCTCCAAAAGTACAATGGGAGGCAGAGCCTTCAGTTATCAAGCTCCTCTCCTGTGGAATCAGCTGCCAATCTGGATTTGGGAGTCAGACTCAATCTCTGTTTTTAAGAATAGGGCTAAAACCTACCTTTTTGATATAGCCTACAATTAGGGAGGGATCATGTGTTTCTGAACCCTCCCTTAGTTATGCTGCTAATAGGTTTAGTCAGCCGGGGGACCTCCAGTAATGCACTGGGCCTCACTCCTTTCCTCACTCTCAATGAAATATTTTTTTTGCTGGTCATTAACATTTGTTTGTTCTCTCCCATAGATTGAGTCCCCATCGTGCCGTTTGCTCTCTACATGTCTGTTCTTTTCTTCTTCTCTATCCCCTCACCCCCCAGCCAGTCGCAGCACATGACTGCCCCTCCCTGAGCCTGGTTCTGCTGGAGGTTTCTTCCTGTTAAAAGGGAGTTTTTCCTCTCCACCGTCACCAAGTGCTTGCTCACAGGGGATCGCCTGATTGCTGGGGTCTTTCTGCAACTGTGGGGGTTCCCCCTACAGTTGATAGTGCTATGAGATGACTGTTGTTGTGAAATGGCGCTATATAAATAAAGTTGAATTGAACTGAATTGAACTAGGACCTGTGGGAACTGTCAATACGTGAAAAAGGTGCCACTGAGGGGACCTCTAAGTTAAATAACATGAACTTATCAAACTGGTTAAACACATTATCATATCAAATCAAATCAACCTTTATTGTCATATTGCTGTACATACAACTGTAGTGTAGGCAAGATGAAATTGTGTTTCTCTCGGCATCCATATAAGTAAAAAGAACATAATTTAAGACACACTCACACACACCCCCACACACACCCCAACACAGCCATTCACACTTCCCTGAGACGTACTTGAAAACTAACCAGAACTATAATATACAAATAATCTACATAATGTCCACAGGTGCAGTAGTATGGTATATGGTGAATCATTTGCACACATTGCAACAATAGAAAGTATAAAAACAAAAAAGTCTCCTTAAGACATTTTATACATGATTCAACCAAAAACAAACCTTTTTATTTCCTGCTTAACCTCATACAGTCATATAAAACATGTTCTTCATTCTCTACCAACTGCACACACAAGGAGCCACGAGATACTGTACATTGTTGGCAGTAGCACCATGAGATGAAGAAACACGGACGGTATATTTAGCAAGCTGGACAGAAACAAACATGTCACATGATCTTGCCTTTCCTGAATGGCGCAGAAGGTTAGATACTTTTAAATGTATTGGCTGACAGCTGAGGCAGAAAACAACACTACTGTAACTGTTACAGTCACACAAGACAGGACAGCAGAGGACGTTCATAAAGGGCACAGTTAAGCCTAGAGATGGGATGTTTGATGATGGTGGTGCACATATAAAGGTGAATTAAGATAACACCTGCTTGGATGCGAGCCTTTCTAGCACAGTGAAGCTCAACTTGATTTTGACGTCAGTGGGGCAGATGGGTATCATATAAACTGTTTACAGATTATTAGCTTATGGTTATAATGAATTCTAAGCATTTTAAAATGTCTAAACAAATGTGCCATCTTTGTGCGCCCTTACTTTCCAAAACGTGCCCGTTACAAAACGTATACTGGACAATGATAGATGTAAGAATATGCCTTTTTTGGTCCTCCATGATAAAGAAAGATCATTTTCATACAGTCTAATTCTGAATTGTGGCATTTGATGAGTGTCTTATTGTGTTTTCAAACTTGCCATGTCTTTTTATCAGTCGTTTCATTGGTCATTCTCAGAGTTGCGTAATATAATTTCTACAAAGACTGTATGATATGAAATATGAAGTGCTAAGTGAAGGGGTTGCACTGTGCAAATAAACAGAAATTAACAATATATACAGACACAAGCAGCAAATATTCTGAAAGCAATAGATATTAAATTAATTTCTGAATGAGATGATAAAGAACACAGGAAAACACAAAACTCTTTTCCCCACAATACAGTTTAGTTTCAAAAACTTACTTGGTTTTTCACACTTTGCTGATGTTAGTACAGTAGAATTTATTTGCAATGTTTTACATGCGGAGGAAAAATGGTTCATTAGTACACAGGTCATTTGTTCTAAGGAGTCAAAAGGGACTTAAAAAGGGGAAATGGGTTAAAACGAGAAGGTTGTGCATCAATAAAATAATTTAGGGAGTGTCTATTGGTACGGAAGAGCTGACAATCCAACAAAACCTTTTCAGATCGATTCCAGTCTGCTGTGGCTGTGGCGTAGGTGAATAGTGTGGCCAACCTCTGACCGAAGGGGCCAGCGGTTTACGTCCCGCTCTTGCCACCATGCCGACACCATTTTATACCTGGCATGAGAATTTAGAATTTTAATTAAGAGGCTAGCCTTAGGATTTGGGAGAGGGTAAGGTTAAAAAAGGCGGTAAATAGATATTAATTAAAAAATTGAAACAAACAAATGCCTCAGATCTCCGTACCTGTGGTCTTTAAGATATGGCATTAATAGAACATACTAGCCAATCAGATTTGAGCCACATCTGTAGCAAGCATTCTGTGGGTATGGTTCTGTTCCCATAGCCACTGCCAATAATTTAAAGCTGTTTAGGGTTATCCTTACTTTAAAGATATTCATAGACAGGATGAACTTGTAGCAAACTTACCAGGTAAGCAGGAGAGGCAATTAAAGCACCCAGAGCCCCGGCCCCGGCCCCCGACAGCAGACTCCCCCCTGGCAGCGAAGTGACACCCAGAGCTTCACAGTAGGAGTACGAGCCCAGCCTCACCCCGTTCATCACACCCTGGTAGATCAGCCCCACTGAGAGCCCCTTCTGCAGGCCACGGAGCCCATCAGTGCGGCCCACCATCCACAGGGCCTGCAGGACTCCCCGATAGTGTCTATGGTAAGATCCCCGAGCACGAAGCTCGCCCTGCAGCTGGAGACGGGTCTTCACGACCTCCAGAGGGTTGGTAAACACGCAGGCGGCACAACAGGCAAGAGCGCCCATGGCAAAGTCAAGAGGGGGCCACACGGCTGGACGGGCCTCCGGCGTGCCATAAACAGCCCGGGGGACAGTGGACACGCTGGATGCCATTCTGTGGGAAGGCTGGGTACCAAATGCAGACTCTTGAGGAGAAGGTTTCAGCAGCTGAGCACTGTTCATCCCTGAGAATAGGTCTTCAGCGTCCTGACATGGATTGTAAAACCGCCCCTTTTTGCTTGTATGGCACTTGGTGTAGCATAGCAAAGTCAGGAACATGTTCTCCTTCTGTGGCAACTCATGTCAACACATCTGCATGTTTCTCCCGTGAGTCACAAAATTCTGTGACTGCGGCCACCTTGGTTAGGATCTTTGTAAGCCTGTTTAAAAGAGGCAGGATCTGAAAGAGAATTCGTTCATCCATTATTTAGTGACATTTTTAATCGTTACGCTCGGTATTGATTACAAAAGACCAAAGCCATTTAGAAATGGAAGCATCCCAGTTTCTGCTCACGTGAGAACATGCCAGACAATATTCCTCAGCACATTTACCTTAAAAGCTGCAGAAGGGTTTACTTTAATATTAAATAAACTAGTTCCCCTGACAGGTCAAAGTGGTCATTAGAGCCAACATACACCAGCGCAAACAGAAAGGAGGAGCATCAGAGAATAGCAACCATACAGTTTTTCAAAGCTCGCCCAAGCGTTTTCTTGGTTTAGTTAGAGCTCGTTAACTCCGAAAAACTCACAGCGTCACGCAGTCCTGTGCAGCTCCCTTCTTCCCCTTTGCTCCATCATGGTAAACATGTGTTCTCAGCACAGCCGCTGTTAAAATCTCCTCCCTCTGCTTCTGGTTGGAGCCAATACTCTTCCAGGCTGTGCGCCACCTCACCACATCCTCCAGCCTGCACCAATCAGGCACCTGTGCTGTGAACGGAGCCCCGCCCCGCCCCGCCCCTATAGCGGCTCTCTGGGTAAAAGGTTACTGTTGGCAACAGTGTCGGAGGCGGAAGTGTGAGGGAGCGGGGAGCCGGTGCAGAGGCGGGTCGGCGAGCTGAAGGCGGACGTCTGGGAACCGAAACGCACAACTTTATACTTCACTTTTTTTATTTGACAAAACTTTTTGAGGTGGGATGATTTAAACAGTTTGAGAACAGGAGAGGAAGTAAATGAATAGAGAAAATAATGTACTGAATATGGGAAGTGAAAATATGTTCACCGGAAACTGTACTCAAGTAAATGTAGTTTATGTAGGCTCGTGAGATCAATTTCTCAAGGGAGCGTTGATACAAAAACCACTTGAGAAAGTTCTAAACTGACAATTTTACTCTCAGATTTGTGGTTTCTCTCACAAATCGCCGTCATGGCTCTGCAGGAGACCACCGAGGCCCACCTGATGGTCTCTTCTTCGCTAAGGGGGTCACCATCATGCCCAAAGACTTCCAGCTGGCCCGCTGCATCCGCGGAGAGAGAACTTAGACTTTCTGCTGCACATTCACCAGCCATAATGCTCTGCACTGCGTGTCTATATATATATACATTTATAGTAATATGGACATATGTTTACTAGATGTTTTTTCTTGCCTTCTGATTGTTGCTCTGAGTGTTGCTATCCCTATGCTGTTGCAATCCTGGAATTTCCCCATTGTGGGACTAATAAAGGCTTATCTTATCTTATCTTAAATGTAAAAACCCTTTTTGATAATTAACTTTTTTTTTTTTTTAAATTGTGACTTTTTTCTAATTTGTTCCTTATAAACTTGACGCTTTTTAAATTGGTATTTTTTCCACACCAAACGTAGAACTTTTTACCTTTAAATTTGCAGTTTGTCTTCCAATTTGCAGCTTTTCATTTGTAAATTGGGGTGTTTGTTTTTTTTTGCAGATTTACATCTAGATGTGCATTTTAATTTAAAATTTTTTTAATGGATTTACAAGTTTTTATAATAAATTAGAAGTTTTTAATTCTTAAACTACACTTTTTAAAGAATCGACTTTTATATATATAAAAAAAAGTTAAAACTTTTATTTTGCATGCTAAAAATACTTGTTTTAAGAAACACAATCTCTGCTTAACTTTTTTCAGCCACTATTTTTATATTATAGACTGTATATTTTAGGGGGTTTTATTTCTTTGTGGATGTTATTTGTTTTACCTCTTTTTTTTTCGTCAAAAATGAATTTATGTTACCTGTGACAAACAATAATTGTTCTATTCTAACCTTTTTTCCAGTAAATTTGGAAATTCATTTGCATTTTTTTTCTCAAATTTGTGACTTTTTAATCTAACAAATTTACTGTGTTTCTTATAAATTTAAAACCGTTTTGAGCAAAATTTGTTTACTTTTTCAGGTACATTTGCTACTTTTTACCTATATATTTGAAACCATTTTCTTACATATTTGCAACTTCTTGTTCATAAATTTGTGACTTTATTCTTGCCAGTTTATTAGGTTTACATCTCAATACGTTAGTCTGAGGAAAATAAAGGATATACAGTAAAACTATCAACATTCACTCATAATCAAATTCATATAAAGAAATCATAATTTTTTTAAAAAAAATTCCCTTAGAATAGAAAAACAAGACTGATTTCAATTAAATAAAACAAACTTACAAAATGACTAAGCTGGAGCCATTTCTGGTAAAGGACAAGGTTGTTGTTTTGGGGTTTTTTTGTAATAATAAACAAGGACATTTCTTACCAGTTTTCAAATCGGTGAAATTAAAAGTAAAAAGTACAACCATATGCATGAGTAAAAGTATACCTTTTTTCTTTATAAATGTACTCGGACAAGAGTAAAAATTATCTTACAATAAACTCTGTAAAGTACAATTTTGCTGTAAAAAAATTACTTGAGTTACTCATTACTACCCACCTCTGGTGTTTGCTGTAAACTACATGGTAAGCATTCAGTTCAGATGATTCATTCATGTCCATTTTGTAAGCCATAGAGGGCTGCTCATTAATTTCCCCTGACTCACTTCTCATGGACAAAGAAACCAAACTTGTCACAGTTGTTAGTCTTTCTCTATATAGGTACCGGTTCCAAGGTTGTCACAGCCAGGAGTGGCACTGGGGTTAAGCTCCCAGTGCTCATAAAATGCTCCTTATGGCGTGCGTCTCGAAAAGCCTCTGACAACTAAGTCCAACTCCTAGCCTGCCCGTGCGGTTTAGTCTCTAAGCCCGGCGGAACTGCTTTTACTAATTGGAGAAGGGGCGAGGGCGGATCTCTGGCGCCTTAAAACCAGATGCTTCGGGTAGATGGTGGCTCGTCAACCTGGGAAGGTAGCCCATCTAGGGGAAGGTAAACCCTGATTTCAAACTGCCGCTGCCTTGCGGCACACCCGGTCACGGGAAAGGCTTCGGGAGTCAACCCTGAGGAAAAATCCGGAGTCGGAGCCCCTAAGGCAGTTCTATGTTGTGCTCAACATCGTTCTGGCAGCTCCTGCAACGGCGCTGGTGCCAAACTGTAGCAGCCCTGCTGTTCCTTTGGATTCATCAGTGACGTGGAGAGGGGGGACATGCTGCATGGGCAACATCTTGTCCTCCATATCTTCCTGCCCAGGCTTGAATCCTACCAACGCCAACGCTGGAAGGTAGAACACCGGATCACTGGAGAGGACACTCCAGCTTCGCCTTTGGCGTAGAAAAAACACGGGGAATGACAGTTACCGGTTATAAGCCACCGCTCAATTGGCGTAGAGCGCGGCGCCAGGGGTTGTTCCCGACGGTGGGAGGGATCATCGGATCTCACTGGACAGCTACCGCCCGCCTCAAGCTGGGCAGCCCCCAGCCAATAAGGTGTTGTCCCGCCACAGCTTGCTTTCCTCATTGGGTGCATGGGGATGAGGAGAAGTCCGAACAGCAGGCTGAGAACCTTCGCACCAGGCAAGACAATAAAACAAAAGAGACCAACTCTAAAACTGGGAACTTGGAACGTCCGCACTATGATGACAGGACTCGCTGCTAACCTCAAGGACATCAACGACACCAGGAAGACTGCCATCATCAATAATGAGCTGAAGAGACTGGGAGTGGATATCGTCACTCTCCAGGAAACACGGTTGGCTGACGCAGGCACACTGAGAGAGAAGGACTACACGTTCTACTGGCAGGGAAAGGGCAGCGACGAACACAGGGAACACGGAGTGGGCTTCGCAGTGAAGAACACCTTGCTGAAGATGGTGGAACTGGGCAGCACTGGCTCTGCACGACTCCTCACCCTCCGCCTGAACACCACTCAAGGCCCAGTCACCCTCGTCAGTGTGTATGCCCCAACACTGACAGCCACACCAGAGGCAAAAGACGAGTTCTACGAGAATCTCGCAACAACTATCAGGACCATCCCCAACTCTGAACAACTCATTCTCCTTGGAGACTTCAATGCCACAGTGGGTGCTGACCACGACTCCTGGCCCTCCTGTCTTGGACCTTTTGGCGTGGGCAGAATGAACGACAACGGACAGCGGCTGCTCGAGTTCTGCACATATCACGATCTGTGCATCACAAACTCGTTCTTCAAGACCAAGCCCCAACACAAGGTTTCCTGGCAACATCCACGCTCAAAGCACTGGCACCAGCTGGACTTGATCCTGACCAGGCGCACCTCACTGAAGAACGTGCTAATCACCCGTTCGTTTCAGAGTGCAAATTGCGACACAGACCATTCATTGGTGTGTTGCAAGGTCAAGCTGCAGCTGAAGAAATTCCATCGTGCTAGACAGCCTGGAAAGGCACGGATTGACACCAGCAAGATGGCTCAACCAGAACTTGTTGAGCAGTTTGCCTCCACCTTTGAGAAGGAACTTGGTGTACCACAAGAAGGAGAATCTGCAAAGCAGAAGTGGGAAGTGCTGCAAAACACCATCCACCGCACAGCCTTGGCTACCTTTGGGAGGAAGACCTCGAAGTCACAGGACTGGTTTGATGCCAAGTTGACCGAGATGACCCCCGTCATTGAAGCCAAGCGCTCAGCACTTGCTGAGTACAAGAAGTAC
The DNA here is from genome assembly GCA_020510985.1 of Pholidichthys leucotaenia. Lineage (NCBI taxonomy): Eukaryota > Metazoa > Chordata > Actinopteri > Cichliformes > Pholidichthyidae > Pholidichthys > Pholidichthys leucotaenia. Next base: position 118,337,716 of record CM035837.1, read on the forward strand.
CCAAACGAGAAGAATCTCCAGATTCTCAGGGCTGCGAGAAGCAAAGTTCAGCAGACTGCTCGGCGCTGTGCCAACGAGTACTGGACTCAGCTCAGCCAAGACATTCAAACCGCTGCCATAACAGGGAACATCCGTGGTATGTACGATGGCATCAAGAAAGCACTTGGTCCAGCTCAGAGCAAGACGGCCCCCCTCAAATCCTCCACTGGGGTGATGATCACAGGAAAGAACAAGCAGATGGAGAGATGGGTGGAACACTACTCCGACCTCTACTCCAGAGAGAACACCGTGACACCGTCAGCCCTTGATGCCATCGACTGCCTGCCATCCATGGACGAACTTGACGCCGAGCCAACCATCGACAAACTCAGCAAGGCCATTGATAGCTTGGCCGCTGGCAAGGCACCCGGCAACGACGGCATACCCCCTGACCTGATCAAGCACTGCAAGACCGCCCTACTGCTGCCATTGCATGACGTCCTCTGCCAGTGTTGGAAGGAAGGTGCCGTACCACAGGACATGAGGGACGCCAAGATCATCACCCTCTACAAAAACAAAGGGGAGAGAAGCGACTGCAACAACTACAGGGGCATCTCCCTCCTCAGCGTTGTTGGCAAAGTCTACGCACGAGTTGTTCTCGTTCGTCTACAGAAGCTTGCCGAACGTGTCTACCCCGAGTCTCAGTGTGGCTTCCGCGCGGCGCGATCGACGGTAGACATGATATTCTCCATCCGCCAACTCCAGGAGAAATGCAGAGAACAGAACATGCCCCTGTACGTCGCCTTCATCGACCTCACCAAAGCGTTCGATCTGGTCAGCAGAGAGGGCCTTTTCAAGATCCTGCCAAGGATAGGATGCCCACCAAAGTTGCAAAGCCTCATCGAATCGTTTCACACCAACATGCAGGGGATAGTGCAGCATGATGGCAACGTCTCAGAGCCATTCAACATACGCAGCGGAGTGAAACAGGGCTGTGTACTTGCGCCAACCCTCTTTGGGATTTTCTTTGCTATGCTCCTGAGGCATGCCTTCAGCACAGCAACAGAGGGAATCTACCTGCACACAAGATCTGACGGCAGGCTTTTCAACCTCGCCCGCCTGAAAGCCAGAACCAAAGTATGCGAGGCTCTAATCAGAGACATGCTGTTCGCCGACGACGCTGCAGTCACAACCCACACACAACAGGAGCTTCAGACCCTGATGGACCGCTTCTCCCAGGCATGCAAGGACTTCGGGCTTACCATCAGCCTGAAGAAGACTAACGTCTTGGCACAAGGCACGGAAGCACCACCAACCATCACCATCGACGACTACGAGCTGGAGGTCGTGAATCAGTTCACGTACCTGGGGTCCACGATCAGCAACAACCTCTCCCTTGATACAGAGATCAACAAGAGGATTGGAAAATCAGCCTTCACACTCGCTCGCCTCACCACACGAGTGTGGGAGAATCCCAAACTCTCTGTCAAGACGAAGATGGCAGTGTACAACGCCTGCGTCATCAGCACACTGCTCTATGGGAGTGAAATGTGGACAACATACGCCCGGCAGGAAAAGAGACTGAACTCCTTCCACTTGCGCTGCATTCGCCACATCCTGGACATATCCTGGCAGGACAAAGTGCCCAACACAGAAGTTCTGTCCCGCGCCGGCCTTCCCTCCATGTTCACTCTACTCAGGCAGCGCAGGCTCCGCTGGCTAGGCCATGTTCACCGTATGGAGGATGGCAGAATCCCAAAAGACGTCCTCTACGGAGAACTGGCAACTGGCAGGAGAAACGTTGGCCGCCCACAGCTGCGCTTTAGAGACGTCTGCAAGAGAGACATGAAGGCCCTGGAGATCAACACAGATCGCTGGGAGGACCTTGCAACGGACCGCTCCAAATGGAGAGGCACCCTGACCAGACAGCTCAAGGCGGGTGAAGAGAGACTGACTGCTGCAGCAGATGAAAAAAGGACCCGCAGGAAGAACCGCCACAGACCCAGCAGCACGGAGACCACCCACAAGTGCGACCTGTGTGACAGGGACTGCCATTCGCGCATTGGCCTGTTCAGCCACAGGCGGTGCTGTTCCAGCAGAGTAGACGTTTAGGATTCTCTTCCATGGTCATCATAGACCGACGGAGGCCGACGACGATATAGGTACCACCAAGGGGCACACACTTCTCCCACTGCTTTATGCAGCTGAGGAGACCTCGCCTGTAGAAGCCTGCAGGTTGTGTCAGAAGGCACAATTTGACCTTGGAAAGCAGTGTTTCCTCATCTTGGAAGTGCTTGCCATTCAAAAATGACTTAATGGTTGGAAAGAGGTGGAAGTCAGATGGTGCAAGGTCCGGAGGGTATAGGGGTGAGGAAGGATTCCATAGCCGAGATGGAGAATTGGTTCTCAGTTTACCTGGTAAAATAAAGGTCAAATAATTAAAAAAAAAAAAAAAAAAAGCCGCAGGACATGTAAGCTAACATGTAAGTTAACTATGGCTCTGTTTTGCATGAGGCGGACACCTTTGTTCAGCATACCACACCTCTCGGTTGTGATGGCCACCTGCAAATTTTTGCAGCAGTGAAGTCCTGGTAATTGTGGTATCCTATGCCCCCCCCCCCAAAAAAAAAAATCCATCCTCATTACTCTATGCTTGTCCCAAAAAAATTATCTGCATGACCTTGCCTGCCAAGGGTTGGAAACATGCCTTCTTCAGACGTGATGAGTCAGTGCTTCCATTTCTTTGGACTGGGCTTCAGTCTCTGTATCATAGTGAAGAACTCATGTTTTGTCTTGCATGATTATATTTTTCTGGCAAAGGGAAAGACCACAGACTGCAGAAAGACAACAGGGATGTGAGGTTTCTGATAACAAGAGGATAGTTCATCCGAAAAGATGTTAGCCATTTTTATACCCTACATGTTATTGTCGTGAACTGGACTCATCTGTGATGGTGATGATAACCAGAGGGCACTCCCCGACAGAGTGCAAGTGGGAAGGGTCTAGTTCTGGAGAGGGCCTAGGAGTTCAGTGAGCAACCAGCCATTTGCTTACAAAAAGCATTTTTTGTGAAATCACACAAATACTCAAATCTTCTGAACTTTGACCTTGAGTATCAACTTTATAGAGACCCATCTTAAGATCACTGTGTGTGAGTTTGGTGAGCATTTAGGAAATTGCCAAGGTGTATTGGTCCTCTGGGCAGGGGAAGCAGCATCAAGACCAGAAGTTGTATTAACAGAATATTGCCTGTCATTAACAGATTTAGCAACATAAAAAAATCTTTACTCTTGTCATTTTGACAGATCACACCGAGCATGATCTATTGTAACTTTTACTTGTAATTTACACCTGTCCACTCTATACTGCATTTAAAATGGAGATTGAGTACTGTGTCACCAGTCTCCGTTCATTAGTTCAATTAAGAAGTAAATGCAAAATCTACATGCTGTATTCTGTATGTTCACGGTTAAAACAGAACATGTGAACAAAACCAAAAGCTATTTGGTCAAAAGCTAATCGTACATTGACCAAATTTTTACAACCCTGTCTGTCAAAATGAGAAGTTTTTCTCACCTTCACTGGAATTAAATCTAAAATGAAAAGAGCTTTAGTGAGCAAGCTCACATACCCCAAACATCTACATATCAGGGCCCCCTAATGAGAACCGAGATCAACGTAAAACGGCCGGAAAAAAAATAAGCTCCTTTCCCCAAAAATGTAACCCCTCATTCAAATCAAAGCTTCTGGAAATCAATCTGATCAGAAATGTAGAAGCTATACTGGTGACAACATAAAATTGAGTGAAAAAGTACAGGTCCCACTTCCCCACAAAACTGACCCCTTCATTAGATGTATAAAATTGAAGTCAATCCAATTAGAAATATGGAAGTTATAGTAGTGACAACATAAAATGACCCCTCCCCAAAATAAATGAAACCCCTCATTAGAAAATCAAAATGCATCCAAGGTCTAAATGAGTTAAAGCCACTGTATAAATCTGAAGCCAATCCAATCAGAAATGTGGACGCTATAGCCACAACAACATAAAATGTCAAGTGGGTCAAAAACATACCCTCCACTTTGTTGTGTGGGATATAAAAAGGAGAATAAACAATAAATGGGCATGGCACATTATCCAATATTACTTGTTGCTCCATCGCTCTAAAGTGTACACTATCTTTTTTTAATATTCATTTCCTTAGTGTAACATGCTGCTATTCACCTGTCAAGGTCTCTGGTTTTTCATTAGGAGCACCTCCTCTTATGTGATCAATCTCATAAGATTAAAAAAACCCTAGGCTGGCTTACTGAACTGACAACATATCCTCATCAGCAGCGTCAGGGAGGTCGAGGTAGACAAGTCAGAGATTCTGTGCATGTTGCATAGCAACCTTTTGTTAGGTAAATACACAAGAGCATTATGCTTTTTACTGCACTGACATGGAGGCCTTTATTGTTCAGCTATATTTTTAGTACAGGGCCACAGCTCTCAACCAGCATGGCCTCCACCACACATTATTCAACAACTTAACCACCACCATGCAAACACACACTCACACTGTTTTATATGTAAACATTGCAGGCTTTAAGAGTGATACAAAAAGCAAGGTAGTTGTCAACCTTTTCTGCCAACAGTGTCCACGCTTTCAGTCTTTCTCTTCAAGAGTTCATAGGGTGACTTTTTTTTTTTGTTGGATAGGTCACCTTTTGGAAAACAACAAAAACTGCTGAATTCTCTCTAGCCACTGCACTCACACAGACCAACACACAAATGCACCGTCAAAATTCTCATTCAAGCATTTTTTCGAAGTGTAATTAAAGTGTTTAATGCTTGCAATAGGCAGAAGGGAGAATAGTGAATTTTTTTAAGTGAAACATCTAGCAATGATTATGTTCCTTTCTCATAACCCTTCCTACAGAAAAAGGCCTTGTGTGTCAGTTCCTTTGTTTGGTCACAGGGCAGAGCGTCTTGCTTCCCAATGCCACTCAAAGCTACATTACCTTTTAGCACGTACAAAGTACAAGGCATTTGTTTTTGGGTAATACTTCACGTTCTGTTTTTTGTCCATTAACCCCCCAAAAATGATAAGTTCTCCTCTGCCCTGCACGACAGTGTGAAGGCTGGTTTCTGGTGGTCCAGTAACTGCAGCGGGCGTCCCGTTCCCGTAAACTCTCCAGGTCACCACCCGAGCAGATTTGGCCCGAGACACGTCCAGCACGTACATCTGCATGGGTTTACAGTTGAGAGACTGGTACAAAGGCTTCCCTACATTCAGGCTCTGTGGTGGGTGATGACCAAGACGCCGGGCAATAGGTGGGATAGCATGTCCGTCAGCTCCAGCAGCCTGTGGGGGACTGGAGGATGACGATGGAGGGGTTCCAGAAGGACCCGCTGCTCCTCCGGGAGAAGCCCCCTGTGTTTGAAGGGAAGACGAGGATGAGGAAGAAGGTAAAGTTGAGGAGGATTTGTTTTTCACTGCTTCCAGCCCTCGGCGTAAGGCAGCAGGGGAAACTGCTCCAGGCGGAGTGCGTGGGGAGCCTGAGGGAGGTGTGTGTAGGCCATTCGTGCTAGGAACTTCAGGATGGTGACCAACAGAAGGAGGCGACTCCCAACCATAGTCTGTGGAAGCAGGTAGATGAGGGCGCGAGGGAGGAGAAGCGGCCTGACCTGGGCTGGTCCGGGGTGAAGGTGAAGATCCATTTAATAACGAAGGAAGGTTAGGAAGAGGAGGGCTGTCAGGGCCGTGCGAAGGAGATGGCTGTTGGGATGAGGATGGGCTCCCATCTCTGACACAGCCTCTTGCTGAGGGTCGAGGTCTCAAAGTGCCCCAACGCCCGTTTACACATGGGGCCTCTTCAACAGCACCCAGAACCACACCAGCAGCTCCACTCCGAACCGGAGACTGAGAGCGCAGGGAAGGAGGCTCAGGGCCCAAAGGGGCAGGTGTGGCACTTATTGGGGAGGGCCGAGAGTTAAGACTTGGACTGAGCGGTGCACGTCCAGAAGGAGCCTGTGAGAAAACCACCACACACTGACCCACCTTGTGGTAAAAGACAAAGGGGGACAGATTAGTGATCAGTAAAAACAGTATGGGGGTAAAACACACACACAAAAAAAACCCCACACACAACTGCACCAAAACACACTAACCCTACAAGCTGGGTGACACCACAGCTCTGGTGCTCCATGTTCCTCATTTTCCACCTGCAATTGTTGCCACCTCCATGGTGTTGTATCCATGTGAAGAAGCCAGGCATCTTTAAGAAGCTGTAACACACAAGACAAGAAGGTGAGTCAAAACTGTTCTTACATGCAGTTCTATACACATACAGAATTGGCAGGAGTTGCATAAATGTAACTTTAAAGTGTTAAAAAAAAAACTCACTGCATTAGGACCACCACAGCCTCCCAAGATAAGCAAAGTCTTGTCATCAATCACAATCTAATGGGAGAAGATTTTTGTGAGTGGTTTGGTTTGATGACAAGAACGATTATGATGCATTACAACTATCTTAATTGGATAGAGATGGGACAGCAGTTTAAAATTGACTAGGAATGTCAAATATTGTAATGGAAGAACCTTAGCTCACATACCCCATGCAACCCCACATCAGGGGCCCCAAAAGAAAACTGATTAATATAAAATGGACTGGAAAATGTACAAGTACCCCTCCTCAAACAATGCAAACCATTAAGATGTGAAAATCAAACCAAGCAATTGATGAGTTACAGCTTCTGTACAAATGTGAAGTGAAACCAATCAGAAATATAGAAGTTTTAGTGGCAACATAAAAAAGACCACTCCCTCCAAAAATGGAACCCCTCATAAGTGTCTGAAAATTGAACTCATCCAAGGTATTGATGAGTTAAAATTTTCTGTATAAATTTGAAGTCGATCTGATCAGAAATGTAGAAGCTGGCGACAACATAAAATGTCAGATGAACGGATGGACAAATGGATGAACACAACTTCGTTGTGGGGTTTATAATACTAATAATTCTTTAAGACCAAGTGTTGGTTGCTTCTTACCTGTGATTGCCCTCCCCGTGGGTGAGGTGATGGACCAGATATGGATGGTTTAGACCAGCACCATTGCTCCAGATCAAGAACCCAGACCTCGTTACTCCTTCATGGATCAAATTCAATAGAAGTTCAAAAATAAAAATGAAAATGCCCATTTAGTAATAGATTTCAGTCAAAACAGTCAAGTTCAAGCTGGAGTATTATTAAATATATTTCACTCAAAAAGACTGCTTAATTTGCCATTGTTATGAGCTATACTACTTGCTTTCAAACAGCACACCTGTGCACATCTAGTGTCTAAAAATGCTCAATCAACAGATTTCAAATCTTCTTGCTTTAATTTCACATTTCAGATGCAGTTTGTACAAAAAGCTGCAGCTACAATTTATGTAAATCCTAATCAATTAGCTGATTGTGCGATCCTCCATATTCATTTTCTTTACCGCTTAATCCTTTTGGGTCACAGGGTGGGGGCTGAAGCCTATCACAGTTTCTTTGGGTGAGAGGCAGGTCTAAACCCTGAACAGCTCGCCAGTTAATCACAGAGCCAAAACAGAGAAACAATTCATACCTACTGACAATTTGGAATCCCTCATTAATGCCAAATAGTTCAAGTACTCAGACTTCCTCCCACAGTCCAAAGACATATACATTAGGTTAATTGGCATATGATCCATATTAAAAAAAATTTAAGCTGCCTACCACCAAGTTAAAACATTTACAAACTAGATGACATTTCAACTACGATGCAATTTCTATATAAAAAAAACCCAACAACATTTAAACATTACAGTATGTTGCTCTATATTGAATATGTAGAATAAAATTCATACATCTGACGGGCTCCTAATGATCCCCCAAAAACTATCATGGAGTTTCCAATTACAGATGAAGAGTGTCCAGCCATAGGTGGAGGGCCGTGTGTCGTCACTATACAGTTCCACCTGAGACAACAGAAGTATAAGAATGGGGGGGGGGGGGAATTTTTTTTAATTCTTTAATTCAGATATGACTGATTTATGAATATAAACATCTGTAAACCATCTCACCAGTTTTTTGAAGGAGAATAAGTGTGGATTTCATCAAAAAACCTTTCTGGTTGGTGCAGTGGATAAGGGCTGGGACGAGTCCATCCACCAAATAGCACTAACAAGTCTTTATGCATCACTAGAGTTGCTCCAGCTTTAGGAGATGGATAAGAGCCTGGGATAGGAAAAAACAAAACAAAAAACAAAAAAACCCCACATATTTTCAGAATAATATAATAATGGCATACACAAATGACAAAAATTGACATTTTTTTTAAACCGTACTTTAATTATCTTAAAAAAGGAAAACAGCCCTGTATAAAACAGTCTTATGCCTCCAAGCACATTTTCATTCTTTATACTGCACCATCTCAAAAGTCAGGGTTTCCTCTGGTAACACTTCTCCGTGGCGGCCCGCTCCACCAGAAATCGTACCGCCACGCCAAGCTGATATGATTTTATTAATAAAAACATATAAAGCAATGACTTTCCGCAAACGCGCACACGAACAACGCGTGTGGCCGTCATCCACGCGGAGTTTAGAAGCACCCTGCTCACACAGTTTCCAGTCAGTCAGTAGTGTCTCGCTAAGTGTGACTGTCTGACAGAAACATGAGTTTATTAAAGTACTTTAAACGTGGAAAAAAAATCATAAGAGGTATGTAAGTACTGGCGTTTATCACAGTTTTAACCCGCTGGAAACGGGAGCCATAATGGAAGAGTCGCTTAGCTAAGTAAGAGATGTGGTTAGAATTCAAATGCAGCCGGCTTCATATGAAGGGAAAGGCAGGGGGACTAATGAATTGCTCAGGATATAGTTCACCAGCCACTACAATATTAAGTTATGAGACTGGCAATTTCTCTCTTTTCTCGCACGAGCAGGCATGCTGTTTTTATTCTCCAGCGGCAGTGACAAAGCAACAGCTAAAAACGCTAGCTCTAAACTGAGGTCCTTCAGCGGCTGCCTAGAGGTGCCTGATGAGAAAGCCTGAGCGCATAACTATAATGGCCATTTATGTCTGCACTACGTGGCCAGGAGCCACTTAGTGAATGAAAAACCCACGTGCAGGAGTGGTTTCGTGTGTTGTATTGAACAAAACCCCAAAACGTGTTAATGGGAATGAATGAAGTGTGGGATGTGTATGTGTGTGAAACACCTGAGCTGCCGAGTGCCCGAGCTGTCGGACCCAAAGGGCTCCCTGACGCACCTGATGAAAAATAAATAAATGTGCATTTTTTTTTTAACCCAACAGCCAATTAGGAGGTATTTACTTGTATTATTAGCATATTTGTAATTTGTGTGTATTTTCTACTATTGAATTAAAAAAAAAAAAAAAAAGAATTGAATTTTAGGTGCTTCCCAGCCAGAACTGTGATACTAGCAGACCAGCTCCCTGCCGTGTAGTCACTTCGCAACTTATAACTGCCTAAACAGATCATTCTGTACATGAACACATAACGTGGTGAATTATGTCTTTAGAGTCCGCTACCGTTCCCTATTATGTACCTGGTAGGTTAAGGTGACCGAAATTCACAAAGTCAGTGACTTTAATCTGTCAGCAGCCTTCAGACAAACTAAACGTGTCAACATTTGATTTCAAAATAAGGGAGGTTTTTCCTGCTGTCTGGGTGGTGAGGAGATTTCTAAAAAAAAAAAAAAAAACAAAAAAAAAACTATAAATATGAAGAAATATTATAACAGAAATAACGGCATCCTTGGTCATTTAAGTTAATTTATTTCATTAAATACAATTTTATTAATTTTTTTCTTTGTAATCAGAGTTAAATTATTGTTCTGTTCTGACTGCAAAATTATGGTCAAAAATGTAAATTGTTATAAGGAAAAAGTAAAAAAAAATTACGTCTGTTTCAAATTTATCTAAAAATAAAAAAACAATAATTTTATTTAAAAAAAACAGACAAAAATTAGTCATAAAATAATCCACAAATTTATAATAAAGTTTCAAATGTAGAAGAAAAGTCAATTTTACAAGAGGGAAATTACAAATTTGAGGAACACCGTTTCAATTTTAGATTTACAGAGAAAAGTAGAAAACTATAAGAAAATTGTAAATGGTAAATGGCATTCACTTATATAGCGCTTTTATTCTCATCTCTTGATGACCAAAGTGCTTTACAGATCCTGCTATCCACCCATTCACACACACATTCACACACTGATGGTGGCATGCTGCCTAACATGGCGCTTCCAGACCCACCAGGAGCAATTGGGGTGAAGTGTCTTGCCCAGGGACACAATGGCAGGATATCTGGGGAGAGCGGGATTTGAACCGCCAACCATGTGGTTATTGGACAACCTGCTCTACCTCCTGAGCCACTGCCGCCCCCATTGTTACAAATTTTTGAGAAAAACCTCAAACCTTCAAGACTGAAGTCATTACTCAAGTTTTTAAGTGGGTGCTCTTTGTACCCTTAACTCAATTAGAAATTTTTGGTTGCCTACTTTTAATTATTAATTTCAAAGCACTGCTTTTACATGAGTAGAATTTCTGGTTACTATACCCACCTGATCATATAATTTAAGTATGCATAGTACATTACTATTATAAATGGGTTTTTTTTTCCCTTCCCTACTCTCAATGGAAAAAAAGAAACACTTGAATAAAAATACAAAAATTTTGTCATTTATGTAAACCATGACAAAAAAATCCTGCAGGACAAAACATGACACTTGATATTTTCAAACCTGTTTGTATACCACCATAGACAGAGAAAGAACCTGAATTAGACAGAGCTCAGAGAGGTCAAGATGAGGCAGAAGAGAGGAGCCAAGAAGAGGAAAGTGTTCAGGCAGAGGAAGGAGAGAAGGATAACACCACTAAAAAGTCTAAACACAGACACAGGATGTCTGGGTGGGACCCCAACTGGCCCAATATTCAAGCCTTGGTTGTACAATACTTCAAATGATAAGTTCCATATGCAACGTTACGGTGTAAAATTTTAAAAAGAAATAAATAGTATAAAATTAACATATTCTGGTATGTTTAATCCCCCCCCCGGGGGGGGGGGGATATGTTGCCACCACACCAAGGTCTTTAAGCCAGAGGAAACACTGCAAAAGTATCCAACATGCTGCATCCCAGACATGTCGAACATCCAAGTAATGAGGCCAATAAGATGCCACTTCTGGGTTAGCCTTGTTCTGACACAATACATTACAACTTTTATGCTAATTACCATGAACTGTGGTTGTCGGTGCTGCCAACATCTAGAAACAAGACAGTCAACACCGACCCAAGGCAGAACATTATGCAATAATTTGCACACTGTAGCAATGCATTTTGCTGGAACACAGTTAACACGGAACTGAAAACATTCTGACTTCCATCAATCAGATGTTGGACCTTCCTGGAACACAGCACTTCAGCTAGAAGGCCAAATAGCCACCCCTCATTCTCACCTGAGGCTAAAGGGCGGATCCACTCTTTGCTGTTAAGGTCAAGTCTCCATAGATCATTAAAAGCAGCATTGCAACTACTCTGCGTGCAGCCCCCAAACACATACATGGACTGATTTGAGTCATAATAACACGCACCTGCAAAACAATGAAAGATAAGTAAAGTGCAAAACAGCAAATCTATGTACATAATTCATTACTGTACACTTACAATATAAAAGTTTGGGAATTAAAAAAATGTGTAAAAAAGTATATACTAACTGTGTGAAAAACGTTGAGTGATTGGGGTTCCAGGATATGGGTATGTGCGACTTTCCCATTGGATATTTCCCTCCTGGACAGCTTTCAAAAAGCCATGATAACACTGATAGGCAACACCTTGTAAAGTACACAAGATACGGGACCAAAAGAGACAATAAAAATATGTGAACATTTACATGTGATATAATAAAATAATTAAAGCTTAAATATTTGTTTCAAATTGTAGTATAATAAAAAAAAAACTACTGTTGTCAAAGAAATCAATATATGGTTTCCTCTAGGGATGCAAGTTATCAATTAATTCATTAATTGTTAATTGAGTCATCTTTTCAATCAATTAACGATTAATTGATAAGCAGCAACTTTCCTGAGAATGTGAATTTCCCTCTGTACAATATGGTCCAACTTTTGACATACAAAAAGTTAAATTACTGTTTTTGATATACTGACTAAAACATGAACATCATATTCCTCAATGATTTATTGTATCATCTGCATTTTTTTGTAGTTTAATAAATTTTGTACTGTATAGTGTGTACTACAGTGGTGTGAAAGGGGGTTTGCTCCCTTCCTGATTTCTCTTTTTTTTTTGTATGTTTGTCACACTTAAATGTTTCAGATCAAACAAATTTAAATATTAGTCAAAAATAACACAAATAAACACAAAATGGAGTTTTTAAATGAAGGTGTTTATTATTAAGGGGGAAAAAAATCCTAACCTACATGGCCCTGTGTGAAAAAGTGATTGCCCCTAAACCTAATAACTGGTTGGGCCACCCTTGGCACCAACAACTGCAATCAAGCGTTTGTGATAACTGGCAATAAGTTTTTTACAGCACTGTGGAGGAATTTTGGCCCATTCATCTTTGCAGAATTGTTGCAATTCAGCCACATTGGAGGGGTTTCGAGCATGAACCGCCTTTTTAAGGTCATGCCACAGCATCTCAATCGAATTCAGGTCAGGACTTTGACTAGGCCACTCCAAAGTCTTCATTTTGTTTTTCTTACGCTATTCAGAAGTGGACTTGCTGGTATGTTTTGGATCATTGTCCTGCTGCAGAACCCAAGTGTGCTTCAGCTTGAGGTCATGACCAGATGGCTGGACATTCTCCTTCAGGATTTTTTGGTAGACAGCAGAATTCATGGTTCCACTTACCACAGCAAGTCTTCCAGGTCCCGAAGCAGCAAAACAGCTCCAGACCATCACACTACCACCACCATATTTTACTGTTGGTATGATGTTCCTTTTCTGAAATGCTGTGTTACTTTTACGCCGGAAAGTGAATCTGTTGGCATCCTGCTGGACTTCTTAAAATCAGGGTTGATCAAGTGATCTATGGTGGAGAACACGATTCTGAGATTGTTTTGTGAGTATTTATTATTTTGGAGAAGTGGGAGTTTCTGGCTTGTTTGACGATGTTATTATACAGTTTCAATTGTTCTTGTAGAATTTGGTAGTGAACAGTTAGTTTTGTTTCTCCACCTTCTCTCTGCTGCTCTGCATTTTCTTTTCTGCCGTTTCACACTTCACAAAATACAGTGGGGCAAAAAAGTATTTAGTCAGCCACCAATTGTGCAAGTTCTCCCACTTAAAAGATGAGAGAGGTCTCCAATTTTCATCATAGGTAAACCTTAACTATGAGAGACAAAATGAGAAAAAAAAATCCAGAAAATCACACTGAAGGATTTTTAATGAATTAATTGGTGAATTCCTTGGTAAAATAAGTATTTGGTCACCTACAAACAAGCAAGATTTCTGGCTCTCACAGACCTGTAACAACTTCTTTAAGAGGCTCCTCTGTCCTCCACTCGTTACCTGTATTAATGGAACCTGTTTGAACTCGTTATCAGTATAAAAGACACCTGTCCACAGCCTTAAACAGTCAGACTCCAAACTCCACTATGGCCAAGACCAAAGAGCTGTCAAAGGACACCAGAAACAAAATTGTAGATCTGCACCAGGCTGGGAAGACTGAATCTGCAATAGGTAAGCAGCTTGGTGTGAAGAAATCAACTGTGGGAGCAATTATTAGAAAATGGAAGACATACAAGACCACCGATAATCTTCCTCAATCTGGGGCTCCACGCAAGATCTCACCCCGTGAGGTCAAAATGATCACTAGAACGGTGAGCAAAAATCCCAGAAACACAAGAAGGGACCTAGTGAATGACCTGCAGAGAGCTGGGACCAAAGTAACAAAGGCTACATCAGTAACACACTACGCCGCCAGGGACTCAAATCCTGCAGTGCCAGACGTGTCCCCCTGCTTAAGCCCGTACATGCCCAGGCCCATCTGAAGTTTGCTAGAGAGCATTTGGATGATCCAGAAGAGGATTGGGAGAATGTCATATGGTCAGATGAAACCAAAATAGAACTTTTTGGTAAAAACTCAACTTGTCGTGTTTGGAGGAGAAAGAACACCATACCTACTGTGAAGCATGGGGGTGAAAACATTATACTTTGGTGCTGTTTTTCTGCAAAGGGACCTGGACGACTGATCCGTGTAAAGGAAAGAATGAAAGGGGCCATGTATCGTGAGATTTTGAGTGAAAACCTCCTTCCACCAGCAAGGGCAGTGAAGATGAAACGTGGCTGGGTCTTCCAGCATGACAATGATCCCAAACACACTGCCCGGGCAACGAAGGAGTGGCTTCGTAAGAAGCATATCAAGGTCCTGGAGTGGCCTAGCCAGTCTCCAGATCTCAACCCCAAAGAAAATCTTTGGAGGGAGTTGAAAGTCCATGTTGCCCAGCGACAGCCCCAAAACATCATTGCTCGAGAGGAGATCTGCATGGAGGAATGGGCCAAAATACCAGCAACAGTGTGTGAAAACCTTGTGAAGACTTACAGAAAACATTTGACCTCTGTCATTGCCAACAAAGGGTATATAACAAAGTATTGAGATGAACTTTTGTTTTTGACCAAATACTTATTTTACCGAGGAATTTACCAATTAATTCATTAAAAATCCTTCAATGTGATTTTCTGGATTTTTTTTTTTCTCATCTTGTCTCTCATAGTTGAGGTATACCTATGATGAAAATTGGAGACCTCTCTCATCTTTTAAGTGGGAGAACATGCACAATTGGTGGCTGACTAAATACTTTTTTTCCCCACTGTACATGACATGAGCAAAGAACATGATGTGGAAATACTGAAGTAACATCTCAAGACATCTGCCAGGAAGTTACAAATGGATCTTCAAAATGGACAATGACCCTAAGCACATTGCCAACCTAGCTACAAATTGGCTTAAGGACAACAAAGACAATGTTTTGGAGTGGCCATCACAAAGCCCTGATCTCAATCCTATAGAAAATTTATTGCTTTTGCTGAGATTTAAAATTTGCTGAAAAGACGTGTGAGAGCAAGTCAGCCTACAAACCTGACAGTTACACCAGTTCCGTCAGGAAGAACTGGCCAAAATTCCAGCAAACTATTAGGACTGTGCAATATGACGATATATATCAGGTGACACAATAAAAACATCTATCGTTTCATATACAACTTTATCATTTATATCAGGATTTAAAAGACACATGCCCCATTTCTACTCGTCACCGTTCCGCGTCTTCCCTGCTGTGTGCCAAGTGTGTGGGTTCCGCTGATAAGCACAGAAGCTAACTCCAAGCTAATGTTTTGGTCAAATAGCCACTACTTCTGTTTGCCAGGGATGTGGGACTGTTTTTTGACCATGTTGCCTCAGAGAGGATAGTCCTCTAACCTCATTTTAATTGGAGGTAAGTAACGTTAACACCATCTCACTCTAATTATAAAACAGCAAATGCTAAATGATGATGCTAACTTGTCACTAATAGGAAACATTATAGTCTATCAGACCATCGCTTCTTTGGTTTAAATTAATGCCGAGTTTCTTAATTTTGTCTGAAAAAATATTACTAAAGCTGAAAAAGTGCGTGACAGAGGCCACATACACACTAAATAACTAAATTAAAACATGTTTAAGGAGCAAACTGGCTCTTAATGTAACTTTCTTGATTTCTAATAATTTTTAATTGGTCAAGCAGCCATAACAAATAAAGTTGAAGTTAGGGGTGGGAATCACGAGGGATGTCGCAATTTGATTTGGATCGCAATACTTGGGTCATGATACGATCCTATCACAATTCACTAATAATCATGATATCAAGTATCACAATACCATAGCTTTCAAATTTTTTCAGTTTATTCAACCTCAAATTATGTCTCAAAATAAAACTGTTGACATCTCTTTCATGTTCTATGGGCTTCATTTTCCACAGAGACGCATCTGCACACATGGAGGGCGGTGGACGGTGTGGTTTGGAATAGAGTCCCACTTTCAGCTATGTTTATCTGACTCTGTGGACTCAAAAAAAAAAAAAAAAACAGCTGAAAACTTTTTTTGTTTAAGGAGGCTTTCCATTGAGTTTCAATTCAACTGCTTTTTATCGGCAAGTCTGATATTTTTACATTATTTTAATCGTATGTTTTAACCTCTTGCACTCCGTTGTTCCGCGGGCGGGCAAGTCTCTGCGTCCTAAGGCGCACGAGGGCGCACGAGAGCGCACTCGTGCGCCCTCGTGCGCATGACGCATGATAAGGATATTGATGGTGTGGTGTAGGTGGTGTGGCCTCCAAGCGCCACTGAAAAAAAAAGCTGCAAACACAGCCGCGAACAGATTAGTTCATCTGATTGACCTCTCATTCGACTAATAAGAGCCTTGAATTGGGTTTCTGAAACCTTGAAGAGCCAATGAATGAAAACCTAGGAAGGAGGACCCGCCTCCGAACACTTTGAATGCAGTGAGCCAAATGAAGCAGAGAAATTCGTGAGCTGTTTTTTTGTTAAGGCTGGGTGAAGACTGGCTGCTGCAGCGGATCAAAAAAGGACACAGAAGAGCCCCACAGACCCAGCAGCATGGAGACCATCCACAAATGCAACCTGTGTGACAGGGAGTGCCATTCGTGGATCGGCATGTTCGGCCACAGGCGGTGCTTATTTTGTATTGGTTCCAGCAGAGTAGACGTTATGATTTCTTCCATGGTCATTATAGACCGACGGAGGCTGACGACGAAGGCTGAGTGACACACACGCCTTCGCCAGTCTTTTTTTTAATTACTACTGTTATTTGTTTTGAAAAATCGTTCGCCAAAAACCGCAATCATGGAAGCACAAAACCGCAATAATGGAATTATGTTTTGATCGAGTCGCGAGACCAGAACCAGAGCGGACCAGCGTCGCGTTCGTCTGACAATGAGGAAGACAAGTTCGCCAAGACTCCGCTGTGAAGAGGTAAGGTGTTATAAGCTAAATTATTCTCTATCCCTGAAAATTGTAATCCAAAATGACTTTTGACCGATCAGTAAATTACAGCTGTGCGGTTCACGAAGTCTGAAGTTCGTGCGCCGCGGTACAAGGGGTTGCTCGCAGTGTACAGGCTGTGAACGCCCCCCCCCACCCCCGCTATTCTTCTGCAGCGAGGGGGGGGGGGCCGCGGTGATTGCACTGCTGTCCTACATCACCACATAAGGCTAATCCGTTGTGTAGCGATGGCTGAAGTCCATCCTCTGTAGCGAGCGGGGGGGGGGGGGGGAGTCGCTGTGACAGCGTTGCTGTGGAAACATGCAACGAGTGTAATCTGTCATGTAGCGAGGGCCGAACTCTCTCCTTGGTAGCGGGGGGGGGGGGGGGGGGGGGGACGACCCCCCCCCCCCACACACACACACACACAGACACAGCCCTGAGTGTGACCTTTCCTTTGAGCCTAAAATGAAGCTTCTACATTGAATTATTCAAAAGTTACAGACGTTTTTCCAAACTGTGCCATTTGGCACAGTTCCAAAACGCCTGGGAACAGCCTGAGAACAAAGCTGTGTAAAATATTCATTTTTTGTGGTATTGTTAACAAATTTGGATCTCAGCTGGATAACACTTGGATCTACATTTCTGTTGCATTTTCCAGCCGGATCGGACAGCTGTGTGTTATTTGCAAGCATTTGTATCCAAAAAACACCGTGTCCAAATTTTTTTTCTTCAAGTTCAGTATGTTTAGATGACTGTAACTCAGTGGCCGGAGCACGTAGAGAGATTATGTTTTTTTTGCCAAAAAATTCAAAGTGTTTTCTTTTAAATGAGACCAACCCCATGAAGATGCTGCAAAGGGTTGAAGAACAGCTTTCGATTTACTTTGGGCATGTTATTTTTTGGCATTTTTAGGAAAATTGCCTGGAGTGCAAGAGGTTAACTCGTTTTTTGTATTTTTTTTTTTAATTATTTTTATCTATCAAATTCCTTTTATTCCATTTTATTGTACAGTGCTTTGTGACTACGGGCTGTATTACAACGACAGGGTCGGTTAGTCAGTTGTCAGTGAAACAGAATGCATTTATGAGCCTTTCCAAGTTCATTTCCTTATCACAACGGCATGAAAACAAACTTTCTGCCAGCGCATGACGCAGAGGCCAGCCTAATCATTCAGAGGTGTGTTTTGGATAATCCAATTCAAAGCACTCATGTCCATCTCTTTAATGCAAAGAGGCACATTATCTAAAGTGGACTGTGATCATGACAGTTTGAGATAGTAATGCTGCTTGGTAATAAGGAAGACATCAATCACAGTTGGTGCCCAGTTAGTTATGTTAGAAAGAACAAACAGGGAAGAATGAGCTGAAAAATCAGCTGAATGGCACACAGATCCAACACACAGACATGAATGGGTTTGCAACTTAAGGAAAAGAGGATGATGCCTGTGCAAACTTTCACAAACTTTCATTAGCCTGTGCCTGGATGAGGAGTCGAGAAAAGTAGCCTGGAAGGAGCACAATGAGGCCTTGGCCAATGTGGAGTTCAACTGGGATCCTGACACCCTGTCAGTGGAGCTTCCTGTTGAAGGCCCAGCCCCTCAAATATCATTGGAGCAGGTGTCCAAGTTCATTGGCGAGATGAAAAATGGCAAAGCAGCTGGCCCATCGCACACTGTTGCCGAGATGCTCAAAGCTTCTGGCAACAATGGCGCCATGCTGATGACCTTATCGCATCAATCGTGAAGTATGGGAGGATCCCCGCTGACTGGGAGGAGAGTATCACTGTCAGCCTCTACAAAAGCAAGGGTGCTGCGCTTGAGCAAGGCAACTACCACGGCCTAAAGATGCTCGACCAGGTTATGAAGGTGTTTGAGAAGGTGGCCGAGAGCTTCCCCAGGCAGCAGGTGTGCACTGATGATATGCAGTTCGGTCATGCCTGGTCGTGGAAAAACAGATGCCATCTTCATTGTACGCCAGCTACAGGAGAAGTACCTCGGTGTCAACAACCCCCTGTACATGGCTTTTGTTGACCTGGAGAAGGCATTTGACCAAGTCCCCAGGCGAGTCATCTGGTGGGCCATGAGGAAACTCTGTGTGGAGGCGTGGCTTGTACAACTCACCCAGTGTATGTATGAGAATGCCCCTACCAGAGTACGCATTGGTGATGGATTGAGCAAGGAGTTTGAGGACAAGGTCGGCGTGCACCAGGGCTCCTGTCTGAGCCCACTGCTTTTCATCATTGTTCTGGAGGCCCTGTCTTGTGAGTTCCATACTGGTTGTCCCTGAGAGATCCTGTATGCCGATGACCTGGTCATCATCGCAGAGACGGTGGAGGAGATGCTTGTGAAGCTAGTCCATTGGAAGAATGGTATGGAAGCCAAAGGACTCCGTGTAAACATGGGAAAGACTAAGATCATGATCTCTGGCCCAGGCTTGGATGTTCTCCAGAAGTCTGGCAAGTATCCATGTGCTGTGTGTATTACTGGCACTGGCCATGGCTCCATCTTTTGCAGTGGTTGCTCGAGATGGGTGCACAAGAAATGCAGTGGACTCTCTGGTGGCCGGGCATATGACCAAGATTTCCGATGTAAGTACTGTCATGGGGAGGCCAGGCCAATCGATGGTCGACCTATGACACAGTTGGTTGCTGGTGACAACAAGCTGGAAGTGGTGGCATCTTTCTGCTACCTGGGTGACATGCTCTCTGCTGGTTGTGGATCTGAGCTTGCCACCATCACGAGATGCCAGGCTGCCTGGAACAAATTCAGGCAAGTGCTCCCAATTCTTGAGAACCACTGGCTCCCACCAACCTCTAAAGGCCGTATCTACAATTCCTGTGTGAGGAGCGTGTTGCTGCATGCCAGCAAGACATGGACTATGACTGCCCCCTGTCTTAACCGTCTGCATCGGAATGACAGGGCTATGGTCCTCTGGATGTGAGGCGTCTCCACTGAGGATGAGGTCAGCTCACAAGCACTCCTGGTTAGGCTGCAGCTGGACGACCTCGAGGATGTGCTCCGCACACGCCGTTTGTGTTGGTTTGGCCTTGTGGAGAGGAGGGTTGGCTGGATTAAGAAGGTCATCATGGAGGTTGATCCTGGTAGCAACAGAGATCAAGGAAGAGGAAGACTGAAGAAGACCTGGCTAGAGGGTGTCCGTATGGACCGGGTCAAGCTACAACTGGCCCAGGTTGAATCAGTGGACAGGAACCACGGGAATGGGACGCTGAGAAGTGGAGTCAAGCAGGGCCCACCCCAACTGAGGGATTAATTGTGTCCTGTCAAAAATAAATATGCATGATAATGATGATGACGATGATGATGATTAACGATGGCACGGAAGTTGCTCCGAGATGGAGTGCCCCCTCTCCTGTTGCTTTCGCCGACTGAGGGTCTCCCCCATCCCTCCTGGGCAGAAGGGAAGGAGGAGATCTGGCGCAGCTTCCCATCTGCCACTGGCCCCTGCCATGAAGCAAACCCACTCTCAGCAGCCTATGCCGGGGGCTGACGGGTGGCAGTCGGGGAGCTTGCTGGGCTCGAAACCCAGGGCGCACAGCCGAGGCAGATGTGTTGTCTCTCTGGGAAGTTACAGTGAAAAGTAAAATGCCACACACTCCTTGTTCATTCATTTATTCCTCTAAAAAAAAAATTCTACATTAATACCTAATCTATAGACTCCAATGGTAAGTCCGCAATTAAAATGAGTGTGGCTGGAATTAAAAGAAAACAAAAAAAAAACTAGTGTGATCATCATACAATTAAAATGACAGGTGATCATATGACTATTACAACTCTCTCCATTAAAATAGAAGAATCAGAATCAGATTTATTGCCATTGTTCATGTAGTACACAAACTAGGAATTTGTCTCGGTGCCATGCTGCAACATTAAAAACATGATGAGATAAAGAGATAAACTAAAAAACTAAAGGACTAAAAACGTGCAATAAGTGTAGAAAAATAAGTAATAATAATAGTAATAATAATAATAGTAATAATGAGTAATACTAGTCAAGGCAGTTTTAAATAAATTAGCAAGTAGCAGATAATATGGGGTACCACAGTGCAGTTGATGATGCAACAGAAAAACAGTGATGAATGTCATGAGTCTGGTTGAGCTGCTGTACATAGTGCACGAGAGTCAATAAGTCACTTAATGTTCAGCAGTCTGATGGCAGAGGGGAAAAAGCTATTCATGTGCCGGGAGGTTTTAGTCCGAATGGACCGAAGTCTTCTACCTGAGGGGAGGGGGGCAAACAGTACGTGATCAGGGTGTGAAGGATCGGCTATGATCCGGCCAGCACGCCTCCGGGTCCTGGAGATGTACAGGTCCTGGAGAGATGGGAGCTTGCAGCCGATCACCTTCTCAGCAGTGCGCACGACGCGCTGCAGCCTTAGTCTGTTCCTGGCAGTGGCTCCTGCATACCACACAGTTATTGAGGAGGTGAGGATGGACTCGATGATGGCCGTGTAGAACTGCACTAACATCTTGGTGGGTAGCTTGAGCTTCCTCAGCTGCCGCAGAAAGAACATCCTCTGCTGGGCCTTTTTGATGAGGGAGCTGATGGTTGGCTCCCATTTGAGGTCCCGGGTGATGGTGGTGCCCAAGAAGCGGAAGGAATCTGCAATGGTGATGGGAGAGCCTGTGATGGTGAGGGGGGGGGCAGGGGGGTTGTGACTTTCCTGAAGTCCACAATCATCTCCGCTGTCTTCAGAGCGTTCAGCTGCAGGTTGTTGTGGCTGCACCAGGACACCAGCTGGGCCACCTCTTTCCTGTAGACGGACTCGTCGCCGTTGGAGATGAGCCCGATGAGGGTGGTGTCGTCCGCAAACTTAATCAGCTTAACAGACTGGTGGGAGGAGGTGCAGGAGTTGGTATAAAGGGAGAAGAGTAGGGGGGAAAGTACACAGTCCTGGGGTGATCCAATGCTGATGCTAACAGAGTCCGAGACAGACTTCCCCAGCCGCACATGCTGCCTCCGGTCCGTCAGGAAGTCAGTGATCCACCTGCAGAGGGAGTCAGGCACATCGAGCAGGGACAGCTTGTCCTGGAGCAGATCGGGGCGGATGGTGTTGAATGCGGAGCTGAAGTCCACAAACAGAATCCTGGCGTAGGTTCCCGGGGAGTCCAGGTGCTGCAGGATGGAGTGGAGGGCCAGGTTGACTGCGTCGTCCACAGACCTGTTAGCACGGTAGGCAAACTGCAGCGGGTCTAGGAGGGGAGTGGTGATGGACTTGAGGTGAGACAGGACCAGGCGCTCAAAGGACTTCATGACTACAGAGGTGAGCGCTACAGGTCTGTAGTCGTTAAGTCCAGTAATCCGTGGCTTCTTGGGGACAGGGATGATGGTGGAGGATTTGAGGCAGGTCGGCACGTGACATTGCTTAAGGGAGGTGTTAAAAATGTCTGTGAAGACAGGAGCCAGCTCTTTCGCACAGACACACCGTCCGGCCCGGGGGCCTTGCGTGGGTTCAGTCTGGAGAACTGTCTGTGCACGTCCTGCTCACTGATGACAAGGGCAGGGGAGGAGGAGGAGGGGGGGGGACCGCTTTTGATGAATTAGGGGCCGAGGAGGCAGTGGAGCTGGGTGGAGTGGGTGAGTTGGACACAGCTGACGAGGTGTCAAAACGGGCATAATGTTGGGACAGTTTTTGACAAAGGGCTTTGTCATCCTGACCTTTAGAAGCCTGAGGCCGATAGTTGGTGATTTGCCTCAGTCCTCTCCACACAGAAGCCGAGTCATTAGCAGTGAACTGCTGCTGGAGTCTCTCAGAATACACAGATTTAGCTCTCCTCAGCTCTCTGTTAAACCGATATTTGACCTCTCTGTAGCAGTCCCTGTCTCCACTTTTCAACACTGCTTCCTTCTCCTTCCTGATCTGTCTGAGCTTGGCAGTGAACCAGGGCTTATCATTAGAGTACCTCACCCTGGTGCGCAATGGAAGAATGTTCTCCTCACAGAAGTTGATATATGAGTTCACAGTGTCTGTGTACTCATTAAGATCATGTGTGGCTCCTTTAAACATGTCCCAGTCAGTTATTTCCATGCATGTGTTCAGATTCTCTCCAGCTTCACTGGTCAATTTCTTCGTGGTGGTCACAACAGGTTTAGTGAGTTTCAGTCTCTGTCTGTATGTGGGAATGAGGTGGACCATCACGTGATCAGATAATCCGAGCGCAGCACGGGGAACAGCGCGATACGCGTCCTTCACTGTAGTGTAACAGTGATCCAGCGTGTTATTTCCTCTGGTTGGACATTTGATAAACTGTTTGTAGCGGGGGAGCTCGTGACTCAGATTGCTCTGGTTAAAGTCGCCTACCAAAATAACAGAAAAATCCAGCGCATGCCATTTCCTCATGAGCTCCGGAGCTGCGTCATTTCAAAACACACCACTGAAATACCATTTAACAGTATGCTTCTGATGATAGACCTCGTTTTTCCTGATCAAAAGCAGATTCTCATGGAATGCACTATAATAGTAATGCGCATTAGAATGTGCACTACCGCACCTCTTTGAAATGAGCCTCCTCCTTCCAGCGCATAGCGGGCGCACTGTCTATTGACAATTAGATGTCGTGACGCAACGCATAAAAACACACAATACACTGACAGAAACTAACAAAAACACTGGCGTACGGTGGAAAATCTGACAGAAAAGTCCATGGATGATTGTCCTAATAGGGCCCTATATGTCTCTGAAAAGCGCTTTAGAAATAAACGTTACTTTTTCTCCAAGGACTGCTCGCAAGCTCCATGCCACTGTTTTTAAGCTTAGCCGTTGCCAACGCAGTGCTTTTTGCAGGTTGTGTGTTATGTCAAGGTTTTTCATTCCATCTTTGTTATAAAATCCAAAAAAGGCCCGAAATTTGAGCTAACTGCTTCCTAACTTTCAAAGCTGGCTGCAAATCTCGCAAAACAAGCTATGACTCCACTTGACTGAGTGCTTGCTTTGCACCATCTAGTGGACTGAAAACATAATTGGTTGAATACCTAAGAGTATGCAACGTTTACATGAATATATATAATTAATAAAAGCTCGATCCATGCGTTTAGCGATCAGTGCATCATTGCTTCAAGTATTGCGATCCATCACCGCATCAATCTTTTGTCCCACCCCTAGTTGAAGTCATCTCAAATGCACATTAAATACAAAACTATTTTATAACACTGCAAAATTAAGAGGGAAAAAAGGTGCATAAAATTAATGACAGATGAATTTGTACAATAGATTTTTTTCAGTATGTAATTTAAAATGCAAAAAAAGGGGTGATCCTTTTTATGTGATTATTATATCTAAACTGTAGAATTTACAGAAAATGTATACTGTGATATACTGTATATCGTTATCAAATAAGTTTTCTTATATCATGATATGAAACTGTGGTCATATCACACAGCCCTACAAACTGTTGTGAGAAGCTTGTGGAAGGACACCCAAAACGCTTGACCCAAGTCATACAGTTTAAAGGCAATGATACCAAATGCTAAGGAAATGTATGTGAACTTCTGACTTTAAAGAAAGTAATAAACACATTGTTCTAATCACTGTGATAATTAGAATCTTATAAGTTTCCTTGGTTTTGATATGAGCATTTCTACATGAAACTGTCACTGTTGCATAAACCCACAGTAAAGTTACCAAATTTACAATTCAGTTAATTTTCCCAGGAATTATGCAGACATAAAGAGCATACCTTTAATCAGACGATACCACTGCTTACATACAAGTGCAGCAGTCTTGTGCTCCTGGTATGGTGAAAGGAAGGACAGAATATATTCAAGGACTTCCTCTGGCAGCTCCACCATTGTCCTCCCTTCTCCTTTGGCACCACTATCCATGTTCCCTTCTGATCTACAGGACCCCATCTTTGTCTCCTCTTCCTCCGTTATCCTTTCAGGCTCTGCAGTGTTATCCTCTGTATCCATGGCAACAAAGTATCCATCTTCATTGTCAGAGGAATGAGACATTATTGTCTGTAAGGACATGGGGAGACACACTAGTGATGTATGCATTAATACTCAGAATTGAGCTTAATATTAGCTACACTTAATATTACAGTTCATATCCTATTGCTTTAAAGTATGGTCTGCAGTTATAACTGCTTTGTTGGGTTTGTTGACATCTGAGAAATGCTGATTTGGGATTTGCCCACAAAGTAGTACTGACCCAATAAGTTGTTTTTTTGCTTCCGAGCTGGGGCAAGCCTCTTGTAACCTGAGATCGTGTTTGGCGTTTCTCAAGTCACAATCCCAAATATCTAACACAGTCAAACTGTTATACAGACAACTAGAAAAGCACTCAGAGTACATGCCTCTGCAAAGACTCCCTCCGTCTCTCATGGATCACCTTCAAAATGTAATGGGTTTGTGTGTAGACCTAGAGCCACTTCTGGTGAAAATTGCATCAAAGTCTGTCCATTAGTTTTGGAGTATTGTTGCTAACACATTGAGAAGATAAGAGCCTCGGCTGAGGTATGCATTCTCAGATCATCTCCAAAATGTAATGGATTCATCTGTAGCCCAAGAACCACCGCTGGTTAAAATTTCATCCAAATCCATCCAGTAACTTTGGAGTATTGTTGCTAACACTCTGTGAGAAGATAAAAGCCTTAGTGGAGGTACACATGTGTACAAAATTGTTGAAATGCAGTGTGACGCGAAGGTCATCCTTTGTGTGTGAGAAAATACTAGAAGAATGCCATGAGACTTAAGAGAGGAGTTTCTGCTGGAGCAGTCATTCTGTCTATGCTTGAGATGTGAGAGTGTGTAATAAATCGTTTGAAACAAATCTGCCTCTTCATTTACACGCTCCACAACGTAAGAAAAAAAAAAGGCTGCTAGCTAACTGGCTTGGTAGCAATGTTGCTCAATCAAAGCAAATGAAACGATGGGGTTCTGGAAAAGTATGTATATAATAGAGTGTTTCCCCTAGGTTTACAGCCTGGGGGGGGGGGGCAACGTGAAGGTCAACAACGACAAACTCTGAAAGGACGTAAGTGTTCTACCACTATATTGAAAAATAAAATTAAATAAAACTAGTGCATTGCCTGTAGAATGCAAGTATTCCTGTCTGAAACGGACATATTTGACTGATCTTTGAAATAAAAGTGGCCATTGTGTAAAATGTTTCATTATTTTATAGGATATTTATAGATTAATTTTACTGCTACATTGTGTAGGCTGAAAACAAATTGTTTTAAGTGTGTTAAATGCTGTATGAGCTTTTGTTTTGATCTTTGTGTGAAAAGATAAACCTAAAGGCTTAAAGGTTTATCTTTTATGACATATTCATAATAGCGTATCATGCACTTTGGGGAATGGGAGTTGTTCAGTCACCATTATAATTATTTTAGTTTATATCACTGTTCAGTGATGGAGTTAGTAATAATGCCACCATGACTGTGGAAAGGAATGGCCGGAATGACTTAACAACCGAACAGGACACAAAAATGCCCAAATAACAAAATAAATCATTTTAGTTAAATATTTACTGATGCAACAGTTGCAGTCAAACAGGTCCTTCTTCTGTGTATAATAATCATACCTGCAAACTCATAAGGGGTGAAAAAGGTGATAAACTAAACCCCTGTAGGGGGTCATGCCCCCCCTCCCGGAAAAATTTAACACATAAATTAAGCATTCTGGTGTACTCTGAGAATAAAGGAAAAAAAGACACTTGCTTCAGATAACAAAGCACATTAATATCACCATTTAACACACTTGAAACAATTTTTTCAGCCTACACAATGTAGCAGTAAAATTAATCTATAAATATCCTATAAAATAATGAAACAACATTTTACACAATGACCATTTTTATTTCAAGTTTTTTGTATGATGTAAGCATGAACTTTTTAAAATATTTCATACTTAAAGTCATTTGGTTGAGAATACTTGCATAACTCAAGTTTTGAATGCAGAACATGGGTCATAAGATAAGATAAGCCTTTATTAGTCCCACAATGGGGAAATTCCAGGATTGCAACAGCACAGGGATAGCAACACTCAGAGCAACAATCAGAAGGGAAGAAAAAACAAGAACATCTAGTAAACATATGTACATATTACTATAAATGTATATATATAGACACACAGTGTGGAGCATTATGGTTGGTTGGTGAATGTGCAGCAGAAAGTCTAAGCTCTCTCTCCACGGATGCGGCGGGCCAGCTGGAAGTCTTTGGGCATGATGGTGACCCTCTTGGCAAAGAAGAGACCCACCAGGTGGGCCTCGCTGGTCTCCTGCAGAGCCATGACGGCGAAGCTCAGGAAGCTCAGGACGGTCTTGAAGTCGTGAGCGATCTCCCTCACCAGGCGCTGGACGGGCAACTTACGGATGAGCAGCTCCGTGGATTTCTGGTAGCGACGGATCTCTCTCAGAGCCACGGGCCTGTGACGGCGAGGCCTCTTCACTCTGCCGGTGGCCGGAGCGCCTCTCTGAGCAGCCCTGGTGGCTAGCTGTCTCCTGGGGTGCTTCTTCCTCCAGTAGATTTTACGGGCGGTCTGCTTGGTTCTTGCCATCGCTCTTTATTATTCTGTCTTATATTTCTTGCACGCCGCCTAAACTCCAGCCCAGCACCCGCGTCGTTTTCGCTACAGTTCCCGGTATGTCGAGTTTCCCATTAGCACCGGGCGGCGGCCAAGTACTAGCTAGCACCAGCTCCTCCCCGCTGTAACGTCTCCCGCTGCAAACAGAGGCTCCGTCTGCCGACCCGGGAAACCCCCGGGGCGATCCGTGCGTCCGTGATATATATACAGAGTGAAAGGTGTAGAAAGAAGAAGGAAGATAAAAAAAAAGGCTGTTGCAACGGGCAGCCGACTCGTGTGGCGCCACCGGTCCGGCGGAACCGGTGGTTCCGGTCATATTTTGGGTGTTAATAGACTGCTTTTACTGGATCTGAATACATGTGTCAGTCACACCTAGCCACAATTAATCCTAATGGTGGTCTCACTCTGCCCATCTATTTACAGTAAACAGCTAAGCCTACAAGCTTATATGTCATGAATAAAAAAGTTTCTCAATAAATTTGGGTTCAGGAGAAAGGTAAGAGATTGATGTAGAAGTGTCAGAATCATTATCAAATGTACCGTTTCAGAGTAAACTCAGCTAGAAGACAGCAAAAAAACTAATTTTCAGTTCCACCTAAAAAATGTAATATGACTGTACTTTACGGGATTAGTGCAGTGTTTAATGCTTTTTTTGCAGAGCTACCTGTTCTACCCGGGGGACTCTCGGACAACTTGGAATCATGTAACAATATGGATGCAGTGGAAATAACCTTCCCAAAATTATTTGCTTTGAACTGAGCCGTATTAGGCTAACATTAACACACAATTCACGGATGTTAAATGACCCCTTAACAAGCAGACGAACTTTCCATTAAACATGCTGGAAAATGTGCCGTTAGAGAAAAGGATCACAACACACTATCAACGTTAAGTTACACATTATATCGTAGGCAGGCAGATAGCGACACTTGTTTCCAAACTCGTACTGATAATCCATCCAACAGCAGGCCACACAATAGATGGAAGACAACGCAGTTATCTTGATTGTGATTGGCCAAATGACGATGCGTGATGTGTTCCAAAGATATTTTATTGTGAAGATGACTGTCCCCAGTTGTTTCTGAAAGCTCAGTTTCAGGGAAACTGCCTGCGACCGCCACCAACACTCCCCATGTCACCGAACGTGACACCTTCCGTTCCCTGGCTGCACCTAGAAATCCTGTCCATAAAAATTATGAACAGGATCGGTGACAAAGGGCAACCCTGGAGGAGTCCAACTCTCACTGGAAACAAGTTTGGCTGGGTGTTGGCAATACGAACCAAACTCTTAAAACGGCTGTATAGGGACCGGATAGCGTGTAACAACAAGCCCAATACCCCATGATGAACGACAATGAGTCTCAAATATTTGTAAATGTGTCCTGTTATAGTACTGCATGAGTTTACTGATGATACACTGAAGAAATTCAACATTACACGTAAGCTTTTTTAACTTTTAGATACTCGCACAGAAGGAGCACCATCCGGGACTCACGGTCCTGCAAAGGATAGTGGTGGCACACAGGTGAAGCAGCAGCTGGGAATTCCGTCTACTGCTGACCAGGCAGGCTGGGCTTACCAGTCTGCGAAGGACTGCGGTCCGCCGGTCGGGCCACTGCTTCTCCCGGTAGGTCCCCACTGGCGCTTCTCCCAATCTGCTTGCGCACCTCGTGTTCTCCATATGCCGAATTATCCTTTGGACTTACGCAATCACAGCAGCTTTATGGTATAATTTTTTTAAGCATTAAATCTTCAGTATTATCTTTTTCTAGTCAAATTTGTCATTTTTCACTACCTTGTTTTGTTCATGGAGTGCTGTGGTGACTGGTCATGATGCCACATATTATCCAATCAGTACGGAGTCAATCTGAAACCCCGCCCACACTTTCAGAAGCCAGGACATGAGGAGACGGAGCAGTGGCTAAACTTTTATTGATAAAAATTATATATTTTGACTGAACAACTCCATACTTGGGGATGCCCACCCTTGTCACCTCAGCAAAGCACTTATAAAATCTCAGGTCAGTCAGATGAACAGTTTGAGAGATATGTGAGGAACAGACACAAACACACACAGATTCCATAGATAGACAGACAGACATGACACTCTGAGGGGACGGGGGACCGTTGGGGGGTATATAATGGGAGGGGAAACACTGAATGATGACTGGTGGTCAACAGCAAATTTCATTGAACATTATGTGTAAAATGACAGTACAGCTAATACAGTGGTGTGAAAAAGTGTTTGCCCCCTTCCTGATATCTCATTTTCTGTATGTTTGTCACACTTAAATGTTTCAGATCAAACAAATTTAAATATTAGACAAAAATAACAAGTAAAGACAAAATGCAGTTTTTAAATGAAGGTGTTTATTATTAAGGGTAAAAAAAAAAATCCAAACCTACATGGCCCTGTGTAAAAAAGTGATTGCCCCCCTGTGGTTCATCACATCTTTGGAAAGCTGAGTTCAATTTCTCTAGCCACACCCAGGCCTGATTACTGCCACACCTGTTCTCAATCAAGAAATCACTAAAATATGACCTGCCTGACAAAGTGAAGTAGACCAAAAGATCCTCAAAAGCTAAACATCGTGCTGTGATACAAAGAAATTCAGGAACAAATGAGAATCAAAGTAATTGAGATCTATCAGTCTGGAAAAGGTTATAAAGCCATTTCTAAAGCTTTGGGACTCCAGCGAACCACAGTGAGAGCCATTATCCGCAAATGGCAAAAACGTGGAACAGTGGTGAACCTTCCCAGGAGTGGCCGGCCGACCAAAATTACCCCAAGAGCGCAGCGACGACTCATCCAAGAGGTCACAAAAGACCCCACAACAACATCCAAAGAACTGCAGGCCTCACTTGCCTCAGTTAAAGTCAGTGTTCATGACTCCACCATAAGAAAGAGACTGGGCAAAAATTGCCTGCATGGCAGAGTTCCAAGACAAAAACCACTGCTGAGCAAAAAGAAAAAAAAAGGCTCAGCTCAGTTTTGCCAGAAAACATCTTGATAATCTCCAAGACTTTTGGGAAAATACTCTGTGGACTGACGAGATAAAAGTTAAAACTTTTTGGAAGGTGTGCGTCCCATTACATCCAGCGTAAAAGTAATACAGCATTTCAGAAAAGGAACATCATACCAACAGTAAAATGTGGTGGTGGTAGTGTGATGGCTGCTGGAAGACTTGCTGCGGTAAACGGAACCGTGAATTCTGTCCACCAAAAAATCCTGAAGAAGAATGTACGGTCATCTGTTCGTGACCTCAAGCTAAAGCACACTTGGGTTCTGCAGCAGGACAATGATCCAAAACACACCAGCAAGTCCACCTCTGAATGGCTTAAGAAAAACAAAATGAAGACTTTGGAGTGGTCTAGTCACAGTCCTGACCTGAATCCGATTGGGATGCTGTGGCCTCACCTTAAGAAGGCGGTTCATGCTCAAAAACCCTCCAATGTTCAATTCAATTCAGCTTTATTTATAATGTGCCACATCACAACAAAGGCCGTCTCGTGGCGCCACAGTGCAGAAAAAAAACCACACAGTCACAGAAAGACCCAGCAATCAGACAATCCCCTATGAGCATGCACTAAGCTACAGTGGAGAGGAAAAACTCCCATTTGGAAGGAAGAAACCACTAGCAGAACCAGGCTCAGGGAGGGGCAGTCGTCTGCTGCGACTGGCTGGGGATGAGGGGATAGGGAGGATGGAAAGGACAGACATAAAGAACATAGCAGTAAGATGCCAAGCACAATATTGGAGGTCAACCAGCAGTATGGATCAGATAACAATAGAACAAGAGTGGGGTTAAAAGACACAAAAACCCTCCTTAAACGAAAGCTATATTAAAAAGGAAGGATTTTACCCTGTTCTTAAAAACAGAGACCGAGTCTGACTCCGGACCCAGAGTGGTAACTGGTTCCAGAGAGAAGGGGCTTGGTAGCAGAAGGCTCTGCCTCCCACCGTACTTTTGGAGATTCTGGGCACCACAAGTAAGCCAGCATTTTGGGAGCGTAATGCTCTACTAGGATGGTAAGGTAATATCAGATCTTTTATATATTGGGGGGCCAGATTGTTAAGAGCTTTGAAAGTAACAAGAAGGATTTTAAACTTGATTCTGAGTTCAATGGGAACCCAATGGAGGGAGGACAGAACCGGGGAAATATGATCTCTTTTTCTAGAACCAGTTAAAACTCTAGCAGCAGCATTTTGAATCAACTGAAGATTTTTTAAAGATACTTAGGACAACCAGATAATAGCGAATTACAATAATCTAATCACGAACTGACAAAGGCGTGAATCAGTTTCTCAGCATCACCCAGAGACAAGATGCTCCTGATCTTGGCAATATTGCGCAGATGATATAAGGCGGTCCTAGAAACAGTTTTAATATGTGAATTAAAGGACAAATCCTGGTCAAAAAAAATGTGGCTAAATTACAACAATTCTCCAAAGATGAGTGGACCAAAATTCCTCCACAGTGCTGTAAAAGATTCACTGCCAGTTATCGCAAATGCTTGATTGCAGTTGTTGCTGCTAAGGGTGGCCCCACCAGGTATTAGGTTTACGGGGCAATCACTTTTTCACACAGGGCCATGTAGGTTTGGATTTTTTACCCTTAATAATAAACACCTTCATTTAAAAACTGCATTTCGTCTTTACTTGTGTCATCTTTGTCTAATATTTAAATTTGTTTGATGATCTGAAACATTTAAGTGTGATAAACATACAACAAAAAAAATGAGAAATCTGGAAGGGGCAAACACTTTTTCACACCACTGTATATTCTATGTTATTCTTGTGTGTGTCAGCAACATCAAGGAGTAGCAGTTAGGAGGTACTTGTTTTTAAATGTAGTGATATGCTAGTATTGGTGGAAAACTATATAATTATACAAAAAAAAATCACAATCCGTTTCTCATTACTAGCAACATTTTGTGCAACTGTTGAATAAAAGCAATATTACACTTAAGGTTATGTAGCATCTTGAATATAGTATAACTCAGGAGTGTCAAATATACGGCCTGCGGGCCAAATCCGGCCCACCACAGTCTCCAAACTGGCCCGCGGGATGAATTTGCAAAGTGTGAAAATTAAATAATAGAATACACAAGCAGCACTTTTCAATAAAATAACTGCTATTCCCAATTTGTCCATTTAGGGTTGCACAAGAGCAGCAGACACAAAAGTGATCCCCGATTTCCACTGAAGGAGTTCGTTATGCAGGTAAGGAGGACAGGATTCCTTCAAGAAAGACTCCAAGGCAAACTTCCCACCTGCCTCTGTTATTGTCCCTTCTTGCATGTCGCTAAAAATATACAAGTCTTTTTTTATGGATGCCGGATCCAGCACACACTGAAATGTCACGGTATTGTTTACTGTATTTAATAATTTTTCTTTAAAAATACATTTATCCCTGTGTCTCGCAGCTCCGTGGGTGCTTGGGAGTTGGGGGCAGCAATTCGCTAACTTTTGCTGGATCCATTTAACAGTCAAAACCAGTTTTTCTTGCCACAAAATTTTTTGAACATGTTCAAAACAAGAGAAGCTGCCAGTTGATGAGAGCCAGCTGTCATGCCAAAAAGTGATGGGCTGCCAGAAACTGACTGGCTCGCTGCAGGAGCGCACCTCGCCCGAATAAAGCTGTTTTTCTTGTGGTTTCGAGACTGACAGCTGCTTTTGAGCAAAGTGGACCTGACTTTTTCTCCATGCAATTAGCAAAGGTATGTCTGTGAATATTTAATGCGGTGAGGGATTATTCATAATTTTAGCCCATGAGCTTTGTGTTAGAATAATCAGATATAACATTTTATCCTGCAGCAACTTTTAATGTTTTGACTTACAATGGTGTGAAAAAGTGTTTGCCCCCTTCCTGATTTCTCATTTTTTTGTATGTTTGTCATACTTAAATGTTTCAGAGCAAACAAATTTAAATATTAAAGATAACACAAGTAAACACAAAATGTGGTTTTTAAATCAAGGGGTTTATTATTAAGGGTGAAAAAAAAAAAAAAACCCGACATGGTCCTGTGTGAAAAAGTAACTGCCCCCTGTTAAAACATCAATTAACTGTGGTTCATCACATCTTTGGAAAGTTGAGTTCAATTTCTCCAGCCACACCCAGGCCTGATTACCACCATACCTGTTCTCAATCAATAAATCACTTAAATAGGACCTGCCTGACAAAGTGAAGTAGACCAAAAGATCCTCAAAAGCTAGAGATCATGCTGCAATCCAAAGAAATTCAGGAACAAATGAGAATCAAAGTAATTGAGATCTATCAGTCTGGAAAAGGTTATAAAGCCATTTCTAAAGCTTTGGGACTCCAGCAAACCACAGTGAGAGTCAATATCCACAAATGGCGAAAACATGAAACAGTGGTGAACCTTCCCAGAAGCAGCCAGCCCAACAAAACTACCCCAAGAGCGCAGCGACAACTCATCCAAGAGGTCACAAAAGACCCCACAACAACATCCAAAGAACTGCAGGCCTCATTTGCCTCAGTTAAGGTCAGTGTTCATGACTCCACCATAAGAAAGAGACTGGGCAAAAATGGCCTGCATGGCCGAGTTCCAAGACGAAAACCACTGCTGAGCAAAAGGAACATAAAGGATCGTCTCAGTTTTGCCAGAAAACACGTTGATGATCCCCAAGACTTTTGG
Source organism: Pholidichthys leucotaenia (assembly GCA_020510985.1). Taxonomy (NCBI): domain Eukaryota; kingdom Metazoa; phylum Chordata; class Actinopteri; order Cichliformes; family Pholidichthyidae; genus Pholidichthys; species Pholidichthys leucotaenia. The sequence continues at coordinate 118,371,925 of CM035837.1, forward strand.
GAAAATACTCTGTGGACTGACGAGATAAAAGTTGAACTTTTTGGAAGGTGTGTGTCCCATAACATCCAGCTAAAAAGTAAAACAGCATTTCAGAAAAGGAACATCATACCATGTTTTGCTGCTTCAGGACCTGCAAGACTCGCTGTGGTAAATGGAACCGTGAATTCTGCTGTCTACCAAAAAATCCTGAAGGAGAATGTCCGGCCATCTGTTCGTGACCTCAAGCTGAAGCACACTTGGGTGCTCAGCAAGTCCACCTCTGAATGGCTTAAGAAAAACAAAATGAAGAATTTGGAGTGGCCTAGTCAAAGTCCTGACCTGAATCTGATTGAGATGCTGTGGCCTGACCTTAAAAAGGTGGTTCATGCTCGAAAACCCTCCAATGTGTCTGAATTACAATAATTCTGCAAAGATGAGTGGGCCAAAATTCCTCCACAGTGCGGTAAAAGACTCATTGCCAGTCACTGTAAATACTTGATTGCAGTTGTTGCTGCTAAGGGTGGCCCAACCAGTTATTAGATTTAGGAGGCAATCACTTTTTCACACAGGGCCATGTAGGTTTGGATTTTTTTTCCATCCATCCATCCATCCATCCATCTTCTACCGCTTTTCCGGAGGTCCGGGTCGCGGAGGCAGCAGTTCAAGCAGAGAAGCCCAGACTTCCCTCTCCCCAGCCACCTGCTCCAGCTCTTCAGAGGGGATACCAAGGCGTTCCCAGACTAGCTGGGAGACATAGTCTCTCCACCGAGTCCTGGGTCTGCCCCGGGGTCTCCTCCCAGTGGGACGTGCCTGAAACACCTCAAATGGGAGACGTCCAGGAGGCATCCTAATCAGATGCCCATACCACCTCAACTGACTCCTTTCAATGTGGAGGAGCAGCGGTTCAACTCTGAGCCTCTCCCGGATGACTGAGCTCCTCACCCTATCTCTGAGGGTGAGTCCAGCAATCTTACGGAGAAAGCTCATTTCAGCCGCTTGTATCCGCGATCTCGTTCTTTCGGTCATTACCCAAAGCTCGTGACCATAGGTGAGAGTAGGAACGTAGATTGACTGGTAAATCGACAGCTTTGCCTTAGAACTAAGCTCCCTCTTCACAACAACAGACCGGTACAACGTCCGCATCACTGCAGATGCTGCTCCAATCCGTCTGTCGATCTCTCGCTCCATTTTCCCCTCACTCGTGAACAAGACCCCAAGATACTTAAACTCCTCCACTTGGGGCAGGAGCCTGTCCCCAACCCGGAGAGGACAATCCACCTTTTTCCGGCTGAGGACCATGGACTCGGACTTGGAGGTGCTGATTCTCATCCCAGCCGCTTCACACTCAGCGGCAAACCGTCCCAGCAAGAGCTGTAGGTCATTGCTGGATGAAGCCAACAGGACAACATCATCTGCAAACAACAGAGATGAGATCCTGTGGTCACCAAGCATGACACCTTCCATTCCCTGGCTGCGCCTAGAAATCCTGTCCATAAAAATTATGAACAGGACCGGTGACAAAGGGCAGCCCTGGCGGAGTCCAACTCTCACTGGGAATGACTCCGACCGAGTGTTGGCAATACGAACTAAACTCTCACAACGGTCGTACAGAGACCGAATAGCTCGTAACAACAAGCCCGATACCCCATACTCCTGGAAAAAAAATCCAGTTTCTAAACTGGATTTTTTTTCCACTTAATAATAAACACCTTCATTTAAAAACTGCATTTTGCGTTTACTTGTGTTATCTATGTCTAATATTTAAATTTGTTTGATGAGCTGAAACATTTAAGTGTGACATACAAAAAATAAGAAATCAGGACGAGGGCAAACACTTTTTCACACCACTGTATACATATGTTAAGAAAAGTGTGCTGAAATTAACAAAATGCATGTATAATAATGTAAATGTCATAAACTTCCCCATGCGCTTCTCCACAGCGCACGGAGGAAGAGAAGGAGGAATGAGGACTGAAATGCAAGGTTACACCAAACAGTTCAAAAATAAAGACTTACAGAAATGTAACTGTTGTGCACAAAACAGCTCACACTGCGTGCAGCGGGCAGACCACTGTGCACCGTGGCCACAAAAACAGACAGGACAAAATGACAAACTGCTCGGGTAAACTTGGGAGTTCTCCAGGATGCTCGACTGGCATGGGAGAAAAGTTGGGCAGCAGTGCCTAAGCGTAGCAGTTGTGCTGCAAGGGGAAACGCTACGGACAAGCGTAGCAGCACAACTGCAAACAGAAATGCAGAAAGCTCTTACCGTGCAGGAACAGTCCGTGTCATCCAAGCCCGCCAGCGAGCACCCACCAATAATCCTTCGCGACGTGACAGTCACACGGCGAAGAGAAACCATGTGAGCACGTACAATGGTCCAGCGGTGTTTGACTAGCAAAGAGCTGCTTAAATACAAACACCACTGGCATAATAAATTGGGAACACCTGGGCGAGGCGCGGGAAATATGATAAAAGGGACTGGGAACAGCTGATGGAAATGAGAAAGAGAGGGGGCGTGGCCGGACCGGCAGACTGTCAGCAGTATCACAGAAAGTAGGTCACAGCGACTGTCTAACAGCTGCCGGTCAAGCAGTGGATATGGAAACACTGAAATACATACTATACATACATACACAATGGTACCTAAATCCACAGAGAGCTCAGGACCGAGCCGGGGGAAACCAAGCCGGCTCAGTTCCTGACAGATCCCCCCCACTTAAGGGGTGGATTCCCAGACACCCAAGGTAACATCATGAAGACCCCCCCTCCCCCCCAAACAGGAGCAACAGCAACAAACAACACAAACCCGGGTGGGAGGTAGGGGAACAGGAAAGGAGGGAACACAATACCCCGCCCAGGGCCCACAATAACCCCCCCCCCCCAGTCCACGGGCGTTGGGGATCAGGAGGCCGCCCAGACTCCCAGGCCCAGCAGAAGGTCCAGTGGACGGAGTCCAACAGCCTGTCGGAAAACATGGGCCACCAGACCTGGGGAGTCAATTCTTCCGGCGACCGGCCAGCGTTGTTTAGCCACCAGGACCGAAGGGGTGAAGCAGGAGGTGGCCTGCCCACTGGAAGGCTCACTGGTGGGCAACCGGACCGTGGCGAGGGAACCTCCACGACCTCGGGCAGAGAGAAGGGGACCACAGCGTCCTCAGGGTGGTCCGCAGCACCCTCGGTGGTTCCAGTTTGGGACACAACTGCACCCCCGGTGGGCCCCAACCGGGCCGGCTCCGCTGCACCCGCGGTGGGCCCCGACTGGGCCGGCTCCGCTGCACCCGTGGTGACCTCCAGCTGAGGTTCTACAGCACCAGCGGAGGACCCTGATTGGGCCAATACTGCACCCGCTGTGACCTCCAGCGGGAGCCTTGCAGCACCCAGGGTGACCTCCGGCTGAGGCTCTGCAGCACCCGCGGTGGACCCCAACCAGGCCGATGCTGCATCCATGGTGGACCCCGACCTGGAGCGTGGTGTCCATGATGGGTCTGGGCAGGCGCGCAGCACCCACGTCGGGCTAGTCCTGGGGCGCAGCTCCCATGAGGGTCCAAGGCCAGCCCGCTGCACCCACGGCGACACGGCCTGCGGAGGGGACCACACAACAACCTTAGGGGAGCTGGACCCGCGACGTCGTCAGGCAGCGAGACCGGCTCCACAAGGACCCCTGGAGATGGTTGTTCCTCTCCAGCGACCCTTAAAAATGGCTCAGGAGCGGGAGAAGAAACAGGGTTGTTAGGGTCGCTGGCAGCGGCGGTGCCCGGCGAGGAAAGTTCAGACGCAGCTGTGCGCTGCGCATGACTCTCCTCACCTAGAGCCAGACAAGATCTCTCTAAAATTGTCAAAAGAAAAACAAGAGAGAACACTTGCCTGAGCTCGCGCTCCACCGCTGTCCAGGACTCCGTCGATCCTGGTGATGAACACTCAGGCCCGGCCTCCAAGAGGTCCAGCTCTGGCTCCCAATCTGCTGCCGACGCCTCCGCAGCTGGCGAGATGGTAATAGCAGTTCTATTGTCCTCCTGCAGCAGCTCCAACGCTGGGGATTCTACCGGCGTGGCTGCAGGAAAACGCCTCTGTGTGGGTCCCTGGGCAGGATCATCCAGGACCTCCACCGTCTGGTGGCTCGGTTCTTGGACCGGCAGGACCTCAGGAATTAAAGGAGGAGACACAGAGAGGGGAAGGAAAGAATCATTGTTTGCAGCTGGAGGAGAGGACCCAGTGGACTGCTGATACTGGGCCTCTCCCTCAGGAGACGGGCAAGATTCACTGTTAATGAATGGTTTAGAATGAAAAAATACTTGCCTGTCATCCCAGTCTATGATATCCACAGCTGCAGGCGGCAGACACTCGTCCCTCTCCGTGCCAGCGGTGACGTAGGTCCTCTCGAGGGCTTGCGGAGGAGCCATCTCCACGACGACGGAGGTGGGCATTCCCGGGATGACGTCAGCGGACCTCACAGCAGCCGGAGGGACGATGGCAGCTGACGGAGGAGAGGGCTTTTCCCGGCGTTTCCATGCAGGATGACGCCGTCTCTTGTTTGCAGGAACCGGCTTGGTGAGAGCGGGAGCAGAGACCTGGCGGGGACAGTTTCAGTGGCGTCCCGGGAGCGCCCTCCCCTCGGTGCGAGCCTGGCCTTCTTTGGAGACTTCCTCTCCCTCTCACCGTACTCGTGTCGGAGTGCTGCCAGCTGGGATATCCGCTCAACTCCCTCAGGATGCTCGGAGAGCTGAGGGCATTGCCAAACCTCTGCCTCCGCCAGCTTGACGTACCCACATGACGTCCACCGGGGTGGAATAACTACTCGCCGTAAATATCAGGCCGTCGATGTCCATGAGAGCTCAGCAGCGTTCCCAGCCGAGAATCACCGGATAACGCCGGCCCAAAGACATCTCAAAACCAGGTTAGTTCCAACAAGTGATGCACATAAAGGGAAAAGAGGGATGTGTGGGTGAACCTGCTAAATACATACATATTTATTCCATTTAGCTACAATACTCCGCACTGTGTGTTTATATACTCATATTTATTCCATCTAGCTACAATGCTCCGCACTGTGTGTCTATATATACATATTTATATTTATATGTACATATGTATACTCGCTGCTCTTGTTTTTCTCTTGCCTTCTGATTGTTGCTCTGAGTGTTGCTATCCCTGTGCTGTTGCAATCCTGGAATTTCCCCATTGTGGGACTAATAAAGGCTTATTTTATCTTATCTTAAATCCTTTTTACGGGCTGGACCATTCTGTCATAAACTTCCCCATGCGCTTCTCCACAGCGCACGGAGGAAGAGAAGGAGGAATGAGGACTTAAGTGCAGGGTTACACCAAACACACATTTACTGATATCAAACAGTTCAAAAATAAAGACTTACAGAAATGTAACTGTTGTGCACAAAACGGCTCACACGAATTGCATGCAGCGGGCAGACCACTGTGCACCGTGGCCACAAAAACAGGACAAAATGACAAACTGCTCGGGTAAACTTAAGAGTTCTCCAGGACTCTCGACTGGCACGGGAGAAGAGCTGGGCAGCAGTGCCTAAGCGTAGCAGTTGTGCTGCAAGGGGAAACGCTACGGACAAGCGTAGCAGCACAACTGCAAACAGAAACGCAGACAGCTCTTACTCACCGTGCAGGAACAGTCCAAGTCATCCAAGCCCGCCAGCAAGTACACACACCAATAATCCTTCGCGACGTGACGGTCACACGGCAAAGAGAAACCATGTGAGCACGTACAATGGTCCAGCGGCGTTTGACTAGCAAAGAGCTGCTTAAGGACAAACACCACTGGCATAATAAATTGGGAACGCCTGGGCGAGGCGCGGGAAAGATGATAAACGGGACTGGGAACAGCTGATGGAAATGACAGAAGGGGCGTGGCCGGACCGGTAGACTGTCAGCAGTATCACAGAAAGTAGGTCACAGCGGCTGTCTAACAGCTGCTGGTCAGGCAGTGGCTATGGATATGGAAACACTGAAATACATACAATACATACATATACATTCATTCATATACATACATATACAATGGTACCTAAACCCATAGGGAGCTCAGGACCAAGCTGGGGCAAACCAAGCTGGCTCAGTTCCTGACAGTAAAAGTCAATAAAGCTCTTTTTTCTCATGAATACTAGTGTTTGTGCATTATTTACCTCCTATAATTATATATTGTAAGTAGAATCTATAAAATGTATCCTTCAGATGCCAAAAATTCATTAAGGCTCCCAATCTGGATTCAAACATTTTATCTGCCAAAAAAATTACTTGATTTGGTTCTTCAAGGTTGAACTGTGAAGATTATAATAAGATAAGCCTTTATTCGTCCCACAATGGGGAAATTCCAGGATTGCAACAGCACAGGGATAGCAACACTCAGAGCAACAATCAGAAGGAAAGAGAAAAACTTGGTGTCTACTATTCAATTTACAGTAATCGAAGTTTGTAACACTTAATCAATAAACTGTGTTAGAAAATGATTTTTTTGTCTTAAAAATCTATTTTGGATGAGAAATATTAACAAAAATCAACTGATAATGTCACAAAAATGTAATTGATTTAGTCAGAAGATCAGATTTTTTAAAAATCAACTTAGCATAAAAACCTGACCTGATTGAGAGAAATGGATGTCATTTTCGGATTCAGCGGTGCAAAACTGTCTTCAATCAGTTGAAAAAACACAGACAACTTATAAAAAAAATATTCTTGTAAGGTTGTGTAATAAACACCATTTAAAAACTGCATTTTGAGTTTACTTCCGTTATCTTTGTCTAACATTTAAATTGGTTTGATGATCTGAAACATTTAAGTGTGACAAACATAAAAAATGAGCAATGAGGAAGGGGGGCAAACACTTTTTCACACACACACACACACACACACACATATCCTACAAGTAACTGGGTGTTCATTTGAACAATAAACAACTAGACTGGTCACACAATACCGACGTACTCTACAAGAAGGGACAGCGCAGGCTGTTCCTACTGAGGAGGCTCAGGTCTTTCGGTGTACAAGGGGTGCTCCTGGAGACCTTCTACGATTCTGTGGTGGCATCAGCCATCACTTTTGGAGTGATCTGCTGGGGCAGTGGCATCACAGCAGCCGATAGGAAGAGATTGAAGAAACTGATCAAGAAAGCTAGCTCTGTCCTGGGGCAGCGCCTTGACCCATTGGAGGAGATAGGAGAGAGAAGGATGGTGGCTAAGCTGTCATCTCTGCTGGAGTCCGAGTCCCACCCTATGCAGGACATACTGAACACACCGAGGAGCTCATTTAGCAGCAGACTACATCATCCTAGGTGCGCGACCGAGAGGTTTCGCAGGTCCTTCCTACCTACAGCTGTCAGACTTTATAACCTAAGCAGGGCTGCTCGCAGAGACAGCAAAAAAACGTGATGACTTAATAGTACTGAATGCAAAAGACGCAACAGACTTACACAAAATGGTCCCCTCCAGTATACAACTAGGACAATATCAATCCCTACGGAGGGTGACAATATGTATGGGTACATATTCATACTATGTGGGGTAACTAAATAGACGGTTGTGCTGTTTATTCAATCTAGCTGCAAATGTCTGGTTTTTGGTGCAATACCTACATAGGTGTATAGAGGCCCATTTCCAGCAACTATCACTCCAGTGTTCTAATGGTACAATGTGTTTGCTCATTGCATCAGAAGGCTAATGGATGATTAGAAAACCCTTGTGCAATCATGTTAGCACAGCTGAAAACAGTTTAGCTGGTTAGAGAAGCTATAAAACTGACCTTCCTTTGAGCAGGTTGAGTATCTGGAAAAAATTATTTCAAATACAAATAATTATTTCTAACCTTGTCAATGTCTTGACTATATTTTCTATTCATTTTACAACTCATGGTGGTAAATAAGTGTGACTTTTCATGGAAAACACAAAATAATTGTCTGGGTGACCCCAAACTTTTGAACGGTAGTGTATATATACACAGTGGGGCAAAAAAGTATTTAGTCAGCCACCAATTGTGCAAGTTCTCCCACTTAAAAGATGAGAAAGGTCTCCAATTTTCATCATAGGTATACCTCAACTATGAGAGACAAAATGAGGAAAAAAAATCCAGAAAATCACATTGAAGGATTTTTAATGAATAAATTGGTAAATTCCACGGTAAAATAAGTATTTGGTCACCTACAAACAAGCAAGATTTCTGGCTCTCACAGACCTGTAACTTCTTCTTTAAGAGGCTCCTCTGTCCTCCACACGTTACCTGTATTAATGGCGCCTGTTTGAACTCGTTATCCGTATAAAAGACACCTGTCCACAACCTCAAACAGTCAGACTCCAAACTCCACTATGGCCAAGACCAAAGAGCTGTCAAAGGACACCAGAAACAAAATTGTAGACCTGCACCAGGCTGGGAAGACTGAATCTGCAATAGGTAAGCAGCTTGGTGTGTAGAAATCAACTGTGGGAGCAATTATTAGAAAATTAGGGATGTGATTCGGGGTTGGTGAAATTATCTTTAAATTTTGCCGGGGGTCTGGGGGACACAGTCCCCCAGTGGGGTCCGGGGCAGATCCCTGGGGGGAGGGGGGCATGCCCCCCAAAGCTCTTGGGTTTTTATGATTTTTAAGTACCAGAACTGTGCTTAAATGACATAAAACAAACAGCTGAATGCCACTTATTACTGTATAATATTGACTTATGTTCCAAGAAGATAGCATTCCTAAAATATTCCAACAAGCATTATCCATCACATGCTTTAACACTTGATCAAATCAAAATCAGTTAATTTTATCTATTCCATAACAGAAATAAAATTCCAACATACCATTACTTTTTATAATTTCAGCATTTATTTCAGATCATCAGTTTCAATCTCCATTGAGTCTTGAGCAGTTCATTTTGCACAATCACTGATGTATCTAAGTCTTAGAAATATTCATAAGTTATTAGTCAATGTCCACTAAGCACTGTCAATTTCAAACTGTCTGGAATCATACAAGTAATTAACTAAATTGTTTTGCTATTTTTTTCTCCTCAACATCAATCCATATCTATGGGATATTAATTAGGGAAGACAGAAAAGCACAAACATAAACGTAGTTCTAAGTACGTGTGGCGTTAAAAATATTTATTAAATAAAGCCCAAAACATCTTCAGCAGGCAAGATGAAGAAATATTCACTAGATGACATGTATACAAAAATATATCTTCACATACCTCAAAATTCACTACTCTATCCGCAACTGGCACTGGTTGTTGGGGTGGATCCTTCCTTGAGATTTCCGGGTCCGATCATGTCGTTAACAAAGGCTGGAGGCCGTATGGTTTCGATGGTTTTTTCTGAACACCGAAGTTCCAGCAATTGCATAATTAGTGGACCTCGATTTCACCTGTTGTGCATGTTTTCTGCTCTTAGCATGACTCTCGAGAGACTTAAATTCTCTTCCACCATAGTCAATGGTGTTGTTACACCACGTGCATATTGCCTTCCCAGCACGGTCGATTTTCCGTATGAAATCGCTAAATAAATTTGTCACAGTTGTCTTACCAACATCCGTTGCAATCTCCTTTTCTAGCCAATCCCAACGAAATTTGTTTTTCACGATCTTGTCAATTTCTTTGACTCTCGGAGAATCTTTACGTTCAACCACCGACATCACTGCAATGCAAGTCCGCTATGGGAGAGCGAGGAAAACAAAGGATTAAGAATAAAATAGGATTAAGATAAGAAACAGCTGCGTTCATTGGTCACTGCAAGGACGATCAGCATCAGCCAATCAGGCGCGTCGTTAGGGGATTACTAAGGGATTTTTTTTTTTTTTTTATTTTGGAAGATAAAAAAAGCGGAATTCCGCAAATTAGCGGAAAAATCACATCCCTAGAAAATGGAAAACATACAAGACCACTGATAATCTCCCTCGATCTGGGGCTCCACGCAAGATCTCACCCCGTGGGGTCAAAATGATCACGAGAACGGTGAGCAAAAATCCCAGAACCACACGGGGGGACCTAATGAATGACCTGCAGAGAGCTGGGACCAAAGTAACAAAGGCTACATCAGTAACACACTATGCCGCCAGGGACTCAAATCCTGCAGTGCCAGACGTGTCCCCCTGCTTAAGCCAGTACATGTCCAGGCCCGTCTGAAATTTGCTAGAGAGCATTTGGATGATCCAGAAGAGGATTGGGAGAATGTCAGATGAAACCAAAATAGAACTTTTTGGTAAAAACTCAACTTGTCGTGTTTGGAGGAGAAAGAACACCATACCTACTTTCAACATGGGGGTGAAAACATCATGCTTTGGGGCTGTTTTTCTGCAAAGGGACCTGGACGACTGATCCATGTAAAGGAAAGAATGAATGGGGCCACGTATCGTGAGATTTTGAGTGAAAACCTCCTTCCATCAGCAAGGGCATTGAAGATGAAACGTGGCTGGATCTTTCAGCATGACAATGATTCCAAACACACCGCCCGGGCAACGAAGGAGTGGCTTCGTAAGAAGCATTTCAAGGTCCTGGAGTGGTCTAGCCAGTCTCCAGATCTCAACCCCATGGAAAATCTTTGGAGGGAGTTGAAAGTCTGTGTTGCCCAGCGACAGCCCCAAAACATCACTGCTCTAGAGGAGATCTGCATGGAGGAATGGGCCAAAATACCAGCAACAGTGTGTGAAAACCTTGTGAAGACTTACAGAAAACGTTTGACCTGTCATTGCCAACGAAGGGTACATAAAATATTGAGATGAACTTTTGTTATTGACCAAATACTTATTTTACCGAGGAATTTACCAATTAATTCATTAAAAATCATTCAATGTGATTTTCTAGATTTTTTTTTCTCATTTTGTCTCTCATAGTTGAGGTATACCTATGATGAAAATTGGAGACCTCTCATCTTTAAAGTGGGAGAACTTGCACAATTGGTGGCTGACTAAATACTTTTTTCCCCCACTGTGTGTGTGTGTATATATATATATATATTCACAGCTTTAAAACATATTTTCCTTCAATTGACCTACACTGTTCTACAACTTAAATAAAACAGCTTCAATGTAAACAAGTTTTGTTACACTAAACCATTATATTTTTAAAAGCCTATGTAGAATTCTGGAAACTTTACATTTCAGGGCCATAAAAATGGTATTTGGCCTGTTTGACCACGAATAAATATCAAAATGTGTCAAACATGACCCGAGCGGGATGTATGCTATAATTTGTACAAAGATATATTCGTAGGTGCCCTGTATGAGTTATTTCAGCAACGCAAATTCAATAAAGATGAAGCCGCAAACCACACTGAAAAATATTTCACCATACCAGAGAAAACCTATACTGCTGCAGACATGTTCTGACCATGTTCAAGTTGTGGCACTGAGTGTTTAGCACGTCTAATTAAAACATCCATTGTTTAAACGGGTGGTAGACTGTAGCTGGCAGCTGCCATTAGCCGTCACATAAATAAATGAAATACTGGATTGCTAGTGTAAATTATTATCTAAATCTGACTAATACTATGGAAAATTCCTGTGATAAACCATGTGGACAGACAGTGTTTGTTACCAATGTCACATTCACTCACTAGATTACGAAAGAGTACTTAAGTTAACGTTTTATCCTGAGAATAGACGATGCTAGTGCGGGCTAACGGTAGCCAACGCATCCCAGCTAATGTTAGCATACATCATGAATCTTTAGTCCGCGGTTATCTATTCACGATAAAGCGTGACAATCATTCTTGGTTTTTCTTTTTGTCGCCACGATATCCTTTCCGTCTCATTTTGCGCTCTGTCACCCTATCGGACAAAGTACCTGACACCTTTATTGCTTATCTTAGCTAACGTTAGCTTCACCAGAGGCTGTCAGTGCTAACCTGATGTCACACTTTAAAGGATCCCCCCTTAAATATTGTCATTTTCCCTAGTCATTACCGCTATTGCGGCCTCATTTTACCGTTTGTTCTGGACGTGTTCTTTTCGAGGTTTTAAGCGTAAATCTTTTTTCCCTTTCAAGGAATATATCAGCTCCAGTGATTCCTCTGCAGCCTCCAGACAGTCGCCATCTTCCACTCCCAGCAGCGTCCTCATCCGCAGCACAGCGACGCTCCCGCAGCAGCAGCAGAGTGAAGGGGACCAGGGTGGGTCCCTGACCTATGAGTCCCGGGCTCCAGCTGCATGTTGGTATTATGATACATGGTGCAGCTGAAGTAATCTTATTTAAAATGCCCACACAAACACTGTAGTTTGTCTGAAAAATTTAAATACAGTTGAACTGAAAAGGGGAGAGTGAGTTACATTAACTTGGTTTAACTAAATCATTTATGCATAAAGAAAAGAAAAAAAAACACGCATGACAGAAATACTCTTCCAGATCACGAAAAAGAGAGAACGTTGAAAATAATCATTCTTCTTCAAGAAAAAAATGATTACACAACAAGACTACGTGTTGTGTAAAGGGTCATGGGCATAGCTGTCTCTTACGTTTGTGTGTACAGCTTTGTATTAGCTGTGAAGCGGCATGAAAAAATAAGCAGCAGTGCTGTGGTTTTAAGCAGGTTTTATTAATCATGTCGCCTTCACGGGATCCCCTCTCCGGTGCATAGTGGAGCAGCCCGGAGCGGGATCCCTAAGCTCTCAGAGAAGGAGAGGCGGACACAGTGTGTCCACCTGTTGCAGGATCAGAGTGAGAGAGTAATAGAGAGATTGCGTTACAGAGTTGCACCTTAAATACTTGATCATAACAATACATCAAAAAGACATACCCCACAGTCTAGAATGATCAAAGGGACAACAGAACAGGCAGGAGGTATTTGCATTTGTAAGCCATACATCACAATGGGCAGATTAGCTAGACCTCGCTCTAAGTGCAAGACAAAGAGGCTAACAAGCACATCTACATATTGATCTGAGTCTCTAGGTCACAGTAAGGACAGGACGCATGAGTACAAAGGATGAAAGGCATCGATTAACATCACATAGGTGAGACAGAAGAAACTCGTCTACCTGTAGACATTAATACACCAAAGCACATCTAAGATGCTCAGAAAAAGCACAGTAAGGACAAGCCATATGCACTCTATACAGAATGGCGCATTACATCACAACACATGCATGTTTGCATCACAAATACATGAATGGCACATTGCTTCTCAGTAATGCAGCAGAAAAACAGAGAAAAGAGGGCTGAGTGTCCTTAGTCTGTTGTGGGGTTAAAACGAACCGCCACACGCTCCCCCCCAGAGGACGCGGCAGGGGGCCGCGACCTCGATAATCCATCTGTGTGAGCGAGCTGTGGGAGAAGCTCGCTGCAGGCGGAGGGGGAGGGAGGGGAGGGGTGGTAAGTGCCGGCAGGAGCTGTGAAATCGTCCTGAGCCGCGCAAAAATTGCTTGCTGCTCCGTGACGTCGAGGGGTTGTCCCGTTGCACGTGCGGAGATCACAAGAAGAAAAACTAGTCTCTGACTCCTCTCGTGGCCATGAAGAAAAGCAGGGGCGGCTGTAAGAAAAAAGTAAACAAAACATAGGGACTGTTGGCTTTGGGTGCTGAAGCAACCCCAAAGCTCCCGGGAACAGCTGACGGCTGAAATCCCGTTGTGCCGTGGCTAAGACCATTAAAAAATCCAGTGGCGAGCTGCGTGCTTGCTTCAGGTGAACGAGCAGCCCTGAAGGTTCTGTGGGCAGCGGCGGAGGACGATGGCGGTCTGTGGCGTGGCTGAGACTGTTAACAAATCCTTCCAGTATGCTGCATGCGTACCTCAGGTGAGCGAGCAGCCCTGAAAGGCAGCGGCGAAGGAGGAAGGCAGTCTGTGGAGCCATTACTTGTCCCGTGCGTGATGCGCCGTCCTTGTAACTCCCCGATGCGTGCGCGGGGGTTCAGTGCGTGGGTGGGCCGCTGGAGTGGTGAGTCAGGGTGCAGAAACTTGGTGGAGAACGGCGCAGACGGCGCCGGTAAAATCCAGGTTGAGCTGTGGCTGTAGATTGGCCATGGTGCGTTGGAGCGGTGAGAGGAAATAGATGATCTTTAGTCCCTCAGGCCCGTGCAGAGGCGTTGGAGCGGCGGGAGGGAATAGACGATCTTTTGTTCCTCAGGCTCATGCAGCTGCGTTGGAGCGGTGTGAGGAAGTAGACGATCTCCGTCCCTCGGGCTCGTGGAGGCGCGTTGGAGCGGTGCGAGGCAATAGACGATCTTTGTGCCCCGGGCTCGTGCAACTGCTTGGGAGCGGTGAGAGGGAGGAGACGATCGTTGTCGCTCGTGCGGCCATGGTGCGTTCAGTTCCACGCGCTGCGCTCCCCGTCGGCCCTGGAGGTTGCCGTCTGGGGAGAGGACGAGGTGCGTGCGCTCTCTGTGAGAGCGGCCGGTCCAGCGTGGTTGTGCAGATCTCAGGCGAGGGTCGCGCCATGACGTTTTCTGCAGTTTACCCGGTCGTGGGTGATGTCCGGAGAACGGCTCGCCTGTGTTGGCTCCGCGTCGAAGTCTCCCTGAAGCCGCAGGGAGGGGGAACCAGTAGGCCGCTGCGACGGAGCATTCATGCCCGGGTGTTGCGTTCGCTGGCCGCTCGTTTTTTTCAGCGTCGCTTCGCCAGCGTGGCCATCCAAAACAGAAGGCTGCGTTGCACAAAGCGTGTGCGTCTTCAAGGGGCCACCAACGCAGCTGTGTGGCTGTCCAGCTCGGAAGGTTGCTTTCGCACAAAACGTGTGCGTGTTCGAGGGGTCACCAGTGAAACGGCATGAAAAAATAAGCAGCAGTGCTGTGGTTTTAAGCAGGTTTTATTAATCATGTCGCCTTCACGGGATCCCCTCTCCGGTGCATAGTGGAGCAGCCCGGAGCGGGATCCCTAAGCTCTCAGAGAAGGAGAGGCGGACACAGTGTGTCCACCTGTTGCAGGATCAGAGTGAGAGAGTAATAGAGAGATTGCGTTACAGAGTTGCACCTTAAATACTTGATCATAACAATACATCAAAAAGACATACCCCACAGTCTAGAATGATCAAAGGGACAACAGAACAGGCAGGAGGTATTTGCATTTGTAAGCCATACATCACAATGGGCAGATTAGCTAGACCTCGCTCTAAGTGCAAGACAAAGAGGCTAACAAGCACATCTACATATTGATCTGAGTCTCTAGGTCACAGTAAGGACAGGACGCATGAGTACAAAGGATGAAAGGCATCGATTAACATCACATAGGTGAGACAGAAGAAACTTGTCTACCTGTAGACATTAATACACCAAAGCACATCTAAGATGCTCAGAAAAAGCACAGTAAGGACAAGCCATATGCACTCTATACAGAATGGCGCATTACATCACAACACATGCATGTTTGCATCACAAATACATGAATGGCACATTGCTTCTCAGTAATGCAGCAGAAAAACAGAGAAAAGAGGGCTGAGTGTCCTTAGTCTGTTGTGGGGTTAAAACGAACCGCCACAAGCTGGGCCATTTCTAGCTTCTTTTTTTTTTTTGGTATGTGTGTGTGTGGGGGGGGGCGTTATGCAAGGCTGTGGGTTTTTTTGGGGGGGGGGGCTTCTATTTTTGTAATAAGGAAGAGTTCAAAATTCAAATCCTTTAAAAACTGAAAAACAAAATCTCTCCCCTTCCAATAAGTAAACACAAAATTTTAAAAAATAGATAAACTTGGGTCCTTGTCTAGATGAACAGATAAAATACACAATTAGCCTACATAGAAAAAAATAACTAGCAATTTACAAGACAAAAAGTCAAATTTTCTGAGAAAAAGGTGGAAAAGGGCAGCTGTGGCTACAGTAGTAGCTTACCACTACCATTGTCTGTGGAATGAATGAATAACACAGGGTTACAAAATAATTTTTTTGTAAGCTGTCTGTGTTTTTTCAACTGATTTAAGACAATTTTGCACCGCTGAATCCGAAAATAACATCCGTTTCTCTCAATCAGGTGCTAAGTAAAAACCTGTTCTTACTTAGTACTTAGTACTGTGCATGTACTTACCTTTATATAAAGGTAAGTACATGTAAATTTAATGTTACGTCATCATTGTTCAACATTCAGAAAATTTCAAGACATAAAAAAGAATTTCGCATCATATAAAGCAAAAATACCTGTACATGTAAACAAAAACGTATAAAACAACATGTGGCCATAATTCAAAAAGTTGACCTGATTGAGCAACACCAATGTAATTTTTGGATTCAGTACATCAAAATTGTCCTAAATCAGCTAAAAAAAAAACTTAGACAATAAATTTGGTGTTGACCAGTGTAATATATCCATTGTAAAGCTTCTTTGAGTGTCCATGAAAAAGTGCTATATAAATCTGATGCATTATTATTGTTATTATGTTACTGTTATATTATTAGGTTCAACTACTGATAAAGTCCCTGTCAGAAGAGTTTAAAGTGGCGAAGTCGAAGCTTCACATGACGCTCAGAGACTCGAAGGATCAAGCTGTTAGGGATGCGCTCCCGGACGTCATAACAGGCAGGAAGTGGCAGGCAAGTGTTGAGGTTGCGGAGGCTGACTCCAGTCTAAGGATCCGGAAAATAGTTGGGGAAAACCAGCTTGACAGGAGGGGCTTGGGACATGGCAGAATGGTCTGGTGGTCACAGGCAAGTGATAGACAAAAGCGGGACTTGTTGCGGCTAAGGTTTGGCGGTCAGAGGAGCACGCTCGAATGACTAGAGCAGTATCCCAAGCCCAACAAGGAGCATGGACAAGATGGGAGCAGCTTCAGGAAAAGAGGATGTCATGGAGCGATCTGTGGAGAGCAGAACCAGCCAGAGTCAGCTTTATGCTAAGGGCAGTCTATGATCTCCTACCAACTCCGGTCAACCTGGCCCGATGGTACAATGAGGAGTTTGACCTGTGTTCAGCATGCTCCCAGCGTGGGACTCTCCAGCACATACCGAGTGCCTGCCCAAGCAAGCTCTCAGTGTACAAGTGGAGGCATTGGAGAGTAATCAAGGAGGCTATTGAAACTGCTGTGGAAAAGGCAAATAAAGAAAAGTGGACCACTGTTATCCAAAAGATCCACTTCCTTCCAGCTGGGGCTGGGCTAAGATGCCAAACTCCTCGTCAGGGTCTGGCATGGGGCCTCCTACAAGGAGCAAATGATTGGCAGTGTCAAGTAGATCTGGACAAGGCACTTCAGTTCCCAGGAGAAACTGCTCTCACAAGGCTGAGGCCTGATGTGGTGATAACATCTAGAATTAGAAAAGCACTCGGAGAGCGCAGACCTCCGCCAAGCGCCACAGTTCCCCCCATACAGTGTTTGTGTGTACGTTTTCCGATTCCTTGACCATGAAAACATAGTGTAACGTCGGGGCCATTTTAAGGGAGCCAGGGATTTCCCAGCATGCTTTGCCAGTTTGAAACGTTACTGTGTGTGTTAAATGTGTTACTTCTGGGTTATACTGCTGTGTCATTATAACTGCATTATAATGACCCAGCAGTGTTTAGCAGGATTAGGGCAAGATGTATCATGTGTGTGTAACCATGATTGAAACGGAGGTCTGGGAGAATGACCTCCACTCCACTCTGTAGCACAGAAGCAGGTTGGGGGTCGGGGTGTGTGAAAATAAATCTGGTTGATCACAGCCATCTGCTCCATTGTCTTTTTGTGTGAACCCTTGCAAACGTCACACTGGTGTCAGGAGTGGGACATGGAGCGAGATGAGGATCCAGGCGGAGGTACAGCGGCCGGAGCGATTCATCGCTCAGCCGGGAACGGAGTGTAGAGCTGAGACGCCGGCCCCTGGAGAGCTTCGCCGCGATGGACGGAGCAGAGCAAACCAGCCCCGCTTCCCGCCCTTTTCAGGGCAGGACGGGCTGGCGATTCCAGAGCGACTAGGAGCGGCAATCGACCGGGAGATGACAGTGTCATCCATCCAGCAGCGGGCCAAGATTCCCCGCTACAACGGCGAGAACCTGTTGGATGACCGCCTGGCCCAGGTCGAGCTGGCTGCCGCGCTGATCATCAGAGGAAACCACCGTGCTGAGAGCGAGTGGAGGAGGAGCTACGGCACATCACAGCAGCGCGTGCACGAAGGAGACAGCCGTGGCGACGCGAGGAAGGACGGCTTCCGCTGCACAGAGCCAGGGTACATGGCATGGTACTGCCCCGCACACAGCGCACGACAAACTGGCCCCTCGCCGACGCTAAATTAGAGTGAGGTGGCATGGACGGGAAAAAAAGCCGCCTCCTGCAGATGCTTCCCCCGGCAGATGACGTCACAGAGGCGCAGGAGCGACGCAGCGGAGCGAGCAGGACGAAGATGCGGCCACTTTCCAGGCGCGGCAAAGGTTGGACGCATGGGAGAACTGGCAGCGGTGGGAGTCGGCCGGAGCGGGCCTGGGACTCCCGCTGCCAGGGAAGGGACTGTGCGTGGTCCTACAGAGGCTGTCAGATGTGTCCATCCGCCCGCTGATGGCCAAACCGGAACCCTACCCCAACCAGATGCTCTGACCGAGACTCAGATGGCCCGTGCATGCCGCCCTGGCACCGGGCTGACTCGCGTTGGATTTCTGAAAGTGGACTTTGAATTTTCTGGGGACAGAAACCAGTCCGGGGGGGGCAGTGTAACGTCGGGGCCATTTTAAGGGAGCCAGGGATTTCCCAGCATGCTTTGCCAGTTTGAAACGTTACTGTGTGTGTTAAATGTGTTACTTCTGGGTTATACTGCTGTGTCATTATAACTGCATTATAATGACCCAGCAGTGTTTAGCAGGATTAGGGCAAGATGTATCATGTGTGTGTAACCATGATTGAAACGGAGGTCTGGGAGAATGACCTCCACTCCACTCTGTAGCACAGAAGCAGGTTGGGGGTCGGGGTGTGTGAAAATAAATCTGGTTGATCACAGCCATCTGCTCCATTGTCTTTTTGTGTGAACCCTTGCAAACGTCACAATATGACTAGCAATTGGATTCACAATGATAGGATTAGTGGTTCAGTAATTATTGACGAAAATGGCATTTTCCGTAATGGCGGTTTAGCGCCACAGTTCCCCCCCATACAGTGTTTGTGTGTACGTTTTCCGATTCCTTGACCATGAAAACATATGACTAGCAATTGGATTGACAAAAATTGGATTGACAATGATAGGATTAGTGGTTTAGTAGTTATTCACGAAAATGGCATTTTGCATAATGGCGGTTTTCTTTGTGTGTACGTTTTCCGATTCCTTGACCATGAAAACATATGACTAGCAATTGGATTCACAATGATAGGATTAGTGGTTCAGTAGTTATTGACGAAAATGGCATTTTCCGTAATGGCAGTTTAGCGCCACAGTTCCCCCCCCCATACAGTGTTTGTGTGTATGTTTTCAGATTCATTGACCATGAAAACATATGACAAGCAATTGGATTGACAAAAAATTGGATTGACAACGATAGGATTAGTGGTTTAGTAGTTATTGACGAAAATGGCATTTTGCGTAATGGCGGTTTTCTTGTGGACGGTGATCCGGATCACCACCAAAATGTAATCATCTGTAGGATACCCCATTTCTGACAATCTGTGAAAATTTCATGAAAATCCGTCCATAAATTTTTGAGTTATCTTGCTAACAAACAAACAGACAAACAGACAGACAAACCAACGCCGATGATCACATAACCTCCCCCTTTGGCGGAGGTAATGACAAGGACAGCGATCATTGGAGAGCTAACAGTTCCATGGGAAGATAATATTGAAGACATGTGGTACACACATATGTAGTTTCATAGACTCCATTTGTATATTAATGTTGCTTCACGTCTGAGAAGGAACAATAGGTCTGAGTCTCCTGGAGATAACAGGAGGATGCGAAATGTGTTCTGTGTTATGCAAAGAGATGGCCTTGAGGGATTTCCTGACCACCAGTGGTGTGGGGGTGAAGGGGACAAGACCTGGAAGAAGATGTATTGTGTCTTTGCATTAAAATGACAATGTAACTGTGTGCTTTGATGTCCTGGTATAAATAGGACAGATGTGGGGTGATGCCTCCTCTTTTCTGTTTGAGAGGATGTTGGAGATATGTGAATAAACCTGAATTGAGAAATAAACTCAACCTCATCTTTTCACGCTCTCCACACTGGTGACCTTAAGACGTATCATGAACAGAAGAAATGCCCCCGAGCCGGACTCGCCAGGAACCAGCCAGGTGAACGCAGTCTCAGTCAAACTACCAGATTTCTGGCAGGACAACCCGGACTCCTGGTTCTTCTTGGCCGAAGCTCAGTTCGGGGGAATAACGGCAGATGACACGAAATTCTACCACGTTATCGCCAAGCTTGACAACCGCACGGCTCGTCATGTGCAGAGCCTGGTGCAGCGCCCACCGGCCGAAGACAAATACGGCGGGTTGAAGGCTGCGCTCATCCAGCGTTTCACTCCCTCAGTCCAGGAAAGGGCGGAGAGACTCCTGGCCCTGAACGACTTGGGAGACAGCATACCCGTAGACCTGATGGAAGACATGCTGAGGCTGAGGGGCTCAGATGGCGACGACCTGCTCTTCACCCACATTTTCCTGAGAACCCTACCGTCAGAGATGAGAGCGACCCTGGCTGGTTCACTGTTGTTGGCCCAGCGGGACTTCCGCGCGCTGGCCCAGGAGGCACAGCGGATTCTCAACGCCAGCAGACAGCGCGCGCGGCGGTGGCAGCAGACCCACCGACAACGGCGGCGGTGAAGGCCAAACATTGCGGAGGAGATGACCTCTGTTTCTACCATCGTCGCTTTGCAGAGAGGGCACGCAGGTGTATACCACCATGTCAGTTCAAGAGCTCGGGAAACGCCAGAACCGAGGGTTGGTAGCAGCCGCGGCCCTCGGTGAACAAAACAAGCTGCTCTACTTGACGGATGCGCATTCAGGGAGGCAATTCCTCATGGACACAGGCTCCCAAGTGAGTTTCATCACGCCAACCTATGCTGACCGGCTGGCAGGCCCCGGGAGTCATGGAGCATCGGCGGCGAACGGCTCGAGCATTAAGACCTTCGGTGAGAGGACTCTGCTTCTGTCCCTGCAAGGCCGTACATTTGAGTGGACTTTTATTATAGCGGCGGTGAGCTTCAACATGTTAGGTGCTGATTTTCTGTGCTCACATGGGTTGTTGGTTGATCTCCCTAATAGACGCTTGGTTAATGCAATGTCTTTTTACTCTATCCCCTGTGCAGCTCGAGTGACCCCGCCCACAGCACAAGCCAACGTCACTACGGCAAGCGGTAAGTTCCACACACTCCTCACCCAGTTTCCAGCACTCACGGTTCCCACAGTTTCAGCAGCCGTGGCTAAACACGGAGTGGAACATTTTATTACTACAGCCGGTCCCCCCCGTTTTTGCAAAAGCTCGGCGCTTGGATGCAGCTAAACTGACCATAGCGCGCAAGGAGTTCGCTAATCTTGAAAAGTTGGGCATCATTCGGCGTTCGACGAGCCCATGGGCTTCCCCGCTTCACATGGTCCCTAAAGCTGACGGCTCGTGGCGACCTTGCGGTGATTTCCGCAGGTTGAACAACGCTACAGCACACGACCATTACCCAATCCCGCATATTCAAGATTTTTCCATACATTTGGCGGGGGCGCGCGTTTTTTCCAAAATAGACTTGGTTCGCGGCTACCATCAAGTCCCAATGCACGCTGAGGACATAACCAAAACAGCGGTGATAACCCCGTTTGGCTTGTTCGAGTTTTCCGTTTGGGCTTAAAGGCGCCGCACAGACATTCCAACGCATGATGGACGCGGTGTTGCGCGATCTCCCCTTCGTGTTCGTCTACCTGGACGACATCTTGGTAGCCAGCGCGTCCGAAGACGAACACGAAAATCACCTCACGGCAGTTTTCCGGAGGTTGGGAGAGCACGGGTTAATAATCAACCCAGCGAAGTGTCAGTTCGGGGTGACACAGATTGATTTTTTTGGGGGGCACCGCGTCTCCTCAGATGGAGCGGTCCCTCTGCCTGACAAAGTGCGCGCAGTAACAAATTTTCCCCAGCCACAAACGGTCAAAGCGTTGCAAGAGTTTTTGGGAATGGTGAATTTTTATAACCGTTTCCTCCCCCGCGCAGCGCAGCTCATGCAGCCACTGTATGCCGCGCTTAAAAAGCAAAAACCCACAAATGCAATCGAATGGTCCCCGGAGCGGGAGCGCGCATTCTCGGAGGTCAAAACAGCCCTGGCAAACGCTGTGTTGTTAGCACATCCAGACCCAACGGCCCGCATAGCGCTCACTACTGACGCGTCAGACGTGGCCATAGGGGCGGTAGTAGAGCAGCATGTTGCCGGGGCTTGGCAGCCGCTCGCTTTTTTCAGCAGGACTTTGCACGATACTGAGCGAAAATACAACGCGTTCAACAGGGAGTTGTTAGCGCTCCACTTGGCCATTCGCCACTTTCAGTTCTGGCTGGAAGGTCGTCATTTCACTGCATTCGTCGACCACAAGCCGCTGACTTTCGCGATGGCCAAGGTTTCAGAGCCGTGGTCAGGCCGGCAGCAGAGGCAGCTGGCTGCAATCTCAGAGTTTACTACTGATATTCAACACGTAGCGGGTAAACTTAATGTAGTGGCAGACTGTCTCTCGCGCACCGTAACTGCTCCAGTCCGCATAGGGGTAGATTATACTGCCATGGCCGCGGAGCAGGCTAGCGGCGCGGAAGTACGCGCGGCCCCAGTCCGCGTGGGGATAGATTATGCAGCCATGGCCGCAGATCAGGTTAGCGATGCGGACGTGTGCGCGCTCCAGTCTGGACCAACAGGGTTAAAGCTGGAGAGCAGGGTGCTGCAAGATGGTATGCCCCCCCTAATCTGCGATGTCTCCACCGGACGCGGTCGTCCGGTGGTGCTGACCGCGTCCGGTGGGGCTGACCGCGTGGCGCCGCCGCGTTTTTGACTCGATTCATTCTCTGGCGCACCCGGGGGTGCGCGCGTCGGTCAAAATGGTAGGAGAGAAGTTTGTGTGGCCGAGCCTGCGCAAGCACGTTAAGGAGTGGGCAAGAGCCTGCATGGCTTGCCAGCGAGCCAAAATACACAAACACACCAAAGCCCCCTTGGAACCGTTTCACATCCCGGCTAAGAGGTTCGATCATGTGCATGTCGACCTAGTAGGCCCCCTCCCGCCGTCACAGGGGTGTACACATCTTTTGACAATGGTGGACCGCACCACGCGTTGGCCTGAAGTGGTCCCACTGGCATCAACCACAGCCGAGGAGGTGGCGCGCGCGTTTTTAACGGCTTGGGTAGCGCGTTTTGGAGTTCCATCGGATATTACGTCCGACAGAGGTCCTCAATTTGTTTCCGAGCTTTAGTCAGTGATGGCCCGCAGCTTGGAGGTAACGAACTACCGCGTACCACCCCCAGGCTAATGGTTTATGCGAACGTTTGCATAGGTCATTGAAAGCAGCCCTCAGAGCGTCGCTTACGGATGCAAATTGGGTAAACAGGCTACCATGGGTTTTATTGGGGTTGCGTTCTGCACCTAAAGAGGACTTAAAAGCCTCCCCAGCTGAATTGGTGTTTGCGCAGCCACTCCGGCTGCCAGGGGAGTTTCTCCCAGATAATCCTGCGCCAGAGTGCCCCCCTGCTCAGCAGTTACTGAGCGACACAGGAGCAAGCACGCTGCCTGGCCCCGTTCATCACAGTTTTCCGCGCATTTTTGTACCTAAGGCTTTAAAAAATGCGAAGTTTGTTTTTGTCAGACACGATGCTCATCGCCCAACCCTGCGACCGCCTTATGATGGCCCATTTAGAGTGCTGGAAACAGGTGATAAGCACTTTTTGCTAGATTTAGGGGGCAGAAGGGAAACAACTGGCATAGATAGACTCAAACCCGCTTTTGTGATGGCTGACGAAGCTGTGCTGTTGCCGAGGGCTCCTCGATGCGGCATACCCCCTAGGGAGCATTCCCCAGAGCTCCCACAGGGATTGACTAACAGTTCTCATCCTCAGATAGCAGATTCACAGCAGGATGGCGCCACGGGAGTGGTAAAGCCCGCTTACAGCAAGTTCGGAAGACGATTGAAGCCCAAGCAGCATGTAGACTGATGTTTGTGATTTTATCAGGATATGAGGACTGTGTTTTATTGTTTCATCTTAGACGTTTGGGGGGGGGGGTCATGTGGTACACACATATGTAGTTTCATAGACTCCATTTGTATATTAATGTTGCTTCACGTCTGAGAAGTAACAATAGGTCTGAGTCTCCTGGGGATAACAGGAGGATGCAAAATGTGTTCTGTGTTATGCAAAGAGATGGCCTTGAGGGATTTCCTGACCACCAGTGGTGTGGGGGTGAAGGGGACAAGACCTGGAAGAAGATGTATTGTGTCTTTGCATTAAAATGACAATGTAACTGTGTGCTTTGATGTCCTGGTATAAATAGGACAGATGTGGGGTGATGCCTCCTTTTTCCTGTTTGAGAGGATGTTGGAGATATGTGATGTGAATAAACCTGAATTGAGAAATAAACTCAGCCTCATCTTTTCACACTCTCCACAAATAGGCCTATAAAAGGAAGGAGGAGAAATATGAAGAGCTGGTGTTACAGTGCTCGGAAAGAGGGTGGAAGCCACATTGCTATCCCTTTGAGGTTAGTTGTCAAGGGTTAGTGGCTCATTCTATGATGGCTTTTTACGATGCCTAGGGATAGAAGGCCAGAAGAAGAAAGCTGTGTGTAAGAATCTGGAGGAAGCAGCTGAAGCAGGATCCGCCTGGATTTGGTGGAAGACATAAGAAGCAGTGCTTGCGGTGTAGCCAACCAGCTGAGCACGTCCCCAGACGTGGGTGACGTGGGCCCACCCCCTTTTATAGTGATACTAGGAATAATGGGCCAAAACCACTGGGGGGCTCCTAGCTGAGGACTCAACTGGCTGTAGCAGGAGTGATGTAGTATGTCAGCCTGTTTGCTCATCATCTTGTTATTGTTATTATTATTATTATTATTATTATTATTATTAAAATGTATGAAGGGAAAAAGAGATAAATTAATGAGAGAAAAAATGCAAATTTACAAGAAAGTCACAATTTTACAAGAAAAAAAAAATCAAATTAATTAAAAAAATTATGCATTTAGATGAAAAAAGACAAATTTATGAGAAAAAAGTTGCAAATTTATGGGAAAACAGTTGCAATTTTTTTGAGAAAACACTCAAATTTATGAGGAAAAGTTATAAATTTACAAGACAAAAGTCACAAATTTATGAGAAAAAAGTTGTAAATTTATTTTTTTTTTAAAAAGTCAAATTTACTAGAAAAAGTTGCACATTTATAAGAAAAATGTAACAAATGTATGAGAGAACAGTTTAAATCTTATGATAAAAAAGTTGCAAATTTACAAAAAATGTTGCAAGCTTGTGTGTGTAAGGATCTCTACCTGCTCTGTCTGTCTTCCTCTCCCCCTGCTGATTAGCACTATCCCTGCAGCCTTGATCATCACCTGTGGCTAATCAGAGAAACCCTCTATAAGGGAGGCTCTCCCACTGCTTTGTCTGGTCACCTCAGACTTTGAACCTGCCTGTAACCCAGTTTTGTCTGTATTATTGTATTCTGTCTCGCCTGTTTGTGTTTGCCCTCTGTTTGCCCTAAACCCAGCTACCTGCCTCTCACTAGTGATGTTAAAACCGAGGCCTCATGAAACAATGAACAACTTTGAGATGATTGCTTCACGAGAGACACAGTGTTATGAAACATCTAATAAAGACTGCCATCTGGTGACTGACTGTCAGAACTGCATTTGAGTTTAAAATCTTAAAAAGGCCAATACTCTATATCACAGGTCGCACTACACTTCTCATTATGTCATTTTCTCAGACAGGCTTGTTAAAATTCTGTCAATCAGTTATGTATCATTTTAATTGACTTTAATTAGAGTACCCTCCATATAATCCGTCAAATGATAGACAGCTTTCAGAATTTGTAGTCATTGCTGGAAAAATTCTGTGGAAGGACAATTTTCAGTGAACAAAACCTCTTATATACGTATATACTGTATACAGTATATACAGTATATATATAGAGAGAGAGAGACTCTTTGACTTTTAAAAAGAGCCTTTATTGCACAATTCAAAAAAATGTAAGCACACCAACATCATTCCACCAAGTGTGTCACATTGGAAAAAGTGCAAAAATAAGTCTTCCCCCCCACACACAACACAGAGTATTCCTTGCAGTCCACCTATGCCACATCGACAGTGGCAGTAGTGCGAGTCCTCCTCGTAGTCCATGCAAAGACGAGCCAGAGGCCCCCAGAGACAGTTTCCTCATCTCAGATGGATTGGAGTCCTTAGACCATGCGGGATTTTCAAGCAAGTCATCTGTGCAGCAGGCTCATTCAGAGTGTAGAAAGAAAACGGTGGGGCATCCACGCCCTGCAGGTAAAGATTCAGTTCCGTGACAGTCAATTACAGTCAATTAGAAACGTCATATAAAAGTCTAATCAAACATTATCCCAAAAATGTGTAAAACAGGCAGAAGAACGACCGCCATTTATTCCTCCTGTCGGGCGCACTTGACCCCTGTTCTCCCTGCTGCCTTATGCAGGGCTGTCAGGTGTTTCTTGAGGCGAAAACGTTTCCTTTCATCCAGGAGGTCAAGACCAACCTGCCTTCTTAGCACATCAACAGACTTAATGAATTTATCAGTGTCACTGAAGTAGTCAGTGACTTTAATGGCTTTGTTATAGGTTTCATCCAGAAAAGCATTTTTCTTCCAGTGAATACAAACTCGTGTTTGTACTGCATTTTGCCCCAATAGACTCAGTATTAGACACAGTGTCGTTATCAGATTCCATTTCTTCATCAGCACAACTCAGCTGACTGTTTGGTTCTCCTGGGCCAGTGGATTCATCATGGGCCACAATTTCCTGGACGCCACCCACAGCAGCTGACTGTCGCTGTTCCATCCCCTGCTGTGAAACGGTAGCAGCCTCCGGAAGCACAGGCGCTGATGTCACACAGTGAGATTCTGACGCACCATCAAGTCGGTGCTCCGTCTCCTGCTCCGAAACGGTAGCAGCTTCCAGAGGCACAGCCACTGATGTCACACAGCGAGATGATTGTGACGCACCATCAGCGACATTTTTGGCGCCATCGCCAGCAACGCTCCCGGCCGTAAGCTGGGCCGTGGGCGCCACAGCCGGGCCGTCCACAGACACAGCGGCAGGCTCTGGAGCAGGGTCGGCGGAAGGCCCCGCAACGTCGTCCGCAGTAGCAGCGGGAGCGGAGGCCGCGCTGCCGTCCGCAGCTGCGGCGTGAGCGGAGGGCTCGCCACTGGCACCATCCGCGGCTCCATCAGGGCCCTCCGCCCGCTGCCTGTGCGGACAAGCGAACCTTTTATGGCCCACGTCTCCACATTCAAAACACTTCATCTGTCCTGAGCTCGCATACACCATATAGGAGCCGTCCCCGTGTTTGACCCGGAAGGACACTTCAAGAGTTTGAGTGGGCGAGTCTAGAAGAGAGAGAGAGAGAGAGAGAGAGAGAGAGAGAGAGAGAGAGAGAGAGAGAGAGAGAGACTTTGACTTTTAAAAAAGGCTTTATTGTACAATTCAAAAATGCAAGAACACCAATATCACGGCCCCAAGTGTGTCACATCTCAAAAGTGCAAACATAACTTATCCCCCTGACCCACAGAACACAAAACGTTCCCTACAGTCCATCTATTTTTTTTTTTTTTTTTTTTTTTTTTTTTTTTTTGTTACTTATTTGTACCCGTAGGTAGATTCGGTTTGCAGTCTGGTGACAAGCCACCGGCTGCTGGTCGCTGCGTGCGCGAGCGCCCTAAACCTACATGTTTTTTTTTTTTGGTATGCGGGAGGAAACCGGAGAAATCCCGGAGTAAACCCACGCAACACGGGGAGAACATGCAAACTCCACATGTTGTCCACATGTTGTCCACATCTATTGGTGAATGCCTCCAAATTGTCCACCATTTGATAGTAAGAGAACTCCACCTGGGGTCTGATTTTCAACAAGGCCTTGAAAGCAGACACAGGATCCACATTGCCAGCGTTGGCAGTCCGATTTTTCCTTGTCAGCCACATGGCAAGTTTAGCACTACCAGATAGGAAGTTCAGCAAGGTGTGGGCAGACTTCCTTGCCACTTTATACTTTGGACCGTAAATGAACAAGCCAAAAGAGAAACATTCATCCAAAGCCTGAAACCACTCCTGCAAAAGATCAAAAAGGCCAGATAAACGAAAACATTGAACAAACAAATGCTCCAGGGTCTCAACTTGGGAACAAAACAAACATTCCCCCCCCCACGGTTGGATCCAGGCGTGCTCTGTATTTATTTGTAGCTATTGCCCCACGCACAATCCACCACTGGAGATCTGCTGTCCGTTTCTCAATAGGGAGCTTGTACATGCACCACCAGCTGCCTTTTGGGGAGACCTCTGGCCCCAAAAAACCCGCCCACCTCGACTCTGTCATGTCCATGAGAGAGCGCAGATTCAGAACCTTCACACAGATGTGATACACCGTCCTTGTCCCGACAAGCTGGAACCTGCCCAGGTGAGGATGTCTGAAGGTCAGCAGGTGATCCTCCCCTCCCTGCCACTCCCTCACAGATGGACTTATGGAAATGGCAGGAAAGTTGGACACAGTGTCGTCAACCCATTGATTGGAAAGAGTGCGGTTTGTCGCAAACGCTCGAAGCAGTTGTGGCAGGGCAGCGCACACTTCCCCTACCACCCTTTGCAGCAGTCTGACAGATGTAATGTTGGCACTCTGCCTCAGCGTTTCCATCGATGTGGTCGACATCTTCATAAGATGACCAAGCTTGGTACAGTGTGCCTCTCGCAAACAAGTCCGCAGACTAACCGACTGCAGCACCTTAGCGTCTATGAATCGATTGAAAAACAGTGGTTCCTCGAACAGCCACATGCCCGGTGTTGGAAGCGGGCTACGGTGAAGACTCGCCATGCATGCAAGACAGACGTGTAAAAAGCAGAAAGTCCAGTAAGGTCTACCTCCCCAGATGTCACAAGGAAGAGCTGCTTATCATAGCCCAAGCGGCCAACTCTCCTCAGGAGCAGTTTAGCAGTGTCCATCCAGCAGGGTCCGCATCCGTAAAGGAGGCATTGTGCAGTTCGAAGCCTGAAGCAGGCGATCTTGGAGTGTATGTCCACCAGGCCCTGTCCCCCCTCGGCCACAGGCAGGTAGAGAACAGGCGCACAGACCCAGTGGCGACCAGACCAAAAGAAGTCCACGATGATCTTCTGAACCTCCTCCACGAGGCTCCTGGGCGGTGTCAAAGCAACAAGCCTATGCCAAAGAGCCGAGGCGACCAGATTATTGGCGACCAGAACCCTGCCCCTATATGACAGCTGTGGTAGCAACCATTTCCATTTTGAAAAGCGAGCACACACCTTGTCCTTAACACCCTCCCAGTTCTTTCGTTCAAACGCCTCTGAACCCAGAAAAACCCCCAACACTTTGAGACCGGCTGTCCCCCACTGAAGACCGCTGGGTAGCCGAGGGAGATCTTGAAGCGACCACTGGCCCACCAATAGACCCTCACTCTTGGCCCAATTCACCCGGGCAGAAGATGCCCTTTCATAAACTGACAAAGTGTCCACCAGACGCTGCACATCCCCGTGGGACGTGATGAAAACGCTGACATCATCAGCGTAAGCAGACAAGACGATCGGCCGGCAACAGCTTGATGGCCCTGGCAGAACCAGACCACCCAGCCGAGTGCGCAACCTGCACAGCAAAGGCTCAATAGCCAAGCTGTACAGCTGACCCGAGAGTGGACATCCCTGGCGTATTCCCCGGTGTACAGATATTGGCCGACTCAGCCCTGCCCCCATCTTTACCAAACACTCAGCTCCAGTATATAGCAGATTGACCCACCTCAAAAACATATTGCCAAAACCAAACCCCCTCAGTGTGGAAAACAAATAGGAATGGTCAACCCTATCAAAAGCCTTTTCCTGGTCCAAAGACACAATCCCGAACTGTAAGTCATGACATTTACTGAGCTGGAGAATGCCACGTATGAGAAAAACATTGTCTATAATGGTTCGGTCAGGAATACAATATGTTTGATCCTTATGTACGATCAAACCCAAGACAGTGTTCAGTCTGTTTGCCAGGGCTTTAGAAAGCACCTTGTAGTCCGTGCAAAGAAGAGCCACGGGCCTCCAGTTTTTCAGCAGGGCCAAGTCCCCCTGCTTAGGCAACAGAGACTGCACTGCACGGCGGCAGGAGACAGGTAATGTTCCCTTTCTGTAACAGGCAGTTAGAAGGTCATAGAAGTCTGATCCAATAACATTCCAAAAATGCTTATAGAATTCAGCAGAAAGACCATCAAGTCCAGGTGCGCGTCCCAGAGCCATCTGATTAACAGCCACAGTTAACTCATCCAAAGTGAGGGCACAGTCCAGAGCGGCCCTGTCGTCCGGGCTGAGCACCGGAAGGCCTTCGAAGAGCTGTTTTTGAGATTCTTTGCAACCCGTTCCCGCAGCAAACAGGGACCCGTAGTAATCCACTGCATGGCGCCGCATCTCGGATGGATTTGTAGTCAGTCGACCATCTGGGAGCGTCAAGAAAGCCATCAACTTCTTTTTCGCAGCAGACTTCTCCAAATTGAAGAAGAAGAACGTTGGGGCACCCATGTCCTGCAGACGAGTGAAGCGTGACCTCACTAGCGCCCCCTTCACTCTTTCCTGCATGAATGTGCGCAGGGCCGATCTCTTCTCCTGCAGCAAAGGACCAGCGGTAGAATCCTGACCCATAACCAAGCTGTCCTCCAGCCTCTTGACAGCGTCCTCAAGTTCACTGACCTTGGCCTTGATGATGGCAGTTGAGTTCGCAGTGTACCGTTGACAAAAAAGGCGAATTTGCACTTTGCCAACGTCCCACCACTGTTCCAGGGAACTAAAACGAGCCTTTGTGGTCCTCCAGTGTTCCCAGAAGCACACAAAATACTGACAAATGGCGCTGTCCTGAAGGAGCTTGTTATTGAATTGTCAATAAGATTTTGTGCGGTTCCCTGGTGAGTTAAGTAACACCGCAGTGGCCAGGTGATGATCTGTGAAACCGATGGGACTTATGTTACTGTGAAGGATTCCGGGGCCAAAGGTTCTAGAAACATATATCCTGTCTAATCTAGCAGCACTGACAACACCGTCAGTGACCCTGACCCAGGTATACTGTCTCGCGTTTGCATTTTTAGACCTCCATGTGTCCACTAAGTCGAACTGCACAGTGAAATTTTCCAAGATTCGAGAAGACTGCAGATGTGGTTCTGCGTTAGTGCGATCCACAGTGAAGTCCAAGGTACAGTTGAAATCACCAGCAACAACAAGTTGTTCTTGGTGATAGCGCTGCAATTCAGTAGTCAGTATATTGAAAAAAGCAACCCTTTCAGTACCGTGGTTTGGCGCGTAAACGTTTACCAGGCAAAACACGGAATCCCCTATTTGGGCCCTAACAAGAAGCAGCCTGCCCCTCACTATCTCCACCACCGATAAAACTTGTGCATTTTTTGATTGCCCAAACAAAATGGCCACTCCTGCACTAAGATTGGTACCGTGACTGAGTGAAAAATGGCCTTTCCACCACAAGCCCCAGTCGACATCATCTGCCGAAGTGGTATGAGTTTCCAGCAAAAGCAAAATGTTGAGACTTTTTCGTCGGAACAGATCACTAATGAATCCCCTCTTATGATTGCCCCTCCCACCATTGATGTTTAAGGACCCTAATGTTATTTTCTTCATTGGGCGATAGATGTGAGGAACACCGTGCTGTTGCCATGGAAATCATTCCATCTTCGCGCGCTTGGCCTTTTGTCCCCCTGCTGATTTACACAGGGCTGTGAGGTGCTTCTTCAGGCGGAAGCGTTTTCTTTCATCCAGGAGGTCAACACCAACCTGCTTCTTCAGTACATTAACAGACCGAATGAATTTGTCAGTGTCACTGAAGTAATCAGCGACGTTAACGGCCCTGTTATTATAGGTTTCATCCAGGAAAGCATTTATTTCTTCCAGTGAATACAAACCCGCGTCTGTACTGCAAGTTGCCCCAATAGACTCATGTTTAGCAGACACAGCGTCAGAAACACACTCCATTTCCTCGTCAGCACAACTCTGCTGACTGCTGGAATCAGCTGGCACGTCAGCTGGCGCAGCTGATCCACCTTCAGCCACGTTTTCCGGGCCGGCACCTACATCAGCTGACCGGCGTTGTTCCGCCCGCTGCTCTGAAGTGGCAGCAGGCTGCGGAAGCACAGCCGCTGATGTCACACAGCGCGATTCTGACTCAACGTCATTGACTGTTTGGGCACCATCACCAGCGATGTCCCCAGCTGCAGGCCGCGCGGCGGGCGCCAAAGGAAGGCTGTCCACAGACACAGCGGCAGGCTCCGGAGCAGGAACGGTGGAAGGCCCCGCAACGTCGTCCGCAGCAGCGGCGAGTGCGGAGGCCTCGCTACTAGGCTGTGCGCCCCCACCGGGCTCCGCCGCGGCAGAAGCCCCCGCAACGCTGTCCACAGCAGCGTTGCAAGCAGAAGCCGCACCGCCGGCTTCAGCCGCGGCTCCACCAGAGGCCCCCGCCGGCTGCCTGTGCGGGCAGGCGAAACGTTTGTGGCCCACGTCCCCACATTGAAAACACTTCATCTGTCCCGAGCTCGCATACACCATATAGTAGCCGTCCCCGTGTTTGACCCGGAAGGACACGTCCAGAGTTTGTGTGGGCGAGTCTAGAAACATGAACACCTGTCGCCTGAGTGATTTCATATGTTTTAACTGGGCTTCCCTGAATCCCAAACTCACGTGTCTAAACGGGCCCGCAAATTTCCCGAATCTGCGGAGCTCCATCGCCTACTGCTCGTCAGCGATGAAAGGTGGAACACCCGAGATGGTGATAAGCGTTGATGGAACTGATAAGGGGGACACCTGTACAGACATGGCCCCGATTACAATACCGCTCGCAACCACAGCGTGGACATTCTCCTCAGCAGCCAGAAACACAACTACAGCTCTATTCATCCTGGACGCATAGCAGATCGCATCATGGCCCACCTGGTCACCCACAGCCATAAGGACCCCCTTCACAGTAACAGTGGCGATCCGCACCCCCGCACGATCCGCACCCCCTGGCGGAGAGATGGAGGTGGCATTTCCAAGGTCGCCATCCTCCTCCCCCCCAAAAAAAAGTTTAATATGCGGGCAGAGAGAAAGAGAGACCGAAAGAGACCGAAAGAGACTGAGACCGAGAGAGACCAAGACTGAGACCGAGAGAGACCAAGACCGAGAGAGACCAAGACTGACCGAGATAGACAGAGACCGAGAGAGACCAAGACTGAGACTGAGAGAGACCGAGACAAGAGAGACCAAGAGCGAGACTGAGAGAGACTGAGACAGAGACTGAGAGGGACCGAGCCTGAGACCGAGACCGAGAGAGACCAAGACCGAGACCGACTGAGACAGAGACCGAGAGAGACCGAGACTGAGAGAGACCGAGACCGAGAGAGATCGAGACTGAGAGAGAACGAGACCAAGAGAGACCGAGACTGAGAGAGACCGAGACCGAGAGAGACCGAGACTGAGAGAGAACGAGACCGAGAGAGACTGAGAGAGAACGAGAACGAGAGAGACTGAGAGAGGACGAGAACGAGAGACCGAGAGAGACTGAGAGAGACCGAGACCGAGTGAGACTGAGACCGAGACTGAGACCAAGAACAAGAGAGACTGAGACCGAGACCGAGAGAGACCGAGAGAGACTGAGACTGAGACAGAGACCGAGACCGAGACAGATACCGAAACCAAGAGAGACCAAGACAGATACCGAGACCGAGAGAGACCGAGACCGAGAGAGACCGAGACCGAGACCAAGAGAGACCGAGACTGAGACCGAGAGAGACCGAGACCGAGACCGAGACCGAGAGAGACCGAGACAGAGACAGACCAAGAGAGACTGAGACCGAGAGAGACCGAGACAGAGACAGACCAAGAGAGACCGAGACCGAGAGAGACCGAGACAGACCGAGACCGAGACCAAGACAAGAGAGACAGAGACCGAGAGAGACCGAGACAGAGACCAAGACAGAGAGAGACCGAGAGCGAGACCGAGACAGACCAAGACCGAGAGAGACAGAGAGAGAGACCGAGACCAAGAGAGACCGAGAGACACCGAGACCGAGATCGAGAGAGACCGAGAACGAGAGAGACCGAGAGAGACCGAGACCGAGATCGAGAGAGACCGAGAACGAGAGAGACTGAGAGAGACTGAGACCGAGAGAGACCGAAACCGAGAGAGACCGAGACCGAGAGAGACCGACTGAGACGAGAGAGACCGAGACCAAGAGAGACCGTGAACGAGAGAGACTGAGACCGAGAGAGACCGAGAGAGACCAAGACCGAGAGAGACCGAGACCGAGCGAGAACGAGAGAGGCCGAGAGACTTTGACTTTTAAAATAAGCCTTTATTGCACTCTTCAAAAAAAGTAAGCACTCCAACATCATTCCACCAAGTGTGTCACATTGGAAAAAGTGCAAACTGAAGTGTTCCCCCCCCACACAACACAGAGCATTCCTTGCAGTCCACCTATTCCACATTGGCAGTGGCAGTAGTGCGAGTCCTCCTCGTAGTTCGTGCAAAGACGAGCCAGAGGCCCCCGCCAGTTCCATTGAACATCCCAGAGACAGTTTCCCCATCTCAGTTGGGTTGGAGTCCTTAGACCATGTGGGTTTTTCAAGCAAGTCAACTGTGCAGCAGGCTCGTCCAGAGTGTAGAAAGAAAACGGTGGGGCGTCCATGCCCTGCAGGTAAAGATCCAGTTCCGTGACAGTCAATTACAGTCAATTAGAAACATCATATACAAGTCTGATCAAACAATATCCCAAAAATGTGTAAAACAGGCAGAGGAACGACCGCCATTTATTCCTCCTGTCGGGCGCACTTGACCCCCGTTCCCCCTGCTGCTTTACGCAGGGCTGTCAGGTGTTTCTTGAGGCGAAAATGTTTCCTTTCATCCAGGAGGTCAAGACCAACCTGTCTTCTTAGCACATCAGCAGACTTAATGAATTTATCAGTGTCACTGAAGTAGTCGGTGACCTTAATGGCTTTGTTATAGGTTTCATCCAGAAAAGCATTTATTTCTTCCAGTGAATACAAACTCGTGTTTGTACTGCATTTTGCCTCAATAGACTCAGTATTAGACACAGTGTCATTATCAGATTCCATTTCTTCGTCAGCACAACTCAGCTGACTGTTTGGTTCTCCTGGGCCAGGGGATTCATCATGGGCCACATTTTCCTGGACGCCACCCACAGCAGCTGACTGCTGCTGTTCCATCCCCTGCTGTGTAACGGTAGCAGCCTCCGGAAGCACAGCCACTGATGTCACACAGCGAGATTCTGACGCACCATCAGGTCGGTGCTCTGTCCCCTCCTCCGAAACGGTAGCAGCTGCCAGAGGCACAGCTGCTGACGTCACACAGCGAGATGATTGTGACGCACCATCAGTGACCTTTTTGGCGCCATCGCCATCAACGCTCTCGGCCGTAAGCTGGGCCGCGGGCGCCACAGCCGGGCCGTCCACAGACACAGTGGCAGGCTCCAGAGCAGGGCCGGCGGAAGGCCCTGCAACATCGCCCGCATTAGCGGCGGGAGCGGAGGCCATGCCGCCGTCCGCAGCTGCGGCGTGAACGGAGGGCCCGCCGCTGGCACCATCCGCGACTCCATCAGGGCCCTCCGCCCGCTGCCTGTGCGGACAAGCGAACCGTTTATGGCCCACGTCTCCACATTCAAAACACTTAATCTGTCCTGAGCTCGCATACACCATATAGGATCCGTCCGCGTGTTTGACCCTGAAGGACACTTCCAGAGTTTGAGTGGGTGAGTCAAGAAACATGAACACCTGTCGCCTGAGTGATTTCACATGTTTTAACTTGGTGGCCTTGCATCCCAAAGTCAGAGTTGTAAACAGGCCCACAAACTTCCCAAATCTGCGGAGCTCCATCGCCAACTGCTCGTCAGTGATGAAAGGTGGAACACCTGAGACGGTGATTCTCGTTGATGGGACAGATAAGGGGGACACCTGTACATACGTTTCCCCGATAACAACACCGCTTACAATCAGGGTGTGGACATCGTCTTCAGCTGCCAGAAACACAACTACAGCTCTATTCATTCGGGTCGCAAAGCAGATCGCGTCATAGCCCACCTGCTCGGCCACAGCCTCAAGGACCTCCTCCACAGTAACAGTGCTGTCCGGGGGAACGATCCTCACCCCCTGGTGGATAGATGGAGGTGGCTTTTCCAAGGTCGCCATCCTCCACACAAAAAATCAAAAACTGGAAAAGCGGCCAGTAGTAGAAAACCGAAAAAAAGTCCAAACAAACCACAGACCGAGAGAGACCGAGACTGAGACTGAGACTGAGACCGAGAGAGACTGAGACCGAGAGAGACCGAGACTGAGACCAGGACCGAGAGAGACCGAGACAGAGACCGAGACCGAGACGAGACCGAGACCGAGAGAGACCGAGACCGAAAGAGAACGAGACCGAGAGAGACTGAAACCGAGACCGAGAGAGACTGAGACCGAGACCGAGAGAGACCAAGACCGAGAGAGACCAAGACCGAGACCTGGACTGAGAGAGACCGAGACCAAGAGAGACTGAGACCGAGACCGAGAGAGACCGAGACTGAGACCAAGAACAAGAGAGACCGAGACCGAGACTGAGAGAGACCGAGACCAAGAGAGACCGAGACTGAGACTGAGACTGAGACCGAGAGAGACCGAGACTGAGACTGAGACCGAGAGAGACCGAGAAGAGAGACCGAGACCGAGACCGAGAGAGACCGAGAGAGACCGAGACCGAGACTGAGACCAGGACCGAGAAAGACCAGGACCGAGAAAGACCGAGACCGAGACCGAGCTAGACTGAGACCGAGAGAGACCAAGACTGAGACCGAGAGAGACAGAGACCGAGACCGAGACCGACCGAGACCGAGAGAGACAGAGACCGAGAGAGATGGAGACGGAGACCGAGAGAGACCGAGACAGAGACCGACCGAGACCGAGACCGACCGAGACCGAGAGAGATAGAGACCGAGAGAGACCAAGACTGAGACCGAGACCAAGAGAGACCAAGACCGAGAGAGACTGAGAGAGACGAGACCGAGACCGAGCGAGACCGAGACCAAGCGAGACTGAGACCGAGACCGAGAGAGACAGAGACCGAGACCGAGACCGAGAGAAACCGAGAAAGAGACCTAGAGAGAACGAGACCGAGAGAGACCGAGAGAGAACGAGACCGAGAGAGACCGAGTGAGAGCGAGACCGAGAGAGACTTTGACTTTTAAAAAAAGGCTTTATTGCACATTTCAAAATTGCAGAAAGACCAATATCAGTTGTCCAAGTGTGTCACATCTCAAAAGTGCAAACATAACTCATCCCCCTGACCCACTGAACACAAAACATTCCCTACAGCCCATCTATTGATGAACGCCTCCAGATTGTCTACCATTTGATAGTAAGAGAACTCCACCCGGAGTCTGTCTGTCAACAAGACCTTGAAAGCGGACACAGGATCCACATTGCCAGCATTGCTTGCCCGATTTTTCCTCGTCAGCCAGATGGCAAGCTTAGCAGTCCCAGATAGGAAGTTCATCAAAGTGTGGGCAGCCTTCCTTGCCACTTTATACTTCGGACCGTAAATGAACAGCCCAAAAGAGAATCGTTCACCCAAAGCCCGAAACCACTCGCGCAAAATGTCAAAAAGTCCAGATAAACGAAAACAGTGGACAAACAAATGGTCGAGGGTCTCAACTTGGGAACAAAACAAACACCCCCCCCCCACACACAGTCGGATCAAGGTGTGCCCTGTATTTATTTGTGGCTATTGCCCCATGCACAATCCTCCACTGGAGATCTGCTGTGCGTTTCTCAATCGGTTGCTTGTACATGCACCGCCAGCTGCCCTTTGGGGAGACCCCTGGCCCCAAACAACCCGCCCACCTCGACTCCGTGACATCCTTCAGAGAGCGCAGATTCAGAACCTTCACACAGATGTGATACACCGCCCTTGTCCCGACAAACTGGAACTTGCCCAGGCGAGGAATCCTGAAGGTCAGTAGGTGATCCTCTCCTCCCTGCCACTCCCCCACATCCGGAGTTATGGAAATTGCAGGAAAGGTGGACGCAGTGTCACCATCCCATTGATTGGAAAGAGTGCGGTTCATCGCAAACGCTCGAAGCGGCTGCGGCAGGGCGGCGCACACGTCCTCCACCACCCTTTGCAGCAGTCTGACAGATGTAATTTTTGCACTGCGCCTCAGTGTATGCATCGATGTGGTTGACATCCTCATAAGATGACCCAGCTTGGTACAGCATGCCTCCCGCAAACAACTCCGCAGACTGGCAGACTGCAGCACCTCTGCTGCGATGAATCGATTGAAAAACAGTGGTTCTTCGAACAGCCACATGCCCGGCGCCTTGTCACGGAAGCGGGCCACGTTGAAGACTCGCCATGCATGCAAAACGGACATGTAAAAAGCAGATAGTCCAGTAAGGTCCACCTCCCCAGATGTCACGAGGAAGAGCTGCTTATCATAGCCCAAGCGACCAACTCTCCTCAAAAGCAGCTTAGCAGTGTCCATCCAGCAGGGTCCGCATCCGTAAAGGAGTCGTTGTGCAGTTCGAAGCCTGAAGCTGGCGATCTTGGAATGTATGTCCACCAGGCCCTGTCCCCCCTCGGCCACAGGCAGGTAGAGAACTGGCGCGCGGACCCAGTGGCGACAAGACCAAAAGAAGTCCACGATTGTCTTCTGAATCTCCTCCACGAGGCTCCTTGGCAGTGTCAAAGCCACCAGCCTATGCCAGAGAGCCGAGGCAACCAGATTATTCACGACCAGAACCCTGCCCCTATATGACAGCTGTGGTAGCAACCATTTCCATTTAGAAATGCAAGCACACACCTTGTCCTTAACACCCTCCCAGTTCTTTCGTTCAAAAGCCTCCGTACCCAGAAAAACCCCCAACACTTTGAGACTGGCCGTCCCCCACTGAAGGCCGCCGGGCAGGCGAGGGACGGCTTGACGCGACCAGTGGCCCACCAATAGACCCTCACTCTTGGCCCAATTAACCCGTGCAGAAGATGCCCTTTCATAAACTGTCAAAGTGTCCACCAGACGCTGCACATCCCCGTTGGAGGTGATGAAAACGTCAACGTCATCCGCATAAGCAGACAAGACAATCGGGCGGCCACAGCTTGATGGCCCCGGCAGAACCAGACCACCCAGCCGAGCGTGCAACCTGCACAGCAAAGGCTCAATAGCCAAGCTGTACAGCTGGCCCAAGAGTGGACACCCCTGGCTAGTGTACACCCCGGTGTACAGGGATTGGCCGACTCAGTCCCGCCCCCACCTTCACCAAACACTCAGCTCCAGTGTATAGCAGATTGACCCACCTCAAAAACATATTTCCAAAACCAAACCCCCTCAGGGTAGAAAACAAATAGGAATGGTCAACCCTATCAAAGGCCTTTTCCTGGTCCAAAGACACAATTCCAAACTGTAAGTCATGACATTTACTGAGCTGGAGAACGTCATGTATGAGGAAAACATTGTCCATAATGTTCCGGTCAGGAATACAATATGTTTGATCCCTATCCACAATCAAACCCAAGACAGTGTTCAGTCTGTTTGCCAGGGCCCTGGAAAGCACCTTGTAGTCCGTGCAAAGAACAGCCACAGGCCTCCAGTTTTTCAGCAGGGCCAAGTCCCCCTGCTTTGGCAACAGAGACAGCACTGCACGGCGGCATGAGACAGGTAACGTTCCTTCCCTGTAACAGGCCGTCGGAACGTTATAGAAGTCTGGTCCAACAACATTCCAAAAATGCTTAAAAAATTCTGAAGAAAGGCCATCCAGTCCAGGCGCGCGTCCCAGCGCCAGCTGATTCACAGCCACAGTCAACTCATCCAAAGTCAGGGCACAGTCCAGAGCGGCCCTGTCGTCCTGGCTGAGCACCGGAAGGGCCTCGAAGAGCTGATTTTGAGATTCTTTGCAACACGTTCCCACAGCAAACAGGGCCCCGTAGTAATCCACTGCATGGCGGCGCATCTCGGACGGGTCCGTAGTCAGGCGACCATCTGGGAGTGTCAAGCAAGCCATCAGCTTCTTTGTCGCAGTAGACTTTTCCAAATTGAAGAAGAAGGACGTTGGTGCATCCATGTCCTGCAGGCAAGTGAAGTGCGACCTCACTAGCGTCCCCTCCACTCTGCCCTGCAAGAATGTGCGTAGGGCCGATCTCTTCTCCTGCAGCAAAGGACCAGCGGTAGAATCCCGACCCATAACCAAGCTGGCCTCCAGCCTCTTTACAGCGTCCTCTAGTTCACTGAACTTGGCATTGATGATGGCAGTTGAGTACACAGCGTACCGTTGACAAAAAAGGCGAATTTGCACTTTGCCAACGTCCCACCACTGTTCGAGGGAACCAAAATGAGCTTTCGTGGTCCTCCAGTGTTCCCAGAAGCACACAAGATACTGACAAAAGGCATTGTCCTGTAGGAGCTTGTTATTGAAGTGCCAATATGACTTTGCCCGTTTCCCTGGTGAGTTCAGTAACACCGCAGTAGCCAGGTGATGATCCGTGAAACCGACGGGACTTATGTTACTGTGAAGGAGCCCGGGGCTACAGGTTCTAGAAACATATATCCTGTCTAATCTAGCAGCACTGACAACCCCGTCAGTGACCCTGACCCAGGTATACCGTCTCGCATTGGCATTTTTCAACCTCCACGTGTCCACTAAGTCTAACTGCACAGTGAAATTTTCCAAGCATCTAGAAGACTGCAGATGAGGTTCTGCATTAGTGCGATCTACAGTGAAGTCCAAGGTACAGTTGAAATCACCAGCCACAACAAGTTGTTCTTGGTGATAGCGCTGCAATTCAGTAGTCATTGTATTGAAAAAGGCAACCCTTTCCGCGCCGTGGTTTGGCGCGTAAACATTAACCAGGCAAAACACGGAATCCCCCACTTGCGCCCTAACTAGAATCAGAATCAGAATCAGAATCAGAATCAGGTTTATTGCCATTGTTCATGTAGTACACAAACTAGGAATTTGTCTCGGTACAATGCTGCAACATTAAACATGATAGGATAAGAGAAATAAACTATACATGTAATAAAGTGTAGGATAAGATTAAGTGATACTGGTCAACAGTTAAAATATATATTAGCCAGCAGCAGATACTGTGGAGAACTATATAGTGCAGTCGGTAATGCAGGAAGAAAACAGTGATGATTGACATGAGTCTGGTTGAGCTGCTGTACATGGTGCACGAGAGTCAATAAGTCACTTAGTGTTCAGCAGTCTAATGGCAGAGGGGAAGAAGCTGTTCATGTGACGGGAGGTTTTAGTCTGGATGGACCGAAGTCTTCTACCAGAGGGGAGGGGGGCAAACAGTACGTGACCAGGGTGTGAGGGATCGGCTATGATCCGGCCAGCACGCCTCCGGGTCCTGGAGATGTACAGATCCTGGAGAGATGGGAGCTTGCAGCCGATCACCTTCTCAGCAGTGCGCACGACGCGCTGCAGCCTTAGTCTGTCCCTGGCAGTGGCTCCTGCGTACCACACGGTTATGGAGGTGGTGAGGATGGACTCGATGATGGCTGTGTAGAACTGCACTAACATCTTGGTGGGTAGCTTGAGCTTCCTCAGCTGCCGCAGGAAGAACATCCTCTGCTGGGCTTTTTTGATGAGTGAGCTGATGGTCAGCTCCCATTTGAGGTCCCTGGTGATGGTAGTGCCTAGGAAGCGGAAGGAATCAGCAGTGGTGATGGGAGAGCCTGAGAGGGTGAGGGGGGGCAGAGGAGTAGTGACTTTCCTGAAGTCTACAATCATCTCCACTGTCTTCAGAGCGTTCAGCTGCAGGTTGTTATTGCTGCACCAGGACGCCAGCTGGGCCACCTCTCTCCTGTAGGCGGACTCGTCGCCGTTGGAGATGAGCCCGATGAGGGTGGTGTCGTCCGCAAACTTGATCAACTTGACAGACTGGTGGCTGGAGGTGCAGGAGTTGGTGTAAAGGGAGAAGAGTAGGGGGGAAAGTACACAGCCCTGGGGTGATCCGGTGCTGATGCTAGTATAGTCTGAGACAGTCTTTCCCAGCCGCACATGCTGCCTCCGGTCCGTCAGGAGGCAAATCACCAACTATCGACCTAAGGCTCCTAAAGGTCAGGATGACAAAGCCCTTTGTCAGAGACTGTCCCAACACTATGCCCGTTTTGACACCTCGTCATCTGTGTCCAACTCCCCCCCTCCCTCCAGCTCCACAGCCTCCACATTCCCTACTTCATTTAAGGCACCCCCCCCCCTCCTCCCCCCCTCCCCTTATCATCAGTGAGCAGGATGTGCTCAAACAGTTCTCCAGACTGAACCCGCGCAAGGCCCCCGGCCCAGACGGCGTGTCTCCCTCCACCCTGAGACTCTGTGCGAAACAGCTGGCTCCTGTATTCACAGACATTTTTAACACCTCCCTTAAGTTATGCCACGTGCCATCCTGCCTCAAATCCTCCACCATCATCCCTGTCCCCAAGAAGCCACGGATCACTGGACTTAATGACTACAGACCTGTAGCGCTCACCTCTGTAGTCATGAAGTCCTTTGAGCGCCTGGTCCTGTCCCACCTCAAGTCCATCACCACCCCTCTCCTGGACCCGCTGCAGTTTGCCTACCGAGCCAACAGGTCTGTAGACGATGCAGTCAACCTGGCCCTCCACTCCATCCTGCAGCACCTGGACTCCCCGGGAACCTACGCCAGGATCCTGTTTGTGGACTTCAGCTCCGCATTCAACACCATCCGCCCCGCTCTGCTCCGGGACAAGCTGTCCCTGCTCAACGTGCCTGACTCCCTCTGCAGGTGTGGCACGTCATTCAGCTGGCACGTCAGCTGTTGCAGCTGATCCTTCATCAGTCACGTGGTCCGGGGCGGCGCCTATATCAGGCGACCGGCGTTTTTCCGCCTGCTGCTGTGAAGTTGCAGCAGGCTGCGGAAGCACAGCCGCTGATGTCACACAGCACAATGCTGAGTCCACGTTCTGGACCGCTTGTGCGCCATCGCCAGTCACGCCCCCAGCTGCAGGCCGTGCTGCGGGCGCCACAGGCCAACTGTCCACAGGCACAGCGGTAGGCCCCGGAGCACGAGCGGCGGAAGGCCCCGCAATGCCGTCCGCAGTCGCCGCGGAGGCCCCACCGGCAGGCTGTGTGGCCTTGCTGGGCTCCGCTGTGGCGGAAGCCCCCGCCACGCCGTCCGCAGCAGCACCGTGAGCGGAAGGCGCACCGGCCGCCCCAGCCGCGGCCCCACCAGAGCCCCCCGCCGGGCGCCTGTGCAGGCAGGCGAAACATTTATGGCCCGCATCGCCACACTCAAAACACTTCATTTGTCCCGCGCTCGCATACACCATATAGTAGCCGTCCCTGTGTTTGACCCGGAAGGACACTTCCAGAGTCTGAGTGGGCGAGTCTAGAAACATGAACACCTGTCGCCTGAGTGATTTCACATGGTCTAAGTCGGCTTCCCTGATTCCCAAACTGACGTGTTTAAATGGGCCTGCAAATTTCCCGAATCTGCGGAGCTCCGCTGCCAACTGCTCGTCAGTAATGAAAGGTGGAACACCCGAGACGGTGATAAGCGTTGATGGAACTGATAAGGGGGACACCTGCACATACACGTCCCCGATTACAATACCGCTTGCAACCAGAGCGTGGACATCCTCCTCAGTAGCCAGAAACACAACTACAGCTCTATTCATCCTGGACGCATAGCGGATCGCAGCAGGGCCCACCTGGGCCCGCACAGCGAAAAGGACCCCCTTCACAGTAACGGTGTCGTCCGGGGGAACGATCCGCACCCCCTGGCGGATAGATGGAGGTGGCATTTCCAAGGTCGCCATCCTCCTCCCCCAAAAACAAGAATTTATTATGCGGGCAGCGATGGAAAAACGAAAAAAAAAAGTCCAATAGACCACGGAGTTCCCTTTTTCCTCCCTCCTCCTTTGGCCGCCGGAAACAGAGAGACCGAGACCGAGAGAGACCGAGACTGAGACCGAGACCAAGAGAGACCGAGAGAGAACGAGAGCGAGAGACTTTTGACTTTTAAAAAGCTTTTATTGCACACTTCAAAAAAATGTAAGCACACCAACACCCTGCAGTCCACCTATTCAAAGATCCAGTTCTGTGACAGTCAATTACAGTCAATTAAATGTCATATACAAGTCTGTTCAAACAATATCCCAAAAATGGGTAAAACAGGCAGAGGAACGACCGCCATTCATTCCTCCTGTCGGGCGCGCTTGACCGGCGTTCCCCCTGCTGCTTTACGCAGGGCTGTCAGGTGTTTC
This sequence comes from Pholidichthys leucotaenia, assembly GCA_020510985.1. Classification (NCBI taxonomy): domain Eukaryota; kingdom Metazoa; phylum Chordata; class Actinopteri; order Cichliformes; family Pholidichthyidae; genus Pholidichthys; species Pholidichthys leucotaenia. The sequence goes on from CM035837.1 coordinate 118,416,178, forward strand.
TTGAGGCGATAACGCTTCCTTTCATCCAGGAGGTCAAGACCAACCTGCCTTCTTAGCACATCCACAGACTTAATGAATTTATCAGTGTCACTGAAGTAGTCGGCGACCCTAATGGCTTTGTTATAGGTTGCGTCCAGGAATGCATTTATTTCTTCCAGTGAATACAAACTCATGTTTGTACTGCCTTTTGCCTCAATAGACTCAGCATTAGACACAGTGTCGTTCTCAGATTCCATTTCCTCGTCAGCACCACTCAGCCGACTGCTTGGTTCTCCCGGGCCAGTGGATTTATCATGGGCCACATTTTCTTGGACGCCACCCTCAGCAGCTGACTGTCGCTGTTCCATCCCCCGCTGTGTAACGGTAGCAGCCTCTGGAAGCACAGCCGCTGATGTCACACAGCGAGATTCTGACGCACCATCAGGTCGGTGGTCCGTCTCCTGCTCCGAAATGGCAGCAGCTGGCGGAGGCACAGCCGCTGATGTCACACAGCGAGATGATTGTGACGCACCATCAGGTCGGTGCTCCGTCCCCTCCTCCGAAGCGGTAGCAGCTTCCGGCGGCACAGCTGTTGACATCACACAGCGAGATGATTGTGACGCACCATCAGTGGCCTTTCTGGCGACATCGCCATCCACGCTCCCGGCCGCAAGCTGGGCCGCTGCCGGGCCGTCCACAGACACAGCAGCAGGCTCTGTAGCAGGTGCAGCGGGAGCGGAGGCCGCGCCGCCGTCCGCAGCTGCGGCGGGAGTGGAGGGCTTGCCGCCGGCACCATCCGCGGCCCCGTCAGTGCCCTCCGCCCGCTGCCTGTGTGGACAAGCGAACCGTTTATGGCCCACGTCTCCACATTCAAAACACTTCATCTGTCCCGAGCTCGCATACACCATGTAAGATCCGTCCCCGTGCTTGACCCTGAAGGAGACTTCCAGAGTCTGAGTGGGCGAGTCGAGAAACATGAACACCTGTCGCCTGAGCGATTTCACATGTTTGAACTTGGCGGCCTTGCATCCCAAAGGCAGAGTTGTAAACGGGCCCGCAAACTTCCCAAATCTGTGGAGCTCTGTCGCCAGCTGCTCATCAGTGATGAAAGGTGGAACACCTGAGACGGTGATTCTCGTTGATGGGACAGATAAGGGGGACACCTGTACATACATTTCCCTGATCACCACTCCGCTGACAATCAGGGTGTGAACATCGTCTTCAGCCACCAGAAACGCAACCACAGCTCTATTCATTCGGGAAGCAACGCAGACCGCGTCAGGGCCCACCTGCACAGCCTCCAGGACCTCCTCCACAGTAACTTCGCTGTCCAGGGGAGCGATCCTCACCCCCTGGTGGATAGATGGAGGTGGCTTTCCCAAGGCCGCCATTCGACCGAGACCGAGAGAGAGAGAGACCGAGACCGAGACAGAGACCGAGAGAGACCGAGACCGAGACCGAGAGAGACCGAGAGAGACTGAGACCGAGACCGAGAGAGACCGAGAGAGACGAAGACAGAGAGAAACCAAGACCGAGAGAGACCGAGACCAAGAGAGACCGAGACCAAGACCGAGACCAAGACCGAGAGAGACCGAGACCGAGAGAGATTGAGACCGAGACTGAGACCGAGACCGAGAGAGACTGAGACCTAGACCGAGAGAGACCGAGAGAGACTGAGACAGACCGAGACCGAGAGAGACCGAGACTGAGACCGAGACTGAGAGAGACCGAGACTTAGACCAGGACCGAGAGAGACCGAGACCGAGACCGAGAGAGACCAAGACCGAGAAAGACCGAGACCGAGACCGAGAGAGATTGAGACCGAGACCGAGACCGAGAGAGACCGAGCGAGACCGAGCGAGACCGAGACCAAGAGAGAGTGAGACCGAGACCGAGAGAGACCGAGACCAGAGAGACCAAGACCGAGAGAGACAGAGACCGAGACTGAGACCAGGACCGAGAGAGACCAAGACCGAGAGACTTTTGACTTTTAAAAAAGGCTTTATTGCACATTCCGAAATTGCAAAAAGACCAATATCACTTGTCCAAGTGTGTCACATCTCAAAAGTGCAAACATAACATGTTCATGTTCTTTGACTTCTCCAGTGCTTTCAACACCATCCAACCGATGATCCTGAAGGACAAGCTGCTGCGCGCAGGGGTGGACCAGCACCTGTCATCATGGATCCTGGACTACCTCACGAACCGGCCTCAGTTTGTGAGAACCCGGGACTGTGTGTCCGACACGATCATCAGTAGCACGGGGGCCCCCCAGGGAACGGTGCTGGCTCCCTTCCTGTTCACTCTTTATACTGCGGACTTCTCACACAACACAACACACTGCCATCTACAGAAGTTCTCTGATGACTCTGCGATCGTTGGCCTCATCTCCAATGGAGATGAAGCTGAGTACAGAGGGCTTATCCAGGACTTCGTGGACTGGTGCCATCGGAACTGCCTCCAGATCAACGCGAGGAAAACTAAGGAGCTGGTGGTGGACTGCCGCAGGCATGGGCAGCCCCTCACAGTACCAGTAAATATACAGGGAACAGACATCGAGATGGTGACATCCTATAAGTACCTGGGTATTCATCTGAACAATAAACTAGACTGGTCACACAATACTGATGCACTCTACAAGAAGGGACAGCGCAGGCTGTTCCTGCTGAGGAGACTCAGGTCTTTTGGTGTACAAGGGGCGCTGCTGAAGTCATTCTATGACACGGTGGTGGCATCAGCCATCACTTTTGGAGTGGTCTGCTGGGGCAGTGGCATTACTGCAGCCGATAGGAAGAGACTGAACAAACTGATTAAGAAAGCTAGCTCTGTCCTGGGGCAGCGCCTTGATCCGATGGAGGAGATAGGAGAGAGAAGGACGGTGGCTAAACTGTCATCTCTGCTGGAGTCCGAGTTCCACCCTATGCAGGACATACTGAATGCACTGAGGAGCTCATTTAGCAGCAGACTACATCATCCCAGGTGCACAACCGAGAGGTTTCGTAGGTCCTTCCTACCAACGGCTGTCAGACTGTACAACCTAAGCAGGGCTGCTCGCAGAGATAGCAAAAAGACGTAACAAACTAATAGTTTTTTGAATGCAAAAGATGCAATAGACTTACACAATGGTCCCCTCCGGCATACAACTAGGAACATACCGGTCGCTATGGAGGGTGAGAATATGTATGGGCACATAATCATACCATGTAGGATAACTAAGTAGACGGTTATGCTGTTTCATTCCATCTAGCAACAATGCTCTGCACTGTGTGTGTTTATATATTTGCATATTTATTCCATCTAGCTACAATGCTCAGCACTGGGTGTGTTTATATATTTATATATCTACATATTATTCCATCTAGCTACATTGCTCCGCACTGTGTGTGTTTATATACTTGCATATTTATTCCACCTAGCTGCAATGCTCCGTACTGTGGGTGTTTATATATTTACATATTTATTCCATCTAGCTACAATGCTCTGCACTGTGTGTTCATATATTCATATATTTATTCCATCCAGATACAATGCTCTGCACTGTGTGTCTGTGTGTGTGTGTATATATATATATTTTATAGTAATACGTACATATGTTTATTAGCTGCTCTTGCTTGCTTGTTTTTTTTCTTGCCTTCTGATTGTTGCTCTGAGTGTTGCTATCCCTGTGCTGTTGCAATCCTGGAATTTCCCCGTTGTGGGACTAATAAAGGCTTATCTTATCTTATCTTATCTTAACGAGACCGAGAGAGAGAGAGACCGAGACCGAGAGAGACCGAGACTGAGACCGAGACCGAGAGAGACCGAGACTGAGACCGAGACCGAGAGAGACCGAGACCGAGAGAGACTGAGACCGAGACCGAGAGAGACTGAGAGAGAGACCAAGAGAGACTGAGAGAGAGACCGAGAGAAACCGAGAGACTTGACTTTGAAAAAAGCTTTTATTGCACACTTCAAAAAAATGTAAGCACACCAACATCATTCCTCCAAGTGTGTCACATTGGAAAAAGTGCAAACTGAAATGTCCCCCCCCCCCCCCACCCAACACAGAGCAGTCCCTGCAGTCCACCTATTCAGAGATCCAGTTCTGTGACAGTCAATTACAGTCAATTAAATGTCATATACAAGTCTGTTCAAACAATATCCCGAAAATGTGTAAAACAGGCAGAGGAACGACCGCCATTCATTCCTCCTGTCGGGCGCGTTTGACCGGCGTTCCCCCTGCTGCTTTACGCAGAGCTGTCAGGTGTTTCTTGAGGCGATAACGCTTCCTTTCATCCAGGAGGTCCAGACCAACCTGCCTTCTTAGCACATCCACAGACTTAATGAATTTATCAGTGTAACTGAAGTAGTCGGCGACCCTAATGGCTTTGTTATAGGTTTCATCCAGAAATGCATTTATTTCTTCCAATGAATACAAACTCGTGTTTGTACTGCATTTTGACTCAATAGACTCAGCATTAGACACAGTGTCGTTCTCAGATTCCATTTCCTCGTCAGCACCACTCAGCTGACTGCTTGGTTCTCCCGGGCCAGTGGATTCATCATGGGCCACATTTTCCTGTACGCCACACTCAGCAGCTGACTGTCGCTGTTCCATCCCCCACTGTGTAACGGTAGCAGCCTCTGATGTCACACAGTGAGATTCTGACGCACCATCAGGTCGGTGCTCCATCCCCTCCTCCGAAGCGGCAGCAGCTGGCGGAGGCACAGCCGCTGATGTCACACAGCAAGATGATTGTGACGCACCATCAGGTCGGTGCTCCGTCCCCTCCTCCGAAACGGTAGCAGCTGCGGGTGGCACAGCTGTTGACGTCACACAGCGAGTTGATTGTGACGCACCATCAGTGACCTTTTTGGCGACATCGCTATCCACGCTCCCGACCGCAAGCTGGGCCACGGGCGGCGCAGCGGCAGGCTCCGGAGCTGGGGCAGCGTGAGCGGAGGCCGCGCCGCCGTCCGCAGCTGCGGCAGGAGTGGAGGGCTCGCCGCCGGCACCATCCGCGGCGCCATCAGGGCCCTCCGCCCGCTGCCTGTGCGGACAAGCGAACCGTTTATGGCCCACGTCTCCACATTCAAAACACTTCATCTGTCCCGAGCTCGCAAACACCATGTAAGATCCGTCCCCGTGCTTGACCCTGAAGGAGACTTCCAGAGTCTGAGTGGGCGAGTCGAGAAACATGAACACCTGTCGCCTGAGCGATTTCACATGTTTGAACTTGGCGGCCTTGCATCCCAAAGGCAGAGTCGTAAACGGGCCCGCAAACTTCCCAAATCTGTGGAGCTCCGTCACCAGCTGCTCGTCAGTGATGAAAGGTGGAACACCTGAGACGGTGATTCTCGTTGATGGGACAGATAAGGGGGACACCTGTACATACATTTCCCCGATAACCACACCGCTTACAATCAGGGTGTGAACATCGTCTTCAGCCGCCAGAAACACAACCACAGCTCTATTCATTCGGGAAGCAAAGCAGACCGCGTCAGGGCCCACCTGCCCGGCCACAGCCTCCAGGACCTCCTCCACAGTAACTTCGCTGTCCGGGGGAATGATCCTCACCCCCTGGTGGATCGATGGAGGTGGCTTTCCCAAGGCTGCCATCCTCCACCCAAAAAAACAAAAACTTGAAAAGCGGCCAGCAGTAGAAAACTCTCCCTATTTCCACCCAGACCGAGAGAGACAGAGACCGAGACTGAAACCGAGACCGAGAGAGACTGAGACCACGAGAGACCAAGACTGAGACCAAGACCGAGAGAAACCGAGACCGAGAGAGGCCGAGGCCGAGAGAGACCGAGACCAAGAGAGACTGAGACTGAGACTGAGACCGAGAGAGACCGAGACCGTGACCGAAGGAGACCGAGACAGAGAGAGACCGAGACGAGAGAGACCGAGACCGAGACTGAGACTGAGACCGAGACCAAGAGAGACCGAGTGAGACCGAGACTGAGACCGAGACCGAGCAAGACCGAGACGAGACTGAGACCAAGAACAAGAGAGACCGAGACTTAGACCGAGAGAGACCGAGACAGAGAGAGAGACCGAGACCGAGAGAGACCGAGACTGAGAGAGACCGAGACCGAGAGAGACCGAGATTGAGACCGAGACCGAGAGAGACCGAGACCGAGACTGAGACTGAGACAGAGAGAGACTGAGACTGAGACAGAGAGAGACCAAGACCGAGACTGAGACAGAGAGAGACTGAGACTGAGACAGAGAGAGACCGAGACAGAGAGACCGAGACCGAGAGAGACAAAGAGAGACTGAGACTGAGAGAGACCAAGACCGAGACCGAGAGAGACCAAGACCGAGCGAGACCGAGAGAGACAGAGACCGAGAGAGACCGAAACCAAGACCGAGAGAGATCGAGACCGACTGAGACTGAGCGAGACCGAGAGAGACCGAGACCAAGAGAGACAGAGACCGAGAGAGACCAAGACTGATACCGAGACCAAGAGAGACCAAGACCGAGAGAGACCGAGACCGAGAGAGACCGAGAGAGACAGAGAGAGACCGAGACCGAGAGAGACCGAGACGAGAGAGACCGAGAGCGAGAGAAACCGAGAGAGACCGAGAGAGACCGAGAGACTTTGACTTTTAAAAAGAGCCTTTATTGCACAATTCAAAAAAATGTAAGCGCACCAACATCATTCCACCAAGTGTGTCACATTGGAAAAAGTGCAAAAGTAAGTCTTCCCCCCCACACACACAACACAGAGTATTCTTTGCAGTCCACCTATGCCACATTGACAGTGGCAGTAGTGCGAGTCCTCCTCGTAGTCCGTGCAAAGACGAGCTAGAGGCCCGCAGAGACAGTTTCCTCATCTCAGATGGATTGGAGTCCTTAGACCATGCGGGATTTTCAAGCAAGTCATCTGTGCAGCAGGCTCATCCAGAGTGTAGAAAGAAAACGGTGGGGCATCCACGCCCTGCAGGTAAAGATCCAGTTCCGTGACAGTCAATTACAGTCAATTAGAAACGTCATAAAAAAGTCTGATCAAACATTATCCCAAAAATGTGTAAAACAGGCAGAGGAACGACCGCCATTTATTCCTCCTGTCGGGCGCGCTTGACCCCTGTTCTCCCTGCTGCCTTACGCAGGGCTGTCAGGTTTTTCTTGAGGCGAAAACGTTTCCTTTCATCTAGGATGTCAAGACCAACCTGCCTTCTTAGCACATCAACAGACTTGATGAATTTATCAGTGTCACTGAAGTAGTCAGTGACTTTAATGGCTTTGCTATAGGTTTCATCCAGAAAAGCATTTATTTCTTCCAGTGAATACAAACTTGTGTTTGTACTGCATTTTGCCTCAGTAGACTCAGTATTAGACACAGTGTCGTTATCAGATTCCATTTCTTCGTCAGCACAACTCAGCTGACTGTTTGGTTCTCCTGGGCCAGTGAATTCATCATGGGCCACATTTTCCTGGATGCCACCCACAGCAGCTGACTGTCGCCGTTCCATCCCCTGCTGTGAAACGGTAGCAGCCTCCGGAAGCACAGCCGCTGATGTCACACAGCGAGATTCTGACGCACCATCAAGTTGGTGCTCCGTCTCCAGTTCCGAAACGGTAGCAGCTTCCGGAGGTACAGCCGCTGATGTCACACAGCGAGATGATTGTGACGCACCATCAGTGACATTTTTGGCGCCATCGACAGCAACGCTCTGGGCCGTAAGCTGGGCCGCGGGCGCCACAGCCGGGCCGTCCACAGACACAGCGGCAGGCTCCGGAGCAGGGCCGGCGGAAGGCCCCGCAACGTCGTCCGCAGTAGCGGCGGGAGCGGAGGCTGCGCTGGCGTCCGCAGTTGTGGCGTGAGCGGAGGGCTCGCCACCGGCACCATCCGCGGCTCTATCAGGGCCCTCAGCCCGCTGCCTGTGCGGACAAGCGAACCGTTTATGGCCCACGTCTCCACATTCAAAACACTTCATCTGTCCTGAGCTCACATACACCATATAGGAGCAGTCCCCGTGCTTGACCCAGAAGGACACTTCCAGAGTTTGAGTGGGCGAGTCTAGAAACATGAACACCTGTTGTCTGAGTGATTTCACATGCTTTAACTTGGTCTCCTTGCATCCCAAAGTCAAGAGTTGTAAACGGGCCTGCAAACTTCCCAAGTCTGCGGAGCTCCGTCGCCAACTGCTCATCAGTGATGAAAGGTGGAGCACCTGAGACGGTGATTTGCGTTGATGGGACAGATAAGGGGGACACCTGTACATACGTTTCCCCGATAACACCGCTTACAATCAGGGTGTGGACATCCTCTTCAGCAGCCAGAAACACAACTACAGCTCTATTCATTCGGGACGCAAAGCAGATCGCGTCATGGCCCACATGCTCGGCCACAGCCTCAAGGACCTCCTCCACAGTAACAGTGCTGTCCGGGGGAACGATCCTCACCACCTGGTGGATAGATGGAGGTGGCTTTTCCAAGGTTGCCCGAGACCAAGAGAGACCGAGACTGAGACAGAGACCGAGAGAGATTGAGACCGAGAGAGACCGAGACAGAGAGAGACCGAGAGAGACCGAGACGAGAAGGAGAGAGACCGAGAGAGACCGAGACAGAGAAAGACCGAGAGAGACCGAGACGAGAAGGAGAGAGACCGAGAGCGAGAGAGACCGAGAGAGACCGAGACAGAGACCGAGACCGAGAGAGACTGAGACCGAGAGACACCGAGAGAGACCGAAACCGAGAGAGACTGAGACCGAGAGAGCAGAGACTTAGACCGAGACCGAGAGAGACCAAGACCAAGACCGAAAGAGACCGTGACCGAGAGAGACCGGGACCGAGACAGAGTCCGAGAGAGACCGAGACCGAGACCGAGAGAGACCGATAGAGACCAAGAGAGACCGAGACCGAGAGAGACTGAGACCGAGAGAGACCGAGACCGAGAGAGTCCGAGACCGAAAGAGACCGAGACTGAACGAGACCGAGAGAGAACGAGAGAGACCGAGACCGAGAGAGACAAGAGAGACTGAGACCGAGAGAGACCGAGACTGAGACCGAGACCGAGAGAGACCGAGACTGAGGCCGAGAGAGACCGAGACCGAGAGAGACCAAGATGGAGACCGAGAGAGACGGAGACCGAGACTTAGACCGAGACCGAGAGAGACCGAGACCGAGAGAGACCGAGAGAGACCGAGTGAGATTGAGACCGAGACCGAGAGAGACCGAGACCAAGAGAGACCGAGACAGAGACCGAGAGAGACCGAGACCGAGAGAGACTGAGACGAAAGAGACCGAGACCGAGAGAGACCGAGACCGAGAGAGACTGAGACCGAGAGAGACCAAGAGAGACCGAGACCGAGAGAGACCTAGACCGAGTGAGACTTAGACCGAGATCGAGACTGAGACCGAGAGACTTTTTGACTTTTAAAAAAGGCTTTATTGTACATTTCAAGAATGCAAAAAGACCAATATCACTGGCCCAAGTGTGTCACATCTCAAAAGTGCAAACATAACTCATCCCCCTGACCCACAAAGCACAAAACGTTCCCTACAGTCCATCTATTGATGAATGCCTCCAAATTGTCCACCATTTGATAGTAAGAGAACTCCACCTGTAGTCTGGCTTTCAACAAGACCTTGAAAGTGGACACAGGATCCACATTGCCAGTGTTGCTAGCCCGATTTTTCCTCGTCAGCCAGATGGCAAGTTTAGCAGTACCAGATAGGAAGTTCATCAAAGTGTGGGCAGCCTTCCTTGCCACTTTATACTTTGGACCGTAAATGAACAGACCAAAAGAGAAACGTTCACCCAAAGGCTGAAACCACTCGCGCAAAATATCAAAAAGTCCAGATAAACGAAAACATTGGACTGTGGTGCACATATGTGGGTTTCATATGCTTCATATGTATATTACTGTATGCTTATTCTATGCTTCACGTCTCAGAGGAACAAAAGGACTGAACCTCCTAGGGGTAACAGGAGGATGTGAAATCTGGCCTTTTGTATGCAAAGAGATAGCCTTGAAGGATTTCCTGACCACCAGGACTTTAGGTGGAGGCGAGAAGACCTGGAGGGGGATGCATTGTGATTTGGGATTAAAAGACAATGTGACTGTGTGCTTTGATGTCCTGGGGTATAAAAGGGACAGATGTTGGGGGATTCACTCTCTTCTGTTTTTTGGATGTTGGAGAATGTGAATGTGAATAAAACTGGACTTGAGAAATAAACTCAGCCTCATCCTTCCACACTTCTCCACACTGGTGACCCTAAGACGTATCATGAGCGGAGGCGATTCTCCCGAGCCAGACTCGTCAGGAGCCAGCCAAACAAATGCAGCCATAGTTCAGCTACCGGACTTGTGGCAGAACAATCCACGCTCCTGGTTTAACGCAGTCGAGGCACAGTTCCACCTCCGGAGGATTTCGGTAGACGCCACAAAGTTCTACCATGTGGTTGCAAAGCTGGACAACCACACAGCCCAGCGAGTGGACAGCCTGATCAACCACCCGCCGGACAGTGACAAGTACAGCACGTTGAAGGCTGCACTCATCCGTTACTTCACCCCCTCAGTGGAGGAGCGAGCAGAGAGGCTCCTGGCGCTAACTGAATTTGAGAGCGACAGACCTGCAGACCTGATGGGGAAGATGTTGAGTTTGAGAGACTCCGAAGATGATAGCTTCATCTTTTTTTTCATCTTTCTTTCATCTTCTTTTTCCAAGATGGCGCCCACAGTGGTCGCCATGGTGCTTCGCTGCGCCCTTTGTTTGTTTTTGTTTGTCAATTGTGTGTCTGCTTGCTCTTATACCCGTGAAGAACTTCTAAATATCATGACTTTCACTCCCACGGACCTACTCCCAGTTTTTTTAGCTCCTGCCGCCGATCTGGTTCATTGCTTGGCTCGAAAAGTGAGACAGCGAAAGAGAGGAAGACGAGCGGGCGCTCTCGTCCGGCTTCGCAGGAGAGGCACGCGCACGGCGTTGCCTGGCATATTTCTGTCCAATACCAACTCTCTCTCTAACAAGGTAGATGAACTGAGACTGCTGATGCGTTTTAAGGACCTCTCTTCCTCGGCTGCCCTCTGTTTCACCGAGACCTGGCTCAGGGAAAACACACCGGACGGCGCGCTGCGCCTCGAGGGATTTCAGCTGTTAAGTGCTGATCGTGACACAGAGCTCTCCGGCAAGACCACAGGAGGCGGAGTCTGCTTTTACATCAACAGCAGCTGGTGCTCTGATGTAACGGTAATTTCCAAACACTGTTCTCCCGCCCTGGAATTTCTTTTTATTAACTGCAAGCTATTTTATTCCCCGCGGGAGTTTGCCTCATTCATCCTCGCCACTGTGTACGTCCCTCCCGACGCGGACACGCGCGAAGCTCAGCGCGTGCTCGCGGATCACATCCAACACACGGAGCAGATTTTTCCAAACTCTCTGGTTATTGTGGTTGGCGACTTTAACCACAGCAATCTGAGCCACGATCTCCCCAGCTACAAACAGTTTATTAAATGCCCCACCAGAGGAATAAACACGCTGGATCACTGTTCCACCACAGTGAAAGACGCATATCGCGCTGTTCCCCGCGCTGCGCTGGGATTATCTGATCACGTGATGGTCCACCTCATTCCCACATACAGACAGAGATTGAAGCTCACTAAACCTGTTGTGAGCACTACGAAGAAATGGACCAGTGAAGCTGAGGAGAAGCTGGAAACGTGCATGGAAATAACTGACTGGAGCATGTTTAAAGGAGCCACGCATGATCTGGATGAATACACGGACACTGTGAACTCATATATCCACTTTTGTGAGGAGGACATTCTTCCAACGCGCACCAGGGTGAGGTACTCTAATGACAAGCCCTGGTTCACAGCTAAACTCAGACAGATCAGGAAGGAGAAGGAAGCAGCGCTGAAAAGTGGAGACAGGGACTGCTACAGGGAGGTCAAATATCGGTTTAACAGAGAGCTGAAGAGAGCTAAATCTGTGTATTCTGAGAGACTCCAGCAGCAGTTCACTGCTAATGACTCGGCTTCTGTGTGGAGAGGACTGAGGCAAATCACCAACTATCTGCCTCAGGCTCCTAAAGGTCAGGATGACAAAGCCCTTTGTCAAAGACTGTCCCAACACTATGCCCGTTTTGACACCTCGTCATCTGTGTCCAACTCCCCCCCTCTCTCCAGCTCCACTGCCTCCATGATCCCTACTTCATCAAAGGCGCCCCCCTCCTCCCCCCCTGCCCTTATCATCAGTGAGCAGGACGTGCTCAAACAGTTCTCCAGACTGAACCCGCGCAAGGCCCCTGGTCCGGACGGCGTGTCTCCCTCCACCCTGAGACACTGTGCGAAACAGCTGGCTCCTGTCTTCACAGACATTTTTAACACCTCCCTTAAGCTATGCCACGTGCCGCTCTGCCTCAAATCCTCCACCATCATCCCTGTCCCCAAGAAGCCACGGCTCACTGGACTTAATGACTACAGACCTGTAGCGCTCACCTCTGTAGTCATGAAGTCCTTTGAGCACCTGGTCCTGCCCCACCTCAAGTCCATCACCACCCCTCTCCTGGACCCGCTGCAGTTTGCCTACCGAGCCAACAGGTCTGTAGACGACGCAGTCAACCTGGCCCTCCACTCCATCCTGCAGCACCTGGACTCCCCGGGAACCTACGCCAGGATCCTGTTTGTGGACTTCAGCTCCGCATTCAACACCATCCGCCCCGCTCTGCTCCGGGACAAGCTGTCCCTGCTCAACGTGCCTGACTCCCTCTGCAGGTGGATCACCGACTTCCTGACGGACCGGAGGCAGCATGTGCGGCTGGGAAAGACTGTCTCAGACTCTGCTAGCATCAGCACCGGATCACCCCAGGGCTGTGTACTTTCCCCCCTACTCTTCTCCCTTTACACCAACTCCTGCACCTCCAGCCACCAGTCTGTCAAGTTGATCAAGTTTGCGGACGACACCACCCTCATCGGGCTCATCTCCAACGGCGACGAGTCCGCCTACAGGAGAGAGGTGGCCCAGCTGGTGTCCTGGTGCAACAACAACAACCTGCAGCTGAACGCTCTGAAGACAGTGGAGATGATTGTGGACTTCAGGAAAGTCACAACCCCTCTGCCCCCCCTCACCCTCACAGGCTCTCCCATCACCACTGCTGATTCCTTCCGCTTCCTAGGCACCACCATCACCAGGGACCTCAAGTGGGAGCCGACCATCAGCTCCCTCATCAAAAAGGCCCAGCAGAGGATGTTCTTCCTGCGGCAGCTGAGGAAGCTCAAGCTACCCACTAAGATGTTAGTGCAGTTCTACACAGCCATCGTTGAGTCCATCCTCACCACCTCCATAACCGTGTGGTACGCAGGAGCCACTGCCAGGGACAGACTAAGGCTGCAGCGCGTCGTGCGCACTGCTGAGAAGGTGATCGGCTGCAAGCTCCCATCTCTCCAGGATCTGTACATCTCCAGGACCCGGAGGCGTGCTGGCCGGATCATAGCCGATCCCTCACACCCTGGTCACGTACTGTTTGCCCCCCTCCCCTCAGGTAGAAGACTTCGGTCCATCCAGACTAAAACCTCCCGTCACATGAACAGCTTCTTCCCCTCTGCCATCAGACTGCTGAACACTAAGTGACTTATTGACTCTCGTGCACTATGTACAGCAGCTCAACCAGACTCATGTCAATCATCACTGTTTTCTTCCTGCATTACCGACTGCACTATATGGTTCTCCACATTATCTGCTGCTCGCTAATATATTTAACTGCTGACCAGTATTACTCACTCTTATTCTACACTTTATTGCATGTACGTATAGTTTATTTCTTTTATTTTATCATGTTTAATGTTGCAGCATTGCACCGAGACAAATTCCTAGTTTGTGTACTACATGAACAATGGCAATAAATCTGATTCTGATTCTGATTCTGATCTTCACCCACCTTTTCCTCAGGACCCTACCGTCAGCGGTGAGAGTGACCCTGGCCAGTTCACCACTGTTGGCCCGACGAGACTACCGCGAGCTGGGCCAGGAGGCGCAACGACTCGTCGACGCCAATAAACGGCGTGCAGCTACGGCTGCGGCAGCGGAGCTAGGCGCAACGTCCGGAGATGGCAGGGGGCCAGAGGCTGCAGCACCAGACTCACTGACGACGGTGGCGGCAGGGGCCAGGAAACACGGAGCAGACGACGTCCTTTGCTTCTACCATCGCCGCTTCGCAGAGAGGGCACGCAAGTGCATTCCACCGTGCCATTTCAAGCGCTTGGGAAACGCCAAGACCGGGAGTCGGTAGCAGCTTCGGCTCTCGGAGAGGAGAACAAGCTGCTCTACTTGAAAGATGCGCGCTCGGGGAGGCATTTCCTAGTGGACACAGGCCCCCAGCTGAGTTTCATCACACCTTCCTACGCTGACCGGCTGGCGCCTTCCAGTGGTCCCGGGGTGTCAGCAGCGAACGGCTCGGCAATTAAGACCTTCGGTGACAGGACTCTGCTTCTGTCTTTACACGGCCGTGCATTCGAGTGGACTTTCGTCATAGCGGCAGTCAATTTCAACATGTTAGGGGCTGATTTTTTGTGCTCACATGGTTTGTTGGTCGATCTTGCTAACAGACGCCTGGTTAATGCACTCTCATTTTATTCTATTCCCTGCACAGCTCGAGTGGCCCCGCCAACAGCACAAGCCAACATCACAGCTGCAGGTGGCAAGTTCCACACACTCCTCACTCAGTTCCCAGCACTCACGGTCCCAACATTTTCAGCGACCGTGGCTAAACACGGGGTGTAACATTTTGTTACTACCACCGGACCGCCCGTTTTTGCAAAAGCTCGGTGCTTGGATTCAGCTAAACTGACCATAGCGCGCGAGAAGTTCGCCAACCTGGAAAGGTTGGGCATCATCAGGCGTTCGAAGAGCCCATGGGCTTCACCGCTTCACATGGTCCCGAAAGCTGACGGCTTGTGGTGACCTTGCGGTGATTTGTGCAGGCTGAACAACGTTACAGCGCACGACCGCTACCTGATCCCGCACATCCAAGACTTTTCAGTTCATTTGGCGGGGGCGCGCATTTTTTCTAAAATAGACTTGGTACGCGGTTACCAGCAGGTCCCAGTGCGCGCTGAGGACATACCCAAAACAGCTGTAATAACTCCTTTCGGGCTTTTCGAGTTTTTGCGCATGCCGTTTGGGCTTAAAGGCACTGCGCAGACGTTCCAACGCATGATGGACGCGGTTTTGCGCGATCTACCTTTCGCGTTCGTCTACCTGGACGACATATTGGTAGCCAGCACGTCCGAAGACGAACACAAAAACCACCTCACGGCAGTTTTCCGGAGGTTGGCAGAGCATAGGTAAATAATCAACCCAGCGAAGTGTCAGTTCGGGGTGACACAGATTGATTTTTGGGGGGTATCGCGTCTCCCCAGAAGGAGCGGTTCCTCTGCCTGACAAAGTGCACGCAGTAACAAATTTTCCCCAACCACAAACGGTCAAAGCGTTACAGGAGTTTTTGGGAATGGTGAATTTTTATAACCGTTTCCTCCCCCGCGCAGCGCAGCTCATGCAACCATTGTATGCTGCACTAAAAAAACAAAAACCCACAAATAAAGTCGAATGGTCTCCGGAGCGAGAGCGCGCATTCTCTGAAGTCTAAACAGCCCTGGCAAACGCTGCGTTGTTGGCACATCCAGTCCCAGCAGCCCGCATGGCGCTCACTACGGACGCGTAAGATGTGGCCATGGGGCGGTCGTGGAACAGTATGTAGCCGGAGCCTGGCAACCGCTCGCCTTTTTCAGCAAGACCCTGTGCGACAGCGAACAAAAATACAGCGCATTCGACAGGGAGTTGTTAGCTCTCCACTTGGCCATTCGCCACTTCCAGTTCTGGCTGGAAGGACGCCCTTTCACCGCGTTCATTGACCACAAGCCGCTGACTTTCGCGATGGCCAAGATTTCAGAACCTTGGTCGGGCCAGCAGCAGAGACAGCTGGCCGCGATATCGGAGTTTACTACCGATATCCAGCATGTGGCGGGTAAACTTAATGTAGTGGCGGACTGCCTCTCGAGCCCCGTGGCGGCTCCAGCCCGCGTAGAGGTAGATTCTGCAGCCATGGCCGCGGAGCAGGTTAGCGAAGCCGAAGTGCGCGCGGCCCCGGTCCGCGTAGGGATAGATTATGCAGCCATGGCGGCGGAGCAGGTTAGCGATGCGGATGTGCGCGCGCTCCAGTCTGGACCAACAGGGTTAAGGCGGGAGAACAGGGTGCTGCAAGACGGTATGCCCCCCCAATCTGCGATGTCTCCACTGGGCGGCCGCGTCCTGTGGTTCCAGCCGCGTGGCGCCGCCGCGTTTTTGACTCGATCCATTCTCTGGCGCACCCGGGAGTGCGCACTTCGGTAAAAATGGTAGGAGAGAAATTTGTATGGCCGAGCCTGCGCAAACAAGTTAGAAAGTGGGCGGCAGCCTGCATGGCTCGTCAGCGGGCCAAGGTTCATAGACACACGAGAGCTCCCTTGGAGCCGTTAAATTAAGGGAAGCCAATGAAGGGAGGCCAGAACCGGAGAGATATGATCTCTCTTTCTAGAAACCAGTTAAAACTCTTGCAGCAGCATTTTGGATCAACTGAAGACTTTTTAGAGATGTTTTAGGACAACCTGATAATAAAGAGTGACAATAATCTAATCTAGAGCTAACAAAGGCATGGATCAGTTTCTCAGCATCACTCTGAGACAAGATTGTCCTAATCTTGGCAATATTATGCAAATGATAGAAGGCAGTCTTAGAAACGAATTTAATATGTGAATTGAAAAACAAAGCTTGATCAAAAGTAATTCCAAGGTTCCTCATAGAGCTATTAAGAGAAAGAGTAACTGCATCCAAACCAAAAGTTTGATTTGGAAAGATATTTCTAAGGTTTTTTTGGACCAACAAGAATGACTTCAGTCTTATCTGAATTTAATATCAGGAAATTCCAAGTCATCCAAGCTTCAATTTCCTTAAGACAGGCTTCTAAAGATATTTTAGGACAACCTGATAATAATGAGTTACAATAGTCTAATCTAGAGCTGACAAAGGCGTGGATCAGTTTCTCAGCATCATTCAGAGACAAGATGCTCCTAATCTTGGCAATATTGCACAGATGATAGAAGGCAGTCTTAGAAACAAATTTAATATGTGAATTAAAGAACAGATCTTGATCAAAAATAACTCCAAGGTTCCTCACAGAACTATTCAGAGTGAGCGTAGTGGCGTCAAAATTAAGAGTATGATTTGGAAAGGAATTTCTAAGGTTTTCTGGACCAACAAGAATGACTTCAGTCTTATCTGGGTTTAATAGCAGAAAATTACAAGTCATCCAGGCTTTGATTTCCTTAAGACAGGCATCTAACTTGGCTAATTGATTACAATCATCAGAATCAGAATGAGATTTATTGCCATTGTTCATGTAGTACACAAACTAGGAATTTGTCTCGGTGCAATGCTGCAACATTAAACATGGAGTAGCACTAAAGATAAAAAATAAAAAACTACGCATGCAATAAAAGGTAGAATATGAATAAGTAAAATTAATCTATGCAATTTTTAAAAAGATTTTTTTTTTAAAAAAATCAGGCTTCATCGACAGGTATAATTGTGTGTCGTCTGCGTAACAATGAAAATGTATACAGTGTTTCCTTATAATGTTGCCCAACGGAAGCATATATAAACTAAAAAGAGTAGGGCCTAGCACAGATCCCTGTGGAACTCCATGACTGAGCTTTGAGTTGAAAGAAAACTCATCATTGATGTGAACAAACTGAAGTCTAATGGACAAATAAGATCTAAACCACTGCAGCAAAGTTCCATTTAGTCCAACATAGTGTTCTAATCTATCAAGTAGAATGTCATGATCGATAGTATCAAAGGCTGCACTAAGATCTAAAATGACAAGGACAGAAACAAGTTCATTATCAGATGCGATAAGGAGGTCATTAGTGACCTTCACTAAGGCTGTTTCAGTGCTGTGATGAACTCTGAACCCAGATTGAAACTCTTCAAATAAACCATTTCCCTGCAAGCGGTCAAACAATTGCACAGCAACTTTCTAAGATTTTTGAAATGAAACGCAGATTAGAGATTGGTCGATAGTTAGCCAGAACTCCTGGATTGAGCGTTGGCTTTTTGAGTAAGGGTTTAATTACAGCAATTTTAAAAGCCTGCGGTACATAACCCAAATTTAAAGAAGAATTAATTATATGAAGAATACGGCTACCAATAACTGGGAAGACTATTTTAAATAATCTGGTAGGAATAGGGTCTAAAAGACAAGATGAAGGCTTAGATGAGGAGATTATTTTATCTAACTCTAAAAGGTCAGTTGGAGTAAACATATCTAAACAGATATCAATTGAAGGAGTTGTAGTTAATGTACTTAAGTTTACGGTGGGAAGAATCTGACTGATTTTATCTCTAATAGATAAAATTTTATGATTGAAAAAGTTCATAAAGTCCTGACTAGAAAGCTCAAGGGGGATGCGAGGATTGACCGAGTCCTGACTCTTTGTCAGCCTGGCTATAGTGTTGAAAAGAAACCTGGGGTTATTCTTATTCTCTTCTATTAATGCAGAGTAATAACTTGCTCTAGCTTTTCTAAGAGATTTTTTTTTATAATTTATAAATTAAGAGATGATTTCTCCACGCTAAATCGTCGTCGTCAGCCTCCGTCGGTCTATGATGACCATGGAAGAGAATCCTAAACGTCTACTCTGCTGGAACAGCACCGCCTGTGGCTGAACAGGCCGATGCACACCGGTGTTCTACCTTCCAGCGTTGGGCGTTGGTAGGATTCAAGCCTGGGCAGGAAGATATGGAGGACAAGATGTTACCCATGCAGCATGTCCCCCCTCTCCACGTCACTGATGAATCCAAAGGAACAGCAGGGCTGCTATAGTTTGGCACCAGCGCCGTCACAGGAGCTGCTAGAACGATGTTGAGCACAACAGAGAACTGCCTTAGGGGCTCCGACTCCGGATTTTTCCTCAGGGTTGACTCCCAAAGCCTTTCCCGTGACCGGGTGTGCCGCAAGGCAGCGGAGGTTTGAAATCAGGGTTTACCTTCCCCTAGATGGGCTACCTTCCCAGGTTGACGAGCCACCATCTACCCGAAGCATCTGGTTTTAAGGCGCCAGAGATCCGCCCTCGCCCCTTCTCCTATTAGTAAAAGCAGTTCCGCCGGGCTTAGAGACTAAACCACACGGGCAGGCTAGGAGTTGGACTTAGTTGTCAGAGGCTTTTCGAGACGCACGCCGTAAGGAGCATTTTATGAGCATTGGGAGCTTAACCCCAGTGCCGCTCCTGGCTATGACAACCTTGGAACCACGCCTTGGAACCGGCCCGGGTTGATATCAGTGTAGTCAGGAGTTTACTTGGAGCTGGTGTACTTGGTAACAGCCTTGGTTCCCTCAGACACGGCGTGCTTGGCCAGCTCACCGGGCAGCAAGAGGCGCACTGCGGTCTGGATCTCCCTGGAGGTGATGGTGAAGCACTTGTTGTAGTGGGCCAGACGAGAGGCCACGGAGGCGATGCGCTCAAAGATGTTGTTCACAAAGGAGTTCATGATGCTCATGGCCTTGGAGGAAATACCGGTATCAGGATGGACCTGCTTCAGTACCTTGTAAACGTAGATAGCGTAGCTCTCCCTCCTGGTCTTCCTCTTCTTCTTGCCTCCTTTACCAGTAGTCTTGGTCACGGCTTTCTTGGAGCCCTTCTTGGGCGCTAAATAGAATTGGACGCTAAATAGAATTGGACGCTAAATAGAATTCATCTAAATTAGTAGAACGCCATTTTCTTTCTAATTGACGAGTCTTCTGTTTTAACCACTTGCGCTCCGTTGTTCCGCGGGAGGGCAAGTCTCTGCGTCCTATGATGCACGAGGGCGCGCAAGAGCGTGCTCGTGCGCCCTCGTGCGCATGACGCATGATAAGGATATTGATGGTGATGGTGTAGATGGTGTGCCCTCCAAGCGCCACTGAAAAAAAAATCTGCAAACACAGCCGCGAACAGATTAGTTCATCTGATTGACCTCTCATTCGACTAATAAGAGCCTTGAATTGGGTTTCTGAAACCTTGAGGAGCAAATGAATGAAAATCTAGGAAGGAGGACCCGCCTACTGTGAACGCAGGAGCCAATTGAAGCACAGAAATTCAGGCTGGGTGAAGTGATATTTACTGCTGCAGAAGGACTCTGTACGAATCTACTACAGACCCAGGCTCACCCAGCAGCATGGAGAACACCCACAAGTGGGACCTGCACTCATTCCAGCAGAATAGACGGAGGCCGACGACAAAAGTCGTAAATCATTCGCCAAAACGGCAATAATGGAATTATGTTGATCGGGATCCACGAGCGGAGCAGCGTCGCGTTCGTCTGACGCGTGGGAAGAGCTGTTCGCCACGACTCTGCTGCTTTGAAGAGGTAAGGTGTTATAAGCTAAATTATTATTTATCCCTGAAAACTGTAATCCAAAAATGACTTTTGACCGATCAGTAAATTACAACTGTACTGCGCACGAAGTACGAAGTGCGTGCGCCGCGATAAATGGTTCATTTGCCGTGTTCGGACCGTGAACGCCCCCCCCCCACTGCAGAAGAGGAGTGGGGGGGGGCACGGTCCGAACGCTCCCCGGTCCGCGGGGGGAAGCATATCAGTCTATTCCATCATGTAGCGATGGCCCTCTTCTGTAGCGAGGGGGGGGGGGGTCACGGTCCGTTCACGGTCCCCCCCACACACACACACACACACAGTAGCGAGGGGGGGGGAGCCGCTGTGAAAACATGCAAGGAAATAAAAAAAAAAAAAAGAGTGTATTCCGTCATGTAGCGAGGGCCGAATTTGGTCCTTGGTAGCGGGGGAGGAACGACCCCCCGCCCACACACACACACACAGACACAGCTCTGAGTGTGACCTTTCATTAGAGCCTAAAATGAAGATTCTACATTGAATTATTCAAAAGTTACAGACGTTTTTCCAAACTGTGCCATTTGGCACAATTTGGCACAGTTCCATAACGCCTGGGAACAGCCTGAGAACAAAGCTGTGTAAAATATTCATTTTTTGTGGTATTGTTACCAAATTTGGATCTCAGCTGGATAACACTTGGTTCTACATTTCTGTTGCATTTTCCAGCCGGATCGGACAGCTGTGTGTTATTTGCAAGCATTTGTATCCAAAAAAACACTGTGTCCAATTTTTTTTTCTTCAAGTTCAGTATGTTTAGATGACTGTAACTCAGTGGCCGGAGCACGTAGAGAGATTATGTTTTTTTTGCCAAAAAATTCAAAGTGTTTTCTTTTAAATGAGACCAACCCCATGAAGATGCTGCAAAGGGTTGAATAACAGCTTTCGATTTACTTTGGGCACATTATTTTTTGGCATTTTTAGGAAAATTGCCCGGAGTGCAAGTGGTTAAGCAACGAGTTTCTGTGTTAAACCAAGGGGTTAGAAATCTCTGGTTAGACTTTTTCTTTTTGAAAGGGGCCACCAAATCTAGAGTCTGATGCAGAGAGGCTGTAACACTATCTACCATGCTATCAATTACGGAAGGAGCAGGGTCTCCATCTTTTATTTCCGTTGTGTTGACCCATGGTATAGAGGAGACAATCTGCAAAAATTTAATAACAGCATCATCTGAAAGACATCTGCAGTGAACTCAGATACCCTCTGGTATTAACAACAGCTCCTCCATAGTCTCATTGTTCTTGTTAATCTGGATAGATGTTTAAGATCAAGAAAAAATGATCTATAGGAGGCCTATTTTAAATTACCTTCACAGATTAACCCTCAAAAGCTCATAAAAATGTAACACCTCTTGTAGAAAAATACCCTCTTGAAAAACCAGAAAAGATGGGCACTGAAGTAGTGAGCTCACAGACTCCCTTACTGTCTTTTAATATGCTGTAGAATTTATTGAAAGTTTGCAAAGCGCAGCCAGAAAGGTTATACTTGTGTAAAAATAGTCACTTCAGTCAAAAATAGAAAATTCAAGATCAACCCAAAATCAGAAAAAATCAAAATCAAAATAATCGAAAAAATTGAAAAACTCCCAAAACCCCCCAAATAGTTGAGAACTTTGGAATAATAAAAACCTGGTAAAAATCATCACACTACAAGCAGCACTCCACAGTTCAGCTCAGTGGAAAGATGTCATCTCCCTTACTGCTGATGAAGATGACACTCTCCTGTTCACTACTCCACAGGCCCACAAAGGGGTGGGAAGGCAGGATGCCCCAACCGAGGGGTGTTCGAGTACCCCACGACATGAACCCGACAACCGCAAAAGGCCCGTGGGCCATCAACCATCACAGTCACACCACTATCACCCCTATGACAAGAAAGTGGGGCACCCTGCCACACCTGCTCCTAGACTGCAGAAGGTGCTGCAGGGAAGTCATCAGAGGCCACAAAGCCATCAGAAAACACACAGTCCTGTAATCAGGAAGGACAGCAGCAGACATGGCTGGTGAAACATGGAGGACTGAATGCAAAGCACAATATTAGAAACATATGACTGGCGCCTAGCGGCTGCCCCGGCCTTGAATGCGCTCTGCAGAGCGTGCCCAAATGCCAAGTCACGTTTCGTTACCTTGTATTCATACATGTGTAATGACAATAAAGTTGAATCTCATCTCATCTCATATGCCATGAAATGCAATATCTTGTGTGTAATCAGTAAAACAAATGTGTATTCATTGTTTTAAGTATGTAATCGACAAGGGAATCAGTGTAAACAATCTATGTAACCATTATGTACATTTTTGACATGCACAAAGAAAGGTTCATGTGGCTTCAGATTGTGAAATATGTTTTGCAGACCTGTTGACTGGAAAAATGCCTGTTGTTAGGGGAGCAGTCTGGTAATAGGGGAATTGAAAGTAGCAGAGACAGCTAAGTTGAGCAAACCTAACAATGAAAAATGATGATGTGAGCGGAACTGAGGAGGGAAAAGTGCTGAGATAAGTGAAACCAGATGGTCATGAGTACATGGGGTACGTGTCACATGGCTGTTACTGGAAATCAGGAGGGGGACATGTGCAGATTATGAGGTAATTGTTATATAAAGTTTGAAATGAACCAATCACAAGATCCAAGAGACCTAGGGAGCGAAATAGCTGGCCAATGGCAAATGAATGTGAAGTTATTATAAAAATTACAACTAAAAGCCCCAAAATGTTCATTTTCGGCGGACTTCAAGACACCTACATCCTGTGGCAGAAGACTGAAGAGGAGAAGACTGCTGTTAAGAAGATGAACCAAATACCATCTCAACTCTTCACTTTTTAAGAACTGTTTTTCTTCTGGGCAGCACGGTGGTGCAGTGGTTAGCACTGTTGCCTTACAGCTAGAAGGTTCCTGGTTCAAATCCCCAGGCTGGCAGGGGTTGGAACCTTTCTGTGTGGAGTTTGCATGTTCTCCCTGTGCTGCGTGGGTTTACTCCGGGGGCTCCGGTTTCCTCCCACAATCCAAAGACATGCATGTTAGGTTAATTGGCTGTTCTAAATTGTCCCTAGATATGTTTCCTATAGGCCCTTAGAATAGAGGGTTAGTACTAGTGAAAGCGCTTTGAGTGGTCTTTGTGACTAGAAAAGCGCTATATAAGTGCAGGTTAGTTAGTTAGTTAGTTCTGCTGCAAAAAGGAAAATCAACACTCAAAAGAAGAACAGAAGAGGAAGTGGAGTCATCACAGCTGGCGGCATTCCCCGTACGTTGCATTATACATCGCGGGTCCCGCTCAAGGGAGCGAGGGGGCCGGAGCTACAAGATTTCTCCCCTTAAGCTGGAGGCTTGAGGCATCCGTTTCAGCAGCCCCTCTCACCTTACCCTCCTAGCCGAGGAGGGGACCTTTGGAGGGGATGGCCAGCAATTAATCTTCCCTTTTCTCTCCCTACAAGGTTTCTTTAGACAGATCCACAAATTGATCAGATGATTTTTACCAGGTTTTTATTATTCCAGAGTTCTCAACTATTTGGGGTTTTGGGAGTTTTTCAAATTTTTTGATTATTTTGAGTTTGATTTTTTCTGATTTTGGGTTGATCTTGAATTTTCTATTTTTGACTGAATTGACTGTTTTTACACAAGTATAACCTTTTTGGCTGCGCTTTGCAAACTTTCAATAAATTCTACAGCATACTAAAAGACAGTAAGGGAGTCTGTGAGTTTACTGCTTCAGTGTCCATCTTTTCTGGATTTTCAAGAGGGTATTTTTCTACAAGAGGTGTTACATTTTTATGAGATTTTGAGGGTTACTCTGTGAAGGTAATTTAAAACAGGCCTCCTATAGATCACTTTTTCCTGATCTTAAACTTTTACCCAGATTAACAAGAGCAATGAGACTACGGAGGAGCTGTCGTTAACACCAGAGGGTATCTCGGGTTACTGACTGGACAGGTCATTCAGTCAGAGCTCTGGGTACAGATAAGCGGAGGTTGTCTGGTAGATGAGGACAGTGGAGCTGGGTTAGTCCTCCCTTCACCAGACACACAAGTGACAGAAATTCCTGTGAGGAAAATTCCTCTGGGAACTGCAGCTGGTGAACCTAACCTCAACTTGGGGTACAAGGTCAAAGGGTCTTCGACAACACCATTGCCTCCTCTTCCAGGTGGGACTGGGGTTACATGATTGAATTTAAATAAATAATAACAGCACCAATGACTGAAATAAAAGCAAGCCTTTTTCCTATTTTTTATTCATCCATATTGTAACATCACATAATTGTGGAAAATTCAATTCAACTTTATTTATATAGCGCCATTTCACAACAACAGTCATCTCATAGCACTTTCAACTGTAGGGGGAACCCCCACAATTGCAGAAAGACCCCAGCAATCAGGTGATCCCCTATGAGCAAGCGCTTGGTGACGGTGGAGAGGAAAAACTCCCTTTTAACAGGAAGAAACCTCCAGCAGAACCAGGCTCAGGGAGGGACAGTCATCTGCTGTGACTGGCTGGGGGGTGAGGGGATAGAGAAGATGAAAAGTACAGACATGTAGAGAGCAAACAGCAAGATGGGGACTCAATCTGTGGGAAAGAGCAAACAGATGTTAATGACCAGCAAAAAAAAAAAAAAAATTTAATTGAGAGTGAAGAAAGGAGTAAAGCTCAGTGCAATTATTGGAGGTCCCCCGGCTGTCTAAACCTAGTAGCAGCATAACTAAGGGAGGGTTCAGAAACACATGATCCCTCCCTAATTGTAGGCTATATCAAAAAGGTAGGTTTTAACCATATTCTTAAAAACAGAGATCGAGTCTGACTCCCGAATCCAGATTGGCAGCTGGTTCCACAGGAGAGGAGCTTGATAACTGAAGGCTCTGCCCCCCATTGTACTTTTGGAGATTCTAGGTATTACAAGTAATCCAGCATTTTGGGAGCGTAGTGCTCTGTTAGGATAATAGGGTAATATCAGATCTTTTAAATTAAAAGGGGCCTGATTGTTTAGAACTTTAAAAGTGAGAAGAAGGATTTTAAACTTAATTCTAAACTCTATGGGAAGCCAATGAAGGGAGGCCAGAACCGGAGAGATATGATCTCTCTTTCTAGTACCTGTTAAAACTCTTGCAGCAGCATGTTGGATCAACTGAAGACTTTTTAGAGATGTTTTAGGACAACCTGATAATAAAGAGTGACAATAATCTAATCTAGAGCTAACAAAGGCGTGGATCAGTTTCTCAGCATCACTGAGACAAGATGCTCCTAATCTTGGCAATATTATGCAAATGATAGAAGGCAGTCTTAGAAACGAATTTAATATCTGAATTGAAAAACAGAGCTTGATCAAAAGTAACTCCAAGGTTCCTCATAGAGCTATTAAGAGAAAGAGTAACTGCATCCAAACCAAAAGTTTGATTTGGAAAGATATTTCTAAGGTTTTTTGGACCAACAAGAATGACTTGCATTCTTGTTGCGAAGCTTGATAAGCTCACTCTTCACACTCATTCTTGTTACGTGCATGGAAATATCTGACTGAGGCATGTTTAAAGGAGCCACGCATGATCTGGATGAGTACACGGCACTGTGAACTCATATATCCACTTTTGTGAGGACAGCATTCTTCCATCGCGCACCAGGGTGAGGTACTCCAATGACAAGCCCTGGTTCACAGCTAAGCTCAGACAGATCAGGAAGGAGAAGGAAGCAGCGCTGAAAAGTGGAGACAGGGACCGCTACAGGGAGGTCAAATATCGGTTTAACAGAGAGCTGAGGAGAGCTAAATCTGTGTATTCTGAGAGACTCCAGCAGCAGTTCACTGCTAACGACTCTGCTTCTGTGTGGAGAGGACTGAGGCAAATCACCAACTATCGGCCTCAGGCTCCTAAAGGCCAGGATGACAAAGCCCTTTGTCAAAGACTGTCCCAACACTATGCCCGTTTTGACACCTTGTCAGCTGTATCCAACTCCCCCCCTCCCCCCAGCTCCACTGCCTCCACGGTCCCTACTTCATCAAAGGCGCCCCCCCCTCCACCACCCCCCCCTGCCCTTGTCATCAGTGAGCAGGACGTGCTCAGACAGTTCTCCAGACTGAACCCGCGCAAGGCCCCCGGTCCGGACGGCGTGTCTCCCTCCACCCTGAGACACTGTGCGAAAGATCTGGCTCCTGTCTTCACAGACATTTTTAACACCTCCCTTAAGCTATGCCACGTGCTGACCTGCCTCAAATCCTCCACCATCATCCCTGTCCCCAAGAAGCCACAGATCACTGGACTTAACGACTACAGACCTGTAGCGCTCACCTCTGTAGTCATGAAGTCCTTTGAGCGCCTGGTCCTGCCCCACCTCAAGTCCACCACCACTGATAGCCGCTAGCTTGTCGGTCTTATCGAGTAGCGATCGAACATTCCCCAAAATAACAGATGGAAGGACGGGTCTGTACCTTATATTTCTCGCCCGCCGTCTTGCTCCAACACGGCATCCACGTTGTTTGTGTCTTATTTCACCCTGTATGTCGAGGTCTTGCGCTAGCATCTTGGTCCGGTTAAGTGCTAGTAGCTGGTCTCTGCTGTAACGTATCCTGCTAAAAACAATGGCTCCGTCTGCCGGCTCAGGAGACATTTGGGCGATCCGTGTGTCCGTCCGATGTATAAGGTGTCGCCGGATCAGAAAGATTAGCAATAGAAGCCAGATAGTAAATAGAAATAGGAAGAAATTGATCCGCTGTTGTAAAAAGGTAGCCTACTCGTGTGACGCCGGAAGTAGAAAAGAAAAAAAAAAAGTTAGAGTTCATGTAAGAAAGTTAGACTTGTTAGCCGCATGAAGACTCGCCTCCGACTCCCTGATTTCAAGATGTAACACCGTGCTTGGGTGTTTTTATGATGGGGTAAATACAGACGGCTGTAGCTGTTTGGTTTACCCCGAAATTAAAATGCTCATGCTGCTGTCATACCATGAATGCCTGTTATTTAACTTAACACGTACAGACCTTTTCTGACAATTGTTCAGAATTTTATTGACCTATATTTTGTGATAATTTAAAAATTAATGCATGCTTAAGTCCATGTCGTTCCAATGCAGTGCAATGAATGCAACCCCCCCCCAAAAAAAACTGTTTGATATCTTTCTTAAATCGTTAAGCCTTAGGAAGCAAATTGTTACGATTTTTATTTATTAGTTTACTTCATGTAGCCTTTATTCTGGTGACATATATAACACATAAGTCAGATCTGTGGCATTCATATGGCTGCATGTCCACCAAACACGTTTTTTGTCACCCGACCACCCTGAGCATTTTTTTTTCAACGTTTGTGCACGGCGCTCTAGGAAAAAAAAAGTCTGTGCCCTGTATCCCAGCAACAGCTTGTCACTCTCAGCTCAGCACTTCCGCTTTTCCTATTGTCAGATTTTCTACTGATTTTTCAATAGCAGTCTCTAAATAACAATGGACAGGAAACGTGTTTTAGCAGCTCTGGATGTGAAATATGATGACACAGAAAGCATAAGTCTGAGTACAGCCTAGTACCCGTGTCCTATGTCCCACCCACGTAGCAGTTCTGACTGGCTGCTTAAGGTCTGACTTTGACGAGCTTAGCTGCACTCTGAAAAGTTGAACTTTTTTCAACGCTGAGCGCCCTGAGCGCCGCAACAAAAAACAGCCACCGCTGAGAGCGTTTCAACGCCGAGGGCGCTTAGCAGTGTAAACACTGGACTACATAGAGAATGAATGAAATACAGCCGCCCAGAGTGGAGAAAACGCGTTTGGTGGACACCCAGCCTATAAGTGAAAACATACCTGGTGCTGCTGTGGCTGTCCTGTCTCTGTACCACTGATCACACCAACAGTCCTTTTTCGTTTTTAGTGCATGATCTACACATTGCAGGGTGAGAAGCATCCATTTGTACAGTCTATGGCACAGCCGCAAACACCAGCAACAAGTACCAGAACTATTTTTTTTTTTTTTTGTTACTTATTTGTACCCGTAGGTAGACTTGGTTTGCAGTCTGGTGACAAGCCACTGGCTGCTGGTCGCTGCGTGCGCGAGCGCCCTAAACCTACATGTTTTTGGTATGCGGGAGGAAACCGGAGAAATCCCGGAGTAAACCCGCGCAACACGGGGAGAACATGCAAACTCCACACAGCTCACTGTTGGTCGGGGGCTGGGATCGAACCCACGATCTCATGATCCCCGCGATCCCCCGGCCGAGGGTAAAACTGTGCTGCCACAGTGCTAAACCACTGCGCCACCGTGCAGCCCGTACCAGAACTATGCCAAAACATTCAAAAAATACAAAAACTACAAGTGCTGAAATTAGCTGCCACTTGAGTGCAAAACACGTATGTGGACTATACATTAAAATGAATTTGAAAAACTTTTAAAAAATGCTACTTTAAATGCCCCTGCTACTCCACTCTTTCTGACTGATTTAACACTACTTCAGCAGAAACCGGAAGCTCCGCCCATAATCATTCCTACAGCAGCACCCCCAGGAATAAAGTGGATACATATTTAAAGTAATAAAAATTTATTTATCTATTTTGTGGTTTTAATTTACCTTAATTTTACCTGCTGACTTTAACATGAGTTAAAGTCTTATTTTATCTGTCATGGTCCTCTGTGTCTGGTGAAGATTCTCAAGTAAAAAGTAAAAAAAATACAATAATGAAGATAAAAATAAAGTTCTTTCTCTGTCAAAAATGTCAGCAAAAAAAACTGACACCGTCGTGGTTGCTAGGCAACAGGGTAGCACGTGATCACGTCCTCCAAAGACTAGACCGTCTCATTTAACAGCCATAAATCAGCCTTTAGATGCAGCCTACCCGACCTTTGACTGCTCTGGCCTCCAGAGCCGCGGTCTTTGAGGCTGCAACACCTGAACTGAGACAAAGCCAATGACATGCACGTGATTCGAAAGCGGGGGATATGAAATGGCCGCCATTTCCTAAGTGATTTGTTTGATTACGGTGATTCACTGCAGTTCATTCACACCAAAGAACTAGTACACTCAAACGAATCGTTTATGAACGTTCCAACTCTACTTTCCAAGCAATTCTAAGGCAATGGAAGGGGGGTTTTTTTGGATAAAAAACCACAATATACTATTTTGGGCAATATGTGGGGCACATATGTATAGGACTGCATGATTCATACGTATACCACCTTAGGCTTCACATCTGAGATGGAACAAAGGACTGAGCCGCTCTGGAGATAACGCGAAGGTGTGAAGTTTAGTCTTTGGCATGCAAAGAGATAGCCTTGGGGGATTTCGCCCAGCGGCCAGAGACTGAGAGGTGGAGTGTGTTAGGATCGGGGGCAAGTTACATTGTGACTCCAAAAAATAATAAATCGACTCCGAATGTGAATATAGCTTCACCTGCAGATGAATTTAATAATTTTTTTGTTAACATTGGACCTAAACTGGCCCGAGAAATACCCACTACGGTGCCAACAGGTGATTCAATATGCAATAACACTGCTGTAAAAGACACCATCTTCATAAAGAACACAGACGAAAGAGAGGTCATTGAAATTGTTAAATCGTTCAAAAGTAAAACATCTACTGACTGCGATGGTATTGATATGCTACTAGTCAAAACTGTTATCGAATGCATAGTGAAACCACTGACGTATATCTGTAACCTGTCTCTCCAATCAGGTATATTTCCCAATGCAATGAAAATAGCTAAAGTAATTCCGATTTACAAGACAGGCGACAGAGGGGAACTCTCCAACTACAGACCAATTTCACTATTACCGCAATTTTCCAAGATACTTGAAAAAATATTCTATGAGAGAATTGACAACTTCATACTGAAGAATGATTTATTGTGTGAGCAGCAATATGGGTTCAGACACAAAAGGACAACAGCATATGCCTTAATGGAATTTACAGAAAAAATATCAACAGCCATTGAAAATAAAGAGTATTCAGTTGGAGTATTCCTGGATCTTAAAAAAGCATTTGATACAGTAGATCACAATCTATTATTAAAGAAACTACAAAATTGTGGTATCAGAGGGGTAGCACTGTCCTGGTTAAGAAGTTACTTAAAGAATAGATATCAGTTTGTATGTGTTAACAACAAAAACTCAGAGCTACTGAAGGTCACCTGTGGAGTCCCACAGGGTTCAGTTTTGGGACCATTATTATTCAATATGTATATAAATGATATATGTAAAGTTTCAGAAAAAATGGACTTAATATTGTTTGCTGATGACACTAACCTGCTATGCAGTGGAAACAACTTGGAACAACTTCTGGATACACTCGGAAAGGAATTAGGAAAGCTGAAACTGTGGTTTGATTCAAACAAATTAACGCTCAATTTAAGCAAGACAAAATTTATAGTCTTTAACAACCATCACAACTACCCAGTACCCAAACTCAGTGTAAATGGTGTAGAGATTGAAAGGGTATCCGAAACTAAATTCCTTGGAGTAATAATTGATAACAAACTGTGTTGGAAGCCACATATTAATTATATAAAAGGTAAAGTATCCAAATCAATTGCAATATTACACAGAGTGAAAAATTTGCTGAATCAACCCACACTATACACCTTGTATCATTCATTAATACTCCCATACATGACATATTGTAATGAAGTATGGGGAAATACATATAAAACAAACATATATCCACTCTTTATGCTTCAAAAGAGAGCTATTAGAATAATCAACAAAGCAGCTTACAGGGAACCAACAAACCCACTTTTTCTTAAACAAAAAACTCTCAAGTTGAAAGATCTGATCGACTTTAAAACCGCAATAATAATGTTCAAAGTGAAGAATCTATCACTGCCCGCAAATATCCAGAAGTTGTTCCAAACAAGGGAGAAACGATATCACTTCAGAGGAACATGTATATTTCAAAAGCCTACAGTGAGAACAACTACCAAGCAACACTGTATTTCAGTGCAAGGTGTCAGATTATGGAACGATTTTGGACCTGAATTAAAATCATGTACAAAGCTTGGACAATTTAAACAAAAACTAAAGGAAGAAATACTCCAAACATATTTACAAGACGACATGTAAACTCACATAAGGATTGACATTTCCAGCCTGTGTTGTGTTATAGCTTAGTTTTTCTTTTTTCTCTGTGACACTATGTCTTAGATTTGTTTTTGAATAGTAACCGCTTAACTTAGACTAGCTCAGTTTTCTTTTTCTCTCAGTCATATTTTGTCTTAGCCTTGTTTTAAATTGTAATTGCTCTTGTCTTGTTTTCTCTTTTTTCTCCTTTGAATTCTTGGATGGAATATGGGTGGGCAATATAAGCTGCGGCTTCAGCCATCACCCATTTCGGATAACTCACGTGGAATTGTATAGTAGAAGGAGTCTTTGTCTAATTTGACCTTGTTGTTATATTATACAGTTTCTTTTAACCTGTAATGTACTATCCGAAATAAATAAATTCATTCATTCATTCATTCATTCATTCATTGACTGGGATTAAGTACCATGTGAATGTTTGATGTCCTGGGTATAAAAGGGACAGATGTGGGAAGATTCATTCTCTTATTCTCTTTCTGTGTTTGGATGATGTTGGACAATGTGAATAAATCTGACTTGAGAAATAAACTCAGCCTCATCTTTCCCCATTCTCCACAAATACACTTTTGTTTTTGAGGTGTTTTTTCTTCTTCTTCTTTTAGATTTGATTGGCAGTTGGCAACCAGCTTAAAGGTGCATTACTGCCACTGAGTTGATTATCATCACTCTATATCTTTGTATAAGGAGTTCTGAACAACTCCTTATGTGTGAAAAAAATTAGCCGTCCTTGGACTATGTCCGAGGTGCGACTGTCTTCGGGATCTGCTGTGGAGTTTAGAGCCGGAGTGCGTCTTTAAGTTGTACCGGTGATGTTTGTTGACGCTATATGACGTCATATCCCTTCTCAGGGTTTTACGGTTAAACTTGAGAGGAGTAGCTTAGCTAAGTGTGTTAACTGCAGCAGAAACAGGTGTCAAGGATTTGAAAAAATAAAAACATTACATTAATATTATTTTCTGCTTAGGTAGCAGCGGTCGAGGTTTTTAAACCGAGGTGGACGTGTCGCCGAATTTAAAGCATCAGACAGTCGCAAGCGTCAAGCTAACAAGCTAAAGGGAAGGAACGGTTTGCGAAATTGTTAATCTGAACTCTTATCTGAGCTCAACCCCTCGGTGGCTGAACTATTCCCTGGCCTACGTTTAAAGCTGCCCACCGTCACATGGTCTCTCTGGGATATAGTTAGCCGGTGGAGCGAAGAGGCAGGCAGACAGCCAGCTCCTGTTAAACATGGAGGATGACGAGGTTGCTGAGAGCTGGGAAGAGGCAGCGGACAGTGGGGTGAGAAACTCTCCAGCCTTGATTAAAACATGCCAGATGTAATTTTAACCCGACCTCTGACAGTTATACAGTTAGGCAGAAACATCATTGAACCTCAGTACATTTACGATTGCCATATTAAGTTGTCGGCCCTGCTTCCTGTACGTGTTCTGCTTGCCCCTCTTGCTCATTTACAGAAGACTGAGTTGCATTTGATTTGTTTAGCAGAATAAAATCTTGATAGTTGACTTTTAATATACTCTACCATCTCTTAACCTTTCAACCAGGGTTCCCTGGAACATTCAGGTCTCTGTGGGAAATTTTTCTAATTTGACTTATTAATTGGTCCAAATAATTTGCTGTTGTTTAACATGGGTTCTACAGGCACCCATTCCATTTACGTAAACGAAACAGAAAGGGGTGTTGTGAGTTCAGTTGGACAGTCTGTGCTGAAATAAAGGTAACAGGAGCTGCTGCAGTGATCATGTCAGTAGAGCTGGGCTATAAATGGATTTTAAATTGGTATTTGAATACATTTGTCTGGAAAAAAATTTTAAAATGAAAATCGACTGAATCGATTCCCCCTGCCACAAAAAATATGTATATATTATTTTAATTTTCTCTGTTTGCCCCCCATACACACACACTCACAGTGAAACATTATTATATTGATGTGAAAATTTTTCGTCCTGGCCGTGGCACATCGGACCAGCTCTTTACCCTCTCGAGAATTCTTGAGGGTTCGTGGGAGTTTGCCCAACCAGTTTACATGTGTTTTGTGGACTTGGAGAAGGCATTTGACCGCGTCCCTCGTGGATTTTTGTGGGGGGTGCTTCGGGAGTATGGGGTATCGGGCTTGTTGTTACGAGCTATTCGGTCTCTGTACGACCGTTGTGAGAGTTTAGTTCGCATTGCCAACACTCGGTCGGAGTCATTCCCAGTGAGAGTTGGACTCCGCCAGGGCTGCCCTTTGTCACCGGTCCTGTTCATAATTTTTATGGACAGGATTTCTAGGCGCAGCCAGGGAATGGAGGGTGTCATGCTTGGTGACCACAGGATCTCATCTCTGTTGTTTGCAGATGATGTTGTCCTGTTGGCTTCATCCAGCAATGACCTACAGCTCTTGCTGGGACGGTTTGCCGCTGAGTGTGAAGCGGCTGGGATGAGAATCAGCACCTCCAAGTCCGAGTCCATGGTCCTCAGCCGGAAAAAGGTGGATTGTCCTCTCCGGGTTGGGGACAGGCTCCTGCCCCAAGTGGAGGAGTTTAAGTATCTTGGGGTCTTGTTCACGAGTGAGGGGAAAATGGAGCGAGAGATCGACAGACGGATTGGAGCAGCATCTGCAGTGATGCGGACGTTGTACCGGTCTGTTGTGGTGAAGAGGGAGCTTAGTTCTAAGGCAAAGCTGTCGATTTACCAGTCAATCTACGTTCCTACTCTCACCTATGGTCACGAGCTTTGGGTAATGACCGAAAGAACGAGATCGCGGATACAAGCGGCTGAAATGAGCTTTCTCCGTAGGATTGCTGGACTCACCCTCAGAGTTAGGGTGAGGAGCTCAGTCATCCGGGAGAGGCTCAGAGTAGAACCGCTGCTCCTCCACATTGAAAGGAGTCAGTTGAGGTGGTATGGGCATCTGATTAGGATGCCTCCTGGACGCCTCCCACTTGAGGTGTTTCAGGCACGTCCCACTGGGAGGAGACCCCGGGGCAGACCCAGGACTCGGTGGAGAGACTATGTCTCCCAGCTAGTCTGGGAACGCCTTGGTATCCCCTCTGAAGAGCTGGAGCAGGTGGCTGGGGAGAGGGAAGTCTGGGCTTCTCTGCTTGAACTGCTGCCTCCGCGACCCGGACCTCCGGAAAAGCGGTAGAAGATGGATGGATGGATGGATGGAAAATTTTTGAAGACGATAAAACTTTTTCAGTCAGTTGGATAAAGGCAGGGACTTTTCAGGCTACTGCATCACTAACATTTCCTATAGCTGAGTATATACTTTAAGCCATTGTTGTGAGCAGTTGGAGAAATGGATATGTTATTGTTTTATATCAATACTAATAATTTGAAATAATCCAAAGCTAAAAATAATATTAGCCTATACCTAATCAAAAGAGACAATAAACTTAAGGCATGTTTCAAGCATGGGAACCTTTTCACAGTTCTTCTATGTGAGTTAGTTCTCTATAGTTTTCTGAATTCAAAAAGTTAGAACTGGGAAATCATTATATTTCATACACGTACATAGAAATCCAGACTTTGTTGAGCATGTTTGCTATATATTTGAAGGGAAACTTTGTAACAAAAAACAAAGATCTTTGACCAAAAATGTGCATATCATTAAAAACTAGGTTTTTTGTTAGTATCCAATTGCTTTACTAAATGAATTTTTATACTTTTTTCTCTGGAATGAGCCAACTATAGCTATGCTGCCATGGGTCCATATAGAACGGCCCTATTACTACAGTAGTTCCAAATGGACAAACTACCCTATGTGCCAGCAAAGAAAATTATACATATACTGTTAGGTCTGTAAAGATAACAAATTTTGTGGATGATCAATTGTCTTGGAAATTATCACGATAAAGGATATTACCATTGACATCATGAAGACCATTTTTTGCCACTGATATAATATTCCATGTGCATTCTTTAAAAGAGCACCAAGTTTCAGTTGTCAGAAGTATTCAACATTGGAATTGAGATGTGGGAAAAATATTTCAAATATCCTAAATAAATAGAACATAAACCAAAACACTAAATAAAATGACTCGGGTTTCTTTTGTACCCTTCTCCGGACTGATACCTTTGAACAATGAGATCCCTCTGATGCTTTGGAAGCTCACTGCGGACGATGGCTTGTGCCATAAGATGTGACTACAAAAATGCCAGGAAAAGCCAACTAGAACAGCTGAACTTTATTCAGGGTTAATCAGAGGCACTTTAAATGGTGGCAGGTGTGTGCTGACTCCCATTTAACATGAGTTTGAATGTTATTGGTTAATTCTGAACACAGCCACATCCCCAGTTATAACGGGATGTGCATATTTATGCAACCAGGTTATTCTCGGTTTTTTATTTTTCCCCTTAAAACATTTCAGTTTGTTTTTCAATTGGGTTGTACAGGTTATGGGTCACATTAATGGTGGAAAAAGTTTTGAAATAATTTATTGTGGTCTCATTTTTTTTACATCACAAAAACCTGGCATTTGAGCAAGAGTGTGTAGACTTTTTGTATCAACTGTATAGGGTGGGAATCTTTGGGCACTTCATGATTCGAGCTGATTACAATTCAGGGGACTCTGATTATGATGCACCCCCCCCCCCCCCAAACATGTAGTTAGAAAAAGGATTTTTCGTCCCAAAGAAACTGTAGCTGTTGCAGGCGCTGGTCAGCTAAAGGACATTAAAATCACAGAGGAAAAGAGTCTGCAGCACACTGTCAAATTCACAGCCTTTATTGGTGCTAAGACTAATATACAAATGGCCCTTTTCCACTAGCCCAGCACACCTCGCCACGTCTCGATTTACTTCAACATGATTCGGCTCGGTTGTGTCTCCATTACAACCGTGTTAAGCTGGGGTGGGCGGGATTTTTTTTACAGCAAGGCGGCGCCACACTCCCGTGACGTAAAACACGCAACCCAAGCAAAACATAACACATGCATCATGGCGGCTGTACAAGGCGACTCCTCGGTCTGTGGCTTTTTTCACCGTAAATGCCAAAAAGGACCACCAGACATGGGTACAGGCAGCGAGATGAAACACTCTGGAATAGTTCTGCAGCTTCTGGGAGAGCCAAAGACGTGAGGATACAAACTAGGTCATATATGACGGTAAGCTAATGAGGCTAATGCTAGTTTGCTATAAGTACGTCGTACTACACTTTAATGTCTGCAAGTTATCGCTGTTAGGTACTAAAATATGTACGCTGTGTGTGTGTGTTTCAGATGGCTCTGTTGTGGGGAAATTACCGCTTCAAACGGTCGGTCTGGCGTTCAGCACAGCCTGTCACTGATGTCAACACAGCTTCACAAACGATCAGTGGTTATAGAGCTTAAGAATGTCTGTAGAAACATTTATTTCCTGTGCAACAAATTGCTCTGATCTGCGTGAAAATCATGGAGAGACTGTTGAGACATCATGGACGTACCTGCTGCAGCAGCACTGAGTCTGAGGTGGTGTCATGGCAAAAAATGATCAGCTGACACAACTTGATCGCCATGTTAATAACTATATTAGCCACAAAATATATATTCAAAAAGTAAACAGAACTGAGTTATGTATAATAAGATATATTTGACAGTTATGATGCATTTTAGGCCAAAACAAACTTGATCTAGGATTAAAAGCAATTAAAATAATGCAGTCACAAGGTTACATGGGAAATACTTGATTTACTAGATACATGTACTGTAGAAATATATATTCTCTGCATCAACAATGTACTATACGTGCATTCATGTAGTATTGCACTGGGAGTTGCGCTGACAATAAACCTCTGAAGTTTTTGCAGATGTCTCTTTTTATATGTGAAGGTTACCACCATGTGGCACAAATTAAATACTGAAAGATTGGAAAAGCTAAGAACAATCCAGCAGTTTGAGAAATCACTTTTGGTTTGGTGTAAGTCTGTCAACAGAATTATGAACCATAAAGCAGTTTGTGTTAAAATGTTAAATCCCATTAAACCTAATCCGGGGGCTTCCAATCATGTGTCATGGGGGGCCAAGACCCTGCAGGTTCTCTCTTCTACCCAGTCTCTTCAGCAGGTGTTCTCACTGATCAGCAGTCAGTGGAAGAAGTTCAGTGGAATCTGCTGTTGAAGACACTGGTTGGAGGTAAAGCCTGCAGGGTCTTGGCCCTCCATGGCACATGATTAGACACCCCCGCCCAAACCCATTATGATGAAGAGCAGAAGCTAATATGGCCCAGAATTCCTCCATATACTGGTACTGTCACTAAAGTATGCAGGGTCTTCTGCGGTGGCACATCCAACAATACAGTCTTCAGTTAATAAAATAATTGTTTTGGTTACTTTTTTCTTAAAAATGAGCCATTATTTTCAAGGTCACGATAAATCCTTTGTACAGTTGACTCTTTTCACACCGGTGTCTTAACAGACAAAATAGAAAATCATGATGCAAACACATAAGTCACTAAATTGTTTGTTACAATCAGCAGCAAATTCCAGATTATTCAGAATGTGCAAAATTCAAACTAAAAAAAAAAAAAAAAGAGAGAGAAACTGAAATGGGTCACACACGCCAGCCACGCTGCCTCACTGAGAAGCAACTGGATCGGCCCCCCGTACTGGTCCTGGTTCAGCAGATCTTCAGCCTGCATCTCTGTAAATAGTGAGGCAAGGTCCAGTTGGGGTGGACAGTTTCCCTCTTGCCTAGACAAAAGACAAATGGGTGGTGGTTAATTAAAGCAAGTGTAAAACATATTTGGGAAATACACTTGTTGCTAAAAGCCAGTGGTGGAATGTGAATTAATGAATGAATCTTTATTTCGGATTGATTAAAAGTAAAGATTAAAAGAAAATAGAATAATATAACAAAGGGGAAAAAATCTAACAAGGTCAAATTAAACAATATCTCCTCTGATTATACAGTTCAACATAGGTTATCTGAAATGGGTGATGGCTGAAGCTGCAGCTTATATTGCCCACCCATATTCCATCCAAGAATTCAAAAGAAAAACAAAACAGGAGCGATTACAATTTGAATGTGACAATAAAGTACTTCGTTGTTGTATTTAACCACAATTTTCATGTAGCTGTGCTTCAGTAGATTTTACAAGGGCTGCGTTACATTTAAAATCATGTTTTTACTGTAGTCTCAGCAGTCAGAATGAATTAATACATTCACTTGAATGGAATATAGTACTTTAACTGAAGGTGTGCATCACCGAGTATGGAGTCGCTCAGTCAAAATATGGAGTTTTTATCAATAAAAGTTGGTCTTGTCTGTAAAAGTGTCTCTTGTTGCCCTGGCTTCATGTGTGGGCGGTGTTTTGTACTAGCATTGCTAAAATATAAAAGGAAGCACTACAATGGGTCTCAAATATTTGTAATGTGTCCTGTTACTGCATGAGTTTATTGATGATAGACTATAAACTACACATATAAAGTAAATTATATTGACGACTGAACAACTCACATTCGCCAAAACATACAGTTATGAACATACAGTGGGGTAAAAAAGTATTTAGTCAGCCACCAATTGTGCAAGTTCTCCCACTTAAAAGATGAGAGAGGTCTCCAATTTTCATCATAGGTATACCTCAACTGTGAGAGACAAAATAAAAAAAAAAATCCAGAAAATCACATTGAAGGATTTTTAATGAATTAATTGGTAAATTCCTTGGTAAAATAAGTATTTGGTCAATAACAAAAGTTCATCTCAATACTTTGTTATATACCCTTTGTTGGCAATGACAGAGGTCAAACGTTTTCTGTAAGTTTTCACAAGGTTTTCACACACTGTTGCTGGTATTTTGGCCCATTCCTCCATGCAGATCTCCTCTAGAGCAGTGATGTTTTGGGGCTGTCGCTGGGCAGCACGGACTTTCAACTTCCTCCAAAGATTTTCTATGGGGTTGAGATCTGGAGACTGGCTAGGCCACTCCAGGACCTTGAAATGCTTCTTACGAAGCCACTCCTTCGTTGCCCGGGCAGTGTGTTTGGGATCATTGTCATGCTGAAAGACCCAGCCACGTTTCATCTTCAGTGCCCTTGCTGGTGGGAGGAGGTTTTCACTCAAAATCTCACGATACATGGCCCCATTCATTCTTTCCTTTACACGGATTAGTCGTCCTGGCCCCTTTGCAGAAAAACAGCCCCAAAGTATGATGTTTCCACTCCCATGCTTCACAGTAGGTATGGTGTTCTTTCGCCTCCAAACACGACAAGTTGAGTTTGCAGATTCAGTCTTCCCAGCCTGGTGCAGGTCTACAATTTTGTTTCTGGTGTCCTTTGACAGCTCTTTGATCTTGGCCATAGTGGAGTTTGGAGTCTGACTGTTTGAGGTTGTGGACAGATGTCTTTTATACTGAGAACGAGTTCAAACAGGTGCCATTAATACAGGTAACAAGTGGAGGACAGAGGAGCCTCTTAACCCCTTGCACTCCGGGCAATTTTCCTAAAAATGCCAAAAAAAAAACGTGCCCAAAGTAAATCGAAAGCTGTTATTCAACCCTTTGCAGCATCTTCATGGGGTTGGTCTCATTTAAAAGAAAACACTTTGAATTTTTTGGCAAAAAAAACATAATCTCTCTGCGTGCTCCGGCCACTGAGTTACAGTCATCTAAACATACTGAACTTGAAGAAAATAAATTTGGACACGGTGTTTTTTTTGGATGCAAATGCTTGCAAATAACACACAGCTGTCCGATCCGGCTGGAAAATGCAACAGAAATGTAGAACCAAGTGTTATCAAGCTGAGATCCAAATTTGGTAACAATACCACAAAAAATGAATATTTTACACAGCTTTGTTCTCGGGTAGTTCCCAGGCGTTTTGGAACTGTGCCAAATTGTGCCAAATGGCACAGTTTGGAAAAACGTCTGTAACTTTTGAATGATTCAATGTAGAATCTTCATTTTAGGCTCTAATGAAAGGTCACATTCAGGGCTCTGTGTGTGTGTGGGGCCCCCCCCCCCCGCTACAAAAGACGGAGTTCGGCCCTCGCTACATGACGGATTACACTCCTTGCATGTTTTCACAGCGGCCCCCCCCCCCTCGCTACTGCGTGTGTGTGTGGGGGGGGGGTTGCCCCCCCCCCCTCGCTACAGAAGATTGCCATTGCTACATGACGGAATAGACTCATATGCTTCCCCCCGCGGACCGGGGGGCGTTCGGACCGTGAACGCCCCCCCCGCTCCTCTTCTGCAGCGGGGGGGGGGGGGGGGGGGGCGTTCACGGTCCGAACACGGCAAATGAACCGTTTATCGCGGCGCACGCACTTCGTGTGCAGTACAGTTGTAATTTACTGATCGGTCAAAAGTCATTTTTGGATTACAGTTTTCATGGAGAAATAATAATTTAGCTTATAACACCTTACCTCTTCACAGCAGCAGAGTCCTGGCGAACTTCTCTTCCCCATTGTCAGACGAACGCGACGCTGGTCCGCTCGTGAATCCCGATCAAAACATAATTCCAATATTGCGGTTTTGGTGAATGATTTACAACCTTTGTCATCAGCCTCCGTCGGTCTATGATGACGGAAGAGAATCCTAAACGTCTCTTCTGCTGGAATGAGTGCAGGTCCCACTTGTGGGTGTTCTCCATGCTGCTGGGTGAGCCTGGGTCTGTAGCAGATTCGTCCAGCGTCCTTTGTTTTCATCTGCTGCAACAGTAAATATCTCTTCACCAGCCCGAATTTCTGTGCTTCAATTGGCTCCTGCATTCACAGTAGGCGGGTCCGCCTTCCTAGGTTTTCATTC
This sequence comes from Pholidichthys leucotaenia, assembly GCA_020510985.1. Lineage (NCBI taxonomy): Eukaryota > Metazoa > Chordata > Actinopteri > Cichliformes > Pholidichthyidae > Pholidichthys > Pholidichthys leucotaenia. Next base: position 118,457,295 of record CM035837.1, read on the forward strand.
ATTGGCTCTTCATGGTTTCAGAAACCCAATTCAAGGCTCTTATTAGTCGAATGAGAGGTCAATCAGATGAACTAATCTGTTCGCGGCTGTGACTGCAGCTTTTTTTTTCAGTGGCGCTTGGAAGCCACACCACCTACATCACCACCATCAGTATCTCTATCATGCGTCATGCGTCCGAGCGCGCACGAGTGCGCCCTCGTGCGCCCTAGGACGCAGAGACTTGCCCACCCGCGGAACAATGGAGTGCAAGTGGTTTAAGAAGAAGTTACATGTCTGTGAGAGCCAGAAATCTTGCTTGTTTGTAGGTGACCAAATATTTATTTTACTGAGGAATTTACCAATTAATTCATTAAAAATCCTTCAATGTGGTTTTCTGGATTTTTTTTTTTTCTCATTTTGTCTCTCATAGTTGAGGTATATCTATGATGAAAATTGGAGACCTCTCTCATCTTTTAAGTGGGAGAACTTGCACAATTGGTGGCTGACTAAATACTTTTTTGCCCCACTGTAACTCACAAAGGATCACACAAGTGATCTGACAAAAAAATAAATACATTAACAAGCGGTTTATTTTACAGTTGATGTGCCATATTCACACAATCAAATAAATCTCAGTTCAGTCCCTTTTATATTAAGTGGAAATTGTGCTACTTTGGTTTTGACACTTTACCTATAAAAGCAAAGGATTTCAGTACGTTCCACAGTGGCGAGGTCTGCTGTTGGGCGGCTGCTTTCCACTTGCCTAGATGAACGACAGAAATGGATGGTGGTTAGGTTCAAGCAAGTTCAACACATATACAGGCACATCTCAAAAATTAGAATACCATGAAAAAATTCAATATTTTTGTCACTCATTTCAGAAAGTGAAACCCATATATAGATTCATTACAGGGACAGTGATATATTGAAAGTGTTTATTTTAATATTGATGATTACGGCTACAGCCCATATTAACCAACACCTCAGCGGCCAACATTTATATTTAAAAACTATTTTTTTAAGTTAATTTTATGTAATATTCTAATTTTTTGCCAAATTTTGAATTTGGGGTTTTCAGGGGCTGTAAGCCGTAATCATCAAAATTAAAATAAATAAACCCTTGAAATATATCACTGTCTGTGTAATGAATCTATATAATATACGGATTTCTCTTTCTGAAATGAGTGACAAAAAATATTGAAGTTTTTCATGACATTCTAATTTTTGGAGATGTACCTGTATTAGGGAAATACACCTGTGAAAGTCAGTGGTGGAATGTGACAAAAATGCTTTGTTTCCCTGACAAGCACTGCAGGATCCACAGAATAGGTGTGTGGGTCTATTCTGACGCTTTAGAAAATTATATGAATGACTTTATAAATCACTGGTTTGAAAAAGCACTTTTAATATGACGAGATTTCGGCTCCTGTGGTTCATTTCACCAGTATCCACAATATAAACACTGGGGGAAGCTAACCCCTGGCATGTGGAAACACATTCTAGCATTAAATTGCACACAATTTAATGCGCAGCACCAAAGTGCAATACGTACACAAACCAGGACTTTAACCAGGATTAACATATTTCATCGTTTTGCTCTCACAAGCGAATACTTAGGAGAAAACAAGCGCATATCAGCAGAGTTGGCTACTAGCTAGCTAGCTAGCTACTAGCTAAAACTCGTTAGCCAGCACAAAACGGCGCTGTATGGCTCAAAAAAAGTGAGCTTACCACCAACAGGATAAATAAGCGAATAGATGCACATTATTACAAATCACTCACCATCGATGGTTCTCTCACGTTCGTCTTTAGCTTGTCCTTAGTCCGGTTCTATGCTGGGCTGCATCTGTATCGGTCCGGGTTGCTCCTCTCACTGTGGATCTGCCACCAAGCAGAGAAAACTCCGCACCTCTTCGTTGGACCACGGTGTAGAGTTCCGCAAAACCTACAACGCTGTCTGTATTAATGTGACCGAGTTAGTCCGTGAAATATTGCAAATGGCGGTCGTGTAGATTCATCAGAAGACGGTCACTTTCGTGACGTTACGACCTGACCAATCAGCGGCGACCAGGCTGTTGATGTCACATCTTGGCACGACTCAGCACGGTTGTACCCTGCCCTCGAGCAGGCACGAAAATAGCACCTGTTAAACCGTGTTGGGGCTAGTGGAAAGAGCAACAAAGCGTGCTGAGCTGTCCCGTGTTGGGGACAGCGGGGCTAGTGGGAAAGGGCCTGTACATTCTCTTCAGTCTTCTTAGGTCAGGGATGGGCAACTTTGGTGGTAGTGAAGGCCACAAATTTTTTTCCTCATTTCCTGAGGGTCAGATTTACATGTAAACCAGGCCTATACAATTAGCAGCCCACGGGCGACATGGGGCCCAGAACCAACCTCCGAATGGCCCAGGCCATGCCAAGGAAATACAAATTTAAGAAAAAAAAATAAGAAGGAATGACAGTCCGCATGCGCACACGAACAATGTGCATGACGTCATCCGCGCAGAGTTCAGAAGCGCCTCGCCCACGTGAGCGTTCCAGTTGGCAGGCAGAGTGTCTCGCGACTGTCACTGTCCGAGAGAAGCACGAGCTTATTAAAGTACTTTAAACGTGGAAAAAATGCAGAAGAGGTAAGTAAGCAGTGGAGGCATTTATGGTGGTTTTAACCTACTGGTAATTAGGGCTGGGAACGATCCCTAATTTCCAGAATCGATTTGATTCTGATTCTTGAGATTCTGAATCGATTCGATCCCGATTCGATCTGGGGAATTACCATTTTAATAGCCATTTACTTCCCATGAGACAAAAATCTTTGAGACCTAATGCTGCAAATTGTACCAAGAATCTTCTAACTTTGTTAATACATAAATTATCACATACAGAACTGACCCAAAATCAGTTACAATAATGCACGTTTTATTATTTAACTTATCATTTCATAAAGTGCTCACAGGTGTTTTCTTTAGTGCAAAGGGTGTGTCGTGTCAAGTTAACCACCCAGAGTACAGTGGGGCAAAAAAGTATTTAGTCAGCCACCAGTTGCGCAAGTTCTCCCACTTAAAAGATGAGAGAGGTCTCCAATTTTCATCGTAGGTATACCTCAACTATGAGACAAAATGAGGAAAAAAAAATCCAGAAAATCACATTGTCTGATTTTTAAAGAATTTATTTGCAAATTATGGTGGAAAATAAGTATTTGGTCACCTACAAACAAGCAAGATTTCTGGTCCTCACAGACCTGTAACTTCTTCTTTAAGAGGCTCCTCTGTCCTCCACTCATTACCTGTATTAATGGCACCTGTTTGAACTCATTATCAGTATAAAAGACACCTGTCCACAACCTCAAACAGTCAGACTCCAAACTCTACTATGGCCAAGACCAAAGAGCTGTCAAAGGACACCAGAAACAAAATTGTAGACCTGCACCAGGCTGGGAAGACTGAATCTGCAATAGGTAAGCAGCTTGGTGTGAAGAAGTCAACTGTGAGAGCAATTATTAGAAAATGGAAGACATACAAGACCACTGATAATCTCCCTCGATTTGGGGCTCCACACAAGATCGCACCCCATGGGGTCAAAATGATCACGAGAACGGTGAGCAAAAATCCCAGAACCACACGGGGGGACCTAGTGAATGACCTGCAGAGAGCTGGGACCAAAGTAACAAAGGCTACCATCAGTAACACACTACGCCGCCAGGGACTCAAATCCTGCAGTGCCAGACGTGTCCCCCTGCTTAAGCCAGTACATGTCCAGGCCCGTCTGAAGTTTGCTAGAGAGCATTTGGATGATCCAGAAGAGGATTGGGAGAATGTCATATGGTCAGATGAAACCAAAATAGAACTTTCTGGTAAAAACTCAACTTGTCGTGTTTGGAGGAGAAAGAATGCTGAGTTGCATCCAAAGAACACCATACCTACTGTGAAGCATGGGGGTGGAAACATCATGCTTTGGGGCTGTTTTTCTGCAAAGGGACCAGGACAACTGATCCGTGTAAAGGAAAGAATGAATGGGGCCATGTATCGTGAGATTTTGAGTGAAAACCTCCTTCCATCAGCAAGGGCATTGAAGATGAAACGTGGCTGGATCTTTCAGCATGACAATGATCCCAAACACACCGCCTGGGCGACGAAGGAGTGGCTTCGTAAGAAGCATTTCAAGGTCCTGGAGTGGCCTAGCCAGTCTCCAGATCTCAACCCCATCTAGATGAGATCTGCATGGAGGAATGGACCAAAATACTAGCAACAATGTGTGAAAACCTTGTGAAGACTTAGAGAAAACGTTTGACCTCTGTCATTGCCAACAAAGAGTATATAACAAAGTACTGAGATGAACTTTTGTTATTGACCAAATACTTATTTTCCACCATAATCTGCAAATAAATTCTTTAAAAATCCTTCAATGTGATTTTCTGGATTTTTTTTTTTTCTCATTTTGTCTCTCATAGTTGAGGTATACCTATGATGAAAATTGGAGACCTCTCCCATCTTTTAAGTGGGAGAACTTGCACAATTGGTGGCTGACTAAATAATTTTTTACCCCACTGTAAGTAAACAAATTCAATGCATGAACCATGCATACATAATCTCACTGTATTTCAGTCCCTCCAGGATTTTGTCAGCTGTTTTCGTGATTGTTGTGGCCCAAAAAGCCTGAATTTGTGGGAGCTTTTCCAAAAAGTTATGGCACTTTTAGAGTTTTTTTGCACTCAAAGTTGTGTGAGGAAGTACAAATTTTAAAGCAGCTGCTTTTTCCATAGTTTACAGTGATGCTGTTCTATGTAACACCACAAGAAAAGCACAGGATTGCCAAAAATTTCCTGTTAAACAGTGATTTATTTAAAATTAAATGCTCAGTAAAATTGTAAAAAAAAAAAAAAAAAAAAAAAGACCAACATTGTGTTCTTTCTGAGAACTTAAAAAAAGAAATAAAAGAATTTGTCATTACAACAACTAAATTGCATTGAATGCATGTTAGTCTGGAGAAAATGATGGCAGCACCTCCTTGAATCTTGAATTTGAAGGTCTTGTTCTGTGCTGAAATCCACATGAAGCAGGGATGCTCCTCCACTGACGACCTCTGACCTTCAGAAGGTCTCTGAGAATGAAGCTTCCAGTCTTCACGCATCTGAAGGCAGATAAAAAGAATAGATTTCACAGTAAAATTAACAATCATATTTTTAGATCCCCACACCACAGTAGGGTTTAATAATTTAGTTTTTTTTTTTTTTTTTTTTTTGTTTATATTTTAACTACAAATTAACTTTCAATGTTTGAAAAGGGTTTCAATTCATTTCCTGGGAAGATTTGTTCATTTCAATTTAGTTCTACTGAGTAAAAATAGCTTGTTGTACTGCAGCCTTTATTAATTCTACCATCTTAATTTTATTGTGATTTATTCTCTTCACATCTCTTACTTAAGTGGTAGATTTCCATAATCTCATAAAATATACCTTTATTCTGCTTTTATTCACAGCGCTTAACCAACAGTTCTCTCTGTGTCCATAGTTTGTAAAAGAAACCACCATCATGCCAGATAAATTATTAATTGACGACACAAATGCTAAAACAAACAAATGATATTATACTTACAATCTCAGCAGCCCCAAGTCTCCCTCTGCTTCACGGGGTTCAGCCAGTCTCCGTGCATTTTCCGTTTATCAGTCATCAACTTTATGTTCCAACACAGCGCTGCACGTAGTAAAAGTCCGTTTATCCCCGCTTTATGAAAAATATTAAGAAGCTGTTGAGGACAGTCTTTACGGTGACTTTTGTTGCTAAATTAAGAGACACGCACGTTAATAACTCTGCTCATGTAAACACGAAAGTAAAGACGTGTGCACGCGCCGCAGGGAACTCTTGCCGGATGAGAACCGTTTTAACACCACAGAAGAAGAACTAGCATATCTGTTAGCTTGCTAGCTCCGTTAGCGCATCGGCTGTTTATGGTTCTCGGCCGTTGTTCCTGGCTCACTGACCCGGTTTCGATCCGATTATACTCAGCAGACGTTCACAAACGTAAAAATATTATATTAAAATATATTAAATATATTATAAGATCGATCTGCGGATTTTGTGGATCGATATCGGCTCAGTCAAACGTGGATCGATCCATATTGATATATCGATCTTTTGAACCCACCCCTACTGGTAATGGGAGTAATAATAAAGAGTCGCTTATAGGGATGGTCATTCAGTGAAATTTTCTTCACCGATCGTCGGGAGAATTAATGATTAATAATCGGTTAATCATTAACATTTTTAGGTACATAACAAGGCAGGTAGACTACATTAGCCGCACAACTCAAATCCACCTCTCTCTCTCAAATCCCTCTCTCTCTGTTCGCTGTTCTCGTGTTGGCTCGGCTCGGGAATCTCGCAAGCTGATTGGCCGAGACGTTTCACCCCGCAAGCTGATTGGCCGAGACGTTTTACCCAGCTTCTGTCCCTGCCGAGCGGCCACCCAACAAACGAAGACCGCATTCATTGCTCTATCGCTCGTGTTGCTTAGTCTAGCCGCGCAGAACTTTTTGCTGTTCTCTTGTGCCATTTTGTGCGAAACAGTCTTCCCGTCGAGCCACTACGCCGCCTCCTGCAGCTTCCCTCGACAATCCTGCGCCTCTAGCACCTGAGGAGCAGTAAAGCTCTCATTAACCTGTGCAGTAAATCATTTTCATCTTGAGTTACGTATCTTGTTATAAGAATAAAAGAGTTCTAAAAACATATTTATGTACACTTTATTTACATCTACGTATGTATGTACACTTACGCACACGTGTGTGTGTGTGTCTTCTACCGAATCTTCATGACCTTCTCAATAAAGTTTCTGAAAAAAAAAAAAAAAAGAATCTTCACCGACCGCCATTACTCAGCGCGCAACCACTGTTGGCGGTTTCTTCGCGTAATAAGGGTGTTCCATGGACCCTGTCGATGAGGTATATTTGTATGCTGCATTGCAGTGATTGCAGTACACCTGGTCATTTTTTAAATTGAAATGGTCCCACGCAACACTTTGCCGTAACCGCTTCATGATTTGGCGATTGCCCTACGGAAGCTCGCATGTATCAACTGAGGCACGCCAGGGTACGGCGATGGTGTAATGTTGCCCCCTGGTGCCCAAATTTTGCCATTGCATTGTTTGAGGACGGCCGTGCACTAGGCCTAATAACCTCGGATTGTTTAAAAAAAAAAAAACGGTTTGTTGACGAAAATGAACTTCCTCGGTGAAATTCTTAATGATCAATTATCGGTTAATCGGTAAATTATGCCCATCCCTAGTCGCTTAGCTAACAGGTGTGGTTAGGATTCATATGAGGGGAAGGTAAGAGTGGCTGATGAATCGCTGAGAATTGACTTCACAAGCTATTACAATATTAATTAATAATTTATGTTCATTATTATGTACCTGACAAGTTAAGGTGACCAAAATTCATGAAGTCAGTGACTTTAATCTGTTAACAGCCTTCAGACAAACTAAATGTGCCAACATTTGCATTTCAAAATAAGGGGAGTTTTTTCCTGCTGTCTGGGTGGTGAAGAGATTTATAAAGTACCATAAATACAGTGGTGTGGAAAAAGTGTTTGCCCCCTTCCTGATTTCTCATTTTTTTGGATGTTTGTCATTTAAATGTTTCAGATCATCAAACAAATTTAAATTTTAGACAAAGATAACACAAACACAAAATACAGTTTTTAAATGAAGGTGTTTATTATCAAGGGGGGAAAAATCCAAACCTACATGGCCCTCTGTAAAAAAAAGTGATTGCCCCTAAACCTAATAACTGCTCGGGCCACCCTTAGCAACAACAACTGCAATCAAGCGTTTGCGATAACTGGCAATGAGCCTTTTACAGCACTGTGGAGGAATTTTGGCCCGCTCATCTTTACAGAATTGTTGTAATTCAGCCACATTGGAGGTTTTTTGAGCACAAACCACCTTTTTAAGGTAATACTACAGGATCTTAATTGGATTCAGGTCAGGACTTCGATGAGGCCATCCAAAGTATTCATTTTGCTTTTCTTAAACCATTCAGAGGTGGACTTGCTGGTGTGTTTTGGATCATTGTTGTGCTACAGAACCCAAGTGTACTTCAGCTTGAGGTCATGAACAGACGGCCGGACATTCTTCTTCAGGATTTTTTGGTAGACAGCAGAATTCATGGTTCCATTTACCACAGCAAGTCTTCCAGGTCCTGAAGCAGCAACACAGCCCCAGACCATCACACTACCACCACCATATTTTACTGTTGGTATGATGTTCCTTTTCTGAAATGCTGTGTTACTTTTACACCGGATGTAATGGGACACACACCTTCCAAAAAGTTCAACTTTTATCTCGTCAGTCCACAGAGTATTTTCCCAAAAGTCTTGGGGATCATCAAGATGTATTCTGGCAAAACTGAGGCAAGCCTTTATGTTCTTTTTGCTCAGCAGTGGTTTTCGTCTTGGAACTCTGCCATGCAGGACATTTTTGCCCAGTCTCTTTCTAATGGTGGAGTCATGAACACTGACCTTAACTGAGGTAAGTGAGGGCTGCAGTTCTTTGGATGTTGTTGTGGGGTTTTTTGTGACCTCTTGGATGAGTCGTCGCTGCACTCTTGGGGGAATTTTGATCAGCCGGCCACTCCTGGAAAGGTTCACCACTGTTCCATGTTTTTACCATTTGTGGACAGTGGCTCTCACTGTGGTTCACTGGAGTCCCAAAGCTTTAGAAATGGCTCTATAACCTTTTCCAGACTGATAGATCTCAGTTACCGTACTTTGTTTCTCATTTGTTCCTGAATTTCTTTGGATCGCGACATGATGTCTAGCTTTTGAGGATCTTTTTGTCTACTTCACTTTGTCAGGCAGGTCCTATTTAAGTGATTTCATGATTGAGAACAGGTGTGGCAGTAATCAGGCCTGAATGTGGCTGGAGAAATTGAACTCAGCTTTCCAAAGATGTGATAAACCACAGTTAATTTATGTTTTAACAGGAGGGGGTAATCACTTTTTCACACAGGGCCATGTAGATTTGGATTTTTTTTTACCCTTAATAAACACCATTTAAAAACTGCATTCTGTGTTTACTTATCTTTGTCTAATATTTAAATTTGTTTGATGATCTGAAACATTTAAGTGTGACAAATATACAAAAAAATGAGAAATCAGGAAGGAGCAAGCACTTTTTCACACTAATGTATACTAGTTAGACAACTGTAGAAATTAATTATTGAACATTTGTGTATATTTCTACCCTCAGGAAATTGAGAGAAGACTTGAGGCAAAGCTGAAAATAAATCAGGAAGCAAAGTAAGTTGCATGAAAATCTATTAATTTTTCAGAAATGTGCATTGGATTTTTTTCCTAGTAAAATATGTTCATACTTTCTTACTGTGCAGGAAGTCAAGTTTAAAATCAGGGGGTTCACCAGTGCGCACTGCTATTGTAATCCAGGATGACTCTTTGCCTGCGGCACCCCCACCACAGATTCGGATTTTAAAGCGCCCTTCCAATAATGGTACCACTGGGAATTCTGCATCCTCGTCTCGTCCCTCTCAGCAGATGAAGTCTTTGGCCCAGCGGGAGGCAGAATATGCAGAAGCCCGAAGAAGAATTTTGGGTAGCGCTTCTTCTGAAGAAATATCTCAGGACAATCAGTGCCAGGACAGGTAAGGCATGATGTTCCCAAAATCAGCAGCACCAGTAAATTATTCAACATTAAGTGAAAAAATGGTGTTATGTAATTTCTTGGAAATTCTCCCTATATCATCAGGACAGTTCGTGTGAGTGCCCAGCAACCATTAGAACCAGTTCGTCCAAACAGTCATGTGATCCGCCAACCCAATGGCCCTGATGGCACCCCAGGCTTCCGACTCTGTAGATAAGCAGCAGTGTCAGCCGCAAGAAAATGGCAGCCTTCCGCAGAGGGCATGGAGAGTGGCACTGAAAGGGGTTGTGTGGGGCATAAAGAGCAGAATGGTGGGACAACATGAAGGTTTCCAGACATTAGATGTATGAAGATGTAGCATGGATTTAGATAACCCTCTCCACCCTCTCTGTACACTGCTCGCTGGTTTGGTCTTTGCCTCTTGTCTTGTCTTTTCCCCATATGAGGGATTGGTAGAGGTCAGCCAAAGGTCTGAAACCCCTTTTGTCCCACGAAGTGTACAAGCTTTTGCCTCACATCCCCACACACTGTGATAATTTGATGTACCATGAGGTGCCCTACGAGTTTTTCTAAGATTGATTGGCCAGCCAGAACACTGGATGTCTGTCTCTTCAGGCAGAAAAAGGAGAACTTGCATATCTGTGGGATTTTCCCAGAAGACGTGCAAGTAAACAAGCTGGCTTTTCCACTGATGGAGTGTGGGCCTTGGCTGGATGTCCACCGGGAGCCTAGCCTTAGTTTGATTGGTTCAATGGAAAATAATTGCTTGATAATGCTAAGGGTTTACTGTGTTCAGCAGCTTTACTGTGAGTGATAACTTGTTCATGCAGTGTTAGCACTGGCAGTGCCTCTGCTTGGCACTGTTTGCTAAAAAGGAATGCCCGGTGGGCACACAGCCTGTGGCCAAAGGTTTTAACTTTGAATAACAGTTTCAATAATCCAAGCTTATTCAAGCAATAATGAAATTAGTCCTTTTTTTTTATATTGGCAGTATTTACCAATGCTGTGTTTTCTTTTAACAACAGAAATAGTTGTTGATGTTAGATTTTTTTTTTTCAGAGATATTGTGTTTTTAAGTCAGGACTTTGGTAGTTTGTGACTCATTGATGTATTCTGCATATAGTGACTTTTTTCAAATTGGCAAAAAATTAAGCATTGAAAATCTAAAGTTGTGTAAAATATTTTTGTTAACTTTGTTTCTCATCAGAAACTCTAGCCCAGACAACTGCACTGTATCCACAGGAACATTTGCACCAGTTTAGAGTATTTTATATATAATTGCATTATATCAAATAAAATGATTTGTAAGTTATTCAGAAATAACAAAGAGAGGAACTCATCCTCTAATGCTATATATTGGTCAACAAGTTTATAATTTTTAATCCGGGTCCTCTAGAATAAGGCTAAATTCCACTGCCTTGTTTTGATGAATGTCTTCCTAATTTTGTTTTGTTCATTTTAACTGTATTTTACAAGAAGGTCTTCTGTTTTTTTCTTTAATTTATTTTTTTTTTCCAATTCTTATACTTTTACTGAACCATGCATAAACGTTATTTGGCCTTAAAAGGATTTAAGAACTTCATAACTTTGCAGCCCTGGTCAACACTATTCACTCGGTAGTGTTCTCATTTTATTCAGCTTTAGAGTTTTTGTGTGCTTTATTTCACTGGCAGTAATGATACATGGCTGATGCTGCATTCAGGAAGAATTTACATAGTCAAAAGCTGGAAGCCTTTTTGCTTTCATCACTGTATTGCTACATCACTTTAACTACAATTCAAATAATTATTGTTGACCCGTTTTTTTTTTTTATCATCAAACTGAAGGTTTTTGCAAAAAAAAAAAAAGTAGCATAGATTTAACAGTGTGGCTTAAAGTGCTGCTTTACAGGACCTATTTTAACCTCAGCAGTTACATAAAATGATATAAACTTTGTCCTGTCTCAGTTTTAGTGATAAAAGATAATTTCAACTGTTGGGAGGAGTAACTGGATTGCTGACAGGATTTGAAGATTGAGAAGATGCATTCCTACCACACTGTTCCCTGGGATCTGATCAGTTATTAAACCATATTCATTTAATGAAGCAATTATCCACCTTAAACCCATGTGATCTGTCAATGATGCTTTTTTGCGGTCATTTACATCCACCTGTCTGTTTCAAGTTTATTTGATGCCGCTGTTGTTTTGAAGCTTGGAGGCAACCATACAAGAGGAAATGGAATACCCTTTAATAAACAGTTAAAAGTTACAAGTTTTCTGTGTTTTGTTTTTTTGTCCTTTTTAAATAAGCTGGTGTCCTCATAAAATAAATCTGAAAATAAATTTAAATGTACACTATTGAAAGTCTTTCAGGATGTATAGTAATTTGCATTAATTTCTAGTTTTAAAAAGTTTTTTTTTTTTTGGATGAAATTCTGTCTACTGTCTCTAGATTTAAGTATTTGGAGACATTCTCCCGACTAATGCAGACTGGTAAATATTTTGTAAAAGTTACTGTCTGGTAAGTAGGTGGTTCAGGTTCAGGTTACTTTATTTGTACCCGTAGGTAGATTTGTTTTGCAGTCAGGTGACATCCATATTTACAAACCACAGTTACATTCAACATGAACACATTCATCCAGGTTAAACCCGCAGGGTCCTGTATGTTACTTCATTTAGTATTCTCTTCCACCAGAAATGTGTGAACTGACTTTACACTGTAAGAGATGGATCAGGGGTGGGTAGTAAAAGTTACATTTACTTATGTACTTTTTAAAAAGTAATTGTATACTGAGTAATTTTATTTTATTTTATTGTCCGATACATTTACTCAAGTGCATTTTTGAAGAAAGAACTTCTTTTACTCAGGTAAGTTTGGTCATATTCTTAGTTGGTTTTGATTTCACCAATTTGAATTGAGAGAACATCCACTTTTTCTCTCATTGTCTGACACTGTCTGCTTCAGCTCTGAAGTAGCTACACCCCCACCTTCAATCTCTATGGTTTTACCTAAGAGGAGGATAGCTATGGTGGAAATTGTGGCGGGTTGGTGTAACCCCCACAACAGACTGGACAGACACAGCGCTCGGCTAGAGCAATTAACAGAACAGTGAAATGTGTGTATTAATGTCTACAGGCAGCCCCGCTTCTTCTGGCTCACTACTGTGATGTTAATGTGCCTTTCATGCATTGTGTTCATGCGTCCTGTCCTTACTGTGACCTAGAGACTGAGATCAATATGTAGATGTGCCTTGTAACCTCTTTGTCTTGCAGCTGGAGCAGAGGCCAGCAATCTGCCTATTGTGATGTATGTCTCTCAAATGCAAATGTCTCATGCCTGTTCTGCAATCTCTTTGATCATACCAACTGCTGGGGAATGCTCTTTTATGTATTGTTGTAGTTGGGTATATATACTGCACTGTAATCCATGCTCATCCTCTCATTCACTCACTCTTCAGCTGCTGCTGCAGACACACACTTCGTGTCTCCTCCTCTGAGAGCCTGAGGATCCCGCTCCGGTCTGCTCACACTTGCACCGGAGCGGGGATCCTGTGAAGGCGGTATGATTTAATAAACTCTACTTAAAACCTTCACCAACGCCACTTTATTTCATGCCGCTTCAGAAATCACATTTGAAAATTTCTAAGAGGCACATATCTGACCGCAGATTGAAATATTTTCTTTCAATGTACAAAAGGCAAGGCAAGCGTCTTTGAGTATTTAGAAAAGCGCTATATAAGACTGATGTATTATTATTATTATTATTTAATACATTGCTAGGTACTCCAACTTCCATCCATCTGTACCGCTTTTCCAGAGGTCCGGGTCATGGAGGCAGCAGTTAAAGCAACTTAAAATGTGATTATTTCACCAAGTGTGGGAGGGTACACATTAAGGGTATACATAATTGCCTCATCTTACATTTTGTTAATCATTTGAAGTAAACCCTATCATTCGCACATATCAACATCCAGAGGGAAGGAGGAAGTACTCAAGAAAAAGCAAATGAAAGGAATTATCAAATTCTCAGAGCAAGATTTAGTCATATATTGTTCTGAGTTGAGAAATACTTTTCAAATTAGAACCTGCAATTTTTTTTTTGTGACATTCGTTCTTAATTAATATTGGAAGGTAACTATGCTTTTACTCAAGTACAAATGGCTGCCTGACCCATCTCTGACATTGATGATATTGTGGAGGATGGAATCAGACAAGACAGGGAGCTGACAACACAGAACTTTATTCTCCTCCAACACAGAACAGACTAGATCTGAGTGCCCAAGCAGACTGCTTTATAGATTTTCTTTCCGCCTCTGGCACTCAGGGTAAACACATTAACATACCAGTTACAAAGCGTGAACACACATCAACATACGCAAAACATACACGTCACAGAGCAAGGCTTAGTACAATACATTCGTGCCCCTGCATCCTCAGGTGTGAGCCTGACACAGCGGGGGTGAAAAGTACATCTTTATTTACTTCATACCCCCCAGTGCTCTGGCGCCCTTGTCACCACACAACAACCCCCCCCCCCCCCCCAACACCCAGAAGGGGTCCTAACCCTCGGGACCTTTGGGCTTGAGCAAGCACCCATAGCGGCTGTAATGTGAGCCGGTCAAAGCACCTTCCTGTCGAGGTGGATAGGAGAAAGACTTGGTGTCTGGAGGGGAAAAAGTTTCTTGAAAACAGTCCTCTGTAGGGGGAACACTAACCTGTGGATTCACTGAAGGTGGGCGCCCGCGCCGGGGAGCTTACATCAACACCACCTGATCACCTGCCAACACATAAGGGGGCTTCAGCCTGTCTATGCAGACGATTTCCTTACACCCCCCCCCCCCCCCAAAAGTCTAACACAAAATGTTTCTCCCTAGTTTCTAACACTCTGAACAGGCCGTTGTACGGCGGATGCAGTGGGATTCTGTGGTCATCGTGCCTGAAGAAAACGAATTTGGCATTCTCTAAGCGCTTTGGAACAAAAGTGTGGGGAAAACAATGGTCCGCCAGGCCCGTAACACTGGCAGCCCCTGCACCGGAAAAAGGGTGCGTGGGCGGATCAGTACCGGATGCAGGGCTCTCTGGCAAAAATTCCCCTGGGATCTGCAATGGCTGAGAAAAAATGAGTTCTGCTGGGGAAGCTGCCAAATCTTCCTTAGGTGCGGAGCACAACCCCAATAGTACCCAAGGCAGGCAGTTGACCCAATTTGCATTCGTCAGTGAGGCTCTGAGTGCTGCTTTAAGCAACCTGTGAAAACACTCACACAAACCGTTAGCCTGTGGGTTGTACACGGTGGTGTGGTGGATTTTGACCCCCAGGCTGTCGGCCATCACCGACCAAAGTTCCAAAACGAATTGCGGACCCTTATTGGAAGTGATGTCCAACGGTCATCTGAACTGTGCGACCAAGCTGACAAAAACGCACAGGCTACCTCGGCAGACATGGTGGAACTCAGCGGAACCACCTCTGGCCAATGCATAGTGCATCCACGATTGTTAAAAGCTGTGTGAACCCCTGCGATGGCAGAAGAGGACCCACTAAATCCACGTGTACGTGGTAGAACCTCCTGGCTGGAATTTGAAAAGATTTGAGGGGGACTTTGGTGTGCTTGTGCACCTTAGCCCGTTGGCACGTGACACACGCTACAGCCCATTCTTTCACACCCCTGTGTGAGTGAGGCCAGATGAATTTGGACCCCACTAGTTTAACTGAGGCTCGCACGCCAGGATGTGAAAGGGAGTGGATGGACTTGAAAATGCGGCAATGCCAAGAGCTCGGAACCACAGGGCGGATGTGGCCGGTGGAGATGTCACAGAGCAAGGGGGGGGGGGCACCCTTCTTGTACCACCCTGCTCTCCAGTTTTAATCGGGTAGCTGCGGATTGGAGCGCACAAATGTCTGCGTCCCTGGTTTGGTCGGCGGCCATTGTGGAAAAATTGATGTCCATGTATACCGGAGAGACCAGAGTGTGTGACAAGCAGCCTGCCACAACGTTCAATTTACGGCTACGTATTGGATGTCTGTTGTGAACTCCGAAATTGCGACCAAGTGCCGCAATTTGTTGCTGAGCTGACCACGGTTCCAAGACTTTGGACACCGCGTAGGTCAGCGGTTTGTGATAGACAAACACGGTAAACTTGCGACCTTCAAGCCAGAACTGAAAATGACGCATAGCGAGGTGGAGAGCCAACAACTCTCTGTCGAAAGTGCTATACTTGCGCTCGCTGTTTCGCAAAGTACGGCTGAAAAAGGCAAGGGGCTACCACGAACTGGAGACGTACTGCTCCACCACGGCTCCTACTGCGACATACGATGCCTCTGTGGTGAGTGCTATTCATACTGATGGGCCTGGGTGGGCCAGCAAAGCTGCATTGGCAAGTGCTGTTTTGGCGCCTGTGAAGGCCTGGACCCAATCGGAGGTCCAGTCAATGATTTCTGTGGGTTTCTTTTTTTTTTTGAGTGCGCTGTACAGCGTGGTTAATGAAAGAATTGCTGAAAACTGTTTTATTTATTACTCACACGCGGCTGGCCAGAATGACGTGAAATTTTTTGAGATTCATCAGAACACAGCGATGATCATAACTGAACATCAACGTTAGCATGACATCTAGCGGCTGCAGCAGCTGGGCTATGTGGGGGGGGAAGCTGGTTGTAAAAACTGACCATCCTCAAAAATTCCTGCAGCGCCCTCATGGTTTGTGGGCGCGGAAAAGCCAACACTGCACGTACTTTGTCCGGCAGTGGGATTGCGCCCTCTGGTGAGATGTGATGGCCCAGGAAGTCAATTACTGGCAGCCAGAACTGACATTTCACTGGGTTAACGATCAGCCCGTGCGCTTCCAACTACTGGAACACTTGTTTGAGATGAGCGAGGTGCTCTTCCTCTGACGCGCTAGCCACCAAAATGTTGCCTAAGTAGACTAAAACAAATGGCAAGTCATGGAGCACCGCATCCATCATCCTTTGGAAAGTTTGTGCTGCTCCTGAACAGCATACGCAAAAACTCAAACAGACTGAAGGGAGTTATTACCGCCGTTTTGGGGATGTCCTCTGCGCGCACCGGGATCTGGTGGTAACCGCGGACCAGATCCACTTTTGAAAAAAATCTGCGTCCCAGCCAGGTGCACAGAAAAATCCTGGATGTGCGGGATGGGGTAATGATCGCGTTTCGTGACATTGTTCAAGCATCGGAAATCGCCGCACGGCCACCACAACCCATCAGATTTTGGCACCACATGCAGCGGGGATGTCCAGGGGCTGTTGGAGCACCTAACAGTGCCCAAGCATTCTAAGTTAGTGAACTCCTTGCACGCGATGGCTAGTTTAGCCACGTCCAGGCGGCAAGAGCGCACAAAAACAGGCGGCCCTTTTGTGATGATAAAATGCTCAACCCCGTGCTTGGTTACCGTAGCAGAAAAAGTGGGCACCGTGAGTGCTGGAAACTCGGACAGCAAACGCTGGTACTTACCCCCTGGAGCTAGAACACTAGCATGTGTTGGTGGCCCAACAACCCGAGCAATGCAGGGCAAGGAGGAAAAAGATACAGTGTCCACTAAACACCTGTTGGCAAAATCAACAAGTAGTCCATAAGCACACAGAAAATCAGCACCTAAGATGGGGACCAAACATGCAGTTACCACAAAATCCCACTGGTAATTGTGTCCATGTAAACATACAGTCACCGTCCTTTCTCCAAACGTCCTGATGCGGGATCCGTTGGCGGCCGTTAAAGACGGACCACAGCCTTCTGCCAGCCTGTCTGCACTGACTGGCAAAATGAGACTCTTCTGGGAGCCAGAGTCTACCAAAAAAAGTCTCCCCGAACACGTGTCCATGATGAAAAGCAGCTTCTCCCTGTTGCCAGCAGTCGCAGCTGCTACTGACTGCTGGCTGTCCCATTTCCCGGCTTCTTGAAGTGACACAGCGGCAGACAACGCTGTGCTTCCTTGCCAAAATGGCAGCGATAAAAACATAGCGTCCCGGTCCTGTTTCTCCGGGTGGCCGTCTGGGCCACCACCATTGGCTCCTCAACCTCGCTGGGCTCTGCCGGAGATCCCGGTCTCACTGCCTGAACGCTGAAAGCTTTGTCTGCCAGGATGATGCGGTCTGCCTCCTCTGCCAGCATGCAGTAGTCCCTGGCCGCCAGCAGCGGTGATTTAGCAAAAATCGCTCTTGCAGAAGCCAGCAGGTTTCTGAGGAAGAGATGGGCGAAAAGGAAAGACCTGTCGTCCATGCCCATCAACACAAGCATGCTCTCCATCAAGTCCACAGCCGATCTGTCTCCTAACTCCGAGCAGGTGAGGAGCTTTTCTGCCCTCTGCGTCTGAAAGGGTACAACGGCACAGCAGCAGCCGCTTGTGAGCGCCGTATTTTCCTTGGGCTGGCAGGGCTCGGAGCAGACTCGTGGCGAGCTGCATACTGCGTGCGTTCAGTGATGCCACCACATGATGGTACTTCATGTCATCTGCCACGACTCCTCGGAGAGCAAACTGGGCTTCCACGTGAATAAATCAAGCGGCTGGGTTGTGAAGCCAAAAGTCCAAGAGTCTGACTGCAACGGCACATGCAACGGTGGGAGCCTCCGGCGGGAGTGTCTCCATGGTGGTGCTCGGTCCGTCTTCCATTTCACGTCTCAGGGTCACCACTGTGGAGGATGGAATCAGACGAGACAGTGAGCTGACAACACAGAACTTTATTCTCCTCCAACACAGAACAGACTAGATCTGAGTGCCAAAGCGAACTGCTTTATACATTTTCTTTCCGCCTCCGGCACTCAGGGTAAACACATGAGCATACCAGTTACAAAGCGTGAACACACATCAACATACACATTAACATACAGTACATGTCACAGAGCAAGGCTTAGTACAACACATTTGTGCCCCTGCGTCCTCAGCTGTGAGTCTGGCACAGCAGGGGCAAAAGGCACATCTTTATTTACTTCATACCCCCCAGCGCTCTGGCACCCTTGGCTGGCCCCCCCAACACCCCAAAGTACTGGATGGAGTGTCATCTCCTTTGTGTCACCACAATATGGCCCAATGGTTTACAAGGTCCTGAGAGGACCTTACACAAGTATATATAGACTGTCATATAGGTCGTTGTGCTGATTGTTTTGTTTTATGAGAAAACTCCCCCTAGCTCTGTGTGTGTTCTTGTTTTCACATTTGCACTTGAAATTATTGAACCCACATTGTAAATTATTACTTAAAACTTTATGATCTTTGTTGTGTCTGGAAATCAGCCAGACACTGAGTGTTGAGCAGCTTTACTGGGGGTTTCAGCATACAGATATCAGTAGCGTGGCAGAAACAGGAGGAAAAGGTATATAGGGTTTTATAGTAGTGTTAGTTTTACTTTCCATGGGTAATCCCTTTGTCTGCCATGCGCGTGTTTCTGTCGTTTGGGTGTCTACTGTCATGCTGCTGTTACACTGCAATTTCCCACTTTGGGATCAATAAAGTACATCCATACATCCATCCATCCATCTATCAATCTATGACAGAACCTGCCCTGGCCGGTCCCTTAATATACCCCTAAAGTGCTGATGTCACCCGTGCGTACATGTGTCTAGAGTGCATTGTGTAATTTCACATACATTTCATTTAATCCCCCTTGAAAAGATTTAGAACATTTGCACATGTTAGCTTAGCTGGAACAAGCTAACATAAAGGCACACACATAGTGGCTTATTGGGCTAATGTAAAACTCACACATGACTGGGCCAAACAGGCCAGTCCAGAGAACCGTACCAAAGTTAGTGTGCCCACACATTTTAGCTTAACATCTAGCCTTATCAATCATGCCAGAGCATGCACAACTGGGCCCCTACAAGCCAGTAAAGAGAGCTGTAACCAGCATGCCAAAATTACTATAAATCATACAGCATGCCAAAATTACTATACATCACACAGTAGATGAAAATCGTACCAGCCACAACATTTCTAACTGGGCAACCAGGTCGACTGCCGGTGTGCCTGCATGGCCTTGTGGGGTATTCTGCCACTGAACAGGCCACACACTAGCTACATGAACTCAGAGTCATCAACAGTTAGCTCAGCGGGGCCTCCGTCGGACCCAGGCTGAGCATGGCCCTGTTTGCAGCAGCTTGAGTGGTTCTGGAGAGCGCCCTGCTGGCGTGACGACCTGCACACTGGTGAAGTCTCAAAACTCCCAGACTTCCTGGACTGGGCTGGTTGCGGTCTCTTGGTCAGGAGCAGGAGGTGGTGTTACCTTTCTCAGATGGTTGGCGTGCCATCATGACCCCATCAGTCAGAAGAAAAGTGGCTGGTCCTAGTTGAGCGGTGAGGTTCATCGGGGTCAACCAGAATGACTGCAGTTCGTGCTCATGATGGAGTTGACAGATCCGGACCTAATTATGCACCATGAGCAAGGTACGCTTTGCTCGAGCCTTGGGTGTCTGGGGCTCCGATTCTAACAGGTTCAGCTTGGTGTGGAAAGTAGAGCAAGGGCTGGCTACATTAGCTTCTGGGTACCATGGACCAGGATTATCTACAGTGGAGCCCATATTGTCCTTGATGATGAAGCCTAGGTCGGCAAATATGTCCAACCCCAGGATGTTGTCGCCATGGTGGGTCACTTGAAATGTGAATGCCGGAAGGCTGCTGGAGCCGTAGCGCACCGGGAGGGTGACCGTTCCCACCATGCTGATCTTAGCATGTCTGTAGCCGAAGAGTTCCATTGCGCCAGCTTTGATTGGTTGTTGGGGGGAAAAGCCTCTTGACCGTGGGCTCATTCATCAGGGACCTCGTGGCCACGGTGTCCAGCAGCATCAGTAGCTTGATGGCGTCCACTTCCACCATACACCACTTGAATGGCTTGTTGTCGGGGCGGGCCCACTAGGTGACTGAGACGGCAGACTTGCAAGGGCCGAGTGACACACCTTGGGAAAATGATCATGCTTACCACAGCATTGGCACTTCTGTCCTGTGGCCGGGCAGGCCAGTGCTTGAGTGGGGTGTGAAGAAGAACCACAGTTACTGCAGGGTTGGCGTGCTATAGTGCCCTGTCGTCCCACAAAGTTCACCTCAGGACTGTCGAGACGAGACGTAGAACCATCGCTGGGGGGGAGGGCAGAGCTGCTGGGACCATGGCCTGCATCAGCGGAGCTGCACATGGGGAAGGCGAGCTAGCTAGCTGTGCTGCTAGCTGATCAGCTGCTTCTAGCTGGGACGCTACCTCCACTGCCCTGGACAGTGTCAAGTCGTCCAGTGCTACTAGCAGCTTTTCCTGTAGCTTTGCATTAGTGGTGTGCTCCGCTAATTGGCCTCGCACCATCTCCTCCTCCAGGTGTCCAAACCTACACGTGCTTGCTAGCCAGCGGAGGTTGGTGACATACTGCTGGACTGACTCTTTCGGGTGCTATCGAAACTGAATACGTCGGACTATCGCACTTTGTGGAGCGGCGATGTGTCCGGTCAATATAGCCACACAGTCATCGTAGGTGTCTGCTGGTCCAAGTGTTCAGAAAATCTGCTGTCCCTCGCTTCCGAGGCTATGTATTAGCATAGTTTGTTGACTAGCCTTGCTAGCCTTCACCAGGTCGATGGCAGTCACATATATTTCAAACAACATGTGCCAATGCGACCAAGGAATAGGCGGCTCACTGGCAGGGCAAGGAATAGTGGCATCGGTGCAATAAAAGACTCCGTTATCCATGTCACTAATGTTGTGTCTGGAAATCAGATGGACACTGACAGAGTGTTGAGAGCAGCTTTACACCATGGTGTTATGGGCGTACTCAATCCAAGGTAGAAACGTGCTCCAAGAAGAGGAGCAGGAGGAGATGACACAGCGCAGCGCAGCCTCCAGCTCCTGATTGGCACGCTCGCACTGACCGTTGCTCTACGGGTGGTACCCAGAGGAGAGACTAGCCGTGGCCCCCAGCACCGTGCAGAACGCCTTCCAGACTTGGGATACAAACTGTGGTCCTCGATCCGAAACGATGTCAGCGGGGATTCCGTGAAGACGGACCACATGTTGAACGAGAAGGTCTGCCGTCTCCCGCGCCGAAGGCAGCCCTCGGAGAGGCACAAAGTGGGCTGCCTTTGAAAAACGGTCCACTATCGTCAAAACTGTCGTGAAATGACCAGAGGGGGGCAGGCCAGTTACGAAGTCCATGGCTACGTGGGACCAGGGGTGAGAAGGGATGGGCAAAGGGTGCAGAAGACCCACCGGGGGGGATGATGATGATTTCCCAGTAGCGCACTGGGCGCAGGCCCGGACATAACTGTTGACATCCTTCCTCAACCCTGACCACCAAACGGCCCTCTGGAGAAGGTCGGTGGTTTGGCCCACTCCCGGATGGCACGCCAGCTTGGACGCATGGCCCCATTCAATTATCTGACTTCTGACAGAACAAGGGACGAACAGACGACCCGGGGGGCCCCCACCCGGATCAGGCTCCGTCTCCTGCGCTCTTCTGACCTTATCGCGGATCTCCCAAGACAATGCACCCACCACACAAGAGGACGGCAGGATGGTCACCTCCTGCTCTTCGGTGGATGGTGCGTCGAACTGCCTCGAGAGGACGTCAGGCTTGCCATTCTTGCTCCCCGGCCAGTAGGTGATGGTGAAATTAAACCGGCCGAAGAAAAGAGACCAGCGGGCCTGGTGTGCGTTCAATCACTTGGCTGTCCTGAGGTACTCAAGGTTACGATGGTCAGTCCAAACGACGAACGGCTGGGCAGCCCCCTCCAGCCAGTGTCTCCACTCCTCCAGGGCGAGTTTCACGGCCAGCAGCTCCCTGTCTCCAATGCAGTAATTTCTCTCCGCAGGAGTCAGGCGGTGGGAGAAGTATGCACATGGTCGAATCCTGCCATCCACCGGAGAACGCTGGGAGAGAACGGCCCCAACTCCCGAATCCGAGGCGTCCACCTCCACCAGGCACTGCAGCTCCGGGTCAACCTGGGTCAGAACGCGGGCTGAAGCGAACTCCTCCTTCAGTCTCCCGAACGCCATGGCAGCCTCCTCACTCCAACGAAAGGGCACCTTAGGGGATGTGAGAGCAGTCAGGGGGCGGGCGATGTTCCCAAAATTCGGCACGAACCGATGGTAGAAATTGGCGAAACCCAGGAACCCCTGAAGCTGTTTCCTGGACGTGGGCATGGGCCAATCCACCACCGCCTTGACCTTGGCCAGGTTGGGGAGCACCTGATTCCGGGCGATGATAAACCCAAAGAAGGAGGTCTGGTCAGAATCAGAATCAGAATCAGAATCAGGTTTATTGCCATTGTTCATGTAGTACACAAACTAGGAATTTGTCTCGGTACAATGCTGCAACATTAAACATGATAGGATAAGAGAAATAAACTATACATGTAATAAAGTGTAGGATAAGATTAAGTGATACTGGTCAACAGTTAAAATATATATTAGCCAGCAGCAGATACTGTGGAGAACTATATAGTGCAGTCGGTAATGCAGGAAGAAAACAGTGATGATTGACATGAGTCTGGTTGAGCTGCTGTACATGGTGCACGAGAGTCAATAAGTCACTTAGTGTTCAGCAGTCTAATGGCAGAGGGGAAGAAGCTGTTCATGTGACGGGAGGTTTTAGTCTGGATGGACCGAAGTCTTCTACCAGAGGGGAGGGGGGCAAACAGTACGTGACCAGGGTGTGAGGGATCGGCTATGATCCGGCCAGCACGCCTCCGGGTCCTGGAGATGTACAGATCCTGGAGAGATGGGAGCTTGCAGCCGATCACCTTCTCAGCAGTGCGCACGACGCGCTGCAGCCTTAGTCTGTCCCTGGCAGTGGCTCCTGTGTACCACACGGTTATGGAGGTGGTGAGGATGGACTCGATGATGGCTGTGTAGAACTGCACTAACATCTTGGTGGGTAGCTTGAGCTTCCTCAGCTGCCGCAGGAAGAACATCCTCTGCTGGGCCTTTTTGATGAGGGAGCTGATGGTCGGCTCCCATTTGAGGTCCTGGGTGATGGTGGTGCCCAAGAAGCGGAAGGAATCTGCAGTGGTGATGGGAGAGCCTGAGAGGGTGAGGGGGGGCAGAGGAGTAGTGACTTTCCCGAAGTCTACAATCATCTCCACTGTCTTCAGAGCGTTCAGCTGCAGGTTGTTATTGCTGCACCAGGACGCCAGCTGGGCCACCTCTCTCCTGTAGGCGGACTCGTCGCCGTTGGAGATGAGCCCGATGAGGGTGGTGTCGTCCGCAAACTTGATCAACTTGACAGACTGGTGGCTGGAGGTGCAGGAGTTGGTGTAAAGGGAGAAGAGTAGGGGGGAAAGTACACAGCCCTGGGGTGATCCGGTGCTGATGCTAGTATAGTCTGAGACAGTCTTTCCCAGCCGCACATGCTGCCTCCGGTCCGTCAGGAAGTCGATGATCCACCTGCAGAGGGAGTCAGGCACGTTGAGCAGGGACAGCTTGTCCCGGAGCAGAGCGGGGCGGATGGTGTTGAATGCGGAGCTGAAGTCCACAAACAGGATCCTGGCGTAGGTTCCCGGGGAGTCCAGGTGCTGCAGGATGGAGTGGAGGGCCAGGTTGACTGCATCGTCTACAGACCTGTTGGCTCGGTAGGCAAACTGCAGCGGGTCCAGGAGAGGGGTGGTGATGGACTTGAGGTGGGACAGGACCAGGCGCTCAAAGGACTTCATGACTACAGAGGTGAGTGCTACAGGTCTGTAGTCATTAAGTCCAGTGATCCGTGGCTTCTTGGGGACAGGGATGATGGTGGAGGATTTGAGGCAGGACGGCACGTGGCATAACTTAAGGGAGGTGTTAAAAATGTCTGTGAATACAGGAGCCAGCTGTTTCGCACAGAGTCTCAGGGTGGAGGGAGACACGCCGTCTGGGCCGGGGGCCTTGCGCGGGTTCAGTCTGGAGAACTGTTTGAGCACATCCTGCTCACTGATGATAAGGGGAGGGGGGGAGGAGGGGGGGGTGCCTTAAATGAAGTAGGGAATGTGGAGGCTGTGGAGCTGGAGGGAGGGGGGGAGTTGGACACAGATGACGAGGTGTCAAAACGGGCATAGTGTTGGGACAGTCTTTGACAAAGGGCTTTGTCATCCTGACCTTTAGGAGCCTTAGGTCGATAGTTGGTGATTTGCCTCAGTCCTCTCCACACGGAAGCCGAATCATTAGCAGTGAACTGCTGCTGGAGTCTCTCTGAGTATAGAGATTTAGCCCTCTTCAGCTCTCTGTTAAACCGGTATTTAACCTCCCTGTAGCAGTCCCTGTCTCCACTTTTCAGCGCTGCTTCCTTCTCCTTCCTGATCTGTCTGAGCTTAGCTGTGAACCAGGGTTTGTCATTAGAGTAACTCACCCTGGTGCGTGATGGAAGAATGTTCTCTTCACAAAAGTGGATATATGAGTTCACAGTGTCCGTGTACTCATCCAGATCATGCGTGGCTCCTTTAAGCATGCCCCAGTCAGATATTTCCATGCACGTTTCCAGCTTCTCCTCAGCATCACTGGTCCGTATCTTCGTAGTGCTCACAACAGGTTTAGTGAGCTTCAATCTCTGTCTGTATGTGGGAATGAGGTGAACCATCACGTGATCAGATAATCCCAGCGCAGCTCGAGGGACAGCGCGATATGCGTCTTTCACTGTGGTGTAACAGTGATCCAGTGTGTTTAATCCTCTGGTGGGGCATTTAATAAACTGTTTGTAGCGGGGGAGATCGTGGCTCAGATTGCACTGATTAAAGTCGCCAGCCACAATAATCAGCGAGTCTGGAAAACTCCGCTCTGTGTGTTGAATGTGATCCGCGAGCACGCGCTGAGCTTCGCGC
Source organism: Pholidichthys leucotaenia (assembly GCA_020510985.1). Taxonomy (NCBI): domain Eukaryota; kingdom Metazoa; phylum Chordata; class Actinopteri; order Cichliformes; family Pholidichthyidae; genus Pholidichthys; species Pholidichthys leucotaenia. The sequence continues at coordinate 118,482,667 of CM035837.1, forward strand.
GTGTCCGCGTCGGGAGGGGCGTACACAGCGATCATTATAAAAGAAGCAAACTCCCGCGGGGAATAGAAGGGCTTGCAATTGATAACAAGAAATTCCAAGGCAGGAGAACAGTGTTTGGAAATTACCGTTACATCAGAGCACCAGCTGCAGTTGATGTAGAAGCAGACACCGCCTCCTGTGGTCTTGCCGGAAAGCTCTGTGTCACGATCAGCACGGAAGAGCTGAAAGCCGTCGAGGCGCAGCGCGCTGTCCGGTATATTTTCCCGGAGCCAGGTCTCAGTAAAGCAGAGGACAGCTGAGGAGGCGAGGTCCTTAAAACGCATCAGCAGTCTCAGTTCATCTACCTTGTTAGAGAGAGAGTTGGTATTGGACAGAAATATGCCAGGCAGCGCCGTTCGCGAGCCTCTCCTGCGAAGCCGCACGAGAGCGCCCGCTCGTCTACCTCTCTTTCGCCATCTCACTTTCCGAGCCAAACAATAAACCAGATCGGCGGCAGGGGCTAGAAAAACTGGGAGGAGGTCCGTGGGGGTGAAAGTCCTGATATTTAAAAGTTCTTCACGGGTATAAGTGCAAGCAGACACACAATTGACAAACAAAAACAAACAAAGAGCGCAGCGAAGCACCATGTCGACCGCTGTGGGCGCCATCTTGGATCAGTCAGTGTGAAATTTCATCTTGGTCAGTGTGAAATTCGCACTTTTCAGCCTTGACGAACAGCTGGTTCTCCAGGAGGCACTGCAGGACCCGTCGCACATGCACCTGGTGCTCCTCCAACGTGCGTGAGAAGATGAGGATGTCATCGAGGTAGACGAACAGGAAGGAGTTGAGGAAATCCCAGAGGACGTCATTTATCAGGCGCTGGAACACGGCCGGAGCATTGGTTAACCCAAACGGCATCACCAGATATTCGAAGTGGCCGCTTGGGGTCCGAAAAGCCGTCTTCCATTCATCACCCTCTCTGATGCGCACCAGGTGGTAGGCGTTCCACAGGTCTAACTTCGTAAACCAGGATGCCCCCTGGAGAGAGTCAAAGGCTGTGTTCATCAAAGGCAATGTATATTTGTCCTTGACTGTGATTTCGTTGAGGCCCCGGAAGTCAATGTAGGGGCGCAGCGAACCGTCCTTCTTTCCCACGAAGAAGAACCCTGCACCCACGGCCGAGGACGAAGGACGAATAATTCCGGATGCCAGAGACTCCTTGATATATGTATCCATGGCCTCGCGCTCCGGGGCGGACAGGCTGTATAGGCGGCTCGCCGGGAGAGGGGCCCCTGCCCTGAGGTTGATCGTACAGTCATATGGACGGTGGGGGGGAAGGGACAGCACCCGTGACTTGCTGAACACTGGCCCCAGGTCATGGTAGACTTCAGGTACCTTGGACAGGTCCGGGGGTGGCGTCGAAGGAAGAGGCACCGAGACCGAGGGAGCACACGCCGCAGATTGGAGGCAGGCACTCAAACAGAATGAGCTCCACGCTGTAATACTTCCAGCTTGCCAGTCAAACGTGGGGTTGTGAAGCCGAAGCCAGGGGTACCCCAGGATGACGGGTGAGGAAGAGATGGGCAATATCAAGAACCGAATTTCCTCTCGGTGATTCCCAGAGACTATTATAGACACAGGGGCTGTCTGATGGGAAACAGATGTCAGTGACGCCTTGGACAAAGTGACGAGATTGACAGGAGGGCATAGAGGTTGACAGCTGAGGCCCATCTGGGTTGCCAGGTCTCTGGAGATGAAGTTTTGCTCAGCTCCAGAGTCAACTAAGGCATGTGTGGAGTGTTCTTTGTGTTTATGGAGTAGCCTAATGGGGATGCGGCAACTAGTGAGGGGCTTTTTCTGGTTCTTGTCCGAGAATCCCCCTACTGTGATCCACGGACCTCCCCTTTTAACCAGTTTGGGCATTCAGCAACCCCATGAGACCCATTGCCACAATAAAAACATAAGCCCAGATCCCTGCGGCGCTGTCTTTCAGCCGCTGAAACTCCCGATTGCCCTCTAATCATATCCTCCTGCTCCGGAAGTTCCTCTGACGAGGGCAGAGCGAGGAGGGGTAACCTAGCGGAGCGAGGGCGGGGTTTACTCGAACGGGAAGCTGTCCACCGTTCGGCCGCTCTCTCCTTTAGCCTACTATCCAAGCTGATGGTGAGGGAAATTAACTCCCCTAACCTGTCTGGTTTGTCCCGTGCCGCTAGCTCATCTTTCAACTCAGAGCTAAGACTGCGGAGGAAGATACCACAAAGCGCTGGCTCCCCCCACCCAATCTCAGCGGCTAACACCCGGAAGTCAATGGCGTAATCGGCAGCAGATCTACTGCCCTACCGAAGACTTAGCAGCAGTTCAGTTAACACTGCGCCCCGGTCTGTATGCTCAAACACCTCCATGAACTCTGCCACGAACTGCTGGTAAGTCAAAAAAGGATAACTTGGTTTTGCCATAACTGTATATGTCCAGTCTAAGGCCCTACCCCCCAGCAGGTTGGTGATATACCCTATTTTGCTTTGGTCGGTGGCAAAGTCCCCCGGGACGCGGAGAAACACTGACTCACATTGGAGTAAAAACCCTCGCGCTTCCCCGAGCTTTCCGCTAAAGCGGGCGGGGGTTGGCACAGGAGTGAGACGATGTAAAGATGGTGAATTAGCTTGGCTAGTAGGAGCGGCTACGGGGGCTGGAGATGCCCCACTCACCGGGGGGAACGCCTGGTGTCCTTCCAGGCGGTCCAGCCGGCTGTTAACCTGAGTTAGTTGATTGAGAATTACTGTCTGCTGGTGTGAAATCATATCTACTCGGGTGCTAAGAGTGTTTAGGCGGTGCGACAGCGCGCTGTCAGCTGGGTCATCTTGACGGAGTCGTACTGACATGGTTAGGGACCCAGGAGACAGACGCTGACACGAGTAGATATAAGACAATTATTCTTTATTAATATAATCTGTGTGTGGTGCGTGAGTGAGTGAGTGCGTGGCTGTCTGGTCACTGGAGCTGAGCGTATCCTGCGGCGACCTGGCAACCCTGGAACACACAGGCACAAACAATTACTACTGTTCGCTAGGATGAGAGACCTGAAGCTTGTGATGCTTACTTGCAGGCGCCACAGAGGAAATCCTGCTGGCTCCGAGTGCCTGTGCGGCGTGGTGCTCATGGTGCTTGACGTAGCGGAGGTGAGGAGGAACTCCGAGGTGGAGAAGATGGTGTCCCGTCAGCTGGGGAGGTTAGTCTGCCGCCAGGGAGGTCCACCTGTGCACAGGGGAAAAGGCTAGGAGAGGATGAGTGCTGAGGTTGCTTACTTGGCTTGGCTTGACGGGATGTCTTGGTCTTGGCTTTGGCTTGAGGTCGTATTCTCGGCGCATTGCTGGGCAAAGGCAACAGACGACTCCGTGCAGAGCAGTCTGGGGTTCTGGCTTTTAAAGCCCGCTGATTACCACCTGCCGGTGTGTGCGCAGCTGATGATGATGATGACGGTCCAGCGGCCGCCATGACAGATGGCTTACAAAAATGAAATTGTTTTACTTTTTTATAGAGGAAAACATGAAACCATGAGAGACTGACATGCTTACCAGCAAACCTGCTTTCTACAAGGAGGAAACATGGAACAAGGTAGGAAATTACCAAATACAGTTCTTTACATCCTCCAAAGGCTTCCTCACCATTGTCAACCCTAATAACGGCAATGTTATTTTTAACATCCATAAATCAGCACTATTAATATTTTATGAGTCTGCTGAAATAGTCTATTCTTATTTGAACAAACTTTTGTGAGAAACATGATAAGAAAGGTACAGTATGTTTATTTTAACAGTAAATCAAGAACTGAATGCTAAAACCAATCAAAAATATTCTGGAAACAACTGGCATCACTCTATAAATTCAAGAAATCTCTGTGAGTTTGTGTGTGTGTCTGTGTGTCACGATCATAGCACATCATAGGATGGCCTATGATGTCTGCATGATGTCCTATGATGATCCTATGTTATCAGGCAACATAAGACTCGCAATGCCGTCATATAGACAATAGTGTGGGACACATAAGGGGTTTCATAGACTTCATATGTATATTACTGTTGCTTCACGTCTCAGAATGAACAATAGGACGGAGTCTCCGGGAGATAACAGGGGGCCGCGAAATGTGGCCTTTGTTATGCAAAGAAAGGACCTTGAGGGATTTCCTGACCACCAGTGACTTTAGGTGGGGGGGAGAAGACCTGGAAGAAGAAGTATTGTGTCTTGGGATTAAAAGACAATGTGACTCTGTGCTTTGATGTCCTAGGTATAAGAGGGACAGACATGGGGGGATGCTTCCTCTTTTTTCTGTTTGGAGGATGTTGGAGACAAGTGAATAAATCTGATTTGAGAAATAAACTCAGCCTCACCTTTTCACGCTCTCCACAATAGGACTGGCTACCTATGATGTAGGCATGATGTCCTATGATGCCTGCCTTGATGTCTTTATGATGTCATATAGACCATCACTCACGATGCCTGCCTTGATGTCTTTATGATGTCATATAGACCGCCACTCATCAAAGAAGAGATGCTCATCACCCGATTACAAATAGGACACAGCACTTTAAATCGAATGGGAGCTGACAGAAACAGGAAAGAAGAGATACTCATCACCCAATTAAGAATAGGACACACTAATTTAAACCAGATGCTACATACTGTAAATGGAGAGCAATAGAGTATAGAGTGAAGTACGAGGAGATAGTCTGGTAGGTGGCAGTAATGCACCTGTAAGCTGGTTGCCAACTGCCAAACAAATCTAAAAGAAGAAGACGTGAGAACTGCTGCACGTCAGGAAAGATCCTGTGAAGATGTTACAGCTGAGGTTTGCGCAATACCTCCCAGGCATGACTGTGTTGCACATTAGAAAAGATGCCGTGAAGATGAAGCATCTGAGGTTCCAGCAGTGCATCACAGGCATGACTGTGTTACACATCAGAAAAGATGCCGTGAAGATGAAACACCTGAGGTTCCAGCAGTACATCGCAGGCATGAGACAAAGATTTTCCCAGGAGAGGAACACGTTTGCAACAGTGTTGACACTGTAGACTCTGAGGGTAATCGTGTATACCCAACTGAGTTTCTAAAGACACTCTGCCCATCTGAAATGCCTCCTCATCGCATCACTTTAAAGGTGGGAATGGTGATCATGCTACTGTGAAACTCTGACCAACAAAACGGACATTGCAATGGCTCAAGATACATCATTGAACAAATACAGCCTCACCTGTTGGTTGCAACATCTGTGATTGGTGTCAATGCTGGACGCACTCTCCTGATTCCACGAATCACACTCACACCATCTGACAACATGCTTCCATTCTCCTTGCAATGTAAACAGTTTCCAGTAAGACCCTGCTTTGCCATGACTGTGAATAAGTCACAGGGCCAGTCTTTACAGCGCGATGGTGTTTTCTGCACAAGAGATTTCTTCAGCCATGGCCAATTCTGTGTTGCCACGAGCAGAGTTGGCAAATCAAGCAGTCTTCGTATTCTTGCTCAAGATGAAGAAACTAAGCAAAAGCGTTGCTTTCTGAACAATGTGGTTTTTAAAGAGGTGTTGACACAGTAAAAATGTGTAACCTTGAAGAATGGCAGTCTACACTACAAATGTGTAAAATGCCAAGCAAAGCGCTGATTTTCTCCAGGTGCTCCAGTTTCTTCGTTTCTACGGGCATGCACGGGTCTTCCTGAACAGGGTCGAAAGCCACTTTTTACTCAGATCTATTTTCATGATCCTGTCCATAAACTGAAATTATGACGCACCTATCCCTCAACCAGTGGTCTGAACGAAGAAGAAGAAGAACAAGAAGACCCACCAGATGGAGAGCAATAGAGTGAGGAGAACTGCTGCACGTCAGAAAAGATACTGTGAAGATGAAACACTTCAGGTTCGAGCAGTACACCACAGGCATGACTGTGAACAGCACAGCTGTCTGAGACAGGAGGAGATCCTTCAGCAACGGGCATGCAGAAATATTTGCTTAGACTTGGTTTCTACGGGCATGGACGGGTATGCACGGCTATGTACTAGTATTTATAAATGTAAAATATTCTCTTGTATCAAATCGCTCACCATAATTTTTTCCTCATGTGCACACATTTAAGAGAAAAATCTAAAGTTTTCCAAATGGTTCTCTAATGTATGCATAAAAACTAAAAATGTGCATGAAAAAGTTGCACATGTAGTGGAGCTGAAATAACGAGGCGGTTTTGTATTAAAAACAGGGTTTTTAATGAATAGCTCCTCTATCAAATCTCATCAGGTGTAGAGCTTGGCAGAAGCAAGAGACAGATCTCTGCTTCGCTCGCTGGTTAAATACAAGCACACATAGGACCACTCATTGAAAAAGCTGACGTAAGAGCCACTCATTGAAAAAGGTAACATCTCCCCGTTATCTTAACCCCCATTGTCCTGCCATCCCCTCTCCCTGTCTTGGGAGGTGATGGGAAACTCCCCCTCTCGCTTTAGGGGTAAAGGTGTCGAGTCCATCTCCACTGCCGTGTCTTGGGAGGTCCATTGTCTTTAACCCGGCGTGGGGAATGCGCTGTCCTTTCTAGGTGTGAAGCTCCTTACATATGCTGTCACAAAACATTTCCACTTGTTCTAACATATGTAGATATGGGATATAAGAGTCATATATACCACAGGCCCCCCAAACACTAGGAAAGGACACAGAAAGAATTACAGTCTAAGATAAACAACTATGAAATACTACGTGTTCCAACTGTTGCTACCGGAGAAGTTTTCTAGCAGCCATGCCCCTAAGAAAGTTCAATGGTAAACATAACAGCATAGTGAAATCATAAGTAGCCTTAAACTGTTGCAGCACAATTAGTGAATAATTGCGGGGTGGTTGGTATCAGTCCTTGTGCTGTTTGGGCTTTATCCTTCTCCCAAAACTGCTGTAGGTTGGCTTAGGTGTCCCGCTGGGACCTTCTCGTGGTGAATCTGCATTGTGGGAAGGAAAGAGATTATTTGTTCCCTGCCTGGAGGCTGAGACTTTTCCTCTGGGGGGTCTACCACGCCGAGGCGTTCGTGCCACCTGTGTAGGCTCGTCTCTCAGCAAGAAGGCAGGTTTGAGTCTGTCAACACTGACCACTTCCTTTCTGTCCCCATAATCAAGCACAAAGTGTTTGTCACCATTTTCCAGCACTCTGAACGGGCCATCATAAACTGGGCGTAACGTTGGTTTAAAAGCTTCATGCTTAACAAAAACGAACTCAGCGTTTTTCAAAGTTTGAGGAAGAAAAACTCGTGGAAAAGAGTGATGAGCTGGACCGTGGAGGGAAACCGGTCCGCTGCTGCCTAAAAACCTTGGGACGGGAAAGCGTCCTGGTTCTGGGTTCTCTGGTAAAAATTCTCCTGGGAGTCTGATAGGCTGGGCAAAAACTAATTCTGCAGGAGAAGCGTCTAAATCCTCTTTAGGTGCTGCACGCAACCCCAATAAAACCCAGGGGAGTTTATTAACCCAATTTGTGTCCGTTAGTGAGGCCCTGAGGGCAGCCTTTAAGGACCTGTGAAAACGCTCGCATAACCCATTAGCCTGAGGGTGATAAGCGGTGGTGCAATGAATTGTTGCCCCTAAACTGTTAGACATGGCTGACCAGAGCTCTGAGATAAACTGAGGCCCTCTGTCTGACGTGATGTCTGATGGAACACCGAAACGTGCCACCCAGTTTGCTAGAAAAACGCGAGCGACCTCCTCCGCTGTGGTTGACGCTAGGGGGACTGCCTCTGGCCAGCGCGTGGTGCGGTCTATCATTGTTAACAGGTGTGTGAAACCTTGGGAGGAAGGTAGAGGCCCCACGAGGTTGACATGAATGTGGTCGAATCTTCTAGCAGGAATTGGAAAAGGCTCCAGAGGGGCCTTTGTGTGTCTGTGTATTTTGGCGCGTTGACAAGGAATGCAAGTGTTTTATGAAAATATTTAGACAGGTTCGTGAGAAGTCGGCACATAGAAAAGAATGTATACTGAGACAAAGTATTCACACTGAGACACGGCTGCTAGAATAAAACTGTATCTCTTTATTCCCCACAGACCATATCTCCATACACAAAAGAGAAATCATTGCATGTCACACATTTCCTTCACACACACAAGGATCAATGCATTTCATGTCATTTCACAAGCTCTTACCGTTTGATACAGGTGACCGGGAGCCCACGGTCCGCAAGAAAGAGCGTGATTTCTCTTAGCCGGACGTTCTGCGCAAAAAACTCACGGCAGACTCAACGTATTGAGGGAAGACCCCTGTTTTTAAAGGAAGGCTAGGTACAGAACAGAGTGGCCATCTCTGCTCCGAGCAAGCCCCCCCCCCCCCTCATCATAGAATTGCGTGGGGAGCAGGAAGGGCCAGTTTTCTGCTCCCAGGCAATTCAACTCTGCCTGGTTCCCAAAACATACAGGAACACCTGCTACATTTCTCCCAATACACATATAAGGAATAAAGGTCACGCCTTCGTTTCATAAGCATGCAACAGTGATTTAAGGAGTGAATAAAACTTGCTGTGCTAAGGAAAACAGTTTCTAGAAACAGGTCATATTGTCCAGGTCATGGTGTGCCTTAAGATAAAGAGAACTGGGACTTCCGGGAAGATGGCGGAGAGACATAACACTTAAACAAAGAGCTCTCCCTAGCCGAATTAAAAATCATCGGTAAATGGCCAACTCGACATAAACGAATCAATAAACCAAGGGATGAAAACACGAAGGAACCGGGCACAAGGACAAAAACAGGGTAAAATTGAAGAATTCCTCTCCAACAACGCAGGAAAAACCGCTGTACGCAAAGCCCAAAAAAACGAGATGTCCACAGCAGAGAAAATGGAGGACGCCAGACTCGACAACATGAACGCTGGCATCGCCAGTTTGGGTGAAGAGTTGAGAGAATTCAAGCGACAGCTACAACAGGATTTAGCGGCTCTTAAGGAGGAACTGAAAAAAGAAATTAAGGAGGAAATCATGGACCTCCGAAGAGAAATGGAGCGTAAATTAACGGAAAACATGGAGGAGCTGCGCTCCCAGCGGGCGTGTATGACAGAAGCGCAGACCCGAATTTCGGAACTAGAAGATTGGAAAAGCGAGGCAAACGAACAACTACAGACCCTGACGACGCAAACGCAGAGGATGCAGGAGAAAATAAACGACTTGGAGAGCAGATCCCGACGAAGCAATATGCGCATCTTTGGAATTCCGGAGGGCATTGAAGGCAACTCGATGACAAAATTCATGGATCAGTTCTTAAAAAAAGAACTGGAAATACCCGGAGAAACGGATCTGCAGATTCAACGGGCGCACAGAACACCGGCACAGAACCCGAAAACAAACTCTCCACCCAGGTCAGTTGTGGTAAACTTTGTGAAATATGACATAAAGGAAAGAATCCTGACGCAAGCATGGAAAAAAAAGATACGAATCGGCGACAAACAGGTATTTTTTGACCATGACTACCCGACAGAAATCGTGCAGCAGCGGAAGAAATATGCCAATATTAAAAAAACGCTGAAAGAGAAAAAAATTAGATTCCAAACGCCGCTAACGAAAATGAGGATTCATTGGGAGGAAGGCACAAGAACCTACAACACGGCCGAAGAGGCAGCGCGGGATATGATGGAGCGGGGCCTTGAGGTGAGCGTGCCGAAGGAGACGGCTGGAGCAGCGGCGGCCCTGAACGCACCACGACAGACGGAGTGGAGACGAGTGAACGGCGGAAGAAGGGGGAGAGACGTAGAGCAGCGGGCCCAGGACAAGCTACAAGGCTTTCAACTGAAAGCCTAGATCATAACAAAGATTAAGAAAGGCACAGAAGAAATGAAGGCCAAGAAGACAAGGTAAAAGAGAAACAGACGGCTATGAGAGGTTTAAGTGATATTTGTTGGACATTTCTAGACTTATGACTATTACTTTGATAGTAAATACAGGTCTAGGGAGGGCCCTTCACTCTGTGAAGACAAACCCCCCACCCACCAACAGGGACCAGTGGGCAGAAGAAAGGCCCAAAGTACGGAGGTCGAGTTTTTTTTAATGTGTTTTTATATAAATATGTTATTTTTGTTGTTAAAGGGGCTAGGAGCACAAGTTAAAAAAATGGAAAAACATGAATATGGGTAAAAATCTTAAGATAATGACACTAAACGTGAATGGTCTGAACTCACCTGTTAAAAGGGAAAGAATAATAAGAAAATTCAAGAAGGAAAAAGCTGAAATTATATTTATGCAAGAGACACATTTGAGCAAGGCAGAACATGTGAAACTAAAGAGATTTGGCTATAAGAACTCCTACTACAGTTCATTTAAGGGAGGAGCAAAAAGGGGGGTTATGATACTAATCTCAAACAAAATACAATTTGAAAGTGAACAGGAAATCCAGGATAAAGAAGGCAGATATGTAATAATAGAGGGAAGAATAGATGGTATGCAGATCACATTAGTGAACATCTATGCCCCACCAGAAAGTGACAAGGGTTTTTTTCAACATCTGTTTGATCTCATAGCAACACACAGTGAAGGAGTCCTAATTTGTGGAGGAGACTTAAATGCTGTCATGGATCATGAAGTTGACACAACAAGTGTTAAGAAGACAAAAAAACATGTAACAAAGTTCATAAGAACCTCACTGGCAGAAATGGGTATGGTAGACATATGGAGGGACCTACACCCACTCGAAAAAGACTATACACATTATTCAGCAGCCCATAAAGTACACTCTAGAATAGATTACTTCCTTATGAATGAAGGTGACAGACACAGGGTGAGAAATTGTTGGATTGGAGGGGCAGAAATATCAGATCATAATCCTATATACATGGAAATATATTTAAACAATAGAAAACGACAAACAACATGGAAACTTAACGTAGGACTGTTAAATGATGAGAAAATGAAAGAAAGAATAAAAATAAACATAAACGAATATATCCAAGAGAATGACAATGAAGAAGTGGACCCAACAATACTATGGGACGCACTAAAAGCCGTGTTAAGGGGTAAATTAATTGTTGAAACAGGAAAAGCAAATAAGACTAAACTGGAAGCATATGAACAAAGATGTGAGAGACTAAGGGAATTAGAACGTAAACATCAAAGCACAAATGATCCAAAAATATATCAAGAAATTAAAGAAGAAAAAACAAAGATAAAAGAAACACAAATGGATGAAATTGAAAGGAAAAATAGATATCTAAAGCAAAAATATTATGAAACGGGACCAAAAGCCACAAAACTGCTGGCAAAACGGTTAAGAAAACAACAAACAATGAATAATGTATACAAGATTAAAGACCCCACCACAAATAAAACCACAGTTAACCCAGAAAACATCGAAGAAATTTTCCATAATTTCTACCAAGAACTATACTCGCAACCTGAAGAAACAAATACTAAAGATATCAAAAAATTTCTAGACACATTGGACTTGCCATCAATAGGAAATCAACAAAATGAAAAACTAACAGCAGAAATAACAACACAAGAGATCAGAGATGTGATTAAGTCACTTAAAAATGGTAAATCACCAGGTAGTGATGGATACCCATCTGAGTTTTATAAACTGTTTATAGAAGAACTCTTGCCACAACTCCTAAAGTCATTTAATTGGACGCTGAACAACAACAAAATACCTCCATCATGGAACGAAGCAATCATTTCAGTTATTTTAAAACCAGGGAAAGATAAAGAACAATGCGGAAACTATAGACCAATCTCTTTATTAAATGTAGATTATAAAATATACACAACAATTATATGTAAACGAATAAAGACATTCTTGACGGAATTGATAGAAGATGATCAAACTGGATTCATAGAGGGACGCCAAACACATGACAATATCAGGAGAACAATACATATAATTAACCAAATACATAAAGAAAAGAAAAGCGCAGTAATAATGAGTTTAGACGCAGAAAAAGCATTTGACAGGGTTAACTGGAAATTCCTATATAGTGTACTGGAGCGCTTTGGATTTAACGAAAAATCAGTACAATGCATAAGGACGCTATATCAAGAACCTGTGGCAAGAATCAAGATAAACGGTAGCTTAACAGACAAAGTAAATATACAAAGATCAACTAGGCAGGGATGCTGCTTATCGCCCACCTTGTTTGCTCTGTTCATAGAACCATTGGCTCAAGCGATACGACAAAATAAGAAATTAAAAGGTGTAACAATAAAGGGGGCGGAACACAAGATTGGGCTATTTGCAGACGATATTATAGTTTATCTTGAACAACCAGATAAATCAATAATGGAAATGATGAACTTGATAGAAAATTTTGGAAAATTATCAGGATACAAGATAAACATAACAAAAACACAAATACTGACATTCCACTATAACCCTCTAAACCAGATAACTGATAAGATCAAACTAAACTGGAAGCAAAAAGAAATAAAATACCTTGGAGTGAACATACCTAAAGACCTAAGCAAAATATATAAAGCAAACTATGATAGGTTGGAACAAGAAATAAAAAAAGATATTGATAGATGGTCAATCTTAAATATGGATCTGAATTCAAAAATTGAGACAGTCAAAATCAGCATACAACCTAGATTACTTTACCTCTTCCAGGCTATACCAACAGAGATTCCAGATGCCCAATTCTCAAAGTGGGACAGGATGATATCGAGATTTGTTTGGGGAGGTAAAAAACCAAGAGTGAAATATAAAACCCTCCAATTACCAAAAGAGAAAGGAGGCATGGGCCTACCGAGTCTAAAGGAATATTACTACTCAGCACAAATAAGATATATCATATGTTGGTGCGACGAGGGATATGAGGCAAAATGGAAAGAAATGGAAAAGGAAATTGAGGGACTCCCAGTACAAAGCATAATAGGGGATAAAGATGCATATAAGCAAATCAAACAAATAGACCCAATCACTAAATTTACTTTAGAACTGTGGTATAAAATAGTACAAAAATATAATATAAGGGAAGACATAAAACTATTGAAATGGGTAGCATTTGACAGTCAGTTTGAACCGGCAAAACAAGATAGGGGATACAAAAATCTGGTGAACAAGGGAATCACAGCATGGGGCAATATCGGAAAAAAAGATCTCGGGAGCTTTGTAAATATCAGGAGAAAATTTAAATTAGAAAGATCGGAATTTTTCAGATATCTGCAGATGAGAGATTACTATATGAAGAAGATTAGGCATAACCTCCAAACAGATGTGAACGAGATTATACAACTTATTTTAAGCTCATATGCAGGAAATAAAATAAGAATTATTTCAAAACTATATCAGAAACTTATGACAAACAATCATACAAGTAACTATATAAAGGAGAAATGGGAGAAAGAGCTCAATTTAAACATAACAGAAGAAAGCTGGCAGGAAATATGGAAAACACAACACACATCAACAAATTCAAGGGCATGGAGGGAATTTGGATGGAAAAACCTGATTCGCTTTTTCATTACACCACAGATTCAAGGAAAATATACAAATACCCAATCTTTATGCTGGAGGGGATGTGGGGCTCAAAATGCAGACCACTCACATATGTTTTGGAAATGCTACAAAATATCATCATTTTGGAAATCTATGCATGTGACAATACAGAGGATATTAGGATATAATATACCAATGAACTGTAACCTGATGTACTTATGTGATCTTAAAAAAGACAGTGTTATACAGGCTGAGGACAGATATCTAGTTAAAATCTTGTTGATTGCATGTAAAAAAAACTATCACAAAAAAATGGCGATCAGAAGTTCTTCCTGACCAAGAACAATGGACTGACATTGTTGAGGACATACGTATGATGGAAAAACTAACATATCGACGAAGAATGCAAGAAGGAATATGGGAGAAAAAATGGCGGAAATGGACACACTACAAAGTGCAACAACGAGGCAGAAATTGAAAGAATAACCAAAGACACTGAAAAAACCAGAAGAATTAAGAGATGGAAACTAAAAACTTGATGCTCCAACATTTGTCCCCCCCCCCTTTTATTTTTTATTTTTTTTTATTTTTTATTTTTATTTTGTTTATTTTTTTTTTATTTTTCCCTACCCTAACCCCTTTGTTTTTTAAATGTAGAATGTGATCTGAATGCATTATATATGATGAAAAATGAATAAAAATCTAAGTTACAAAAAAAAAGATAAAGAGAACTGGATTCATGGGAAGAGAACTGGATTGTTAAAACATATTAAAAACAACTGAGAAACAAATCAGGGCACACATTAAAAACACATTTATATTACATTCCACCCTTTGACCTTATTTGTGATCAGTTGTTAAGTTGGTGAAGATAATTGCTTTCTTCCCCAACTAAGTGCTTTCTTCCCCAACTGAAAAACAAATCAGGGCACACATTAAAAATATTTATATCACATTTTCCACCCTTTGACCTTATTTTGTTCTATCAGTTGGTGAAGAACATTGGGTAATTACTTTCTTCTTGGGGAATACTTTCATCCTCGTAAGGTATTCCAATATCATTGTGGTGATTTAATTCCACCCAATTAATGTCCCAAATGCATGTTACAACATGCCATAATAACTCATTTCTTGTGGTAAAATGTCTAGTGTACCAATTCCATTCACTACTCGGACCTACAGCATAGCTATAACATATCCAGTGACCAGGAGGTTCAGCACTCACCTCTACTTTGCAAGATGTGGTACCATATCCTCCATCTCGAAAGATAACTTTTATTTTCATTTTGCCAGAGAATTATATATTCTTCTACTTAAAACCTGTTTTACTCTTCTAATATAGCAGAAAGCACTGAAATTGCATAGTGTTAAGACACATAGAACAGCAACTAATATAGCTAGGGGAGGCACCAGTGTTGTGCGAGCAGTGACTGACATGCCTGAGAATATATCCCACCAGTGATGAGCAGAAGCTTGCTCTATCTGATGGGCTTCATGCAATACCTTTCCTTGGGCCACCACAGTGGATATCACTGCAGCACGCACATTAGACATATGATCACCAATGAGCTGTTGTATCTCCGTGGATCCATTCAGTGCGCCTCTGAATCGATCCAGGGACACCTGCCATGGAACTTCCAGCACCCGCCATTGCAGGGCGGTCAGGTGGGCCTCACTAGAGAAGTTGGTAAGACGATATGTCCGATTATGCCATTGCCACATGTGAACACCATGCAGACACCCAGTGAAAGGTACCCTAGGCAACATTGGATGGGAGTTTAAAGTGGCTACACATAGAGTATGGGGCCCTATTTGCCACATCATGTCACGAGGTTTTTCTATTCTCCATTCACATAGTGCCTCTGTCATGGTTAAGCATGGTTCAGTATATATTGCTCGACTTAGGCATGCATATCCTTGGTCAGTCAAATCACATTCTGATAAATCATAGGTGTTATTCTGCCCTGGAGCAAACCATCCCCCTTTTAATTGAATAAACCAAAATGCTGTAGCAGTAATTACTGGTAACACATGATATTTGCACACATCAACAGCTTCTGTAACATTTAATTGAGTCCATTGCCCGCTACACATCGTGCTATTGCAGATGGTTTTTTCAGGATGCGGAATTAACCACCATTCTTCAGTGATGTTCCACACGTCTCGCCATTGTCGAGCGTGATTGGTAGTGACAATGCGAGTAAAACGTTCCAACTGCATGCGGATATCCAAAACTTGAATGTTGCACACAGTCCAATTGAAAGCTCGAGTGATGTTCGTCAGCAATTCACTCGTAGCATTCCACATGGTCAAATCCCAAGTCAAACGTTTTTGAAACAGATCGGCGGCCTCCATTTGAGGCCCCACCACTGTAGGCATCCAAAATCCAACTTGTTGAATGCCTAAAGACGTTTGATGTCCAGTATCTGCCAACATTGATCTGGTTACCTCGTTGTTAATGGTGTTGGAGATTCCCAAAACTGTACCAAATCCTCCCAGCAACGTGTCATACCATGCTCTCTTCTTTCTTTTTGAACATTTGGGAATGGGTGGTATCTTTACCATCCAATTGACGGTGATATGGCTGGTTTGTGTGGCTACTGTTGTACATGTCAACAGTATGGGTGCCAGATTCGTCGGGGATGTATGCTTTGGGTTTTTGTCGACCACCAGAATAAGGTACACAAAGGGGATGCGTCGACCCTTTATGACTGTTCCATTCATCAAATACACTTCCTTATCTCCTGTTATGTTGATGGATAGCTTTGTACCATTTAAGGTAGTGTCACATTTCAGTAAGTCATTAACGACTTTGGCCACACATATGGTTACATTGGCAGTCAAATTAACTATACACCCCTTCTCCACCGCAGACACATTATATTGGTATTTGACACATTTGGGGCATATGTAAATAGGACAGTGGCTGGTTAAGTTCAGTATCTTGCACTTTTGGTTTGATAAACAATAGAAACCGTCTTGACTCCGATTGGCACCGACCCGACTCTCCTTCCAGCTCAGCGAGACAGGTTGGTCCACCTCAAACATTTCTTGGCCTGGTGTGGCGTGGATCTGGATCCAGCAACCGGCGATACTCATCCACACGATCACAACGAGGGCAGGGCGGCACATGTCCCAGCAGACGACATAGCCATGTCCTCGGTGCTTGTGGGGGTGTTGAAGAAGACCCATGACGTGGCGGGTATCCAATCACCAATCTCCACCCGAACATTCCTGCAAAGCAAGCACATACTTAGGAGAGGAGAAAGCACAGAATTAGTTCTCCCTTAGATAACATTTTGATACTAGTACATTTATCCAGGTTTCCTCTCCTGGATACAAAATGGTCACCACCTGATCCGTCCCTTGAGCTATGATCTCAGCCGGGCGGGGAGGACCATTTTCTTGCCTCACCCATACTTTGGCCCCAGATTTGTCTGTGGAACCAAAGCCTTTTTCGCCCCTTTGCGTCATCACAGCCGGCTTAGCAATCTCTTCAGGGTCAGTCATTAGGCATGGTACAATGACCAATTGGGCCACCTTATCCCCCTTATTCAGGGTTATGGGCTCTGATCCCAGTACAAAGCACACCACTCCCAGTTCTCCTTGATAGTCACTGTCAATCACACCGGCCAGAGTCGTTAAACCTTTCAGGGATAATCCAGACTTTGGCAATATGTGACCATACATTCCATTCGGACATTTCAACCCTAGTCCGGTTTTCACCACAGTGGGTGTTCCTGGTACTAAGGTGAGAGTTTCCATAGCTCTTAAATCTAATCCAGCCGAGCCTTTCGTCGCTCGCACTGGTAGTGTTGCCTCTGGGTTAATTTTCCACATCTCAATAATTTGTCCTTCAGAGTGTTCAAGATTGACAGTGATCATTCGATTCAGTGGTGTTGTACCAGGTGCAATGGGTCTATTGTTTAGCTGTTTCAGCGCTTGTGGTAAGCGTTTTTTCCACCCTTCCAAACTATTGTTTGTCCCTCCTTTTTTCAAGGTGGCTTTCAACAACCCATTCATTCTTTCAATTAAACCCGCAGCCTGGGGATGATATGGAACGTGATAAATCCATTCCACATGATTGTGTTTGGCCCAATCTTTCACCAGATTTCCGGTGAAATGGGTCCCATTGTCAGTTTGAATCTGTACAGGTAGCCCATAGAACCTTTCAATTAGGTCCAAACAGGCCAGTGTGGCCTTCTGATTAGCCACTTTGGCTGGGTGTGCTACTACCACACCCGAAAATGTATCCACAACCGTGCATACATATTTACACCGTTGTGACTCTGGAAGAGGACCAATAAAATCCATTTGCCAGATTTGTCCTGGGCTCTTTCCCCTTTGTATATGTCCAGTGAGATGTTGTGGGACACCTCTTCTGTGATGCTGACAGGCCTCACACTGTTCAATGGCTGTCTTTACATCATCAGTTTTTAAATCAATGCCTCTATCCCTGGCCCATTGGGTGGTAGCTTGAATTCCCCAATGTCCACTCTTTTCATGGGCCCACCGGGCCAAATCCGCAGTGGATTGCCTCTCCACTGACATTGCTCTAACCACCCCATCAATATAGCTATTGTGGAGGGCTTCTGAGTCCATATTTTGGGTATGGGCATCGACATGGGTGACATGGATAGTGACCCCTTGAACCTTTTGCCAGATTTCCTCCCACAACTCTTTACCCCACACCTCTTTCTTTTGAATCCGCCATTGATTGGACTGCCATGTAGGCATCCATGTGGTTAACCCATTAACCACTGACCAGGAGTCAGAGTAAATATATGCTCCTGACACACTCGCATGTTGTATCACCATGTGCACGGCCTTCAACTCGGCCCATTGGCTGCTTTTTCCCTCACCCATTTCTTCCAAAATTTGCCCCAGATGAGGGTTGAAAGCCCCGGCTTTCCACCTTCGTTTTCCCGCTACCCACTGAGAAGAGCCATCCACAAACCACGCCCTGCTTTTCTGCTCTTCTGTAAGTTCATCATAGCGGGGCCCTGTTAACACAGGAGATTCCTGCAGCTGCTCAACTTCAAAACAAGACTCATCTGCCTCTGGGACATCAGCAACCTGTTCATGCAAGACCGAAACTCCTTTTTGTCCAGATTTCACTCTTTCAGACACGTACCATTTCCACTTAATGATGCTACTCTCCTGGGCGGTACCTATCCGATGTGTGGTGGGGTTACTCATTACCCACGTCAGAATAGGTATCAATGGCCTCATGATCACCTCATGCCCTGCAGTTAATGCCTCTGTCTCCACCAAACTCCAATAACACGCCAATAGTTGTTTTTCAAAAGGCGTGTAACAAATTCCTGCACTCGGCAGCTTCCTTGACCAGAAACCCAAAGGTTTCCGTTGTTTGCCTTGTTTTTGCCATAAGCTCCAATTTGCATAATTATTCCGAGCTGACACCTGCAACTCAACTGGACCAGATTGCAGTTTTCCTAATGGTAGAGCTTGCTGTATGGCCTCTTTGGCCATGTCAAAAGCCACTTGCTGTTTTTCTGTCCACTCAAACTGCTCTTTTTTCCTCGTCACTTGATATAAAGGCTGCAAAATTTGCCCCAAATGAGGAATGTGACTCCTCCAATATCCAAACAGCCCAATAAACCGCTGCACATCCTTTTTGGTGTGCGGGATGGCAAAAGTCATTATCTTTTCTCGGGCTTTATCTGTGATTTCTCTTTCTCCCTTATTCCAGCAGATTCCCAGAAATTTCACCCTCTGAGAGGGTTTCTGCTTTGTTCCAAATCCATTAAAAACTGGATCAAACTGTCCTCTTTGTTCACTGTTGATTCCTATTGTTTTTATATTTCCTTTATGCAACTCAGCATCTCCCAAGCCTTGTGAGGCAGGCAGCCCCGCCTCTTGCATTCTTCACTTGCCAGCAAAGAAAATTCACCTTCTGTTTTTTTCTAAAGGCCAAACTTTGCCTCTCCCCCGCCCCTCAAGCAAAAGGAGAGAGGGAGGGAGAGAGAACTTCCCGCGCCCGCCCCCTTTGGGAGAGCGAGGAACAGAGAGAGAGAGAGAATTATCCCTCACCCGCCCCCTTTGGGAGAGCGAGGAACACAGAGAGAGAGAGAGAGAGAGAGAGAGAGAAAGGAAAAGGAGGTTTATTTTTTTACATGTAGCGCTGCTCGCCTCTCCCCTTGCCGATGGGAGAGAAAGAACCGCTACTCACACAACACCGCACCTGCTGCTGAATTCCGCTCAGCGGAGCTTTTGGAGCAACTTCAATACCCCGTAGACACGCAGACATCACCGAAGGGGACCTGTCCCCTACCAAATCTGCCCATGGCGCTAATCTGCCACCTCCATCAGCTAAACACACACCAACCTGCTTCCATAAGCCATCCCAACCTGGAACCACACAATCGCCGGAAGAGCCCCCGGCTACACTTTGTTTCTGTCTGTTCTTAAACATGACTTTTTCTATGCACAGCTCCTCTTTGACCTCTATTAATTTTCCTCGAATCCTGTTCGTGACGCCAAAATGTTTTATGAAAATATTTAGACAGGTTCGTGAGAAGTCGGCACATAGAAAAGAATGTATACTGAGACAAAGTATTCACACTGAGACACGGCTGCTAGAATAAAACTGTATCTCTTTATTCCCCACAGACCATATCTCCATACACAAAAGAGAAATCATTGCATGTCACACATTTCCTTCACACACACAAGGATCAATGCATTTCATGTCATTTCACAAGCTCTTACCGTTTGATACAGGTGACCGGGAGCCCACGGTCCGCAAGAAAGAGCGTGATTTCTCTTAGCCGGACGTTCTGCGCAAAAAACTCACGGCAGACTCAACGTATTGAGGGAAGACCCCTGTTTTTAAAGGAAGGCTAGGTACAGAACAGAGTGGCCATCTCTGCTCCGAGCAAGCCCCCCCCTCATCATAGAATTGCGTGGGGAGCAGGAAGGGCCAGTTTTCTGCTCCCAGGCAATTCAACTCTGCCTGGTTCCCAAAACATACAGGAACACCTGCTACATTTCTCCCAATACACATATAAGGAATAAAGGTCATGCCTTCGTTTCATAAGCATGCAACAGTGATTTAAGGAGTGAATAAAACTTGCTGTGCTAAGGAAAACAGTTTCTAGAAACAGGTCATATTGTCCAGGTCATGGTGTGCCTTAAGATAAAGAGAACTGGATTCATGGGAAGAGAACTGGATTGTTAAAACATATTAAAAACAACTGAGAAACAAATCAGGGCACACATTAAAAACACATTTATATTACAGCAAGTTTTTGCCCATTCTCTCACGTTTTTGCGCAGGCCTGACCACACGAACTTTTCAGCAACCATTTTGACCGAGGCGCGCACACCTGGGTGCGCGAGGGCGTGAATTGCGTCGAAAATACGGCGGCGCCAAGCAGTTGGTACTAACGGGCGAGGTCGGCCAGTTGAAACGTCGCATATTAGGGGAGGCACGCCGTCGCGCAACTCTTTTTTCTCCAGCCTTAACCCTGTTGGTCCGGACAGGAGCACGCGCACGTCTGCATCACTGCTTTGTTCCTCCGCCATGGCTGCATAATCTATCCCATCCTGGATAGGTGCTGCGTATGTGTGTGCGTTAGTGAAGAGTTCCGCTGCTGAGGCGGTGTAATCTGTCTCCTCGTGCTCTGGCGGTGTCACAGCGCGAGAGAGACAGTCAGCTACTACGTTAAGTTTGCCTGCTACGTGTCGAATGTCTGTGGTGAACTCTGAAATCGCAGCTAGCTGTCTTTGTTGTCTGCCTGACCATGGTTCTGAAATTTTAGCCATAGCAAAAGTGAGCGGCTTATGGTCCACAAAAGCTGTGAAACTCCGCCCTTCTAACCAAAACTGGAAGTGGCGGATGGACAAATGAAGCGCCAGCAGCTCTCTGTCAAAAGTGCTGTATTTGCGTTCAGTTTGGTTTAGCGATTTGCTAAAGAATGCTAAAGGTTGCCAGACCCCACTGACAAGTTGTTCTACAACTGCCCCTATAGCCAGGTCTGAAGCATCTGTGGTTAGAGCAATGCGGGCTGAGGGATCTGGGTGGACTAACATTGTGGCGTTAGCTAGGGCGCTTTTTACTTCCGCGAAAGCGCGTTCGCGCTCCGGGGTCCATTCGACCGCGTTGGAAGCTTTCTTTTTTCTTAGTGCATCATATAGGGGTTGCATGAGCTGAGCTGCGTGGGGGAGGAAACGGTTGTAAAAATTAACCATCCCCAAAAATTCCTGTAGCAACTTAACCGTTTGAGGCCGTGGAAAACTTTCTATCGCACGAACTTTGTCTGGAAGCGGAATTGCCCCTGCCGGGGAGACCCTATGTCCCAAAAAATCAATTTGTGATACGCCGAATTTGCATTTGGCTGGATTGATTATAAGTCCGTGCTCTTCCAGCCTCTGAAAAACGGTAGTGAGGTGCTGCTCGTGTTCTTCCTCGGATGAGCTGGCTACCAGCATGTCATCGAGGTAGACAAAAACAAAGGGTAGGTCGCGTAGGACTGCGTCCATCATCCGTTGAAAAGTTTGAGCCGCGCCTTTGAGGCCGAATGGCATTCTTAGGAATTCAAAAAGGCCGAAAGGGGTTATAACCGCTGTTTTAGGAATATCTTCAGCTCGGACTGGGACTTGGTGATAACCGCGGACTAAGTCTATTTTTGAAAAAATGCGCGCACCTGCTAAATGTAATGAAAAATCCTGAATGTAAGGAATGGGGTAGCGGTCATGCGCTGTAGCGTTGTTTAGCCTGCGGTAATCTCCGCACGGTCTCCAAGAACCGTCGGATTTCGGGACCATGTGAAGTGGTGAAGCCCAAGGGCTCTTTGAACGTCGGCAAATGCCTAATTTTTCAAGAGCTGCAAATTCGTCCCTTGCTATGTTGAGCTTGGCCGCGTCTAAGCGGCGAGCTTTGGCAAAAACGGGAGGTCCCGTTGTTGGAATGAAGTGTTTAACCCCGTGTTTGGCTACAGTGGCTGAGAATTTGGGGGTTGTGAGTGCTGGAAATTGGGTGAGGAGTTGCTCAAACTTACCTCCCGCCGTGGTGACGTTGGCCTGCACAGGTGGTGGAGACACTCGAGCTGAGCATGGAATAGAAGCAAAAGAGAGTGCATTAACTAGGCGTCTATTTGCAAGATCCACTAATAACCCGTGTGCACACAGAAAATCTGCGCCTAACAAATTAAAACTCACCGCTGCTACAACAAATGTCCATTTGTAGTTGCGGCCGTGGATGAGAATGTGCAGGCTCTTTTCCCCGAACGTGTCGATGTCAGAGCCATTGGCTGCCACTGCTCCGTTGCCCCGGGTGCCCATGGCTCGATCTGCGTGGGAGGGCATGATGAAACTCAGCTGAGCTCCCGTGTCGATGAGGAACTGCTTGCCTGTGTATCCATCCGTCACGTATAACAGCTGATTCTTTACGCCGAGGACCGCTGCTGTTAATGGCCCTCGGCTTTGGCGTTTCCTGACCTCGTAAACTTGCAGGGAGGAACACATTTGCGGGCTCTCTCTGCGAAGCGGTGGTGATAATAGCAGACGTCGTTCTGCTTGTTGTGCTTGGGCCGCGCCGCTGTCACCGTGGGTTGAGTCTCTCCGAGGCTCGGGGTGTCAGTTCTCAGATCTGCGGATGCCGCTGTGGGTGCCCGCTCTCTGCAGGCGTTGACGAGCCGGTAAGCCTCGTTGGCCAGTGTGCGGAAGTCCTGATGATTCTTGCACCTCATACTCGCTAGTGTCCCTCTCAAATGCGGTGGTAGAGTGCTGAGGAAAATGTACTGGAAAAGGAAATTATCATTGTCCTCCTCCTTGAGCTGTAGCAAATCCTCCATGAGGGTCCTTGGATTGCCCCCTCTGTGGCCGTAGACCGCCAGGATCTTTTCGGCTCTTTCCTCCGCTGACGGGACATAATTCGCCACGATGGTAGCCTTGAGTGTCTCATATTTGTCCCGGGTTGGTGGTCGCTGGACCAAGCTCCGCACACACTTCGAAGTTGCGGAGTCGAGCTTGGAGATGATGTGATAAAATTTGGTATCATCTGCTGTGATACCCGCCAGTATAAACTGGGCTTCGGCTTGCTGGAACCAAGATGCAGGGTCTTCTCTCCAGAAGTCTGGCAGCTTGACAGCGACGGCGTTCGTGCACACCATCATTGTCGTGTTCGCCGGGTGAGAGTGCTTTTCTACGGCTCTCGCGGCGGTGCTGGAGCTCGGTTGAGCTCTCTCAGTGCCCTCTGCCGTGGGGAGCAGCTGTCTGCTTGTTCCCTCGTCTGCGTCGTCGCTGGCGTATGCCAGAGTCACCATGGATGAGCAGCTTGAAGAACGCCTCCGGTCCATATTCTCGCGTCAGGGTCACCAGTGTAGTGGAGCTGAAATAACGAGGCGGTTTTGTATTAAAAACAGGGTTTTTAATGAATAGCTCCTCTATCAAATCTCATCAGGTGTAGAGCTTGGCAGAAGGCAAGAGACAGATCTCTGCTTCGCTCGCTGGTTAAATACAAGCACACATAGGACCACTCATTGAAAAAGCTGACGTAAGAGCCACTCATTGAAAAAGGTAACATCTCCCCGTTATCTTAACCCCCATTGTCCTGCCATCCCCTCTCCCTGTCTTGGGAGGTGATGGGAAACTCCCCCTCTCGCTTTAGGGGTAAAGGTGTCGAGTCCATCTCCACTGCCATGTCTTGGGAGGTCCATTGTCTTTAACCCGGCGTGGGGAATGCTCTGTCCTTTCTAGGTGTGAAGCTCCTTACATATGCTGTCACAAAACATTTCCACTTGTTCTAACATATGTAGATATGGGATATAAGAGTCATATATACCACACACATTTAATATAAAAATTAAGAGAAAACTAATGAGTTATTTTAAAACATTTTTAATTTTTTTATTTCAATATAAAAACCTTCTCAAAAGTAGCAAATTTATGCAAAAATGATTCAAATTTAGGAGGAATAAATAAATGTAGAATTAAAAGACAAAAGGCAGACTTCCGGTTATGGCGGCCACGTAGGAAGACGTGTTTCACACTGCTCTGCTTGTAAAACTAAAAATTTTACTAAAACTCTCTCAGTTGGAACAAAAACCCATCCCAGCGTTTTGGTGTGGATATGGTAAAGGCCAAGGTTGGAAAATTAGGTGGAGGAAAAGGCAACTCGACAAAACAATCCAAGCTAATGGACTTCCACGCTCAAGGTGAGGCAGGGAAAACTCCAGAGGCAATGGCGGAGGATGGAGCCAGCGGCGGAGCGGGAACTGCTGGGGAGGGGACAAGCGTAGTGCTCACTGCCATCACTCCATGAGAACAGAGTTTTCGTTTAAATTTGATGGGATTATAGCAGCGATAGAAGGTATGAGGAAAGAAATAAACGACTGTTTGGAGCGAGTATCGCAGACGGAGCTCCGAATATCAAACGCTGAGGATGACATCACCAGCCTGCAAATTAAACTGCAAACAATGGAATTAAAATGGAAACGTCCAGCTGGAAGATAGCGTCCTAGATTTGGAATCCCGCTCGCGACGGAATAATTTGAGGCTGGTGGGCCTCCCGGAGGGGGCGGAGGGACAGGACTCATGTTCCTTTTTGGAAAAGTGGATTCCAGAAGCGCTGAACAACGCGGACCTGCAGTCATCGGTCATTTTAGAGAGCGCTCACTGAATCAGCCCACTGAGAGATAATAAGACACCACCGAGGACGCTGATTATGAAGTTCCTCAACTTCAGGGACAAGATGATGGTCACCAATGCGGCGCGAGCTAAAGGGGAAATTAAATACCAGGATCAACAGGTGCGGTTCTACCCAGACTTCGCCACAGGAATACAACAATTAAGGAGGTAGTTCGACCCCGCCCGCAAAGAGCTGCACAACCTCGGGATTCGTCATGGAGTGATTCATCTGGCAAGACTGCTGGTCACATATAAGGGGAGAACCCACACCTTCAAGACCCCTCAAGAGGCGCAGGAGCTCATCAAGCAAATCCAAAAGGAGACTGGTGGGAGCTAAGCATGAACATGACAAAGGTAGAACATTTAAGCATATGTACAGACATCTGATTGATCTGAAACATAAGTCTACAAAATACAGACTGTATTTTTTTTTTTAAAAAAAGCTATGATGTACAACGTTGCTATAAAACTTTGAAGTTATGCTGAAAAAACTACAGAAGAGAGTTAATGTTATAAGAATAGAAGTAGAGTCAGGGTGATTGAGAGGAGAAAGAGAGAGTGGTTTGACTGATCCTCACAGGTGTGGAACAGTCACTAGCTATAACGGGAGACAGAATTTTTTTGATTTTGGGGGGATTACCCCGAATGCGGGGAAAGGGAATTTGTTTTTGTTTAGTTTGTAGGATGAATGTTCTATCATCCATGTTTTTGCTTCTCTGTAAGAGTATGTTCATATTGCAAGGTAATCTCAAACTCTTTACTGATCATAGATCAAAGCGTTAATCTTAATTTAACTTCATGGAATTGCAGAGGTCTACAAAATCTTAAAAAACTTAAACAAGTTATGAATAAAATAAAAGACATAGATTCAAAAATTGTATTTTTACAAGAAACTCATCTAATAGAGGAGGATGTAAAAAGAATTAGGAGAAGGTGACAAGGTAACGTGTTCACCTCATCATTTTCATCCCAAGCCAGGGGAGTTATGACTCTCATACACAAAACAGTCCCATTTCAAGTGAAAAATGTAATTGGAGACAAATTTAGAAGATATCTAATCATCCAAGGATCTTTGTTATTAGAAAATATAAATCTGGCGAACTTATACGGCCCCAATATTGATGATCAAAACTTCTTTGTTAATTTATTCCTTACTTTATCATCACTTACAGGGCAACATATAATAGCAGGGGATTTTAATTGTACATTGAATCCCAGTATAGATAGATCAACAGGACTGGACTGTATGCACAATGGATGTAGGATGACCATTAATCATTTTATGAAAGAATTGAGATTGCTAGATATATGGAGAGAAATTAAACCACAAGTCAAAGCCTATTCTTGTTATTCAAATACCTATAAGACATTCTCACGTATTGACTACTTTTTGATCTCTACAGAATTAAGGTCCAAGATTCAAAACTGTTTCTATGATAACATTGTGATCTCTGATCATGCACCCTGCTGTCTAATATATGTAGATAAGAAATTGACAAAGGATCCAGGTAGGTGGCATTTTCAGCATAAATGGCTTCAGGATGAGGAATTTGTTAAGTACATAGAAAAACAGATGGATGAGTTCTTTGATATTAATACTACACAAACAACGGCATGTATAAAGTGGGAGGCTTTCAAAGCTTTTATTAGGGGGCATATTATTAGTTATACGGGTTCAAAATCTAGGAAGACCCGAGAGGAGAGAGTCCAATTGGAACGTAAAATAAAAATTCTTCAAGAAAACGTGTATGCAGGAAGTAACCCACAGTTAGAGAATGAATTACTGATTCTGAGAGCAGAATATGACAAAAAATCAGCAAATAGAGCTGCCTCGCGTCTTCTAAGATTGAAGCAAACTTTTTATGAACAAGGTGAAAAATCAGGAAAATTATTGGCATGGCAGATTAAACAATTAGAATTTAAAACACCAATTACCAGTATTATAAGTAACGGACAGGTAGTTATAGATCCTTTAGAAATTAATAGTGCCTTTAGAGATTATTATGAAAAACTATATGATACAAAAAATGAAACTGACTTAACAAAACTAGATGGGTTTTTGGGTGGATTTTCTATACCAGGTATTCCAAATGAAAACAGGGAGATACTGGAGTCTAAAATTAGTCAAGAAGAAGTTGGGCAAGCCATTGATAATATGAAATCAGGAAAAAGAGCAGGACCAGATGGTCTTCCAGTTGACCTCTATAAAAAAATTAAGAATAAATTAATAAAACCACTTTTGGAAATGGTTTTAGAAGCATTTCAAAATGGTAATTTACCACCATACATGAATAATGCCTTAATTATACTGTTGCCAAAACCAGGTAAACCCCCTAATAAATGTGAAAACATGAGACCAATAAGCCTATTAAATGCTGATCTTAAAATAATCTGTAAAATTTTAGCAAAATGACTACAAAAAATATTACCAAATATTATTAACCGAGATCAGAATGGCTTTATAATGGGAAGACAAGGCTTCCATAATGTAAGAAGATGATTTAATATTATTTATTCCAATAAAGAAGCACCGGATACAGCTCTCCTATCATTGGACGCTGAAAAGGCCTTTGATAGGGTCGAATGGCCCTATCTTTTTGAAGTCCTACAAAGGTTTGGACTTGGAAATAATTTCATAAAATGGGTCCAGATAATATACAATAATGCTACAGCAGAAATCCTAACAAACAGCAATATCTCAAAATCAATAAAAATCAATAGAGGATGTCGACAAGGCTGTCCACTTTCACCTTTACTGTTTACTATGGCAAGTGAACCTTTAGCGATGGCAGTACGTTTACATCCACAAATATATGGAATTAAAGTTGGACCAATAGAACATAAAATCTCCCTGTATGCCGATGACATAATTTTGTTTATGTCGAATTTTAAAAAAATCAATTCCGACCTTGTTAAATTTAATAAAGAACTTTGGGGAAATATCAGGATATAAAATAAATAAAACAAAATCTTCAATATTAATGCTAAATGAGACCCAGAGAAATCACCCAGCTCCTGAGGTAAATCAATTCAATGTTGTAAATCAGTTTAAATATTTAGGAATTCAAATTGTGCCTAAGCTAAAATCAGTCGCCAATGCCAACTATGAAGCCTTAATGACAGATATTAATGAGTTGCTTCAGAGATGGATGTCACTACCAATGTCGATGATCGGGAGAATTAATATATTTAAAAGTAATATCTTACCAAAAATACTTTATTTATTTCAAAACATTCCTTTACCACCACCTTCAGATCTATTCTCAAGAATTAAAAAAAAGTTAGTGGAATTTATATAGAACAATAGGAAGGCTAGATTACGTTTGTCCTTACTATATTTACCATTTGATCTGATCATTGGCGAATCTGTAGTCAGAAACGTGAACCTAGAGACTCCAGCGGCCATAGTCAAATGCATTCCTGGGGCCAGAGCAGGCGACATCGAGTCAAATCTGAAAATGCTGGCTAAAAGTAACTGTAAATATTCCACAATTGTTATTCACGCCGGCATTAACGCCATCCGTCTCCGGTAGTCGGAAGTCACGAAACTTAATATAGAATCGGTGTGTGACTTTGCAAAAACGATGTCTGCCACTGTAGTATTCTCTGGGCCCCTCCCCAATCTGACCAGTGATGACATGTTTAGCCGCTCGTCATCCTTGAACCGCTGGCTGTCTGTGTGGTGTCCTAAAAATGACGTGGGCTACATTGACAATTGGAGCTCATTTTGGGGAAAACCTGGTCTTATGAGACGAGACAGCATTCATCCCACTTTGGATGGTGCTTCTCATTTATCTAACAATCTGGCATCTTTTTTATCCAAATTTCCAAAACCTTGACTACTCGGAGTTGGGACCAGGAAGCAAAGTTGCAGTCTTCCACGCCTCTCTGCAGCTCCTCTTCATCCGCCACCCCTCAACTTAGCCCCTGTCTTCCCCATCAGAGAATCATTGTCTGCTCCCTCCAAAGTAAATAAAAATATAATATATAAGCATCCCAAAGTGATTAAGCAAAATATTGGTAAAACTCAAATTAAACATAAAGCCTCTAAACTGAATGATTTGGCCTCTGTTCCTCCTCATAATTTAAAAATTAAATGTGGTTTATTAAATATTAGGTCTCTAACTCCCAAGTCTCTGTTAGTCCATGATCTGTTAATTGATCATCAGATTGATTTAATATCCCTTACAGAGACTTGGTTAGGGCAAGAGGATTATGTTAGTTTAAATGAATCAACTCCCTCTGGTTATTTAAACTGTCAAAATCCTAGAAGTTCTAGTCGTGGAGGAGGAGTAGCAACAATTTACCATTCCAAATTACTAGTTAATGTAAAGCAAAAAACATGTTATAATTCCTTTGAGGGCCTGGTCCTCAGTATTAGGCACTTTAGCAATTTTAGGTTAAACCCAATTTTATTTGCCATAGTTTATCGTCCCCCATCAACCTACTCAGAATTTTTATCCGAATTTGCTGATTTCTTAGCTGATTTAGTGCTGAAATCTGATAGAATAATTATAGTAGGGGACTTTAATATACACATGGATGTAGATAGTGACTGCCTTAATGTGGCATTTAATTCAATATTAGACTCGATTGGGTTTTCTCAGAAAGTAGGAAATTCTACTCATTACCTCCACCATACATTGGACCTTGTTCTGATATATGGCATAGAAATAGAAAATCTTGTAGTGTCTCCTCATAACCCTGTACTGTCAGACCATTGTCTGTTAACCTTTGATTTTACTATTTCTGACTATTTGGCTCCTAAAGAAAAATATTATTACAGTAGATGCCTCTCAGATGATGCTGTTACCAAATTTATGCAGATTGTTTCCTCTATGCCATGTGTCAACACAACGGAAATAAGTTATAGACAGCTTGCTCCTTCTGTAATTGATAACATGGTGGATAGTGTTACAGCTTCTCTGCATCAGACTCTAGACTTGGTGGCCCCCTTAAAAAAGAAAAAGTCTAATCAGAGATTTCTAACTCCTTGGTTCAACACAGAAACTCGTAGCTTAAAACAGAAGACTCGTCAATTAGAAAGAAAATGGCGCTCCACTAATTTAGATGAAATCTATTTAGCTTGGAGAAATCATCTTTTAATCTATAAAAAATCTCTTAGAAAAGCTAGAGCGAGTTATTACTCTGCATTAATAGAAGAGAACAAGAATAATCCCAGGTTTCTTTTCAGCACTATAGCCAGGTTGACAAATGCCACATTTCCACTATATAGTTCTGCACTACTCTTTTCTTTTCTTTTTTACTTGTTTCTCCCGCGGCTGCGCCTCCATCACAACCACGGAAAGCCGAGAATTGCTGGGGTGGGCGTGATCGAGGTGGCGCTACACTGCTGACGTATAAAGGACGAGACTGACTCCTCAACAACACAGAAAAAAATAGTGGATTACGAGCGGAGGATTTCCACGGTTTTTAACACAAAGAATGTCTTTAACGAGACAAGAGAATTTTACAGGAGAAGACGACGTGGATTGAGACAACACACGTTGGAGCAGGAGAGGAGAATAGCGGTTGCCCAGGAGGAATCTGAAGCAGCTGCATATGAAGCAGAGATCATTCAGAGATCATTTCATTTGTTCAGTGTTCATGTGCATACATATGTCAAACGTCTTTTTTAAATAAAATGTTGTGCACTTTTAAACTACGTCGCCTCTGTTGTTCAAAACGGTTAAATGTTAACAGACGGTTAATTAAATGCTGAAACACCAGGGTAATTTAAAATTATGCAGAAGCTTAATCCTAAACCCCTTTAACTTACCAAATAATTTATAATATTATAAAAAAAGCCAATCCAAATCTAGACCCATTTTGTATATTGTGTAATAATGATACACTGATGATAAACTGACTTCCCAAAAAAAGCAGCAGCTATACAACGCACTTTTGGTTTGATGGAATTGCCAACTGACCTTGGAATTATATGTGGAAACTTGTTATACTTCCAGTTAACTTTAACTTACAAAATAATTAAAAATATTATAAAAAAGCCAATCCAAATCTAGGCCCATTTTTTGTATTGTGTATCATTTGAGTATCATTGTACAATCTATTGTTATTTATAAGGGTTATCTGTTCAGTGGTGGCTAATTACACACTAAAACAACGTAGAAAATGACTGCAAAGAAAATGCTGCAGCTAGCCAAGTCACTTTTGATTTGATGGAATTGCCAATTGACCTTGGAATTATATGTGGAAACTTGTTATACTTCCAGTTAACTTTAACTTACCAAATAATTGATATTATAAAAAAAAGCCAATCCAAATCTAGGCCCATTGTGTATCATTTTTCCAATCTATTGTTATTTATAAGGTTTATCTGTTCAGTGGTGGCTAATTACACACTAAAACAACGTAGAAATGACTCAAAAAAAATATGCTGCAGCTAGATAACTCACTTTTGGTTTGATGGAATTGCCAATAAACCTAGAAATTTTATGATGAAACTTTTTTTAATCCTACTAAATACACTGACACTGTCACACTGCCAACACCAAATTATAATTTTCTTTTTCAAACCAAAGATCACTATGGATCTATTGAATCACAATAGCATAGGTTTATCATATACATGTCAACGTTTACAACATCGAAAATGTTATATTTGGGTTTACATGTATGGGTATTTTCGCTTTATATTATACTAGACTGCTTATAATTTATTGGAATTCTCAGAATTTGGAATGCCGATATAACATTCAATTCACATGTACTTACCTTTTACCCAATTCGACTTTCACCTTTATCAGTGTCTACTGCTGAATGTAAATTACACCTGTGCAACTGCTTACAATTTTACTTAAAAACTGTACCCAATGTAGAGCAATGGATACAGCAGTGGTAATATTTATTAAATTTAACAATAACAATTACATTACCATTAAAAATCTTGACACCTTTATGGCTGAACAGCAGGATTAGGGTCATATGAGGCAATGGAATGTGTATGTAATTATTCGCCTTTATCATCCAGTGTTATAATATACAAACCACACTTTTATCCAAAAGACTAACATTTTATTACATTACAAATATTCCCAAAACATGTTAACAAATGGGGAGCTTTCAGTACTTCGACCAGACTGCCAAAATGGTTTAGGAAGGCTCCGTGGAAGGAAGCTGTCTCTGTCAGCTTATCCCTTCTTAATGCGGCTAACTGCAGGTGTCTTTCGTACTGTTCGAGCATCCTTTCATGGATCCGCATCTCCTCAGCATGATTCTGGGCCATCAGTGATGCAAGGTCTGCAATGTTGCTGGACCTCTTCAGCTTGCCTATATGAAAGACAGAAGTCATTGTATTTAGATAACACCGGATCAAAACATGTCAGAAAAAATATTATGGAATTAAACTGTTGAAAGCCTGTGGTGGGATGCTTCGTTGCTGTATTTAAGCTCAACTGTCATGTTGTTGCCCCTCAGTAGAGTGGACTATAAGAAACTTCTGTGGTGATGTGGTTAGGCCCCCCTTCATTTCAAAAAGGATTAATTGTAAAAAGTATTTTGATTTAATGGGTTATTTTTAAAAGAATTTCTTTGTACTGTGGCCTCATAAATCAGAATGGGTTAATAGTGTTAGCTGACTTGAAGAATTTCAATCAAGCATTTTGATTTGAAGTCTGTACATGTGCTCCTTTTTTTTTGTGAAAATACAACAGTATTTCCACCACCAACACACCTATAACACTGGGCCACTGTGGCTATGAACACCCCTGAATCTAGTATTTTTATAAACGTAGAAAGACATTTTAAATTCCTTGTTATGCGTCTATAGAAAACAATCACATATAAAAAACAACCGGGTGGTAATTTTCAGTTTGTTGTGCCTTACCAGCACTTGACCAGGAGATGCCGGGGCAGTCCAGTGAGGCGGACCCAAGGGATTTGAAAACTGTGTATAGAAGGAAAAAAACACACAATAACGCTCACAAACAAAGTGCAACATGTACCGCAAACACAAAACTTTTGAACCAGAATACAATAAGCTTACGTCAGCGTTTTGTTCACGTGAATACTGAAATAAAAGCGCGATTCTGCAGCTTGATGCCAGGTAGCAGCAAGGTACAGAGGTAGCTAGCTATTAGCGGGCTAGCCATCACCACAATTGCCCACAATCAAACAACTTTCTTTATTGCTAAAATAAAGTGCGCTTTTGACCGAAAGGCAAGAAGACGGACAATAACAAAACAACACTCACCGTCACCGTTTTCCAATTCCGTGGCCGTGTCGAGTCCAAATTCTCTGCCAATAATAGCAGGCCGGACACTTCCTGGTATATTTTTTCATTGCAAGTTGCCCCACCAACTCGCTCTGGATGTAGTCATCGGCTACGAGGGACAGAAAAGTCCGCACCTCCTCGTTTGTTCATGGAATAAACTTGCGCGTGGACATCGTTATATGAGAACACAATTTTGAATCCAGTCACCGCGGTTACTCGCTGAAATTACAAATGGCGGACGTGTAGCTTCAACAGAAAACAAACGGACGCGTTTGGTGACGTTACGCCCTGACCAATCAGCGTTTAGCAGTCGATTGACGTCAATTCACACCTCGCTTTTCGCTCGCCTGTACCCTGCCTCTGAACAGGCACGAAAATCGTAACGGTTAAACCATGAGGACTTGGGTGGAAATGGCGAAAAACCGAAACAAGTAAAAAAAAGTAAAGCCCAGGCGATACTGGTGGAAATGGGGCTAAAGAGTCAGGACTCTGTCAATCCTAGCTTCCCTTAGAGCTTACTAGTCAGGACTTTATGAACTTTTTCAATAATAAAATTTCATCCATCAGAGATAAAATCAATCAGATTCTTCCCACAGTTAACTTAAATACTGTAACTACTACAACTCCTTCAATTGATGTCTGTCTTGATGAGTTTACTCCAATCGACCTTTGTGAGTTAGACAAAATAGTTTCCTCATCCAAACCTTCAACTTGTCTTTTAGACCCTATTCCTACCAGGTTATTTAAAGAAGTCTTCCCACTTATTGGTAGCTTTATTCTTCATATAATCAATTCTTCATTAACTTTAGGCCATGTACTGCAGGCTTTTAAAACGGCTGTAATTAAACCCTTACTCAAAAAGCCAACGCTAGATCCAGGAGCTTTAGCTAACTATAGACCAATCTCTAATCTCCCTTTCATTTCAAAAATCTTAGAAAGAGTTGTTGGTACGCAATTATTTGACCACCTGCAGGGAAATGGTTTACTTGAAGAGTTTCAATCTGGGTTTAGAATCCATCATAGTACTGAAACAGCCTTAGCGAAGGTCACTAACGACCTCCTCATCGCATCTGATAATGGACTAGTTTCTGTACTTGTCCTTTTAGACCTTAGTGCAGCTTTTGATACTATCGATCATAATATTCTACTTGATAGATTAGAACACTATGTTGGACTTAATGGAACTTCGTTGCAGTGGTTTAGATCTTATTTATCTGATAGGTTCCAGTTTGTTCATGTAAATAATGAGTTTTCTTTCAACTCAAAGCTTAGTCATGGAGTTCCACAGGGATCTGTGCTAGGCCCTACTCTTTTTAGTTTATATATGCTTCCGTTAGGCAACATTATTAGAAAGCACTGTATACATTTTCATTGTTATGCAGATGACACACAATTATACCTGTCAATGAAGCCAGATAATAGTTATCAATTAGCCAAGTTAGAAGCCTGTCTTAAGGAAATCAAAGCTTGGATGACTTGTAATTTCCTGCTATTAAATTCAGATAAGACTGAAGTCATTCCTGTTGGTCCAAAAAACCTTAGAAATACCTTTCCAAATCAAACTTTCAGTTTGGATGCGGTTACTCTTTCTCTTAATAGCTCTGTGAGGAACCTTGGAATTATTTTTGATCAAGATCTGTCCTTCAATTCACATATTAAATTTGTTTCTAAGACTGCCTTCTATCATTTGCGTAATATAAGATAAGATAAGATAAGCCTTTATTAGTTCCACAACGGGGAAATTCCAGGATTGCAACAGCACAGGGATAGCAACACTCAGAGCAACAATCAGAAGGCAAGAAAAAACAAACAAACAAGCAAGCAAGAGCAGCTAATATACATATGTACGTATTACTATAAAATATATATATATACACACACACACAGACACACAGTGCAGAGCATTGTAGCTGGATGGAATAAATATATGAATATATGAACACACAGTGCAGAGCATTGTAGCTAGATGGAATAAATATGTAAATATATAAACACCCACAGTACGGAGCATTGCAGCTAGGTGGAATAAATATGCAAGTATATAAACACACACAGTGCGGAGCAATGTAGCTAGATGGAATAATATGTAGATATATAAATATATAAACACACCCAGTGCTGAGCATTGTAGCTAGATGGAATAAATATGTAAATATATAAACACACACAGTGCAGAGCATTGTTGCTAGATGGAATGAAACAGCATAACCGTCTACTTAGTTATCCTACATGGTATGATTATGTGCCCATACATATTCTCACCCTCCATAGCGACCGGTAAGTTCCTAGTTGTATGCCGGAGGGGACCATTGTGTAAGTCTATTGCATCTTTTGCATTCAAAAAAACTATTAGTTTGTTACGTCTTTTTGCTATCTCTGCGAGCAGCCCTGCTTAGGTTGTACAGTCTGACAGCCGTTGGTAGGAAGGACCTACGAAACCTCTCGGTTGTGCACCTGGGATGATGTAGTCTGCTGCTAAATGAGCTCCTCAGTGCATTCAGTATGTCCTGCATAGGGTGGAACTCGGACTCCAGCAGAGATGACAGTTTAGCCACCGTCCTTCTCTCTCCTATCTCCTCCATCGGATCAAGGCGCTGCCCCAGGACAGAGCTAGCTTTCTTAATCAGTTTGTTCAGTCTCTTCCTATCGGCTGCAGTAATGCCACTGCCCCA
This sequence comes from Pholidichthys leucotaenia, assembly GCA_020510985.1. Classification (NCBI taxonomy): domain Eukaryota; kingdom Metazoa; phylum Chordata; class Actinopteri; order Cichliformes; family Pholidichthyidae; genus Pholidichthys; species Pholidichthys leucotaenia. The sequence goes on from CM035837.1 coordinate 118,518,628, forward strand.
GCAGACCACTCCAAAAGTGATGGCTGATGCCACCACCGTGTCATAGAATGACTTCAGCAGCGCCCCTTGTACACCAAAAGACCTGAGTCTCCTCAGCAGGAACAGCCTGCGCTGTCCCTTCTTGTAGAGTGCATCAGTATTGTGTGACCAGTCTAGTTTATTGTTCAGATGAATACCCAGGTACTTATAGGATGTCACCATCTCGATGTCTGTTCCCTGTATATTTACTGGTACTGTGAGGGGCTGCCCATGCCTGCGGCAGTCCACCATATTGTCGGCAGTCCATATTGCCAAGATTAGGAGCATCTTGTCTCAGAGTGATGCTGAGAAACTGATCCACGTTTTTGTTAGCTCGAGATTAGATTATTGTAATTCTTTATTATCAGGCTGTCCTAAAACATCTTTAAAAAGTCTTCAGCTGATCCAAAATGCTGCAGCAAGAGTTTTAACAGGTACTAGAAAGAGAGATCATATCTCTCCGGTTCTGGCCTCCCTTCATTGGCTTCCCATAGAGTTTAGAATTAAGTTTAAAATCCTTCTTCTTACTTACAAAGCTCTAAACAATCAGGCTCCTTTTTATTTAAAAGATCTGATACTATGTGGAAATGTGAAAATGATGAGGCAGAGTTTATCTCACGAGTCAGGTTTATTCACATCTTCCAACATCAGCAAAGCAGAAAGAGGAAAAACACAGACATTCGTCCTTTATATATCCAGGACCTTCAAAGCTCACAGTCACATTGCCTTTAATCACAAGTAACAATGCATCTTCTCTTAAATCCTATAACATCCTCCTCATAGTCTCTGGCAGACCAGGAAATCCCCCAAGGCCGTCTCTTGCATACCAAAGACTAAATTTTCACATCCTCCTGTTATCTCCAAGGAGACCCAGTTCTTTGTTCTCTCTGAGATGTGAAGCTTAAAGTGATACACGTGTCCCACATGACCCCCCCCCCCCAAACATCTAAGATGGAACAACAGAATAACAGTCTGCATGTCATGATAAAATCATTACACATTAACCCACGTGCTGCTTGGGCCTCAGTCTCCTCCTGTATCTGCTGTAAGCGGGCTTCGCCACTTCTGCGGCACCATCCTGCTGGGGAGCTGCTGTCTGGGGGTGAGAACTGTTTGCCACTCCCTGTGGGTGTTCTGGGGAATGTCCCCGAGGGGGTCTGCCATGCCGAGGAGCCCTGGCCAACAGCACATCCTCGTCCGCCACCACAAAGGCGGGTTTGAGCCGTTTTATGCCAATCTTTTCCTTCCTGCCCCCCAAATCTAGCAAAAAATGTTTGTCCCCTGCTTCCAGCACTCTAAATGGTCCATCATAAGGTGGTCGCAGCGGTGGGCGATGGGCATCGTGTCTGACAAAAACAAACTCCGCGTTTTTCAAAGCCTTAGGCACAAAAACGCGCGGAAAACTGTGGTGAACGGGGCCAGGCAGCGTGCCCGATTCCGTGCCACGCTGCAACCGCTGAGACGGGGAGCTATCTGGCGCAGGATTATCTGGGAGAAACTCCCCGGGCAGCCGAAGTGGCTGCGCAAAAACTAGCTCAGCTGGGGAGGCTTCTAAGTCCTCTTTAGGTGCAGAACGCAACCCCAATAAAACCCACGGTAGCCTGTCTACCCAATTTGCATCCGTCAGCGACACTCTGAGAGCCGCTTTCAATGACCTATGAAAACGTTCGCATAACCCATTAGCCTGTGGATTGTACGCGGTTGTGCGGTGGATCGTTACCCCCAGGCTGCGGGCCATTGCTGACCAAAGTTCGGAAACAAATTGAGGACCTCTGTCGGACGTAATGTCCGACGAGACTCCAAAGCGCGCTACCCATGCTGTTAAAAACGCGCACGCCACCTCCTCGGCTGTGGTTGACGCCAGTGGGACCACTTCCGGCCAGCACGTGGTGCGGTCCACCATTGTCAGAAGGTGTGTGCACCCCTGTGACGGCGGGAGGGGGCCTACGAGGTCCACGTGAACATGATTGAACCTCTTAGCCGGGATGTGAAACGGCTCCAAGGGAGCTCTCGTGTGTTTGTGTACCTTGGCTCGTTGTCAAGCCATGCAGGCTGCTGCCCACTGCCTTAACTTGTTTGCGCAGGCTCGGCCATACAAATTTCTCTCCTACCATTTTGACCGACGCGCGCACTCCCGGGTGCGCCAGAGAATGAATCGAGTCAAAAACGCGGCGGCGCCACACAGCCGGTACCACAGGACGCGGTCGCCCAGTGGAGACATCGCAGATTAGGGGGGGGCATACCGTCTTGCAGCACCCTGTTCTCCAGCCTTAACCCTGTTGGTCCAGACTGGAGGGCGCGCACGTCCGCGTCGCTAACCTGATCCGCGGCCATGGCTGCATAATCTATCCCTACACGGACTGGGGCAGCCACGGCGCGCGAGAGACAGTCTGCTACTACATTCAGTTTACCTGCCACATGCTGAATATCAGTAGTAAACTCTGAGATAGCGGCCAGCTGTCTTTGCTGCCGGCCTGACCACGGTTCTGAAACCTTGGCCATCGCGAATGTCAGCGGCTTGTGGTCAACGAACGCGGTGAAACGGCGTCCCTCCAGCCAGAACTGGAAGTGGCGAATGGCCAAGTGGAGAGCTAACAACTCCCTGTCGAATACGCTGTATTTTCGTTCATTATCACGCAAAGTCCTGCTGAAAAAGGCAAGCGGCTGCCAAGCCCCGGCTACATGCTGCTCCACGACCGCCCCTATGGCCACATCTGACGCTTCAGTAGTGAGCGCTATGCGGGCCATTGGGTCTGGATGTGCTAACAACGCAGCGTTTGCCAGGGCTGTTTTGACCTCTGAGAATGCTCGCTCTCGCTCCGGAGACCATTCGATCTTATTTGTGGGTTTTTGTTTTTTGAGTGCAGCATACAATGGTTGCATGAGCTGCGCTGCGCGGGGGAGGAATCGGTTATAAAAATTCACCATTCCCAAAAACTCCTGTAACGCCTTGACCGTTTGTGGCTGGGGAAAATTTGCTACCGCGCGCACTTTGTCAGGCAGCTGAACCGCTCCTTCTGGAGTGACGCGATGCCCCCAAAAATCAATCTGCGTCACCCCGAACTGACACTTCGCTGGGTTGATTATTAAACCGTGCTCTCCCAACCTCCAGAAAACTGCCGTGAGGCGGTTTTCATGTTCGTCTTCGGACGCGCTGGCTACTAAGATGTCGTCTAGGTAGACGAATACGAAGGGGAGATCATGCAACACCTCGTCCATCATGCGTTGGAACGTCTGCGCAGCACCTTTAAGCCCAAATGGCATGCACAAAAACTCGAATAGGCCAAATGGAGTTATTACCGTTGTTTTGGGTATGTCCTCAGCGCGCACTGGGACTTGGTGGTAACCGCGGACCAAGTCTATCTTAGAAAAAACACGCGCCCCCGCCAAATGAACGGAAAAGTCTTGGATATGCGGGATTGGGTAGCGGTCGTGCGCTGTGGCGTTGTTCAACCTGCGGAAATCTCCGCAAGGTTGCCACGAGCCCTCAGCTTTCGGGACCATGTGGAGCGGGGAAGCCCATGGGCTGTTCGAATGCCTGATGATGCCCAACCTTTCCAGGTTGGCAAACTCCTCGCGCGCTATGGTCAGTTTAGCTGAATCCAAGCGCCGAGCTTTTGCAAAAACGGGCGGTCCGGTGGTAGTAATAAAATGTTCCACCCCGTGTTTGGCGACGGCCGTTGAAAATGTGGGGACCATGAGTGCTGGGAACTGAGTGAGCAGTGTGTGGAACTTACCGCTTGCAGCTGTGACGTTGGCTTGTGCTGTTGGCGGGGCCACTCGGGCTGTACAGGGAATAGAATAAAAAGAAAGTGCATTAACCAGGCGCCTGTTAGCAACATCAACCAACAAACCATGTGAGGACAGAAAATCAGCCCCCAACATATTGAAATTCACTGCAGCTATGACAAAAGTCCACTCAAATGTACGGCCGTGTAGGGACAGAAGCAGAGTCCTCTCACCAAAGGTCTTAATCTCCGAGCCGTTCGCTGCTGACACCCCGGGACCTCTGGAAACCGCCAGCCGGTCAGCGGAGGAAGGTGTGATGAAGCTCAACTGGGAGCCTGTGTCCACGAGGAACTGCCTCCCCGAGCGCACATCCTTCAAGTAGAGCAGCTTGTTCTCCTCCCCGAGGGCCGTAGCTGCTACCGACCCCCGGTCTTGGCGTTTCCCAAGCGCTTGAACTGGCACGGTGGTATACATTTGCATGCCTTCTCTGCAAAGCGGCGATGGTAGAAACAGAGGGTGTCTCCTCCGCGATCCTTGGCCCCCGCCGCCGTCGTCGGTGGTTCTGCTACCGCCGTCTTTGGCCCCCCGCCATCTCTGGCCGTCGCCCCGAACTCCGTCGCTGCTGCGGTGGCCGCGCGCTGTTTGCTGGCGTTGAGAATCCGGTGCGCCTCCTGGGCCAGCGCGCGGAAGTCCCGCTGGGCCAACAACGGCGAATTGGCCAGGGTCGCTCTCGTGGCCGACGGTAGGGTCCTGAGGAAAATGTGGGTGAAGATGAAGTCGTCGTTGTCTGAGCCCCTCAACCTCAGCATGTTCTCCATCAGGTCAATGGGTGTGCCATCTCCCAAGTCGTTCAGAGCCAGGAGCCTCTCCGCTCTCTCCTCGACTGAGAGAGTGAAGCGCTGGATAAGCGCAGCCTTCAACCCGCCGTATTTGTCGTTGGCCGGTGGCCGCTCCAATAAGCTCTGCACATGCCGAGCTGTGCGGTTGTCGAGCTTTGCAATCACATGGTAGAACTTCGTGTCATTTACCGTTATTCCCCGGAGGGCGAACTGTGCTTCGACCAAGTGGAACCAGGAGCACGGGTTGTCTTGCCAAAAGTCCGGTAGCTGGACGGTAGCGGCATACGCTTGGCTGGGAGCTCCTGACTCGGCTGGCCCGAGGGAATTTCTTTCATCCATGATACGTCTTAGGGTCACCAGTGTGGAAATGTGAAAATGACGAGGCAGAGTTTATCTCACGAGTCAGGTTTATTCACATTTTCCAACATCAGCAAAGCAGAAAGAGGAAAAACACAGACATTCGTCCTTTATATATCCAGGACTTTCAAAGCTCACAGTCACATTGCCTTTAATCACAAGTAACAATGCATCTTCTCTTAAATCCTATAACATCCTCCTCATAGTCTCTGGCAGACCAGGAAATCCCCCAAGGCCGTCTCTTGCATACCAAAGACTAAATTTTCACATCCTCCAGTTATCTCCAAGGAGACCCAGTTCTTTGTTCTCTCTGAGATGTGAAGCTTAAAGGCCAAATGTCACGTAATTTTTTTTTTCTAAATGACAACGAATTTTGATAAAATACACATAGCTTAAACCAAATATTTATACCGGAGACCATATCACCCACCTGTATTTACATAATTGCACAAAATACACCAGGCGAAGGCCCCGCCTTGCTCACTGGCTTGTGACAGCCAATCCAGACCGCGGCCATGATTTTGACGTCACAAATTTCACTCTGGCTGCCCTGCCTATCCACATTCACACTTATCAACATTGGACAATCATGACGGAAAGTGACAGCGATTGTGAACAAATTAGTTTAGTTTTGTCTTCTTTTTTTTTTTGTCTTTTTTTTTGTCAGTGGTTCAGACAGTGACAGAGGCATAGAACCTTACAGGTTCGAGCCGTCCGAGACGGAATCAGATGCTTTGTCTGATGACAACAGTTCCGACGATGACCAGAGAGCAGAACCAGTGGAAAATGTCATTGAATTGGACATAATCGCCTCCAGAATTGGGAAGCCGAAGGGGGTCTGTCGAGGGCGCCCCATAAATATTGATTTTTCGGAAGCCATTATTATTACAGTGGAGGAGAGCCGCTGCTGTCAAGAAATTTACCAGATGAATATGAGAATGGAGGCGCATACATGTCAAGAGAGACGTTTTCGCCGTATTTTAATACGGGGAAAATGCAATTTTAGCAAATACGGGCGTATTGCCATTTCTGTACGCCCAAAAGAAAAATATACGGGAAAAAAAATTATTGTGTGTTGAGGAACACGTCGTGTGTGTGAGACTCCCACAGCTAGGGTGCTGGCAGATGGCTCAGCGGGAGCTATTCTCACTACATTGAGAAGTGTGGACTCAGTCATTAGGCTGATGGCCGGGGCGGGCAGATCGATCAGCGTGAGCTATTCTCACTACTGTTAGAAGTCATTAGGCTGATGGCCTAACACTTTCAGCTGTGCTGCGGCTGCGGAACAGAAAGGCATCGCCTTCCAAATCCAGAATTCTGCTTTTTTTATTTTGAGCCGGATGCTGAGTTGTGTTGTTATTGTCAAATATCCATGAATCCTTAAAATATTTGACAATAACAACACGAATTACATTTAAAACATTTCCCAGAAAAGTGTCCCTTATTACCCCGCCGTCCCTTATAGCCGCGTTTTACGGTATTAAAATACGGCGAAAACGTATCACTTGACAGGTATGAAAACATTTCCCAGAAAAGTGTCCCTTATTACCCCGTTGTCCCTTATAGCCGCGTTTTACGGTATTAAAATATGGCGAAAACGTATCACTTGACAGGTATGAAAACATTTCCCAGAAAAGTGTCCCTTATTACTCCGCCGTCCCTTATAGCCGCGTTTTACGGTATTAAAATACGGCGAAAACGTATCACTTGACAGGTATGAAAACATTTCCCAGAAAAGTGTCCCTTGTTACCCAGCTGTCCCTTATAGCCCCATTTTAAGGTATGGGTGAAATATCCAATTTTTTCTTTCTTGTTGCTCACTTCAGTCTTCCAGTCTCCATATAAACAATCAATCGGGATACCCCAAGCATCAAACTAAGGTACAATCAATTTCGTCACTTCCGCCTTCTTCCCCAGGCGATTCCGGGGGCCGTGAGTAGGAACGTCAGGCCAAGCGTGGCAGTTTTAAACTAACGAATATTCCGGAGTTACTGAAGCATAGGCACCAAGACCCGAACGGATCGTTTCCCTTTTATATCTCGTTTCAAGACATTTTAAGGACCCTGTTACGTGACATTTGGCCTTTAAAGTGATACACATGTGTCCCACAACTACCGTATTATCCTAACAGAGCACTACGCTCCCAAAATGCAGGATTACTTGTAATACCTAGAATCTCCAAAAGTACAATGGGAGGCAGAGCCTTCAGTTATCAAGCTCCTCTCCTGTGGAACCAGCTGCCAATCTGGATTCGGGAGTCAGACTCGATCTCTGTTTTTAAGAATAGGGCTAAAACCTACCTTTTTGATATAGCCTACAATTAGGGAGGGATCATGTGTTTCTGAACCCTCCCTTAGTTATGCTGCTAATAGGTTTAGTCAGACGGGGGTCCTCCAATAATGCACTGGGCCTCACTCCTTTCTTCACTCTCAATGAAATATTTTTTTTTGCTGGTCATTAACATCTGTTTGTTCTCTCCCATAGATTGAGTCCCCATCGTGCTGTTTGCTCTCTACATGTCTGTTCTTTTCATCTTCTCTGTCCCCTCACCCCCCAGCCAGTCGCAGCAGATAACTGTCCCTCCCTGAGCCTGGTTCTGCTGGAGGTTTCTTCCTGTTAAAAGGGAGTTTTTCCCCTCCACCGTCGCCAAGTGCTTGCTCACAGGGGATCGCCTGATTGCTGGGGTCTTTCTGCAACTGTGGAGGTTCCCCCTACAGTTGATAGTGCTATGAGATGACTGTTGTTGTGAAATGGCGCTATATAAATAAAGTTGAATTGAATTGAATTGAATGTTTGTAAAAAAAAGGTTCAATAAAAAATATTGTGGAAAAAAAAAGACAAAAGGCACAGATTCGTGAGCAAAACCTTCCTATTTGGGCAGGAATCATCAGATCACTCCAACAGTGATCTGTGTGGAGTTTGCATGTTCTCCCCGTGTTGCGTGGGTTTACTCCGGGATTTCTCTGGTTTCCTCCCACATGCCAAAAACATGCAGGTTAGGGATAAGGGGCGCTTGTGCATGCAGCGACCGGCAGCTGGTGGCTTGTCACCAGACTGCAAAACAAATCTACCTACGGGTACAAAATAAGTAATTAAAAAAAAAAAAAGTATTAAGGCACAGTGTGTAGCGCCCATATTCATTACTGTATGTAACTGTATGTAGCTCACATATTTGCATGCTTAGGTTTAAACACAGAAGGACTGTGGGCTTGCAATGTGGATTGACCTCACGCCTCAAATGGACAATGAGTCTGGGCCACCTGCGGACTTAGAAGAAGGACAGAGGTTCAGGGACGAGAGCCTGAAGGAACTTCGGATTAAGCGTGAATGGAAGGATGTAACATGGATGTGTGACTTTGCCTTTGATGTACATTATGAATAGAAAGATTTGATGTAACGTGAATGTGTGACTTTTGGTGTGAGGGATGAATAGAGGGATTTGACTTGAGTGGGTGACTCTGTCTGTGGGGGTGCATGATATATATATGTGTGGGTTTATTGCAGCACTTCCTCTTTGTTTCTGTCTGAGAGAGAGAGAAGGCTGGAGATGTAAGATGCAATAAACTGGAAATAAAAAGCAACCAGTCTCATCATTTCGTAATCTCCACATTGGTGACCAAGACGTGAGATGTCAGGAGACGAGTGCTCTGACCCGGATTCACCGGGGACCGTCCGTACGAGTGCGGTCTCACCCAAGCTCCCCGAGTTCTGGCAAGAAGACCCGCACTCATGGTTCCAGCACGCGGAATCGCGGTTCGTGCTCGGGGGAATTACAGCGGATGACACCAGATTTCACCATGTCATCGCAAGACTCGACAGCCGCGCGGCTCAGTGCGTGCGGAGCTTGGTGCAGCAGCCGCCCGCTGCTGGCAAATACGAAGCACTGAAAGCTGCCCTCATTTCGAGTTTCATGCCCTCAGCCGAGGTGAGGGCCAGGAGGCTCCTAGACCTGCGAGACCGTGGAGGAAGCAGGCCGGCCGAGCTGATGGAGGACATGCTGCAGCTGCTCGGGACGGAAGACAACAAGTTCTTGTTTAAGCACATTTTCTTGAGGACCCTCCCGGCGCACATGAGAGGTACCCTGTCCAGCATGAAATGTGTGAACCACCAGGACTTCCGCGCGCTGGCCACAGAAGCGCAGCGGCACCTAGATGCCTGCGGTGAGCAGGCGATGTCCGCGGCAGCAGCAGACCTCGGCGCAGTGGCCGGGGGCAGGGAGGAGCCGGAGGCAGCAGAAGCCACCCCAGCGACGACGGCAGCAGCGCGGTCCCGAAGCAGAGGAGGGGACGGCCTCTGTTTCTACCATCGACGCTTTGCGGAGAGGGCGTACAGATGCATCCCGCCGTGCAGCTTCAAGAAGCAGGGAAACGCCAAAGCCGGGGGTCGTTAGCAGCTTCGACTCTCGGCGAGCAGAATAAGCTGCTTTACCTAACAGATGCGAGCTCTGGGTGGCATTTCCTCGTGGACACCGGAGCCCAGAGGAGTTTCATCACCGCGACCTATGCGGACCGCTTGGCTGGACCCAGCGGGGACGGGGCAATGGCGGCGAACGGCTCGTCCATCAAGACGTTCGGAGAAAGGACTCTGCAACTGTCCCTACACGGCCGCAACTATGAATGGACTTTCATTGTAGCGGCGGTGAGTTTCAACATGTTAGGCGCTGATTTTTTGTGCTCACATGGCTTGTTGGTAGATCTGAGGAATAAACGCCTGGTTAATGCACTCTCTTTTTATTCTATTCCTTGTGCAGCTCGAGTGTCCCCGCCACCAGTACAGACTAACGTCGCCACAGCAGGCGGTAAGTTTCACACTCTCCTCACCCAGTTCCCAGCACTCACAGTTCCCACTTTTTCAGCTAAGGTTGCGAAACACGGGGTGGAACACTTTATCACCACAGTTGGCACGCCTGTTTTTCCGAAGGCTCGGCGCTTGGATGCAGCTAAGCTCTCCATTGTGCGAGAGGAGTTCGCCAACCTGGAAAGATTGGGCATAATTCGCCGCTCGAAGAGCCCGTGGTCTTTCCCGCTCCATATGGTCCCTAAGGCTGATTGCTCGTGGAGACCGTGTGGTGATTACCGCAGGCTGAACAATGCCACGGCGCATGACCGCTACCCAATTCCGCACATCCAGGATTTTTCGGTGCACTTAGCGAAGGCGCGCATTTTTTCTAAAATAGACCTGGTTCGCGGCTATCACCAAGTCCTGGTCCGTGCAGAGGACATCCCCAAAACAGCGGTAATAACCCCGTTCGGACTTTTCGAATTTTTACGCATGCCTTTTGGCCTTAAAGGCACCGTGCAAACCTTCCAACGAATGATGGATGCCGTGTTGCGCGATCTCCCTTTTGTTTTTGTCTACCTGGACGATATTTTAGTCGCCAGTGCCTCCGAGGAGGAACATGAAAAACACCTCACGACCATTTTTCAGAGGTTGGAGGAGCACGGGTTGATAATTAACCCAGCCAAGTGCCATTTTGGCGTGGCGCAAATCGATTTTTTGGGACACCGCGTCTCCCCAGAGGGGGCAGTCCCTCTACCGGCCAAGGTACGCGCAGTGGCAGAGTTCCCTCGGCCACAAACGGTTAAAGCGTTGCAAGAATTTTTAGGAATTTTAAATTTTTATAACTGTTTCATACCCCACGCAGCGCAGCTCATGCAGCCGTTATACGCCGTGCTTAAAAAGCAGAAGCCCTCCAATGTGATCGAGTGGTCCCCGGAGCGGGAACGCGCGTTCACGGAGGTTAAAACAGCACTGGCGGACGCGGCACTGCTGGCACACCCATACCCATCAGCCCGCATAGCGCTAACCACCGACGCGTCAGACGTGGCCATCGGGGCCGTGGTGGAGCAGCAGGTCGCCGGGGTCTGGCAGCCGCTTGCTTTTTTCAGCAGATCCCTGCGCCATGCCGAGCGGAAATACATCGCGTTTGACAGGGAGCTGTTGGCGCTCCACCTGGCCATTCGCCATTTCCAGTTCTGGCTGGAAGGGCGGCGTTTCACCGCGTTTGTCGACCACAAACCGCTTACTTTTGCAATGTCCAAAATTTCGGAACCATGGTCCGGACGGCAGCAGAGGCAGCTGGCCGCAATTTCGGAATTTACCACTGACATTCAGCACGTAGCCGGTAAGCTTAATGTTGTAGCGGATTGTCTCTCCCGCGCGGTAACAGCACCTGTCCGCGCAGATGCAGATTGCACGGCCGCGGCCGCGGAACCGGTTAGCGGCGCGGACACGCACGCGGCCCCGGTGCACGTGGGGATAGATTATGCAGCCATGGCGTCGGAACAGAGCGGAGATGCAGACGTGCGCGCGCTCCAGTCTGGACCAACAGGGTTAAGGCTGGAGAGCAGGATTCTACAAGCCGGTTTGCCCCCCCCCCTCATCTGCGACGTATCCATCGGGCGGCTGCGCTCGGTGGTACCGGCCGCTTGGCGCCGCCGAGTTTTTGAAGCGGTTCACTCCCTGGCACACCCAGGGGTACGCGCTTCTGTAAAAATGGTAGCGGAGAAGTTTGTTTGGCCGAGCCTGCGCAAGCACGTGAAAGAGTGGGCGGCAGCCTGCATGGCTTGCCAGCGGGCCAAAATCCACAGGCACACGAAAGCCCCCTTAGAGCCTTTTCACATCCCGGCTAAGAGGTTCGATCATGTGCATGTGGACCTCGTGGGCCCGCTACCGCCGTCACAAGGGTTCACACACCTCTTGACAATGGTGGACCGAACCACACGTTGGCCAGAAGTGGTCCCGCTAACAACGACCACAGCGGCAGAGGTGGCTCGCGTTTTTTTTAACAGCCTGGGTAGCTCGTTTCGGGGTCCCGTCGGACATTACGTCCGATAGGGGACCTCAATTTGTGTCGGAACTGTGGTCAGCGATGGCCAGCAGCTTAGGAGCGACAATCCACCGCACTACCGCGTATCATCCCCAGGCTAACAGGTTATGCGAGCGTTTTCACAGGTCTTTGAAGGCAGCCCTGAGAGCGTCGCTCACGGATGCAGATTGGATAAACAGGCTACCTTGGGTTTTATTGGGGTTGCGTTCAGCACCCAAAGAGGATTTAAACGCCTCACCCGCGGAATTAATTTTTGCTCAACCTCTCAGGCTGCCCGGTGAGTTTCTACCGAGCCATGCGGTGCCAGGGCACCCCCCAGCACGGGGACCTCTGATTGGCGTGGTGGCAGAGACGCTCCCCGGCCCCGCGCATCACACTTTTCCGCGTGTTTTTGTTCCCAAAGCTCTACAAAACACCGAATTTGTTTTTGTTAGGCACGATGCTCAGCGACACAGTCTCCGCCCACCATATGACGGTCCATTTCGAGTGCTGGAAACCGGGGACAAATATTTTGTGCTTGATTTGGGAGGCAGGAAAGAAACAATCAGTATTGATAGATTAAAGCCTGCCTTTGTGTTGCATGACGAGTCTGTACGACTGGCGCAGGCACCTCGATGCGGCAGGCTCCCCAGGGAGCGGCCCCAGGCGCCCCCGCAAGGATCAAATAACCTTTCTCCCCCTCACTCCACAGATTCGCCACAGGACGGCGCCACACGGATTGTGAAGCCTGCTTACAGCAGGTTCGGGAGAAGGTTGAAACCTAGGCTACGTGTGGGGTGATGTGTGATTTGATCAGACTGTGCTGTAGTTTCTGCAGGTGGGGGGTAACATACGCTGTATTACCCATTGAGATAATGTGGTTGTCTTGTCCATTCTTGGGCGTTTGGGGGGGGTGATGTAGCGCCCATATTCATAACTGTATGTAACTGTATGTAGCTCACATATTTGCATGCTTAGGTTTAAACACAGAAGGACTGCGGGCTTGCAATGTGGATTGACCTCACGCCTCAAATGGACAATGAGTCTGGGCCACCTGCGGACTTAGAAGAAGGACAGAGGCTCAGGGATGAGAGCCTGAAGGAACTTCGGATTAAGCGTGAATGGAAGGATGTAACGGATGTGTGACTTTGCCTTTGATGTACGTTATGAATAGAAAGATTTGATGTAACGTGAATGTGTGACTTTTGGTGTGAGGGATGAATAGAGGGATTTGACTTGAGTGGGTGACTCTGTCTGTGAGGGTGCATGATATACGTATATATGTGTGGGTTTATTGCAGCACTTTCTCTTTGTTTCTGTCTGAGAGAGAGAGAAGGCTGGAGATGTAAGATGCAATAAACTGGAACTAAAAAGCAACCAGTCTCATCATTTCGTAATCTCCACAAGTGACATGTTTGTTTTTTTTCTGTCATTTCTCTGCAGTTGATAGAGGGTTGTTGGAGACTGGAGCAGTGACCATCGGGGCTGGTGGAGTCTTCATTATTGTGAGCAGTGATATCACAGTAAGGGTTTGTGGGGCAGCTGGAACAGTGGAATGATGGAGCTGTGGTTTGATGATGATTAAAGCAGTCAGAGTAAAATGGAACACAGTATTGTGTAGAAATAGTTAAATGACTCTGACACTAAACTAAATTATTTCTAAAGAAGTTTTTGACCTCTGAAATGACAACATGGGCATGTTATTATTACAAGACAAGTGGGTGTGACACAGTCATAGAATTCAAATATTTTGGTTATTTTTTCAGAATCAGAATCAGAATCAGAATCAGAATCAGGTTTATTGCCATTGTTCATGTGATACACAAACTAGGAATTTGTCTCGGTGCCATGCTGCAACATTAAAAACATAATGAGAAAAAGGGATAAACTAAAAAACTAAAGGACTAGAAACGTGCAATAAGTGTAGAAAAATAAGTAGTAATAAGTAATAATAATAATAATACTAGTAATAATGAGTAGTACTAGTCAAGGCAGTTTAAAAAATTAGCATGTAGCAGATAATGTGAAGTACCACATAGTGCAGTCAATAATGCAACAGAAAAACAGTGATGAATGACATGAGTCTGGTTGAGCTGCTGTACATAGTGCACGAGAGTCAAAAGTCACTTAGTGTTCAGCAGTCTGATGGCAGAGGGGAAAAAGCTGTTCATGTGCCGAGAGGTTTTAGTCCGAATGGACCGAAGCCTTCTACCTGAGGGGAGGGGGGCAAACAGCACGTGACCAGGATGTGAAGGATCGGCTATGATCCGGCCAGCACGCCTCCGGGTCCTGGAGATGTACAGGTCCTGGAGAGATGGGAGCTTGCAGCCTATCACCTTCTCAGCAGTGCGCACGACGCGCTGCAGCCTTAGTCTGTTCCTGGCAGTGGCTCCTGCGTACCACACAGTTATGGAGGAGGTGAGGATGGACTCGATGATGGCCGTGTAGAACTGCACTAACATCTTGGTGGGTAGCTTGAGCTTCCTCAGCTGCCGCAGAAAGAACATCCTCTGCTGGGCCTTTTTGATGAGGGAGCTGATGGTTGGCTCCCATTTGAGGTCTCGGGTGATGGTGGTGCCCAAGAAGCGGAAGGAATCTGCAAAGGTGATGGGAGAGCCTGTGATGGTGAGGGGGGGCAGGGGGGATGTGACTTTCCTGAAGTCCACAATCATCTCCGCTGTCTTCAGAGCATTCAGCTGCAGGTTGTTGTGGCTGCACCAGGACACCAGCTGGGCCACCTCTTCCCTGTAGGCGGACTCGTCACCGTTGGAGATGAGCCCGATGAGGGTGGTGTCGTCCGCAAACTTAATCAGCTTAACAGACTGGTGGGAGGAGGTGCAGGAGTTGGTATAAAGGGAGAAGAGTAGGGGGGAAAGTACACAGCCCTGGGGTGATCCAATGCTGATGCTAACAGAGTCTGAGACAGACTTCCCCAGCCGCACATGCTGTCTCCGGTCCGTCAGGAAGTCGGTGATCCACCTGCAGAGGGAGTCAGGCACGTTGAGCAGGGACAGCTTGTCCTGGAGCAGATCGGGGCGGATGGTGTTGAATGCGGAGCTGAAGTCCACAAACAGAATCCTGGCGTAGGTTCCCGGGGAGTCCAGGTGCTGCAGGATGGAGTGGAGGGCCAGGTTGACTGCGTCGTCCACAGACCTGTTAGCACGGTAGGCAAACTGCAGCGGGTCTAGGAGGGGTGTGGTGATGGACTTGAGGTGAGACAGGACCAGGCGCTCAAAGGACTTCATGACTACAGAGGTGAGCGCTACAGGTCTGTAGTCGTTAAGTCCAGTAATCCGTGGCTTCTTGGGGACAGGGATGATGGTGGAGGATTTGAGGCAGGTCGGCACGTGACATTGCTTAAGAGAGGTGTTAAAAATGTCTGTGAAGACAGGAGCCAGCTCTTTCGCACAGTGTCTCAGGGTGGAGGGAGACACACCGTCCAGCCCGGGGGCCTTGCGCGGGTTCAGTCTGGAGAACTGTCTGTGCACGTCCTGCTCACTGATGACAAGGGGGGGGGAGGAGGAGGAGGAGGAGGAGGGGGGGACCGCTCTTGATGAATTAGGGGCTGAGGAGGCAGAGGAGCTGGGTGGAGTGGGTGAGTTGGACACAGCTGACGAGGTGTCAAAACGGGCATAGTGTTGGGACAGTCTTTGACAAAGGGCTTTGTCATCCTGACCTTTAGAAGCCTGAGGCCGATAGTTGGTGATTTGCCTCAGTCCTCTCCACACAGAAGCCGAGTCATTAGCAGTGAACTGCTGCTGGAGTCTCTCAGAATATACAGATTTAGCTCTCCTCAGCTCTCTGTTAAACCGATATTTGACCTCCCTGTAGCAGTCCCTGTCTCCACTTTTCAACGCTGCTTCCTTCTCCTTCCTGATCCGTCTGAGCTTAGCTGTGAACCAAGGCTTGTCATTAGAATATCTTATCCTGGTGCGCGATGGGAGAATGTGCTCTTCACAGAAGTTGATATATGAGTTCACAGTGTATGTGTACTCATTAAGATCATGTGTGGCTCTTTTAAACATGCCCCAGTCAGTTATTTCCATGCATGTGTTCAGTTTCTCTCCAGCTTCACTGGTCAATTTCTTTGTGGTGGTCACCACAGGTTTAGTGAGTTTCAGTCTCTGTCTGTATGTGGGGATGAGGTGAACCATCACGTGATCAGATAGTCCCAGCGCAGCGCGGGGAACAGCGCGATATGCGTCCTTTACTGAAGTATAACAGTGATCTAGCGTGTTATTTCCTCTGGTTGGACATTTAATACACTGTTTGTAGCGGGGGAGCTCGTGACTCAGATTGCTCTGGTTAAAATCGCCCACCACGATAACCAGGGAGTCTGGAAAGTTCCGCTCCGTAAGTTGGATGTGATCTGCGAGCACGCGCTGAGCTTCGCGCGTGTCCGCATCAGGAGGGGCGTACACAGCGACGAGAATGAATGAGGCAAACTCGCGCGGGGAATAGAATGGCTTGCAGTTAATGAAAAGAAATTCCAGGGCGGGAGAACAGTGTTTGGAAATCACCGTTACATCAGAGCACCAGCTGTTGTTAATATAGAAGCACACTCCTCCTCCGATAGACTTACCGGACAGCTCTGTGACGCGGTCAGCACGAATCAGCTGGAAACCCTCGAGGCTGATCGCGCTATCTGGAATGTTCTCATTAAGCCAGGTCTCAGAGAAGCAGATGACAGACGAGGAAGCGAGGTCCTTGAAACGCATCAGCAGTCTTAATTCTTCTACCTTGTTCAGGAGAGAATTGGCATTGGATAGAAATATGCCAGGCAAGGCTGTTCGCGAGCCTCTTTTTCGTAGCCGAGCGAGAATCCCTCCTCTCTTCCCTCTTTTCCGCCGTCTTGCTTTTTTGGCCAAACAATGGATCAGATCAACGGCAGGAGCTAAAAAAACTGGAAGAAGGTCCATGGGGGTGAGAGTCCTGATATTTAGTAGTTCTTCACGGGTGTATGAACCGGCAGATGCACAATCAGTGAACAAAAACAGACAAATTATAAAAATTAAAGGGCAGCGATACACCATGGCGGCCACTGTGGGCGCCATCTTGTTTTTTTTTTTTTTTGTTTTTTTTTTTTTAAATGGAAAATGGAACACAGTATTGTGTAGAAATAGTTAAATGACTCTGACACTAAACTAAATTATTTCTAAAGAAGTTTTTGACCTCTGAAATGACAACATGGGCATGTTATTATTACAAGACAAGTGGGTGTGACACAGTCATAGAATTCAGATATTTTGGTTATTTTTTGTGACTCATATTCATACCAAAGTTATTTTGAAAACAGTACATGTAGTCTGTCATCACATGCAGTAGAGGTTCTGGTACACACGTCACTGACCCTGGTTACATGGTCACAATAAACCGATTGCTGGGAATAAACTGATAATGGTTTTGGTGTGTTTACATGCACTGATTAAATGGATTATTGGAGGGTTAACGACTTGAGTTAATGACCATTGTTACATGGCCACTTGGATAATCATATAATTCCAGAAATCCAATCATGTCACTACTCGCCGCTCATCATCTGCCTCAGCTGCGCACACACCTGCACCTCGTCAGCCGCGGCCTATTTAGCCCACTCAGCCCTGTGCAGCGGTCTGGAGCCGTCTGTTCGCATCGGCACTTCTTCGTGTTTGGATCATCTCCTGATCATCAGCGAAACTACGCTTCAACGTAAGCATTCCTTACCTTTTCCAAGTCTTCTCCCCTGTGCACAGGTGGATTCCCTGGCAGCGGATACCCCGTCATCGCCACCCAATCCTCACCATCGTCACAGGCTCTGCAGGACGCTGTCTTCCGGGCTTCTCCCTTGGCCAACGCCAGCCACCTGCCACCCACAAGTAAGCAGCACACAGCTCATTATTCCTGTTCAGGTGTGGTGCCCTTTACCCCTGTCCTTTGCTCTCTCCATAGGGTTGTCCGGCTGTACGGCGCACTGCTCTGCTTCCTGTGCATCAGCGTTCACCCTCATCACATACACATATCTCACACATCTATCCAGACACACCTGCTTGTTGAATAAAGCTGTTAAATCTATCCTGAGCCTGCGTGCGTGTTTCCTGAGCCGGACATTATGTCAGTACGGCTCCAGCAGAGCGGCTCAGCAGACAGCAGGCTCACACGCCGTCTTTCCACCCTCGAGGCTCGGGTGGATTTAATAGCCCACCAACAGCAGGTGATATTGAACCAGTTGGTAAACATCACTCACCGGTTAGACCGCTTGGACCCCCAGCAGGCGTTCCCCTCGGCTCGTCAGGGAGGGGTAGCTACTGTCGCTCCGGTGGCCGGCCAGTCTGCCGCAGGAACGCCAACCCGACTCACACCTATCCCAAACTCCGCCCGCTTCAGCGGGAAGCTCGGCGGAGCGCGGGGGTTCATCATGCAGTGTGAGTCGGTGTTTCTGCGCGTTCCCAGGGATTTTCCCTCGGATCACAGCCAAATTGACTATACTGGTAATCTTCTGGAGGGGCGAGCGTTAACTTGGGCTTACGCCGTTATGGCGAAGCCCAGTTACGCAAACCTCTCCTACAGTCAGTTCATGCAGAGTTTTCTCGAGGTGTTCGACCATTCCCGGCGTGATAGCGTCCTCTCTGACCGTCTCCTTGGCCTCCAACAGGGAAGCCGGTCAGCGGCGGACTACGCTATCGACTTCCGGGTCGCAGCGGAGGAGGTAGGCTGGGGTGAGGCATCACTCTGTGGCATCTTCCTCCGCAGCCTCGACTCTGGTCTGAGGGATGAGCTGGCCGGTCAAGACCTTCCGGAGACGCTCTCGGAGCTAATCTCCGTAACTATTAGTTTGGATAACAGGCTGCGTGAACGGTCCACCGAGCGGAAGTTAATCAGCCGCTCGTGTGGAGGCTCCGTCCGCACGCCTCAAGGCCTCCCCCTGGCATTACCTCCTCCGGAGTCTTCCGAGGAATCGGAGGCGATGGTGGTTGGTCGGTCAAAGCTCCCCCTAGCGGAGAAACAGTGCCGCCGGGAGTTGGGCCTCTGCATGTATTGCAACATACCGTGGAGCATTGCCCGGAGAAGCCAAACGGGGAGGTCCGCGAGTCACTGTAGGGGGCCTCGCGGACTCTAACCGGCCAAATCCCCTCACTAGTCTTACACTGCCCATTCGTTTTTGTCACAATGCCACGGGGCACCTCACACACGTACTGGTGGACTCAGGAGCAGAGCAGAGCTTTATTTCAAAGAGCCTGGCAACCCAATTGGGCATCCCCTGCCACCCTCTGGCCGGTCCTCTCAGCCTGGTCACCCTCTCCCATGCGCCCCTTGGACAAGTGACTCATCGCACCCAGCCGGTCCCTGTTATTATCTCAGGTAACCACCGGGAGGATCTCATCCTGTACGTTCTGTCCTCCTCTGTGTTGCCTGTCATCCTAGGGTACCCCTGGTTGCGTCTGCACAACCCCGTGCTGGATTGGCAGACAGGAAGAATCGCCGCCTGGAGTTCCTTCTGTATGGGTACCTGCCTACAGTCCGCAGCCTGCGCCCCTCCTCTCCCCCTCCGGCCAAGGACGCCGCGCCTCCGGATCTCTCTCTGGTGCCCTAGGAGTTCCATGACCTGGGTCTCGTATTTAGTAAGTCCAGGGCGATGTCTCTTCCTCCTCACTGGCCCTACGACTGCGCCATCAACATCC
This sequence comes from Pholidichthys leucotaenia, assembly GCA_020510985.1. NCBI lineage: Eukaryota > Metazoa > Chordata > Actinopteri > Cichliformes > Pholidichthyidae > Pholidichthys > Pholidichthys leucotaenia. The sequence goes on from CM035837.1 coordinate 118,538,037, forward strand.
GTCCAGGGGCGCCCCTGCCATCCGGACGCCTCTACAGCCTGTCAGCGCCGGAGCGAGAGGCAATGGATAGTTACATCAAGGAGTCACTCAATGCGGGAATCATCCGTTCCTCCTCGTCTCCGCTCGGCGCAGGGTTCTTCTTCGTGTCTAAGAAGGATGGGTCACTCCGCCCCTTTATCGACTTTCGGGCCCTGAATGACATCACGGAGAAGGACCGTTACACCCTGCCGTTAATGGACACTGCCTTCCACTCCCTCCAGGGGGCGACCTGGTTCACCAAGTTGGATCTCCGCAGCGCATATCACCTCGTCCAGATCCGGGAGGGGGATGAATGAAAGACAGCCTTTCGAACGCCTAGTGGTCACTTCGAGTATCTGGTGATGCCGTTTGGACTGACCAATGCCCCCGCTGTATTTCAACGCCTAATCAACGATGTCCTGCGTGATTTCCTTGGCCTCTTCGTGTTCGTGTACCTGGATGACATCCTCATCTTCTCCAGGTCACGGGAGGAACACCAGGTTCACGTGAGGTGGGTCTTACAATGGCTGCTGGAGAACAGGCTGTACGTCAAGGCCGAAAAATGTGAGTTTTACGCCAAGACCACCTCCTTTTTAGGATTCGTAATCTCACACAACCAGGTCCTGCCTGACCCCGTGAAGGTCAAAGCAGTGGTTGAGTGGCCCACGCCGACCTCCAGGAAGCAGGTCCAACAGTTCATTGGGTTTGCCAACTTCTACCGCCGTTTTGTGCCCAATTTCGGTGCCATCGTTGCCCCGTTGACCTGTCTCACTTCCCCCAAGAACCTCTTCCGGTGGACCGAAGAGGTCGCAGCGGCGTTCCAGGCGTTGAAGACGGAGTTCTCCTCCTCCCGAGTCCTGACCCAGGTTGACCCCGCGCTGCAGTGTTTGGTGGAAGTCGACACGTCTGATACGGGAGTGGGGGCGGTGCTATCCCAGCGATCACCCACCGACGGGGTCAAGCGACCCTGCGCCTTCTTCTCACGGCGTCTGTCTCTGGCCGAGCGGAACTACGACATTGGGGACAGGAGCTTCTCGCCATCAAGCTCGCCCTGCAGGAGTGGCGCCACTGGCTAGAGGGGGCTGCGTTGCCGTTCGTGGTGCTGATGGACCACAAGAACCTGGAATACCTTAGATCTGCCAGACGTCTGAATGCCCGCCAGGCACGCTGGTCCTTGTTCTTCGCCCGGTTCCGCTTCACCATCACCTACCGCCCTGGCTCTAAGAACGGCCTGCCCGATGCCCTGTCTAGGCAGTTTGCCCCCGAGATGTCAGAGGAGCCGGGTCATACCATCCTGCCCAGCTCGTGTGTGGTAGGGGCGATTTCCTGGTCCATCAGGGACAAGATCCGGAGGGCGCAGGAGACCGAACCGGACCCTGGCGGCGAGCTGGAGGGAAGGCTGTTTGTTCCATCTACTGTCCGGGGGGAGGTCATCCATTGGGTTCACACCTCCAAACTTGCCTGTCACCCTGGTGTTTCCCGGCTAGTGGATCTCCTCCAGCGTTCCTTGTGGTGGCCAGATCTTCAGAGGGACGCCACCAACTACGTCTGGGCGTGCCCTGTGTGTGCCACCGGCAAGTCAGGAAATTCTCCCCCCACGGGCCTGCTCCAGCCCCTGCCAATCCTGAGCAGGCCCTGGCCCCACATAGCCCTTGACTTCATCACTGGTCTCCCGACCTCCAACACCTATGACGCTGTGCTGACCATCGTGGATCGTTTCTCCAAGGCTGCCCACTTCGTGCCACTCCGGGGTCTCCCAACGGCACGGGAGACAGCAGACCTTCTGGTTCAACACGTGGTCAGGCTGCACGGGATACTGGTGGACGTCGTCTCTGATCGGGGGCCCCAGTTTGTCTCAGAGGTTTGGAAGTGCTTCTGCAACGCCTTGGGGGCCACAGTAAGCCTCTCCTCCGGCCACCACCCGCAATCCAATGGGCAGTGCGAATGGGCCAACCAGGAGCTGGAAGCTGCCCTACGCTGCGTCACTTCCTCCAACCCATCTTCCTGGAGCACGCACCTGGCCTGGGTAGAGTACGCCCACAACACGGCACGGTCTTCTGCCACAGGGATGTCCCCCTTCAAGGCGTCCTTGGGATATGACCCACCATTGTTCCCGGAGCAGGAGGGTGAGCTGGCCGTTCCATCCATCCAGGCGCACCTGAGACGTTGTCGGAGTCTGTGGACCAAGGCGCGCGATGCGCTTTTACGCACGGCGACGCGCAACAGCACCACTGCAAATCGCCACAGGAGACCGGCCCCTGCCTACCAGGTGGGCCAACGAGTCTGGTTGGCCTCTCAGGACATTCACCTCAAGGCTGAGAAGAGGAAGTTGGCCCCACGCTTCATTGGTCCCTTCACCATTTCGAAAATTATTAACCCGGTGGCTGTGCGTCTGGCCCTCCCCCCCTCCCTCCGTATATGTCCCACCTTCCACGTGTCCAAAATCAAGCCCGTGGTCTCCGATCCCCTCTGTCCCCCGCCCGCAGCGCCACCCGCGCCTTCGATGATCGACAGCCACCCGGCCTGGAGAGTCGCTTCCATCATGGACTCCCAGCGCCGAGGTCGTGGGCTGCAGTACTTGGTGGACTGGGAGGGATTGGGCCCTGAATGGAGGTCCTGGGTGCGCTCTTCCTTGGTGTTGGACAGGAGTCTCATCACGAAGTTCCACCGGGCGCATCTGGACAAACCAGCGCCAGGAGGCGCTGCTGGGGGGGGGGGGGTACTGTCACGACTCGCCGCTCATCATCTGCCTTAGCTGCGTGCACACCTGCGCCTCGTTAGCCGCGGCCTATTTAGCCCACTCAGCCCTGTGCAGCGGTCTGGAGCCGTCTGTTCGCATCGGCACTTCTTTGTGTTTGGATCATCTCCTGATCATCAGCGAAACTACGCTTCAACGTAAGCATTCCTTACCTTTTCCAAGTCTTCTCCCCTGTGCACAGGTGGATTCCCTGGCGGCGGATACCCCGTCATCACCACCCAATCCTCACCATCGTCACAGGATCTGCAGGACGCTGTCTTCCGGGCTTCTCCCTTGGCCAACGCCAGCCACCTGCCACCCACAAGTAAGCAGCACACAGCTCATTATTCCTGTTCAGGTGTGGTGCCCTTTACCCCTGTCCTTTGCTCTCTCCATAGGGTTGTCCGGCTGTACGGCGCACTGCTCTGCTTCCTGTGCATCAGCGTTCACCCTCATCACATACACATATCTCAGACATCTATCCAGACACACCTGCTTGTGGAAAAAAGCTGTTAAATCTATCCTGAGCCTGCGTGCGTGTTTCCTGAGCCGGACATTATGTCAAATCATAACCGGTTTATTCGTGTCCATGTAACCATGGTCACTGTTGGACCCTTCCTCATCTTGTGTTTGGGAGGACAGCATCAATCCTTGGTCTGGATTCGTCAGTTTTGGTTCTTGTGAATTACTACTCCTTCTTAGAATGGGTCTTCACATTGATTCAGTTTAATTTTCTCATTAATATCATTGTTTTACTTCAACATAAAAAATCACAATTTACACTACCGTTCAAAAGTTTGGGGTCACTTAGAAATTTCCTTATTTTTGAAAGAAAAGCCCTTTTTTTCAATGAAAATAACTTTAAACTAATCAGAAATACACTCTATACATTGCTAATGTGGTAAATGACTATTCTAGCTGCAAATGTCTGGTTTTTGGTGCAATATCTACATAGGTGTATAGAGGCCCATTTCCAGCAGCTATCACTCCAGTGTTCTAATGGTACAATGTGTTTGCTCATTGCGTCAGAAGGCTAGTGAATGAATAGAAAACCCTTGTGCAATCATGTTAGGTCTGCAATGCTGTAATTGCTACAAATGGAGGATTCTTTGACAAAAGCAAAGTTTGAAGGAAAAAATTATTATTTCAAATACAAATCATTATTTCTAACCTTGTCAATGTCTTGACTATATTTTCTATTCATTTTACAACTCATGGTGGTAAATAAGTGTGATTTTTCATGGAAAACACAAAATAATTGTCTGGGTGACCCCAAACTTTTGAACGGTAGTGTATGTGCAGTCATAAATGTTTGAGCTTGGACATGGAAATATTTTGTGGAAATAGAGGTATTTCATAAAGTTTTCTGTTGTTGTCATCAGATTGATTGTCATTGATTAATTGTCTATGTTTATTGCACTGTCCCTGTCAAATAAACTAATCTATCTATCTATCTTTAAAGTCATGCTGTTTCTGCTAACTTGTCTCAGATATTTTTTCTCCTTTCTGTGTGTGCTGGGAGCCCAAACATCTGGATCACAATCTCAGCTTGATTTGTGCATCCATAAGCTGCACGGAAAATCATGTTGAGAACCTGATCTTTTTTTTTTTTTTAATTACTTATTTTGTACCCGTAGGTAGATTTGTTTTGCAGTAAAGCCAACAGCTGCCGGTCGCTGCGTGCGCAAGCGTCCCTTATCCCTAACCTGCATGTTTTAGACATGTGGGAGGAAACCGGAGAAATCCCAGAGTAAACCCACGCAAACACGGGGAGAACATGCAAACTCCACACAGATCACTATTGGCCGGGGGCAGGGATCGAACCCACGATCTCACGATCCCCGCGATCCCCCGGCCGAGGGTAAACTGTGAACATTTTAGGATTTTGTTGTTTTTGGCATCAGAATACAATTTTTGAAGTCAAATCCTTCTGACATAGGAGGAAAATATTTATTTTCCATGATTATGTGATGTTACAATATGGATGAATAAAAAGAGAAAAGGCTTGCTTTTATTTGAAACACTGGTGCTGTTACCTTATCTATTAATTCAAGAAATCTCTTGTCAGTTTCTGTGTGTCTGTAACGATCATAGGACATCATAGGACGGCCTATGATGTACCTATGATGTTCCTATGATTTCGGCATGATAGGACAGCTTAGGATATGACGCCTGCCTTGATGTCTTTATGATGTCATATAGACTGATGCCTGCCTTGATGTCTATATGAAGTCATACAGACCATGCTGTCCTATGATGTTCCTATGTCAGTGATGCCTGTCTTGCTGTCTACATGATGTCATATGGACCGTCACTCACGTTCATAGCACTCACTATGGTGGTCCTACATAGGGACATCATGTGAACCAGTAAATCTGGAAATCTCACTCAGCATCATGTGAAGCAGTAAATCTGGAAATCTCAGTAAGTCCAGAAGGCAAATCAATAATTAAAAATTATATAGTGGAAAAGTGGCAAGAATATTGACACTCAGTAGATACAGGAAGACATCTTTATGACGTTCAAAAGCAGGTAAACTCTGGAATGCGAGTTGGCAGAAACAGGAAAGAAGAGATACTCATCACCCGATTAAGAAGAGGACACACTAATTTCAACCAGACGCTACATAAATGGATAGCAATAGAGTGAGGACAACTGCTAAGAAAATGTCAAGCACATCTTATTACACTGTCATAAATACGGAAATGAAAGACAGATAATGGAAAATGAAGCTTGAGAGGCCGGTAGGGAATGAGATTTAACTGGGATTCTGGGAACAGATGGAGATGGAGAGGCAATAAGAATCACGAGAAGAGCTCTTTTCTCTTTTTTAAATAACACAGGATTAAGTCATAGAATTTAGGGGTCGGGCTCAGATGACATAATGTTACGCACTCTTGTACAGTAGGTGGTGGTATGCACCTTTCAGTTGTTTGCTATCCACCAGTAACCGAGAGAAGAAGAAGAAGAAGAGGACAACTGCTGCACGTCAGGAAAGATCCCGTGAAGATGAAACAGCTGAGGTTCCAGCAGTATGTCGCAGGCATGCCTTGCTTACACCTGCTTTCTACGGACATGCAGAAATACATGCTTATACTTGGTTTCTATGGGCATGCACGGGTATGCACGGGCATGCACAGGTATCTGTCAGTTTGTGTGTCTCTGTGTCACGATGATATGATGCCTACATGACGTCACATAGACACCATAGTATACAGTCGCTGATGATGTTCCACGACATGGAGAGCAATACTGTACAGTGAGGAGAACTGCTGCACGTCAGAAAAGATGTCGTGAAGATGTAACACCTGAGGTTTCCAGCAGTTCGTCGCAGCCATGACTGTGAACAACACAGCTGTCTGAGACAGGAGGAGACCCTTCAGCAACGGGCATGCAGAAATACTTGCTTAGACTTGCTTTCTACGGGCATGGATGGGTCACGATCATAGGACCGCCTATGATGTCTGTATGATGTCTGATGATGTTCCTATGATGTCAGCCATCATAGGACTCGCTACATGATGTCAACCATCATAGGACTCGCTACATGATGTCTATCTGTGTGCAGAAATACATGATTATACTTGGTTTCTACGGGTATGCACGGGCATGCACGGGTATGGACTAGTCTATTTAAATTCAATTATGTGACCCCAGTCCCACCTGGAAGATGAGGCAATGGTGCCAACCTGCTGCTCACTGGTATTAGCTGACAGTAATTTCTCAGGCAGAAGTTCAGAGTGAATAATGAGAAAATTAGGGCACGTCTTTGCATTTTTATTAATTTTTATATAAAAACAATTTCATGGCATTTGTACTACACTGAATATTTTCATATAACAGACTGTTGCATCTTGACTACATTGTGTTAAAAAGGCCTCTTCTTTTATTTAGTATTTTCCACCCTGCTAGAGAGTACAGTGTAATGTTTATGTACTAGTACATCTCAGTACTTGGCTGCACGGTGGCGCAGTGGTTAGCACTGCGGCAGCACAGTTTACCCTTGGCCAGGGGATTGTGGGGATCGTGGGATCGTGGGTTCGATCCCAGCCCCCGACCAACAGTGATCTGTGTGGAGTTTGCATGTTCTCCCCGTGTTGCGTGGGTTTACTCCGGGATTTCTCCGGTTTCCTCCCACATGCCAAAAACATGCATGTTAGGTTAATTGGCTGTTCTAAATTGTCCCTAGATATTTGTTTCCTATAGGCCCTTAGAATAGAGGGTTAGTATTAATGAAAGCGCTTTGAGTGGTCTTTGTGACTAGAAAAGCGCTATATAAGTGCAGGTTAGTTAGTTAGTTAGTTAGTAAATAGAATATTGTGGGGACATGGTGTGGGGAATTCTCCACCCAGAGTGGGGAGCCGGGGGGTAGAGGGAACAATGCGTTGAAGGAGGAAGTGCTTCTGGGGGGTCTCAGATGGAACAGAAAGACTATTCATGTCATATTGGCTGGACAAGCAACCTGAGTGCAGTGTGCAATCACCAAGCGAACACACAAAAAAAAACGTTTGACCTTTTATTAGAATATTCAAAACAGCAAACTTGAAGAAAAATGCCAGTCACTCGCCAGATTAGCAGGAGCCCTGCGGAGGAAAGACGAGACTGGTTAGAGAGGAATGGAGAGTGAATGGGGAAAACAAATAGTACCACTCACGTGAGAGATGAGACGAGACCAGCACAGAACCCAGCGAAGGAGATGAACCAGCAGGCAGAACTGCCGGTCGGGTATGATAAGTGGGTCTGACCGGGCGGAGGAGGAAGGTTGCCTCGAGGTGGAGCAACAGGCTGACGAGTGCACCAATGTCCCGAAGACGCACCGCTTCGTTGGCAGCAACCTGGAAAAGTGGAGGAGAAGAGATTGTAAGATAATGTCATCAAAGACACAACCGCTTACAAAGGAGCCGTCTGCTGAGCAGTATACCCAAATGAGCCAGCGTTGAATCACTGAAGATTTCCTCCTTATAAACTCTGGCCAAGCAGGAATCAACAGGTGCATCTGATGAGGGAGCCGGTGAACAGGAAGGAAGGGGCGAGAGCTCACCAGCACATGACAGTTCACCCCCTTCCCCCGGGGGGTTCATGAAGCGACAGAGCTGCCAGAGGGGAAGAATGTGTGAGAAGCGGTTCTGGTGCTTGGTGATGTTATTGTGCCACACATGTCTTTGTTCCACACAATGTTTGTCACGATTCCTGGGTCTAAATGCACAATATTAAAGGTTATGAAAGAAAGGTGCATGGAGACCCTGGGGTATTTGACTTTACTGAATGTTGGAGAAGGAATAAAGTTTGTGTGTTATCGAGCTCGTTCCCTCACCTGCTTCCTTTCTCCACAATATCATGATTTATATTTTAAAAAAACTATATTAAAAACTATAATCAAAATTGAATTTATAAAAGGCCTGAAATATTTCCTTGTGCCTGCAATGAATATTGAACATATGAAAGTTTATTTTTTTTGAATTATAAAAAAAAAATCTTTCACAATATTCAAATTTACTGACGGACTAATGTGGTATATTTACATTCACAGAGAGAAAGTCTTTCGTAACTTGAAAGGTTTAGGAGTAAAGTGCACAAACCCTTGTAACTTAGCCAAATCACATTAAACTTACTGACAGCAGTTTTTTTTTACTACATATTTTCAATTCAGATAATTCAGCCTTGCAAAAATAACCCACTGTATTTAAAAGTTGGTAATTCAGTAATTAGTCCACTGAAGCTGTGGTATATGGGAAACGGCACTTTACTGTGCATGCACTTACCGTCACGTCACCACACTGCCCCATTATAAGGGATGGGCACCATCTTACGGCCTCTTTGCTGGATGCCTACACTGGTGCATACCGTGTACTGGTCTGTATATAGTTTATCAATAAAGCTGTGTTCGCCAACCCTCATTTTTCCTCATTCATCACCCAGGTGTTTCCATACATAACATTTGGCAACGTCGGATTAACTCATGGAGGCGTGCATTACACGACTCCCTCCCTTCCTTGAGCTCCCAGGCAAACCACTGGTTCTATGGCCGCATTGGCTGGAAGCCTATCAAATGTATATTACGGCGCTGGACCACAGGAAGCTCAATAAGGTGAGGGCATGGGCGCTTCTCATTCACAACCCGGGTATTGAAGGCCGGAGGGTCCTACGGACACTCGGCATGGCGGACTCATATGAGGAAGTTGTGGAGCTGCTAGCTAAATGTTTCTCCACCCCAGACAGCGTGACTGTTCAGAGAATTTGCTTTCGCCGGAGATGCCAGCATGTAGGTGAGCCTATCCGCCAGTATGTCATTGACTTGAAGCAGCTAGTCAGTGAATGTTGGTTTGGACCGCTTGAAGAGGAGATGGTACACAACCAACTAGCAGAGCACATGTGCAATGCTGAGCTGTGTGCTAGGCTATTAGTAGCGCCTAATGACTTGACGTTAGCTGAAGCAATTGAGCTAGCTCTCCGGTTGGAAGCCGTTGATAAGCTAGCTGTGGAGCTAAATTGGCACCAGCCACAGAAGACGCTGAAGCCGCACGCCTCAGCTAATGTTGTGGACCCTGATAGCCAGGATAGCTTGGACGAAGATTATTGGGAAATCAATGCTGCCAGCCGAAGGTCTGTCCCAGGAAACTCCTGTTGCACGGGCTGTGGGTCTGCCATGTGTAACAGGTTATAGTACTTCCATTATAATTGCACAAGATCTCTGTGTACATTTGGTTGCATACACTGACAGTGAGTATCCTGATAGTAAGCCCCTCCTCTAGCTCCCCTTGTCTGACCGGACTTCCCCTTCCTCCTTCCTGTCTTACATTTGTATGGAAGAGGTAGGTTTGATTCGTTTTAGCCCAAGGTCAATCCAGTTATTATTTATGTTAATATACTGTATGTCATCCATTAGTTTCTTTTATCAGGTTTCATTTACAATCAATATATGTGTATTATTGTTGGGTTCTTTTTGTTGACTAAAGTCTAATTCTGTATTATTTATGTTTTGTGTCACGACATGGATGCTAGTTTTGCTGAGTGCTAGCTGTGACGCTGTTTGGAGGACTCACTGTATTTCATGTTGTCAACAGGTGCGCCATAATTATTATTTCTATTTTAAACATATGTATATCTCTTTTGCCCGCCTGTCTTACATTTGTATGGAAGAGTTTTGCTGAGTGCTAGCTGTGACGCTGTTTGGAGGACTCACTGTATTTCATGTTGTCAACAGGAAATAAACAGCAGCAAGTGAATGTTTGGGTCGTCACCTTTAATATAAAAACAAAACACAACGCAGAAGTTTCTCCCCGTTACAATGGTGCCGTGACCATCTGGTTCATCCGATCTACGCTCGTTAGATCACCGGGACTGCTGCTGCTAACTCCGCCGTTGCTGCCACCGGGTGACGATGCTAGTTTCTCCGCTAGCATCCGACGACTGCTGCTACATTGAGATCCTGCAGGTGTATTTATGCCACAGTGCGTGCATGAATTATTGACGTTGAGTGTTGTTTTAGTTTTAAACATTCTAAGCCCTTAGGCAATCGCTATTTTGAAAGCGTTTGTTTATGTTGTTGTAATCTACGTGAATCAGGTGTGGTATAGGCTATTTTTAAGAAGACTTGTGTACATTATAGCCTGGTCTAGGTGCCTATTTTTTTATTTTAATTTTATGAAACCTTGCCATTATTAATAATTTTGGGTAACTTTCTAACGGTATTTTTTTTTTTCATGTTTGCTTAGACATAGTGGTCAGTATGTCAATGTCGAAGTTGAATGTTACTTATGTATCTAGTGGGTTTGGGAGAGGTTGTAAAATTGGTTCAGATGCAGAGGCCAGTCATCAAAGGGTGGGCCAGTCAGCTCTGGATCCAGTAGCATTTTCCACTCCACTCACTCACATAGTCAAAGACAGACATGTCGCTTACACTGATATAGTTGATAGCCCAACTGCCAGGCTTGCAGAGCAGGCACATAACAGTACTAGTGAAATGCATAATATACCTTCCAATCATTCAAGCCCAGTACATGCTCCACAGACCTGCTCAGGGGGGTGCTTGGATACTTCAAGACTAAATGTGGTTGTTCAGTCAGATGTTAAGCCACCGCCATTCTTCAGAGGTGATCATACTGACACATGTACTGTCCATGAATGGGAGGACCTGATGCAGAGTTACTTGCGCAGACGAAAGTGCAGCACTGCTGATATGTATGATGCCATAACAAGCAGACTAATGGGGAAAGCCAGGGACATTGTGAAAGTCTCACTGCGTAGCAACCCAGATATTGACCCCGATAGCAATCCTGCAGCTGTCTTTGACGTTCTGAAAAGGAATTTTAGTGAGCTCCCATACTCCGACATGCCTATGGCAGATTTTTATAGCACGCTGCCAAAAACTAATGAGAGCGCACTGGATTACTGGGTGCGACTGAACAAAGCTATCGATGTTGTCAATGAGTGTCTCCGCAGGCGGGGTAGGTGTGTTGAAGACATGAGTGCTGAAGCTGTGATGATGTTTGTTACTCACTGCCCAGACTCTCACCTCTCTCTGTCTTTCAAAAGCAAACCAGCCAGTAAATGGTCAGCATCTGAGGTCCAGGAGCGCTTGGATGACCATCAAAGGGACTTGAGACGTAGGCCCTCAGTGTGTCAGCACTCTCCTTCTACTCACAGTCCCAACTATGTGGTGTTCACTCAGTCCACTGCCCAGTTTGACAACTCTTATGTTCAGCCAGAGGGCAACATTTCACCCTGTGCTTCACCAGCCACCTGCAGCTGTGCCTGTAAATCGTGCAGAGGAGGAGCCAAGTATGCGTGAGGTGGTAAGCATGTTGAATAAGGTCATCACACTGTGCTCTGCTCCCCAGTCAGTGTCACATCGTCGTCAGCCTCAGCAGCGCCAGCAGTTGTCCCAGCCGCCAGTGTCCTCTCCTTGCTGGGTATGTAGCAGCACTGACCACTCCACCTTCAGTCACTGCAGGCTACTAAAACTCCGTCGTAACTGCCTCCAACCTGGCCACTTCAAGTCTTCTTGTCCAAGTGTCACTCGTCCAGCTGCAGCCTCCGCACAGCTCGGCCGTGTGCCGTTAAACTAGAGCACCCGCGCTGTGAGAGGGCAAGCGTGGGTTGTGATACAGCCCTCACCGACCCAGATCTACTTACCATCTACAGTGACAACTGTCAGCTTTTGCCATCAGGACAGGTGCCAATTCTCATCAGTTCACAGAAGCTTGAGGGGTCAAGCGAACTGTTTTATACGCCTGTGCTAGTAAGTGGCAAGGTCACCTTGAGAGGTATGTTGGACTCTGGGTCCATGTCTTGTACACTAAGTGAAGAGGCAGCGAAGAAACTTCGGTCTGCTGGTGTTCTGCCCAGTGCTCAGTTAATCCCTGATAATGTGGTGCTTGTAGGCTGTGGCAGCTTAACAACCTACCCAAAGTGTTTCTATGACCTTGAAATTGAAGTGTATAAGACAAAGTTTGTTGTACCCGCTCTAGTTGTACCAGGCCAGCGAGATGATTTCATAATTGGCACTAACGTGATTAAGTCTGTCCTACAAACCATGAGAAATGAAAAGGAATACTGGAAGCTGATTTCCTCTAAGAGTAGTGACCCTGCATGTGAGGATTTCTTAGAGCTGCTGAGCTGTGTGTCACGGTGGAAAGGCCCAGATGAGCACGACAAAGTCGGAACAGTTAAGCTGGTGCATAGCGTTACGCTCCTCCCGAAGCAAGAACACCTGGTATGGGGAAAGCTTCCTAGTGATGTTCCTATGTCTCCAGGTTGCACAGTCATTGTTGAACCCACCTCTGCTCGCTCTGCTCCGAAGAATATCTTGGTAGGGAAACTTGTCACTGCTATGTGGGGTGATCGCTGGGTCCCGATGAAGATTCTTAATCCAACACTGAAACCAGTTACTCTGCGGCGCAATGCTAAAATAGCCGATGTATCACCATGTCTAGCAATGGAAGATCTGAACATCACGCAGGCACAGTGTCAGACACAGAATGCAAGCCCCAGCCCAGAGTTATATAGTAGCACACCCACTGACGTCGTCCAGACATTGAAAGCTGCCGGTCTGGGTGATATCGACCTGGATGGCTGTGAAGTTTCTCCTGCTGAAAGAGCCAGGCTGGCAAACCTGCTGTTGGAGTACAGTGACATCTTTTCAAAAGACTCCCTTGACTGTGGAGAGGCCAGAGGATTTGTACACCGGATTCATCTTTCGGATGATCGTCCCTTCCGGCTTCCCTATCGACGAGTCCCGCCAGCGCACTATCACAAGCTCAGGCAGGTTCTGAATGAGATGGAGGAGCGTGAAATCATCAGAAAATCAGTGAGTGACTATGCCTCCCCATTGGTCATGGTATGGAAAAAGAATGGGGACCTGCGTATCGGTACAGACTTCAGGTGGTTAAACGCTCGGACCATTAAAGATGCTCACCCACTCCCCCATCAGTCTGACTGTCTTGCTGCGCTTGGGGGCAATGCTGTTTTCAGCACCATGGACTTGACGTCAGGGTTTTATAATGTCCCACTGCATGAGGCTGATAAGAGGTTTACTGCTTTTACCACACCAATTGGCTTGTATGAGTATAACCGTTTACCTCAAGGCCTGTGTAACAGCCCAGCATCCTTTATGAGGATGATGCTCAGTATCTTTGGGGACCTGAATTTTTCCAGCCTTTTGTGTTACCTTGATGATCTGCTTTCTTTTGCGCCGTCTGTTGATGAGGGTCTGGAGCGTCTGAGGACCGTTTTCAACCGGCTGAGGTCCAACAACTTAAAGCTGTCACAGAAGAAGTGTTACTTCCTCAGGCGTTCTGTTAAGTTTCTGGGCCATGTAGTTAACAGTGACGGAGTGTCAGTAGATCAGGACAAGGTTGCTGTGATGTCATCCTTCATGAAGTCAGATCTTATGGAGTCAGATGGCTGCACACCATCCCAGAAGAGGATACGGTCGTTTCTGGGCATGGCCTTGTATTATCAGCACTTCATCCCAGGCTGTTCCTCCATTGCAAAACCTCTGTTTGCTTTGACTGCAGGCTCTAAGCGTAGGGGCAAAGCGGGGAAAAATGGGAATGGTGGCACGTTTCGTAAGCTGACACCACAGGACTGGACAGCTGATTGCGATAAAGCCTTTGCTGAGCTGAAGACTGCGTTGGTCAGTTGTGTAGCCCTTGCCCATCCAGACTTCGACAAGCCTTTTATCCTCTCCACCGATGCTTCTCTTCATGGCTTAGGCGCTGTTCTCTCCCAAGTCCAAGATGGTGATGACAGAGCGAGGCCTGTAGCATTTGCAAGTAAGTCACTCAGTCGCAGCCAGGCCAACTACCCTGCACACAGACTAGAATTTTTGGCGCTGAAGTGGGCAGTGTGTGATAAGTTTAGTCATTGGCTCAAGGGCAACCAGTTCACTGTGTGGACAGATAACAATCCCCTCACATACATCATGACAAAGCCAAAGCTGGACGCCTGTGAGCAGTGCTGGGTGGCGAAGCTGGCTCCTTATAATTTCAAGATCAAGCATGTCCCAGGCAAGTTGAATGTTGCTGCTGATGCACTGAGTAGAGACCCCTTTGTCAAGCTGCTGGGCCAGCGTCTGCTTTCTGAGCCATACAGAGAACTGCTTAAGTGTGCGATTGATGTTGATGACGGATTCGTGCAAGATGTTTTTCGTTTGACGAGCCAGCCACAAATGCTCACCGGTATGACTGGGTCTGCAGCCAGCCCTGATGTGTCCGTCTCCGAGGATGAGGTGTCGACGCTACTTGATAGCCACAGTGACTGGGGGTCTGCTGCTCGTCTCAGGGCCATGTCTGTGGTGGACCACCTGTCTGATGTTGTTCCTGTCGGCCAACCTGCTCTGCCCGCCATGTCATTACAAGAGCTGCAGTCCCACCAGCGACGTGACCCTTCCATCGCACCTGTGCTGTTATATGTGGAGAGGAAACGGAGGCCATCTTTCTGTGAGCGCTGCAAGGAAAGCCAGTCAACTCTACAGCTCCTAAGACACTGGGACAAGCTCACCCTGCAGAATGGTGTCCTGTACAGAGTTTGTAAAGATCCCCTGACGAACCACAAACGCTTTCAGTATGTCGTGCCTGAACAACTGAGATGCGAAGCTCTGGCTGGAGTCCATGATCACGCTGGTCATCAAGGTCAAACACGCACACTCTGTCTTGCTCATCAGCGGTTCTTCTGGCCTGACATGGAGAGGGAGGTCCGTGATTACGTCAAAAACTGTGGCAGATGTGTGCTGAGCAAGACACCTGAGCCCGCTGCCCGAGCCCCGCTGGAGAGCATAAAGACCACCGCTCCACTGGAACTAGTCTGCATCGACTTCTGGTCTGCAGAAGATCGCAACAACAAGTCTGTAGATGTTCTTGTAATTACAGACCATTTCACAAAGCTGGCCCACGCATTTCCTTGTCGAGACCAGACAGCAAAGAAAGTAGCTAGGACGCTGTGGGACAAGTTTTTTTGTGTTTATGGTTTCCCTGAGCGCATCCACTCTGACCAGGGAACAAGCTTCGAGAGCGATCTGATTACAGAACTTCTGGAACTTGCAGGCGTCTCTAAATCTCATACCACCCCGTATCATCCTATGGGAAATGGTGAGACTGAGAGATTCAACAGGACTCTGGGTAGCATGCTCCGCTCCTTGCCTCCTCGACAGAAACACAAGTGGCCTCAAATGGTCCAGACGATGACGTTTGTTTACAACTGCACAGCACATGAGACCACTGGCTTCGCTCCCTTCTACCTGATGTTTGGCCGTGTCCCAAGGCTGCCAGTGGACTTGATGTTTCGCAGTGTTCTGTTAGACGACACAGTGTGTGACTACAGTGCCTTTGTAGATTCCCTGTTGAAAGACCTCCAGTCAGAACAGAAACACCAGGCGACCCAGTACAACAAGAGGGCTAAGGGTCAGTCATTATCAGTAGGAGACAGAGTGCTGGTGGCGAACAAGGCCTGCCGCGGCAAACGTAAGCTCGCAGACAGGTGGGGAGACACCATCTTCACAGTTGTTGCTACCAAGCCAGCGCTCCATGTTTACAGGATTCGTGACAGCAATGGGAATGAGAAAGTGGTGCACCGGAATCTGCTGTTGGGGGTCAACTTCCTACCACTGGATGAGAAGCTGGATGGAAGCTCCACGGATGATGATGAGGTGGATGTTCATTCTACTCGGGATGGTTCCCACCCTGTGCGTGCAGCTCTCAGTGATACCATTTCTGTCTCCCCCTCGGCTGACGCTGTCTCTTCCCTGGATGCAGTGGTAGGAGACCGTACGTCATCATGGGTCTCGCAACACTCAGGTGCCCCAGAAGAGCTCCCAGAAAATGTGACCGAAGATCCTCCGGTGGTCGTCACTCGCTCTGAGTCTCCCCTTGAACATGGTCGTACTGACGCATCTAGTAGTCAGACACACAGTTTATCTGTGCGTTCGCACAGTCCTGTTTCACACACACATGCAGCACATTCTTCACACGCACCAGAAGCACCTCACACTTCTAGATTTGGTCGAGTTATTAGGCCAGTGTGTAGGTTAATTGAGTCTATGGTTTAACTCCAGTCTATCCTTAACGATGACGTGCCAGGGAGACATGTCATCCATGTTTGAAAGAGTTGATTTTCTTGTTCTTCTCATTGACCCAGGTTCTTAGAGGGTCGTAAGTTAGTGAAGTCCTCCTATATTTTTTTCCATTTTGGTGTATTTCCCATGTCTGTATGGGCAGTAGGCCTTAGTTATGGGGTGTAAATGGCATCCCTGTTTCCTGTAAAGAATACTGAGACTTGATCAACCTTGGTTTCTTTTAGCCTAATTGGAAAGGCAGCTTTTAGTGCTGGAAAGTTTCTAATGGCCTGTATACAGAATGGATGTGTGTAGATCTTTGTGCAATTCTAGGGGGGTGAATGTAACAGGTTATAGTACTTCCATTATAATTGCACAAGATCTCTGTGTACATTTGGTTGCATACACTGGCAGTGAGTATCCTGATAGTAAGCCCCTCCTCTAGCTCCCCTTGTCTGACCGGACTTCCCCTTCCTCCTTCCTGTCTTACATTTGTATGGAAGAGGTAGGTTTGATTCGTTTTAGCCCAAGGTCAATCCAGTTATTATTTATGTTAATATATGTCATCCATTAGTTTCTTTTATCAGGTTTCATTTACAATCAATATATGTGTATTATTATTGGGTTCTTTTTGTTGACTAAAGTCTAATTCTGTATTATTTATGTTTTGTGTCACAACATGGATGCTAGTTTTGCTGAGTGCTAGCTGTGACGCTGTTTGGAGGACTCACTGTATTTCATGTTGTCAACAGGTGCGCCATAATTATTATTTCTATTTTAAACATATGTATATCTCTTTTGCCCGCCTGTCTTACATTTGTATGGAAGAGTTTTGCTGAGTGCTAGCTGTGACGCTGTTTGGAGGACTCACTGTATTTCATGTTGTCAACAGGAAATAAACAGCAGCAAGTGAATGTTTGGGTCGTCACCTTTAATATAAAAACAAAACACAACGCAGAAGTTTCTCCCCGTTACACATGCACCGCCATAGAGCAAAGAATTGCCCGGCAAGAGGAAAACGTTGTAGTAGATGTGGACGCTTGAATCACTACGCCAGGGTGTGCCATTTGTCTTACCCGGGGAACCCAAGGGAGAAATCACCCCGCCCGTCCCCGACGGACACTGGGAGCGAACAATACAAGGAGCTAACGGACACCCTCACTTTCAAGTCGACCAGTTTTCGCCTAGTGTCGGTACCCATGCCGATGAGCGACACCACGCTAGCCCCAGATGCCTCCAGTACTTGGCCACAGTTGGGTGGGGGGTCTGCAGCTACAACGGTGTACACTACAACATTTATAGAAGAGGATGGGGCCAGACCGACAAGCATGGAGTTACTGCATGCTCAGCAGCAGCACAGCGGGCCAAGTAAAATTCCACTTCAGGTTATAGACTTGGTTTGGGTTTGGTGTGATGAACGTCCACAGCGAAGATGGGCCAAATGACAGCCAGAAAAACATCAAGTATGTCTGCGGATAGAGGCAAAGTTGGGAGCGGCGTGCTTCCGGTTGTCCGACAGCTCGATGAGGTATGCCAACCAGCTGTGGCATGTCCAGGAGGACGCTCCAGGTGGCGGGGCTGGACGGGAGTCGGTGATGGCGGTGTGGGATCCGGGCTCCATCGTCCAGAAGATCAGCCATCGCTCCGGGGGCCTGCTGCCTCCAGGGGTACGCCTGCTGAGGGGCTGCCCTGGGCCCCCCCATGCTGGTTCCATCTTTCCCACCCAAGTGAGTGTGTGGTCGCACTGTATTTATAGTTCTATGTGTTTTGCATGTTATGTTATGGCGGTTATATGTATGTATTGTGGTGGCACTGTGTGTGGGGTTCTCCACCCAGAGTAGGAAGTGGCACCGGGGAGATGGAACAGAGGACTGAAGGAGGAAGTGGCACCGGGGGGGTCTCAGCTGTAACAGAAAGGACTATCTACCCCCCGGGGAGTTTAGGAGACACCGAAGTTTGCTAGAGGAAGAGAGGGTGTGAGAGCAGGGCTGGTGTTGTATGATGTTATTGTGCCAGGCATTCTTTCTGCACTGAATGTATTGTCTTTGGCTCCTTGGGTCTCATGGGGCAGAAACAAAGGGTATAAAAAGGAGGCGCCCAGCGACCTCGGGAGAGTATTTTCTGTACTTGATGATGGAAGGTGAATAAAGTTTGTGTTGTTCAGCTCACTGCCTCATCTGCTTTCATCTTCCACAATATATATATTTGTGTTTTAGTTTAGGAGCACAGCTGTGATTTTACTTTCATAAAGGACATTTTTAGTTATTTGGTGGCAGAATAATCCACCATGCTGTGCGGGCTGTGTAGTAGTCCACCCCCAGTCCTATTTTAGATTGTTTTGTGTGAGTGTGTTAGGCCATTTAAGTACTTTAGTTTACGCTATTTTAGAGCGTGATTCAGGTTCCAAATCAGGGTGGGTTTCAACTGTGTGTGTGGTTTTGGACTTTTCTAAGGGGGCGGGGGGGAGGGGAGAGAAATGTGGTATATGGGAAACGGCACTTTATTGTGAAGTGCAGTGTGGTGACATACACTTCCCTTCACGTCACCGCACTGCCCTATATAAGAGATGGGTGCCATCTTACGGCCTCTTTGCCGGATGTGTACGCTGGTGCAAACCATGTACTGCTCTGTACATAGTTCATCAATAAAACTGTGTTCACCAACCATCATCTTGCCTCATTCATCACCCAGGTATTTCCATACATAGCAGAAGCCATAATATAAGGTAAGGCTGCACACAGCTAGGTAGTGATATTTACACTGTGCGGCGGATGGTAAAATAGGCAGCGATAGTGAGGTTTTTAAGTAGGTTTATTATCATGCCGCCATCACGGAGCTCGCTCCATGAGCGAGCCCGGAGGCTCTCCAGCAAAGTGTGCAGATGAGCAGTAGTCGTCAGAGTGAGAGAGAGAGAATGAACATGGATTTCAGTAAGCTTATATACCCTGTAATGTTCTCCTGGAACATGTAATGACGAGGCGCACACACCAGGTGTCAGTTAGGACTTTTTACTTGTCACTTCAAGTGCAACTAACAACTAACTACACAGTGACACATGTACATCTCCTTTTATAGTCAGGTCATGGCCGGGGTCATACTGCCCTCTAGTGGTGACTCCATATGAACTTCACATATCAATACATCTCCCTTTTTTTTCAAGTAAGGTCATGTCCAACTATAAACTTTTTCTCAAATTTCTATATACAAAATAAACTCCATTTCTATTTACATTTTTTTTTTCAACCTTGTACACTGAATCACAAGTTCAATTTTTTCTCTGTTTACAATTCAACATCAACACATTTTTTCCTCTGTTTACAATTCAATATCAACACATTTTTTTTTTTCCCCATTCATCTCAGTACTCCTTACATTTCCTCAATCAATCTTTTCGGTTTCACAATTTGCCTTTGTGATCTTCTGATTTGTGTCACCTCAGTCTGTTCGTTAGTGTCTGTCTCTACTGTATGTTTTGGTTCTCAGCCATTTCTGGTTGTTCGGTTTGGCTGGAAATTAGCATGTCGCTTATTTCACTGTCTGTGACTCTCATTTTTGTCTGAGGCACTTTCAGTAAGTGACGTCGGTTTCGCCTCATTGTTTTCCCATGCTCTGTGATGACTTCATATGATCTGGGAGTTGTTTCTTTAACCACTTTTGCCAGCGGTCCCCATTCTCCATCACATCTCACTCGCACTATGTCCTCATGTGCAAGTGGTCTCAGAGGTCGTGCTGTTCTGTTGTACAGTTCAGTTTGCCTCTCATCACGCCTCACATCTCTCTTTTCCATCACCTGAGATGCTGATGGAAGTCGCGTTCTGAGTTTTCTGTTCATGAGCATTTCTGCTGGGGACAGTCCATTCTCCAGTGGTGATGCTCGGTAATTCAGGATCGCCAGATGTGGGTCTTCTGCATTGTCTGCAGCCTTTTTCAGTATGCGCTTCACAATTTGCACCCCTTTCTCTGCTAACCCATTCGACTGTGGGTACAGAGGGCTTGAGGTCACGTGCTTGAACCCATATGTGTCTGCAAAGTCTTTGAAGCACTGACTCGTGAATTGTGGTCCGTTATCACTCACAACAGTCATTGGAATTCCATGGCGTGCGAACATTGTCTTTGTATGTGCAATCACCTTTTCTGCTGTTGTGTCACTCAACCCAGCAAACTCTGGGTAGGTGGAATGATAGTCCATGACTAACAGATAGTCCTTGCCCTTAAGCTGAAATAGATCCATGCCCACTTTTCTCCATGGCCCTTGAGGCTTCTCATGGGGCCTCATAGGCTCCTTTGGCTGTTGATACCTGTGGCGCTGGCAAATGTCACAGCGCTGCACATATGCCTCAATGTCCTTGTGCATATTGGGCCAATACAAAACATCCCGTGCACGTCTTTTGCACTTTTCAATACCCAAATGCCCCTCATGCACTAATTTAACCATTTCTGATCTCATGGAGGTAGGTATGACTATCCTTGCACCTTTTAACAGAACCCCATCTAACACAGACAGTTCACCTTTAAAGTGTTGGTAAGGCTTGTCAATCATAACCTGTCCTGGCTGATGTATCTGTTCCATTACTCTTTTTAGTTTCTCATCCTTTTGTGTTTCTTTCACTATCTTCGTCCATTTTGCATCTGACACTGGCACATGTGCCTTAATAGAGTCTACATGTATTTGCACAGCTTCCTCTGTTGTGCTGCTGGTGTTGCTCAAGCTAGCCCTACTCAGCGCATCGGCTACAATTAGTTGCTTGCCTGGTGTAAACTCAAATTTCAAGTCATATTTCTGTAATCTTAACATTAGACGCTGGATGCGCGGTGGTGCGTCACCCAGTGGCTTCTGTGAGATCGCAATCAGTGGTTTGTGGTCTGTTTCTAGTATTACTGACCGTCCATACACATATTCATGAAACTTCTCACATCCAAACACTGCACCTAGAGTCTCTTTCTCTATTTGCGCGTAATTTTTTTCTGCGCTTGTCATGGTGCGCGATGCGTATGCGACTGGATACCACTCTGTGTCATGTTTTTGCAATAGCACAGCTCCTAGGCTGGCTTTGGACGCATCTGTGGACACTTTTAGCAGTTTGTCCTGATCATAGAATTTTAACACTGGCTCCTTTATTAGACTGCTTTTGAGCCACTCCCATTCTCTGGCATGCTCTGCCATCCACTGCCACATTGTATTGGTCTCTAACAAGCTTCTAAGAGCTATTGTGTTAGCTGATAAATTTGGGATAAATTTTCCCATGTAATTGACTAGTCCTAGGGCTCTTTGCAAGTCATTTTTGTTCTGCGGTACTGGCAGCTCTGCTATGGCCCGCACTTTTTCCGGATCTGGTTGCACGCCTGCCCCAGATAATTTTTCTCCCAGGTATGTAATCTCCCGTACCCCGAATTGGCACTTACTCTTATTCAGTTTCATACCTGACTTTTGCGCCTGTGTGAGAACTCTAGCCAACCTTTCGTCGTGCTCCTCTTTTGTTTTTCCCCAGACTACCACGTCATCAAGAAAAACTCCCACCCCTTCTATTCCGTCAAACAATTGCTGCACAGTTCTATGGAAAATTTCAGGGGCTGAGCTAATCCCGAACGGCTTTCGTAGAAAGCAATGCCTTCCGAATGGCGTATTAAATGTGCACAATTTAGCGCTTTCCTCGTCGAGCACTATTTGGTAAAACCCAGATTTGGCATCTAATTTTGTGAAGTAATTTGCTCCACTCATTGTGCTGGTTATGTCAGATTTTGTTGGTAGCCTGTAATGCTCCCGCTGTATTACTTTATTTAGATCTTTTGGATCTATGCACAATCTCAAATCTCCATTTGGCTTCTCCACTATAACTAGTGAGTTAACCCATTCAGTTGGTTCTTCTATTTTTCTGACCACTCCGTCTGCTATCAGTGAGTCTAGTGTTTCTCTCAGCCTCTTTTTAAGAGCTATTGGCACTTTTCTTGCTGCATGTATGACTGGCTCTGCATTCTCTTTCAGCCTAATTTTTTGTTTGCCTGGTAGGCGGCCTATTCCTTTGAACACCTCTTTGTATTCTTTCACCCAGTCAGTGTGTTTGTGCTTACTTGTTGTAGCCTCTGTATTTTCTCGTGTTGTCACTTTGTCTGTATCAATGACATTCACCCTTTTGATCAGACCTAGCTGATCGCATGTTTTTAAACCCAAAATTGCTTGTCTATTTCCATCAACAAGTACAAACAATGCATTCACTGTTTTACCTTTGTTTGACAGTGTAACCCTGCACATTCCTTTAGTGGGTATTGGCTTATCGTCATATGTTCTCAGATTAATCTTTTTATTTCTTATTTTCGGCTTGTTTTTCAGTCTTTTAAAATCTTTCATTGGCAGGATGTTTACCTGCGCACCTGTGTCGAGCTTCAGTGACATGTCCGTGCCATTCATCTCCAGGCACACTATCCATTCGTCAGCGCTCGTCTCTCCCTCGATGGCGTCCACGTAAAACTGATCCTCCTCGCTGTCGCTCTTTTTCTCCACGAGTTGCACCCTCCTCTTTGAGAAGCAGGTCTTTGCGAAGTGATTTTTTCCGCCACACTTGCGACATTCCTTCCCGAATGCTGGACACTGTTTCAGCGCGTGTTGCCTTCCACACCGCTCGCAGTTCCCGCCCGCGCGCTCTGGGTTTGCCTCCCTTTTTCTTGCCTG
Source organism: Pholidichthys leucotaenia (assembly GCA_020510985.1). Lineage (NCBI taxonomy): Eukaryota > Metazoa > Chordata > Actinopteri > Cichliformes > Pholidichthyidae > Pholidichthys > Pholidichthys leucotaenia. The sequence goes on from CM035837.1 coordinate 118,561,011, forward strand.
CAACGTTCCTTTCGGCTTCGCGCGCTGCACTGCACCGACCTCAGCAGTCTCTTTTTCCTTGCTGCTAAAAGTCTTTAATTGTGCCTTTGTACTCTCAGACGCTTGGCAAGTCTGTATCGCTTTCTCCAGCGTTAAGTTAGTCTCTTTCAATAATTGCATCCGCAATTTGTTGTCTTGGACCCCAATTACAATTTGGTCCCGTATCATTGACTCATTCAATGTTCCAAAGTTGCATGACTGACATTTCAACCGTAGGTCTGTGACATACAGCTCGATGGACTCTGACTCTTTCTGAAGTCTTTTTCTGAACACATACCTCTCGTACGTTTCATTCTTTCTCGGTGTGCAATAATCGTCAAATTTCTTCATCACGGCGTCAAAGTTGCCTTTTTCTTCTTCCGTGAAGATGAATGTGTTAAACACATTTAGCGCCGCTCGCCCTGCTACTGTTAGCAGTAATGCTATTTTCCTCTCCTCGTCACGGAGACCGATAGCAAGCGAATAAAGTTCAAAACTCTGTTTGAATACTTTCCAGTTCTCGTTGACGTTACCGGTCAACTTTAACTCGTCCGGCTGTCGAAGAGCGTTCATCTTCGTCGTCGGTTCGTAGTTTTATCCTGGTATCATGTAATTTACTCCTGGTACCATGTAATGTTCTCCTGGAACATGTAATGACGAGGCGCACACACCGGGTGTCAGTTAGGACTTTTTACTTGTCACTTCAAGTGCAACTAACAACTAACTACACAGTGACACATGTACATCTCCTTTTATAGTCAGGTCATGGCCGGGGTCATACTGCCCTCTAGTGGTGACTCCATATGAACTTCACATATCAATACATACCCAGTCACAGACAATACATGAAAGGCATGGTATCATCAAAGAGACTGCAGACAGGCATGGGACATTTGCATTTGAGAGACACACATAACAATAAGGAGATTGCTGGCCGTAATTCGCCTCCGCTCCGGAGCTGTAGGGCAAAAGAGGTTACAAGGCACATCTACATATTGTTATCAGTCATTGGATCACAGTAAGGGCAAGCAGCATGAACAATGTATGAATGGCACATTAACATCACAGTACTCAGCCGGAAAAAGCCAGAAGAAGCGGAGCTGCCTGTTGACATTAATACACACATTTCACTGTTCTGTTAATTGCTCTAGTCGAGCGCTGTGCCTGACCCAGTCTGTTGTGGGGGTTACGCCACACGCTCCCCCCCAGAGGGCTCGGCAGGCGGCCGAGGCCTTGATAGTCCGGCTTTGGCAGCGAGCAGGGAAAGCTCTGTGCAGGCGGAGGTGGAGGGGGGTGGGGGGTAGTAAATGCCGGCCGGGGACGGTGAAATCGTCTGAGCCACGCAAAAATTGCTTGTGGGTCCGCGATGTTGAGGGGCTGTCCCATTGAACGTGCGGAGATCCACAAGAAGAAAAATTAGTCACTGACTCCTCTCGCGATTAAGTCCTGCAAGGATTAATAGCGGCCGTGAAGAAAAAAGGAGCGGCGAGGATTAACAGCGGCCATGAAGAAAAACAGGGGCGGCTGTAAGAAAAAAAAACAAAAGCAAAGGGACTTGGCGTGTTGACTTTAGGTGTGGGCACAACCTTAAAGCCTTCGGGGACCGCAGACTGCTGAATTCCCGTTGTGCGCCATGGCTAAGACCACAAGAAAATCCAGTGAGCAAGCTGCGTGCGTGCCTCAGGCGTACGAGCAAGCCTGAAGGGCCTGTGTGCAGCGGCGAAGGAGGAAGGCGGTCTGTGGAGCCGTATGTGTCCCGTGCATGGTGTGCCGTCCTCGTAACTCCCTGGTGCGTGTACCGGGGTTTCGTGCGTGGGTGGGCCTGCTGGAGAGGGAGAGTCAGGGTCAGGGAGCTTAATCATCCCTGTTGTAGTTGTTGTAGATGGGTCATGGTGCGTTCAGGTCCACGCGCTGCGTTCTCCATCGGCCATGGAGGTCGCCGTCGTGGAGAGAGGACGAGGTGCGTGCGCTCTCGTGTGGAGACACAGAATCGTGTGTCAGGAGCTGTGAGAGTGGCCGGTCCAGCGTGGATGTGTCGATCTAGGCGTGCAGATCTCACCATGAAATTTTCCGCAGCTGTCCCGGTCGTGGGTGGTCTCTGGAGAGTTTCGCCTGGTAACTCTGCATCGAAGTCTCCCTGAAGCAGAAGGGAGGGCAGATAATTTGCGTCAGGCTGCTGCGTTCGCTTGTCGTCGGAGAATAACCGCCGGGTGCTGCGTTCGTTGCCATCAGGACACCAGCGTGGCTGTCCAGACCAGAAGGCTGCGTTGCACAAAGCGTGTGCATTTTCGGGGTCACCAGTGCGGCGGATGATAAAATAAGGCAGCGAAGTGAGGGTTTTTAAGTAGGTTTATTATCATACCGCCATCACGGAGCTCGATCCATGAGCGAGCCCGGAGGCTCTCCAGCAAAGTGTGCAGATGAGCAGTAGTCGTCAGAATGAGAGAGAGAGAATGAACATGGATTTCAGTCTGCTTATATACCCAGTCACAGACAATACATGAAAGGCATGGTATCATCAAAGAGACTGCAGACAGGCATGGGACATTTGCATTTGAGAGACACACATAACAATAAGGAGATTGCTGGCCGTAATTCGCCTCCGCTCCGGAGCTGTAGGGCAAAAGAGGTTACAAGGCACATCTACATATTGTTATCAGTCATTGGATCACAGTAAGGGCAGGAAGCATGAACAATGCATGAATGGCACATTAACATCACAGTACTCAGCCGGAAAAAGCCAGAAGAAGCGGAGCTGCCTGTTGACATTAATACACACATTTCACTGTTCTGTTAATTGCTCTAGTCGAGCGCTGTGCCTGACCCAGTCTGTTGTGGGGGTTACGCCACACACTGCAGCTTTCATCGGTGTGAATCGGCAGTTCTCCTTCCCTCCAAAACATACTCTGACAGTCTTTTTAAAGCTGCTCTTTATATCACAATCCATTTGTAATCACTCTTGTTTTGTTTTTCTTTTGAATTCTTGGATGGAATATGGGTGGGCAATATAAGCTGCGGCTTCAGCCATCACCCATTTCGGATAACTTATGTTGAACTGTATAATCAGAGGAGTTATTGTTTAATTTGACCTTGTTGGATTTTTTTCCCCTTTGTTATATTATTCTGTTTCTTTTTAATCTTTACTTTTAATCTATCCGAAATAAAGATTCATTCATTCATTCATTTAAATCTGTTCATTATAAGTGTAAACAATGTACCTACCGATTGGTATTCTAGCTGCTATTCACACACCATTATAGCAAGGCCATTGTTTGGAACTATTTGGAGCTCCATGGACCACGTGACCGGGCAGCGGCGAGATCAAACAGTGTCGCAACTCTCATTTCCAGCTCTGGGTAAACCTATGGATGAACCATCCTGAACAGCGGCGGCGCTGTTTGAGCCCAGCACCTCCACAGATCGTCTATTAACCGTTCACTCTGTGCTATGAAACCCCGTGAGCAACCGCGCTGTCCAATGAAAGTCGGAAGTTGTTTTTCAGGTTAGTGAAACTTGACAAAATGGCAGAAGACAACAGTTACGAATCGATGCTGTGTGTGAAGCCAGAGGTTCATGTTTATCGGATCCCACCGCGGGCTTCCAACCGTGGATATCGGTAAGATTTCACACAACAACGTTCTAGCCGACTCTCCGAGCCAAGTGTTCAATGTGCTAATGTGACAACACATACATTCATTTTCGGACAGTAGTTGACTTTCACTCATCCATTCCAAATTAAAAATTTTATGATTATTTCCATTTTGCAGCACAAACAGCACTTAATTGTAAAGTATGTATGCATTTGCCTAGTTGACACCTGTAGCTAGCTGTAAGTTAAAAAGTTAGCTATTTCGAAATCCCGTGCGGAAATGGGACACCGATATCCCGAGTTTGTATTTCGGTGGAGCTTGTTCCTGCTGCTGAAAAGTGCACCTGTTGTGGTTTGAAAGTTACATTGATTTGTGTATAGCTTGAGGAACAGCAACAATATTCATAAGTTAATGCTGGAAAATATTGTCTTGTCCGATAATGGGTGTAGGAGATCACTGTTATTGCTAGCAGTTTCCATGCAAAACGTTACTGAGCTGCTTCTTGTTTTCATCTCCCCAACTTTGTTTTCGGGGTTATTTTGATGGGTTTTTTTTTTTTTTTTTTTAGTAACTTGCTGAAGAATAATTTAAACAGATGTATTTACTCACTAACATGTCAGTTTTTATTAACCTTTACACTGGCCCATTTTCTCAGAAGTCACATGACCCGAATTAATTCAGATTAATATTTAAGAACTCAAGGTTTGATTAAAATCTGACATATTGTTATAAAGTTAGCCTAATTTTGCCACAGGGGCCGTGACTTGATACTTGACTGGCATTTAATACACATTTAACAAAAACTTTTAGTAGTAAATAGATTTAAGATTCAAGTTCTGTGTTGTTGTTTGTTTTTTTTTTGTTTGTTTTTTTTAACTTTTTCATGGCCAGGAGTCTGATCTAAAGCAGTGGTGCCTAACCACGTGCCATGGAGAGCCAAGACCAGGGGTGTCCAATCATGTTCCATGGAGGGCCAAGACCCTGCAGGCTTTACCTCCCAACCAGGAGCTGCGTTCCGATCGCCCAACAGTGTACTCCGAAGTGGACTGCACAGGGTATTCCGCCATATTAAGTGAGATTCCAAACTGAAGGGAGCAAACGGTCTTCAGTTCAAAGGGAACTGAGAACCGAGCAAGAAAGATTACCCATAAGCCATTGTGTCTCAAATGCGAGTAAAACAAACTATTGTTGCTAATATTATTAGCAAGCTAAATTGATGTTGGTTATTGTTTATATCAACTGATCATAATAAAAATATATTTGTATTAACATTTTATTTAAAAAAATATAAATTATCCACCGTAGTATCAGTACGTGTCCATGGTTACTATGGTAACGCATGAAGGGGGGAGCCGACGGTTACAGGGTGTTTCAAATGGAGAAATTTTGTGAAGGGCAGTTAACTTCACCGATATTCCCTGAGAATGGAGTAGGGAGTACAGTTGAAGTATACTGTGGATCGGAACGTAGCTAGTGTCTTCAACAGCAGATTTCACTGAACTTCTTCCACCGGGTACGGGTATGGGAGGAGTTCGGTGAGGCCATGGAACAAGACTTTCGGTCGGCCTCGAAGAGATTCTGGCAAACTGTCCGGCGGCTCTGGAGGGGAAAGCAGCTCCCTGTCCACACTGTGTATGGTGCGGATGGGACACTGTTGACTTCGACTGGGGATATCGTCGGGCGGTGGAAGGAATACTTTGAGGATCTCCTCAATCCCACTGATACGCCTTCCACAGAGGAAGCAGGGTTTGTGGACGAGGGGGATGACTCACCTATCACAGGGCCTGAGGTCGCCAAGGTGGTTAAAAATCTCCTTGGTGGCCGGGCCCCGGGGGTGGACGAGATTCACCCTGAGTACCTCAAGGCCCTGGATGTTGTTGGGCTGTCATGGTTGACACGCCTCTGCAACATTGCATGGAAGTCGGGGGCAGTGCCTTTGGCATGGCAAACCGGGGTGGTGGTTCCTCTCTTCAAAAAAGGGGACCGGAGGGTGTGCTCCAACTTTAGAGGGATCACACTCCTCAGCCTCCCTGGGAAGGTCTATGCCAAGGTACTGGAGAGGAGAGTCCGGCCGTTGGTCGAACCTCGGATTCAGGAACCAAATGTGGTTCCTGAATGAGAATGTGGTTTTTGTCCTGGCCGTGGCACATCAGACCAGCTCTTTACCCTCTCGAGAATTCTTGAGGGTTCGTGGGAGTTTGCCCAACCAGTTTTCATGTGTTTTGTGGACTTGGAGAAGGCATTTTACCATGTCCCTCGTGGTTTTTTGTTGGGGGGTGCTTCGGGAGTATGGGGTATCGGGCTTGTTGTTACGAGCTATTCGGTCTCTGTACGACCGTTGTGAGAGTTTGGTTCGTATTGCCAACACTCGGTCGGAGTCATTCCCAGTGAGAGTTGGACTCCGCCAGGGCTGCCCTTTGTCACCGATCCTGTTCATAATTTTTATGGACAGGATTTCTAGGCGCAGCCAGGGAATGGAGGGTGTCATGCTTGGTGACCACAGGATCTCATCTCTGTTGTTTGCAGATGATGTTGTCCTGTTGGCTTCATCCAGCAATGACCTACAGCTCTTGCTGGGACGGTTTGCCGCTGAGTGTGAAGCGGCTGGGATGAGAATCAGCACCTCCAAGTCCAAGTCCATGGTCCTCAGCCGGAAAAAGGTGGATTGTCCTCTCTGGGTTGGGGACAGGCTCCTGCCCCAAGTGGAGGAGTTTAAGTATCTTGGGGTCTTGTTCACGAGTGAGGGGAAAATGGAGCGAGAGCTTGACAGATGGATTGGAGCAGCATCTGCAGTGATGCGGACGTTGTACCGGTCTGTTGTGGTGAAGAGGGAGCTTAGTTGTAAGGCAAAGCTGTCGATTTACCAGTCAATCTACGTTCCTACTCTCATCTATGGTCACGAGCTTTGGGTAATGACCGAAAGAACAAGATCGCGGATACAAGCGGCTGAAATGAGCTTTCTCTGTAGGATTGCTGGACTCACCCTCAGAGATAGGGTGAGGAGCTCAGTCATCCGGGTGAGGCTCTAGAGTCGAACCGCTGCTCCTCCACATTGAAAGGAGTCAGTTGAGGTGGTATGGGCATCTGATTAGGATGCCTCCTGGACGCCTCCCACTTGAGGTGTTTCAGGCACGTCCCACTGGCAGGAGACCCCGGGGCAGACCCAGGACTTGGTGGAGAGACTATGTCTCCCAGCTGGTCTGGGAACGCCTTGGTATCCCCTCTGAAGAGCTGGAGCAGGTGGCTGGGGAGAGGGAAGTCTGGGCTTCTCTGCTTGAACTGCTGCCTCCGCGACCCGGACCTCCGGAAAAGCGGTAGAAGATGGATGGATGGATTCTTCCACTTGATTGCTGATCAGTGAAAACACCTGCTGAAGAGATTAGGTGGAAGAGAAAACCTGCAGGGTCTTGGTCAGGGGTGTCCAATCATGTGCTATGGAGGGCCAATACCCTGCAGGTTTTCTCTTCCACCCAGTCTCTTCAGGAGGTATTTTCACTAATCAGCAATCAGTGGTAAATGAAATTCAGTGAAATCATCCACTGTAGACACTGATTGGAGGAGGTAACACATGCAGGATCGTGACGCTCCATGGCACATGGTTGGGAACTACAAAAAGGTAGCTACACTGGGGTCTTGAACTATAGTGAGACCAATTTTTTGCACTTTATGTGCAAGTCAGTGAAACTAATCCTATTCCAGTGTCTGGGTCTTATACTATGTACTTTATTTCATAAAATCATGTTGGTGAACAAAATATCCAACATAAACGTTTCCTAAGTCATCATAGATTCTTGGTATTTTTGTAAATTTTGCCCATTTATCTTGGAGAATATAAGATAAGATAAGATAAGCCTTTATTAGTCCCACAATGGAGAAATTCCAGGATTGCAACAGCACAGGGATAGCAACACTCAGAGCAACAATCAGAAGGCAAGAAAAAACAAGAGCAGCTAGTATACATATGTACATATTAATAAGATAAGATAAGCCTTTATTAGTCCCACAACGGGGAAATTCCAGGATTGCAACAGCACAGGGATAGCAACACTCAGAGCAACAATCAGAAGGCAAGAAAAAAAAAAAACAAGCAAGCAAGAGCAGCTAATATACATAAGTACATATTACTATAAAATATATACAGTATATACACACACACAGACACACAGTGCAGAGCATTGTAGCTGGATGGAATAAATATATGAATATGTAAACACACAGTGCGGAGCAATGTAGCTAGATGGAATATGTAGATATATAAACACACAGTGCGGAGCATTGTAGCTAGATGGAATAAATATGTAAATATATAAACACACACAGTGCAGAGCATTGTTGCTAGATGGGATGAAACAGCACAACCGTCTACTTATCTTACATGGTATGATTATGTGCCCATACATATTCTCACTCTCCATAGCGACCGGTATTTTCCTAGTTGTATGCCGGAGGGGGACCATTGTGTAAGTCTATTGCATCTTTTGCATTCAAAAAAAACTATTAGTTTGTTACGTCTTTTTGCTATCTCTGCGAGCAGCCCTGCTTAGGTTGTACAGTCTGACAGCCGTTGGTAGGAAGGACCTGCGAAACCTCTCAGTTGTGCACCTGGGATGATGTAGTCTGCTGCTAAATGAGCTCCTCAGTGCATTCAGTATGTCCTGCATAGGGTGTCTATATTTATAATATAAATATAGACACACAGTGCGGAGCATTGTGGTTGGTGAATGTGCAGCAGAGAGTCTAAGCTCTCTCTCCGCGGATGCGGCGGGCCAGCTGGATGTCTTTGGGCATGATGGTGACCCTCTTGGCGTGGATGGCGCACAGATTGGTGTCCTTGAAGAGACCCACCAGGTAGGCCTCGCTGGCCTCCTGCAGAGCCTTGACGGCGGAGCTCTGGAAGCGCAGGTTGGTCTTGAAGTCCTGAGCGATCTCCCTCACCAGGCGCTGGAAGGGCAGCTTACGGATGAGCAGCTCCGTGGATTTCTGGTAGCGACGAATCTCTCTCAGAGCCACGGTACCTGGCCTGTAACGGTGAGGCTTCTTCACTCTGCCGGTGGGGTGGCTGGAGCACTTTTCCGAGCAGCCTTGGTGGCCAGCTGCTTCCTAGGGGCTTTTCCTCCAGTAGATTTACGGGCGGTCTGCTTGGTTCTTGCCATCGCTCTTTATTATTCTGTCTTATATTTCTTGCATGCCGCCTAAACTCCAGCCCGGCACCCGTGTCGTTTTCGCTTCAGTTCTCCCGGTATGTCGAGTTTCTCCGTTAGCACCGGGTGACGGTTGAGTGCTAGCTAGCTCTACCCTGCTGTATCGTCTCCTGCTGTACACAGTGGCTCTGTCCGCTGACTTGGGAGACCTTTGGGGTGATAATTGTGTGTCCGTGATATATATAGAGTGAAAGGTGTGCCGGATCAGAAAGTTATCACCGGATCAGAAAGAAGGAAGATAAAAAGACTCAGAATTGAGCCGCTGTTGCAAAAGGCAGCCAACTCGTGTGGCGCCGGAAGTGAATATAAAGTAGGACATCAAAATTGTAAAAAATAACAGCAACATTATGTGAGTTGCTTATTTTAACTGACTCACACTGACTATCTTATTACCTCTGCCAAGAGGAGGATGTAATGTTTTCATTGGCTTTGGTTTCATGAGAAGCGTGCGCTATAGCGCGTGATCATAGACATGTCTCAAGCGCACGCTTTGAGCGATATAGCGCTTTATCATAGTGTGATTAATATACATATATGTCAGCTTTATCAAGCGTGCGCTATAGCGCGTGATCATAGACACTCAGAGTGACGGAAATGTGGCTGCCAATCCGCGCCAACGGCCTCTCTGGCCACCACCGAGCATTTAAACATTTTTACACATTCATACCCAGTGTTATGGGCACTGGAGGCAATGCGGGTGCAGTGTCTTGCCCAGGGACACAACGGCAGGATATCTGGGGAGAGCGTGATGCGAACCGCCAACCATCGGGTTATTAGACGACCTGCTGTACCTCCTGAGCCGCTGCCGCCCCCACTTTTTCCTCAACTTTCCCTCTTTAGGAAAGCTATGGAGGCTTACCCCGCTCTCTTTATTTCCCTTTGATTGGAAATTTCATCCAAAAGCCGCGCAATGTGGCATTTTCACTGACAAATGGCAGTAGTTCGTAGCTTCGCTTCTTGGCTTGTATAAGACAGAAAAAACGTTTGCAACCATTCTACGTCACTACCCAGAATGCATTGCGATGTAAACAAAAATGGCGATTTACATCGTAATAAAGTTGTTAAAAAATATATAAAACTGGGAATTGTTTTCAAAAAAATTATATTATAGTTATGTTCGGTCGGCGGCCTCCGTCGGTCTATGATGACCATGGAAGAGAATCCTAAACGTCTACTCTGCTGGAACAGCACCGCCTGTGGCTGAACAGGCCGATGCGCGAATAACAGTCCCTGTCACACAGGTCACACTTGTGGGTGGTCTCCGTGCTGCTGGGTCTGTGGCGGTTCTTCCTGCGGGTCCTTTTTTCATCTGCTGCAGCAGTCAGTCTCTCTTCACCCGCCTTGAGCTGTCTGGTCAGGGTGCCTCTCCATTTGGAGCGGTCCGCTGCAAGGTCCTCCCAGCGCTCTGTGTTGATATCCAGGGCCTTCATGTCTCTCTTGCAGACGTCTCTAAAGCGCAGCTGTGGGCGGCCAACGTCTCTCCTGCCAGTTGCCAGTTCTCCATAGAGGACGTCTTTGGGGATTCTGCCATCCTCCATACGGTGAACGTGGCCTAGCCAGCGGAGCCTGCGCTGCCTGAGTAGAGTGAACATGGAGGGAAGGCCGGCGCGGGACAGAACTTCTGTGTTGGGCACTTTGTCCTGCCAGGATATGTCCAGGATGTGGCGAATGCAGCGCAAGTGGAAGGAGTTCAGTCTCTTTTCCTGCCGGGCGTATGTCGTCCACGTCTCACTCCCATAGAGCAGTGTGCTGATGACGCAGGCGTTGTACACTGCCATCTTCGTCTTGACAGAGAGTTTGGGATTCTCCCACACTCGTGTGGTGAGGCGAGCGAGTGTGAAGGCTGATTTTCCAATCCTCTTGTTGATCTCTGTATCAAGGGAGAGGTTGTTGCTGATCGTGGACCCCAGGTACGTGAACTGATTCACGACCTCCAGCTTGTAGTCATCAATGGTGATGGTTGGTGGTGCTTCCGTGCCTTGCGCCAGACGTTAGTCTTCTTCAGGCTGATGGTAAGCCCGAAGTCCTTGCATGCCTGGGAGAAGCGGTCCATCAGGGTCTGAAGCTCCTGTTGTGTGTGGGTTGTGACTGCAGCGTCGTCTGCGAACAGCATGTCTCTGATTAGAGCCTTGGGTACTTTGGTTTTGGCTTTCATGCAGGCGAGGTTGAAAAGCCTGCCGTCAGATCTTGTGTGCAGGTAGATTCCCTCTGTTGCTGTGCTGAAGGCATGCCTCAGGAGCATAGCAAAGAAAATCCCAAAGAGGGTTGGCGCAAGTACACAGCCCTGTTTCACTCCGCTGCGTATGTTGAATGGCTCTGAGACGTTGCCATCGTGCTGCACTATCCCCTGCATGTTGGTGTGAAACGATTCGATGAGGCTTTGCAACTTTGGTGGGCATCCTATCTTTGGCAGGATCTTGAAAAGGCCCTCTCTGCTGACCAGATCGAACGCTTTGGTGAGGTCGATGAAGGCGACGTACAGAGGCATGTTCTGTTCTCTGCATTTCTCCTGGAGTTGGCGGATGGAGAATATCATGTCTACCGTCGATCGCTCAGCGCGGAAGCCACACTGAGACTCGGGGTAGACACGTTCGGCAAGCTTCTGTAGACGAACGAGAACAACTCGTGCGTAGACTTTGCCAACAACGCTGAGGAGGGAAATGCCCCTGTAGTTGTTGCAGTCGCTTCTCTCCCCTTTGTTTTTGTAGAGGGTGATGATCTTGGCGTCCCTCATGTCCTGTGGTACGGCACCTTCCTTCCAGCACTGGCAGAGGACGTCATGCAATGGCAGCAGTAGGGCGGTCTTGCAGTGCTTGATCAGGTCGGGGGGTATGCCGTCGTTGCTGGGTGCCTTGCCAGCGGCCAAGCTATCAATGGCCTTACTGAGTTCGTCGATGGTTGGCTCGGCGTCAAGTTCGTCCATGGATGGCAGGCAGTCGATGGCATCAAGGGCTGACGGTGTCACGGTGTTCTGTCTAGAGTAGAGGTCGGAGTAGTGTTCCACCCATCTCTCCATCTGCTTGTTCTTCTCTGTGATCATCTCCCCAGTGGAAGATTTGAGGGGGGCCGTCTTGCTCTGAGCCGGACCAAGTGCTTTCTTGATGCCATCGTACATACCACGGATGTTCCCTGTTATGGCAGCGGTTTGAATGTCTTGGCTGAGCTGAGTCCAGTACTCGTTGGCACAGCGCCGAGCAGTCTGCTGAACTTTGCTTCTCGCAGCCCTGAGAATCTGGAGATTCTTCTCGTTTGGGTACTTCTTGTGCTCAGCAAGTGCTGAGCGCTTGGCTTCAATGAAGGGGGTCATCTCGGTCAACTTGGCATCAAACCAGTCCTGTGACTTCGAGGTCTTCCTCCCAAAGGTAGCCAAGGCTGTGCGGTAGATGGTGTTTCGCAGCTCTTCCCACTTCTGCTTTGCAGATTCTCCTCCTTGTGGTACACCAAGTTCCTTCTCAAAGGTGGAGGCAAACTGCTCAACAAGTTCTGGTTGGGCCATCTTGCTGGTGTCAATCCGTGCCTTTCCAGGTTGTCTAGCACGATGGAATTTCTTCAGCTGCAGCTTGACCTTGCAACACACCAATGAATGGTCTGTGTCGCAATCTGCACTCTGGAACGAACGGGTGATTAGCACGTTCTTCAGTGAGGTGCGCCTGGTCAGGATCAAGTCTAGCTGGTGCCAGTGCTTTGAGCGCGGATGTTGCCAGGAAACCTTGTGTTGGGGCTTGGTCTTGAAGAACGAGTTTGTGATGCACAGATCGTGGTATGTGCAGAACTTGAGCAGCCGCTGTCCGTTGTCGTTCATTCTGCCCACGCCAAAAGGTCCAAGACAGGAGGGCCAGGAGTCGTGGTCAGCACCCACTCTGGCATTGAAGTCTCCAAGGAGAATGAGTTGTTCAGAGTTGAGGATGATCCTGACAGTTGTTGCGAGATTCTCGTAAAACTCGTCTTTTGCCTCTGATGTGGCTGTCTGTGTTGGGGCATACACACTGACGAGGGTGACTGGGCCTTCAGTGGTGTTCAGGCGGAGGGTGAGGAGTCGTGCAGAGCCAGTGCTGCCCGGTTCCACCATCTTCAGCAAAGTGTTCTTCACTGCGAAGCCCACTCCGTGTTCCCTGTGTTCGTCACTGCCCTTTCCCTGCCAGTAGAGCGTGTAGTCCTTCTCTCTGTGTGCCTGCATCAGCTAACCGTGTTTCCTGGAGAGTGGCGATATCCACTCCCAGTCTCTTCAGCTCATTATTGATGATGGCAGTCTTCCTGGTGTCGTTGATGTCCTTTAGGTTAGCAGCGAGTCCTGTCATCATAGTGCGGACGTTCCAAGTTCCCAGTTTTAGAGTTGGTCTCTTTTGTTTTATTGTCTTGCCTGGTGCGAAGGTTCTCAGCCTGCTGTTTGGATTTCTCCTTATCCCCATGCACCCAATGAGGAAAGCAAGCTGTGGCGGGACAACACCTTATTGGCTGGGGGCTGCCCAGCTTGAGGCGGGCGGTAGCTGTCCAGTGAGATCTGATGATCCCTCCCATCATCGGGAACAACCCCTGGCGCCACGCTCTACGCCAATTGAGCAGTGGCTTATAACCGGTAACTGTTATTCCCCGTGTTTTGTCTACGCCAAAGGCGAAGCTGGAGTGTCCTCTCCAGTGATCCGGTGTTCTACCTTCCAGCGTTGGGCGTTGGTAGGATTCAAGCCTGGGCAGGAAGATATGGAGGACAAGATGTTGCCCATGCAGCATGTCCCCCCTCTCCACGTCACTGATGAATCCAAAGGAACAGCAGGGCTGCTACAGTTTGGCACCAGCGCCGTTGCAGGAGCTGCCAGAACGATGTTGAGCACAACATAGAACTGCCTTAGGGGCTCCGACTCCGGATTTTTCCTCAGGGTTGACTCCCGAAGCCTTTCCCGTGACCGGGTATGCTGCAAGGCAGCAGAGGTTTGAAATCAGGGTTTACCTTCCCCTAGATGGGCTACCTTCCCAGGTTGACGAGCCACCATCTACCCGAAGCATCTGGTTTTAAGGCGCCAGAGATCCGCCCTCGCCCCTTCTCCTATTAGTAAAAGCAGTTCCGCCGGGCTTAGAGACTAAACCACACGGGCAGGCTAGGAGTTGGACTTAGTTGTCAGAGGCTTTTCGAGACGCACGCCATAAGGAGCATTTTATGAGCACTGGGAGCTTAACCCCAGTGCCGCTCCTGGCTATGACAACCTTGGAAGCCATAGTTATGTTACTAACATAAAAATAAAGCATATAGAGCTAACATGCCAATATAATCAGAGTTCCTTTTAAAACATTGAATAAGTATTTTTCTCCTCGTCTTTCCAGTGATTCCGGTAGTAAACCCAAATACAAAGTTACAAAAGAAAAGGGAACTGTTACTTCAAATATTTTCCCCAATATTGTCTGTACATTAGTCCAATATTGGTGGATAACTGGGCATGACCAAAACTCATGAAAATGATTTGCAGTCTTTTCACCACACAAGCACCAGCAATTCAACCCTTGACGAGTAAATTTATTTTGTACAGGTGTTCTGAAAAATCTTACCAAATTTTTCCATCCAAATTCTCTCCACAGCAGGGATGAGGTACTTTTCCACTGTTGCTTGTTTAATTTTTCCCATATTTCCAGTTGTAAAGTGAAATTCCCCTCTTTTTCCCATTTCTCTTTTATATATGATGTGTTGTCTCCTTTTAAATCTTGAAGACCATGGTATATTTTAGAGATGTATCTGATCCCTGGGATCCCTTTAAATGCCATTAAGAAGACCTTCAGAACACCTGACTGGGCCCTTTCCAAATCCTCCTTAAGTATTTTGTTTATGTGGTGTCTAAGCTGAAAGAACCTGTAAAGGTCTTGATTTATTAGACCTTGTTTTTTCAAATCTTCAAAACTTTTTAAAGTTTGCCCTTTAAAAAAGTCGTTAATATTTTATCAGTCCATTCTCTTTCCACTTTTTAAATCTAGTGTCTGTTTTATTAGGAGTAAAATCCTGATCATAGGAAATCCTTTGCAAGAATCGATAGGGTTCTTTAGTTTGATTCTGTCTGACTATCTTAAACCAAATTTTTAGCGGGGTCTCTATCCACGGGTTAGTGTTATTCAAATGTTTAGGTAAGGCATTATTCCCTATTGGTTCCAAGGTTGTCATAGCCAGGAGCGGCACTGGGGTTAAGCTCCTAGTGCTCATAAAATGCTCCTTACGGCGTGCGTCTCGAAAAGCCTCTGACAACTAAGTCCAACTCCTAGCCTGCCCGTGTGGTTTAGTCTCTAAGCCCGGCGGAACTGCTTCTACTAATAGGAGAAGGGGCGAGGGCGGATCTCTGGTGCCTTAAAACCAGATGCTTCGGGTAGATGGTGGTTCGTCAACCTGGGAAGGTAGCCCCATCTAGGGGAAGGTAAACGCTGATTTCAAACCTCCGCTGCCTTGCGGCACACCCGGTCACGGGAAAGGCCTCGGGAGTCAACCCTGAGGAAAAATCCGGAGTTGGAGCCCCTAAGGCAGTTCTCTGTTGTGCTCAACATCGTTCTGGCAGCTCCTGCGACGGCGCTGGTGCCAAACTATAGCAGCCCTGCTGTTCCTTTGGATTCATCAGTGATGTGGAGAGGGGGGACATGCTGCATGGGTAACATCTTGTCCTCCATGTTTTCCTGCCCAGGCTTGAATCCGACCAACGCCCAACGCTGGAAGGTAGAACACCGGTGCGCATCGGCTTGTTCAGCCACAGGCGGTGCTGTTCCAGCAGAGTAGACGTTTAGGATTCTCTTCCATGGTCATCATAGACCGACGGAGGCCGACGACGATATTCCCTATTATCGCCTGTAGGGGAATGTCACTTGTTATTTGGCATTCTATCTCCTTACATTGTGCAATATAGAATGGGTTACATATGTCTACTAAAGTTTTAATTTGCGCGGCTTTAAAATGGTCCTTGATATTTGGCAGCGCGAGCCCACTTTTGTCTTTGTTTAGCTGTAGGGTTCTATACCTGATTCTTGGTCTCTTGCCCTGCCATATGAATCTTGAGATCCTTCTGTCCAGTTCTTGCCATGTTTTTTTGGGAGGTTCTACCGGTATTGTTTGGAAAAGGTATAGAAGACGTGGAAGTATATTCATTTTGACTGCTTCAATTCTTTGTGCAGTACCCAAGAATGGTATCGTATTCCATCTTGCTAGATCAGATTTTATTTTTGCCATCAGTGGATCATAGTTTAGTGTTATAATTTTGTTGAGTTGTTTCGGGATATTGACCCCCAGATATTTCATAGATTCCATCTCCCAGTTAGTTTTGAATTTGCTTCGTAAATATTGATTTGGGTTATAGTTGAATGTTAAAATTTGGGTTTTATGCATGTTTAATTCGTACCCCGATAACTCTCCATACTCTGAAAAAACTGAGATTAGTTCTGGAAAAGAGGTGTCCGGCTGCCCCAGGTATATTAAAATGTCATCAGCAAAGAGTGCTATTTTATGTTCCTTCTGACCAAGTGTAATACCTTGAATTTTTTGATCCTGTCTTATCCATTGGCTCAGAGATTCTATGAAGATTGCAAAGAGCAGTGGAGACAAGGGGCAGCCCTGACGACATCCTCTTTCCAATTCAAAAGATGATGATAATTTACCGTTAATCCTTATTTTAGCTGTTGGTTTTTTATATAATGCCTGTATAGTTCTAATGAAGTTGTTATGAAAATTGAAACTGGACAAGACTCTATATAGGAAAGACCAGTCAACCGAATCAAATGCTTTTTCAGCATCTAATCCCAATATGGCTGCATTTAAATTATATTTTTTTTATGTGATGAATTATGTGTAAAGTGCATCTAATGCCATCTTGTGTCTGTCTTTGTCTTATAAAACCTGTTTGGTCTAAATGAATTAAGTCTGTCAGTATATTTTCTAACCTTTTGGCAAGGATAGCGGTAAAAAGTTTATAGTCCTGATTTAACACACTGATTGGTCTGTAGTTGGAGCAGTCTAGTTTATCCTTTTCAGGTTTAGGTATGACTGCAATGACCCCTTCTCTCCAGGAGGGGGGATTTCCCCTGTGTGGAGGACATAGTTAAATGTTTTCAGGAGGAGAGGAGATAGTTGCTGTTTAAAAGTTTTGTACCACTTTGCTGTATAACCATCAGCTCCTGGGGATTTGTTAGCTTTAAGTTTCATAATTGCTTTTTCTAATTCTTTAGGTTGTATTTCTGCCAGCAGTTTTTTATTTTGTGACTCAGTAAGTTGGGGAAGATTTAGTGTATTTAGGAAGGCTTCGAATGTGTCTTTTTTGTGTTTTTTGAGTGAGTACAAGTTCTTGTAGTAATTCTCGAAGCTTTTAAGAATTTCCTGAATTCTAATTTTTATTTCCTTTGATACTGGGTCTCTGATTTTGTAGATTGCTCTCTCCGTTTGTTGTTTCCTCAATTTATAGGCTAGTAATTTTGCCAATTTGCTACCTGTTTCATAATATTTTTGTTTCAGAAATGTAAGTTTCTTCTGGACTTCTGTTGTGTAGATCTCGTTTTTTTTATTTCCTTAATTTTGAGCGAGTCATTAGAATGAGTGTTGTCTTTGTGCTCTTTTTCTAGTTTCTTAAGTTCTGACTCTAATGTGATTAGTTTTTCTTGTCTCAATTTCTTTAGGAGTGCCAGTTTTCCGATAATCTTTCCCCTTATTACAGCTTTGCATGCATCCCACAGTATTAAAGGGGATACTTCTCCGTTATCATTTTCTTCCAAATATCTGAGAATATCTGATTCCAATTCATCTTTTCAGTGGTCCTTTCAGCACATTTGAATTTAACCTCCAAGAAAATGTATTATTTGTGTATTTTTGGATATTTAAGTCCATATAGATCGGACTGTGGTCAGAGAGAGCCATCAGTCCTATTTTACATGTTTTTACTCTTCCAATGTCTCTATTAAACATAAAAAAAATAGTCAGTCCTTGAATATGATGAACGTGGTGCTGAGTAAAATGTATAAACTTTTACACTGGGGTTGAATTCCCTCCACACGTCACAGATTCCCATTTCATTTAGTAGCATCCTAGTTTTTCTACTTTGAGTGTTATTTTGATGTGGAGAATTACCTGATGTATCCCAGTATGGATTCAGTCTTAGATTGAAGTCTCCACCACATATCACTAAACCTTGGGCTTTAGTTATCATTAGGTCAAATACATTTTTATAAAATTTCCAGTTAGCCCCTGGAGGTGCATATACCGTACATTCAGCAGAGTGATATCTTCTCCCTCTAGCCAACCAAGTACCATGCTAAATCTCCCTTCTTTATCTTTGTGTTCTGAATTTTTTTCAAATATAATTTTGGTTGAGATCAATGTCGCTACCCCCCTCCTCCTCCCTGACTTATATGAAGATGAAGAGATCATTTTAAACCCTTGTCTATTAAGTTTAGTGTGTTCCAAGTCTGTTAAGTGGGTCTCCTGTAAAAATATTATTCCTGCTTTGTCTTTTTTCATTTTACTTAGAATCTTGGATCTTTTAACTGGATTCAGGATCCCTTTTACATTATATGAGATTATTTTGGTTGAACCCTGTTTCTCCATTGTATTGTCTTATTTAGTATAATAGTATAGTGGCCCTCTCTTATGCTACTCAAAAACTGAAAGAACATTAAGAACATAAAAAATATTAAGAACATAGTATATAAAACTTTAAAACAAAAAACTGTCAAAAGATCTTCCTGAACTGAGGTCTTTTTAGCGACCTTAGAGGAGCCTTGATGGTGTGTTGGCTCTGAGGGAAATTCCTCAAACTTTGTGTTGAGGGCCCTCTCTTACCCTATAAGTTGTCCCATGTTTTTAACATGATTTTCGGATCCCAATCCGAACTTGTATAGATTTTTTTTATTTTATTTTTTTTTTTTTAATGCCTATACCCTATGAAATTATGCGCTACCTCCTACCACCATCACAGCAAACAATCATGGTAATACAGTATTTGTTAGTGTGGAGAGTTCATGTGGTTCATTGTCACATTTCTATTTTAACAAGTTTGTTTTTTTTTTTTTTTTATTTAAGTTTTTGTAAAGGATATACAGGTCGTTACAGCAATGCAGTGTTTACATTTTCATCACATGTTCCCTTATTTTCAGATATCTGACAACATTGGAAGATTAATTCTTACAACACCCCTTTTTTTTTTTTTTAAAGTGAAAGAAAGTGAAATTAAAGAGAAAAAAAAACAAGAAACAAATAACAAAAAAAAAACAAACCAGTAAAAAACAAACAAAAAGAAAAAGTAAGTAAATAAAGATAAAAGAGCATCTGAGTAGCGTTGGAACAGAGAGCGGAACCATTATTGAAATGGTATTTGTCAAAGATTAGATCTAATGGAAGACACATATGCGGTCCAGGGTTGCCAAAAGTTCATGAACACATCCATGTCCTGTCTCAGTGCGAATGTCAACTTTTCCATCGAGTAAATGTCTTGGATCACGTTAGTCCAATCTTCAGGTGTAGGACAGTCCTTCAACATCCATTTTTTAGTTAGAGCTTTTTTGCTTGCCAATATTAAAACATTGAATAAGTATTTTTCTCCTCGTCTTTCCAGTGAGTCCGGTAGTAAACCCAAATACAAAGTTACAAAAGAAAAGGGAACTGTAATTTTGAATATTTTCCCCAATATTGTCTGTACATTGGTCCAATATTGGTGGATAACTGGGCATGACCAAAACACATGAAAATGATTTGCAGTCTTTTCACCACACAAGCGCCAACAGTTCAATCCCTTATGGGTAAATTTGTTTTGTGCAGGTGTTCTGAAAAATCTTGCCAAGTTTTTCCATCCAAATTCTCTCCACTGCAGGGATGAGGTACTTTTCCATTGCTGTTTATTTAGCTTTTCCCATATTTCCAGTTGTAAAGTGAAATTCCCCTCTTTTTCCCATCTCTCTTTTATATAAGATGTGTTGTCTCCTTTTAAGTCTTGAAGACCTTGGTATATTTTAGAAATGTATCTGATCCCTGGGATCCCTTTATATGCCATTAAGAAGACCTTCAGAACACCTGACTGGGCCCTTTCCAAAACCTCCTTTTTAATTATATTGTTTATGTGGTGTCTAAGCTGGAAGAACCTGTAAAGGTCTTGATTTATTAGGCCTTGTTTTTTCAAATCTTCAAAACTTCTTAAGATTTGCCCTTTAAAAAAATCGTAATATTTTATCAGCCCTTTCTCCTTCCACTTTTTAAATCTGGTGTCTGTTTTATTAGGAGTAAAGTCCTGATCATAGGCGATCCATTGCAGAAGTCGATAGGGCTCTTTAGTTTGATTCTCTCTGACTATCTTAAACCAAATTTTTAGCGGGGTCTCTATCCACGGGTTAGTGTTATTCAAAAGCTTAGGTAAGACATTGTTCCCTATTATCACCTGTAGGGGGATGTCACTTGTTATTTGGCATTCGATCTCCTTCCATTGTGCAGTGTAGACTGGGTTACATATCTCTACTAAAGTTTTAATTTGTGCGGCTTTAAAGTAGTCCCTGATATTTGGCAGCGCGAGCCCACCTTTGTCTTTGTTTAGCTGTAGGGTTCTATATCTGATTCTAGGTCTCTTGCCCTGCCATATGAATCTTGAGATCCTTCTGTCCAGCTCCTGCCATGTTTTTTTGGGAGGTTCTACCGGTATTGTTTGGAAAAGGTATAGAAGACGTGGAAGTATATTCATTTTGACTGCTTCAATTCTTTGTGCAGTACCCAAGAATGGTATCATATTCCATCTTGCTAGGTCAGATTTTATTTTTGTCACCAGTGGATCATAGTTTAGTGATATAATTTTGTTGAGTTGTTTCGGGATATTGACCCCCAGATATTTCATAGATTCCGACTCCCAGTTAGTTTTGAGTTTGCTTAGTGAATAATGATTTGGGTCATAGTTGAATGTTAAAACTTGGGTTTTATGCATATTTAATTTGTACCCCGATAAATCTCCATACTCTGAAAAAACTGAGGTTAGTTCTGGTAAAGAAGTGTCCGGCTGCCCTAGGTATATTAAAATGTCATCAGCAAAGAGTGCTATTTTATGTTCCTTCTGACCAAGTGTAATACCTTGAATTTTTTGGTTTTGTCTTATCCATTGGCTCAGAGGTTCTATGAAGATTGCAAAGAGCAGTGGAGACAGGGGGCAGCCCTGACGACATCCTCTTTCCAGTTCAAAAGATGATGATAAATTACCGTTAATCCTTATTTTAGCTGTTGGTTTTTTATATAATGCCTGTATAGTTCTAATGAAGTTGTTATGAAAATTGAAACTGGATAAGATTCTATATAGAAAAGACCAGTCAACCGAATCGAATGCTTTTTCAGCATCTAATCCCAATATGACTGCATTTAAGTTATATTTTTTTATATGATGAATTATGTGTAAAGTGCGTCTAATGTTGTCTTGTGTCTGTCTTTGTCTTATAAAACCTGTTTGGTCTAAATGAATTAGGTCTGTCAGTATATTTTCTAACCTTTTGGCAAGGATAATGGTAAAAAGCTTATAGTCCTGATTTAGTACACTGATTGGTCTGTAGTTGGAGCATTCTAGTTTATCCTTTTCAGGTTTAGGTATGACTGCAATGACCCCTTCTCTCCAGGAGGGGGGGATTTCCCCTGTGTGGAGGACATAATTAAATGTTTTCAGGAGGAGAGGAGATAGTTGCTGTTTAAAGGTTTTGTACCACTCTGCTGTATAGCCATCAGCTCCTGGGGATTTGTTAGCTTTAAGTTTCATAATTGCTTTTTCCAATTCTTTAGGATGTATTTCTGACAGTAGTGTTTTATTTTGTGACTCCGTAAGTTGGGGAAGGTTTAATGTGTTTAGGAATGCCTCGGATGTGTTTTTATGTTTTTTGTGGGAGTATAAGTTCTTATAATAATTCTCGAAGTTTTTAAGAATATCCTGAATTCTGAATTTTATTTCCTTTGATACTGGGTCTCTGATTTTGTAGATTGCTCTTTCTGTTTGATGTTTCCTCAATTTATAGGCTAGCAATTTTGCCGATTTACTGCCTGCTTCATAGTATTTTTGTTTCAGAAATGTAAGTTTCTTCTGGATTTCTATTGTGTAGATCTCATTTATTTGGTTTTTAATTTCCTTAATCTTGAGCGAGTCAGTAGAATGAGTGTTGCCTTTGTGTTCTTTTTCTAGGTTCCTAAGTTCTGACTCTAATGTGGATAGTTTTTCTTGTCTTAGTTTCTTTTGGGTTGCCAGTTTTGCAATAATCTTTCCTCTTATTACAGCTTTACATGCATCCCACAGTATTAAAGGGGATACTTCTCCATTATCGTTATCTTCCAAATATCTGAGAATATCTGATTCCAATTCATCTTTCAATGGTCCTTTCAGGACATTTGAATTTAACCTCCAAGAAAATGTATTATTTGTGTATTTTTGGATATTTAAGTCCATGTAGATCGGACTGTGGTCGGAGAGATCCATCAGTCCTATTTTACATGTTTTTACTCTTCCAATGTCTCTATTAAACATAAAAAAATAGTCAATCCTTGAGTAAGATGAATGTGGAGTTGAGTAAAATGTATAGTCTTTTACACTGGGGTTGAGTTCCCTCCACACGTCACAGATTCCCAATTCTTTTAGTAGCATCCGAGTCTTCCTGTTTTGGGTGTTATTTTGATGTGGGGAATTACCAGAAGCATCCCAGTATGGATTCAGTCTAAGATTGAAGTCCCCACCACATATCACTAAACCTTGAGCTTTAGTTATCATTAGGTCGAATACATTTTTATAAAATTTCCAGTTAGCCCCTGGGGGAGCATACACATTCAGCAGGGTGATATCTTCTCCCTCTAGCCGCCCAGTTACCAAACTGTATCTCCCTTCTTTATCTTTGTGTTCTGATTTTTTTTCAAATGTAATTTTGGTTGATATCAATGTCGCTACTCCCCTCCTCCTCCCTGATTTATATGAAGATGAAGAGATCATTTTAAACCCTTGTCTACTGAGTTTAGTGTGTTCCACGTCTGTTAGGTGGGTTTCTTGTAAAAGTATTATTCCTGCTTTGTCTTTTTTCATTTTGCCTAGAATCTTGGATCTTTTAACTGGATTCAGGATTCCTTTTACATTATATGAAATTATTTTGGTTACACCCTGTTTCTCCATTGTGTTGTTTTGTTTAGTATAACTGTGTGGTGGCCCTCTTTTGTGCTACTCAGAAACTGAAAGAACATTAAAAACAAGAAAAACATTAAGAACATAGTGTAAAAAACTTTAAAACAAAAAGCTGTCATAAGAACTTCCTGAGCTGAGGTCTTTTTAAAGACCCTGTAAGAGCCTTGATGGAGTGAAGGCTCTGAGGGAAATTCCTCAAACTCTGTTATGTGTTGAGGGCCCTCTCTTACCACTGAAAGTAGTCCCATGCTTTTAACGTGAGTTTCAGAACCCAATCCAAACTTGTAATGATTTTTTTTTTTTTTTCCTTTTATGCCTAAACCCTGTGAAATTGTGTGCACCCTCCCACCCCCATCACATCAAACATTCACGCAAAAACAGTATTTGTTAGTATGAGGAGAACATGTGGATTATTGTCACATTTCTATTTTAACAAGTTTTTTTTTTTTATTACAAAGACTTATTTGTTTCAAATAATATGATTGTTCCATGAAATGTTTTACCACATGCTGAATATGCATCTCCTTTAATGTTTGTTACCTTGTATGAGGGGGGATGGATGTGCGGATTGATTCAAGAGAGAAAAAAAAAAAGAAAAAAAAAGGTCGCTATTCCAACCTGAAAACGGATAGTTTATCCGCGACGCTCTGGTGCTGGGTTTCCCGCTGCTGGTCCGTGGATTTTGAAGGTCTTTGTGTTGTCCATGTTTGCGCTTTGATCTTCTCACTCGGGTCTGCTGGGGGTTTAAATACCGTTACCGGGAGGCCTCTTTTCGCCATGTCAGCTGTTGCTTCTTCCGCCGAATTATAGAGACACGTTTCATCGCCGTAGAAGACCCTTAACTTCGCAGGAAATGGTGTCTGAAAGCGCAATTTCTTCTCTCTTAACACCTTTTTCGCGTCATTGTATTCCCTGCGCTTTTTAAGGACCTCCGGGGCGTAATCGTGTTCCACGTAGACTTTTCTCTCCTGGTGCATAAATCCTTTTTTCTGCCAGGCCAGTCTTACAACCTCTTGTTTTATTTTGAAATTGGAAAATCTTGCCAACACCGAACGTGGGGGCGCTTCCGCCGCCGGCCTAGCGGCTAATGAACGATGTGCCTTTTCTATCTTCAAGTCGGTGGTTTGTGGAATATCCAATTTCTCTCTTAGTAAGGATTCCACGCATTCTGCCATTGAGTTAAAACCATTTTCGGTTCCTTCTATCAGACCATGAATTCTTATGTTGTCTCTTCTTTGTTTTCCTTCTTGGTCGGTTAGCTTAGCCTCTATAGCTGCTTGTCTTTTGCGTAGGTCTAGCACAGAATCTTCGAGCACTTTTATTCGATCCTCTGTTTCCAAGATTCGGTTCTCGGCCTGGTCCACTCTGCTGTTTGTCCTTTTCAATTCTTCTCTGAATTCCCGAAATTCGGCCGTAACATCTCGGCGAAATCGTCGTAGCTCCTCAAATAGTGATTTCAGGCTAACCCTTTTGTTAGCTATCACCAGTTCCTCGTCTTCTGAACGGAGATCTTCCAGTTCGGATTCTCCGGCCGATACGTGTCCTGGCCTGGAGAATTTCAGTTTCTTCTGTTTTCCTTTAGACATGATGATTTTGTCTTTTGATTTTCACTCCTCCAAAAATCCGTTAAGTTGGATTTTCAAGGTGTTATCCTAGATTGGGTCTGAGAACTTCAGTGTTAAGCTGCAGTCGCCATGGCGTCCAGCTTTCCCAATCTTAACAAGTTTTTTTAAAGACTTATTTGTTTCTAATGTTATGACTGTTCCATGAAATATTTTACCACTTCATATTTACTGATTCTGCATCTCCTATAATGTTTATCTTGTAGGAGGAGGGCTGGATGTGCGTATTGACTAAAAATATTGTTATTCCCTCCTGAAAGTGTCCAGTTTTTCCTTATAGCCCTGGCGCTGGGTTTCCCGCTGCTGGCCCGTGGATTTTGAGGGTCTCTGTGTGCACCACGTTTGAGCCTTGATTCTTTCGATCGGGTCTGCTGTGGGTTTATACACCGGTACCGGGAGCCCTCTTCTCGCCATATCCCTGGTTGCTTCTTCCACCGAGTTGTAGAGACACGTCTCTTCCCCATAAAAAACCCTCAGCTTCGCCGGGAATGGAGTTTGAAAGCGCAGTTTCTTCTCTCTTAGTACCTTTTTAGCATCATTGTATTCCTGACGTTTTTTAAGGACCTCCAGGGCGTAGTCATGCTCCACAAAAACTTTTCTTTCTTGGTGCATAAATCCTTTTTTTCTGGCAAGCTAGTCTCAAAACCTCTTCTTTTGTTCTGAAGTTGGAAAACTTCACCACCACCGATCGCGGGGGAGCTTCCGCTGACGGCCTTGGGGCTAATGAACGGTGCGCCCTTTCTATCTTCAAGTCGGTGGATTGGGGAATTTCCAACTTATCTCTCAGTATGGTTTCCACACATGCAGCCATTGTGGTGAAACCATCCTCGACTCCTTCTTTCAGACCATGAATTCTTATATTGTCCCTTCTTAGTCTTCCTTCCAGGTCGGTTAGCTTAGCCTCCAGTGTTGTCTGTCGTTTGAGTAATTCCAGCGTAGTTTCTTCCAGTGCTTTTATTCTTTCCTCTGCTTCCATGATTCGGGCCTCAGCCTGGTCCACTCTGTCATTTGTCCTTTTTATTTCGTCTTTAAGTTGGCAAAATTTGGTCCCACAATCTCGGCGAAATTCTCTTAATTCTTGAAGTATCGTTTTTAAGCTAGCTGTGTTGCTAGCCTCATTTTGCTCCTCCATTTCCGAGAGGTTATTGTCTTCGAGATCAGTTTCTCCGGCCGATGTGTGTCTTGGCCTGGTAAATGTTGATCTCTTCTGTTTTCCTTTAGGCATAGTAACTTTGTCTTTTGATTTTCACTCTTCCATAAATCCGTTAAATCTGATTTTCTTGGCATTTTCATGGATGGGATCTGGGAGCTTCAGCGTTAAGCGGCTTCCACCATGGTGTCCAGACCGGAACTCCCTGATTGACTAATCTTAATTTAAATCTGGTGCTTCTTCTGATTTCTTCACCTTTTCAGAGTAAAAACACAAGGTAAGAGGTTTTAGGTAAAAAAATTACAATTTTGCATGAAAAAGGTCACAAATTTGTTACCAAAAATGTTCAAAATTTTAAAAAAGTACCTTAATGAAAAGATGTTTAAGTAATGAGAAAAAACTAATTTAGGAAAGAACGTTACCAAGCAGGTGAGTAAAGTTGGTACTGCAGACGACGTGCATTGCATCCGGAAAGTATTCATAGCACTTCACTTTTTCCACATTTTATGTTGCAGCCTTCTTCCAAAATGGTTTAAAGTAATTTTTTTCCTCAAAATTCTACACACAACACCCCATAATGACAACGTGAATTGAGATTTTTGCAAATTTATAAAAAATAAAAAAACTAAGAAATCACATGTACTCGTATGTATTCACAGCCTTTGCTCAGTACTTTGTTGATGCACCTTTGGCAGCAATTACAGCCTCAAGTCTTTTTGAATATGATGCCACAAGCTTGGCACACCTATCTCTGGGCAGTTTGGCCCATTCCTCTTTGCAGCACCTCTCAAGCTCCATCAGGTTGGATGGGAAGCGCCGGTGCACAGCCATTTTCAGATCTCTCCAGAGATGTTCAATTGGATTCAAGTCTGGGCTCTGGCTGGGCCACTTAAGGACTTTCACAGAGTTGTCCTGAAGCCACTCCTTTGATATCTTGGCTGTGTGCTTAGGCCCGTTGTCCTGCTGAAAGATGAACCGTTGCGGCAGTCTGAGGTCAAGAGCGCTGTGGAGCAGGTTTGTTTCTGCCGCTGAAAAACATCCCCACAGCATGATGCTGCCACCACTATGTTTGACTGTAGGGATGTTATTGGCCTGGTGATGAGTGGTACATGGTTTCCTCCAAACACGACCCCTGGCATTCACGCCAAAGAGTTCAATCTTTGTCTCATAAGACCAGAGAATTTTGTTTCTCATGGTCTGAGAGTCCTTTAGGTGCTTTTTGTCCAACTCCAGGCTGGCTGCCATGTGCCTTTTACTAAGGAGTGGCTTCCATCTGGCCACTCTACCATACAGGCCCGATTGGGGGATTGCTGCAGATATGGTTGTCCTTCAGGAAGGTTCTCCTCTCTCCACAGAGGAACGCTCGAGTTTTGAAAGAGTGACCATTGGGTTCTTGGTCACCTCCCTGACTAAGGCCCTTCTCTCCCGATCACTCAGTTTAGACGGCAGGCCAGCTCTAGGAGAGTCGTAGTGGCTCCGAACTTCTTCCATTTACGGATGATGGAGGCCACTGTGATTTCATCTCAAGGATGATCAATGGAAGCAGGATGCACCTGAGCTCAATTTTGAGCTTCATGGCAAAGGCTGTGAATACTTATGTACATGTGATTTCTTAGCTTTTTTTATTTTTAATAAATTTGCACAAATCTCTAACTTTTTTCACATTGTATGGGGTATTGTGTGTAGAATTTTGAGGAAAAAATGAATTGAATCCATTTTGGAATAAGGCTGCAACATAAAATGTGGAAAAAGGGAAGCGCTGTGAATACTTTATGGATGCACTGTGTCACCTATAGTTTTGAAAATTCTGCAGATTTTTCCTAAAACATCTGAATAGTCCTGAAAACATTGCCTTATGAATGTAAGAGTAATTTAGCTATGGTTAATGCAACCTATTTATTACATTAAAAAATGGAAACTCCAAAGTATAAGCGGCTACAGCACTGTAATATAACCACAAATACTCATTCACCACATTACTTCTGTCTTTATCTCATTTCTATGCTCTGGGACATGAGGGGGTTTTGGTCCTTTTAACATATTAATTTAGTCTAGTCCAGGGGTCAGCAACCTTTACCACTCAAAGAGCCATTTGGACCCGTTTCCCACAGAAAAGAAAACACTGGGAGCCACAAAAACCCTTTTGACACTTAAAATGAAATAACACTGCATATAACTTTTTTTTCCCTTTATGCTATGTATAAACAAACTATAATGTGTTGCATTTATGAAATCAGGGAATTCCTGCAGAGAAAACAAAATTACATTTCTGCATGCAACAAAAACATTTTGAACTCCGAAAAAAAAAAAGACATTGGGTTGAAGGTTGACATTGGGTTGAAAGGAGAGTGCTATTTCTAGCACTGATGACTCCTGATCCTTCGATAAAAATCTAATAACTCCGCTGAAAACAATATCGAAAGCTCAGAATTCCAACACGAACCAGGGATGTGATTTGGGGTTGGGGAAATTATCTGAAAATTCAGCAGGGGGTCTGGGGGACACAGTCCCCCAGCGGAGGCGAAGCCCCCCGAAGCTCCTGGGTTTTTATGATTTTTAAGTACCAAAACTGTGCTTAAATGACATAAAACAAACAGCTGAATGCCACTTATTACTGTATAATATTGACTTATGTTCCAAGAAGATAGCATTCCTAAAATATTCCAACAAGCATTATCCATCACATGCTTTAACACTTGATCAAATCAAAATCAGTTAATTTTATCTGTTCCATAATAGAAATAAAATTCCAACATACCATTACTTTTTATAATTTCAGCATTCATTTCAGATCACCAGTTTCAATCTCCATTGAGACTTGAGCAGTTCATTTTGTACAATCACTGATGCAGCCAAGTCTTAGAAATATTCAAACGTTATGAGTCAATGTCCACTGTGCACTGTCAATTTCAAACTGTTTGGAATCATAAAAGGGGATGGTTAACTTTTATTACCGTTTCATTCCCCGCGCAGCCCTCTGTTAATGGCTCTCCACCTGGCCATACGCCACTTCCGGTCCTGCCTGAAAGGGCGCAGCTTCACTGCGTTCGTGGACCACAAGCCACTAACGTACTTAACGTACCGTAAAACAGGGCTATAAGGGACGGCTGGGTAATAAGATAAGATAAGATGAGATAAGCCTTTATTAGTCCCACAACGGGGAAATTCCAGGATTGCAACAGCACAGGGATAGCAACACTCAGAGCAACAATCAGAAGGCAAGAAAAAAAAACAAGCAAGCAAGAGCAGCTAATATACATATGTACATATTACTATAAAATATATATATACACACACACACACACACACAGACACACAGTGCAGAGCATTGTAGCTGGATGGAATAAATATATGAATATATGAACACACAGTGCAGAGCATTGTAGCTAGATGGAATAAATATGTAAATATATAAACACCCACAGTACGGAGCATTGCAGCTAGGTGGAATAAATATGCAAGTATATAAACACACACAGTGCGGAGCAATGTAGCTAGATGGAATAATATGTAGATATATAAAAACACAGTGCGGAGCATTGTAGCTAGATGGAATAAATATATAGATATATAAATATAAACACACCCAATGCTGAGCATTGTAGCTAGATGGAATAGATATGTAAATATATAAACACACACAGTGCAGAGCATTGTTGCTAGGTGGGATGAAACAGCATAACCGTCTATTTAGTTATCCTACATGGTATGATTATGTGCCCATACATATTCTCACCCTCCATAGCGACCGGTATGTTCCTAGTTGTATGCCGGAGAGGACCATTGTGTAAGTCTATTGCATCTTTTGCATTCAAAAAAACTATTAGTTTGTTACATCTTTTTGCTATCTCTGCGAGCAGCCCTGCTTAGGTTGTACAGTCTGACAGCCGTTGGTAGGAAGGACCTACGAAACCTCTCAGTTGTGCACCTGGGATGATGTAGTCTGCTGCTAAATGAGCTCCTCAGTGCATCCAGTATGTCCTGCATAGGGTGGAACTCGGACTCCAGCAGAGATGACAGTTTAGCCACCGTCCTTCTCTCTCCTATCTCCTCCATCGGATCAAGGCGCTGCCCCAGGACAGAGCTAGCTTTCTTAATCAGTTTGTTCAGTCTCTTCCTATCGGCTGCAGTAATGCCACTGCCCCAGCAGACCACTCCAAAAGTGATGGCTGATGCCACCACCGTGTCATAGAATGACTTCAGCAGCGCCCCTTGTACACCAAAAGGGACACTTTTCGACAAATTTCTTAAAACTAATATCTATCTACAGGAAAGCAAAAAGAAATATGCAACATACCATGATTTGTTTAAGGATTCATGGATATTTGACAATAACAACACAACTCAGCGTCCTGCTCAAAATAAAAAAAAGCAGAATTACATTTAAAACATTTCCTAGAAAAGTGTCCCTTATTACCCAGCCGTCCCTTATAGCCCCGTTTTACGGTACTTTATCTTCCTGGAAGATAAAATAAAGTGGAATTCGGCGAATTAGCAGAAAATCACATCCCTGAGAACACGCCGCCATGAATCTTTGAAAAAGCATACAACGAGCCATTTGATTGGTCCAATCGTTTGCAACTATCCAATCACAGGGCTGTCAAGCTACTGCAATACAGCAGTAGCTTGAACACAACACATCCGGGTTATCGCGGGAGACGACTTCCGGGGAAGCGCCGAGCGCTAATGTTATCGTGTTGATTTTCGCTGACAGTGATTAAACTTTAACACGTTTTTTTTTTTTTTTTAGATTTTACAAGATCACCATAATCTTCAAATTTAGAATTACATTTTAAAAACTAATGAACTAAAATAAAATACATTTTAATTAAATACTCATTAATTATTTTCCAAAGCCACAGGGAGCCGCAGCAGAGGGATGAAAGAGCCGCATGCGGCTCCGGAGCCGCGGGTTGCCGACCCCTGGTCGAGTCTGTTATTTCAACGGGTCAGGAAGAGGGTCTAAATAAAACCGGGAGGGAGTGGGCTGCACGGTGGCGCAGTGGTTAGCACTGCGGCAGCACAGTTTACCCTTGGCCGGGGGATTGTGGGGATCGTGGGTTCGATCCCAGCCCCCGACCAACAGTGATCTGTGTGGAGTTTGCATGTTCTCCCCGTGTTGCGTGGGTTTACTCCGGGATTTCTCCGGTTTCCTCCCACATGCCAAAAACATGCATGTTAGGTTAATTGGCTGTTCTAAATTGTCCCTAGATATTTGTTTCCTATAGGCCCTTAGAATAGAGGGTTAGTATTAGTGAAAGCGCTTTGAGTGGTCTTTGTGACTAGAAAAGCGCTATATAAGTGCAGGTTAGTTAGTTAGTTAGTTATTTAAAAGTATCATTTCATCATTTTTATCATATTGAATATATGCTGGCCTACTTGTCTGCCATTTCCCCCAAACAAGACACTTCTGCAGGTAAATGACCACTGCATTGGACCTCCAGTCTCTCTCTCTTTCTCTCAGTTTACCCACTTTAGAAACCTGCGTTGCACAGCCAACCCCTGGGGCTGTTAATGAATTTTTTTTTTCTTTCAGTTGGTTGAATAAATCAAGTTGGAGCAATCACAATGGAATGAAAATAAACCTCTGGACACTTCAGATGTCAACACCACCACTTCAGGGTGAAGTCAAACCTTTCCCTGAAGTGGCATTGTTGACATTCAGAAAAAAATGTAGGCAGATTATCTGCATCGCTGCACCATGTTGTTGTTTTTTTGTTTTTTTTTTTGTTTTTGGTTGTTTGTTTTTTTAACATGGCAGCAGTTTGAAACGGCCTTAAAACTAAATTACTTCCTCACAACCAGATGCAGACGTTCCAAGCACGGAGCACCGCTTCCCGCGCCTTGTTTGTTTTCCCGTTTCTGTGGTAACGCGGATCTTCTGTTGACAGCGTAACGGACCCCAAATATTGCTGTATTCATTTTGACACCAATATCAAAATTTATACTGGTATTACCGTGAACAATATGATATGGCACACCCCTACTGGTAATTCTTCCCTACCACTCAGAGCCTGTATCAACTCCTTCCTGAACTCTGTGTGATCTTCTTTCTTCTCTAACTTCCCCCAGTTAATCTTTGGATCTTCGTTCACTCCCTTCCTCTTCTTGCTTTCCAAAGTCATCCTACAGACGACCATCTGATGCTGTCTAGCTACATTCTCTCCTGCCACCACCTTGCAGTCTCCTATCTGTTTCAGATTTCTCCTTTTGCAGAAGATGTAGTCACCCTATGTTCCTCTGTCTTCTTGAAGTATGTGTTCACCACAGCCATTTCTATCCTTTTAGCAAAATCCACAACCATCTGTCCTTCCACATTTCGTGTCCACACACATTTTGTTTGTGTGTAGGCTCTACACCTACACACAAACCCATTACATTTTGGAGGTGATCCATGAGGGACAGAAGTAGCCTTGGCGTAGGTATGCACTCTGAGGACTTGTTACCTCCTCCAAGGGAGGAGGCAATGTTTTTAGTGGTGTTTGTTGGTTTGTCTCTTACTTGGCTTGTCTGCCTGTTAGCAACATTACTCTAAAAGTTATGAACGGATTTTGATGAAATTTTCAGGAAAGGTGTATAATGGCACGGGGAAACAGATGATTAGATTTTGGTGGTGATTTGGGTCATGATCTGGATGCAGGAATTTTTTGAATATTATTTTATATATTAATATGGTGCTTTTCATGTAGTGTCCCTTTAAGACATGTCCACTGAGTTACGTGCGTGGCCACGTGCCTCGGCAACCCGGAAGCCAGACACTGCAGAAAAAGTATTAGGGGGCTAGTGCACCAAACTCGTTTTTTCTGCTATGGGCAACTATTTTCTATTCATTCTCTGTAGTCCAGCGTTTACAGCGCTGGCACTAAAACGCTTTGAGCAGTGGCCGCTTTTTGTCGCGGCACTCAGGGCTGAAAAAAGTTGAACTTTTCAGGCTACTGTACAGCTGCGCTCGTCAATGCCAGACCTTTCTAAGCAGCCAATCAGAATTAAGGAAGGGCGGGACATAGGACCCTGGTACAGGAAGATGAGAACGGTAGGTGACAGAGGAGGTGGAGGCTGAATTTTGCTGCATCAAACAACCCGGTACTCTTTGATCTGACACTTAAAGGATATCATGATCAAAATTTGAAAGCAAACGCTTGGAGAAACATGTCCGCATCTGTCGGCTTGCCAGGTGAGCATTTGCCTTTGTCATAGTCATATTTCTTACAAGTTTGTTGCGGTAGATAATATGGATACTATAGCCTGTTTTCCACTAGCCCAGCACACCTCGGTACGGCTCGATTCACTTCAGTACGGCTCGGAATGCTTCTGTCTCCATTAGCAGTGTTGCGGGGCAGCAGCAGATTCTCAGCGAGGCGGGGCCACACTCCTGTGATGTTATGCACCGGACTGAGTCCTTATTTACACGAGACAAAAAATGGAGGATCCAAGGATTATTGCCTTGCTCGCTCTGTGGTTTTATCTCACAATTAATTTTATCTCATAATTAAGCTGCAACAACACAAGTCACTTTTGTTTTGAATTAACTGCCAAATGACCTAGAAATAATGAGCTGAAACTTGTTTTTATTCGTATTAAATAATGAGACGGTGGCACACTGTCCAACACCACATCCTAGGGCATTTTGGATGTACTGAATTAAAAAAATTCATGTTTTTCACCTTCAGGTCAACGTTTGGAACAACAGTATTATTATTTTCCGTTTAGATGATGCTACACTCCTTCTAAAGTATTGTAAATCTCTGAATTTGGAATGCCGATAGAACATTCAATTTACATATACTTGTACCTTTGACTTGGTGCTAATTTTTTATGATATTTCAATAAAAAGAACAGAAAGCTTACAAAAAGATTTCTTTTTTGGTCTAGTTAAAAATTACATTACCTTTACAATGGTTGACCCTCGGCATCATTTTGATCAGACTAGGCAATGGAATTTCTATGTAATTATACTGTTTTATAATTCAGTGTTATAACAGACAAACCACACTTTCCAAAACAATTCCATTTTATTATATACAAAATATTAAAATAAAAAAAAAACTTTGCAACACAACATGAAGGTTAATCGACATTTTATACACGCCGACCACTGAGTGCTGAGGCTCGGATGAATGAAGGCGTCTCTGCCAGCTGTGGGTCAGGATGGCTCGGTTGAATAATCCGTGCGGGCTGTCACGGCGGACGCGTGGGATGATTCTATAAGGAAAATGCACACAATAAAATACAGCACGAAAGTGCAATATATACAGAAAAGACAATAGTTTTTAACAAGAATACATAAGCTTATTTCAGCGTATTGTTCACATGAATAATTACAATAAAAGCTTTAGTCCGCAGTGTGCTGCAATAAAGCAGCGATCCATCCACAAATGAACAGCTTTTTTTATTGCATAAATAAACTGAGCGTCTTACCGAATATATTTGCGAAAAAACGCACAATAAAAAAAAAAATTAAAACTCACCGTTAAAGGACTCCAATGTCGAGACCTCCCGGTATATTTTTTCATTCCGGGCGGCTCCGTCTAACTCGCGCTGAATACGTTCGTCTGACAGTGCAGTGAGCAGACACTGCAGCTCCTTACTGGTCCATGGAACACCCTTATTACGCGAAGCCATTTTTGATAGAGAATAAATGAAAATAGCACAGCAATACACTGAAAAGGAACCGCCAACAGTGGTTGCGTGCTGAGTAAAGGCGGTCATGAAGATTCTTTTTTTTTTTTTTTTTTTTCAAAAACTTTATTGAGAAGGTCGTGAAGATTTGGTAGATGAGGAGGAGGAGAGGGGCGGTTACAACCTGACCAATCAGCGGCGACCAGTCTGTTAACGTCACAACACGGCACAGCTCAGCACTGCTGTACCCTGCCCTTCAGCGGGGCTGAAAATCGCGGCTGTTAAACCGTGTTGGGGCTTGTGGAAAAGCGTACAAAGCGTGCTGAGCCGTCCCGTGTCGCGCTAAAGCGTGCTAGTGGAAAAGGCCCTTATGTGAATTTGGAGTTGATGACTGCAAAAAAATGGAATGATACCGCACTGTTGTGTAATATTGGTTAATAATTATGAAACTTATCAGTAAACTGTAAGGGAGAAGAGAGGAGGGGAAAAAAAAAAAGAAGAAAACCGACTGAAAGATTCAGTAAACCATGATGTTGATTTAAGGTGGAATTGCCCAGTCCCAGTGCATGGTCAGTACAATTATGACAGTCTTGTTATTATTATAATGTAGTCATTGTTTTTGCTGTCATTTCTCTGTTTATAATAATAATAATAATAATAACAATAATAATAATAATGATGATGATGATAATAATGGACTGTATTTATACTGTATAGCGCCTTTCATTCAAATTTTCAAGAAAGGTGTGTAATGGCACACTGAACAGATGATTAGATTTTCAAATCAAATCAACCTTTGTCATATTGCTGTACATACAACTGTAGTGCAGGCAAGATGAAATTGCGTTTCTCTCGGCATCCATATAAGTAAAAAGAACATAATTTAAGACACACTCACACACACCCTCACCCCCCACCCCAACACAGCCATTCACACATCCCTGAGACATACTTGAAAACTAACTAGAACTATAATATACAAATAATATACAGTGGGGCAAAAAAGTATTTAGTTAGCCACCAATTGTGCAAGTTCTCCCACTTAAAAGATGAGAGAGGTCTCCAATTTTCATCATAGGTATACCTCAACTATGAGAGACGAAATGAGGGGGAAAAAAGTACAGAAAATCACATTGAAGGATTTTTAATGAATTAATTGGTAAATTCCTCAGTAAAATAAGTATTTGGTCACCTACAAACAAGCAAGATTTCTGGCTCTCACAGACCTGTAATTTCTTCTTTAAGAGGCTCCTCTGTCCTCCACTTGTTACCTGTATTAATGGAACCTGTTTGAACTCGTTATCAGTATAAAAGACACCTGTCCACAACCTCAAACAGTCAGACTCCAAACTCCACTATGGCCAAGACCAAATTGCTGTCAAAGGACACCAGAAACAAAATTGTAGACCTGCACCAGGCTGGGAAGACTGAATCTGCAATAGGTAAGCAGCTTGGTGTGAAGAAATCAACTGTGGGAGCAATTATTAGAAAATGGAGGACATACAAGACCACTGATAATCTCCCTCGATCTGAGGCTCCATGCAAGATCTCACCCCATGGGGTCAAAATTATCACGAGAACGGTGAGCAAAAATCCCAGAACCACATGGGGGGACCTAGTGAATGACCTGCAGAGAACTGGGACCAAAGTAACAAAGGCTACCATCAGAAACACACTACGCCGCCAGGGATTCAAATCCTGCAGTGCCAGACGTGTCCCCCTGCTTAAGCTAGTACATGTCCAGGCCCGTCTGAAGTTTGCTAGAGAGCATTTGGATGATCCAGAAGAGGATTGGAAGAATGTCATATGGTCAGATGAAACCAAAATAGAACTTTCTGGTAAAAACTCAACTTGTCGTCTTTGGAGGAGAAAGAACACCATACCTACTGTGAAGCATGGGGGTGGAAACATCATACTTTGGGGCTGTTTTTCTGCATAGGGACCAGGACGACTGATCCGTGTAAAGGAAAGAATGAATGGGGCCATGTATCGTGAGATTTTGAGTGAAAACCTCCTTCCACCAACAAGGGCATTGAAGATGAAACGTGGCTGGGTCTTTCAGCATGACAATGATCCCAAACACACCGCCCGGGCGACGAAGGAGTGGCTTCGTAAGAAGCATTTCAAGGTCCTGGAGTGGCCTAGCCAGTCTCCAGATCTCAACCCCATAGAAAATCTTTGGAGGGAGTTGAAAGTCCGTGTTGCCCAGCGACAGCCCCAAAACATCACTGCTCTAGAGGAGATCTGCATGGCGGAATGGGCCAAAATACCAGCAACAGTGTGTGAAAACCTTGTGAAAACTTACAGAAAACGTTTGACCTCTGTCATTGCCAACAAAGGGTGTATAACAAAGTATTGAGATGAACTTTTGTTATTGATCAAATACTTATTTTTTTTTTCTTTTTTTTTTTTTTCCAGTGTGTTTTTATTGAAATCAGTTTCAGAAATTACAGACAAGTTAGCATAATATTTCTTGAAACAAAAAGAAATATACACTTATTTAGCACATATACATACTGTATATGTATATAGGATCGAATAGTGCATCAACAAGTACTTCACACTTAAGCACCAGATTTTTTTTTTTTTTTTATAATATCCCCTCAAACAACACCCCCCCCCCCCCCCCAGCTCACAAGATCAGTAGAGGAAGTACCTCAACAGGCATATAATTTGAAACAAATACACATAATAAAGTAGGGAAAAAAAAATAACAAAAATATATATATATATAACAAGGCACATGCTGACATACTTAGATGGGTAAGACTTTTAGATTAGAAAAGTAAGATATAAAACATTGCCATTTCTGGTAAAACCTTTCTGTGCATCCTCTTATAGTGTATTTAATTTTCTCAAGTTTTAGAAAAAACATCATGTCCTTGAGCCATAGGGAAATTGAGGGATATCTGACAGATTTCCAGTGCAGCAGTAAAGTACGCCTTGCTATTAAGGATGTAAAGGCCACAATATCCCTTTGTACCAAATTCAAAACTACAGAGGAATCAGGAATCCCAAATATGGCAATAAATTCCATCTAGCTACAATGCTCAGCACTGGGTGTGTTTATATATTTATATATCTACATATTATTCCATCTAGCTACATTGCTCCGCACTGTGTGTGTTTATATACTTGCATATTTATTCCACCTAGCTGCAATGCTCCGTACTGTGGGTGTTTATATATTTACATATTTATTCCATCTAGCTACAATGCTCTGCACTGTGTGTTCATATATTCATATATTTATTCCATCCAGCTACAATGCTCTGCACTGTGTGTCTGTGTGTGTGTGTATATATATATATTTTATAGTAATACGTACATATGTTTATTAGCTGCTCTTGCTTGCTTGTTTTTTTTCTTGCCTTCTGATTGTTGCTCTGAGTGTTGCTGTCCCTGTGCTGTTGCAATCCTGGAATTTCCCCGTTGTGGGACTAATAAAGGCTTATCTTATCTTATCTTATCTTAAATGGAGAAGGCAGCAGAGTCACTTGAAGAACCCTGGAGATAATTGTAAAGTAACTAGACCAAAAACTGTATAATTCCGGACAAAGAAAAAACATATGGCCAAGGTGGCAGGGAGATCCCTTACATTTATCACAACTACCATCAACTTCTGGGTAAATCTCAGAGAGTCTCAGTTTTGAGTAGTGGACTCTATACATTACCTTAAACTGAATCAAGCTAAGACGAGCACATGAGGAAGACTTTCTAATTCTGTTAATGGCATCCTCCCAAAGCTCATCAGTCATCTGTATACCCAATTCTTTCTCCCACAAATTTTTTATTTTGACACTTGATTCATCGTTTAATGTTAAAATGGAATTATAAAGCTTGGATATCAACCCTTTATGTTGTGGACCATGTGAAACTATACTTTCCCAGGGCTGCTCAGGAGGGATAGAAGGAAAGTTAGAGAAACACTTAGAAACAAAATTACGTATTTGAAAATAACGAAACAAATGGGTGCCGGGTAAGTTATAATTGAAAGATAAATTGGTAAAACTATCAAAAAGCCCAGATGTATATAAATTCCTTATATGCTCAATACCTCTGTCATGCCAGTCTGAGAATGACGAATCTGAGAGAG
The DNA here is from genome assembly GCA_020510985.1 of Pholidichthys leucotaenia. Lineage (NCBI taxonomy): Eukaryota > Metazoa > Chordata > Actinopteri > Cichliformes > Pholidichthyidae > Pholidichthys > Pholidichthys leucotaenia. The sequence goes on from CM035837.1 coordinate 118,599,424, forward strand.
ATGGAGGAAACAAATGATTTTTAGTTAAAGGACATAGAGAGGAGGCAGCTACAAAACCAAAGCGCCGCCTAAACTGAAACCATATTTTTAATGTGTTGATAACCACTTCACTGTCCGTATACAAAGAGGGTTTTGTAGGCAAAGAAGAAAAAATTAATGCAGGTATTGACGACCCCTGACAGGATGATAATTCCATTCTACACCATGGGGAGCGAAAAGACTTTAACCAATAGCAGATTTTATGTATATGTGCCGCCCAATAATAAGACTGGAAATCAGGTAATGCAAGTCCCCCGCTAAGTCTACATCTTTGCAATAATTTTTTACGCACTCTAGGTGGTTTACCATTCCAGATAAAGCCACAAATTATCTTATCCAGAGAATCAAAAAAGCTTTTAGGCAGAAAAAGAGGAATTGACTGAAATAAAAAAAGGAATTTTGGTAAGATAATCATCTTGACAACATTAATCCTACCCAAGAGTGACAGAGGGAGATTTCACCAATGCTGGACGTCAGAGGTTATTTTGGCAATAAGGGGAGAAAAATTGGCTGAAGCTAGGGTAGAGAAAGAGCATGTCACATTTATACCAAGATACTTGAATCCTGCGGGACTAAGTTTGAAGGGTATGTCAGACTGCTGAAGATCACAGGCAGTCGTATTGATAGGAAAGCATTCGCTTTTTTCCAAATTCAATTTATAACCGGAAAAGGAACTGAAATTATTTAAAATACTCAAGACATTGGGTATAGAACTAACTGGATTTGACACAAATAACAACAAATCATCCGCATATAACGACAACTTGTGTTCAGTTCCATTTCGGAAAATCCCTCTAAATAAATTGGAAGACCGCAACGCAATGGACAGAGGCTCAATGGCAATAGTGAAGAGCAAGGGCGATAATGGACAGCCTTGCCGTGTGCCACGTCCAAGAGAAAAGTAATCAGAAAACATATCATTAGTTTGAACCCTTGCCTTCGGGGATGTATAGAGGAGACGAATCCAAGAAACAAATTTCTCATTGAATCCAAATTTCCTCAAAACCGCAAACAAATATTCCCACTCTACCCTGTCGAACGCTTTTTCAGCGTCTAGCGATATGACTATTTCTGATGAATCAGATGACTGTTTTGCATAAATTATATTGAAGAGAGTGCGTATATTAAAAAATAATTGTCGTCCCTTAACAAAACCGTTCTGTTCTTCAGATATAATCAAAGGGAGAACCTTCTCCAGTCGGGAAGAAATTACTTTGGCTAACACTTTCACGTCAGCATTAAGCAATGATAGTGGTCTATAAGAGCTACATAGAGTTGGGTCTTTGTCCTTTTTATGAAGTAAAACAATCGAAGCTTGTGTTAGAGTTGGAGGAAGAATACCTCGTTCTAATGATTCATTAAAGGTAGCTAAAAGTAAAGGTGCTAATTTTTCCATAAATCTTTTATAAAATTCAATGGGAAACCCATCAGGGCCAGGTGCTTTGTTTGATTGCATTGCTTCAATTGAGTTAATTATTTCAACAAGGCCAAGTGGGGAATCCAGGCTTTTTGCAGTGTCTGAGTCAATTACAGGATTCGAGAAGTCATGAAGAAATAAGTTCATGTTATGTGAATCTGTTGGGAACTCCGACGTATATAATGAGGAATAAAATGTTTTAAATGTGGCATTGATTTCATTAGGATCTGTCGTGATTATATGTTGACTATTCTGAATACTACTTATAATCCGAGAATTAGCTTGACGGCGTAGCTGATGTGCCAACAGACGGCTTGCTTTGTCGCCATATTCATAATGAGTTCCACGATTTTGTAGTAATAGCCGTTCAGCTTCTTGGGTTGAAATTAGATCAAGTTCTGACTGTACCTCTATGTGCTGTTTAAATAATTCTGGTGTAGGATTTAAGGCATAACTTTGATCAATATTACTAATAGCTAAAGTAAGTTCAGAAAACTTGGTGTGACGTCTCTTATTAGAAAGAGCAGAGTAGTAAATGATTTGTCCTCTAAGGTAGGATTTAAGAGTCTCCCATAATAATGAATATGAAGTAGAATCATTTTTATTAAACAACAAAAACTCATCAATCGAATTGGAAATAAAATCACAAAACTCTTTATCTGCTAAAAGAAGAGAATTAAACCTCCATGAAGGAAGACTACGTTTATAGGCACCCAACTGAATATCTAATAATAATGGTGCATGATCAGATATTATTATACTTAAATAATCAGAGGAAACTACACAGGAATTTAAAGTACAGTCAATAAAAAAGTAATCAATCCTGGAGTAAGAATGATGCACCTTGGAAAAAAAGGAGAATTTTTTACTGGTTGGATTGCGGAATCTCCAAGGATCGACAAAGCCATTCTGTGTCATGAAATCAGAAAATGTTTGAGACATTAAAGACTTATTTAGATTACGGGGATTAGATCGATCTAATAATGGATCAAAGACACAATTTAAATCGCCCCCTAAGATTAACAAATGTGAATTCAAAAATGGTAAGCTACTTAGTAATTTGTTTGCAAATTCAACATTGTCAATATTAGGGGCATATACATTGACTAACAGAACCTTTTTCTGCATCAAAGTACCGGCAACTATCACATATCTGCCGTTTTTATCAGCTATAATGTTAGTGGCTGAGAATTGTACATTTTTATTAATAAGAATAGCAACCCCCCTTGATTTAGAATTAAACTCTGAATGAAAAACTTGGCTCACCCATGAGCAGTGCAACCGATGATGATCTTTTATCCGAAGATGGGTCTCCTGCAGAAACACTATTGAGGATTTTAAATGTTTTAAGTGATTAAAAACTTTTGATCTTTTAACAGGATGACCCATACCCTTAATATTCCAGCTAATGAATCGCAAAGATGCGCCTAGTAAAGCTGTACCATGGGCTATATTGGTACTAGCCATTTACATGTACCAAAAAAAAAACCCATCACAAGAACTATTGCTGTGAGCTGAGGTAAAACACCACCCACCCAAAAGAACCCCCAAAACAAATACACCCAAAGTCTCCATGTAACAAAAAAAACACACCCAAAAACCAATGGAGACAGCAGTGTCACACACAAAGAAAAGTTGTTCTCAGTTAAATAGGAACAACTCGGAGGCAAAGCCGAGCAGAGAGGGAAAAAAAAAAAAAAAAAAAAATACCAGTGGAAAACATGTCTCCTGCCAACTTCCAGAAATTGAATTATAATATGTGCAATGATTAAATTACATGCTGTTTTATACCAGTATTGTAATCTGAACAATAAAGTAAGAAAAAGTAATGATAATATTAAACTCAACAATACACTAAGAGATTCTGATGAACACTCCCAAAATAAAGCAAATAAGCGCAAATGTCCAGGTAACAGCAACAAGTCTAGAGTCCGAGCATATATAAGGATTATAATGAAAGGTTCACAGCTCACCCAGAAATCAGAGTCTTGACGTATTCCTTCGCGTCTTCCGGCGAAGTAAACTTCTTTTTAGTCCCCTGGTAGGAAATGCGTAGCTGCGCCGGGTGGAGAAGTCCGTATTTGACTCCATCAATGCCACGGAGTAGCCGCTTAACCTCGTTGAATGCAGCCCGAGCCCGTGCAATCTTGACGGTGTAGTCCGGAAAGACCGACAAAGTCATACCTCCGACTTTAATCCGCTGGAGCTCTAGCGCACGCCGTAATATATCAACACAGTCACTGTGGTAGTGAAGCCTGCACACAATGGCTCGTGGTCGCTCACCCGGTTTAGGTTTAGGCTGAAGAGTACGATGAGACCGATCCACTAGTGGTTCCTTATCCAAAGAAAAAGCATTTTTCAGCAACGCAGCCACAGCTGTAGGAGAAAGAGTCTGGACCCTCTTCAACGCCAATAATCCTTATGTTATTGCGTCGCGATCTTGATTCTAGATCTTCACATTTGTCTTCAAGCACAGCAACCTTAGCATTGAGGCGCTCAACACTTGTTTTCATGTCAGTCATGTCATCCGTATAACCTGTGAGCGTTTCTTCCATGTCCCCCATAGTGCACGTTAGCTTAGCCAACTTAGCATCAATAGCAGCATTGACGCTCACTAACTGTGATTTCACAGACTGTAACTCAACCTTAAGAGGTGCCAAAGCGTCTCCGATAATCTCTTGTAGCTCCTTCTTAATAATACCAGCGATATCTTCTTTTAGGGAGGAAAGCAGCTCAAATTTCAAAGCTTCAGCATTCAAAACAGGGGCTGGATCAACAGGTTGAGCTAGCGGCTCAGAAGTCGGGGCCTGTGAACAAGGCTTCAGGTGCGTCTGAATAGTGCGGGTTTTTCCTTTCCCTGACATTGCGAAACAATTCAAAAGTATCACTTAAGATACACAGCGAAAAAGAGCCAAGAAAAAACACTGGGTTTTTGGAAAACTGCACAACTGAATAACAATATTTTACGAAGTTGGCAGGAGCCACCAAAACTGCGTCCTACTCCATTGACCGCACAACAGCGCCCCGATCAAATACTTATTTTACCGAGGAATTTACCAATTAATTCATTAAAAATCCTTCAATGTAATTTTCTGGATTTTTTTTTTTTCTTATTTTGTCGTTGAGGTATACCTATGATGAAAATTGGAGACCTCTCTCATCTTTTAAGTGGGAGAACTTGCACAATTGGTGGCTGACTAAATACTTTTTTACCCCACTGTACATAATGTCCATAAGGTGCGGTAGTATGTACGAAAGATTCCGAATCAACTGTTCAGCATCCTAACAGCTTGTGGAAGGAAGCTGTTAATCAGTCTGGTGGTTCTGTCTCTGATGCTTTGGAGTCGTTTGCTAGATGGCAGAAGTTCAAAGTGTTTATGCAGAGGGTGAGAGTGGTCCTTGACAATGTTCAGTGCCCTGCTCCTACAACGGTTCTGAAAAAGTTCTTGGACAGAGGGGAGGGAAACTCCAATTACCCTCTCAGCTCCCTTAACTATCCTCTGCAGGGCTTTTTTGTCTGACATACTGCAGCTGGAGTACCATGTTGCAATACAGTATGTCAGAACACTCTCCACCACACCTATGTAGAAGGTCCTGAGGATGCAGATGGGGAGAGAGGCCTGTTTGAGTTTCCTCAAGAAGTGCAGTCTCTGCTGGGCCCGCTTCCTGATCCCCAAGGAATTCTTGCTCCAGGCCAGGTCCTGCAAGATCTGCATTCCGAGGAACTTGATGTTCTCCACTGTCTCCACCAAACGGCCACCGATGCTGAGAAGGACGTATTCAGGCTGTGACCGCCGGAAGTCGATAATCATCTCCTTCGTTTTGTCCACGTTGAGCACCAGATTGTTCTCCCTGCACCAGCCTTCCAGGTCTCTTAACTTCTTCGCTGTACATTGATTCCTCATCCCTCTGAATAAGTCCCATCACTGTGGTGTCGTCTGCAAACTTAATAATCTGGTTCCCCTCGTGTCTGGATACACAGTCATGTGTTAGAAGTGTACAGTGGACTGAGTACACAGCCTTGAGGGGATCCGGTGCTCAGCGTGATAGAGTTGAAGATGTTATTTCCAACACGGACAGACTGAGGTCTCTCAGTCAGGAAATCCAGGATCCAGAGACATGTGGCGGTGTTCAGACCAAGGAGGAGTAATTTCTCCATCAGTCTCTGGGGAATAATGGTGTTGAATGCTGAACTGAAATCAATGTACAGGAGTCTGGCGTAGGTGTCTTTCTGATCCAGGTGGGTGATGACAGAGTGCAGGGTGGTGACTATAGCATCCTCCGTGGAGCGGTTTGAACGATATGCAAACTGGAGCGGGTCATGTGATGCAGGGAGGCAGGCTGTGATGTGTGGTTTGACAAGCCGTTCAAAACACTCCACAATTGGTGTCAGTGCAACCGTACGATAGTCATTCAGACAGGACACAACTGGTTTCTTTGCCACCGGTACTATGGTAGAGGTCTTAGCATCTGGGAACGATGGCCTGACTCAGGGAGATGTTATAAATGTCAGTCATGACATCCGCCAACTCGCTCGCGCAGTCTCGGAGCACACGTCCCGGGATGTTGTCCGGACCTGCAGCTTTACGTGGGTTGACCCTGATTAGGGTCCTCCGTGTGTCCGCTGCGTTGATGATGATAGCTGGCCCAACAGATGGTGGAGATGGGCCAGCCCTCCCTCTGATTGTCGTGTTTGATGCTTCAAAACATGCAAAGAAGTTGTTGAGCCTGTCTGGAAGCGAAGTGTCGTCATCATCGACCCCCTGCCTAGACTTATAATCCGTCAGCGCCCTCACTCCCTGCCACATCCGTTTGGTGTTCCTTGTGTCACAGAGGTGTCCCTGGATTTTCTCCGCATAGATGCGCTTCGCCGTCTTAATTCCCTTTGAGAGCGCAGACCTGGCTGAGCGGAGGGCGATCCTGTCCTTCGCTCTGAAGGCTGCATCTCTGGCTGTGAGCAGCGAGCGCACCTCTGCAGTCATCCAGGGCTTGTAGTTGCCCTGTGCAGTGATAGTCTTCACTATAGTGACATCCTCTGTGCACTTCGTGATGTAGCTGGTGACCATTTCAGCATACTCCTCCACATCTGTCCTGTCTCCCTGGGAGGCTGCTATTTTGAAGACCTCCCAGTCTGTGTGCAGAAAACAGTCTTTAACCCCTTGCCCTCTGGTCAATTTCCCTAAAAACGCCAAAAAATAACGTACCCAAAGTAAATCAAAAGCTGTTCTTCAACCCTTTGCAGCATCTTCATGGGGTTGGTCTCATTTAAAAGAAAACACTTTGAATTTTTTGGCAAAACAGTCATAATCTCTCTAAGTGCTCCGGCCACTGAGTAACAGTCATCTAAACATACTGAACTTGAAGAAAATAAATTTCGCCTGGGTGTTTTTTTTTGGATACAAATGCTTGCAAATAACACACAGCTTCAGATCCGGGCTGGAAAATGCAACAGAAATGTAGAACCAAGTGTTATCCAGCTGAGGTCCAAATTTTGTAACAATACCACAAAAAATGAATATATTACACAGCTTTATACTCAGGTTGTTCCCAGGCGTTTTTGAACTGTGCCAAATTGTGCCAAATGGCACAGTTTGGAAAAACGTCTGTAACTTTTGAATGATTCAATATAGAAGCTTCATCTTGGGCTCCAATGAAAGGTAAAGGGCTGTGTGTGTGTGTGTGTGTGTGGGGGGGGGGGTTGTTCATTCATGAATGAATGAATGAATGAATGAGCAAACAAGCCCCCACACACAAAGAAGCATGCCACGTAAAAAATGTGTGGCTTTTTTTTATAAGAAAAAATAACCTACAGTGCACTAAAAATTATACTAGAATATTTGTAATGTAGAAGATAACAACTCCCCCACCCCACCCCGCTACAGAGGACGGACATCGCCCATCGCTACATGACGGAAAGCGGTGACAGTGCGCTGCGGTCTAATACGCACAGTTGGACTAAAATATCTGCAATCCGCTATTTTACGGTTCGCGTCCGGCGCGTTCACGGTCCGGACGCACGGACTGGACACGGTTCGTGCGCCGCGGTACACGCTCTGTGCGCCGCGGTCTAATACGCACAGTTGGACTAAAATATCTGCAATCCGCTACAGAACAGTAGCGGGGGGGGGGGGGTGTTCACGGTCTGGACGCGGCACACGAACTGTGTCCAGTCCGTGCGCCACGGTACACGCTGTGTGCGCCGCGGTCTACTACGCACAGTTGGACTAAAATATCTGCAATCCGCTACAGAAGAGTAGCGGAGGGGGGGCGTTCACAACATGACAGGGGGTCCGTCATGTTGCAATAACGCACAGTTGTAATTTACTGATCGGTCAAAAGTCATTTGGATTACAATTTTCAGGGATAAAGAATAATTTAGCTTATAACACTTACCTGTCCACAACAGCAGCGTAGCTGGCGAACTTCTCTTCCTCATTGTCAGACGAACATGAAGCTGGTCTGCTTGTTACAGACTCGTGGTTCTGGTCACGCGACCCGGTCAAACCATAATTCCATTATTGCGGTTTTGCGCTGCCATGATTGTGGTTTTGGCGAACGATTTTTCAAAACAAATAAAAACAGTAGTAAGAAAAAAAGACTGGCGAACGCCTGTGTGTCACCCAGCCTTTCACAAAACAGCTTTCGAACTTCTGTGCTTCAATTGGCTGGCTGTATTCGCAGCCGTTGGTAGGCGGGTCCTTCTTGCTAGGTTTTCAGTCATTGGTTCTTCAAGGTTTCAGAAACCCAATTCAAGGCTCTTATTAGTCAAATGAGAGGTCAATCACATCTAAACCAATCAAAGCACTCCTTTGGCTTTCTGTTCGTGGCTGTGTCTGTAGTGGAAGAACGGAAATGCAGCTTTTTTTTTCTTCAGTGCGCCCTAGGACGCAGAGACGTGCCCGCCCGCGGTATACCGAAGTGCAACAGGTTAAAGGGCCTATATCATGCAAAATCGACTTTTTTGAGCTTTTAAGCATGTTATAATGTTAATTCCTCACCAAAAACAATCGGCAAAACTCTTTCTAGGGATGTGATTTTTCCGCTAATTCGCGGAATTCCGCTTTTTTTATCTTCCAAAAATTTTCAGACCAGATGGCGGCGCTTGCACAACGCGAGGCTCAGCGTCTCTTCAGATTTTGTGGATTAGCAGCGATATTTCTGCTCATTTTGGGTCTGTTCGTTCAGAACAGCTTCGCTTTTACATCCTACACCCAAAATGAACTTTTGGACATTGGATTACAAAATAACGACCTTTTTATCAGCAACCTACGTTTCATCCCTGAGAACACCCGACGCTAGGTAAGCTACCTGGCTGACCGGAAGTGCTTGCAGGCGGCGTATAGTTTACTCTGAAAGGCTTAAAATAGCATGATATAGGCCCTTTAAGTGCTGAGGCTGCACCCTATGGCCAAATCTTGATTTGTTTCTCTACTGGCCTGCTGCGCTTCAGTAAAGGTTTGTAGGCAAGCACCAGCATCACGGATAGGTGGTCAGAATGGCCGAGGTGGGGGCGAGATGTTGCCTTATAAGCATCTGGAAAGTTTGTGTACACCAAGTCCAACATATTCTCTCCTCTGGTCTTAAAGTCCACACATTGTTTAAACTTGGGGAGCACAGTCTTTAAACTGGTGTGATTAAAATCCCCCGCAACCACCACAAAACTGTCTGGGTGTGAAGTTTGAAATTCACTAATAGCATCATGCAGCTCTCCGAGTGCCTTGTTAGCATTAGCTTTAGCATTAGCGCTAGGAGCTATGTAAACAGCAGCTACAAACACGTTGATGAATTCCCTCGGCAGGTAGAATGGCTGACAATTTACGATAAGGAACTCCGCCAACGGAGAGCAGTGTTTAGATACTAATGTGGCGTTAACGCACCAGTTCTTGTTAATATAGATACATAGCCCCCCCCCCCCCCCCCCCTCGGCTCTTACCGGAGCTAGCAGCCTCTCTGTCCTCCCGGAACGATGTCATCCCTTCCAGCTGAATAGCCACGTCAGGGATGTTGTCGTGGAGCCATGTCTCCGTGAACGCAAACACACAGCAGTCCCTCCACTCTCTCCGGGTTTCTCTTAGCAGACGCAGTTCGTCTAGCTTGTTGTCGAGGGAGCGGACATTGGAAAGAAGGAGCAACGGTACTGCTGGTCTGGAGGGGTTAGCCTTTAGCCTAGCATGAATCCCGGCTCTTTTTCCTCGCTTCTGTTTGCGTTCACGCCGCGTACGCTTCCTCCTCTCCCGGGTAGCTGCCAGCGGAATCTCCGACAGTATTCCATGCTGGCGTGGAATGTCCAAGTCACATCCGAGCGCCGCAATTCTTGCAGCGTGCAGTACCTTGATGTTTGATAAGGTCTCATGGTTGTAAGTTCTACAGAATGTACGTCTGGGATGATCAGAACATTCAAAACTCTTCACACTCACTGATGCCTAGAGGGGCCGCAGCGTCCATGTGCGCCGGCATCTTCTTCTGAGAATTTTGGTGATGATCTCAAAATCCATATCTCTATCAAGGCTGTTATCTTCTCACAGTGTGTTAGCAACAATACTTCAAAACTACTGAATGGATTTGGATGAAATTTTCACCAGAGGTAGTTCTTGGGCTACAGACAAATCCATTACATTTTGGTGATGATCTGAGAATGCATACCTCAGCCAAGGCTCTTATCTTTCACAGTGTGTTAGCAACAGTACTCCAAAACTAATGGACAGACTTTGATGCAATTTTCACCAGAAGTGGTTCTAGGCCAACGCACAAACCCATTACAGTTTGGAGGTGATCCATGAGGGACGGCAGGAGCCTTGGCGGAGGTCTGTGCTCTGAGTGCTTTCTAGTTAAAATTAATATTCTTGCCTTGGAAAATAAATGTTAATTGTCTGCTTGCTAAAATTTCACATCCTAGTAAGCACTGACCCAATGCGTCATGGGGAAAAGCACTAAAAATGATGCATTTAGATTAAGAATTATTAGTGCATGCCCATAGAAAGCAAATATTCCTGTCTGAAAGAAGTAGCCCAATTAGGCTTTGCAGGCCCAAATGTAGGCTGTTTTTGAAAGTGGAATACAGAGGTGTAGCCTATATATAGGCAATCACACGTTAGAATTTCTACAAATATGAAAGGGACTGAGTTGAGATTTATTTGATTGTGTGAATAATAATTACAGAATTATTGAAAATGAATGGGACACCATTAGCAACTGTTTTAAGAACCACTTGGGTTTGTTTTTTTTTTTTTTTGTCAGATCCCTTATTTGTGTGATGTTTTATGAGTTATATTCATAACAGTGTATCTTGCACTTTGGGGAATGGGAGTTGTTCAGTCACCATTATAATTTAGTTTATTTTAAAGGTCAAAGGTCTCTCTCTGTCGCGCTCACATTTTTTTGAAGTGTGCAATAAAGGCTTATTTTAAAAGGTCAGGTCTCTCTCTCTCTCTCTCTCTCTCTCTCTCTCTCTCTCTCTCTCTCTCTCTCTCTCTCTCTCTCTCTCTCTCTCTCTCTAGGCTTTTGAACGAAAGAACTGGGAGGGTGTTAAGGACAAGGTGTGTGCTTGCATTTCTAAATGGAAATGGTTGCTGCCACAGCTGTCATATAGGGGCAGGGTTCTGGTCGTGAATAATCTGGTTGCCTCGGCTCTCTGGCATAGGCTGTTGGCTTTGACACCGCCAAGGAGCCTCGTGGAGGAGATTCAGAAGACAGTCGTGGACTTCTTTTGGTCTGGTCACCACTGGGTACGCGCGCCAGTTCTCTACCTGCCTGTGGCCGAGGGGGGACAGGGCCTGGTGGACATACATTTCAAGATCGGCAGCTTCAGGCTTCGAACTGCACAACGACTCCTTTACGGATGCGGCCCCTGCTGGATGGACACTGCTAAGCTGCTTTTGAGGAGAGTTGGTCGCTTGGGCTATGATAAGCAGCTCTTCCTCGTGACATCTGGGGAGGTGGACCTTACTGGACTATCTGCTTTTTACACGTCCGTTTTGCATGCATGGCGAGTCTTCAATGTGGCCCGCTTCCGTGACGAGGCGCCGGGCATGTGGCTGTTCGAAGAACCACTGTTTTTCAATCGATTCATCGCAGCAGAGGTGCTGCAGTCTGCCAGTCTGCGGAGTTGTTTGCGGGAGGCACGCTGTACCAAGCTGGGTCATCTTATGAGGATGTCGACCACATCGATGGATACACTGAGGCGGAGTGCAAAAATTACATCTGTCAGACTGCTGCAAAGGGTGGTGGAGGACGTGTGCGCCGCCCTGCCGCAGCCGCTTCGAGCGTTTGCGACGAACCGCACTCTTTCCAGTCAATGGGATGACGACACTGCGTCCACCTTTCCTGCAATTTCCATAACTCCAGATGTGGGGGAGTGGCAGGGAGGAGAGGATCACCTACTGACCTTCAGGATTCCTCGCCTGGGCAAGTTCCAGTTTGTCGGGACAAGGGCGGTGTATCACATCTGTGTGAAGGTTCTGAATCTGCGCTCTCTGAAGGATGTCACGGAGTCGAGGTGGGCGGGTTGTTTGGGGCCAGGGGTCTCCCCAAAGGGCAGCTGGCGGTGCATGTACAAGCAACCTATTGAGAAACGCACAGCAGATCTCCAGTGGAGGATTGTGCATGGGGCAATAGCCACAAATAAATACAGGGCACACCTTGATCCGACTGTGGAGGGGGAATGTTTGTTTTGTTCCCAAGTTGAGACCCTCGACCATTTGTTTGTCCACTGTTTTCGTTTATCTGGACTCTTTGCCATTTTGGACGAGTGGTTTCGGGCTTTGGGTGAACGATTCTCTTTTGGTCTGTTCATTTACGGTCCGAAGTATAAAGTGGCAAGGAAGGCTGCCCACACTTTGATGAACTTCCTATCTGGGACTGCTAAGCTTGCCATCTGGCTGACGAGGAAAAATCGGGCAAGCAATGCTGGCAATGTGGATCCTGTGTCCGCTTTCAAGGTCTTGTTGAAAGTCAGACTCCGGGTGGAGTTCTCTTACTATCAAATGGTAGACAATCTGGAGGCGTTCATCAATAGATGGGCTGTAGGGAATGTTTTGTGGGTCAGGGGGATGAGTTATGTTTGCACTTTTGAGATGTGACACACTTGGACAACTGATATTGGTCTTTCTGCAATTTAGAAATGTGCAATAAAGCCATTTTTTAAAAGTCAAAAGTCTCTCTCTCTCTCTCTCTCTCTTGGAGGATAGCGACCTTGGAAATGCCACCTCCATCTATCCGCCAGGGGGTGCGGATCGTTCCCCCGGACGACACTGTTACTGTGAAGGGGGTCCTTTTGGCTGTGCGGGCCCAGGTGGGCCCTGCTGCGATCCGCTATGCGTCCAGGATGAATAGGGCTGTAGTTGTGTTTCTGGCTACTGAGGAGGATGTCCACGCTCTGGTTGCGAGCGGTATTGTAATCGGGGACGTGTATGTGCAGGTGTCCCCCTTATCAGTTCCATCAACGCTTATCACCATCTCGGGTGTTCCACCTTTCATTACTGACGAGCAGTTGGCGGCGGAGCTCCGCAGATTCGGGAAGTTTGCGGGCCCGTTTAAACACGTCAGTTTGGGAATCAGGGAAGCCGACTTAGACCATGTGAGATCACTAAGGCGACAGGTGTTCATGTTTCTAGACTCGCCCACTCAGACTCTGGAAGTGTCCTTCCGGGTCAAACACGGGGACGGCTACTATATGGTGTATGCGAGCGCGGGACAAATGAAGTGTTTTGAGTGTGGCGATGTGGGCCATAAACGTTTCGCCTGCCCGCACAGGCGCCCGGCGGGGGGCTCTGGTGGGGCTGCGGCTGGGGCAGCCGGTGAGCCTTCCGCTCGCGGCGCTGCTGCGGACGGCGTGGCGGGGGCTTCCGCCACGGCAGAGCCCGGCAAGACCACACAGCCTGCCGGCGGGGCCTCCGCGGCACCTGCCGCGACTGCGGACGGCATTGCGGGGCCTTCAGCCGCTCGTGCTCCGGGGCCTGCCGCTGTGCCTGTGGACAGTCGGCCTGTGGCGCCTGCGGCGCGGCCTGCAGCTGGGAGCGTGACTGGCGATGGCGCACAAGCGGTCCATGACGTGGACTCAGCATCGCGCTGTGTGACATCAGCGGCTGTGCTTCCGCAGCCTGCTGCGACTTCACAGCAGCAGGCGGAAAAACGCCGGTCGACTGATATAGGCACCGCCCCGGACCACGTGACTGATGAAGGATCAGCTGCACCAGCTGACGTGCCAGCTGAATCTAACAGTCAGCACATGACTGATGAAGGATCAGCTGCACCAGCTGACGTGCCAGCTGAATCTGACAGTCAGCAGAGTTGTGCTGCTGAGGGAATGGAGTGTGGAACTAACGCAGAGTCTGCGAAAAATGAGTCTATTGGTGCTAATGGCGATGCCAATGCACATTTGTATTCACTAGACGAAATAAATGCTTTCCTGGATGGGACCTATAATAATAGGGCCGTTAACGTCGCAGATTACTTCAGTGACACTGACAAATTTATTTGGTCTGTTAATGTACTGAGGAAGGAGGTTGGTGTTGACCTCCTGGATGAAAGAAAACGCTACCGCCTGAAGAAGCACCTCGCAGCCCTGTGTAAATCAGCAGGGGGACAAAAGGCCAAGCGCGCAAAGATGGAATGATTTCCATGGCAAAGCACGGTGCTCCTCACAAATATCGCCATAATGCAGAAAATACAATTAGGGACCTTAAACATGAATGGTGGCAGGGGTAATCATAAAAGGGGATTCGTTAGTGACCTGTTCAAACGGAAGGGTCTCAACATTTTGTTTTTGCAGGAAACTCATACCACTTCGGCGGATGAAGTCGACTGGGGCTTGTGGTGGAAAGGCCCATTTTCACTCAGTCACGGCACAAATCTAAGCGCGGGAGTGGCCATTTTGTTTGGGGAATCAGCAAATGCACAAATTTTATCGGTGGTGGAGATAGTGAGGGGCAGGCTGCTTCTAGTTAGGGCGCAAGTGGGGGATTCCGTGTTTTGCCTGGTTAATGTTTACGCGCCAAACCACGGCGCGGAAAGGGTTGCCTTTTTCAATACAGTGACTACTGAAATGCAGCGCTATCACCAAGACCAACTTGTTGTGGCTGATGATTTCAACTGTACCTTGGACTTCACTGTAGATCGCACTAATGCAGAACCTCATCTGCAGTCTTCTAGATGCTTGGAAAATTTCACTGTGCAGTTAGACTTAGTGGACACGTGGAGGTTGAAAAATGCCAATGCGAGACGGTATACCTGGGTCAGGGTCACTGACGGGGTTGTCAGTGCTGCTAGATTAGACAGGATATATGTTTCTAGAACCTGTAGCCCCGGCCTCCTTCACAGTAACATAAGTCCCGTTGGTTTCACGGATCATCACCTGGCTACTGCGGTGTTACTGAACTCACCAGGGAAAAGGGCAAAGTCATATTGGCACTTCAATAACAAGCTCCTACAGGACAATGCCTTTTGTCAGTATTTTGTGTGCTTCTGGGAACACTGGAGGACCACGAAAGCTCGTTTTGGTTCCCTCGAACAGTGGTGGGACGTTGGCAAAGTGCAAATTCGCCTTTTTTGTCAACGGTACGCTGCGTACTCAACTGCCATCATCAACGCCAAGGTCAGTGAACTAGAGGACGCTGGAGGCCAACTTGGTTACGGGTCAGGATTCTACCGCTGGTCCTTTGCTGCAGGAGAAGAGATCGGCCCTGTGCACATTCTTGCAGGGCAGAGTGGAGGGGGCGCTAGTGAGGTCGCGCTTCACTCGCCTGCAGGACATGGATGCACCAACGTCCTTCTTCTTCAATTTGGAAAAGTCTACTGCGACAAAGAAGTTGATGGCTTGCTTGACACTCCCAGATGGTCGCCTGACTACGGACCCGTCCGAGATGCGCCGCCATGCAGTGGATTACTACGGGGCCCTGTTTGCTGCGGGAACGTGTTGCAAAGAATCTCAAAATCAGCTCTTCGAGGCCCTTCCGGTGCTCGGCCAGGACGACAGGGCCGCTCTGGACTGTGCCCTGACTTTGGATGAGTTGACTGTGGCTGTGAATCAGCTGGCGCTGGGACGCGCGCCTGGACTGGATGGCCTTTCTTCAGAATTTTTTAAGCATTTTTGGAATGTTGTTGGACCAGACTTCTATAACGTTCTGACGGCCTGTTACAGGGAAGGAACGTTACCTGTCTCATGCCGCTGTGCAGTGCTGTCTCTGTTGCCAAAGCAGGGGGACTTGGCCCTGCTGAGAAACTGGAGGCCTGTGGCTCTTCTTTGCACGGACTACAAGGTGCTTTCCAGGGCACTGGCAAACGGACTGAACACTGTCTTGGGTTTGATTGTGGATAGGGATCAAAGATATTGTATTCCTGACCGGAACATTATGGACAACGTTTTCCTCATACGTGACGTTCTCCAGCTCAGTAAATGTCATGACTTACAGTTTGGAATTGTGTCTTTGGATCAGGAAAAGGCCTTTGATAGGGTTGACCATTCCTGTTTGGTTTTGGGAATATGTTTTTGAGGTGGGTCAATCTGCTATACACTGGAGCTGAGTGTTTGGTGAAGGTGGGGGCGGGACTGAGTCGGCCAATCCCTGTACACCGGGGAATACGCCAGGGGTGTCCACTCTCGGGTCAGCTGTACAGCTTGGCTATTGAGCCTTTGCTGTGCAGGTTGCGCGCTCGGCTGGGTGGTCTGGTTCTGCCGGGGCCATCAAGCTGTGGCCGTCCGATTGTCTTGTCTGCTTATGCGGATGACGTTGACGTTTTCATCACCTCCAACGGGGATGTGCAGCGTCTGGTGGACACTTTGACAGTTTAGGAAAGGGCGTCTTCTACACCGGTTAATTGGGCCAAGAGTGAGGGTCTATTGGTGGGCCACTGGTCGCGTCAAGCCGTCCCTCGTCTGCCCGGCGGCCTTCAGTGGGGGACGACCGGTCTCAAAGTGTTGGGGGGTTTTCTGGGTACGGAGGCTTTTGAACAAAAGAACTGGGAGGGTGTTAAGGACAAGGTGTGTGCTCGCATTTCTAAATGGAAATGGTTGCTACCACAGCTGTCATATAGGGGCAGGGTTCTGGTCATGAATAATCTGGTTGCCTCGGCTCTCTGGCATAGGCTGGTGGCTTTGACACTGCCAAGGAGCCTCGTGGAGGAGATTCAGAAGACAATCGTGGACTTCTTTTGGTCTGGTCGCCACTGGGTCCGCGCGCCAGTTCTCTACCTGCCTGTGGCCGAGGGGGGACAGGGCCTGGTGGACATACATTCCAAGATCGGCAGCTTCAGGCTTCGAACTGCACAACGACTCCTTTACGGATGCGGCCCCTGCTGGATGGACACTGCTAAGCTGCTTTTGAGGAGAGTTGGTCGCTTGGGCTATGATAAGCAGCTCTTCCTCGTGACATCTGGGGAGGTGGACCTTACTGGACTATCTGCTTTTTACACGTCCGTTTTGCATGCATGGCGAGTCTTCAATGTGGCCCGCTTCTGTGACGAGGCGCCGGGCACGTGGCTGTTCGACGAACCACTGTTTTTCAATCGATTCATCGCAGCAGAGGTGCTGCAGTCTGCCAGTCTGCGGAGTTGTTTGCGGGAGGCACGCTGTACCAAGCTGGGTCATCTTATGAGGATGTCGACCACATCGATGGATACACTGAGGCGGAGTGCAAAAATTACATCTGTCAGACTGCTGCAAAGGGTGGTGGAGGACGTGTGCGCCGCCCTGCCGCAGCCGCTTTGAGCATTTGCGACGAACCGCACTCTTTCCAATCAATGGGATGACGACACTGCGTCCACCTTTCCTGCAATTTCCATAACTCCAGATGTGGGGGAGTGGCAGGGAGGAGAGGATCACCTACTGACCTTCAGGATTCCTCGCCTGGGCAAGTTCCAGTTTGTCGGGACAAGGTCGGTGTATCACATCTGTGTGAAGGTTCTGAATCTGCGCTCTCTGAAAGATGTCACAGAGTCGAGGTGGGCGGGTTGTTTGGGACCAGGGGTCTCCCCAAAGGGCAGCTGGCGGTGCATGTACAAGCAACCTATTGAGAAACGCACAGCAGATCTCCAGTGGAGGATTGTGCATGGGGCAGTAGACGCAAATAAATACAGGGCACACCTTGATCCGACTGTGGGGGGGAATGTTTGTTTTGTTCCCAAGTTGAGACCCTCGACCATTTGTTTGTCCACTGTTTTCGTTTATCTGGACTTTTTGACATTTTGCGCGAGTGGTTTTGGGCTTTGGGTGAACGATTCACTTTTGGTCTGTTCATTTACGGTCCGAAGTATAAAGTGGAAAGGAAGGCTGCCCACACTTTGATGAACTTCCTATCTGGGACTGCTAAGCTTTCCATCTGGCTGACGAGGAAAAATCGGGCAAGCAATGCTGGCAGTGTGGATCCTGTGTCCGCTTTCAAGGTCTTGTTGAAAGTCAGACTCCGGTTTGAGTTCTCTTACTATCAAATGGTAGACAATCTGGAGGCGTTCATCAATAGATGGGCTGTAGGGAATGTTTTGTGTTCAGTGGGTCAGGGGGATGAGTTATGTTTGCACTTTTGAGATGTGACACACTTGGACAACTGATATTGGTCTTTGTGCAATTTTGAAATGTGCAATAAAGCCTTTTTTAAAAGTCAAAAGTCTCTCTCTCTCTCTCTCTCTCTCTCTCTCTCTTTGGTCTTGACCTCCTGGTTGAAAGGAAGCGTTATCGCCTCAAGAAACACCTGACTGCCCTGCGTAAAGCAGCAGGGGGAACGCCGGTCAAGCGCGCCCGACAGGAGGAATGAATGGCGGTCGTTCCTCTGCCTGTTTTACCCATTTTTGGGATATTGTTTGAACAGACTGGTATATGACATTTAATTGACTGTAATTGACTGTCACAGAACTGGATCTTTGAATAGGTGGACTGCAGGTACTGCTCTGTGTTGTGTGTGGGGGGGGAACATTTCAGTTTGCACTTTTTCCAATGTGACACACTTGGAGGAATGATGTTGGTGTGCTTACATTTTTTTGAAGTGTGCAATAAAAGCTTTTTAAAAGTCAAAAAGTCTCTCTCTCTCTCTCTCTCTCTCTCTCTCTCTCGTGCGCATGTGTGAGCGTTTGTGGGAGCAGGGGTGTGGAGTGGTGTCGAGTGAGTACTTTAAACTTTGTTTTTTCTAACTTTTCTCTATCGTGTGTGTTTGAGGTGTGTGTGTTTAATATAGTGGTTTGAGTGTGTGTGTGCTGGGGTGTGAGTGTTGGTGTGAGTGTGTCGGGGAACGGTAGCTTCTGCTGCCTGTTTTTCCCGGCCGGCCATCATGCCGGTGATTGATGGTGGTGTGGAGTTTGAGCGCTTGACCCGGCGTCATGGCGTGAGAATCCTCCCTACAGTTCCCTGTTCTGTGGAGGAGGCCAGCCTCGCTGTAGGGACAGGTGGTTGGGCATGACGGTATAAAATCAGCATCGAGGATGAACAGCGCAATTGTGATCTTTCTGGATTCAACTGAAAAAGCTGATCAAGTGGTGGCACAGGGAGTGGTCATAAGTGACACTTTTACTCCCGTTTTACCGCTGGCTAACCCGTCTAGGAGGATCACCATCTCAAACGCTCCTCCTTTCGTTAAAAATGATCAGCTGATAAGAGAGTTGTCCCGTTTTGGCCAGGTTGTTTCCCCTATCAGAATGGTCTCTCTGGGTAGCAAGTCCCCCCTGCTGAAGCATGTTGTATGTCACAGGAGGCAGTGTTTCATGGTGTTGAAAGACAGCTCTGCTGAACTGAACGCGTCTTTTAATTTCAGGATTGACGGCTTTAGCTACTTGGTGTTTGCAACTTCTGAAACCATGAGGTGTTTTGCGTGTGGTGCAGAAGGCCATCTTATTTGGTCATGTCCTGAAAAGGCGAACACAAAGGGCACTGGCGGTAAGAAAGGTGACGCCGCTGTTTCTGGTGGTCCGGAGGGTAGCGCTACATGTGGTGCGGCGGATGCCGCTGCGGCGCCCGCTTCTGCTGGGGCGGTCGCGACCGCGGCCGTGTCTGCTTCTACTTCTGCGGGGGCGTCCGCGTCCGCATCCGCGTCCGCTTGTGCTGGGGCGGCCGCGGCCGCCTCTGCTGGGGTGGCCGCGGCGGGCGCGGTAGTTGCCCCCCCAAACAGTGATGGTGGGGAATTTCTGTCTGGCGGCAGCTCTGATCATTGTGACGAGCCTGTCACCCGGAGTAAAGAGGTGGAGGGTGTAAGTAAGAGTGCAGTTAAACGAAGGAACGTGGATGAACAGACTTTGCAGGCGGGGGAGGAGCGGTTTGAGGCTGTAGCGGACACACAGAGCAAACACTGCATGACAAACGTTGCAGTTCACGAAGAAATGCAGGAATGTAGTTTTGTTGAAGAGGATCCTTTTAAAGCTGCACAAAAAAGAAAAAGTGCTGAAAACTTGCAGAGCTCTGCTAAATCTAGTAGGGTTGGGGATTTAGATTTACTGGATGAGAGCGCTTCTGACGAAAGTGGAGCTGAGTCTGAACTGATGCAGACGCAGGAGGAGCAAGGCTCCTATTGTTTTGCCAAGATTAGGAAGTTTCTCCAGGTGACTAAGGGTAGCAGAGCTGTGAAAGTGGAAAATTACTTTCCAGATCTGGAGTTATTCGTGGCATCAGCTCGCAAATTTATGAAACTGAATGATGGGAATGAGACTTTCACTGATCAGGAAATTTATCGTTTAAAGAAACTGGTTGTTAAACTGAAATCGCAAATTACTAACAGTCATGTTGACTCTTAGTTTGTTTCTTCCCTTTTATGCTATGTGTGTGTTTTTTTACTGTACCCTATTTTTATCCTTTTTAATGCCCCACCTTAGAATTGGCACTCTCAATATTAATGGGGCCAGGGATGATGTAAAAAGGGCCTCTTTATACAAGCTTTTTAATTTAAAGAAACTTGACGTGCTGATGGTCCAGGAGACTCACAGCACTGTAGACATTGAGAGCCATTGGAGAAAAGAGTGGGATGGCTGCATTTTTTTTAGCCACAAATCCAATAGCAGTGGGGGGTGGCTGTACTTTTCTCTAGGGGTTGTGTGCCTGTCTCTTATGAGGTAGAAGAGGTGGTGAAAGGTCATTTCCTCTTATTAAAGGTACAGTTTGAAAACGTGAACTTCGTTTTTATAAACGTGTATGTGCCAACACAGAGAGCAGAGAGGATCAGGGTCTTTGACGTGCTTTTGGATACGGTTAGGTCCTGTGATCCAAATAGTTTTTTATTTCTGGGGGGTGATTTTAACTGTACATTAAACCACAGACTTGACAGGAACCATCAGGAGCCTCACCCTGCTTCTGCCAATAGGCTGAGGGAACTGGTGAAAACACATGAAATGGCCGATGTGTGGAGATCACATCATGGGGACCAGAGGCAGTACACCTGGAGCCATGTCAAAGATAACCTTTTATCTATGGCTAGGTTAGACCATTTTTATGGTTTTAAACATCAAATGAGTGTTTTTAAAAATAGTTGTATCTGTCCTGTTGGTTTCACTGATCACTGCCTGCTGTTTTGTTCTGTGTTTATTGAAAATGTAAAGTGTAAAGTGTAAAGAGTGCTTTTTGGCATTTTAACAATACACTTTTAAGAGGTTTTTCATGATGTATGGAAGTCACACAGGGAACAAAAACCCTCTTTTAGTTCTCTCCAATTGTGGTGGGATTTTGGTAAGGCCCAGATAAAACAACTCTGCCAGCAGTACACTCAAAATGTCACTCGTAGCTTGACCCAATTCTTGAAAGTTCTGGAGACTGAGGTGGTAGAACTAGAGGAGTTGCTCAGTTCTACAGGAAAACAAGAGCACTTAGAGGCTCTCAAGTCAAAAAGGTCAGCCTTGGCTAGCTTGCTAGGGGTCACCGCACAGGGTGCTCTGGTCCGCTCACACTACATGGATGTAGCTCTGATGGACTCGCCCTCCCAGTACTTTTTTGGACTGGAGGGGAAAAATGGACAGAAAAAGCTTATTCACTCCTTGTTGGGCGATGACGGGAGAACAATCTCCACGGCAGCAGAGATCAGGAAATACGCTGCTAGCTTTTACAGTGAATTGTTTAGAGCAGAGTGGAGGGAGGACATGTCACTGGGCCAGGTTTTCCTTGATGGTCTTCCAGTGCTCTCAGAGGACCTTGTTGCCGGCTTGGATGCTCCACTGTCTCTGTCTGAGCTGCATACGGCGCTAATGAGCCTCCAGAATGGAAAATCACCAGGCATAGATGGTCTCTCTGTGGACTTTTTTAAGGAATTCTGGCCCCTGCTTGGTCCAGACCTGCTGGAGGTTCTCCAAGATAGCTTGGAAAGGGGGACCCTACCCACGACCTGCAGGAGGGCCATCATCACACTGTTGCCGAAAAAGGGGGACCTCCAGAGCCTAAAGAACTGGAGGCCAGTCTCTCTGCTCTGCACAGACTATAAGATTCTCTCAAAAGCTCTGGCCCGAAGACTGAGAAAGGTGATGAGCGAGCTCATTCATGTAGACCAGACTTACTGTGTGCCTGGCAGGCTGATTAGTGACAACGTCACTTTAATTCGGGATGTTTTGGAGGTCTCTGGTTCATCGGCGGTAGAAACTGGTTTGATTTCAATTGACCAGGAAAAGGCGTTTGACCCGGTTGAACACCAATATTTATGGACAGTTTTAGCTGCTTTTGGGTTCAGCCCAGGCTTCATAGCCAGGATACGGGTCTTGTATAGTGACATTGAGAGTGTGCTGAAGATAAATGGGGGCCTGTCTGCCCCTTTAAAAGTCCAGAGGGGGGTTCGGCAGGGCTGCCCTCTCTCAGGGATGCTGTACTCCCTCGCCATAGAGCCTTTGCTTCACTGTCTGAGAAGGGATCTATCAGGAGTTACTTTTCCTGGCTGTGACACCACGTTCAAGCTGTCGGCCTATGCAGATGATGTAGTCATTCTGCTAAACAAGCAGAGTGACATTGACGTTTTGGTTAGGAGTGTCAATCTTTTTGGCCAACTTTCCTCTGCAAAAATAAACTGGGGAAAAAGCGAGGCTCTGATGGTGGGGGAGAAACTAGAAAATCAGCTTACGCTGCCTGGTGGGTTGATTTGGAAAAAAGGAGGGTTTAAGTATCTTGGTGTCTTTATTGGAAATCAGCAGTTTGAGCAAAAAAATTGGGATGGGGTCGTAGAGAAAATTAACGGGAGACTAAACAAGTGGAAGTGGCTAATGCCAAGAATATCTTTTAGAGGAAGAGTGCTCATTTTAAATAATCTTGTTTCCTCATCCCTGTGGCACCGCCTCATGTGCATGGACCCCCCTGCTGGTTTGTTGTCCAAAATTCAGTCTGTTTTGGTGGACTTTTTTTGGGGGGGTGGACTCCACTGGGTTCCTCAAGCCCTGTTATTTCTTCCCAAAGAGGAGGGGGGGCAAGGAGTGATTCATTTAGCTAGTAGAGGTGCTGCTTTTAGACTGACTTTCATACAGAGACTGCTGACGGGCCCCCAGGACCTGGTATGGAGGCCTTTGGCCTGTGTTATTTTACAGAGAGTCCTTGGGCTTGGGCTAGACCTCCCTGTGTTTTTAATGGATTTTAAGAACTCTAATGCACTGTCTTTACCCAGTTTTTACCGCAGTCTCTTTTCAGTGTGGACTCTTTTTAAAAAACAAAGAGGGCCATGCGATTCCCTCTACTGGTTGTTGAGGGAGCCGCTGGTTTTTGGTGGTCGCCTTGGTGTCCTGCCGGGAGTTGGAAGGACCTTCCTTGATAGGCTGTGTTCCAGGAACATTCTCACTCTGAAGCAAGTGGTGGAACCGGCTGGTCCTGGCCTCAACAACGCCTCAGCTTTAGCAGCTCATCTTGGTGTCAGGTCGAATCGTTTCATCGATGGTCTTCTTGCACACTGGAAACAGGAGCTTCATGGACTTGAGCACTCCCTACTCTTGGACTTTAGCAATGGCACGCTGCAGCCGGAAAGCACGGACCCCTTTCCCTCTCTCACGCTCTATATGGACTTTGACGTCGCTCCTTGCTCCTTACTGGCATTCTGTGCTCCCACTGGTGTGGACTTTGGAGGAGCCAGTGGTAAGGCACTCTACAGACTGGTGGTGATGGCACTCAACAAGGACAGATTGAACACGTGTGTGGACACTCCTTGGAGAGCCTATTTTAGACTAGGAAAAGGGCATCGGCCTGCCTGGAGGGCTCTTTATAAAGCCCCTCTCCCTAAGAGGCATGGAGACTTACAGTGGAGGGTCCTGCATGGTATTATAGCTGTCAATGCTTTTGTTTCTGTGATTAACAGCAGTGTCAGTGATCAGTGTGTTTTTTGTTCCTCTAGGGAGACAGTTTTTCATTGTTTTATTGAATGTCAGCGCCTGAGTGGTCTCTTTGAACTTCTCACAGAACTTTTTCACATTTTTAAGGAAGTTTTCTCTAAGCAGGTTTTCATTTGTGGTTTTATGTACAATCGTCGTTTTAAGCAGAAGTGTCAACTACTGAACTTTGTTTTAGGGCAGGCAAAGTTGGCTATCTATGTAAGCCGGAGAAGAAAACTTGAAAATGTTGAGAATGATGTTGATGTTAAAATTTTATTTGTGAGGCTACTTAAAGCCAGAATATCAGGCTGGACTTTCAGTTTTTTATGGGGAATGGGGATGTGGAAGGTTTCAGGACCCTCTGGTCCCTGGAGAATGTCCTCTGTTCAGTTCGTGATGGACAGCTTTTTTTGGGGCGTTTTTTGGGGGAATAATTTTCTGTGTAATATAGCATGACTTAGAAATTGTATTGACTGATGGACAAGTGTGTTTATTAAAAATCCAAAAAAATCTCTCTCTCTCTTTTGGGGGAGGAGGATGGCGACCTTGGAAATGCCACCTCCATCTATCCGCCAGGGGGTGCGGATCGTTCCCCCGGACGACACTGTTACTGTGAAGGGGGTCCTTTTGGCTGTGCGGGCCCAAGTGGGCCCTGCTGCGATCCGCTATGCGTCCAGGATGAATTGGGCTGTAGTTGTGTTTCTGGCTACTGAGGAGGATGTCCACGCTCTGGTTGCGAGCGGTATTGTAATCGGGGACGTGTATGTGCAGGTGTCCCCCTTAGCAGTTCCATCAACGCTTGTCACCGTCTCGGGTGTTCCACCTTTCATTACTGACGAGCAGCTGGCGGCGGAGCTCCGCAGATTCGGAAAGTTTGCGGGCCCGTTTAAACACGTCAGTTTGGGAATCAGGGAGGCCGACTTAGACCATGTGAGATCACTTAGGCGACAGGTGTTCATGTTTCTAGACTCGCCCACTCAGGCTCTGGAAGTGTCCTTCCGGGTCAAACACGGGGACGGCTACTATATGGTTTATGCGAGCGCGGGACAAATGAAGTGTTTTGAGTGTGGCGATGTGGGCCATAAACGTTTCGCCTGCCCGCACAGACGCCCGGTGGGGGGCTCTGGTGGGGCCGCGGCTGGGGCGGCCGGTGAGCCTTCCGCACGCGGCGCTGCTGTGGACGGTGTGGCGGGGGATTTCTCCGCGGCGGAGCCCGGCGAGTCCACACGGCCTGCCGGCGGGGCCTCTGCTGCGCCTGCCGCGCCTGCGGACGGCGTGGCGGGGCCTTCCGCCGCTCGTGCTCCGGGGTCTGCCGCTGTGCCTGTGGCGCCCGCGGCGCGGCCTGCAGCTGGGGGCGTGACTGGCGATGGTGCACAAGCGGTCCATGACGTGGACTCAGCATCGTGCTGTGTGACATCAGCAGCTGTGTTTCCGCAGCCTGCTGCGACATCACAGCAGCAGGCGGAAAAACGCAGGTCGGCTGATATAGGCGCCGCCCCGGGCCACGTGATTGATGAAGGATCAGCCGCACCGGCTGACGTGCCGGCTGAATCTGACAGTCAGCGCGTGACTGATGAAGGATCAGCTGCACCAGCTGACGTGCCAGCTGAATCTGACAGTCAGCAGAGTTGTGCTGCTGAGGGAATGGAGTGTGGAACTGACGCGGAGTCTGCTAAAAATGAGTCTATTGGGGCTAATGGGGATGCCAAGGCGCATTTGTATTCACTGGACGAAATAAATACTTTCCTGGATGGGACCTATAACAATAGGGCCGTTAACATTGCAGATTACTTCAGTGACACTGACAAATTTATTCGGTCTGTCACTGTACTGAGGAAGGAGGTTGGTGTTGACCTCCTGGATGAAAGAAAACGCTACCGCCTGAAGAAGCACCTCGCAGCCCTGCGTAAATCAGCAGGGGGACAAAAGGCCAAGCGCGCAAAGATGGAATGATTTCCATGGCAAAGCACGGTGCTCCTCACAAATATCGCCATAATGCAGAAAATACAATTAGGGACCTTAAACATAAATGGTGGGAGGGGTAATCATAAAAGGGGATTCGTTAGTGACCTGTTCAAACGGAAGGGTATCACCATTTTGTTTTTGCAGGAAACTCATACCACTTTGGCGGATGAAGTCGACTGGGGCTTGTGGTGGAAAGGCCCATTTTCACTCAGTCACGGCACAAATCTAAGCGCGGGAGTGGCCATTTTGTTTGGGGAATCAGCAAATGCGCAAATTTTATCAGTGGTGGAGATAGTGAGGGGCAGGCTGCTTCTAGTTAGGGTGCGAGTCAGGGATTCCGTGTTTTGCCTGGTTAATGTTTATGCGCCAAACCACGGCGTGGACAGGGTTGCCTTTTTCAATACAATGACTACTGAATTGCAGCGCTATCACCAAGACCAACTTGTGGTGGCTGGTGATTTCAACTGTACCTTGGACTTCACTGTAGATCGCACTAATGCAGAACCTCATCTGCAGTCTTCTAGATGCTTGGAAAATTTTACTGTGCAGTTAGACTTAGTGGACACATGGAGGTTGAAAAATGCCAATGCGAGACGCTATACCTGGGTCAGGGTCACTGATGGGGTTGTCAGTGCTGCTAGATTAGACAGGATATATGTTTCTAGAACCTGTAGCCCCGGCCTCCTTCACAGTAACATAAGTCCCGTCGGGTTCACGGATCATCACCTGGCTACTGCGGTGTTACTGAACTCACCAGGGAAACGGGCAAAGTCATATTGGCACTTCAACAACAAGCTCCTACAGGACAATGCCTTTTGTCAGTATTTTGTGTGCTTCTGGGAACACTGGAGGACCACGAAAGCTCGTTTTGGTTCCCTCGACCAGTGGTGGGACGTTGGCAAAGTGCAAATTCGCCTTTTTTGTCAACGGTACGCTGCGTACTCAACTGCCATTATTAACGCCAAGGTCAGTGAACTGGAGGACGCTGTAAAGAGGCTGGAGGCCAGCTTGGTTACGGGTCGGGAGTCTACCGCTGGTCCTTTGCTGCAGGAGAAGAGATCGGCCCTGCGCACATTCTTGCAGGGCAGGGTGGAGGGGGCGCTAGTGAGGTCGCGCTTCACTCACCTGCAGGACATGGATGCACCAACGTCCTTCTTCTTCAATTTGGAAAAGTCTACTGCGACAAAGAAGCAGATGGCTTGCTTGACACTCCCAGATGGTCGCCTGACTACGGACCCGTCCGAGATGCATCGCCATGCAGTGGATTACTATGGGGCCCTGTTTGCTGCGGGGACGTGTTGCAAAGAATCTCAAAATCAGCTCTTCGAGGCCCTTCCGGTGCTCGGCCAGGACGACAGGGCCGCTCTGGACTGTGCCCTGACATTGGATGAGTTGACTGTGGCTGTGAATCAGCTGGCGCTGGGGCGCGCGCCTGGACTGGATGGCCTTTCGTCGGAATTTTTTAAGCATTTTTGGAATGTGGTTGGACCAGACTTCTACAACGTTCTGACGGCCTGTTACACGGAAGGAACGTTACCTGTCTCATGTCGCCGTGCAGTGCTGTCTCTGTTGCCAAAGCAGGGAGACTTGGCCCTGCTGAAAAATTGGAGGCCTGTGGCTCTTCTTTGCACGGACTACAAGGTGCTTTCCAGGGCACTGGCAAACAGACTGAACACTGTCTTGGGTTTGATTGTGGATAGGGATCAAACATATTGTATTCCTGACCGGAACATTATGGACAATGTTTTCCTCATACGTGACGTTCTCCAGCTCAGTAAATGTCATGACTTACAGTTTGGAATTGTGTCTTTGGACCAGGAAAAGGCCTTTGACAGGGTTGACCATTCCTATTTGTTTTCTACCCTGAGGGGGTTTGGTTTTGGAAATATGTTTTTGAGGTGGGTCAGTCTGCTATACACTGGAGCTGAGTGTTTGGTGAAGGTGGGGGCGGGACTGAGTCGGCCAATCCCTGTACACCGGGGAATACGCCAGGGATGTCCACTCTCGGGTCAGCTGTACAGCTTGGCTATTGAGCCTTTGCTGTGCAGGTTGCGCGCTCGGCTGGGTGGTCTGGTTCTGCCTGGGCCATCAAGCTGTGGCCGCCCGATTGTCTTGTCTGCTTATGCGGATGATGTTGAGGTTTTCATCACCACCAACGGGGATGTGCAGCGTCTGGTGGACACTTTGACAGTTTATGAAAGGGCATCTTCTGCACGGGTTAATTGGGCCAAGAGTGAGGGTCTATTGGTGGGCCACTGGCCACGTCAAGACATCCCTCGCCTGCCCGGCGGCCTTCAGTGGGGGACGGCTGGTCTCAAAGTGTTGGGGGTTTTTCTGGGTACGGAGGCCTTTGAACGAAAGAACTGGGAGGGTGTTAAGGACAAGGTGTGTGCCCGCATTGCTAAATGGAAATGGTTGCTACCACAGCTGTCATATAGTGGCAGGGTTCTGGTCGCGAATAATCTGGTTGCCTCGGCTCTCTGGCATAGGCTGGTGGCTTTGACACCGCCAAGGAGCCTCGTGGAGGACATTCAGAAGACAATCGTGGACTTCTTTTGGTCTGGTCGCCACTGGGTCCGCGCGCCAGTTCTCTACCTGCCTTTGGCCGAGGGGGGACAGGGCCTGGTGGACATACATTCCAAGATCGGCAGCTTCAGGATTCGAACTGCACAACGACTCCTTTACGGATGCGGACCCTGCTGGATGGACACTGCTAAGCTGCTTCTGAGGAGAGTTGGTCGCTTGGGCTATGATACGCAGCTCTTCCTCGTGACACCTGGGGAGGTGGACCTTACTGGACTATCTGCTTTTTACACGTCCGTTTTGCATGCATGGAGGAGGTGCTGCAGTCTGCCAGTCTGCGGAGTTGTTTGCGGGAGGATGTCGACCACATCGATGGAGACACTGAGGCGGAGTGCAAAAATTACATCTGTCAGACTGCTGCAAAGGGTGGTGGAGGACGTGTGCACCGCCCTGCCGCAGCCGCTTCGGGCGTTTGCAACTAACCGCACTCTTTCCAATCAATGGAATGACGACACTGCGTCCACCTTTCCAGCAATTTCCAAGGATGTCACGGAGTCGAGGTGGGCGGGTTGTTTGGGGCCAGGGGTCTCCCCAAAAGGCAGCTGGCGGTGCCTGTACAAGCAACCGATTGAGAAACGCACAGCAGATCTCCAGTGGAGGATTGTGCATGGGGCAATAGCCACAAATAAATACAGGGCACACCTTGATCCGACTGTGGGGGGGGAATGTTTGTTTTGTTCCCAAGTTGAGACCCTCGACCATTTGTTTGTCCATTGTTTGCGTTTATCTGGACTCTTTGACATTTTGCGCGGGTGGTTTCGGGCTTTGGGTGAACGATTCTCTTTTGGTCTGTTCATTTACGGTCCGAAGTATAAAGTGGCAAGGAAGGCTGCCCACACTTTAATGAACTTCCTATCTGGGACTGCTAAGCTTGCCATCTGGCTGACGAGGAAAAATCGGGCAAGCAATGCTGGCAATGTGGATCCTGTGTCCGCTTTCAAGGTCTTGTTGACAGTCAGACTCCGGGTAGAGTTCTCTTACTATCAAATGGTAGACAATCAGGAGGCGTTCATCAATAGATGGGCTGTAGGGAATGTTTTGTGTTCAGTGGGTCAGGGGGATGAGTTATGTTTGCACTTTTGAGATGTGACACACTTGGAACACTGATATTGGTCTTTGTGCAATTTGGAAATGTACAATAAAGCCTTTTTTTAAAAGTCAAAGTCTCTCTCTCTCTCTCTCTCTCTCTCTCTCTCAAATAAATTCTTGTTTTTTGGGGAGGAGGATGGCGACCTTGGAAATCTTGGAAATGCCACCTTCATCTATCCGCCAGGGGGTGCGGATCGATCCCCCGGACGACACTGTTACTGTGAAGGGGGTCCTTTTGGCTGTGCAGGCCCAGGTGGGCCCTGCTGCGATCCGCTATGTGTCCAGGATGAATCGGGCTGTAGTTGTGTTTCTGGCTACTGAGGAGGATGTCCACGCTCTGGTTGCGAGCGGTATTGTGATCGGGGACGTGTATGTGCAGGTGTCCCCCTTATCAGTTCCATCAACGCTTATCACCGTCTCGGGTGTTCCACCTTTCATTACTGACGAGCAGTTGGTGGCGGAGCTCCGCAGATTCGGGAAGTTTGCGGGCCCGTTTAAACACGTCAGTTTGGGAATCAGGGAAGCCGACTTAAACCATGTAAAATCACTCAGGCGACAGGTGTTCATGTTTCTAGACTCGCCCACTCAGACTCTGGAAGTGTCCTTCCGGGTCAAACACGGGGACGGCTACTATATGGTGTATGCGAGCGCGGGACAAATGAAGTGTTTTGAGTGTGGCGATGTGGGCCATAAACGTTTCGCCTGCCTGCACAGGCGCCCGGCGGGGGGCTCTGGTGGGGCCGTGGCTGGGGCGGCCGGTGCGCTTTCCGCTCGCGGCGCTGCTGCGGACGGCGTTGCGGGGGCTTCCGCCGCGGCAGAGCCCGGCGAGGGCACACAGCCTGCCGGCGAGGCCTCCGCAGCACCTGCCGCGACTGCGGACGGCGTTGCAGGGCCTTCTGCCACTCCTGCTCCGGGGCCTGCCGCTGTGCCTGTGGACAGTCGGCCTGTGGCGCCTGCGGCGCGGCCTGCAGCTGGGAGCGTGACTGGCGATGGTGCACAAGCGGTCCATGACGTGGACTCAGCATCGCGCTGTGTGACATCAGCGGCTGTGCTTCCGCAGCCTGCTGCAACTTCAGAGCAGCAGGCAGAAAAACGCCGGTCGCCTGATATAGGCGCCGCCCCGTACCACGTGACTGATGAAGGATCAGCTGCACCAGCTGACGTGCCAGCTGAATCTGACAGTCAGCGCGTGACTGATGAAGGATCAGCTGCACCAGCTGACGTGCCAGCTGAATCTGACAGTCAGCAGAGTTGTGCTGACGAGGGAATGGAGTGTGGAACTGACGCAGAGTCTGCTAAAAACGAGTCTATTGGGGCTAATGGCGATGCCAGTGCGCATTTGTATTCACTAGACAAAATAAATGCTTTTCTGGATGGGACCTATAATAATAGGGCCGTTAACGTCGCAGATTACTTCAGTGACACTGACAAATTTATTCGGTCTGTTAATGTACTGAGGAAGGAGGTTGGTGTTGACCTCCTGGATGAAAGAAAACACTACCGCCTGAAGAAGCACCTCGCAGCCCTGTGTAAATCAGCAGGGGGACAAAAGGCCAAGCGCGCAAAGATGGAATGATTTCCATGGCAAAGCACGGTGCTCCTCACAAATATCGCCATAATGCAGAAAATACAATTAGGGACCTGAAACATCAATGGTAGCAGGGGTAATCATAAAAGGGGATTCGTTAGTGACCTGTTCAAACGGAAGGGTCTCAACATTTTGTTTTTGCAGGAAACTCATACCACTTCGGCAGATGAAGTCGACTGGGGCTTGTGGTGGAAAGGCCCATTTTCACTCAGTCACGGCACAAATCTAAGCGCGGGAGTGGCCATTTTGTTTGGGGAATCAGCAAATGCACAAATTTTATCAGTGGTGGAGATAGTGAGGGGCAGGCTGCTTCTAGTTAGGGTGCAAGTGGGGGATTCCGTGTTTTGCCTGGTTAATGTTTACGCGCCAAACCACGGCGCGGAAAGGGTTGCCTTTTTCAATACAATGACTACTGAATTGCAGCGCGATCACCAAGACCAACTTGTTGTGGCTGGTGATTTCAACTGTACCTTGGACTTCACTGTAGATTGCACTAATGCAGAACCTCATCTGCAGTCTTTTAGATGCTTGGAAAATTTCACTGTGCAGTTAGACTTAGTGGACACGTGGAGGTCGAAACATGCCAATACGAGATGGTATACCTGGGTCAGGGTCACTGACGGGGTTGTCAGTGCTGCTAGATTAGACAGGATATATGTTTCTAGAACCTGTAGCCCCGGCCTCCTTCACAGTAACATAAGTCCCGTCGGTTTCACGGATCATCACCTGGCTACTGCGGTGTTACTGAACTCACCAGGGAAACGGGCAAAGTCATATTGGCACTTCAATAACAAGCTCCTACAGGACATCGCCTTTTGTCAGTATTTTGTGTGCTTCTGGGAACACTGGAGGACCACGAAAGCTCGTTTTGGTTCCCTCGAACAGTGGTGGGACGTTGGCAAAGTGCAAATTCGCCTTTTTTGTCAACGGTACGCTGCGTACTCAACTGCCATCATCAACGCGAAGGTCAGTGAACTAGTGGACGCTGTAAAGAGGCTGGAGGCCAGCTTGGTTACGGGTCAGGATTCTACCGCTGGTCCTTTGCTGCAGGAGAAGAGATCGGCCCTGCGCACATTCATGCAGGGCAGAGTGGAGGGGGCGCTAGTGAGGTCGCGCTTCACTCGCTTGCAGGACATGGATGCACCAACGTCCTTCTTCTTCAATTTGGAAAAGTCTACTGCGACAAAGAAGTTGATGGCTTGCTTGACACTCCCAGATGGTCGCCTGACTACGGACCCGTCCGAGATGCGCCGCCATGCAGTGGATTACTACGGGGCCCTGTTTGCTGCGGGAACGTGTTGCAAAGAATCTCAAAATCAGCTCTTCGAGGCCCTGCCGGTGCTCGGCCAGGACGACAGGGCCGCTCTGGACTGTGCCCTGACTTTGGATGAGTTGACTGTGGCTGTGAATCAGCTGGCGCTGGGACGCGCACCTGGACTTGATGGCCTTTCTTCAGAATTTTTTAAGCATTTTTGGAATGTTGTTGGACCAGACTTCTATAACGTTCTGACGGCCTGTTACAGGGAAGGAACGTTACCTGTCTCATGCCGCTGTGCAGTGCTGTCTCTGTTGCCAAAGCAGGGGGACTTGGCCCTGCTGAGAAACTGGAGGCCTGTGGCTCTTCTTTGCACGGACTACAAGGTGCTTTCCAGGGCCCTGGCAAACAGACTGAACACTGTCTTGGGTTTGATTGTGGATAGGGATCAAACATATTGTATTCCTAACCGGAACATTATGGACAATGTTTTCCTCATACGTGACGTTCTCCAGCTCAGTAAATGTCATGACTTACAGTTTGGAATTGTGTCTTTGGACCAGGAAAAGGCCTTTTATAGGGTTGACCATTCCTATTTGTTTTCTACCCTGAGGGGGTTTGGTTTTGGGAATATGTTTTTGAGGTGGGTCAATCTGCTATACACTGGAGCTGAGTGTTTGGTGAAGGTGGGGGCGGTACTGAGTCGGCCAATCCCTGTACACCGGGGAATACGCCAGGGGTGTCCACTCTCGGGTCAGCTGTGCAGCTTGGCTATTGAGCCTTTGCTGTGCAGGTTGTGCGCTCGGCTGGGTGGTCTGGTTCTGCCGGGGCCATCAAGCTGTGGCCGCCCGATTGTCTTGTCTGCTTATGCGGATGACGTTGACGTTTTCATCACCTCCCACGGGGATGTGCAGCGTCTGGTGGACACTTTGACAGTTTATGAAAGGGCATCTTCTGCACGGGTTAATTGGGCCAAGAGTGAGGGTCTATTGGTGGGCCACTGGTCGCGTCAAGCTGTCCCTCGCCTGCCCGGCGGCCTTCAGTGGGGGACGGCCGGTCTCAAAGTGTTGGGGGTTTTTCTGGGTACGGAGGCTTTTGAACGAAAGAACTGGGAGGGTGTTAAGGACAAGGTGTGTGCTCGCATTTCTAAATGGAAATGGTTGCTGCCACAGCTGTCATATAGGGGCAGGGTTCTGGTCATGAATAATCTGGTTGCCTCGGCTCTCTGGCATAGGCTGGTGGCTTTGACACCGCCAAGGAGCCTCGTGGAGGAGATTCAGAAGACAATCGTGGACTTCTTTTGGTCTGGTCGCCACTGGGTCTGCGCGCCAGTTCTCTACCTGCCTGTGGCCGAGGGGGGACAGGGCCTGGTGGACATACATTCCAAGATCGGCAGCTTCAGGCTTCGAACTGCACAACGACTCCTTTACGGATGCGGCCCCTGCTGGATGGACACTGCTAAGCTGCTTTTGAGGAGAGTTGGTCGCTTGGGCTATGATAAGCAGCTCTTCCTCGTGACATCTGGGGAGGTGGACCTTACTGGACTATCTGCTTTTTACACGTCCGTTTTGCATGCATGGCGAGTCTTCAACGTGGCCCGCTTCCGTGACGAGGCGCCGGGCATGTGGCTGTTCTACGAACCATTGTTTTTCAATCGATTCATCGCAGCAGAGGTGCTGCAGTCTGCCAGTCTGCGGAGTTGTTTGCGGGAGGCACGCTGTACCAAGCTGGGTCATCTTATGAGGATGTCAACCACATCGATGGAGACACTGAGGCGGAGTGCAAAAATTACATCTGTCGGACTGCTGCAAAGGGTGGTGGAGGACGTGTGCGCCGCCCTGCCGCAGCCGCTTCGAGCGTTTGCGACGAACCGCACCCTTTCCAATCAATGGGATGACCACACTGCGTCCACCTTTCCTGCAATTTCCATAACTCCAGATGTGGGGGAGTGGCAGGGAGGAGAGGATCACCTACTGACCTTCAGGATTCCTCGCCTGGGCAAGTTCCAGTTTGTCGGGACAAGGGCGGTGTATCACATCTGTGTGAAGGTTCTGAATCTGCGCTCTCTGAAGGATGTCACGGAGTCGAGGTGGGCGGGTTGTTTGGGGCCAGGGGTCTCCCCAAAGGGCAGCTGGCGGTGCATGTACAAGCAACCTATTGAGAAACGCACAGCAGATCTCCAGTGGAGGATTGTGCATGGGGCAATAGCCACAAATAAATACAGGGCACACCTTGATCCGACTGTGGGGGGAGGGGGGATGTTTGTTTTGTTCCCAAGTTGAGACCCTCGACCATTTGTTTGTCCACTGTTTTCATTTATCTGGACTTTTTGACATTTTGCGCGAGTGGTTTCGGGCTTTGGGTGAACGATTCTCTTTTGGTCTGTTCATTTACGGTCCGAAGTATAAAGTGGCAAGGAAGGCTGCCCACACTTTGATGAACTTCCTATCTGGGACTGCTAAGCTTACCATCTGGCTGACGAGGAAAAATCGGGCAAGCAATGCTGGCAATGTGGATCCTGTGTCCGCTTTCAAGGTCTTGTTGAAAGTCAGACTCCGGTTTGAGTTCTCTTACTATCAAATGGTAGACAATCTGGAGGCATTCATCAATAGATGGGCTGTAGGGAATGTTTTGTGTTCAGTGGGTCAGGGGGATGAGTTATGTTTGCACTTTTGAGATGTGACACACTTGGACAACTGATATTGGTCTTTCTGCAATTTTGAAATGTGCAATAAAGCCTTTTTTTAAAAGTCAAAAGTCTCTCTCTCTCTCTCTCTCTCTCTCTCTCTCTCTCTCTCTCAAATTTTAGTGCAGGAGTAGCCATTTTGTTTGGTGAATCTGCAAATGCAACAGTTTTATCTGTGGTGGAGGTAGTGAAGGGCAGGCTGCTCCTTGTTAGGGCCGAAATAGGGAATTCCGTGTTTTGTTTGATCGTCGTTTATTCTCCAAATCAGAGTTCTGAAAGGGTTGCCTTTTTCAATACACTGACAAATGAATTGCAGAGCTCTTACCAAGACCAACTTAGTGTTGCTGGTGATTTCAACTGCACCTTGGACTTCACTCTGGATCGCACTAATGCAGAACCTCATC
This sequence comes from Pholidichthys leucotaenia, assembly GCA_020510985.1. NCBI lineage: Eukaryota > Metazoa > Chordata > Actinopteri > Cichliformes > Pholidichthyidae > Pholidichthys > Pholidichthys leucotaenia. The sequence goes on from CM035837.1 coordinate 118,634,683, forward strand.
TGCAGTCTTCTCAAGTTTTAAAAAAATATCACTGTACAGTTCGACCTATTGGATACATGGAGAGTTAAACATGCAAACACTAGACGGTATACCTGGGTCAGAGTCACACATGATATGGTCAGCGCTGCTAGATTAGACAGAATATATGTTTCTCAAACCTTTGGCCCGGGAATCCTCCACAATAACATAAGTCCCGTCGGTTTTACAGATCATCATCTGGCCTCAGTGGTGTTAATTAGCTCACCAGGGGAAAGAAATAAATCTTATTGGCACTTCAATAACAAGCTCCTTCAGGACACCACCTTTTGTCAATATTTTGTGTGTTTCTGGGAACACTGGAGGACCACAAAGCCTCGTTTTAGTTCCCTGGAACAGTGGTGGGAGGTTGGCAAGGTGCAAATTCACATTTTTTGTCAACAGTATACTGCGAACTTGACTGCCATCATCAAAACCAAAGTCGGTGAACTTGAGGACACTGTCAAGAGGCTGAAGGCCAGTTTGGTTAGGGATCAAAATTCTACCGCAGGTCCTTTGTTGCAGGAGAAGAGATCAGCTTTGAGCTCTTTCCTGCAGGAAAGAGTGAAGGGGACACTTGTTAGGTCACGGTTTACTCGCCTGCAGGACATGGATGCCCCAACATCTTTTTTCTTCAATCTGGAGAAGTCTGCTGCAAGAAAGAAGTTGATGACTTGCTTAAAACTCCCAGATGGTCAAATGGTCACTTTCACTTCCGCCCTCCAAAGAGAGCAGTCGCATTTTTTCTCTGCTCCCGCTCCTTGTCTCTCCCTCCCTAACTGACTGGATCCCAGCTTGCTATTGTCTGTGTCTGCGTGTCTCTCTACTGCTGATTCATCCAACGAAATTATGGATTTAATAAGCTGGGCTTTGAACGCAATCGACACTGTGTTTTCAACGAGGAAATCAGGTCCGGGGGAGCCTATTTGTCCCACAGGGACTGCTGCTGCGGGTTACATTAAGGATACAAGCAATTGGAAACTCTTGTGTCCGTGTGATCTTTCTATTGAAGATATTGAAGATTTATATCTATTCGGAGCAATGGTCACCGGAATTCTACTGATCGGCCTTGGGATTGTTCTGGAGCACCGCAAATTGAAGAAGATGGACAGAGCTTATCAAAAAGCGGACCCGGCGAAGCTCTCTCATCAATTCGACCAACTGGGCAGGACTCTGACAGTTGCCAATGGAGAACTGTACAGGAAGATGGAATACATCACGATCATGCTGAGAGCTGTTCACGAATCGATTTCAAAGCCTGGCATTGATGGATCTGGAGCACTGAATCCGTAAGAGAATGGAAAGTTTTTTCTCTGAAGTCAGTGCTATTCGACCTGTTTTTCGGCACCCTCAGCACTCTGTCCTCCTGATGATCAACAGTATAATTGTTTTCATAACATTGGCGGACAGTATCTGACTCTCATGGACAGCTGTCTGGCTCAGACTATTCCATCTGCCGTGCTCAAGGACACGTGCCTTTGCCTTGGACACTAGTCATAACATCTGCTGAGAGAGAGACTATTGCTGTTCACCTAACTGATTTGCCACTGATTGCATCCAACACACACACAACTGACCCATTTATACTGACGAAGACATATTCATTCACTGCTGTCTCTGTGTCATTGTGTGGATTCTATTGTCTGCTAATTGTGCATTGAGAGTTTTTTTTTTTCCTTGTAATCACAATATCGGTCATATAAATGAACTTTATTTTGATCAACAATGCTTTTTTCTCTCTCCTATTGTGTCCCCTCTCCCCCCCCCCCCCCCCGGCCTTCTATTCCCCTCCTGCTCGACTGGCGCCTTCGGGCTGCCCCGGCTATGGGATGCGCTTACTGAGCGCGCCCAATGTCAAGTCAAATTTCAATTTTCCTGTATGTATTACGTATGGTAGTATTGACAATAAACCTTATTCATTCATTCATTCATTCATTCATGACTACAAATCCATCTGAGATGCAGTGCCATGCAGTGGATTTTTACGGGGCCCTGTTTGGTGCAGAACCATGTTGCATAGAATCTCAAAACCAACTCTTTGAAGGTCTTCCCATGCTCAGCCCAGAGGACAGGGCTGCTCTGGACTCTGAACCGACTTTGGATGAGTTAACTGTAGCACTTAATCAAATGGCTCTGGGATGTGCACCTGGAATTGACGGTCTTTCTTCTGACTTTTTTAAGCATTTTTTGGAATATTATTGGATCAAACTTTTATGACGTTCTAATTGCCTGTTACAGAAATGGAACTTTACCTGTCTCCTGCCAGCGTGCAGTACTATCTCCGCTGCCTAAGGAAGGGGACTTGGCCTTGCTTAAAAACTAGAGGCCTGTGGCTCTTCTTTGCACAGACTACAAGGTGCTTTCTAAAGCTCTGTCAAATAGACTGAAAAATGTATTGGGTTTCATCATAGATCAGGGGTGTCAAACTCAAATTCACAGTGGGCCAAAATTAAGCAGTGAAGTAAAGTCACGGGCCAAACTCAATATTTAATGAAAAATTAACTGCAACTGATATGTAATGTTTAACCTTTTCATATGGAAACAAACTTTAGTTTTGCTTAAACACAGAATCTGGAACAACCAAAGCTTGATATTACAAACACATGAGAAATTAAATTTGAAATAAAAGACACATCAGTGGTATTCATTTCTTATTTAAATAAATAAATAAAGTATGTCTCTCCCCGTATCCTTTCAAGTTCCTTTTTAAAGTAAATCTTTTTCAAAGCCAGCAACAAAAGAACCAAAAATAATAATGTCATTCAATAAAAAATCCAACATTTCAACTATTAACAGACCATGCCTTGCAGTAGAAAAAGTGCATAAATAACAGATATATTCAAGCTCAGTTTGCTACACTCTGATTTACTCTGCACATTGGTCTAAGCCAGATACCTGGCATCTTTTCTTAGATGCAAGTTCATCAATGTCTGGGGTCAGGCTCTGAGCTGAGGAAAACCTCAGGACGGAGTGAAGGTGTTCATCAGTGAGTCGACTTCTGTGAGGTGTTTTGTTCACCTTCATCATAGAGAACAGTTGTTCACATAGATATGTGCTGCCGAACATTGAGAGCATCTGAGCAGCTTGGGTGCGTAATTGAGGCATTGTGTCGGGGAGGAAACATGGAAACCGCGCAGCACCAACAGAGTCATATTTTGATTTGAGCATGTCATTACATTGGAGTTCAATTAGCTCCATTTGGAGGCTGGTTGGTGCGCTTTCCACGTCGATTGCAAATGGGTTACTGAGCAGTTCAAATCTCCCTTTCTGAGCCTCAAAGTCGGCAAATCGCTGGGAAAACTCGGCGCTGAGCGCGTTGATTTTTTCAGCAAACTGTGCGCTAGGCAGCACGGCAGGAGAAATTTGCTCTGCCATGGTTTGGCAGCACGGAAAATGACCCAAGTTTCCTTGCAGCATCTGAGTCTTCCACAGACACAACTTAGTTTTAAAGGCCCTCACTGCTGCGTACATGTCTGTGATGATGTGGCCCCGTCCCTGAAGCTGCAGGTTAAGCACATCGAGATGGCTCACAATGTCAGACAGAAATGCAAGCTCACACGGAAACTTTTTATCTCTCAGCTCTGTTGTGTCCTTCCCTTTGTTTTCCATAAACTGACAGATTTCCTCACGTAGCTCAAAACATCTGTTCAGTACTTTTCCTCTGCTTAGCCATCTCACCTCTGTGTGATAGGGCACATCTCTGTATTCCGAATCCAACTCCTCCAGAAAAGACTTGAACTGCCGGTGATTCAAACCTTTGGCTCTTATGAAGTTGACTACTCGTTTTATAGAGCTCATAACATGTTCCATTTGCAGAGCTTTGCCACAGAGCGCTTCCTGATGTATGATACAGTGATAAACTGTAAGTTCACCTGCATCTTCCTCCCGCATCTTCTCCTGAATCCTGCCGACCAGTCCACTCTTTTGACCGCACATCGCGGGCGCACCATCTGTCGTCAGTCCCACAAGTTTATCCCAAGGCAGGATCATTTCAGTTATACATTTGGATACCTCTTCAAAGATATCTTTTCCTGTGGTGGTGTCATGTATTGGTTTTAATCCTAAAAGTTCCTCTGTGACGCACAGGCTCGAGTCTACTCCACGGATGAAGATTGACAGCTGGGCAGTATCAGACATGTCGCTGCTCTCATCCACAGCAAGGGAGTATGCAATAAAATCTTTTCCCTTTTTTATTAGTTGTTCATGTAGATTAGTGGAAAGCTCACACACGCGCTCAGCCACGGTGTTTCTGCTCAGGCTCACATTTAAAAATTCTTGCTTTTTATCTGGGCACACGATGTCGCAAACTTTGACCATGCACTTTTTGACAAACTCTCCCTCATTAAAGGGCCAGGCTGATTTTGCTATCTCTGCTGCCACAATAAAGCTGGACTTTACAGCAGCTTCACTTTTTGATTTTGCTTTCATGAACATAGTCTGCCGGCAAACCAGACTTCTTTTCATCTCCTCCACCTTCTGCAGCTTCTGCTTTACGTCCAGGTCCTTGTACTTTTCATAATGTTTTGTTTCATAGTGTCTTCTTATGTTATATTCTTTTGTTACAGCCACATTAGCGCCACACACAAGACAAACAGGTCTGTCCTTTATATTCGTGAACAGATAATCTGCCTCCCACCTGTCTTGAAAGCTCCTGTTGTCCATCTTTCGTTTGGCCATTTTTGTGGAGGGTGAAATTAATTTGTCCGATGTGACTGGAGCATGGTTGTCAATGACTGTCAACAGAAAAAAGGAGCACTTGCCGGTTTCGACTGCGCGCCAACATACTAGCAAAGCATTGTGGGATTTGTAGCATTAGCGGTACAGTATATACCGCGGGCCAGCTCTAATGCACATTTGATATGATCTCGCGGGCCAATTATAATTACACTGCGGGCCAAATTTGGCCCGCGGGCCTGAGTTTGACACATGTGGTCCAGGTCCTTGTACTTTTCATAATGTTTTGTTTCATAGTGTCTTCTTATGTTATATTCTTTTGTTACAGCCACATTAGCGCCACACACAAGACAAACAGGTCTGTCCTTTATATTCGTGAACAGATAATCTGCCTCCCACCTGTCTTGAAAGCTCCTGTTGTCCATCTTTCGTTTGGCCATTTTTGTGGAGGGTGAAATTAATTTGTCCGATGTGACTGGAGCATGGTTGTCAATGACTGTCAACAGAAAAAAGGAGCACTTGCCGGTTTCGACTGCGCGCCAACATACTAGCAAAGCATTGTGGGATTTGTAGCATTAGCGGTACAGTATATACCGCGGGCCAGCTCTAATGCACATTTGATATGATCTCGCGGGCCAATTATAATTACACTGCGGGCCAAATTTGGCCCGCGGGCCTGAGTTTGACACATGTGTCATAGATAGAGATCAAACATATTGTATTCCTGACCGAACCATTATGGACAATATTTTTCTCGTACGTGATGTTCTTCATCTCAGTAAATATTATGATTTAGAGTTCGGTATTATGTCTTTGAACCAAGAAAAGGCTTTTGATAGGGTTGACCATTCTTATTTGTTTTCCACACTGAAGGGGTTTGGTTTTGGCAATATGTTTTTGAGGTGGGTCAATCTGCTATATACTGGAGCTGAGTGTTTGGTGAAGATGGGGGCAGGGCTGAGTTGGCCAATCCCTGTACGTCGGGGAATAAGGCAGGGTTGTCCAATCTCAGGTCAACTGTATAGCTTGGCTGTTGAGCCTTTGCTGTGCAGGTTGCGCATTCAGCTGGGTGGTTTGATTCTGCCGGGGCCCTCCAGCAGTTGTCGTCCAATCGTCTTGTCTGCTTATGCGGATGACGTCAACATTTTCATCACATCCCACAGGGATGTACAGCGTCTGGTGGACACTTTATCTATTTATGAGAAAGCATCTTCTGCACGGGTAAACTGGGCCAAGAGTGAGGGTCTATTGGTGGGCCAGTGGTCACATCAGGACATTCCTCAGCTTCCTGGAGGTCTTCTGTGGGGGAAAGCTGGTCTCCAAGTGTTGGGGGTATTTCTGGGTTCTGAGGACTTTTATAGTGCTATGAGATGACTGTTGTTGTGAAATGGCGCTATATAAATAAAGTTGAATTGAATTGAACGCAAGAACTGGGAGGGACTTAAGGAGAAGGTGTGTGCTCGCTTTTCTAAATGGAAATGGTTGCTACCACAGCTGTCATATAGGGGAAGGGTTCTGGTCGCCAGTAATCTGGTCGCTTCGGCTCTTTGGCATTGGCTTATTGCTTTGACACCGCCTAGGAGCCTGGTTGAGGAGGTTCAGAAGATCATTGTGGATTTCTTTTGGTCTGGTCGACATTGGGTCCATGCGGCTGTTCTCTACCTCCCTGTTGCCGAGGGAGGACAGGGCCTGGTGGACATACAGTCCAAGATCGCCTGTTTTAGGCTTCAGACTGCACAACGACTCCTTTATGGATGTGGCCCCTGCTGGATGGACACTGCAAAACTGCTCCTGAGGAGAGTTGGCCGCTTGGGCTATGATAAGCAGCTTTTCCTCGTGAAGTCCGGGGAGGTGGACCTTACTGGACTTTCTGCTTTCTACACATCTGTCTTACATGCATGGCAAGTCTTCACCATAGCCCGCATTCCTGAGGAGACACCAGGCATGTGGCTGTTCGAGGGACCACTGTTTTTCAATCAATTCATGGACACCCAAGTGCTGCAATCTGTTAGTCTGCAAACTTGTTTAAGAGAGGCACGCTGTACCAAGCTTGGTTATCTTATGAAGATGTCAACCACGTCGATAGAAATGCTGGGGCGGAGTGCCAACATTACATCTGTCAGACTGGTGCATAGGGTGGTGAAGGAAGTGTGTGCTGCCCTGCCACGACCGCTTAGAGCATTTGCGGAAAACCGGACTCTTTCCACTCAATGGGATGAGGGCACTTTGTCCAACTTTCCTGCCCTTTCCATAAGTCCAGCTGTGGGAGAGTGGCAGGAGGGAGAGGATCACCTGCTGTCCTTCAGAAATCCTCGTCTGGGCAAGTTCCAGTTTGTGGGGACGAAGACGGTGTATCACATCTGTGTGAAAGTTCTGAATCTGCGCTCTCTGACGGACGTGAAAGAGTTGAAGTGGGCGGAGTTTTTGGGGCCGGTATTCTCCCTGAAAGGCAGCTGGCGGTCCATGTACAAGCTCCCTATTGAGAAACGGACGGCAGATCTCCAGTGGAGGATTGTTCATGGGGCAATAGCTACGAATAAATACAGAGCACACCTGGATCCGAATGTGGGGGAGGAATGTTTGTTTTGTTCCCAAGTTGAGACCCTGGAGCATTTGTTTGTTCAATGTTTTCGTTTATCTGGCCTTTTTGAACTTCTGAAAGTGTGGTTTCATGATTTGGGTGAATGTTTCTCTTTTGGTTTGTTTATTTACGGGCCAAAGTATAAAGTGGCAAAGAAGTCTGTGCACACTTGGATGAACTTCCTATCTGGTACTGCTAAACTTGCCATCTGGCTGACAAGGAAAAATCGGACTACTAACACTGGCAATGTGGATCCTGTGTTTATTTTCAAGGCCTTGTTAAAAGTCAGACTCCAGGTGGAGTACTCTTACTATAAAATGGTGGACAATTTGGAGGTATTCACCAATAGATGGACTGTAGGGAATATTTTGTGTTCTGTGGGAGAGGGGGATGAGTTATGTTTGCACTTTTGAAATGTGAGACACTTGGTGAAATGATGGTATTGGTGATCTTACATTTTTGAATTGTACAATAAAGGGATTTTTTAAAACTCTCTCTCTCTCTCTCTCTCTCTCTCTCTCTCTCTCTCTCTCTCTCTCACTCACTCACTCACTCACTCACTCACTCACTCACTCACTCACTCACTCACAGCAGAATGACCCATTTGGCTGCAACTGTTGCATCAGTGTTGCCCATTTGTCTGTAAATATTTAAATAAAAATGATTTATTTCATTTTTTGGGCATTTTTGCACCTTGTCATTTAGTCAAAGCCTGCATATGTGTCCGCATATGATATGCAGTTGATCTGGCCATTCCACTCCACAATCATGGCGATATTAAGTTTTAAATTTTTAGATACTCACATGGGAGGTGGAGCTCACGGTCCTGCCAAGTACAATGGTACCACACGGGTAAAGCAGAAGCAGGTACTCCCGTCTACTACTAACTGGGCGGGCTGGGTGTTCCTCCCCGTGAAGGACCGTGGTCCGCCCACCCGGTCGGGCTGCTGCTTCTCCTGGTGTTCTGCCATTTTACCATACTTTATCAAAATACCATACCCATATGGCAAACTGATAGATATAGCTATCGGTTTAGCATACTTTGTCAGAATCAGTTGCACTGCAAATGTGCCACTAACATTACATAATTGCTTACCTTCCATCAGCTGGGCCATGGTATGCTATTGTTTACCTTCCGTCAGCTGTATTGAGTAATTTTTAACAGCAGGAAATGTATATAATATAATACTTTGCAAGCAGTTTCATGAAATGGTCAGTCAGAAAGCAACTCATACTGGCTCGGACGTCACCTGGGTTAACAAGGCCAGGAGTTCCTGGCAGTGGAGGGCAAAGGACAGAGCTGCGTGGAGGAATCTGATCAGACCTAAATGAAACAGTCATTGTCGCCCCTGACAGACTGCTATGATGATGATGATGATATAAATAGACACACTGAAAATGCACCACATTTTTGGATCAGCTAATCACTGTGCAGTGCCGTCAGCCGTTTCTGTCAGCTGTATCGTATGCTGAAATTATGAGTGGAAGCGTATTTCCTGATACTACGCATGTGTGCACATGTCGCACATGCGTAGTAACCCAGGGTATGGCTGTTCTGATAAGTATGGTAAAATGGCAGAACACCAACATGTTCTGTGGTGATACACCGGTATTCTTTGTCAGACCCGGTCCCCACTCCACTGATGCGCCACCCAGTCTGCTCACACACCTCATGTTCTCCACGTATGGCAAATTATCCTCTAGACCTATGCAATCACAGCAACTTAATGGTATATTTTTTAAGCACTAAATCTTCAGTACTTTTTTTCTAGTCAAATTTTTTGTTTTTCCACTTCCTTGTTTTGTCCAGGGAACACTGTGGTGACTGACAGGTCGTGATGTTGCGTATTATCCAATCAGCATGGTTGTGATGCTTTGTGTTGTTCAATCAGCATGGAGTCAATCCGAAACCCCGCCCACACTTCTTGAAGCCAGGCATGAAGAGACACAGAGTGGTGGCTAAACTTTTATTGATTAAAAATTACATATTTTGGCTGAGCGACTCCATACTCGGGGATGCACACCCTTGCAACCTCAACAAAACGCATATAAAATTTTAGGTCAGTCTGAGGAATGGTTCAAGAGATAAGCGTGGAACAGACAGACACAGATATGCTGCATTTATAGATGGATGCTGTTGGTGAGGGTTGTTTATAAAAAAAAAAAAAAGTAATATGAATGATCTGTCCCTCCAGCCATTCATGTTTTGTCATGAAAGATGTACAGCTTAAATGGATTTAATAATTGCTTTAAAATAAATATAAAATGTCAGTAAGACTTGTATACTAAACAGGCTGTAGAAGCTTCTGTTAATGATAAAATAACGCAGAAAAAAATTTGAATTAGGACTGACTTGATTTGTGACCTGCTTGACCTGACCAATAGCTTGACTTGTAGAGGCCTTGATTTACTTGATTCTTGTCAAATTAATTTGAGCCTTGCTTGTGTCTTGCACTCTTGTGACTTACTCCTACGTCTACACATTCCTCAGTTAATAGGTTATCTTTTTTTTTAAAATAAAGCACAAGTTTTAAAGAAACCTATAATCCATACAAATGAGAGAACTTTTGTTACTGTGACATTTTTTTTTGTGGCAAAGTAAGTTAGTATGACGAATTTTATGCATTCCATTGCATGTTTAAGCTAACTAATCCCCAAAGCAAGAGCTGGAAAAATGTTATCCATGCGCAACCTTTTAGTGAGAGTTTTATTACTCAGCCCAGCTGTAGTTCTTGGAGGATGCACGTCAGTCATTGTGTAAATTGTTAAACATCGTCAAAACTCAGCAGAGATTGTGTAAAGTTGTTCTTATGGCTGTCACAAAATATGGTTTTGTTGTTGGTAGCAGAACAAGAAGGTTCCCTGTAGTTTACCATTTCTGTGCACATCTTATTTTGGCCTAACAAGTAATTTCACTTCCTCCTGCTTTGTAAAGCTGCAACTGCCTTTGTGAAAAATGATAGCATTTTTCATGAATAAGGACTTCACTTGCTGCTTTCGTATTTAATGTGTTTTTCCTGTTTTCTAGTGCTGCTGACTGGAAGCTGGATGAACCTGCATGGAGTGGAAGGATGAAGATCACTGCTAAGGGAAAGATGGCTTTCATTAAGTTGGAGGACAAAAACACAGGTAGAGATCTTTTGAAAGTGTCAGAAAAGCATATGTCAAGACAAATAAGGTGTTGTGTAACATAGCCATGATACGTTAGTAAGGTTGGCCACACACTGGGTGGTTTTATGACTGAACTTTCATTTGATTTGTCCACGTCAGCGATCGGGGAGTGGTCTGATTTGAGACTTGCAGCTGCCAGCTGTTGTCAAAATATTCAATAAATGTAAAGTGTCATTCTGATTATTTTACTGCTCCCGGTTGAGTTGGAGCCTCCCTAATCTAAAATGATAACTAACAAACTTGTTTGATATTTACAATTCCTACCTCCGGTGCAATACACTTGAAGACAGAATTATGACCCCCTTTTATGAAAATTTCTTTCTTTTAAAAAATATTTCCTAGGTGCTGTAAAACGGTGCAAATTAATTTTTAACACAGCTTTTCCAAACATCCTAGTTTTCTTTAGAAAGCATAAATTATTTTACTTTGCACGCAGAAGTGGTTATTTCACAAAAACTACCAGGGTCAATATTATTAGCCCACTAAAAACTGACCTTTTTATTGAGCCATAGCCCAAACCACTACTGCTTTAACTTTGTAATGCTCAGTGCTTGTAAAATAAAGTTAAAACTGAGGGTTATCTTCCAATTTACACACAGTATAAAAACTTCAGCATGGGTTTCAGTTGTCACTTAAGAAAGCTTCATGCCAAAAACAATAGAAATCCGTTTAGACTTGAGAAAAACAGTTGTTGATGCTCACAAAGCAGGAGTTGGGACATGCAAAGTTATCACAACATTTCAAAGTGTCAAGAACTTGAGTGAGAAGTATCAAGAAATTCAGAGAGAGCCACACAGTACAGAGCAAGCCTGGCAGAGGTAGGAAAGAAAAGATTTCAAAGATTCTGTAAAGAAAACTAGTGAGAGATGTTTAAAGTAGGGCTGCAACTAATGATTATTTTGGTAGTTGCCTAATCTCACGACTATTTTTTTCGATTAGTTGACTGATCGCGATTATTTCTCTCATGTCTGCCACCTCTTCTTCCTGTTGGCACGACTCCTGTTCGGGGCTCCAGGTCACATTTTACCTCACCTGTTTAAGCCTGCAGACCTGTGAAAATCACTTTGTTGTCAGTCTCTGCCTTAATATAATGTAGCCTATTATAACAAGTTCCCATGGCTAAATACAATAATGACCCATCAAACATGAGTTGGAAACTTGAACTTGACAGTTTAATTAGAAATGTCTGTAGCAACACAATTAAATAGTAGATGCTAAAGGGCAGTCTTTTAACCCCCAAAATAAAGTGCAAAAACTCTATAGCAGCCTCTGCTACTCCATAAAAGGCTGTTATACTGTAATGCTGCATGTTCAAAACAAACGAGTAGTATTCAACTCCATCCATCCATCTTCTACCGCTTAATCCTTTCGGGTCGCGGGGGGGCTGGAGCCTATCCCAACATCCTTGGGCGAGAGGCAGGGTACACCCTGGACAGATCGCCAGTCCATCGCAGGGCCAACACAGAGAGACAGACAACCATTCACTTTCACATCCATACCTAAGGACAATTTAGAATCCCCAGTTTTGATGCCAATTAACCTAACTTGCATGTTTTTTGGCATGTGGGAGGAAACCGGAGTGCCCGGAGTAAACCCACGCAGACACGGGGAGAACATGCAAACTCCACACAGAAGAGTCACTGATGGTCTGGGGGTGGGATCGAACCCACGATGGTCAAGGGTGGAATCGATCCCATGACCTTTTTGCTGTGCTGCCACTGTGCTAACCACTGCGCCACCGTGTTGCCGTATTCAACTCCATTAAAGTAAAAAAAGAAAACAAGCTAGTCCATCCTGTTTGAAACCTTGCTGGGTCTAGAAGTTTAAAAGTTTAATTAGGCTTCAGATGAAAATTAAAATAACTTCTTCCAGTCCAAAATAAATTTACCGACACTTTAAATATCAGTGCAGGAATGTGAGCCTCCACCACATAAAGTGAAATGTTTATCAAGCTGTTTTAGTTTATTTGTAATGATTGTTCTGTTCCATTCTTGCTTCAACAGTGTTTGAACTGGATTACTTTGTGTCGTCCTGTTGCTTTATTTCAATTATTCCACATTTTCAGATGCGAAGGAACCTATTCACTTGAGCACTACTGGGGAAAAGGCACTTTAGAGCTCTTATTTTGTATCGTTTTGTTATAAAACACTGTTGAAGCAAAAACTCCTGAAAGGTCTCTTTCCTGGTGTGTGGGAGTTTTTCCTCTCCACTGTCGCCAAGTGCTTGCTCACAGGGGATCGCCTGATTGCTGGGGTCTTTCTGCAATTGTGGGGGTTTCCCCTACAGTTGAAAGTGCTATGAGATGACTGTTGTGAAATGGTGATATATAAATAAAGTTGAATTGAATTATGATTATCCTTTAATTAAATTAGAGATCATTCATCCATCCATCTTCTTCCGCTTAATCCTTTTCGGGTCGCGGGGGGGCTGGAGCCTATCCCAGCATCTTTGGGCGAGAGGCAGGGTACACCCTGGACAGATCGCCAGTCCATCGCAGGGCCAACACAGAGAGACAGACAACCATTCACTCTCACAGTCATACCCCACGGTGGCGCAGTGGTTAGCACTGCGGCAGCACAGTTTACCCTTGGCCGGGGGATTGTGGGGATCGTGGGATCGTGGGTTCGATCCCAGCCCCTGACCAACAGTGATCTGTGTGGAGTTTGCATGTTCTCCCCGTGTTGCGTGGGTTTACTCCGGGATTTCTCCGGTTTCCTCCCACATGCCAAAAACATGCATGTTAGGTTAATTGGCTGTTCTAAATTGTCCCTAGATATCTGTTTCCTATAGGCTCTTAGAATAGAGGGTTAGTATTAATGAAAGCGCTTTGAGTGGTCTTTGTGACTAGAAAAGCGCTATATAAGTGCAGGTTAGTTAGTTAGTTAGTAAGGACAATTTAGAATCCCCAGTTTGATGCCAATTAACCTAACTTGCATGGTATTGATAATTTACTGAGATGCACTAATGTTCAGAATGAGGGCTTATTTTACCGTGACAATAATGGAGAATACAGAAGAGTGAGCTGTTCATGTAATTCACCCATTTAATGCCGTTAACATAGTTAATATATTAGCCGGGGGGGGGGGGGGGGGATTTACAGTGAACATTTAACTTTTTATTTATTTTCCATAAAATCCTCCCATACTTTGGAAACGTTTGGCCTTCTCTGTGATTTTCTCTCCATGTCGCCATGATGCGTTCCTCTTCTTCACTGGAACAGTTAAAATGAACATTCCCACGCCATGCATATAAATTTTAAAATTAACCAACTCGTCGACAAATTTTTATGATTGATGTTCTCAACAACGTCGACTAATCATTGCAGCCTTAGTCTTAAGACCCGAGAACAACTGCCAAGACACTAGTGAATGACTTAGCCAAGTCAGGAATTGTAATCTCAAAGAAGACAATCACTAGAACCCTGCACAGGAATGGACTTGTGAGGTTGCAGACCAAGAAAAACTCCACTTCTGCACAAGAGACACCTTCAAGTATGTTAGGGAAAACCTGGAGAAAGATTATGCATGCTGGAATTGCATCCTTTGGTCAGATGAGATGAAACCAGATCTGTTTGACCATAGATACACGGCTATGTTTGGAGAAAGAAGGAAGAGCCGTACAACCCAAAGAACACTGTCCCCACAGTGAAACACGGTGGTGGAAGTATTATGCTGTGGGGATGCTTCTGTACATCTGAAACTGGGAATCTTGTCAAGGTGGAAGGAATCATGAAGACAAAAGGATATGTGAAGATTCTGAAAGAAAACCTCAAGCAATCAGCAGCAAAACTGGGTCTGGGTCATTGTTTTGTCTTCCAGCACAATGGTGATCCAAAACATACGTCACTACTGGTGAAGAACTGCCTCCAGAAGACCAAAGTGAATGTTATTGACTGGCCTGCACAAAGGCCTGTCTTGAATCCCATTGAAAATCTGTGGGGTGAACTGCAAGGTCAATGGCAAAAGACCCTCAAAGAGGGCTGTCCCGATAACCGCAATTACGTAATACCGCGCTATGGACGCGCCTACTGTGGAGGAAAACGACCAACCGCAACAACCACAGTGTTCATCGTGTGTGTGTGTGTGTGTGTGTGTGTGTCATTGTTCACTTATGTGCCCCTATGGATGATTAAATAAATTGCTAAATGAAGTGTATTTTTATTACCAACAGCATGTTTGCACCCGGTACTCTAGAAGCTTCCACAGCACATGGTGCTGCCGCCGTTTGGGACACTCTCTCCAGATGGACTCCAGCAGACAGTTAGTGGTGAAAGTGTTTGGACTCCTTGTTAAATACAGCCGTAACAGTGAGCACTGAAAGGGCACAAAGCATGTGACCTTCTGAGCGGAGTGTGTATGATCCTGACTGTGCATGCCCTGTGTATGAGTTTCGGGAGCAGCTTGTTTGAACGTCATTTTTTGGGCAGCGGCAAAAATCACAGAGACAAGAGCCACGCAGGGTCCTGTACGGAGACTGTCCTGCTTATAAGCTGAATGTCGCTGCAGTCTCCAGTCCACACACCCCATAGTTGCTGCCACAGCTTTATGAAACTGATCGGGGTTTTTTTTTTTGTTTTTTTTGTTTTTTTTTTAACAGAATCAGCAGTTCATTCCTGTAGAAAGACTGGAGCTCCACACAGTTGTGACACATGCACATGAAGTTGAGGGCGAGCTGCAGCGAGACTCGCAGCTTCCCACATAAGTTACAAACCCTGTTTAAATTACGAATCCACAGGGTCCTAAAAACATTTGCAATAATACCGCATACCGTGGTGTTGAGCTGTCCACCGTCACCGCAGGGGAAATTCCTCTACCTCGACAGCCGTACCCTCAAATCTGGAGGAGCTTGAAAGATTTGCTAAAGAAGAATGGGCTGGGATCTCTCAGGAGACGTATGTGAGACTTGTTGAAAACTACAGCAAACAACTGCTGGCTGGTATCTAGCAAAAAGGATACACAACTGACTATTAGCATCAGGAGGCTCATAATTTTGACCCTTGTAGTTTTTGGTTTTTGTGAAATAATTTTTTTGTTGTTGTTGTTTCTGTGTGCAAAGTAAAATAATGTAAGCATCCAAAATAAAACTAGGATGTTTAGAAAAGCTGTGTTAAACATTCTTTGAGCTGTTTAATAGTACTTGAGAAATACTTAAAAAAAAAAAAATAAAAAAATAAAACGACCTGCTCAGCCAATGAGAGGGAGCCGACCGGAAGCATCACCAATGGGATCTTGCGTATTTACCACCAGCTTGTGTTGCGAAGTGTAAAAGTTGTGCATGCTCGGTCTTCTGAGCCAGAATGTCACCCATTTTCTTTCTTTTTTTGTTTTTCATAATAAAACAGAGCAACCAGTTGAAAACATTAATTGTCCTTTGTTCATTTATACTTGAAGTCACATTTGAATCACACTGATCACATTCTGTGAGATCTCATGTCAGTGGCAGGTGTGTGGTCTTGCTATTTGGCTGAATCATTGTGTGTATATCTTTGGAGGATTGTAATGTTAAAAACCAGTTTAAACTTTCTTTATATCTGCATTATCCCTCATTTTTAATGTAGTTTAAGATTTAAAAAAAAAATAAAAATCATCCAGTGTGTAGTTAGCTTAATGTTTTACTCAGACCAGATGTCTTCCTTTTATGTAGTGCAAGACTTTAAAGATGTGGCTTAGATCATGAGTGGGAGTGGCTACTGTGATATACTTTCTTGGATGGAAGGGAACAAAAAGCATCCCACTCATTTGCTAACAATTTAATTGAAAAATGGTATTTAAATGTCTATTCAATTGAAATGACCATTCTACAGTATCAGTATTTTATCATACTACACTACATTTGTATACTAAATACACATGAAGTGCATCCCACAATATCAGTGTTTTCAAAGCTTATATCAGCTCTTCTTTGCTCTTTTCAACCTTTTTTTTTTTTTTTTTTTTTAAACCTTAAAATGTTTCCAAAATTATTTTGATGGTTGATATTCTTGGTAGGAACAGTGAAAGGACTACAGCTATTGTGACTGACCCAATCAGTCATAGGGCACAACATTAGCCACCAACAACTAAGAACCCTGTGATTGGCTGTGGGGACTTGGGTCATTGCCATAGTTGTGGTCTTTTCAGTGTTTCTACCAGCAGCAAGAAAGTCACATGCAGTTGCAATCAAACCCGTTCAACCCCTACTGCGAATTAGGTTGATTGTCAAAGTGTACAAACTATCAGCTATTTGCAATAAACAAACAAGAACAAATTAAATGGCTCAACAACTAATATTAAAAGTGGTTTCTCCAAATTCAACACAAAATGCCACTTTTATTGACTATTGCAGTCTCAAATTATACAACTCCTTCATGACAAGCATCTTTAGTACTAAGTAGAGCACCCTTTTGTTGTTATGAGCTGCTGCAAATGTGATGTATAACCAGGCTCCAGCTTCTGGCAGCATTCTGAGGAATCATAGCCCTCTCCTCATGGGCAAAGAACTTCAGTTCACTAATATTCTTGTTTGCGTGCTGCAACCACCTTTTTCAAATTCCACCAGAGATTTTTAATGAGGTTCAAGTTAGGCAACTGCGATGGCCACTCTAGTATCTTCCAGGACTACTTCTGAAACCAAGCCTTGGTGGACTTTGAGATATTCTTGGGCTCATTGTCCTGTTGGAAGATCCAGTGATGCCCAAGCTTCAGCTTCCTCACAGACAGTATGACATTTTCATTGAGCCACTGCCATACTTCACTGTAGGCAGGGAGTTCTTTTCAGTCTATGCGTCATTATTTCTCCTCCAGACATGAGGAGAAATAATGTTGATCCATAGGCCCAGAAAGTTCCAGTTTTGTTTCATTGCTCCACAGAACAGAATCCCAAAACCTCTTTGGCTTATTTATATAGTTTTGAGCAAATTGGAGCGGACTTTTCTTGTGCTTTTGGGTCATTAGTGGTGTACATCTTGAAATTCAAGCATGGAGCCCTTCAGTGCTTAGTATGTGCCTTACTGTAGAAACTGAAACCTCAGTGCCTGCTGCCACCAAGTACTGCTGCAGGTCTTTTGCAATCAGTTGAGGGTTTTTGACCACCTCCCTCCTCAGGACTCTGGTATCAGCCATTGATAGCTTCCTCTTTCTGCCACATCCAGGTAGTTCACAAGTTTAAACTTGTGAACTATGCTTCAACTGTATTTCTAGAAACATTTAGTGCCTTTGCTATGTTTTTGTATCCTTTTCCTTGTTTGTGCAAGGCAATGATCTCTTCTCTGAACTTTTTGTACAATTCTCTTGACTTGGACATATTTCTAACATGCAGTCAAATGTCACTGTCAACAGTCCAGGTATTTGAGGTGTTCTACGTATCTCAAGCACACCTGATGCCACTAATGAAGCCCTTGATTGGTTGCATCAGGTGAGCTTGAGACCAGACCACACCTGATTTGCAAATGTGTGCTCTTACGAGGAATTCTGTTCAGGGGGTTGAATAATTTTGAAACTTCAGAAGTCTGTGAAAATAGGATTTAGTGTTGAATTTAGATAAAATCCTTCTAATATGAAGCTGGGGAGGGTACCACAGCAGTGGAAAACATCTTGTGTGGTACCCGTACCAAAGACTTCCCACCCCAAAGATCTGAACAGCTACAGACCAGTGGCCTTGACGTCCCACATGATGAAGACCCTAGAGAGGCTGCTCCTTGCTCACCTCCGCCCCCTGGTGGGACCAGTGATGGATCCACTCCAGTTCGCCTACCAGCATGGCATTGGGGTGGAGGATGCGGTGATCTTCCTCCTTCACCGTTCTCTGTCCCACCTGGAGAAGCCCGGGAATGCGGTGAGGATCATGTTCTTTGACTTCTCCAGTGCTTTCACCACCATCCAACCGATGATCCTGAAGGACAAGCTGCTGTGCGCAGGGGTGGACCCACACCTGTCATCATGGATCCTGGACTACCTCACTAACCGGCCTCAGTTTGTGAGAACCCGGGACTGTGTGTCTGACACGATCATCGGTAGCACGGGGGCCCCCCAGGGAACGGTTTTGGCTCCCTTCCTGTTCACCCCTTATACTGCGGACTTCTCACACAACACAACACACTGCCATCTACAGAAGTTCTCTGACGACTCTGCGATCGTCGGCCTCATCTCCAATGGAGATGAAGCTGAGTACAGAGGGCTTATCCAGGACTTCGTGGACTGGTGCCATCGGAACTGCCTCCAGATCAACGTGAGGAAAACTAAGGAGCTGGTGGTGGACTGCCACAGGCAAGAACAACCCCTCACAGCACCAGTAAATATACAGGGAACAGACATCGAGATGGTGACATCCTATAAGTACCTGGGTGTTCATCTGAACAATAAACTAGACTGGTCACACAATACTGACGCACTCTACAAGAAGGGACAGCGCAGGCTGTTCCTGCTGAGGAGACTCGGGTCTTTTGGTGTACAAGGGGCGCTGCTGAAGACATTCTATGACACGGTGGTGGCATCAGCCATCACTTTTGGAGTGGTCTGCTGGGGCAGTGGCATTACAGCAGCCGATAGGAAGAGACTGAACAAACTGATCAAGAAAGCTAGCTCTGTCCTGGGGCAGCGCCTTGACCCAGTGGAGGAGATGGGAGAGAGAAGGATGGTGGCTAAACTGTCATCTCTGCTGGAGTCTGAGTTCCACACTATGCAGGACATACTGAATGCACTGAGGAGCTCATTTAGCAGCAGACTACATCATCTTAGGTGCACAACCGAGAGGTTTCGCAGGTTCTTCCTACCTACGGCTGTCAGACTGTACAACCAAAGTAGGGCTGCTCGCAGAGATAGCAAAAAGACGTGACGACCTAATAGTATTGAATGCAAAAGACGCAATAGACTTACACAATGGTCCCCTCCAGTATACAACTAGGAAAATACCGGTCACTATGGAGGGTGAGAATATGTATGGGTACATAATCATACCATGTAGGATAACTAAGTAGACGGTTGTGCTGTTTCATTCCATCTAGCTACAATGCTCCGCACTGTGCGTTTATATATTTACATATTTATTCCATCTAGCTACAATGCTCTGCACTGTGTATGTTTATATATATATATATATACTTATATATTTACTCTATCTAGCAACAATGCTCCACACTGTGTGTGCTTATATATTTACATATTTATTCCATCTAGCTACAATGCTCCGCACTGTGTTTATATACTCATATTGAAGCGGCAGATAAAATAAAGGCAGCGTTGGTGAAGGTTTTAAGCAGGTTTATTAAATCATACCGCCTTCACAGGATCCCCGCTCCGGTGCAAGTGTGAGCAGACCGGAGCGGGATCCTCAGGCTCTCAGATAAGGGGACACAGAGTGTGTGTCCAGCAGCAGCAGTTGAAGAGAGAGAGTGAGAGGATGAGCATGGGTTACAATGCAGTATATATACCCGACTACAACAATACATAAAAGAGCATTCCCCAGCAGTTGGTATGATCAAAGAGATTGCAGAACAGGCATGAGACATTTGCATTTGAGAGACATACATCACAATAGGCAGATTGCTGGCCTCTGCTCCAGCTGCAAGACAAAGAGGTTACAAGGCACATCTACATATTGATCTCAGTCTCTAGTCTCTAGGTCACAGTAAGGACAGAACGCATGAACACAATGCATGAAAGGCACATTAACATCACAGTAGTGAGCCCGAAGAAGCGGGGCTGCCTGTAGACATTAATACACACATTTCACTGTTCTGTTAATTGCTCTAGCCGAGCGCTGTGTCTGTCCAGTCTGTTGTGGGGGTTACACCAACCCGCCACACGCTCCCTCCCAGAGGGCTCGGCAGGCGGCCGAAGTCTCGATCATGCAGCTTGGGCAGGGAGCAGGAGAAGCTCTGTGCAGGCGGAGGGGGGTGGTGGTGGTGGTAAGTGCCGGCCGGGAGCGGTGAAATCGTCCGAGCCGCGCAAAAATTGCTTGTTGGTCCGCGACGTCGAGGGGCTGCCCCGTTGAGCGTGCGGAGATCACAAGAAGAAAAATTAGTCTCCGACTCCTCTCGTGGCCATGAAGAAAAACAGGAGCGGCTGTAAGAAAAAAAAAAAAAAAAAAAAAAGGAAGCAAAGGGACTTGGCGTGTTTGACTTTTAGGTGCAGGCGCAACCCTAAAGCCTCGGGAACCGCAGACAGCTGAATTCCCCTTGTGTGCCGTGGCTAAGACCATAAAATCCAGTGAGCAAGCTGCGTGCCTCAGGTGTACGAGCAAGTCTGAAGGGCCAGTGTGCAGCAGAAGGAAGGCGGTCAGTGGAGCCGTATGTGTCCCGTGCGTGGTGCGCCGTCCTCGTAACTCCCCGGTGCGTGCGCCGGGGTTCCGTGATGGGTGGGCCAGCTGGAGAGGAGAACCAGGGTCAGGAATCTTGGTGGAGATCGGCGCTGATGGCGCCGATAAACATCTATGATGAGCTGTGGCTGCAGATTAGTCATGGTGCGTTGGAGCGTTGAGGGGAGATAGACGATCTTTGCTCCTCAGGCTCGGGCAGATGAGTAGGATCGCTGAAAGGGAGGAGTAGCGGTGAGAGCTAGAAAACGTTCTGTGTCCCTCAGCCGGTCCAGCGTGGACGTCCCGATCTCAGGCGAGGGTCGCGCCATGACATTTTCTGCAGTTTTCCCGGTCGTGGGTGATGTCCGGAGAGTAGCTCGCCTGTGTTGGCTCCGCGTCGAGGTCTCCCTGAAGCAGAAGGGAGGGCAGCTCGTTTGCGTCAGGCTGCTGTGTTCGCTGGCAGCGTGTTTTTTTCAGTGTCGGGTCGCCAGCGTGGCCGTCCAAACCAGAAGGTTGCGCTGCACAAAGCGTGTGCATTCTTGGGGTCACCAGTGAAGCGGCATGAAATAAAGCAGCGTTGGTGAAGGTTTTAAGCAGGTTTATTGAATCATACCGCCTTCACAGGATCCCCGCTCCGGTGCAAGTGTGAACAGACTGGAGCGGGATCCTCAGGCTCTCAGAGGAGGAGACACGAAGTGTGTGTCTGCAGCAGCAGCTGAAGAGTGAGTGAATGAGAGGATGAGCATGGATTACAGTGCAGTATATATACCCAACTACAACAATACATAAAAGAGCATTCCCCAGCAGTTGGTATGATCAAAGAGATTGCAGAACAGGCATGAGACATTTGCATTTGAGAGACATACATCACAATAGGCAGATTGCTGGCCTCTGCTCCAGCTGCAAGACAAAGAGGTTACAAGGCACATCTACATATTGATCTCAGTCTCTAGGTCACAGTAAGGACAGGACACATGAACACAATGCATGAAAGGCACATTAACGTCACAGTAGTGAGCCAGAAGAAGCGGGGCTGCCTGTAGACATTAATACACACATTTCACTGTTCTGTTAATTGCTCTAGCCGAGCGCTGTGTCTGTCCAGTCTGTTGTGGGGGTTACACCAACCCGCCACAATATATTTATTCCATCCAGCTACAATGCTCCGCACTGTGTTTATATATTTATATATCTATCCCATCTAGCTACAATGCTCCGCACTGTGTCTATATATATATATATATATATATATATATATATATATACAGTATATTTATTTATATTTATATGTACATATGTATACTTGCTGCTCTTGTTTTTTTCTCTTGCCTTCTGATTGTTGCTCTGAGTGTTGCTATCCCTGTGCTGTTGCAATCCTGGAATTTCCCCATTGTGGGATTAATAAAGGCTTATCTTATCTTATCTTATTTAAACTGTTCTTATGTAATTTGTTGATTGCAAACACCTGAAAAAATTAATATTGCCAAAACTAAAATGCAGTGGGGGTTGAATGATTTTGATTGCAGCTGTAGCGCTGCTTTAACAGGAACTAACCCAAAGGCTCTGTTTGGTGTGAATGTGCTATTTGCAGGAGAGCTGTTTGCACAAGCACCAGTTGAACAGTATCCAGGTGTTGCAGTTGAAGCAGTCACAGATTCCAGCAGGTATTTTGTGGTCCGGATAGAAGATGGCAATGGTAAGATAACTGAATCTGATTTCTTGTTTTCATAGTTTTATGAAGAGCAACTTCCATTTTTGTGACCTTTAGAAAAAAATCTTGCCATAAATTATCACTAATCTCACTTAAATAATGTATAGCACTCATGAATTGTAAATACTTTAGATCTTAATTTTGTTATCACTTTATGAGGTTGTATCTCTTAAATATGTATGATTTTCCAAATATTTGAGGCAGAGATCATGAAATACTAAAATTTGTCCTCTCATTTGCAGGACGTCATGCATTTATCGGTATGGGATTTGCTGACCGTGGAGACTCATTTGACTTCAATGTCGCACTTCAGGACCATTTTAAGTATGTCACATTTGTGTTTGTGTATTTACTTACTGTCCGTTATGCCTCCTGGTATGTAGGACAGCATTATTTATTATGTGTGTGCTTGCTTTTTAACTGTACTTGCTCTTTCCAGCTCATGGCCTTTCATGAAATGAAAAATGCAGGTTTACTTGTAATACCTAGAATCTCCAAAAGTACAATGGGAGGCAGAGCCTTCAGTTATCAAGCTCCTCTCCTGTGGAATCAGCTGCCAATCTGGATTCGGGAGTCAGACTCGATCTCTGTTTTTAAGAATAGGGCTAAAACCTACCTTTTTGATATAGCCTACAATTAGGGAGGGATCATGGGTTTCTGAACCCTCCCTTAGTTATGCTGCTAATAGGTTTAGTCAGCCGGGGGACCTCCAGTAATGCACTGGGCCTCACTCCTTTCCTCACTCTCTATGAAATATTTTTTTTTTGCTGGTCATTAACATTTGTTTGTTCTCTCCCATGGATTGAGTCCCCATCGTGCTGTTTGCTCTCTACATGTCTGTTCTTTTCTTCTTCTCTGTCCCCTCACCCCCCAGCCAGTCGCAGCAGATGACTGCCCCTCCCTGAACCTGGTTCTGCTGGAGGTTTCTTCCTGTTAAAAGGGAGTTTTTCCTCTCCACCGTCGCCAAGTGCTTGCTCACAGGGGATCGCCTGATTGCTGGGGTCTTTCTGCAACTGTGGGGGTCCTCCCTACAGTTGATAGTGCTATGAGATGACTGTTGTTGTGAAATGGCGCTATATAAATAAAGTTGAATTGAATTGAATTGAATGAACACATTGCTCTGTCTGCTACTATACTATATAGATGCATAGAAGCAGTTTTTTAAATGATCTTTTGTTTTATGATTCCCTTTATAAATTTAAAAATCAAAATCAGTTAAGATATTATTAGGATTTTTAGAAAAAAAAATATAGGCGCACGTCAAGCTTGGGAATAAAAAAATTAACTGTGAGGTATTTTACTTCAAAGAAAGAATGAACTCATGAGCTCATTACATGAGCACCGTAAAGGGACTGGTTGGATTAAAAAGACCTCCACTCCTGATGGCAGAAGAATCGACTATGGTAAAGGGAAGAAAATCATCAAATGCCTGACAGATCAGTCAGTAAAGAAGGCATTTGTTTGTTTTTTAATATCCACACTCTTATCTGAAAAAGACTTTATGTACAGAAATATAAATTAAATCACCCTTATTGTCATTAAACTGTACTACCAATCATGTACAGTAGAACGAGATTGTGTTTTACCTGTCTACTGTGTTAATCACACACCCCAAGTGTAGAATCAGAGGGCCGCTGCCATGCAAGGTGCCGCCACAAATTTCCCTCCTCCATTCCGTTATTGCTGAGCACCAAGCTGGACGGCAGGAAGTTCCACTTTTATATGGTCTTCGGCATGACCCGGCCGGGATTTGAACCCCTGCCTCCCGGGTGTGGGGTGGATGCTCTACCAACTGAGCCACCACTCCGGTATATATATATAGAGGTTACACTGCAAGATACAAAACAGTAGTTGGCCAAAAAAACCCAAAATGGCCAGATTGCAGTTTGCAAAAAAAAGTACTTATAGGCAGAATTCTTGAAAAAGGTCTTGTGAACAGATAAGAATGAGATGAATCTGGATCACACTGATGATTAGCGCAAAGTGTGGAGACAAAAAGGAACTGCCTGTGATCCAAAACGTACCACCACTTCATCTGTAGAATATGGCTTTGGGATTGCATGTAGTTATTTGGCTGCTACAAATATTGGGACACTTTGATTTTAAATTTTACACTGTAGAGCAGAGGAGATATAAAATGTCTTTGACCCAAACTTTATCAGTCCCTCCAGGATTTTGCGATGTTGCGATCATGTCAATTCACGCGAAATCAGCCAATCAGTGCAACTGTTGCGTGACCTTGCAACTTTATCCAATCACCGCAACTTTCCTGCAATTTTGGCCAATCGTCGTCAACTTTCACCAATTTTACCAATCAAATTTCAGCTGAGTGGCACTGAAACGCTCAGTCTAACCAATGAAATGCATCGCCTTCACTTCCATATTTACAGTAAGTATTAACGGAACGCTTCAGCAAAAAAGTGTGTGATTAAAAAAACACTCACCCGTGAGGTTTCCAACACCGTCCCTTCCTCCATGTCCCCCAGCCTGCCAGTGGACATCTCCATCCTGACCGCGTGTACAAAGTGCTGAGTTTGTGTTGAAAAAGGTCCGCCTGCTCCAAAAGTACCCCGTTGCGGGAGCGCACGTGACAAGAGACTCCATAAAATCACAAACAAACGAGCAAGTGCAACACTGCAGCCAGTGTTTGATTATTTCATACATCTTTAGAGGTAAAAATCATTACTACAGCTTGTCAGTGAGCTTTAAAGCTGTTAATCTCTGGTCTGAACACGGACAACCCTTCCCCCCCCCCCCGGCTCCCCCCGTAAATGAAAGGGGGGTGTGTGTGTGTGTGTGAAGACGTGCAGCAGATAGACAGACAGGTAGGAGTTTGCATAGGAATATTGTCTGCATTTTTTTTTCCCGGAAAAACACAGACTCCATTAGACAATACAGACTAACAGAATAAATTATTTATTTTTTCTTTTCTGCTCAGTACCGAGTGGTTGGGGACCGAAGGGAGTTTTCCAATGAAAGCACTGCAAATAATTTCCACATCTCTGCTCTTTAACATGCATTCAATGCAATTTAGCTGTTGTAATGGATATTGTGTTAAAGTCTGTATTGGCTGTTGCACAAAAGAGTTTTTCTGTATAGCAGAAATTTCTGCTTAATTTACAAATCACTGTAATAGGAAATGTTTGACAATCCTGTGCTTTTCTTGTATTTTTATATAGAATATCACTGTAGTAAGCTGGAAAAACCATCTGCTTTAAAATTTGTAATTCTTCCCACAACTTTTAGTGCAAAAAAACCTCTCCAAACATCGCAACTTTTATCGCAACTTATAAAAAAGGCTCCTGTGAATTCAGGCTTTTTGGGCTGCAACAATCATAAAAACATCCCGCGAAATCCTGGAGGGACTACTTTATTCAGGGGACTATGTATTATATATTTGCACTGATATACATTTGTATATTATTTCATTCTATGACATGTGACATTTGTCATGATACTTGGTAACTGCTTCCAGTTTTCTTGTCTTTGTTAATTTTGCATAGATTATATTTTATATACACTTTGTCAAGAAGCCAATTCCCTTTGAATTATCAGGCATGTGTAGGAACAATTAGTGTGATAAGGTACAAGGATTATTTAATTTATATTTAGAGGTGTGTGAGGAGACGGAGGTTTACTTCGTGACCACAAACACTCACAAACAAGAGAGAAACACTCGTAGGGGCACCAGTCCAAACCTGGACAATTTATTAATAAATAATCCTTGAACCTTTCACTAACCAGTCTCAATATTCGTGAATTCTTCTGCTGTGACCCAGAAAAGCACACACACAAAAGAAATCAAACAGAAACTTCTATATACCGTTAACAGTTTTAATAATCAAACTCAAGTTAAGTGACATTACATTCAATTTGATTTGCAAGCAGGTGAAATGATCAACAAGTATCAAATATCATATTAACTGGTAACGGATTCCTGAGCATAAAGTCTACACTGAAACCTTTGTGGAAACAAGATAAACCAGATTTTGAATTTGTAACTGTAATGCAATGGGAGACTGTGAAGTAACTGTGACAAAAATATGCATAAAATTGGATGCAATTTTATGGCGAAAATGATAAAAGCTGATTATATGAAAAAGGAAATTCTGAGTTACTCAAAAAAAAACCAGAGGTTATTTAAAAGGGGAATATTAATTTTCCTTCAGCTTTATAGTTGCTATCGTAGCTTATGGACCAACTTTTAACATGAAAAATTGGTCATGTTCAATTAGAATTAGACAGCACATTTAGTCCAGCAGATAGAAAGTTGGAGTCTGGCTTACGAACAGCTGTGTCTTCAGAGTCCAGCAATGATCTTGAACGCCAGCAGATGGAAAAAAGGAGAAAGACTGCCTGCAGTCCTTTCCAGTTGTTACAGCGGTTCTGGCACAGACTCGGCAGCAGGGCGACCATAGAGTGGAGCCGGCAGGAGTGATTGGCTTGCTCCGGGGCAGGTGTGACGTCTGGTCTTAGGCAACAGATCCATTCCTGGCCCGCAACTTTGGGATGTCTACCAGCCGACAAGAAACCACAGGCTAAAGGAAAAATGTATGTAAAACTGTTTCACCCACGGAATCCTAGTTCTTCTGACGTCATGGTACGTGGGTGAGGCAGTCTCGAGGGAAAAAGTTCAAAAATCACTATATAAGTCTACTTTAACGGTGAGTTCAGGAAAATCAATAGAAAAAGTTTAGCAGTATAAACATAGCATCTGAGGAGAGGGAGGAAAAACATTTTGTAGTTTCACTCCAAGTAAGAAGGGTTGAGCTCAACAAGAAAAGATAATCCCCTCCTCAGGTACCAGGAAACTCACACAGAAGAGACAAAAATTACTTCAGAGAGAACAGAAAAAGACTTAACTTCAAGACAACGAAAGACAACTTTAGAGAATACAAAACTCACAAAAACTGACAAAAACTGAACTACTAGGGCATTTCTCTCTGTTTAACTGAGCACGAACCGGAGTGGTGGCTCAGTTGGTAGAGCATCCGCCCCACACCCGGGAGGCAGGGGTTCAAATTCCGGCCGGGTCATACCAAAGACCATATAAAAATGGTACTTTCTGCCTTCTAGCATGGTGCTCCGCATAATGGAACGGGGAAAGTAAAGTTACGCACAGAGCTACCAGAGGACTGACCCCCCCACTGTAGCTTTCACTACTTACAGTAGCTGTGTGGCCTAGGGTCAGAGAAACGGAGATAGGCGCCGCCCCATACACCAACATGGTGTGAAGGGAATTAACTAACTAACTGAGCACGATCCTTTGGTGATAACCTATGACTGGCAGCAGGAAGAATCAATTATTGGCTATCGTGGGAGATTTGAATGTGCTATGGTCCAATAAGAAAGTGGTCCTTTGTCTGTAACCGACCAATAGAATGAAAGGGGGCGTCATCCAACAGAGATGCCCTGGTGATTGGCTGGTACCAATCAGATGACTGGCATAAAGTTTTAGAAGGCACACACATTAACTGTGAAATTCACATTATATACTTAATATAAAATCTAAGCTAATGTCAGTGATTCATGACTAACTTTCAGTGAGCATGCACTTTTATAAACTTGTCCTTCTATAATTAACATGCGTTAGAATAAGGTTCATTTAAGCATTTTCAAACATGCAACACATTTAAAATCAATGATTAATGAAGCATTTCAAACCCATCATTGTCCAACACAGAGGCGGCCGTCTTCAACAGTGTTCTGAGCAGTATTTCCTGGAAAAATATCAGTCATGAGGACAGAGGATTATTTCAGGCAGATAAAACCAAAATCCCAATGTTAATTAGATTCAACGTGTTCCTGAGTTGAACAGAAGGGGGCAATGTTGAGCTGTGGATAATTCCTAGAGACCTGTGGAATTCAGTCAAGGAATCTGGGATTTCTCAAACAGTACTTGAAGCATAAAACTGCCTGGTTGGGGAGGAAGTTCCGGGATTTATGATTTGCAAACTAATCCATTCCTGGGACGAAATAGGATCTTTATCGTCCCTTTTACCATGGAATGTGTTTTCAAACTGTGGTTCTTAGGTGAAGAAAACAATTCTTGACCAGACTTTTGGGTGAAACAATTTTTTTAGGTGAAGAGTGATTTTATAGATTGGAGCCAAATGGATTGATGCTACACATGAGTATTTACATAGTTAAACTATAGGGCACTCAAAGAGTGCTTATCTCCGCCAAGGCTCCGTCTCTCCCTTTCTTTGTCAGTCTTTATTGTCATCCTTCCATCTGTCCATACATTGTGAGATAGAGCCTTGGTGGAGCCATGTCATCATGCCTCACCTCCAAAATCTAATGAGTTCATTCTTAGGCCAAGGACCACTTCTGGTAAAAAAAATTTCATCAAACTCCATTGAGTAATTTTTGCATAATCCCGATTTAAAAAAAACAAACTACTAACCCCGACTACATTACCTCCTTGGCAGAGGTAACTAGAAAAGCACTCAAAGCACATACTGCTGCCAAGGCTCCTTCCCTTCCGGCCTTTGCCCATTGCAAGACAGGGCCTTGGTGGAGATATATAGATATACAGTGGGGTAAAAAAGTATTTAGTCAGCCACCAAAGATGAGAGAGGTCTCCAATTTTCATCATAGGTATACCTCAACTATAAGAGACAAAATGAGAAAAAAAAAAAATCCAGAAAATCACATTGTCTGATTTTTAAAGAATTTATTTGCAAATTATGGTGGAAAATAAGTATTTGGTCAATAACAAAAGTTCATCTCAATACTTTGTTATATACCCTTTGTTGGCAATGACAGAGGTCAAACGTTTTCTGTAAGTCTTCACAAGGTTTTCACACACTGTTGCTGGTATTTTGGCCCATTCCTCCATGCAGATCTCCTCTAGAGCAGTGATGTTTTGGGGCTGTCGCTGGGCAACACGGACTTTCAACTCCCTCCAAAGATTTTCTATGGGGTTGAGATCTGGAGACTGGCTAGGCCACTCCAGGACCTTGAAATGCTTCTTATGAAGCCACTCCTTCGTTGCCCGGGCGGTGTGTTTGGGATCATTGTCATGCTGAAAGACCCAGCCATGTTTCATCTTCAATGCCCTTGCTGATGGAAGGAGGTTTTCACTCAAAATCTCACGATACATGGCCCCATTCATTCTTTCCTTTACACGGATCAGTCGTCCTGGTCCCTTTGCAGAAAAACAGCGCCAAAGCATGATGTTTCCACCCCCATGCTTCACAGTAGGTATGGTGTTCTTTCTCCTCCAAACACGACAAGTTGAGTTTTTACCAAAAAGTTCTATTTTGGTTTCATCTGACCATATGACATTCTCCCAATCCTCTTCTGGATCATCCAAATGCTCTCTAGCAAACTTCAGACAGGCCTGGACATGTACTGGCTTAAGCAGGGGGACACGTCTGGCACTGCAGGATTTGAGTCCCTGGCGGCGTAGTGTGTTACTGATGGTAGCCTTTGTTACTTTGGTCCCAGCTCTCTGCAGGTCATTCACTAGGTCCCCCCGTGTGGTTCTAGGATTTTTGCTCACCGTTCTTGTGATCATTTTGACCCCACGGGGTGAGATCTTGTGTGGAGCCCCAGATCGAGGGAGATTATCAGTGGTCTTGTATGTCTTCCATTTTCTAATAATTGCTCGCACAGTTGATTTCTTCACACCAAGCTGCTTACCTATTGCAGATTCAGTCTTCCTAGCCTGGTGCAGGTCTACAATTTTGTTTCTGGTGTCCTTTGATAGCTCTTTGGTCTTGGCCATAGTGGAGTTTGGAGTCTGTTTGAGGTTGTGGACAGGTGTCTTTTATACTGATAACGAGTTCAAACAGGTGCCATTAATACAGGTAATGAGTGGAGGACAGAGGAGCCTCTTAAAGAAGTTACAGGTCTGTGAGAGCCATAAATCTTGCTTGTTTGTAGGTGACCAAATACTTATTTTCCACCATAATTTGCAAATAAACTCTTTAAAAATCAGACAATGTGATTTTCTGGATTTTTTTTTTTTCATTTTGTCTCTCATAGTTGAGGTATACCTATGATGAAAATTGGAGACCTCTCTCATCTTTCAAGTGGAAGAACTTGCACAATTGGTGGCTGACTAAATACTTTTTTGCCCCACTGTATGCTCATGGATCACCTCCAAAATCTAATGGGTTTGTCTGTAGGCTAAGGACCACCTCTGGTGAAAATTTCTTCATCAAAATCCAACCAGTAGTTTTTCAGAAGATTGAGCCTTGGTGGAGGTATGCACTCTTGGATCACCTCTAAAATGTCATGGGTTCATGTGTAGCCCAAGAGCCACCTCTGTTGAAAATTTCATCAAACTCTGTCCAGTAGTTTTTGAGTAATCTTGCTAATACATTGTGAGAAAATAGAGCCTTGGTGGAGGTATGTGCTCTTGGATCATCACCAAAATGTAATGGGTTCCTCTGTAGCCCAAGGACCACATCTGGTGAACATTTCTTCAAAATCCGTCCAGGAGATTTGTGTAACCCTGCTGCACAAATGCAAAGAAGGGCCTTGGCAGAGGTGTGCACTCTCAGATCATCACCAAAATCTAATGGGTTCATCCTTAGGCCAAGGGCCACCTTTGGTGAAAATTTCATCAAAATCCATCTTACAGTTTTTGCGTAATCCTGCTACTCAATTTCATTGTACTTTACAACTGTACAATGACAATGAAGCCTATTCTTCTTTTAACAAAGAAACAAACACCGGCAAAAACATAACCTTCTTGGCGGAGCTAATAATTACTTGGGTTTTATTAATTAATATGTTTGACTCTATCCAAGCTTATTTTTCTAATATTTATGCTTTGAAATGTTAAAGGTGGGTTAAACAAGAAGGTGAGCTGGCCAAACTGGAAGCCTCACAAAGCACAGCACCTAAACTGGACTTGAGCTTCAAAGAGGGACAGACCATCAAGATTAGTATTGGGGTAAGTGTGCATTTAGCCATAACGTGATAGTTGGAGTCACAACATGATCAATAAGTTTAAGGTTGCATGTCCACCAAATGTGCTTTTTGTCCCTGGACTGCCCTGAACCTCTTTTTTCAGTGCTTGTGTGCTGTGCTCTGGAAAAGTCTGCGCCCTGTATCCTAGCAACAGCTTGTCACTTGCATCTCAGTACTTCTGCTTTTCCCATTGTGACTTTATACTTATTTTTTAATAGCATTATCAACAGTCTTTAAATGACAATGGACAGGAAACACATTCTGACATAGGCAGCAGCTCTGGATGCAAAATATGATGATGTGGAAAAGAAAAGAGCCTAGGTATATGATATCAACTGGTCGAGGAAACAACTGGGAGAGTACCAGTGATTTGTACAGGAGTTACACCTTGATGGTGCCTATATCAAGGGGTATTTTAGATTGACTAGGAGTCAGTTTGAACTGGTTTTGGATAATATCGGCCCATCAATTTCTCAGATGCAGACTAATTATAGAGAGCCCACCTGCCCTTCTGAGTAGAGCAGTCTATGGTCAAAGTTTCATTTATTTTTACATCCGTTTTCGTAAAACTCACGATGTGATCTGTTCAACACACGGTTTCCTATACTTGTAAATGATTGTTGGTATATGGTCACATTTCACATTGGAGGTATTTCAGTTTTTTTGCAGTCAACTGTACAAATTCACATAGTATCCATATTACCTACCACAACAAACTTGTAAGATATATGACCGTGACAAAGCCACAAACACTTGCCTAGCATGCTGACAGATGTGGGCACATTCCTCCATGCGTTTGCTTTCAAATTTTGATCGTGGTATCCGATTGGTGTCAGATCAGAGAGTACCAGGTTGTCTGATACAGCGACGATCAAGCTCTCCTCCTTCATCATACTGTTCTCCTCTTCCTGTACCAGCATCCTATGTCCCATCCTTCCTTAATTCTGATTGGCTGATTAGAAAGGTTTTGCATTGAAGAGTGCAGCTGTACTCTAAAAAGTTGAACTATTTTGGGCAGCACAGTAAAAAGGTCACAGGATTGATTTCGCCACTGACCATCGTGGGTTCGATCCCACCCTCTGACCATCGGTGACCCTTCTGTGTGGAGTATGCATGTTCTCCCTGTGTCTGTGTGGGTTTTTCCCGGGTACTCTGGTTTCCTCCCACAGACCAAAAACATGCAGGTTAGGTTAACTGAAGACTCTAAAGTGTCTCATCACTTCGAGTCATAATGAACATCTCATGGAAAGACAAGATAACCAACACAGAAGTGTTGAAACGAACTGGTCTACCACCAATGGAGCACATGCTAATACAAATGAACCTGAGATGGCTTGGACGTGTTGAGAGGATGGACCACCAGCGTCTCCCTCGACAGATACTCTACTCATAGTTATGCAAGGGCAAACGCAATCAGGGTAGACCAAGGCTCAGATTTAAAGACACTGTAAAAAGAAACTTGAAGAAGTTGGATATAGACAGGAGTTCCTGGCAGCGGAAGGCTAAGGACAGAGCTGCGTGGAGGAATCTGATCAGACCTAAATGAAGCAGTCATTCGCCCACGACAGACTGCTATGATGATGATGAGACTCTAAAGTGGCCCTAGGTGTGAATGTGTGTGTGGATGGTGAAGGGATTGGCGCCACACATTGGCTGCCTCATCCATTCAAGATTCAAAGGCTTTATTATCATGTGCACAGTTAAGAAATGCAACATTTCCTGAGCAATGAAATTCTTACTCTGCTCTCTAAACAACTGCCAAGGTAATAGGTACACAACATACTAATAAGGTGATAACACACCTAATACTAATGGATACTAATAACACACACTATACACACAGTTAAGCAATTAGGACGCCTTAGCACACCTTGATACTAAGTACTAATGCTAATGAATCCAGGTGGATGTCCTGAATTTCCCTCTGGGGATTAATAAAGTATACAAAATCCATCCATCCATCCATCTTCTACCGCTTTTCCGGGGGTCCGGGTCGCAGAGGCAGCAGTTCAAGCAGAGAAGCCCAGACTTCCCTCTCCCCAGCCACCTGCTCCAGCTCTTCAGAGAGGATACCAAGGTGTTCCCAGACCAGCTGAGAGACGTACAGTGGGCTAAAAAAGTATTTAGTCAGCCACCAATCGTGGAAGTTCTCCCACTTAAAAGAATAGAGAGGTCTCCAATTTTCATCACAGGTATACCTCAACTATGAGAGACAAAATGAGAAAAAAAAATCCAGAAAATCACATTGAAGGATTTTTAAAGAATTTATTTGCAAATTATGGTGGAAAATAAGTATTTGGTCACCTACAAACAAGCAAGATTTCTGGCTCTCACAGACCTGTAACTTCTTCTTTAAGAGGCTCCTCTGTCCTCCACTCGTTACCTGTATTAATGGCACCTGTTTGAACTCGTTATCAGTATAAAAGACACCTGTCCACAACCTCAAACAGTCAGACTCCAAACTCCACTATGGCCAAGACCAAAGAGCTATCAAAGGACACCAGAAACAAAATTGTAGACCTGCACCAGGCTAGGAAGACTGAATCTGCAATAGGTAAGCAGCTTGGTGTGAAGAAATCAACTGTGCGAGCAATTGAGCGGGGTTGGGCTGCACGGTGGCGCAGTGGTTTAGCACTGTGACAGCACAGTTTTACCCTCGGCCGGGGGATCGCGGGGATCATGAGATCGTGGGTTCGATCCCAGCCCCCGACCAACAGTGAGCTGTGTGGAGTTTGCATGTTCTCCCCGTGTTGCGCGGGTTTACTCCGGGATTTCTCCGGTTTCCTCCCGCACACCAAAAACATGTAGGTTTAGGGCGCTCGCGCACGCAGCGACCAGCAGCCAGTGGCTTGTCACCAGACTGCAAACCAAGTCTACCTACGGGTACAAATAAGTAACAAAAAAAAAAAAAAAAAAAAAAAATAAAAAAAAATAAAAAAAATTATTAGAAAATGGAAGACATACAAGACCACTGATAATCTCCCTCGATCTGGGGATCCACACAAGATCTCACCCTGTGGGGTCAAAACGATCACGAGAACGGTGAGCAAAAATCCCAGAACCACACGGGAGGGACCTAGTGAATGACCTGCAGAGAGCTGGGACCAAAGTAACAAAGGCTACCATCAGTAACACACTACGCCGCCAGGGACTCAAATCCTGCAGTGCCAGACGTGTCCCCCTGCTTAAGCCAGTACATGTCCAGGCCTGTCTGAAGTTTGCTAGAGAGCATT
Organism: Pholidichthys leucotaenia; assembly: GCA_020510985.1. Lineage (NCBI taxonomy): Eukaryota > Metazoa > Chordata > Actinopteri > Cichliformes > Pholidichthyidae > Pholidichthys > Pholidichthys leucotaenia. The sequence goes on from CM035837.1 coordinate 118,669,265, forward strand.
TGGATGATCCAGAAGAAGATTGGGAGAATGTCATATGGTCAGATGAAACCAAAATAGAACTTTTTGGTAAAAACTCAACTTGTCGTGTTTGGAGGAGAAAGAACACCATACCTACTGTGAAGCATGGGGGTGGAAACATCATGCTTTGGCGCTGTTTTTCTGCAAAGGGACCAGGACGACTGATCCGTGTAAAGGAAAGAATGAATGGGGCCATGTATCGTGAGATTTTGAGTGAAAACCTCCTTCCATCAGCAAGGGCATTGAAGATGAAACATGGCTGGGTCTTTCAGCATGACAATGATCCCAAACACACCGCCCGGGCAACGAAGGAGTGGCTTCATAAGAAGCATTTCAAGGTCCTGGAGTGGCCTAGCCAGTCTCCAGATCTCAACCCCATAGAAAATCTTTGGAGGGAGTTGAAAGTCCGTGTTGCCCAGCGACAGCCCCAAAACATCACTGCTCTAGAGGAGATCTGCATGGAGGAATGGGCCAAAATACCAGCAACAGTGTGTGAAAACCTTGTGAAGACTTACAGAAAACATTTGACCTCTGTCATTGCCAACAAAGGGTATATAACAAAGTATTGAGATGAACTTTTGTTATTGACCAAATACTTATTTTCCACCATAATTTGCAAATAAATTCTTTAAAAATCAGACAATGTGATTTTCTGGATTTTTTTTTTTCTCATTTTGTCTCTCATAGTTGAGGTATACCTATGATGAAAATTGGAGACCTCTCTCATCTTTTAAGTGGGAGAACTTGCACAATTGGTGGCTGACTATATACTTTTTTACCCCACTGTAGTATCCATCCATCCATCCATCCATCTTCTACCGCTTTTCCGGAGGTCCGGGTCGCGGAGGCAGCAGTTCAAGCAGAGAAGCCCAGACTTCCCTCTCCCCAGCCACCTGCTCCAGCTCTTCAGAGGGGATACCAAGGCGTTCCCAGACTAGCTGGGAGACATAGTCTCTCCACCGAGTCCTGGGTCTGCCCCGGGGTCTCCTCCCAGTGGGACGTGCCTGAAACACCTCAAGTGGGAGGCGTCCAGGAGGCATCCTAATCAGATGCCCATACCACCTCAACTGACTCCTTTCAATGTGGAGGAGCAGCGGTTCTACTCTGAGCCTCTCCCGGATGACTGAGCTCCTCACCCTATCTCTGAGGGTGAGTCCAGCAATCCTACGGAGAAAGCTCATTTCAGCCGCTTGTATCCGCGATCTCGTTCTTTCGGTCATTACCCAAAGCTCGTGACCATAGGTGAGAGTAGGAACGTAGATTGACTGGTAAATCGACAGCTTTGCCTTAGAACTAAGCTCCCTCTTCACCACAACAGACCGGTACAACGTCCGCATCACTGCAGATGCTGCTCCAATCCGTCTGTCGATCTCTCGCTCCATTTTCCCCTCACTCGTGAACAAGACCCCAAGATACTTAAACTCCTCCACTTGGGGCAGGAGCCTGTCCCCAACCCGGAGAGGACAATCCACCTTTTTCCGGCTGAGGACCATGGACTCGGACTTGGAGGTGCTGATTCTCATCCCAGCCGCTTCACACTCAGCGGCAAACCGTCCCAGCAAGAGCTGTAGGTCATTGCTGGATGAAGCCAACAGGACAACATCATCTGCAAACAACAGAGATGAGATCCTGTGGTCACCAAGCATGACACCCTCCATTCCCTGGCTGCGCCTAGAAATCCTGTCCATAAAAATTATGAACAGGACCGGTGACAAAGGGCAGCCCTGGCGGAGTCCAACTCTCACTGGGAATGACTCCGACCGAGTGTTGGCAATGCGAACTAAACTCTCACAACGGTCGTACAGAGACCGAATAGCTCGTAACAACAAGCCCGATACCCCATACTCCCGAAGCACCCCCCACAAAAATCCACGAGGGACGCGGTCAAATGCCTTCTCCAAGTCCACAAAACACATGTAAACTGGTTGGGCAAACTCCCACGAACCCTCAAGAATTCTCGAGAGGGTAAAGAGCTGGTCCGATGTGCCACGGCCAGGACGAAAACCACATTGCTCCTGCTGAATCCGAGGTTCGACCCACTGTAGTATACAAAATAAAATTTTTAAAAAAAAATACTCAGCTTTCAGTGCCCGAGCACTGTGACAAAAAAACAGTCACTACTACCACGCGCACTCAGCACATTATATGCTAGACACATAGAGAATGAATAGAAAATAGCTGCAAACAGCATTTTTTTTTTTTTTTAAACATGTTTGGCGGACACGCAGCCTCATACTTGTACAAAAGATTGAGGAATGATTACATTTGTTGTTCTATATGTAACAGAACATTAAGAAAAAGGATGCAAGCAGTGCCAAACCAAGGCCCATGGGTGGGGGCCTGCTCCCTCCTCCACCAGGAACGAAGGGTGGAAGTGTCCTACCACCTCCAGGAGGACAGCAGCAGGTCTCGGCAGTAAGCACTGGTAAGGATAATATTCAACTTAACGGAACATGATGCTTAGAACATTTACTTAAAGGTTCCCTTCATAACAATGGACAGTGTTCATTAATCCTTTCCAGCAACAGAAAAAACAAGCTTTGGTGCCACGTCAGTTATCCAGTTGTTCACAGTTCACAAGAATCCCTACCCCTAGGCAATTGCACGGATGCTTGCTAAACATTGGTTACAAATTGTAACCCCAGATTCTACAAGTATTGGCACAGCTCTTAAACCTATCACTAATGGGTTTATCCCTCATGCGCAGGATAAACCCTCTAGCGATAGCTTAAAGAGCGAAGCCAATACAAAGTAGAACGTTGGTTACAAACGGTAACCCCAGATTCTACGAGTATTGGTGCAGCTCTTTACGCTATTGTTGGTGGGTGTGCGCGAGGGATAAACCCACTAGTGAGAGCCAATATAAAGTAGAACTTGCACATAGCAATCCTCAGGGGGCTTTGCATCCAGTTTGTGCTCAAGGTCAAAGGTCATAAGATATGAGTGTATGTTATGTCAAGTATACACAGGCCAAGGGTATAAACGTGAAGGCTCCTTGTCACTTGGGGGTGTGTTTATCACAACGAAAAGAGCTACTCTGTCATTAACAATCTATTTTTTAATGACACAGGTAAGTCCAAGTTTTCCATTCATACAGAAGGAGTCTGACTCAAGAAGTGGAGAGAATCATGTTGACATAGGTGCTATTAAAATATAAGGTTATTAAGGGTAAAGCTGAGAAAATTGTATGGAAATGCATGGTCAGGTGCACTTCTTGGAAGCAAACCTCTATTCCTTACTATCAGGCAGAGAGCACATATATGATGATATGGGTGAGGTTCACACCCTTCTGCTCTATATAAGCCTCCCCCCCTCGTTACTCACGTTCTTCAGTCCCTAGTAGCTCTTCACTGAGCAAAAGCATGAAGTGCAGATATGGTGAATTGCACAGAGTTCCCCTCCTTTGGTGAACAGTGGTAAAACTTATACCTTTGTGTTTGACCGTACTCGGTCCACTCAGTGCAACTATATGGGGCTAGTATAAGCACCCCAACAAGCGAGCAAAGGAACTGGCACTGAATGCCTTCACTTCAGGGCAGCCGTGGCAGCCAAAAGATGAGGTGGGACAAAAGTGTGCAGATCGACCAAGTGGCTGCGGCACAAATGCCAGCCAAAGACGCACCCTTAAATAAAGCCCAAGAGCTGGCCATTCTCCTAGCAGACTGTGCTCTGGCACCCTTGGGTGCAGGAAGGCCTTTACTGGAGTAGGCGATAGAAATGGCCTCAATCCAGTGAGAGAGGCTCAGTCTGGACAATGATTGGTCGTGTGAGCGAAGCTCGCATAGATCAGCTCAGTGAAGCACATCTGAGTGATGCAGTCCACATACAGTGAGGAAGATGAGTATTGAGCATGTCAACATTTTTCTCATTAAATATATTTCTGATGGAGCCATTGACCTGAGATTTTCACCAGATATCAGTAACAACCCAAGCAATCCATACATACAAAGAAATCAAGGCACCTGTGTTCACAAAACAAGTTATATTTAATAAAGTGGAATAACATAAGGAAGAAGTATTGAACACGCTTGGTGAAATTAATTTAACCTCTTGCACTCCGGTGTACCGCGGACGGGCACGTCTCTGCGTCCCAGAGCGCACGAGAGCGCCCTCGTATGCTCTAGGACGCACGGGGGCGCTGCGTCCAAGTGCGCACTGAAAAAAAAAAAAAGGTTCTTCCACTACAGACAGCCGCGAACAGATCACATATGATTGACCTCTCATTCGACTAATAAGAGCCTTGAATTGGGTTTCTGAAACCTTGAAGAACCAATGACTGAAAACCTAGCAAGAAGGACCCGCCTACCAACGCTGTGAATGCAGCGAGCCAATTGAAGCACAGAAGTTCGCAAGCTGTTTTGTGTAAGGCTGGGTGAAGAGAGACTGACTGCTGCAGCAGATGAAAAAAAGGACCCGCAGGAAGAACCTGCTACAGACCCAGCAGCACGGAGACCACCCACAAGTGCGACCTGCACTTATTCCAGCAGAATAGATGTTTAGGATTCTCTTCCATGGTCATCATAGACCGACGAAGGTCGACGACGAAGGTCGTAAATTATTTGCCAAAACCACAATCATGGAAGTGCAAAACCGCAATAATGGAATTATGTTTTGACCGGGAACCACGAGCAGACCAGCGTTGCGTTCGTCTGACGATGAGGATGAGAAGTTCGCCAAGACACTGCTGCTGTGAAGAGGTAAGTGTTATAAGCTAAATTATTCTTTATCCCTGAAAATTGTAATCAAAAAAGACTTTTGACCGATCGGTAAATTACAACTGTGCGGTGCATGAAGTCCGAAGTGCGTGCGCCACGGTACACGGTTCGTGCGCCGCGTCCAGACCGTGAACGCCCCCCCCCCCCGCTACTCTTCTGTAGCGAGGGGGGGGGAAGCCGCGGTGACTGCGCTGCGGTCGCCACATGAGTCTGTTCCGTCATGTAACGATGGCCGATGTCCGTCCTCTGTAGCGAGGGGGGGGGGGACAACCCCCCCCCCACACACACACACACACAGACACAGCCCTGAGTGTCACCTTTCATTAGAGCCCAAGATGAAGCTTCTATATTGAATCATTCAAAAGTTAGATGTTTTTCCAAACTGTGCCATTTGGCACAATTTGGCACAGTTCAAAAACGCCTGGGAACTACCTGAGGAAAAAGCTGTGTAATATATTCATTTTTTGTGGTATTGTTACAAAATTTGGACCTCAGCTGGATAACACTTGGTTCTACATTTCTGTTGCATTTTCCAGCCCGGATCTGAAGCTGTGTGTTATTTGCAAGCATTTGTATCCAAAAAAACACCCAGGCCAAATTTATTTTCTTCAAGTTCACTATGTTTAGATAACTGTAACTCAGTGGCCAGAGCACTTAGAGAGATTATGACTGTTTTGCCAAAAAATTCAAAGTGTTTTCTTTTAAATGAGACCAACCCCATGGAGATGCTGCAAAGGGTTGAAGAACAGCTTTCGATTTACTTTGGGCATGTTATTTTTTTGGCGTTTTTAGGGAAATTGACCGGAGTGCAAGGGGTTAATATTTAATAGAAAAGCCTTTGTTGGTAATAACAGCTTTCAGACGCCTCCTGTATGGAGAAACTAAGTGCAAGCATTGCTCAGGAGTGATTTTAGCCCATTCTTCCACACAAACTGTCTTCAAATCTTGAAGGTTCCGTGGGTGTCTTCTATGAACTCTTATCTTCAGTTGTGTCATCCAAAAAGTTAAATTTTGGTCTCATCTGACCAGACTATATTCTTCCAGTATTTTACTGGCTTTCCCAAATGTTGTGCAGCAAGCTTTAAATGAGCTTCAACATGCTTTTTCTTCAGCAATGGAGTCTTGCGAGGTAAACGGGCATAGAGCCCATGTTGGTTGAGAGCATTCGTTATCGTTTTCTTTGAAACAGCAGTACCTGCCAACTACAGGTCTTTCTGGAGCTCTCCACGAGTGGTTTTTCACTCTTGGATAACTCTTCTGATAATTCTTTTGACTCCTGTGTCAGAAATCTTTCGAGGAGCTCCTGGTCGTGGCTGGTTTTATGGTAAAATGATGTTCTTTCCACTTCCGAATGATGGCTCCAACAGTGCTCACTGGAACATTCAGAAGTTTAGAAATCCACCTGTGACAAGTGCCGTCATTGTTTTGCAACAGTAAGGTTGCGAAGGTCTAGACAGAGCTCTATGCTTCAACCCATCATGAGTTCTTTGTGGTGTGACAATCTGATATTCACAGATCTTTTTAAAGGCTATCAGTCAGGACTTAACCAGCTGAAATTAATTTGCACTGATGGGGGATGGGATGGTTTCCTAAATTTTGATGGATTTCAGCTGGTTTCTTGGCTTTCTATGCCTTTTTGCACCTCTTTTTCTTCATGTGCTCAATACTTATTCCCTGTGTCACTCCACTTTATTAAATACAACTTGTTTTGTGAACACAGTTGCCTTGATTTGTTTGTTTGTATGTATGGATTATTTGGGTTGTTATTGATATCTGGGAAAAATCTCAGGTTAATGGCTCCATCAGAAATATGTTTGAGAAAAATGTTGATGTGTTCAATACTTACTTTCCCGCTGTAGGTCCAGAGTGCACATACTGAGCAGAGGGAGTGCAGCTTCACCTGCTTGCCTGACTGAAAGGGAAGAGGGTGGAGGCTAAGGAGCAAAGTCGGGGGGATGACTTTGGATAAATAGGTGGTCTTAAGGTACTGGAGTGGAAAGTCTGGCCGTTGGTCGAACCTCAGATCCAGGAGGAGCAATGTGGTTTTCGGCCTGGCAGTGGCACATTGGACCAGCTCTTTACCCTCTCAAAAATCCTTGAGGGTTTGTGGAAGTTTGCCTAACCAGTTTACATGTGTTTTGTGGACTTGGAGAAGGCATTTGACCACGTCCCTCGTGGATTTTTGTGGGGGGTGCTTCGGGAATATGGGGTATCAGGCTTGTTGTTATGAACTATCCGGTCTCTATACGAGACCTTTGTCACCAATCCTGTTCATAATTTTTATGGACAGGATTTCTAGGCGCAGCCAGGGAATGGAAGGTGTCATTCTTGGTGACCACAGGATCTCATCTCTGCTGTTTGCAGATGATGTTATTCTTTTGGCTTCATCCAGCAATGACCTACAGATCTTAATGGGATGGTTTGCTGCCGAGTGTGAAGCGGCTCAGATGAGAATCGGCACCTCCAAGTCCGAGTCCATGGTCCCCAGCCAGAAAAGGTGGCTTGTCCTCTCCAGGTTGGGAACAAGCTCCTTCCCCAAGTGGAGGAGTTTAAGTATCTTGGGGTCTTATTCACGAGTGAGGGGAGAATGGAGCAAGAGAATGACAGACGGATTGGAGCAGCATCTGTAATGATGCGGCCGTTGTACCGGTCTGTCTTGGTGAAGAGGGAGCTGAGCTGTCAGGCAAAGCTGCTGATTTACCAGTCAATCTACGTTCCTACCCTCACCTATGGTCAGGAGCTTTGGGTAATGACCGAAAGAATGAGATCGCGGATACAAGCGGCTGAAATGAGCTTTCTCCTTAGGATTGCTGAACTCACCCTTAGAGATAGTGTAAGTTGCTCAGTCATCCAGGAGAGACTCAGAGTAGAACCACTGCTCCTCCGAGCCAGCCGAGGTGGTTTGAGCATCTAATCAGGATGCCTCCCACTTGAGGTGTTTCGGGCACGTCCCACTGGGAGCAGACCCAGGACTCGCTGGAGAGACTGTCTACCAGCTGGTCTGGGAATGCCTTGGTATCCTCTCTGAAGAGCTGGAGCAGGTGGCTGGGGAGAGGGAAGTCTGGGCTTCTCTGCTTGAACTGCTGCCTCTGCAACCCGGACCTCCGGAAAAGCGGTAAAAGGTGGATGGATGGAAGTGGTCTTAAGGTGCAATGGGACTCTAGACCCATCAGGAGAAAACTGAGAGCAGACAGGGTGGACCAATAGAACATGCAGGTCGTCTCCGTGCTTAGCGGAGGTGGGCACTTGCAAGAAGACAGTTTTGTAGGAGATGAACTTCATATCCACTGACTGCAGGGATTCAAAGGGGGACTCGCAGAGAGCCCCTAAGACCAGTGAGATGTCCCACGTGGGAACATTGGAACACACCACAGTCCTGAGCCAGTGGATGCCCTTTAAAAAGGGCATGACCAAAGGATGTACTGTATGCCTAGCAAGATGCCGTCAAACCCCAAGTGACACACTTCAGTCATGAAGAAGGTGACGCCCTTGCCCACCAGGGTCTGCAGAAAGGAGAGCATGTCTGCGGTGGAGCATTGTGACAGGAGCACCTTGTGGATCACACACCATCACGTTTTCCACATGGTCAGCCCAGTTTTTTTTTTACAGGAACATCGACCAGAAAGTCTTCATCAGAGTGGGATGGGCGACTTCTCACAAGTGGCCTCTTGTCCTTAATGTCCTCCATAATGGATGAGGTTCTTCTCTTGTAGCTTGCTACAGAGGGAGGATCCGCCAGGGTTTCTTGGCACTGACCACATTTTGAAGAGGCCAAACCAGAGGGGCAGACCTTGTGTCAGTTCCACTGTGTGATGTTGTCACCACAGTCCATCAGGCAGAGATGAGAAGTTAACTTTTTCCTCTGAAGGCTTTTATTTTTAACGTATTTGTGCTTATCCCTTTGTTTATGGAACTGTTTTTATGTTGTGTGTTTCTAGTGCTGTTCAATTTTCTGTAAAGCACTTTGGTCACCTACAGGTTGTTTTTAAAGGGCTATATAAAGTGCATTACATTACATGATGACAGACTGTAACAGTCAGCGCCCCGCGGGGTGCCATGGCCAACTCTAACGGATGGACCGTTCGGCTCAACAGTTGCAGGAGGGCAGGCTGGTCGGTCGTGCCAACCAGTGATGACTGAAGAATGTATATGAGTTGGGACTTAAAGAAAAAGGGTGGGAACCCTGTCCATATCATCACTCACACTCTGCCTGTGAGGCGGGAATCAAGGTTTGCTTCAGTGACGTACATTTCCCATACAGTTGTACTGAGTGGACCGAGTGTTGGAGAATAAATGTTCTGGGTTTACATGGAGATCTTTTAACAAACCATAATCTTTCTCCAAATCAGCCCCTCTAGTAGACTTCAGTTCCCCAGTCCCTGCAGCCCAGCCCAGTTCTGACATCTGGGGAGATTTTACATCTGCTGGTTCTAAGTAAGTGTTTTGTTTTTTTTAAGGTATCTCCTTTGATTCATATCACCACACATCCATTTGATGTTGTTTTGTTTATTAATTTTGGTACATTGTTCCATCATCACCCCCACCCCCCACCTCTCCTCCACAGCTCCAGTAAAGACGCTGTGAAATCAGGATGGGTGCAGTTTAGTTGAGCCACAGGGAAACGTGCGCACACTCAGGTTGCATACATTCCACGGACGGGACGATTGTGGCAAAATGAAACTAAACAAAGGAATTGTAAGCAGACTTGACTGGCTTGTTTGGCTGCACTTCTGATAAAGTAAAGCCCACTGACCAATACACTCTGAAGGAACAAACATTAAAATATAAAACCGTTTTACAGTTCCCCCCCCACACTCTGCTATGCAGTAGATTTAGTTTTAGTTGTTGGGTGACTAAACTATAAACAAAGTGCACGCTCCTTGGAAGAAGAAGTGAGCGTACTTGTGGTTGAAGGAAAAAGGTGTCCTGCAACACTAAAAGTGTAGAATATTTTTGCGTATTCTTAGTTAATCTTCCCAGATAACGGACATGATGATGTCCGCATGTTCTTCCAGCTCCTGTCTCAAAATCTTCATTACGCCACCTGCTCATCTCAGTATTTTCTTACCATTTGGATAAATACTAGGTGTCTATTTTTTGTTAAGCTGTTTACCACAGTCTGTTTTTTTTTTTAAACCCCATAGGTTTTGTTTAGGAAGATTTCATGAAGCGTTGTTGGTATTTTATGATTAGTTTTAATGTTTCTATGTCCTCAAGTTTTTTTTTTAAATCACCGCATGAGGAAAGTCACTTGGTCTGTCGTTCCAAGCATCAACAAACTTTGTTTTTATGTGTCTTTGCCTCTCCCTTTAAATGTGCCTTTTCCACAGCTACAATGTTTGTTGATAATCAGCTTTTTTAAGTGCCTTTCTCAATACAGACATTGTGTATAAATGTAAACCTATGTCCTCTTGTAAATAAACTATATATTTGATCCGTCTTTGTGCGTGTGTGATGCTGTTGTGACTTATTTGGTAAAGATTTGCTTCCAGGGCATGAACACAGGTACTTAATTTAAAGTCTCTGGGCCTGCTTCACAAGACTGATAAACAACTTTGTTCACCAGGCCATCAGGACCCTGAACTCTGTCCACTTCCTCCTCCTCCCCCCACCCACCCATGGACCATAATGCACTCACCCGCACAATAACTACGTCAGAGAAACTCCCCAAAACATTTTTTGACTCTTCCGGATAAATTGTATACATCGGGTTTCGAAAAAGCTAGCCTACTAGCGTCTGTGAGACCCGCCCACTGCTCTATTATTGGCCCACCTAGGTGTCTGTCATGTAGATCGAAGTGGTGGCTAAAGGTCGTCTTAGCCCCTGAGCTATTGGCCCACAAGCTAACACTGGTACCAGGACGCTGGTTGTAAACACGGCTTATATTGTTATTTTCTTCAGATCTTGGTCACCCTAATAGCCATCCCTGTTATCACCTGGTTCACTCCAGCCCATCTCCGAGTGGTTTCATCATGATTCCACAGTGGATTGCCTACCACGGCACACTAGTCGCTTTAATGGCCCGGGACCAGAGCTACTGGCCACTGCTATGCTGAGAATTCCCCTGGATTGGCGGGAGATTTATCAGCATAACATCGGTACAGGCAATCAGCCGCAGAATCACAACGAAGCCTCCGGCTCCCTACAATCAAGATGCCCCAGGACCAGATGCTGCTGCTTCTCACGCCCAGCAACCCTACCATACTCTTAGGATCCGCTCTGCTCTCATGGGCAGCGTAGTCACTCCAGCTTTCAGCTGGCTGTGAGAGCAAAGCAGAGTCCCACAGAGACACACTTCCCTTTGATATTCCTTGGCTCAGTAGCTCGCCTCGGGTTGCGGCGATTGTCCAGGGCGCAGTACTAGCGATTTGTTGTGGAATCACGGCAAAATTTATTTGGAGATGGACTGGACTGATGCAAGATACACCACTGATTGTGGATCAGTGAACCAGAGCACTGCTCAACTGAGTTGGGAAGCTAGAAGCTAGTCAGCTATAATGGCTAACTGACAAGAGGGAGGGTGGAGTTGAAACAGCAAAGGATAGTTCTTAAAGTAACAGACCTTAAATCAGAGCGTTTATAGAAAACCAGGAAAATTTAAAAAATAAAAAAAACAAATTCCTTCAGTAATTAAAGATTAAAGAAAATGTGAACAAAATGTCAAACATTTCATTAAGACGTGTGCGCTATTAAAATGTGGAAAAAGTGCAGTCAATGACCCCTTTAACATCTATAATAATTATATTGAATGCAAGAGCTAAATGCATGGTGAGGGTGAGACTGAGACATAAAATAAATGGGTACATCATCATCCGTATTTATTTTGACGGAACACAATTAGTCCCTCAGTTGGGGTGGGTCCTCTTACAGTTGAAGCTGAGTTTTTATGCCAGATGCCCTTCCTGACACAATTCTGCCCATTTTATCTGGGCTTGGGACTGGCGCAGGGAGCACACTTGATCTGTGCACCCCCTGTGGCTGGGTAACCAACATTTCCCTTCTCCGTTCCATTATTTTTTTTTTTCCACAATATCTTTATTGAACCTTTTTTTTTTTTTTTAAACAAACATGATACAAACAATCAAGCACTAACACTAAAGTACTACAAAAAAAAAAAAAAATGCACTAAAAAACACCAACAACCACCAACAAAATCAAATCTTCAACCATGCTCCTCTGTTTAGTCTAGACCAGGGGTGTCAAACTCAAATTCACAGTGGGCCAAAATTAAGCAGTGAAGTAAAGTCACGGGCCAAACTCAATATTTAATGAAAAATTAACTGCAACTGATATGTAATGTTTAACCTTTTCATATGGAAACAAACTTTAGTTTTGCTTAAACACAGAATCTGGAACAACCAAAGCTTGATATTACAAACACATGAGAAATTAAATTTGAAATAAAAGACACATCAGTGGTATTCATTTCTTATTTAAATAAATAAATAAAGTATGTCTCTCCCCGTATCCTTTCAAGTTCCTTTTTAAAGTAAATCTTTTTCAAAGCCAGCAACAAAAGAACCAAAAATAATAATGTCATTCAATAAAAAATCCAACATTTCAACTATTAACAGACCATGCCTTGCAGTAGAAAAAGTGCATAAATAACAGATATATTCAAGCTCAGTTTGCTACACTCTGATTTACTCTGCACATTGGTCTAAGCCAGATACCTGGCATCTTTTCTTAGATGCAAGTTCATCAATGTCTGGGGTCAGGCTCTGAGCTGAGGAAAACCTCAGGACGGAGTGAAGGTGTTCATCAGTGAGTCGACTTCTGTGAGGTGTTTTGTTCACCTTCATCATAGAGAACAGTTGTTCACATAGATATGTGCTGCCGAACATTGAGAGCATCTGAGCAGCTTGGGTGCGTAATTGAGGCATTGTGTCGGGGAGGAAACATGGAAACCGCGCAGCACCAACAGAGTCATATTTTGATTTGAGCATGTCATTACATTGGAGTTCAATTAGCTCCATTTGGAGGCTGGTTGGTGCGCTTTCCACGTCGATTGCAAATGGGTTACTGAGCAGTTCAAATCTCCCTTTCTGAGCCTCAAAGTCGGCAAATCGCTGGGAAAACTCGGCGCTGAGCGCGTTGATTTTTTCAGCAAACTGCGCGCTAGGCAGCACGGCAGGAGAAATTTGCTCTGCCATGGTTTGGCAGCACGGAAAATGACCCAAGTTTCCTTGCAGCATCTGAGTCTTCCACAGACACAACTTAGTTTTAAAGGCCCTCACTGCTGCGTACATGTCTGTGATGATGTGGCCCCGTCCCTGAAGCTGCAGGTTAAGCACATCGAGATGGCTCACAATGTCAGACAGAAATGCAAGCTCACACGGAAACTTTTTATCTCTCAGCTCTGTTGTGTCCTTCCCTTTGTTTTCCATAAACTGACAGATTTCCTCACGTAGCTCAAAACATCTGTTCAGTACTTTTCCTCTGCTTAGCCATCTCACCTCTGTGTGATAGGGCACATCTCTGTATTCCGAATCCAACTCCTCCAGAAAAGACTTGAACTGCCGGTGATTCAAACCTTTGGCTCTTATGAAGTTGACTACTCGTTTTATAGAGCTCATAACATGTTCCATTTGCAGAGCTTTGCCACAGAGCGCTTCCTGATGTATGATACAGTGATAAACTGTAAGTTCACCTGCATCTTCCTCCCGCATCTTCTCCTGAATCCTGCCGACCAGTCCACTCTTTTGACCGCACATCGCGGGCGCACCATCTGTCGTCAGTCCCACAAGTTTATCCCAAGGCAGGATCATTTCAGTTATACATTTGGATACCTCTTCAAAGATATCTTTTCCTGTGGTGGTGTCATGTATTGGTTTTAATCCTAAAAGTTCCTCTGTGACGCACAGGCTCGAGTCTACTCCACGGATGAAGATTGACAGCTGGGCAGTATCAGACATGTCGCTGCTCTCATCCACAGCAAGGGAGTATGCAATAAAATCTTTTCCCTTTTTTATTAGTTGTTCATGTAGATTAGTGGAAAGCTCACACACGCGCTCAGCCACGGTGTTTCTGCTCAGGCTCACATTTAAAAATTCTTGCTTTTTATCTGGGCACACGATGTCGCAAACTTTGACCATGCACTTTTTGACAAACTCTCCCTCATTAAAGGGCCAGGCTGGACTTTACAGCAGCTTCACTTTTTGATTTTGCTTTCATGAACATAGTCTGCCGGCAAACCAGACTTCTTTTCATCTCCTCCACCTTCTGCAGCTTCTGCTTTACGTCCAGGTCCTTGTACTTTTCATAATGTTTTGTTTCATAGTGTCTTCTTATGTTATATTCTTTTGTTACAGCCACATTAGCGCCACACACAAGACAAACAGGTCTGTCCTTTATATTCGTGAACAGATAATCTGCCTCCCACCTGTCTTGAAAGCTCCTGTTGTCCATCTTTCGTTTGGCCATTTTTGTGGAGGGTGAAATTAATTTGTCCGATGTGACTGGAGCATGGTTGTCAATGACTGTCAACAGAAAAAAGGAGCACTTGCCGGTTTCGACTGCGCGCCAACATACTAGCAAAGCATTGTGGGATTTGTAGCATTAGCGGTACAGTATATACCGCGGGCCAGCTCTAATGCACATTTGATATGATCTCGCGGGCCAATTATAATTACACTGCGGGCCAAATTTGGCCCGCGGGCCTGAGTTTGACACATGTGGTCTAGACAATCCAACACATAAGTATACATATTATGTTTACCAGTTTGGAATTTACAAGGTCCACACATATCATTCACCTTCTTCTTCAAGAGTTATGTTTAAATTTTTTACATAATCAATAAAAGGTCTCCATATATTCTCAAACACAATTTCCTTTGATTTCAGTATATATGTTATTCTTTCTAATGGAAGGTTTGTTAACATCTGTCTTAACCACTGAGTCACATCTGGTCTATGAGTCTTTTTCCACAGTAATGCAATACATTTTTTGGCATTAAGCAAACTGAGGTCTATGAATGTTCTTTCACTTTTATTAAAATTATGCTTTTCTGGGTACAGACCCAACAAAAACAGTTTAGGATTCAATATGATTTGTTTTGAGATTATTTTTTCAATTGTTACCCTCACCTCTTCCCAAAACATTCTTATTAATCTACATTCCCATACACAATGAAATAGAGTTCCTTTACTTTCCATGCATTTTGTGCATGTATCTGGTATATTTTTGTTATATCTATTTAACTCCTCCGGTGTAACATACATCCGCATTAACCATTTGAAATGTATCAATTTAAGACGTACATTTATTGATTTGGTTTGAGCTTCTGTACAAGCCAATTCCCATTGTTCCTCTGAAATTTCAGTTTGCAGATCTTCTTTCCAGTAGTTTAATCTTTTCAGTGAATTTTCACTTAAAAATAGTGTCAATGAGTTATAAAACTCTGAAATAATACCCTTTCTTTTACTATCTTTCATCAACATTTTTTCCAAGGATGAATAAATAGGTCGAGTGAGAGCTTTATTTTGATTTGATCGAATAAAGTTTCTAAGTTGAAGATATTTAAAAAAAATGTGTTCTATTGAGATTAAATTTGATCCTCAACTCTTCAAAAGACATTATATTATCTGCACATGGCAAATATAAATCCTGAATCTTTTGTATCCCTTTTAAATTCCATACTTTAAATACAGCGTCCGCTCTCCCTGGTTTAAAATATTGATTACCCCATATTGGACTAAATTGTGACAATAACTGTGGTTCTTTTAAATAGTTTTTAGCTTCACACCATATTTTGATCATATGCTTTACAAATGGATTTTTAACTTGTTTTTGTAATTTTTTTGCCGAATCTGAGTATATGAATATGGGAAGAGGTAAAGGTAAATTGTATGATTCCATTTCAGTCCAGTGAGGGAGATCATTTGATGAAAAATAATATGTCATAGACCTCAGTTGTGCCGACCAATAATACAACATAAAATTTGGACATTTCAGACCTCCACGATCAAATGGTAAATATAATAAAGACAGACGTAATCTAGCCCTCCTGTTGTTCCATATAAATTCCACTAACTTTTTTTTAATTCTTGAGAATAAATCTAAAGGTGGTGGTAAGGGAATGTATTGAAATAAATAAAGTATTTTAGGTAAGATATTACTTTTAAGTATATTAATTCTCCCGATCATCGACATTGGTAGTGACATCCATCTCTGAAGTAACTCATCAATATCTGTCATTAAGGCTTCATAATTGACACTGGCAACTGATTCTAGCTTAGGCACAATTTGGATTCCTAAATATTTGAACTGATTTACAACATTGAATTGATTTACCTCAGGGGCTGGGTAATTTCTCTGGGTCTCATTTAGCATTAATATTGAAGATTTAGTTTTATTTATTTTATATCCTGATATTTCCCCGAAATTCTTTCTCCGTTCCATTATTGCTGAGCACCAAGTTAGATGGCAGGAAGTTCCACTTCTACATGGTCTTTAGCATGACCCGGCTGGGATTTGAACCCAGCCTCCCGGATGTGGGGCGGATGCTCTACCTCTAGGCCACCACTCTGGTGTGGCTTAGAGGTAGATGTACAGTAAATATGTATATATATAAAAATGGATGCACAGATATCAGCTTAACATCAGAATAGGCTGATTATTCATCTTATTGACTGAAATCGGCTATTGGCAAATAAGATAATGGGCAGTCGCCATTATGTTTCTAGTGTCCCAGTTGTGTGGCATTGATTTTTGCCTTGAAATGGACAATGGTACACTGCAGCTGCAAATGGAGAAAACATCTGCGACTGAACTGTTTTAAGAGTTTCAGTTCAATTATTTTTTTTTTGGTTAAAATGCATATTCCTTGTTTCCTTTGTATAGAAGATGTATTGGGTAAAAACAATTGGTAGTGGCCATGAGACAACTTATTTTAAGCATCGCTATTGGCCTAAAATTTCATAATTGGAGCATCCCCCCTGCTATGTCAGGTTTGTAGCTCCTTCCAGTGAAGCCAAAAGGAGTGAATGCAATGGCACTCTTGTCCATCTGTTAGTCCCCACTTGACAGGAATCCCTACTCCTAGGCCATTGCCCCAATGTTCACCAAACTGACTCGGTGATCTTCAGGTGGGTCTCCATCCAGGTTGTTGTCAAGGCCACAATGATTTCATGAAAATTGCTACTTTTAGGCAACTTCCCTGATGTTCACTAGTAAGTTACAGTTCAGTTGACCAAGTAAGGTTTTCCTGAGATTTACTCAGTTGCATCATATAGCAAAAGCCATGGTTTGCATTGAGTTTACAAAGCATCTAAGGGATTTCATTGTTGAAAGGCATCAGTCAGGAGAAGGGTACACAACATTTCCATGACATTACCAATGCACATAGTGACAACAGTGGTCAAGAAAAGGAGAAAATAAGGGACAATGGCAAACATTACTAGTGACTGGATGTCCCTCAAAAATTGATGACAAAGACTGGTCTGGGAGACTAAGAGGCCTACAGAAACACTGAATGAGATGCAGTTTTCTGGCAAGTAGTGCTTGTGTACGTCAAGATGGAAGCCTTTTCTTACAAAGAAATGCATCCAAGCCTGGCTAAATTTTGCACACAAAAATCAAGCTTCTAAAAACCATGTGTGAAAGTGTGTTATGGTCTGATGAGGTTGAAGGTTTGAACTTTTTGGTCACAATTCCAAACTGTATGTCTTGTGCCAACACAACATTGAGTCTCACCAAAAGAACACCATACCCACAGTGAAGCAAAGTGGTGGCACCATCATGCTTTGGAGTTTCTTGTCACCAGCTGGAACTAAGTCTTTAGTCAAAGTGGAGGGAATTATGAACACCTTGACATACCATTCAATTTTAGGCCAAAACCTTCAGGTGTCTGCTGAAAAACTGAGGATGAAGAGGAATTTCAGCTGTAAGCACAACAATGACCCAAAGCATAAATCCAAATCAATAAAAGTTGCTTCAAAAAAAAATAAAAATTTTGGAATGGTCCAGACAGAGCTCAGACCTAAATCCTATTGAAAAGCTGTAGGTTAACTTAAAGACGGCTGTACAGAAAGCTGGTTGCATAACTGTGCACACCCTTAAACAGTTTTTTGAGGTGCCTTATGATTTAGCTACAGCAGTCAGTCTTTTTGGGAGTCTGTCAGCCTACCACGTCTATTTGCCCTCTCCTTGCAAATTCAGATGCTTACAATAAAACAATTTGGTTGGTAACTAGCTACATTTGCTCAAGTACATGTACTCAAGTAATATTTTCACAAAATTTTACTTGGTAGTTTTATTGCAGGATACTTTTTAGTACATTTGGCAATGTTCTGAGTTACTTTTGTCTTCGCTGAATTGAAAGCTAATTAGAAATGTGCTTGTTAATTTATACTATAATAAATTGTGCAGAAATTCTTTAGTCATTTAATATACACTACCGTTCAAAAGTTTGGGGTCACCCAGACAATTATTTTGTGTTTTCCATGAAAAGTCACACTTATTTACCACCATGAGTTGTAAAATGAATAGAAAATATAGTCAAGACATTGACAAGGTTAGAAATAATGATTTGTATTTGAAATAATTTTTTCCTTCAAACTTTGCTTTTGTCAAAGAATCCTCCATTTGCAGCAATTACAGCATTGCAGACCTAATATGATTGCACAAGGGTTTTCTAATCATCCATTAGCCTTCTGATGCAATGAGCAAACACATTGTACCATTAGAACACTGGAGTGATAGTTGCTGGAAATGGGCCTCTATACACCTATGTAGATATTGCACCAAAAACCAGACATTTGCAGCTAGAATAGTCAGTTACCACATTAGCAATGTATAGAGTGTATTTCTGATTAGTTTAAAGTTATCTTCATTGAAAAAAAGTGCTTTTCTTTCAAAAATAAGGAAATTTCTAAGTGACCCCAATTTTGAACGGTAGTGTATACTGCTCAAAAAATAAAGGGAACACTTTGAAAACACATCAGATTTTAATGGGAAAAAATAAGCTGGATATCGAAATTGTGGCAGGCTAGTCCAGTTTACTCAGATTAAAAAGTGTTCCTTTAATCTGAGTAAACTGGACTAGCCTGCCACAATTTCGAAATCCAGCTTATTTTTTTCCCATTAAAATCTCATGTGTTTTCAAAGTGTTCCCTTTATTTTTTGAGCAGTATATTTCTGATTTAATTAAAATTAGAATTTAAATTAGTTGTACTGCTGCTTTTTTTTTTCTTCTTAAATTTGGACTACTGTACTAGAGGGTAGATTATAGGCTATAGTTTACCCCCATCCCCACCCTGGACAACACATTGAAGAGAACTCTTCCAAAGTAGCAAAACTAAGAAAATTACAAAAAATGAAAATTTACAAACAAAATATTTCAAAAGAACATGAAAAAAGTAAGAAATTTATAAGAAATGTCATAAATTTGGAAGAAAAATATCACAAATTTATGAGGGGAAAAAAACGGGTGTGAGAATAATCTCAAATGTAGAAGAAAGTGGGGCAGCTTGGTGATACAGTGGTTAGCACTGTGGCAACACAGCAAGGTCACGGGTTCAGTCCCACCCTTGGCCACTGGTGACCATTGTGTGGAGTTTGTATGTTCTCCTTGTGTCTGTGTAGGTTTTTGCTGGGTACTCCGGTTTCCTCCCACAGTCCAAAGGCATGCATGTTAGGTTAACTGGCATCAACTAGAGATAAATTGTCTTTCGGTATGAAAGTGAAAGTGAATGGGTGTCTGTCTCACTGTGTTGGCTCTGCAATGGACTGGCGATCTGTTCAGCGTGTTCCCTGTCTCTTGCCCAAAGATGCTGGGAAAGGCTCTAGCCCCCCAACCCAAAAAGGATTAAGTGGTTTAAGATGGATGGATGGAGAAGACACTCCCAAATTTACAATAAAAAAAAAATCCAAAATAAGTTGCAATTTTGTAAATAAAAGCTTGCACATTTACATGAAAAAATACACGATAGTTATTTCTAGGACCACATTAGAAATAAGATAAGAATATCCTGAATCTTAAATGTCTTACATATCTGTACATTTTCTTTTTGTGTATTATGTATTGCATATTGGTCCGAATGAATAAACTAAAAAAAAAAAAATTGAGGAAAAAAACTGGCGACAGTCATTACAATTTGTACTAACTTAAGTTACTTTCTCAACTTATGTAACTTTTTCGTGACTACCCTTTCCTACACTTGAGTAATCTTCGTAAGGCAGCGCTTGTTTTACGTGAGTGCGGCGTCTGCCTGCGCTGCCCACCTCTGCAGATACACGGGGCGGATATGAATCTGTGCGACGGTCATATGATGCAGCTGACAGCAGAGGACCACCATGAACTGCTGCTCGCTGAGCTGAAAGTCCCTCCCCGGAAAAAGCATGGAACAGATTTCGGAAGAAAGCAGCGCCGTTTGCAAGCGTTCGAGGACCCGTGTGCCGTGGATGGGTGGGATTAATCCTGTCTTTGTATTATGAAGGAAGCCGCTCACAGAAATGGAGGGCGGCCTTGGTAACTCGGAGCAGGACTATCATAGGTGAGATTTTTGTTATCGCAGGGAAGTGGAGCTGCAGCAAGAGAACATGGCATAATGTAGCCTGAATGCTACAGCTGTTGGAAAGCCAGGACGCGTCCGCGGTAATCCGTGCTGCAGCGCTATAACCCAGAGTCTTTATTCATTATCAGTTTCATTTTGATGGATGATGCAGTTTACTGTAGTTGCATCCCTCCCTCCTCCCGCCTTCAACTCTTTAGACTTTTGAAAACTTGGGCGTGTCTGTGGAGCGTTTCAGGAGAAAGGGGATGTTGTTGATGAATCAGATACACAGTTGACACATTGTTCCCTTTTATGCAAATGAAACTATAGAGGAAGCAGTTCGTTGCAGCTTATCGATGTCTGTAGTCATGTGGCTGCATGGCCGTTAGTTCTCTACTTCCAGCCTGTGTGAAAAGTAGACGACAGTTTGTTCTTTTTTTTGCCTGATCTCATCTTTCTCTTTTGATGGCAAGCTCAGTTGCCAGGCCTGTGACGACGAAACCAGCACAAACAATGCCACCACATTCATCTGTTTTGTAATTCCATCCATCCGTCCGTCTTCTTCCGCTTAATCCTTTTCGGGTCGCGGGGGGGGGGGCGGGGGCTGGATCCATGAAACATTTTAAATGTGGAGGTCTTCCTTCAGCAACACTTTAAAAGTAGCCCGATTCCACAGGAAAATGGCAGACCTGGCAACACAATCATCGCCAGTCACCTCCAAATGACCAGCTGGGGGCGCCATTGATATAACAGAACAACTTTAATTTCGTGGTAACAAACATCATATGTGTAACCCATGGCAAAACTCGATCGGGATCAAAAGGTAATTTCTCTTTTGCCATTCATTTCCATTAAGTTTTTTTTTTTTCCCTCTGGCTGAGACCAATTCCCCTTTTAACAAGCGCAATAATGTCCTTCCACAAATCGAGGACTCTTAAAAAAGTTTGCAATGCAGATTTTAAAATTGAGCAATTGGACGTTATCTCTAAAATGTCTTTTTTTTCAGTTTTTTTGGGAACGATATCAGGAACGTGTTCAAATATTTATGTTTAAATAGAATATTCTATTTAAAAAAATAGAAATGAAAGAATTTTAGATAACTTGAGGCCAATTACGCTGCTAGATGGGGACTACAAAATACTTTCAGGAGCTGTTGCAGCTAGACTTCAAAATGGTACCTGCTGTAGTTAGTGAGACACAATCTGGTTTCTTGAAAGGAAGGTCTATTCACAA
Source organism: Pholidichthys leucotaenia (assembly GCA_020510985.1). Taxonomy (NCBI): domain Eukaryota; kingdom Metazoa; phylum Chordata; class Actinopteri; order Cichliformes; family Pholidichthyidae; genus Pholidichthys; species Pholidichthys leucotaenia. The sequence continues at coordinate 118,690,727 of CM035837.1, forward strand.
CAACACAAGACTTGTTTTGGATTTATTGGACTGTAATAACATTATTAAAGATGATGAATTTATTCTTTTCCCATATTTCTATAAAGCCTTTGAGTCGGTCGAGCACCTTTTTATTTTAGAAACACTTCATCAATTTGGATTTGGTGACAAATTTATAAATTTAATTGGAATGCTGTACAAAGGCATTAATAGTTCAATAGCCCTTAGTCAAGGCACCTGTCAGAGATTTGACATTAAAAAAGGAATACGTTAAGGTTGTAGGAGCTCCCATTTATTGTTCATGGTTGCAGAAATGTTATCAGTGTTAGTTAAAAATTGTAATAAGGAAGCCATTAGCGGAGGAAAGACAAATTAATATCAGTCACTTGGCAGATGACACCACCCTCCATCCATCCATCCATCCATCTTCTACCGCTTTTCCGGAGGTCCGGGTCGCGGAGGCAGCAGTTCAAGCAGAGAAGCCCAGACTTCCCTCTCCCCAGCCACCTGCTCCAGCTCTTCAGAGGGGATACCAAGGCGTTCCCAGACTAGCTGGGAGACATAGTCTCTCCACCGAGTCCTGGGTCTGCCCCGGGGTCTCCTCCCAGTGGGACGTGCCTGAAACACCTCAAGTGGGAGGCGTCCAGGAGGCATCCTAATCAGATGCCCATACCACCTCAACTGACTCCTTTCAATGTGGAGGAGCAGCGGTTCTACTCTGAGCCTCTCCCGGATGACTGACACCACCCTGTTTTTAAAAAATGAAAATCAAATCCCTTTGGTGTTAAAATTAATCAATCAGTTTTCCAAAGCTTCAAGTTTAAAGCTAAATTTAAATAAATGTGAATTATTAGCTCTACACAATTATCCCCAGAATTCAGTACATAACATAAAAGTGAAAAAAGAGGTCAAATATTTAGGCATTACACTTTCTAAGGTCCAGGCTGCAATGGATAACTTGAATATTTTAAACAACATAGAAACATGTAAATCAGTTGGTTATAGCAAGACATTACAATATCTGGAAGGACTTTATCATCTAAAATGGATAGCCTCTCCAGAATAATACAGGTACATCTCAAAAAATTAGAATATCATGAAAAAGTTCAATATTTTTTGTCACTTATTTCAGAAAGTGAAACCCATATATTTAAATAGAGCCATGACACAGAGAGTGATGTATTTCAAGTGTTTATTTATTTTAATTTTGATAATTATGGCTTACAGCCCATGAAAACCCCAATTTCAGTTTCTCAAAAAATTACAATATTACATAAAATTAATTTTTTAAAAAAATGGATTTTTAATAGAAATGTTGGCTGACGAAAAAAATGTCCATGTACACAATACTTGGTTGGGGCTCCTTTTGGATTAATTACTGTATCAGTGTGGCATGGCATGGAGGTGGTCAGCCTGTGGCACTGCTGAGGTGTTATGAAGGTCCAGGTTGCTTTGATAGTGACCTTCAGCTCACTATCAGCCCCAAGTTGCATCCCACCTACTGACTATCGCCAAAGCACCCCAAGACAAAGACACCAGAAGAGCAGTTACAACTGAGCTAAAAAAACACCAAAAAATGCCTGTAGAGGAAACGAACCCTGAACCCTTCGAGGCTGCTGAACTGGAGAAAGTCCTACAGGGCCTGAAATGTGGAAAGGCAGCAGGATACGATAACATCTTCCCAGAATTCATGAAGAATCTTGGCCCCCGAGCCCTAACCTGGTTGACACAATTCTACACAAGGATCACACAAACGAACTCAATCCCAAAGAAATGGCGGACAGCAAAGGTCATTGCCATCCCAAAACCTGGCAAAGACCACAAACTACCAGCAAGCTACCGCCCAATCTCCCTACTCAGCGTTCCTTACAAAATCATGGAGCGCCTAATACTGCAACGCATTTCCCCAGAAATAGAGGATATTCTAAGTGTGGATCAAGCAGGTTTCCGCAAGGACCGCAGTACAGGAGAACAAGTACTGGCCCTAACCACCTTCATTGAAAATGGCTTCGAGAGCAGACTGAAGACAGGGGCTGTGTTTCTCGATCTTACAGCCGCCTATGATACGGTCTGGCACAAAGGCCTCCTCCTGAAACTTATAAAGGCGATCCCTGCTTGGGCAACAGCAATTATAAAAACCCTGCTGACCAACCGAAGGTTCAGAGTCCACCTCAGTCAGAACACAAGTGCATGGAGAATGCAGAAAAACGGACTCCCACAAGGCTCAGTTCTAGCTCCAACTCTGTTCAACCTCTACATAAACGACCTGCCTACTACAAAATCCCGCAAATTCATCTATGCAGACGACATCTGTTTGGCATTCCAAGCACCAGACTTTGAACCACTGGAACGGGTGCTCACGGAAGATCTTGCTAAACTGGACCAGTTCTGCAAAATCTGGCGCTTAAAACCAAGCCCAGCAAAAACCGTCTCCAGTGTATTTCATCTCCACAATGCAAAAGCTGCCAGAGAACTAAACATCCACCTGAGCGGACTCAAGCTTAAGCATGCCCCAAATCCAACTTATCTTGGAGTGACCCTTGATAGGACCTTATCCTTCAAGGAACATCTAAAGGGGACGGCTGCTAAGGTGAAAGTACGAAACAACCTGCTCTGCAAGCTCGCTGGTGCAAAATGGGGGGCGGCAGTCTCCACCCTGCGCACCTCAGCACTGGCCCTTTCATACTCTGTAGCAGAATATTGTGCCCCTGTCTGGTCCAGGTCATCTTACACACACCATGTAGACACCCAGCTCAACTCAACCATGAGAACTATAACTGGAACAATCCGCTCAACACCACTCCCCTGGCTCTCTGTACTGTCAAACATAGCCCCTCCACACATCCGGCGAGCAGCATTAACTCAAAGGATGCTCCAAAAAGTTAAAGATTTTCCTCACTTACCAATCCATGCAGATATCTACACCCCACCCACTGCCCGACTTTCATCCAGACGGCCGATTTGGAAAAACCCTCCCCCAGCTGACTTTACCATCCAGACAGCTTGGCAAGAGGAATGGGAAACCAAGGAGGTCCCAAACAAACAGCTGGTGATAAACCCCAACCAACAGGTCCCGGGCACCAACCTCCCAAGGAGACAGTGGTCTACACTCAATCGCTTCAGGACTGGACATGGCCCCTGCTTGGCCAGCCTTCACAGATGGGGCAGTAGCCCTAGCCCACTGTGCGCATGTGGAGAGGAGCAAACTATGGAACACATCATAGAGGCTTGCCCGCTCCAAAGACTGGAAGGAGGATTACACACCCTCCATACAGCAAACCAGGAGGCAACTGCTTGGCTTAAGGACTTTGCATTCGCTAAATAAATAAATAAAAGTGTGGCATGGCATGGAGGTGGTCAGCCTGTGGCACTGCTGAGGTGTTATGAAGGTCCAGGTTGCTTTGATAGTGACCTTCAGCTCATCTGCATTGTTGGGTCTGGTGTCTCTCATCTTCCTCTTGACAATCCTCCATAGATTCTCTATGGGGTTTCAGTCAGGAGAGTTTGCTGGCCAGTTAAGCACAGTGATGTCATGGTCATTAAACCAGGTTTTGATACTTTTGGCAGTGTGTGGGGGTAACAAGTCCTGCTGGAAAGTGAAATCAGCTTCTCCATAAAGCTTGACAGCAGAGGGAAGCTTGAAGTGCTCTAAAATTTTCTGTTAGACAACTGCGCTGACTTTGGTCTTGATAAAACACAGTGGACCAACACCAGCAGATGACATGGTTCCTCAAATCATCACTGACTGTGGAAACTTCACACTAAACCTCAAGCAACTTAGATTCTGTGCCTCTCCACTCTTTCTCCAGACTCTGGGACTTTGATTTACAAATGAAATGCAAAACTTTACTTTTATCTGAACAGAGGTCATCAGCTGGTGTTTGTCCACTGTGTTTTATCAAGACCAAAGTCAGCACAGTCGTCTACCAGGAAATTATAAGATAAGCCTTTATTATGATAAGCCAATGGGCCCATTGGCTTAAGATAAGCCAATGGGGAAATTCCAGGATTGGAACAGCACAGGGATAGCAACACTCAGAGCAATAATTAAGAAGATACGGAAGATATACTGTAAATAAGAGCAGTGGATATACATATATACACATAAATATATAAATATATATACAAAGTGCGGAGCATTGTAGCAAGATGGAATAAACAGCATAACCGTCTACTTAGTTATCCTACATAGTATGAATATGTACCCATACATATTGTCACCCTCTGTAGCAACTGATATTGTCCTAGTTGTATACTGGAGGGGACCATTGTGTAAGTCTATTGCGTCTTTTGCATTCAATACTATTAGGTCGTCACGTTTTTTTGCTATCGCTGCGAGCAGCCCTGCTTAGGTTATACAGTCTGACAGCCGTAGGGAGGAAGGACCTGCGAAACCTCTCGGTTGCGCACCTAGGATGATGTAGTCTGCTGCTAAATGAGCTCCTCAGTGCGTTCAGTATGTCCTGCATAGGGTGGGACTTGGACTCCAGCAGAGGTGACAGTTTAGTCACCATCCTTCTCTCTTCTATCTCCTCCACTGGGTCAGGGCGCTGCCCCAGGACAGAGCTAGCTGTCTTGATCAGTTTGTTCAGTCTCTTCCTATCGGCTGCTGTAATGCCACTGCCCCAGCAGACCACTCCAAAAGTGATGGCTGATGCCACCACCGTGTCGTAGAATGTCTTCAGCAGTGCCCCTTGTACACCAAAAGACCTGAGTCTCCTCAGTAGGAACAGCCTGCGCTGTCCCTTCTTGTAGAGTGCGTCGGTATTGTGTGACCAGTCTAGTTTATTGTTCAAATGAACACCCAGGTACTTGTAAGATGTCACCATCTCAATGTCTGTTCCCTGTATGTTTACTGGTGCTGTGAGGGGTTGTCCTTGCCTGCGGCAGTCCACCACCAGCTCCTTAGTTTTCCTCGCGTTGATCTGGAGGCAGTTCCGATGGCACCAGTCTACGAAGTCCTGGATAAGTCCTCTGTACTCAGCTTCATCTCCGTTAGAGATGAGGCCGACGATCGCAGATTCGTCAGAGAACTTCTGTAGATGGCAGTGTGTTGTGTTGTGTGAGAAGTCCGCAGTATAAAGGGTGAACAGGAAGGGAGCCAAAACCGTTCCCTGGGGGGCCCCCGTGCTACCAATGATCGTGTCGGGCACACAGTCCCGGGTTCTCACAAACTGTGGCCGGTTAGTGAGGTAGGCCAGGATCCATGATGACAGGTGCTGGTCCACCCCTGCGCACAGCAGCTTGTCCTTCAGGATCATCGGTTGGATGGTGCTGAAAGCACTGGAGAAGTTAAAGAACATGATCCTCACCGCATTCCCGGGCTTCTCCAGGTGGGACAGGGAACGGTGAAGGAGGAAGATCACTGCATCCTCCACCCCAATGCCATGCTGGTAGGCCAACTGGAGTGGATCCATCGCTGGTCCCACCAGGGGGCGGAGGTGAGCAAGGAGCAGCCTCTCCAGGGTCTTCATCATGTGGGACGTCAGGGCCACTGGTCTGTAGCTGTTCAGGTCTTTGGGGTGGGAAGTCTTTGGTACAGGTACCCCACAAGATGTTTTCCACAACTGTGGTACCCTCCCCAGCTTCAGGTTCAGGTTGAAGATGAGCTCCACAATCCCACACAGCTGATCTGCACAGGACTTGAGGAGCTTTGCGCTGATGCCGTCCGGTCCTGACGCCTTCCTCGCCTTGAACTTCCTCAGCTCTGTCCTCACCTGGGTCTTAGTGAGGGTCATGTTGGGGGGATGTGTGTTGGGAGTGGGGAGGTGTTGGTGGAGTGGGGTATGGGCAGCAGGACTCGATGTCTTTAGAGGCAGCAGTGGTTGTTGTGCAGTCGGGGTGGGGGGGGGCGGTTGGTCAAACCTATTAAAAAACAGGTTCAGATTGTTAGCCCACTCCCTGCCCCCTGTGGCCTGGGAGGAGGTATTCTGGAGCCCAGAGATGGTTTTAAGGTTTCTCCAGACCCCACCGATGTCACTCTGTTGCATCTTGTCCTCCATCTTCTTCCTGAAGCTGTCCTTGCCTTCTCTGATCTTCCTCCTCAGCTCCCTCTGTACGGACATTTAAAGCACTTCAAGCTTCCCTCTGCTGACAAGCTTTATAGAGAAGCTGATTTCACTTTCCGGCAGGACTTGGCACCCCCACACACTGCCAAAAGTAACAAAACCTGGTTTAATGACCATGGCATCACTGTGTTTGACTGGCCAGCAAACTCTCCTGACCTAAACCCCATAGAGAATCTATGGAGTATTGTCAAGAGGAAGATGAGAGACACCAGACCCAACAATGCAGATGAGCTGAAGGTCACTATCAAAGCAACCTGGACCTTCATAACATCTCAGCAGTGCCACAGGCTGATCACCTCCATGCCACGCCACATTGATACAGTAATTAATCCAAAAGGAGCCCCAACCAAGTATTGAGTGTGTACATGGACATACTTTTCAGTCGGCCAACATTTCTATTAAAAAACTATTTTTTTAAATTAATTTTATGTAATATTGTAATTTTTTGAGAAACTGAATTTGGGGTTTTCATGGGCTGTAAGCCATAATCATCAAAATTAAAATAAACACTTGAAATATATCACTCTGTGTAATGACTCTATATAATATATGGGTTTCACTTTCTGAAATGAGTGACAAAAAATATTGAACTTTTTCATGATATTCTAATTTTTTGAGATGTACCTGTATACCCTGCCTTCTCGGGGGGATTAATAAAATCAGTCAATGACATTAACTTTAAATTCATATGGAGAAACGAATGTCATTATGTAAAGAGAGAACGACTTGGTTAAGAGTTTTCAGGATGGCGGTTGAACTGCAACTGATTTTGATACCATGAATGTGTAATGTATGAAAATATTATTATTATTATTATTATTATTATGTGTTATGGGTAACGGCTACACCTTTCCGGTTCCGCAACCACCCAGGGTATAAAAGGCCGAACCGGAAGAGGCATGGCCTCTTTTATGACCAGACCTCTGCCTAGACGTGAGCGCCTTTGTGTTCAGTGAGTTGGATGATAAAGCTAGGTTCTATTGCACCTTTGGCCTCGTTATTGAAGTCACGGTTATGGACATAACATTTGGCGACGAGGATAAAGCTACGGATAAAGGAGTTTCTAGTATTCGGCCATTTTTGGAGCTCCCAGGTGAGCCACCAGTTCCCTGGGCGAGGTAGTTTGCAGCGTTCCAAAACTATTTGGTGGCATTGAACCTCGGCGAATTGGAGAAACTACGTGCACGAGCAATATTGGTCCATAATCTCGGCATGGAAGGGCAACGTATTCTCAGCACATTGGGTGAGAGTGATAGTTTTGAGGACGTGGTTGAGCTAATGTCGTGCTACTTTCGCGCTCCTGAGAACATTATCGTCTGGAGGATCCAGTTCAGACAGCGCCGCCAGTGGCCAGGAGAGCCAGTACAACGGTATGTTGTGGACCCGCACCAGCTGGCTGGAGATTGCTAATTCGGGGCTTTGGAGGAAGAAATGGTCTGATCAGTTGGCGGAGCACATGCTGTGTTCGGCAGCACAGTCAAGACTCCTCATGCACTCCGGTGAACTGACGTTGAACACAGCTGTGGAGATAGCTCAGCAGTACGAAGCAGCGGATAAACTATCAAAGGACCTCGGTGAGAGAACGACGTTGAGGCAGCCTGACTCACAGTTAGCGGCGCAGGCTATGGACCTGGGTAGCGATGACAGCACAGAAGACTACGCTACCGCTATTAAGATTAGGTCTGCCCCGGGATTGCACAGCTGTTTGGGCTGCGGGTCCACCAAGCACCGATATAAGGCAAGAGAGTGTCCGTTGAGGGGCAAACGTTGTGGCAAGTGTGGACTCCTACATCATTTCGCCAGGGCCTGCAAAAAGTTTGAGCGAGGGGAACGACGACGTGGAGCGGATTCCCCACCACGACTCCTACGGTTATTCACACAGTCTTCCCGAGCACAGATGGCCGCATATACTGTGAGGTGATTCTGGATGGTGTGGAAGTGCCGTTGTTGGTTGACACGGGCGCAGCAGTATCCACATTGAACTGGCCAACTGTGAGGAGTTTGTTCCCGCATTACCGTGTGAGAGGACTGTCGACACCGTATTGTGGCTATGGGGGTAACAGGTTAGCCATCGTGGGTTCACTGGAGTTGACGGCGAGATACAAGTCAGCTGTGTTGTCCAATATCCAGTTCGTGGTGACTGTCAGTGGGTCGAACGTGATGGGCTGCAACCTATTCTACGGACTGGGCTTCACTATCACCAGTGGCATTGGAGAGGAGTGGTCGGGCTGTGGTTTGTGGGACCGACCGGTTCCGAGTGTGGTGGATAATGCGGTATGGGACGAAGATTGGCCTAGTATTCTGGGAGATGGACAGGACCAAATCCACCCAGGGCCATCGCGGGAGGGTTCCGGTGCCAGGGCCCAAGTTACCCTGGATGTGGGAACTGGGCGGCATGGTGGAACGCCCGTGACTGCGGGTGGAGCTGTGAAGATGGCTCCCTCTGCTTCCAGAGTTCGGCCGGGAGGTCCAAGAAGCAAGGGGCTACAACAGCTTCGCCGGCGTCACAAATGAAAGCAAGCGGGGCAGGACCGGCTGGCATGGTGGACAGACGTGCCACACAGGAACACTGTGTGGCACACTGGAGTGGTTCGACCCAAAGAGGAGGCCCAGCCTAGACGTCATGGAGATTGGAAGCTGAGTCGAGCTCCCCTGGGGGTCGCTGACGTGGTTCGACCCAGGGAGGAGGCTCTGCTAAGGGGGGTTCATGGCAAGCGGAAACGGCGAGAAGACCAGGGACGGCTACGGGTGGTGGCCGTTCGGGAGGACGTTATCTTCAAGTGTCCGATGGCTCATGGAGACACCCCAGCGAGTTATGGCGCACCACTGAGGAGAAGGAGGTGTTGGGCTTCGACGTGGTTCATCTCCGGGGGCGAAGCGAAGAAGAAGCTCTGGACGGGACCCACCGGACGGGTCTCCGGGGGGGGTGTCTCCCCATCGAGACTGTATGGTGGTAGGGGGTGATGTGTTTTGAGCTGAATTGTTAACATGTTAATGACTGTAATGTTAATGTGTGCACTAACCAGGCTGCGTTGTTGTTCTGTCGACGTGATGAATGCATGAAAGTGGCTATGCTAAGTGCCCATTCTAAAAAAAAAAAGAAGAAAAAAATTCTTTTACCAAAGGGTTTGGGCTGAAATGTGCCGTAATGTTAATATGTGTGAATTTCCCAAACCACGTAGTTAATATTTCACACGTAGCTGCTATGTGAATTACCCAGTTTGTCTTTGAAGAAAAAAAAAAAAAGACAGCAAGCCCAACGGTGTTTATATTATTGTATTTACAAGTTTGATGTGTGCTCTGCCCGGGTCATAGGGTGAGTGTGTTGGGAGGGGGGCTGTCACAGCAGGGTGTTAAAGTACATATTAATGGGTTTGTTTAGTGATTACGAGTTTTTTGTTCTGTACACATGTTTTGGGATTACTTTACGTATTATATTAGGAACACGGCAGCTTTCTTTGTCCTACGGACTGTATTGTGATAGAGACAGCAGAATAACCCGTCTGGCCGTGTGGGGGTGGGACAGTAGTCGTCCACCTGTCCCCCTCTAGTTTTAGTTTTGTGTGCATAGATAGGCACTGTTATTATACCTACTGTTAAGTGTGTGATTCGGGTTGCAAATTTGGGTGGGTCTAAATGGTGTGTGTTTTGGACTTTTCTACAGGGAGGAAAATGTAATGTATGAAAATATTATTATTATTATGTGTTAGGGGTGACGGCTACACCTTTCCGGTTCCGCCGCCACCCAGGGTATAAAAGGCTGACCCGGAAGAAGCATGGTCTCTTTTACGACCAAACCTCTGCCTAGACAGGAGCATCTTTGTGTTCAGTAAGTTGGATAATAAAGTTAAGTTTTGTGGCACCTTCGGCCTCGTTATTGAAGTCACGGTTATGGACATAACAGAGTGGAGTTCTGAAACTTAGATGATTAAAACGTTTTATTAAGAACAGTCCCTCCCTCTGGTTCATTATCACCAGCTTAATCTTTAAAAAATTAGGTGGTATAGAGTTTTTTTTTATTACGCTGTGACTAATTATCATTCTTTGCCAGTCCAACTTTCTGCTTTTCATCAGCAAATTCTGTTATACTGGAAGTTAATCTATAAGTATAATTTCACACCTCGTAACACCCCTGTGTGGAACAATCAATATATTTTATCAACAGAAAATCACTGTTTATGGAGGAGTGGAACTGTAAAGGTGTTTGGTCTGTTACGCACTTCATGAATAAGGATGGGGACATACAGTGGTGTGAAAAAGTGTTTGCCCCCTTCCTGATTTCTCTTTTTTTTTGTATATTTGTCACTCTTACATGTTTCAGATCATCAAACAAATTTAAATATTAGACAAAGATAATACAAGTAAACACAAAATGCAGTTTTTAATTGAAGGTGTTTATTATTAAGGAAAAAAAATCCAAACCTGCATGGCCCTGTGTGAAAAAGTGATTGCCCCTTAAACCTAATAACTGGTTGGGCCACCCTTAAGTCTTATTCATGCTGCATTTCCCCTCTAGTCCGCTTTGGTCCACATGTGCTTTGGACAAGCCCAGCATGCACGCGGCACTGTTCATGCTCACTTTTTTCATCTACCCAGCCCAAGCGGTTGACGCATGCGCACAACCATCATTTGTAGTTTCACTCCCGCCCAATAGGTAGCGCCAAAGCGCTGACACGCCAGGATTTTCACCAACAAAGAAATGCTGCTTGACTTTGCGGTTTTCACTCCTTTTCCACGAAGATGCTGCTGCTACTGAAGTATTTATGTATGATTCATGTATGGTTATTCTCGTCTTCCGCTTCCTCATTGTCTTCTTCGTCTACTTTGTCTTGGTATGCAATGCCGATATCGCCACCTTGTGAATGGGCTGCTTAGTCTTGCGCATGCGCTTTTCAACGCGTTCAGGTCATGGGCAGGTGGCACGGTGACAAAACTTGGGCTGCACGCAGTCGTCGGCAGTCAAGGACGCGGACACTAGCGGAGTGAAGACAATGACGTAAATTTTGTCACACAAGGTTTTTGATTTTTGATTTTGTATACTTTATTGATCTCCAGTGTTTCCGGTTACACGTACGCAGACAGCAGAGGTGCAGCATGAATCCAGCTTTAGCAGCAACAACTGCAATCAAGCGTTTGCGATAACTGACAATGAGTCTTTTACAGCGCTGTGGAGGAATTTTGGCCCACTCATCTTTGCAGAATTGTTGTAATTCAGCCTTATTGGAGGGTTTTCGAGCATGAACTGCCTTTTTAAGGTCATCCCACAGCATCTCAATCGGATTCAGGTCAGGACTTTGACTAGGCCACTCCAAAGTCTTCATTCTGTTTTTCTTAAGCCATTCAGAGGTGGACTTGCTGGTGTGTTTTGGATCATTGTCCTGCTCTAGAACCCAAGTGCGCTTCAGCTTGAGATCACGAACAGATGGCCGGACATTCTTCTTCAGGATTTTTTGGTAGACAGCAGATTTCATGGTTCCATTTACCACAGCAAGTCTTCCAGGTCCTGAAGCAGCAAAACAGCCCCAGACCATCACACTACCACCACCACCATATTTTACTGTAGGTATGATGTTCCTTTTCTGAAATGCTGTGTTACTATTACAGTGGATGTAATGAGACACACACCTTCCAAAAAGTTCAACTTTTGTCTCATCAGTCCACAGAGTATTTTCCCAAAAGTCTTGGGGATCACTAAGATGTTTTCTGGCAAAACTGAGACAAGCCTTTATGTTCTTTTTGCTCCACAGTGGTTTTCGTCTTGGAACTCTGCCATGTAGGCCATTTTTGCCCAGTCTCTTTCTTATGGTGGAGTCATGAACACTGACCTTAACTGAGGCAAGTGAGGCCTGCAGTTCTTTGGATGTTGTTGCGGGGTCTTTTGTGACCTCTTGGATGAGTCGTCACTGTGCTCTTGGGGTAATTTTGGTCGACCGGCCACTCCTGGGAAGGGTCACCACTGTTCCGTGTTTTCACCATTTGTGGATAATGGTGGTTTGCTGGAGTCCCAAAGCTTTAGAAATGGCTTTATAACCTTTTCCAAACTGATAGAGCTCAGTTACTTTGTTTCTCATTTGTTCCTGAACTTCTTTGGATCACAGCATGATGTCTAGCTTTTGAGGATCTTTTTGTCTACTTCACTTTGTCAGGTAGGTCCTATTTAAGTGATTTCTTGATTGAGAATAGGTGTGGCAGTAATCTGGCCTATGTGTGGCTAGAGAAATTGAACTCAGCTTTCCAAAGATGTGATAAACCACAGTTAATTTATGTTTTAACGGGGGGGGGGGGGTCACTTTTTCACACAGGGCCATGTAGATTTTTTTTTTTTTTTACCCTTAATAATAAACACCTTCATTTAAAAACTATATTTTAAATTAATTTTAAATGAAAACTGCATTTTGTGACTTTGAGTCCCAAAGCTTTAGAAGTGGCTTTATAACCTTTTCCAGACTGATACAGACGTGGACAAAATTGTTGGTACCCCTCTGTTAATGAAAGAAAAACCCACAATGATCACAGAAATAACTTGAATCTGACAAAAGTGGTAATAAATAAAAATTCTATGAAAATTAACCAATGAAAATCAGACGATGCTTTTGAATTGTGGTTCAACAGAATTATTTTAAAAAACAAACTCATGAAACAGGCCTGGACAAAAATGATGGTACCCCTAGAAAAGATTGAAAATAATGTGACCATAGGGACATGTTCAACCAAGATGTGTCCTCTAATTAACATCACAGGTGTCTACAAACTTGTAATCAGTCAGTTGGCCTATTTAAAGGGTGACAAGTAGTCACTGTGCTGTTTGGTGACATGGTGTATACAACACTAAACATGGACCAGAGGAAGCAAAGGAGAGAGTTGTCTCAGGAGATTAGAAAGAAAATTATAGACAAGCATGTTAAAGGTAAAGGCTATAAGACCATCTCCAAGCAGCTTGATGTTCCTGTGACTACAGTTGCACATATTATTCAGAAATTTAAGATCCACGGGACTGTAGCCAACCTCCCTGGACGTGGCCGCAGGAGGAAACTTGATGAAAAATGGAAGAGATGGATAATACGAATGGTAACAAAAGAGCCCAGAACAACCTCTAAACACATTCATGGTGAACTCTAAGGTCAAGGTACATCAGTGTCAGATCGCACCATCCATCGTTGTTTGAGCCAAAGTGGACTTCATGGGAGACAACCAAGGAGGACACCACTCTTGAAAACAAATCATAAAAAAGTCAGACTGGAATTTGCCAAACTGCATGTTGATAAGCCACAAAGCTTCTGGGAGAATGTCCTATGGACAGACGAGACAAAACTGGAACTTTTTGGCAAGGCACATCAGCTCTATCTTCACAGACGCAAAAATGAAGCATACCAAGAAAAGAACACTGTCCCTACTGTGAAACATGGAGGAGGTTCTGTTATGTTCTGGGGCTGCTTTGCTGCATCTGGCACAGGGTGTCTTGAATCTGTGCAGGGTACAATGAAATCTCAAGACTATCAAGGTATTCTAGAGAGAAATGTGCTGCCCAGTGTCAGACAGCTTGGTCTCAGTCGCAGGTCATGGGTGTTGCAACAGAATAATAACCCAAAACACACAGCTAAAAACACCCAAGAATGGCTAAGAGCGAAACACTGGACTATTCTAAAAGTGGCCTTCTATGAGCCCTGATCTAAATTCTATTGAACATCTGTGGAAGGAGCTGAAACATGCCGTCTGGAGAAGGCACCCTTCAAACCTGAGACAACTGTAGCAGTTTGCTCATGAGGAGTGGGCCAAAATACCTGCTGAGAGGTGCAGACGTCTCATTGACAGTTACAGAAATCGTTTGATTGCAGTGATTGCCTCAAAAGGTTGTGCAACAAAATATTAAGTTAAGGGTACCATCATTTTTGTCCAGGCCTGTTTCATGAGTTTGTTTTTTAAAATAATTCTGTTGAACCACAATTCAAAAGCATTGTCTGATTTTCATTGGTTAATTTTCATAAACTTTTTATTTATTACCACTTTTGTCAGATTCAAGTTATTTCTGTGACCATTGTGGGTTTTTCTTTCATTAACAGAGGGGTACCAACAATTTTGTCCACGTCTGTAGATGTGTTATCTTTGTCTAATATTTAAATTTGTTTGATGATCTGAAACATTTAAGTGTGACAAACATACAAAAAAAAAGAGAAATCAGGAAGGCGCAAACACTTTTTCACACCACTGTACTAGTCACAATGACTTCTGTGCAAAATTCCAACTTCGATGTTCATCCAGACTTTATAAAAGACTGATAAATGGTATACCGGTTCCTTTTACATTAATGGTGAAGGAATATGTACTACATTCAAATACTGCTCCATGTCTGAAATGGCTTTGGGTAGATGACATATATTTCTGTGATAAGAAATGTAACAATAAGACTTTAAGGAATTTACTGGTGAAAGAAATTTTTCCAATCCAAATTAGAAAAAGTTGTATTGGATTATGAAACTGATATTATGAAAAGAATCAGGAAAGATTATATTTTCTTTCCATTCTCCCCTAAAGTTAAAGAAGTTCACTTCAAAATTTTGAATGAGATTTACCCCACAAATGAATTTTTAAGATTGAAATTTAATTTGGAAGCTAACAACAGTGTATTCTGTGAAAGAGAAATTGAAAACTTAGATTATCTATTTTTCATATGTGACTCTGTACATTCTTTTTGGATGGATATGCAGGATTGGTTACACAAAACATATGATACTGTCACCTCTAACTGCTAAAGATGTGAAGTTTGGTATCTCTATTGAAGACAGGAATGCAGAATTTATTACCTCCACCAAGGGAGAAGATAATGTTTTTAGTGGCGTTGGTTGTTTACCGGGGCCCCACCCTGGAGCCAGACCTGGGGGAGGGCCTATATGGCTAGAGCCTGGTTGCTGGATTTCTGCCCATGGAACCCGGCAGGACTCAGCCCAAAGGAGTTATGTGGGTCCGCCCTCCAGTGGGCTCACCACCTGCAGGAGGGACCATGGGGGTCTGGTACTATGTGGATCAGGTGGCGGCGGTCTTTGGAGGTCTGATTCCAAGCTTTCTAAACTGGCTTTTGGGACGTGGAATGTCACCTCTCTGGTGGGGAAGGAACCTGAACTGGTGCATGAGGTTGAGAGATACCGGCTAGATATAGTCGGCCTCACCTCAACATATAGCTCTGGTTCCAGAACCTCTCCAATCCTTGAGAGGGGCTGGAGCTTGGCCTACTTTGGAGTTGCCCTGGGCAAAAGGTGGCGAGCAGGGGTGGGTATTCTTGAATCCCCCATCTTGCTGCCTCTATATTGGAGTTTTCCCTGGTGGATGAAAGGGTTGTTTCCCTTCGCTTTCGGGTTGGGAAATGGGTTCTGACCATCATTTGTGCCTATGCACCAAATGATTATTCAGAGTACCCACCCTTTTTGGAGTCTTTGACTGGGGTGCTGGAAAGTGCTCCATTGTCCTACTGGGGGACTTCAATGTGCACGTGGGCAACAACAGTGAAACCTGGAGGGGTGATTGGGAGGAACAGCCAACCCGATATGAACCCGAGTGGTATTCAGTTATTGGACGTCTGTGCTTACCACAGTTTGTCCATAACAAACACCATGTTTAATCATATGTGCACCTAGCACCAGGACACCCTAGGTCACAGGTCGATGATTGATTTTGTTATCGTGTCATCAGACCTGCGACCGTATGTCTTGGACACTTGGGTAAAGAGAGGTGCAGAGTTGTCAACTGATCACCACCTGGTGTTGAGTTGGTTCTGATGGCAGGGGAGGATGCCATTCAGACCTGGTAGACCCAAACGTATAGTGAGGGTGTGCTGGGAATGTCTAGCTGAGGCCCCTGTCTGGGAGGTGTTCAACACCCACCTCCGGAAGAACTTCGAACGCATTCCGAGGGAGTCTGGAGACATGGAGTCTGAATGGGCCATGTTCTCCACTTCCATTGTTGAAACGGCTGCCCAGAGCTGCAGCCACAAGGTCATCAGTGCATCTTGTGGTGGCAACCCCCAAACCAAGTGGTGGACACCAGTGATGAGGGGGGCCATTAAGATGAAGAAGGAGTCCTATCGAGCTTGGTTGGCTTGTGGGACTCCCGAAGCAGCTGAGGTGTATCAGCAGGCCAAGCAGAGTGCAGCTCAGATGGTTGCTGAAGCACAAACTCGGGTGTGGGAGGAGTTTGGTGAAGCCATGGAACAAGACTTTCGGTTGGCCTTGAAGAGATTCTGGCAAACTGTCCGGTGACTCAGGAGGGGAAAACAGCTCCCTGTCCACACTGTGTATGGTGCGGATGGGACGCTGCTGACTTCGACTGGGGTTATCGTCGGGCGGTGGAAGGAATACTTCGAGGATCTCCTCAATCCCACTGACACGCCTTCCACAGAGGAAGCAGAGCTTGTGGATGAGGGGGAAACTTGCCCATTACAAGGACTGAGGTTGCCAAAGTGAGTAAAAACTCTTTGGTGGCCGGGCCCTGGGGTTGGACGAGATTCAGCCCGAGTACCTCAAGTCCCTGGATGTTGTAGGGCTGTCATGGTTGACACGCCTCTGCAACATTGTGTGGAGGGTGAGGACAGTGCCTTTGGCATGGCAAACCAGGGTGGTGGTTCCTCTCTTCAAGAAGGGGGACCAAAGGGTGTGTTCCAACTTTAGAGGGATCACACTCCTCATCCTCCCTGGGAAGGTCTATGCCAAGGTACTGGAGAGGAGAGTCCAGCCGTTGGTCAAACCTCAGATTCAGGAGGAGCAATGTGGTTTTTGGCCTGGCTGTGGCACATTGGACCAGCTCTTTACCCTCTCGAGAATCCTCGAGGGTTTGTGGGAGTTTGCCCAACCAGTTTACATGTGTTTTGTGGACTTGGAGAAGGCATTCAACCACATCCCTCGTGGTTTTTTATGGGGGGTGCTTCGGGAGTTTGGGGTATTGAGCTTGTTGTTATAAGCTGTCCGGTCTATACGACCGTTGTGAGAATTTGGTTCATACTGCCAACACTCGGTCGGACTCATTCCCAGTGAGAGTTGGACTCCGCCAGGACTGCCCTTTGTCACCAATTGTTTTCATAATTTTTATGGACAGGATTTCTAGGCGCAGCCAGGGAACAGAGGTTGTCATGCTTAGTGACCACAGGATCTCATCTCTGCTGTTTGCAGATGATGTTGTCCTGTTGGCTTCATCTTACTGGGATGGTTTGCTGCTGAGTGTGAAGCCGCTGGAATGAGAATCAGCACCTCCAAGTCCGAGTCTATGGTCCTCAGCCGGAAAAAGGTGGATTGTCCTCTCCGGGTTGGGGACAAGCTTCTGCCCCAAGTGGAAGAATTTAAGTATCTCAGGGTCTTATTCATGAGTGAGGGGACAACTGAGTGGGACATGGCAGACGGATCGGAGCAGCATCTACAGTGATGCGGATGTTGTACGGTCTGTCATGGTGAAGAGGGAGCTGAGTTCTAAGGCAAAGCTGTCGATTTACCTGTCAATCTACGTTCCTCCCTTCACCTGTGGTCATGAGCTTTGGGTAATGATCAAAAGAATGAGATCACTGATACAAGCGGCTGCAATGAGCTTTCTCCGTAGGATTGCTGGACTCACCTTTAGAGATAGGTTGAGGAGCTCAGTCACCTGGGAAAAGCTCAGAGTAGAACTGCTGCTCCTCCAGATTGAAAGGAGCCAGTTGAAGTGGTTTGGGTATCTGCTCAGGATGCCTCCTGGATGCCTCCCACTTGAGGTGTTTTGGGCATGTCCCACTGGGAGGCGACCCCAGGGCAGACCTAGGACTCGCTGGAGAGACTATGTCTCCCAGCTGGTCTGGGAAC
The DNA here is from genome assembly GCA_020510985.1 of Pholidichthys leucotaenia. Classification (NCBI taxonomy): domain Eukaryota; kingdom Metazoa; phylum Chordata; class Actinopteri; order Cichliformes; family Pholidichthyidae; genus Pholidichthys; species Pholidichthys leucotaenia. Next base: position 118,708,590 of record CM035837.1, read on the forward strand.
ACCTTGGTATCCCATCTGAAGAGCTGGAGCAGGTGGCTGGGGAGTGGGATGTCTGGGCTTCTCTGCTTGAACTGCTGCCTCCATGACCCGGACCTCCGGAAAAGCGGTAGAAGATGAATGGATGGTTTGTCTGTCTGTCTGTTAGTAACATAACTCAAAAAGTTATGAATAGATTTTGATGATTTTTTCAGGAAATGTGTATAATTGCATGGGGAACAGATAGATGATTAGATTTTGGTGATGATCTCAGAGTGTATACCTCCACTAAGGGCTTTGTTTTTATTTGTGCAGTAGGATTACACAAAAGCTACTGGATAGAGTTGGATGAAATTTTCACCAGAGGTGGTCCTTAGGCTAGATAGGAACCCATTACATTTTGGTGATGATCTGAGAAGGTATACCTCCGCCAAGGCTCTTATCTTCTCACAGAGTGTTTGCAACAATACTCCAAAACTACTGAATGGATTTAGATGAAATTTTCACCAGAGGTGGTTCTTGGGCTGCAGACGAACCCATTACATTTTGGTGATGATCTGAGAATGCATACCTCAGCCAAGGCTATCTTCTCACTGTGTGTTTGTACTGCTCTCCTTGTGTGTTTGTGGCTACACAATTTAGCAGTCAGCCAAACTCCATTCAAAAAGAATACGGGAGTCAGGATATAGCATCCAAGCTCCAGGTGCTTTATTCAGCAGCACGCCATACACCACTGAATTGGAGTAAAACTACAAAAAGACAAGCAATGGAAAAAAGTAAGCTATAATGATAACTTCGAAACGTCATGTACATCGATAATAAAGACTTACTTATTAAGCTCAGAATAAAGAAATAAATTGTTTATAAATCCACAACTTGATTGGCTGGGCGGCGTGGTGGCGGCGTGGTTAGCACTGCGGCAGCACAGCAACTCATCTTTGGCCGGGGGATCCTGGGTTCGATCCCAGCCCCCGACCAACAGTGATCTGTGTGGAGTTTGCATGTTCTCCCTGTGTCTGCGTGGGTTTACTCCGGGATTTCTCCGGTTTCCTCCCACATGCCAAAAACATGCAAGTTAGGTTAATTGGCATCAAAACTGGGGATTCTAAATTGTCCTTAGGCATGACTGTGAGCGTGAATGGTTGTCTGTCTCTCTGTGTTGGCCCTGCAATGGACTGGCGATCTGTCCAGACTGTACCCTGCCTCTCGCCCAAAGATGCTAGGATAGGCTCCAGCCCCCCCGCGACCCGAAAAGGATTAAGCAGAAGAAGGTGAATGAATGATTGAATGAACTTGATTGGCTATAGTAAAGTTAATAAGAAAAATAAATCTTACTGGATGACAATACACAATTAAGCAGTCAAGCAGAGTGATACCATGGTCATTAAACCACATTTAGGTACTTTTGGCAGTGTGGACAGGCACCAAGTCCTCCTGGAAAATGAAACCAGCATCTCCATAAAGCTTGTTTGTAGAGGGAAGCATGAAGTGCTCTAAAATTTGCTGGTAGACGGCTGCGCTGACTTTGGACTTGATAAAACACAGTGGACCGACACCAGCAGATGACCTCTTTTCAGATGAAAGTAAATTTTGCATTTCATTTGTAAATCAAGGTCCCAGAGTCTGGAGAAAGAGTGGAGAGGCACAGAATGAGGTCCAGTGTGAAGTTTCTACAGTCAGTGATGATTTGAGGAACCATGTCATCTGCTGGTGTTGGTCCACTGTGTTTTATCAAGTCCAAAGTCAGTGCAGTCATCTACCAGGAAATTTTAGAGCACTTTATGCTTCCCTTTGCTGACAAGCTTTATGGAGATGCTGGTTTCATTTTCCAGGAGGACTTGGTACCTGTCCACACTGCCAAAAGTACCAAAACCTGGTTTAATGACCATGCATCACTCTGCTTGATTGGCCAGAAAACTAGCCTGACTTCAACTCCATAGAGAATTTATGGAGTATTGTCAAGAGAAAGATGAGAGACACCAGACCCAACAATGAAGGTGAGCTGAAGGCTGCTAACAAGGCAACCTGGGCCTTTTTAACACCTCAGCAGTACCACAGGCTGATCACCTTCATGCCACACCACACTGATACAGTAATTCATGCAAAAGGAGCCCCAACCAGGTATTGAGTGTGTACATGGACATTGTTTTCGTCAGCCAGCATTTCTATTAAAAATCCATTTTTTTTTAAATTAATTTTATGTAATATTCTAATTTTTTGAGAAACTGAATTTGGCGTTTTGTTGAGCTGTAAGCCATAACCATCAAAATTAAAAAGAAATAAACACTTGAAATATATCACTCTGTGTGTCATGAATCTATATAATATAGGAGTTTCATTTTCTGAATTGAATTACTGAATTGAATTAACTTTTCGATGACATTCTAATTTATTGAGATCCACCTATATGTTATATGGACTTGTGAAGTACCCTGCTTGTAATTTGCTTTGTCAATAATAATAAAAAATAAAATTAAAAAAAAACAACCCTAACCCATATGCAGACTATAGTATAGTAGACTTTAGGCTCTATAATGAACTGAAAAAGAACATTACAAATTGCTTTCATAAAAAATTTAATTGAGTATACATTCATGATTATCAAATGTTCTTCTAGCTGTATTTTTGTTGAGTATGAAGGTTAGGGGTATATTATAAAAAATGCAATTAAAAGTTGCTTTAAAATACTTCTTTTTCATCTCTTCCTTGTAATTTTAAGAATTAATCACATTATTATAGAAAATGGGCATTTAATTAGTTTAAAAATTATCACTTCCCACCCATAATTATTAATTAGTAGATTAATCATATCGGCATATGTGTAGTTTTTACACAGTATTTCTAAAAAAAAAAAAATAGTGTGCTGGGTTTATAATAACTGAAAATAAATGTTCAGACTACAAGATTGAGTTTAGCTATATTTTTAAACACATTTGTCTTCTTTTTGGCAGCATTTAATGTCAGTCATTTCATTGTAGCTCCTCTTTGTTGTGCTGCTGAATTGCGGTGTGGTGGGTGTGGAACGGGGTGGAGGTGGAGGTGGAGGGCGTTTAAAACCTGCTAATCCTGCTGTCCTCAATCTGTGCCGTACTGGAGGAGGAGGCGACAGCACGGTCATGGTCTGCTCCCGTGGAGGAAAGAAAAAACTTTTACCGGTACTCCCTGCAACAAATAATCAGCTTAAGGTCGTAAACTTTCCTCCTTTTACGCATCTAACGGGAAGAGGAGCGTCGTTGGGTTCGGAGGAGGTTTCATTGACTGTGAGTTAATCCTATTCCGTGGAGGATCCTAAAATACCTGCTGCTGCTGCTGGGATGAGCGCTGCGGAAAACTCAGACACGGACTCCAACAAACTGGAGTCTGTGATCCAGGTGAGGCTCAGGGGACCTTATTTATTTCACATAATGCTGCTGACGGTGAGATGTGGCCCCATGCATGTGCTTGTTTGTGTTTCGCTGACATCGGTGAGGCTGTTGTTGAGACCACCTGGGCTTGTGTGCATTTTTGGAAGCCATCACATCCTCCCTCCGTTTGTTGTGATGTTCATCATATTGAGCTTTTGGTTCTGTTTACAGCTGAAAAGACTTCTTTTTTAAATCTCAGAGGCTGGAGGAGAGTGTTCTGTCCGAAGAAAAGAAGTTGACTGTCAGGGGCCCTTCACCTGATGCCCCTCCTACATGTCTGCCAGCGAGAGTCCGAGAGATAGTCACCAAAAACCTCACTGATAGCTGTGAGTCTCCCTCTTAGCATTTGATTAGTTTGTCCCATTTTTTTCCACTTTTTGTCTGATCTTTGTTTCCTGTGAGCAGCAGGGGCCATGTCATCTGTCATGTCCCTCCAGGAGGAAAACCGGGTGCTCCAGGGTGAGCTGGCCAGGCTGGAGGACCTGCTGGCCCACAGCAGAGCGGACCGGGATGAACTGGCTATCAAGTACGGGGCAATAAGTGAGAGGGTAAGGGGGCAAACGGACTCCTAGATGGCTGCAAGGTGCACTAAGAGGAGCCAAGAGTTTCAGAGACTAAATAAAGCTTAATTTATAAATGTTTTTAACATAAAATTACATGTACAAAAGACAGCAAAAAACTGCCCAGGTGCTCTTTCTTCACGGGCCTCTGTACCTAAAGGGAATTTCCCCCCTTTTTCCCCATTTCAGTGTTTTCTCTCTTTGTCTGAGATTTGGTCTCCCAGGTGATGGGGGCTGGAATCAACTCAAGTGGATGGTTGCCATGGTGTCTGTCACCCTGGGTGACTGTAAACAGGGGCTTGAGTGGTGAGGGGACATGTAGTGGTGGGTGGGTGGGCGTCATTTCTCATTTAAGGTTAAACATTGCTGAAGGATTCATGAAAGCATTTGAAAACGGCAAGAGACAAAGTTAGATTTTCTTAAATTATCTCAATTCCTTATTTCAAGAAATCTAAGAAATAAATCTAAAGAAGTGGAGTCAGGGGAGTTGTTTTATGTAGACCAGATCAGTAACACCATTGCATAAACACCCCTAATGTTTCCACTGTGAATGTAAAAAAGGTTAAATACATTCTGAAAATATTTAAAGTGACATTCTGACAAAAATCATTTTTTTCTGTTGTTAACATGTCTGTAACATGTTTTTTGTGACTTACAAGACATATCAAGAGCAAAATCAGTCCCAAGTCTGTGTTTTTCTACTGTGAATGTCCAATTAAGCTCCCCCCCCCCCCCCCAAAAAAAAGGGCGACTTTGGACAGAGTGTTTCTAGCTACGCAAGCATTCATGCTTAGCCTGATTGGTTGTAACATTAATAAATCAGGCTAAGCACTGGGTATTTGATTTGATTTGATTTTGTATACTTTGTTGATCCCCAGAGGGGAAACACCTGAGTTCACTTCCCCAGGGGAAGAGGGAGGAGCCGACATGGCTCCGCGGACAAAGGCTCATGGTCTCATGCTATGTGTCCACCGGATCCGTCGTTTTTCCGCTTCCCATTCATTGTGTATTGGAAATGCAACGGAAAACATTTGGCTCTGGTGTGCTTAAAATTAGGTTGCGACGTGTCAAGTAGCCCGTGGTTTCCCCTACCGCTCATTTGCATAAAAATTCTAATTGTAGGGCTGTCGCGATAACCACAATTATGTAATACCATGCTATGAACAAGCCTACTGCGGAGGATAACGAGCAACTGCAACAACCGTGGTGTTCACTTTTTTGTGTGTGTGGCTAAATCTCGTTGTTCATAAGTGAACAAGATTTACAAGATAGACGTAAAGTGTATTTTACATCTTGTTAAAATACATGCAAAGTGTATTTTTATTGCCAACAGCATGTTTGCATCCGGTACTGATGGCGGCAGCACCCGGTACTGTGGAAGCCTCCATAGCACTGTGCTGGTGGCGGCAGCACCATGTGGGGTACTCTCTCTCCAGATGGACTCCAGCAGGCAGTTAGTGGTGGAAGCGTTTGGACTCCTTGCTACATAGAGCCGTGACAGTGAGCACTGAAAGGGCACAAAGTGAGTTATTTCCTTATAAGCAAAGTGTTTATGATCCTGACAGTTGAGCTCTGAGAGCGAAACAACTACTGCATAGTGCATTGCTTGTTTGACTGTGATTTTTCGGACAGCGGCAAAAGTCCAAAAATCACTGAGACAAGAGCCACGCAGGGTCCTGTACGGAGACTGTCCTGTTTAAATAAGTTGAATGTCGTTGCAGTCTCCAATCCACACACACCATAGTTAAATACTGGAGTTCCCGCCGCTGCTTTATGAAAATGATTTTTTTTTTTTTTTTTTAACAGAATCAGCAGTTCATGCCTAGAAAGACGGGAGCTCCGCACAATTGTCACACACACACATAAAGTTGAGCGCGGAGCTGCAGCGAGTTTCTCACAGCTTCCATCGTTTGCCACATAAGTTATGAACCCTCTTTAAATTACGAGACCACAGGGTCCTAAAAACATTTGCAGTAATACCACATATTGCGGTGTTGAGCTATCCACCGTCACCGCAGGGGAAATTCCTGTACTGTGACAGCCCTACATATATGCAAATGAGTTTCCCATACCAGCATGCACCGGTGGCAGCACTCTTGTCCTGAACATTTAAACCAGTGTTTTCTGATGTAAAATAATGACAGATCCATTAACTGAATTTACTATTTCTCGCACGAAGTGATGCTAGAAACACTTTTCACTGGTTTGTTTAAAATATATGGAGACCAACTACACCATATTGTCCGGTAGCAGTCCAGGAGCTGAAGACCACCCACGGATGGATCTGTTGACCAATCCAGTGGAACCAGCGCTCAGCTGGAGGAGAAGATGAGCGAGGAGGGGGGAGAAGGGGAGCAGATCTGTATGTTACCTGTTGTTGTGAAGACATGGAGGAGAAATTAATGACCACTGTTTCAGGCTACCCAGTACTGTATGACCAGTCCTTGCCATCATATAGAAACAATATACCAAGGAACGAAGTGTGGAGAGCAATGTCCAGCATTGTTATTTCCCGCCGGTCCCCTTTGGGCTTCGACCAGCGGGGGATTATGTTATGGGTCAGTCCGTCTGTCCGTCCGTCTGTCCCACTTTTGTGAAATCAACTCCTACAGTTATGGGCCGATTGTTTTGAAACTTGGTACCATGGTTTGATAGTTACTGAGGATGCGCATATTCCAATTTGGTTCTGATCGGATGATTTTTGCAGGAATTGTAGCCCGTGACCTCTGAATTCCTGTTTCATCTCACTTCATAGACAGTAACTGTCTTGTGAAATCAACTCCTCCTACAGTTTTGTTAAGATATTTTTGAAACTTGGTACCATGGTTTGATATACTCTGATGATGCACATATTACAAATTCACTCTTATTGGATGACCTTGAGGTCAAAGGTCAGAGGTCAGTTTTTTTTCCCTAAATCTTCTAAACACAATAACTACTGAAAGAAATAATGTAGGCTTTTCAAATTGATACAGTAGTTGTATCTATTACACATCTTGGATGACTTACACCCTCACCAAACTATGGGTTTGGGGTCACGGGGTCAAAGGTCAAAGTTAGCATTGCAGTTGCACTATGGTAAAAGCTACATTTACTATTATTATAAAACGAGTAAAGCTAGAGCCACCAAACCTGGTATACAGGTTCACCTGGGGATCCTGACCTCAGACTATAGGTTTGGGGTCAAAAGGTTGAGGTTAACATTCCTTATGCCTTATTACTGTACTACGCATAAAGCTAGGGCCACCAAACCTTGTACACAGGTTCACCTTGGGATCCTGACTACAGACTATGGGTTTGGGGTCAAAGGTCAAGGTTAAGGCTGTGTGTCTACCAAACACGCTTTTTTGTCGCCCGACCGCCCTGAGGATTTTTTTTTCAGCGCTTGTGTGCTGCTCTGTATCCCAGTAACAGCTTGTCACTCTCAGCTCAGCACTGCTGCTTTTCCTATGGTCAGACTTTCCACTTATTTTTTGATAGCAGTCTCTAAATAACAATGGACAGGAAGCATATTCTAGTATTGGTAGCAGCTCTGGATGCAAAATGTGATGACATGGAAAACAGGAGTCTGAGTAGAGACTGTATCGGCGTCCCATGTCCCGCCCTTCCTTAATTCTGATTGGCTGCTTAGAAAGGTCTGACATTGACGAGCTCAGCTGTGGTCTGACGAGTTGAACTTTTTTCAACTCTGAGCACCCTGAATGCTGCAACAAAAAACGGTCTCCGCCAAGAGCGTTTTAGCGCCAAGGGCGCTCAGCGTTAGACGCTGGACTACATAGAGAATGAATAGAAAATAGTCACCCAGAGCAGAAAAAATGCATTTGGTGGACACGCAGTCTAACATTCCTTATGCCTTATTACTGTACAATGAGTAAAGCTAGGGCCACCAAACCTGATACACAGGCTCACCCTGTGACCCTGAAGTGTGACTGGTTTTGGGATCGCAAGGTCAAAGGTCAACATCAAAGTGCCTTATAAAGTATACACTACTCACAAAAAGTTAGGGATATTTGGCTTTGGGGTGAAATTTATGGAAAATGTAAAAAGTTCATGCTACAGCGATATTATATCATGAAACTAGGGCATTTAAGTAGAAACATGCAATGGTGATTTCCTCATCTCAAGCAATTTATTGAAACAAAAGCCAACAACAGTGGTGGGTATACCACAACAAAAAATGTCAGTGTCTCAATAACTTGTCATGTGCCCTTGAGCGTCAATTACAGCTTGTCATGAACAGCCACATGGGTATTTATCATGTAATGTCATGCTTATTATTGTCAAAATATCCCAATAAACCTCAGTACATTGTTATAGGAAGAGCTCTAGGTCACACGTTAGTTTTGATGAAATGGTACAATGTATGTGGGCTGCTCATTAAAGGTTTCCGCTGACTCATTTCCCATGGACTTAGAGGAACCAAACTTGGCACAGTTATTAGTCCTTCTCTACATAGGTATTGTCAAGGGTCACACACTTCTCCCATTGCTTTTTGCAGCTATGAAGATCTCACCTGTAGAAGTCTGCAGGTTGCGTCAGAAGCCATGACTTGACCTTGGAAATCAGCGTTCATTGTTTTGGAAGTGCTTGCCCTTTAAAAATGACTTCATGGTTGGAAAGAGGTGGAAGTCAGATGGTGCAAGGTCAGGAGAGTGGCGGTGGGGGATTTCATAGCCGCAGGACTGTACTTCTGTCTGAGCAACATGCGAGTTATGAACCGGGGTGCTGTCTTGCAGGAGGTGGACACCTTTGGTCAGCATGCCACACCTCTTGGTTTGGATGGCCTTCTGCAGTTTCTGCAGCAGTGAAGTTTAGTAAGTTCCAGTAATTGTGGTACCCTTTGCCATGAAATCCATAGTCAATACTCCATGCTGGTCCTAAAAGACCATGAGCATGACCTTGCCCGCCGAAGGACGCATGCCTTCTTCTGAGGTGGTGAGTCATAGTGAATTCATTGCTTTGACTGGGCTTCTCTGGATCATAGTGATGGACTCGTTCCTGCTTCTGGAAAGGCATGAGCAACTTGGGTATTCAATCATGCAGACAGCATGATTGAATACCCAAGTTGCATTATTCAATCATGCAGACATGTGCAAATGGTCATGGAGGGGTTTTTTTTTTCCCCCACAGACCCCACACTTATCTTGACATCTTGGGCTAGTCCAGTGCTTCTCAATTATTTTTTGCAAAGCCCCCCCAGGAAAGAGAAAATATTTCGCGCCCCCCCAACTCGCCGCAGTGACTATAAATAAGATCATTATCTATAAAAATTGTATAAGTATACCTAAAATTGTATCCTTTTTAACATTAACAAAAGAAAAAAGCAATATAAATCAACTTTCAACAAATATTAACTTTATTTTGCCACACAGAAACCCTGTTATAGTCTAAAACAGAAAAAAAAACTTAAAGTGCATCAAAGTGCCTGAAATAAAAAATATGTCAATCCTTATTTAAACTAGAAACATTTTTGACCAACTGAACCATTTGATGCTGAGAAAAATAATTCAATCAATAAATAATATTAAATGTAAATTGATCTGGAACATTAACACAGGAGCACCAATATATTTAACATTTTAGTCTGAAGAAAAAGGTAGAAAAAGGCAGTATCAACTCCTCTGCAATTGTGTGGGGGTTTTTGCACTGCGCAATTTGGTGCGCCACTTTAAATGATGCTGAAAGTGCTCGCTGGTTTACTGATGTAGCGTTCACAAAGTGGGATGATTGTTGGCCGTACTCCGCACGTTTTCGCTGAAAAAAATCAAGCGGCTTATCAACGTGTTGAGGATGTAATGTCTGTAGGTGACGTCTTAATTTATTTGGCTTCATGCTGTCCGCTGCCAACACTTTCAGACACAGTGAACACACCGGTCTTTCCTCGTCTCCCACCGTAGTCAGAGTGAAGCCAAGCGCTAGATAAGCTTCGTCATATTTCCTCGTCTTAGCTTTTGGGAGACTTTCATTTGTCTCTTTACCTCTGTCTCTCTCCGCCTTTCTTTTCGTTACTGTTAAATATTTCTCCATGGTGTCTCTCGAGGGGTTTGTTGACAGCAATTTAAAAAGTTTTAAACTCCCACACAGACTTTGACAATGAGAGCGCCACTGCACCACCTGCTGCCGTGGATGTGCAATTACACTTTACACGGCAAAAGCAAAGCCTGTTCCCCGGGGTCACACGCGCCCCCCCCCCCCGGCATCGCGCCCCACTATTTGAGAAGGACTGGGCTAGTCGGTGAATGGGTATGTGGCAATCCTCCAAAATGGTGGCCTCCACTTGCCGGATGGTGTCTTCAGTAATGGCGCACTGTGGTCGCCCAGGAATGGGTGCTGTTTCCACCGATTTCCAACCACACTTGAACTGTTGATGCCAGAACTTGACTACGATGGGGCATCCTCCCCAAAAAGTCTTTTTCATCTTATCGAACGTCTCCCGCGGTGTGTGGAAGTGGGTCAGAGAAAATCTTTAATGAGCAGCCCTCGTATATCAGGAGGGATAATCATAATTGAAGAGTTTTAGTATAAAAGAGAACTCAGAGGACTATAGATATTAGACTGGCCTGACATTGAATGTCATCTATGATAATTGTCGTCACAGCTTACATACTGTATATGTATGTGTATCCCTATGTAGGTTTTAATGTTGGATTTAACTGCAAATAATAAGGATGGATTGGGAGTCTGGCCTCAACCTTTGATCGTGGTGCCCCTGACACTTACAGCAATGGATTCGATGATATACACATGCAGCTCTGATGCAGCTACATTATTTAATACAGACACTTACCACATCTGTTTTACAGATGCTCACATATTATGACTTTTAGGTTTGGACAATTTTTACTAACTGCTCTGTAGAAATACTTTTGCAACATAACCTACACTATAAAATGTGCAGCTCACGTTTATAATTAAATATATTTGGATAGTTGTAGAAAGTGTAGCCCAACACCACAACATTAGTTTACAGTAAATCAATAATGCTCGCCTGATGCGTTTTATTATGCTGCTGTTCTAGTATTAAGAATAAAATTTTGACCTTAAATGTAGAAGAAAAAGCAAAAAGTAAAACTGGGGCAGTCGTTCCCTCAGTAACCACTTGGTTCATGTGACTAGGTGGGTCATGAACAGTAATTTCTGTGTATTTACAGGTACTTTGCTACAGTCGCAGCATGGCAGTACTGTGCCATCTGTGAGATATGTTTGTGTGAAATTAAACACCACCTCCCACCTCTTCCAATAAATTAAATCCACAGCTGGAACAGACACTGCGTTTCGAAACAGGAGAAGGTGACCATGATTCACCGGAGTCCCGCAGCTTGGCTCAGCAGAATGTGGATTTACGCAGGCGTTTGGACGAGGAGCAAGCCGCCTACAAGCGCAAACTCACTGCGTATCAGGAGGGGCAGCAGAGGCAGGCACAGCTCGTCCAGAAGTTGCAGGCAAAGGTAAGTTTTGTTTCTTCCGGGCAGACAATGACGTGTGACAGGTATTAATTGTGTACGTCTGTGGCTTCAGGTGCTTCAGTACAAAAAGAGGTGTGGGGATCTGGAGCAGATGCTTCAGGAAAAGTCCACAGAGGGAGAGAAACAGGGTGTATGTGACCTTTCTTTAGGCCTAGCATGAAGTAGACACAAAACTTTTCACAGTTTAACATAGCAATTTCTCTTTTAGAGCCACAATCAATCATTGAATGGACGCCATCAAGATGAAATAAGCAGCAACCTGGAGGAAGCATTAATCCGCCTGGAGGAAGAACAACAGAGGTGATGCATCATGAAGTCAGAGCCTTAAAGGAATATTCCAGTGACTTTGCATGGCACTCTTCTAATAGTCAGTATGTAACAAAGTTGATGGAGTGACTCATTTAGTAGCAGAAATAAGTGAAATTGTCATTTAACAATACCAATTAACACTTTGTTGAGTTTAGTTTACATTGTTCATTTCAGTATTCTTTAATTTATATAACAGTTGGTTCCGACAGAGTAATTTGATTGGACAATATGGATTCCAGGAGTTACTATATTCCTCGATAACCGCTCTTGGACATTTCACCAGATATGTATCACTCCACTTCAGCAGTGTTCTAATAATCCAGGAATTATTGTAAGTTCCACAGCTACGACTGAATCACCACGGTGATATATGTCATTGATACCATACTCCCTCTTGTGTAATATTGCTTAAGTAATGCTACATTCCAGGCTTGGTGGAAGTCGTATCTTAACTTCAAAATGATATCGCTCCCTCTTTGACCGCACTCTAGAGCAAGAAGACCATGACTTTCTTGTTAACCACTGTTAGCAACGCCGACTGAAAGCAACACATCACGGTGTAATATGTGAATATAAACACCATCGCAACATGTCCTGTGCACATAACTGACTAGAAGAGAAATATAAAACAGAAGTGTTAATAAATGGAACATTTTACACAGCTTATATTTTTTAATATTGAAGATGTAGCTGAACTAATAGTTGTTTTCTTGTGCTATTAGGAGCAGCAGTTTGTCTGCTGTGAATGCAATGTTGAGAGAGCAGTTGGAGCAGGCTGGTTTGGCGAATGAGGCTCTCAGCCAGGACATCCGCAGGCTCACCACTGACTGGACGAAAGCCCGAGAGGAACTGGAACAAAAGGAGTCTGACTGGAGGAGGGAAGAAGAGGTGAGGGGTGCTTCCCCAACAGTACAGTAATGCTGGGTGGTAAAAAATAGAAGTTCATTTCAAAACAAAATATTTCAAGATTATTCTTCAAAAACTCTAAATCCAAAGAGATATGTCTCGCTATTGGAAAAATGAGACATAAGCTTAATACCTTAGTTCCTTGTTTTTCAATCAGGGGTCCTTGGGAAATTGTCTAATTTCACTTCTTAGTTGGTTCAAAAATTCTTGTGCATTGGTACCTGTAGTGGCTCTTCCATATCTGTGGTTGGCAATATGAATGCAATAATAATGGCTGCCAACTTGTTTTTCCACTTCGTCATGTGTTTTAACGGAGGTTAATGACCTTGTTAAGACATGCTAAAGGTCATGGTGACTAGATGAAAAATGGCGATGGGTGAATATTTGAAGAGGAAAGATTCAAACTCCAAATTGGACCCTGTACTGATGAAGCATCCGCCATGGTCGGGTGCACCAAAGGCTTTGTTAGCAGAGTGAAAGAGAGACACCCAGATGTTGTTGTTCAGCACCGTTTTGCATCCTGAGGTACTTGTTGCCAAGACTTTACCAGCAAACTTACCTTCTGTGTTGAATGACGTTATTTTGACAGACAAGATGTGAAAGACACGACCTCTAAAAAAGAGTATATTTGCATCTTTATTTGAGGAAATGGGAGCAGAGCATAAAACCTTATTGCTCCATATGGAGGCCCAGTGGTCACTGGACTGCAAAGTACTGGCCCACATGATAGAACTCTGAAAAGGAACAAAGTTTTGGGGGGTTGTTTTGACTGAAGAGGTGCAATGATGCAAAGCTGCTTGCAAGTGATGAGTGATGTGCACGGCTGGCATACCTGGCAGGTATATTTCAGCATCTGAATGAACTTAACACATGAAAGCAAGGCAAAGATGAAAACCTGCTCATAAGCACAGAGAAAAGAAATGGATTCCATTCAAAGGTACACTTCTGTCCAAAAAAAAAAAAAAAACATCTGGAAAGTGATGACTTCGATATGTTCATGCCAGGACATCAACTTTGTGTTCATCTAAACAGGCCTAAATTTCACACTGAGTATAAATAATTACGAGACTTAATTGTCATTACATATGCTGTTATAGGCTACAACAACATGTCATTTAAAAAAAAAACAACAAAAAAAAACATTTGGTTGGTGGGGTTCCCCGAGATTTTTTTTCAGTGTAAAATGATTTCCTTAGCTCAAAAAAGGTTGAAAGACATTGCCTTAGATTATATATTCACTTGCTGGGGCTAGTCGGTCCGTGTTATTCCAAAGACAATTGTTGCCTCACAACTCCCTGTGTTCTCCATGAACACTGTCTACAGTGGAGTGCATCTGTAGGAGTATATTCCTTAATGTGATGGAAATACTGTACATTTCTGACATTTGGAGAGGAATGGTCAGATTGTCTATTTAGCATATTGGAGTTGTACAGGCACTCATCCTGAGTAGTGGGAGGACATGAGCGTCCTGCTTCTAGTGACACCAGAGAGGTACAGAGATACCCGTACCACTTCCTGCCAGCTTACACTCTACCTTAGAAGGGGTGGAGGAGCTCGGCTGGGTGCTGTGCCCACAGGATCCATGATATCGACTGCTGTACATGCACACCATCTCACACTACCGAGTCGATGGGGCCTTCATACTCCACAGTAATTACACATACACGCACCCTCATGAGTGGATGTGGCTACCTTGCCTCACAGTTCATCTGTCTCTGGCAAATCACACACATGATATATGATAAGAGATTAGAATGATAAAACACACCATCTTCACTGTGGGTCCTGGGTAGCTCTGGCTGTAAAGAGCCGGGATTCCTGCGAGTCACAGAAGCAGCCTACTCCCATTGAAACTGTCTCCTCCTTGGGAGAGGGGGATTTGGGGGAATTTTTTTTTTCCCCCCAAATTAATCATAGCAGAAACAACTCGCAGTGGCGGCGACACACGAACCCTGCGGCTATGCGGCACTAACACGAGGACGAGAAGAAGAAACAACTTCTAATGCTTATTTTTCTCGTGTTCATTTTAACACTCATGATGGTTGAATCATTTTTCACATATTTTCTTCTGTGGTGCTTTTAGCTACGAACAATGTACTGTATGTACCCTTATGGGGTACGTATTTGAAAGTTTCATACTGTGTGGGAATTTAACCTAGTCAACTGGTCTACTGCTCATCACTACATTAGGGAAAAATAAAGAAAATTTTAATTCAAAACTGATTTTCCACTCTGGCCTCCCATCCAGTCTTTTCACAGCTACTTCAGCAGCGAACACAGTCGACTATTGACTCTGTGGCGACAAGTGGTCGGGTTCAGGAGGCATGTCTGCGAATTGAAGAGCACTACTGAACGGTAAAACATTTATTAGCTCATTCCAGCAAAGGGGTAATGAGTTTATGCCGTGGCACTGTATCTGTTGTCTGTCCACAATTTGCGGGAATTGCTACTCATCCAAAGCAATTGCCTGGATGGTCACCAGACTCACACACAATGGTCCTTAAGTGGGTCTGCATCCAGGTTGGGATCAAGGTCAAAGGTCATAAGCTATATGTCATTTTAACTTTGAGCATGGCTAAGCTACATATATAGTGTACATGTATATACCGTACAGAGAGAGAAATGAAGGCTCTTAATGACCTCAGGGTGGGGCCATCAGGCCAGACTGAGCTACTCTGTCACCGATGGTCTAGTTTACGTGTTTGAATTTCATATTTGGGATTGCGTTTCTTTCTTCACTCGCTTTTGTCCCCCTTCACTCTCAGGGACCTGTCAGACATGCATAAAGAGATGGCTCGGATGTCCCACTCTGCTCAGATGTCGTGTGCCAGTCTCTCTGCCATGCTGCACAGTCGGGAGGGTGGAGCTGCTCTGACTCTGGAGCGAGAGAAATCCCTGAGGGTTCAGCTGGAGCAGCAGCTGAGGGAGAAAGTGACAGAGATGATGAGCCTCCAGACCCGAACAGATGCAGAGAGAAGTGAGCTCAACATCAGGTAAGTGTGTGTGATGAGGATGTTATCAAGAGCTGGAAAGGAGGGTGATATTAACACGGACAGTAAGTGTTATTAACACTTACTACATTAACACGGACAGTAAGTGTTTCTTTCTATGTGGCGTCCTCTTTGGTGCTGTCAGAATAAGAGCTGAAGAAAACATCACACAACCAAGGTTACAAATCAATTGGGTTTTCTTTAGTTTGCACATTTTACCTCCATGTATTCCATATTAAAGGTTTTTACAGTTTCTTCACTGAAGCATTGACCACAAAGACCAAAGTGAAACTACATGAAGAGGATAAATTATGTAGTTAGTCCTATATGAGACTTTGGATAACACTGGTTTTAGTGCCACTTTGTGGTCGCAGAGTGAACTGCACCTCCCTTCAGTCTATTCATTTCTGAGACAGAATGTGGGTTAGATTCTTACCAAAAAGGCAGAGGATGTGACGTGTATGAATGGAGGTGTAGTTCTCTCTGTGACCACAAGATGTCACTAAAACAAGTTTCTAAAAGTTCCAGACATACATCTTATTGAATCTTTCAAAGCAACAACAAAAATGTATTTGGCCAGCATTTAATTATCTTTTTGGAAGATCAGCATTGAGATGAAAAATGAATTAAACAATTTAATGACATTTCTTTATGTCTGCTACTGTTTCTTAATTGTTATTAATCAGTCCACAGCTATTAACTGGAAGAGAACCAAGGGTGATCAGGAACAAGTATTAGATTAAACTTTAATAAAATTTTATATTAATATAATATTGAAAAATATAGTTGCTACAATGCATGTTTAAGATATATATTTTTTTCCTTATTTATGTGAGGATTTTTTCTGCTCGTCTTTTTGTGTGATCTTTTAGGTTATCAGATTTGGTCCGAGAGGAAGAGAGACTAAAGGGCCAAATTGAAGAGAGAGACAGAGAAATTGTCTCTCTGATGAGAAGACTCGAGGTGAGAGGCCAGTAAAGAAGGTCGTATTAGTTTTTGTTTTTGTTTTTTTTTAAATAAAGAGTTCGATGTGCTACTTAAACAAATTGCCTTCCTTCAGGAACGGAGTGGTAACAACGAGACAGACATGCAGATGTTAAGGGCACACACAGACTCGCTGTTGGACACACTACGGGATATCGCTCAGGTAAACAACGCACATCTGTATATTAACAGATCCCTCCTTAAAACATAAGATGGGAGTGTTTGATTTTTACTTCTTTTAACAGACAGTTCTGTCAGATGGAGAGTCTTCATCAGAAGCAGATCAGGAAAATTCCGGGGCGCCGCTGCTGGCGTTAATCCGTGACTGCCCTCCTCACCGCTCCTCCTCTCCTCGGCGGCCGTCCTCGCCAACTCGACCCTCCTCACTGTTTCCCCTCCCGGAGGCAGCACTGTCTGGTCTCCGCTCTGCAGTCACTAACAAGTCGCTGCAGCTGCAGGTGACACGTCAATTTATAAACCATCACTAACGCAAAGTGCTCATGTTTCTGGCATGCTTTTCCATATTTCAGAAAAACAGGGAAACTCCACACCTTAAATCTTTTGTTGTTATTACAACACAATATGAATATAACATCACCGACTTATTTTGTTGTATTTGTAGGATGTTCGAGGCCGTCTTATCGCTGCACAGTCCTCCTTACAACAGTTAAGAAAGCAGCTTTCAGAGTCGGACTTGGCTAAAAGAGATGCAGAGCAGCGAATTCAGACGCTGCAGCGAGAGAGGGATGCTGCTCAGAGAGAACGGGAGACCTCACAAAGAGAGAAGGAGCGTCTGAAGCAGGAGAGAGACACACTGGCCAGGTTTACTCAGAGCTTCAGCCTGTTTTACAGTCTCCTTTTACTCATTGTTGCATAATGCAGTGTTTTAACTGCAGCTCCACAATGTATCCTCCCATGTGTGTTGCAGTGAAAAAGTAAACTTAGAGAAGACCGTTCAGGCAGCACACACCAGCAACCAGATTCTGCAGATGGACTGTGAGAAGCTACAGCTCACCGTGGCGTCCGCGCAGCGAGAGCGAGACCACGAGAAGGAGGAGAAGGAGGCGGCCATTCAGGAGAGAGACCGGGCAAAGGAAGAGACTCAGAGGATGTAAGCCGACTAATTGGTAGTGATTAAGTGAGTGTGATGTGCGCACTAATCCACAAAGAATAATGCAGTCATGTCTACAGAAGCCATTCAGAAGCTCCGTCAGGCTTCCCGTAAATGAGAGCATAGCTTAGAAATCCTCTCATTACAGTGACAGCGTGACCTTCTTAAGTCCTTTTTAGCCTGCGTCCCTATCAGAGAGTGGTGTCCAACCTGCAGTTGTTTCAGAAATGAATGGACTTAATGTGGCCACAGGTCACTTAAAGACCACAAGGAGTTACTAAAATTGGAGTTTCCAAAAGTTCCATACAGTACATTTAAATGATATGAGACACAATTAAACAGGAGGTAATAACCTGACCTCTGAACAACAGCTTCTGTACAAAATGTCTCAAAACCTTTGCAAAAAGGTAGGCACCATTAACATTAATGCTAAGCAGGGCTGCAGGTAACAACTATTTTACGGCTCGGGTAATCGCCCACTCTAATCGAAGATGACTCGAATAATTGAATACTTTTTTTTTTAAAGAAACTTGCATTGACCAACATTTGCGGAACTTTCTTTCATAAAGAGCAGTAGTAATTGTACCAAACACTCAATAACACGGTACGCATCTATAGCAATGTTTATTGCTTAGAACGTAACTTTAAACGTTACGTTACACCATAAAATTCTGTTCGCTAGCTGCGAGCGGTGGTGGCTCTATGTTCTTTGGTCATACAAGCATAATTAGCATAGCTGACTACATTCTGTTCATCTTACTTTAAAATCTCAATCATGCACCTTGTCTCGGGTGCACTGGCTGTGCACGATGTGGGCTGCTTTCTGCCGAGACACTGTAACAGCCGACGTTGTAGGATGCTAGCTCGCCGCTCGGCTTTACAGTGTTCACACTGCACAATGTTTGCCTTCAATTTGAGCTTGAAATGATCCCAGATGTGAGATGCTTTTGTCGTTTTTTCTGACTTTGCCGACCTGTCACTGTCTGTCTGATATGGCGCCATTAAACAAAGTTGCATCTTGTTTACGTAGCGTGACCGGAAGAAGGTTGTACCGGAAGAAGGTCATATAGACCAGAAGTGCTACATTAAATGACACGTCAAAGCATAGATTTTGAATTGAGGAATTTTTGTAATCAAATTATTCAAATTATTTGAGTAATTGTTGCAGCCCTAATGCTAAGTATTAAATTCTTTCTCTTTTATTGATAACTATGGAGGTGATTTTAGTGAAGCTGCCGCTTTATAACCTGCTGTGTATGCATGAAAGCGCATCACATCTGTTCTTGACTTCTTGTCCATAGACGCCCACTAAATGGCCTGCATCTACAGTATATGGTGCTTCTTCTAATTTCAGTGACAACTCAAAAGTGCTTGATTAATAACTACATTAACCCTGTGCTCTGTCGTAGCACAGTCAGATACCTAGGGCCAATTTAGAATTTCTAACTGAACTAAAATTCAAGTCGTTGGATTGTGGGAGGAAACTGGAGCACCCAGAGTAAACCCACACAGCACAGGGAGAACATGCAAACGCCACACAGAAAGGTTCCCACTGTGGGGAGACTTGAATAACGAAACCGAATTGTCTTCCATTCCAGTTTATTCAAGAAATCATTCCACTGTCTGCTCTTATTCTTGAGCAGCGAACAAAGAGACTGAACACACCAAAGTTCTCTCATTTAAACATTCTCACATCAAACCATTTCCCTCGCGGGGGAAATCACACATCTATATCAAAGTCTCTTTATTCACATTCATTAGCCTTTTATTTACATAACTCCCCCTTCTCTCCTCTCGAGCCTCAGTGGTCAGGAAGTCTTCTGTCCCCTGTCCTCCGCAGGGGGTCCAGGCTCTGTGGCTCCGCACCGCAGGGGGCTGGCTCTCCTTCATCGTGAGGTTAAATCACATATGCAGTGTCCAACATATACATGTCTCACAACACAGCCATATAACCCCCCCCCAAACGATGAAGAACAGACTAATTCCCAAAATTTAATAGCACCTTACTCACTACTGAATAATCAACACCAACATTCAGTCTGTGCGCCGCTTGGGCTTCAGCCGTCTGCCGAATCTGCTGTGCGTTGGCCCCGCCTTGCCTGCGGTGCTGTTCTGCTTCGGGTCTGTTGACTGAGGAAGAGAGTGGTTAATTGCCCTCTGCGGGGGCCTGCCTCGTCGAGGCGCCACCGCGACCGGTACAGACACGTCCTTCATGACAAAAGCAGGTTTTAGTCTGTCAATACTGACTGTCTCTTTTCTGTCTCCAAAATCTAGCACAAATTGCTTATCACCTGCCTCCAGCACTCGAAATGGCCCTTCGTAAGGTGGTTTGAGCGTTGCTTTAAGGGCTTCGCGCCTGACAAAAACGAAATCGGCATTTTTCAAAGCCTTGGGGACGAAAACTCGTGGAAAAGCGTGATGAACCGGACCCGGGAGCGTGTCTGCCCCCGTGCCGACTAACGGTCCCAGAGCAGAGAGAGGTGGGGGCTCTGGGTGCTCTGGTAAAAACTCGCCCGGCAGCCTCAGAGTTTGTGCGAATACCAGCTCCGCTGGGGAGGCGTCTAAGTCCTCTTTAGGCGCAGAACGCAACCCTAATAAAACCCATGGAAGTTTATTTACCCAATCTGCATCCGTGAGCGACGCTCTGAGTGCTGCCTTCAAAGACCTATGAAAACGCTCGCATAAACCATTAGCCTGAGGGTGGTAAGCCGTAGTGCGGTGAATTTTGGCTCCTAAGCCGTTGGCCATCGCTGACCACAGCTCAGAGATGAATTGCGGTCCTCTATCGGACGTAATGTCCGACGGAACCCCGAAGCGCGCCACCCAAGCCGTTAAAAAAACGCGAGCCACCTCCGCGGCCGTGGTCGTCACAAGTGGGACCACTTCCGGCCAACGTGTGGTGCGGTCCACCATTGTCAAAAGATACGTGAACCCCTGTGATGCCGGTAGGGGGCCCACAAGGTCGACGTGCACATGGTCGAACCTTCTGGCCGGAATGCGGAACGGTTCTAACGGGGCTCTTGTGTGCCTGTGAATTTTGGCCCGTTGACAGGAAATGCAGGTTTTTGCCCATTCCTTCACGTGCTTGCGCAGGCACGGCCAAACAAACTTTTCCGCCACTAGTTTCACCGACGCGCGCACCCCCGGGTGCGCCAGTGAGTGGACCGAGTCAAAAACACGGCGGCACCACGTGGCCGGAACCACCGGACGCGGGCGCCCCGTCGACATGTCGCAGATCAGGGGGGGCATACCGGTTTGTAAACACTTGCTCTCCAGCCTCAACCCTGTTGGTCCAGACTGGAGGGCGCGCACGTCTGCGTCCGCCCCCTGGTCCGCTGCCATGGCTGCGTAATCTATACCCACGTGCACCGGGGCTGCGCGCGCCACCGTGCCGCTCTCCTGCGGCGCGGTCACGGTGGCCCGTTCTGCCTCTGCGCGTGTTGGGGTCGTGAACGCGCGTGAGAGACAATCCGCTACTACATTGAATTTGCCCGCGACGTGCCTAATGTCAGTGGTAAATTCCGAGATTGCGGCCAGCTGCCTCTGCTGCCTGCCGGACCACGGATCTGAAATTTTGGCCATGGCGTATGTGAGCGGCTTGTGGTCCACATAAGCGGTGAAGCACCGTCCTTCCAGCCAGAACTGGAAATGACGAATAGCCAAATGCAGCGCCAACAGTTCTCTGTCAAACGCGCTGTATTTTCGTTCAGCCGCGCTTAAAGATTTGCTAAAGAAAGCCAAAGGCTGCCAAACTCCGGCTACCTGTTGCTCAATAACGGCCCCTATGGCTAAATCTGAAGCGTCTGTTGTCAGCGCGATACGTGCTGCAGGGTCTGGGTGGGCCAGGAGCGCAGCGTCAGCCAAGGCTTTTTTAACCTCTGTGAACGCGCGCTCCCGCTCCGGGGACCATTCGACCGCCTGGGTCGGCTTTTGTTTTTTGAGCGCGGCATATAACGGTTGCATGATTTGAGCTGCGTGGGGCAGGAATCGGTTATAAAAATTCACCATCCCCAAGAATTCCTGTAGTGATTTGACCGTTTGTGGACGGGGAAAATCCGCTACCGCGCGTACTTTCTCTGGTAACGGAACCGCTCCCTCCGGGGAGACGCGGTGACCCAAAAAATCGATCCGCTCGACGCCGAACTGGCACTTGGCTGGGTTAACTATTAAGCCGTGCTCTCCCAGCCTCCTAAAAACTGCTGTGAGGTGCGTTTCGTGTTCGTCCTCTGAAGTACTCGCGACCAAAATGTCGTCGAGGTACACAAACACGAAAGGGAGATCGCGTAACACGGCATCCATCATCCGCTGAAATGTTTGCGCCGCCCCTTTGAGACCAAACGGCATGCGTAAAAATTCGAAAAGTCCGAACGGGGTTATTACCGCTGTTTTAGGAATGTCCTCCGGTTGGACCGGGACTTGGTGATAGCCGCGAACTAGATCAATCTTTGAAAAAATGCGCGCCCCCGCCAGGTGCACCGAAAAATCCTGAATGTGCGGGATGGGATAACGATCGTGCGCCGTAGCGTTGTTTAGCCTGCGGTAATCCCCGCACGGTCTCCAGGAGCCATCGGCTTTCGGTACCATGTGCAGCGGCGAAGCCCACGGGCTCTTCGACCTACGAACGATGCCCAGCCTCTCCAGGCTGGCGAACTCCTCGCGCGCAATGGCGAGCTTAACTGCATCCAAGCGCCGAGCTTTTGCAAACACGGGAGGACCAGAAGTGGGGATAAAGTGTTTCACCCCGTGCTTCGCGACCGTCGCTGAAAAAGTGGGCACAGTGAGCGCTGGAAATTGGGTGAGGAGTGTGTGAAACTTACCACCTGCTGTAGCGACGTGGGTCTGTACTGGTGGCGGGGACACTCGAGCTGAACAGGGGAGAGAGTAAAAAGAGAGTGCATTTACCAGCCGTCTATTAGCAAGATCAACTAACAGATTGTGTGAACACAAAAAATCCGCGCCCAACATGTTGAAACTCACCGCCGCTATTACAAAAGTCCATTCATATGTGCGGCCATGTAAGCATAAAGGCAAGGTCCTTCTCCCGTAGGTGTTGATGTTCGAGCCATTTGCCGCTGTAGCTCCGTTACCGTGGGGTCCAGCCACCCGGTCCGCGTATGTTGGGGTGATGAAGCTCACTTGTGCTCTGGTGTCAATGAGGAACACTCGTCCGGAGCGCGCATCCGTAATGTAGAGCAGCTTGTTGCGTTCTCCGAGGGTCGAAGCTGCTAGCGACCCCCGGTCTTGCCGTTTCCCGAACTCCTGAAGATGCAGGGTGGCACACACCTGCGTGCCTTCTCTGCGAACCTCCGATGGTAAAAGCAGAGATCTTCTCCTCCGCTGTGTCGTGCCCGCGCTTCTGCCGCTGGGCTATTGGCTCCCCCTCGTCGCGGTCGTGTTGCCGCCGTCGTCGGCCAGTCTGGTTCTGCCGCCTCTGGCTCCCCGCTGTCTCGGGTCGCTGCTGTGGTTGCTTGCCCGCCGCAGGCGTCCAGGATCCCATCTGCCTCCTGGGCCAGCTCCCGGAACTCCTCCAGGGTGTGACACTTTTTGCCGGCCAGCGTGCTTCTCGCATGCGCCGGGAGGTTGGAGAGGAAGATGAACTGAAAAATGAAATCATTGTTGTCCAAACCTCTCAGCTGTATCATCTCCTCCATCAGGGCGCTCGGCCTGTGTCCACCTTGGTCTAGCAAAGACAGGATCCTCCTCGCCCTCACTTCAGCCGAGGGGGTGAAAAACTTGATGAGGGTGGATTTCAGCTTGCCGTACCTGTCGGTCGCGGGTGGCTGCTCCACCAAGCTTTGCACGCACCGAGCTGTGCTGTTGTCCAGTTTAGCGATGACATGGTGGAACTTAGTGTCATCCACCGTTACTCCTGCGAGCGCGAACTGCGACTCTGCTTGCAGAAACCACGACCGTGGGTTATCCTGCCAGAAATCAGGCAGCTTAACGGCCACTGCGCTCGCCAGCTCTGAGCGCTGTGAGTCCGGGACCCTGAGAATTTCTTCGTTCATTCTCAACGTTGTCAGTCACCAATGTGGGGAGACTTGAATAACGAAACCGAATTGTCTTCCATTCCAGTTTATTCAAGAAATCATTCCACTGTCTGCTCTTATTCTTGAGCAGCGAACAAAGAGACTGAACACACCAAAGTTCTCTCATTTAAACATTCTCACATCAAACCATTTCCCATCCATCCATCCATCCATCTTCTACCGCTTTTCCGGAGGTCCGGGTCGCGGAGGCAGCAGTTCAAGCAGAGAAGCCCAGACTTCCCTCTCCCCAGCCACCTGCTCCAGCTCTTCAGAGGGGATACCAAGGCGTTCCCAGACTAGCTGGGAGACATAGTCTCTCCACCGAGTCCTGGGTCTGCCCCGGGGTCTCCTCCCAGTGGGACGTGCTTGAAACACCTCAAGTGGGAGGCGTCCAGGAGGCATCCTAATCAGATGCCCATACCACCTCAACTGACTCCTTTCAATGTGGAGGAGCAGCGGTTCTACTCTGAGCCTCTCCCGGATGACTGAGCTCCTCACCCTATCTCTGAGGGTGAGTCCAGCAATCCTACGGAGAAAGCTCATTTCAGCCGCTTGTATCCGCGATCTCGTTCTTTCGGTCATTACCCAAAGCTCGTGACCATAGGTGAGAGTAGGAACGTAGATTGACTGGTAAATCGACAGCTTTGCCTTAGAACTAAGCTCCCTCTTCACCACAACAGACCGGTACAACGTCCGCATCACTGCAGATGCTGCTCCGATCCGTCTGTCGATCTCTCGCTCCATTTTCCCCTCACTCGTGAACAAGACCCCAAGATACTTAAACTCCTCCACTTGGGGCAGGAGCCTGTCCCCAACCCGGAGAGGACAATCCACCTTTTTCCGGCTGAGGACCATGGACTCGGACTTGGAGGTGCTGATTCTCATCCCAGCCGCTTCACACTCAGCGGCAAACCGTCCCAGCAAGAGCTGTAGGTCATTGCTGGATGAAGCCAACAGGACAACATCATCTGCAAACAACAGAGATGAGATCCTGTGGTCACCAAGCATGACACCCTCCATTCCCTGGCTGCGCCTAGAAATCCTGTCCATAAAAATTATGAACAGGACCGGTGACAAAGGGCAGCCCTGGCGGAGTCCAACTCTCACTGGGAATGACTCCGACCGAGTGTTGGCAATGCGAACTAAACTCTCACAACGGTCGTACAGAGACCGAATAGCTCGTAACAACAAGCCCGATACCCCATACTCCCGAAGCACCCCCCACAAAAATCCACGAGGGACGCGGTCAAATGCCTTCTCCAAGTCCACAAAACACATGTAAACTGGTTGGGCAAACTCCCACGAACCCTCAAGAATTCTCGAGAGGGTAAAGAGCTGGTCCGATGTGCCACGGCCAGGACGAAAACCACATTGCTCCTCCTGAATCCGAGGTTCGACCAACGGCCGGACTCTCCTCTCCAGTACCTTGGCATAGACCTTCCCAGGGAGGCTGAGGAGTGTGATCCCTCTAAAGTTGGAGCACACCCTCCGGTCCCCTTTTTTGAAGAGAGGAACCACCACCCCGGTTTGCCATGCCAAAGGCACTGCCCCCGACCTCCACGCAATGTTGCAGAGGCGTGTCAACCATGACAACCCAACAACATCCAGGGCCTTGAGGTACTCGGGGCGAATCTCGTCCACCCCCGGGGCCCGGCCACCAAGGAGATTTTTAACCACCTTGGCGACCTCAGCCCCTGTGATAGGCGAGTCATCCCCCTCGTCCCCAAACCCTGCTTCCTCTGTGGAAGGCGTATCAGTGGGATTGAGGAGATCCTCGAAGTATTCCTTCCACCGCCCGACGATATCCCCAGTTGAAGTCAACAGTGTCCCATCCGCACCATACACAGTGTGGACGGGGAGCTGCTTTCCCCTCCTGAGCCGCCGAACAGTTTGCCAGAATCTCTTTGAAGCCGACCGAAAGTCTTGTTCCATGGCCTCACCGAACTCCTCCCATACCCGGGTTTTTGCTTCAGCAACCACCCGAGCTGCACTCCGCTTGGCCTGCCGGTACACCTCAGCTGCTTCGGGAGTCCCACAAGCCAACCAAGCTTGATAGGACTCCTTCTTCAGCTTAATGGCCCCCCTCACCACTGGTGTCCACCACTTGGTTCGGGGGTTGCCACCACGAGATGCACCGACCACCTTGCGGCCGCAGCTCTGGGCTGCCGCTTCAACAACAGAGGTGGAGAACATGGCCCATTCAGACTCCATGTCTCCAGACTCCCTCGGAATGTGGTTGAAGTTCTTCCGGAGGTGGGAGTTGAAGACCTCCCGGACAGGGGCCTCAGCCAGACGCTCCCAGCACACCCTCACTATACGTTTGGGTCTACCAGGTCTGAATGGCTCGCGGGGGAAATCACACATCTATATCAAAGTCTCTTTATTCACATTCATTAGCCTTTTATTTACATAACTCCCCCTTCTCTCCTCTCGAGCCTCAGTGGTCAGGAAGTCTTCTGTCCCCTGTCCTCCGCAGGGGGTCCAGGCTCTGTGGCTCCGCACCGCAGGGGGCTGGCTCTCCTTCATCGTGAGGTTAAATCACATATGCAGTGTCCAACATATGCATGTCTCACAACACAGCCATACCCACCCCTATCAACCTGGAGATTTGAACCAGGAACTTTCACACTATGACGCAGTAGTGCTAACTGCTGTTTCACCATGCTGTACTAAACAATAAAATTCTTGCTTGGTTTTGTGTGTTTGATCTTCGATCCCTGGCTGCAGACAAAGGCAGTGTGATCAGAGCCAGAGTCGAGCCTCAGCTCAGCGGAGTGAGCTGTCTGCAGTGAAAGAGACTCACCAGCAGGGGGAAATTGAGAGGCAGCTTCTGGAGCAAGCAAAAGCCCAACTGTCTGAAGCCCTGGCTCGGGTAGAAAAATGAGTAATTCGATCATTTTTAAGTCAAGCAGATTTAATATTCTCTGTTTTAATTGTTTTTTCTGCCTGACCTAAATTTCCCCTTCAGGCTGAGAGCAGGAACATGGAGCTGTCACTGCTGCTGAACAAGCTGCAGTCTGAGGATGCAGCTCTCAGAGACTCACTGGCTAAGATGGCCAGCATGAATGAAGGTCTAGCTCAGGACAAAACTGACCTTAACACCTACGTCCTCCAGGTAACCTGATTTCATGACCCCTTAAAAAAGCTGCTTTATGCTTAAAATGATCTAGAGCAGAGGTGTCAGATTAATTTAAATTCAAATGTCCTGGTTTGAAGAAGGAGAGAGGTTTTAACAACTCCATTTTTTTGAAAGAAAATTAAAACTAAACAAAACAATAGCACAATTTTTTACTCATTCCTGCAAAACCGAAAGGAGCTAATATGATGACACGGTGTCAGTCCATCCATCTATCCATCCATCCATCCATCCATCCATCCATCCACATTTGCCCTAATGGTCACCAGAATCACTCACAATGATCCTCAGGTGATTCTGCATCCAGATTGTGCTCAAGGTCAAAGGTCAGAAGATCTGGGCACTTTTGCGATTTCAAAAAAAAAATCAATACCCCTCCTAGGGAATTGCCCAGATTCATGCCAAATGATCATCAGGTGGGTATGCATCGAGGTTGTGCTCAAGGTCAAAGGTCAGGAGATCTCAGTGCTTATATGATTTTATGAAAATTGTTACACCGCCTAGGCAATTGCCATAATTCTTAACAAACTCACTCACAGTGATCCTCAGGTGGGTCTGCATCCAGGTTGAGCTCAAAGTCTGGGCATTTGTTATTTAACAAAAATCGTTACTCCTCCTAGGCAACTGCCCCAATTTTTGTCAAACTTATGTACAATGATCCTCAAGGGGGTCTGCATTTAGACTGTGCTCAAGGTCAAAGTCAACGGTCAGGAGATCTGAGCACTCTCTGGATGATTTCGTCAGGTCAGAATGAGCTACTCCGTCATTGATGGTCTGGTTGTTTTTATTACTGTTCTTCAGTGGCAATGTCTTCATCTATAAGAAGATTCTGTCATTTATTTGAATTCCTGATTCATGTTAATTTAACAGTTGAGCTATCTGCTATTATAAAATGTTCCACAATTGCAACACAATTTTACTGGGTGCAAATAGATCACCAAAAGTCCAAAAATTGCCCTTCCTCTCTGAAGTTTATACACTCCACAGGTCCATCCCATTAGTTGAATATTGTGCTATGCTGACAAACAGAAGTCATCCCTAAATGAGTTTTAACCTAATTCTGTTGTCTTAAAGTGTTTATATTTATTCTTAATAAACACACATAAAAGATTGCCCACACAGCGTCCTCTGGCCAAATAATCCTCAATCAGAAACATATGTTCTGTGTGTTTTATAGTTTTAAATTGTGCTATGAAATGAACACATACTTCAAGAAGAGAGAGGAGCATAGGGTGACTTACAAGAGTGGAGGAAGGTGCACACAGGTGGACTACATGCTATGCAGAAGGAAAAATCTGAAAGGGATAGGAGACTGCAAAGTGGTGACGGGAGAATATAGCTAGACAGCATCAGATGGTAGTCTGTAGGATGACTTTGCAAAGCAAGAAGAGGAAAACGATGAAGGCAGAGCCAAAGATTAAGTGGGGGAAGTAACAGAAGGAAGAAGGTTGCACAGAGTTCAGGAAGGAGTTGATGCAGGCTCTGGGTGTTAGGGAAGAACTACCGGATGACTGGGAAAGTACAGCAAAAGTATTGAGGGAAACGGGTAGAAAGGTATGTGGTGTATCCAGTGGACAGAGGAAGGAAGATAAGGAGACTTGGTGGTGTAATGAAGAGGTACAGGAAAGTATCCAAAGGAAGAGGTTGACAAAGAAAAAGTGTGATAGTCAGGGAGATGAAGAAAGTAGACAGGAGTATTTGGAATCTGGGCGCATGGCAAAGAGAGGTAGCAAAGGAAAAGGCATATAGTGAGTTGTGGACGCCTGGACGCCTCCCACTTGAGGTGTTTCAGGCACGTCCCACTGGGAGGAGACCCCGGGGCAGACCCAGGACTCGGTGGAGAGACTATGTCTCCCAGCTGGTCTGGGAACGCCTTGGTATCCCCTCTGAAGAGCTGGAGCAGGTGGCTGGGGAGAGGGAGGTCTGGGCTTCTCTGCTTGAACTGCTGCCTCCGCGACCCGGACCTCCGGAAAAGCGGTAGAAGATGGATGGATGGATGGATATAGTGAGTTGTATCAGAGGCTGACCACTAAGGAAGGAGAAAAGGACTTGTATCAATTGGCTAGACAGAGAGACTGCGCTGGAAAGGATGTACAGCAGGTTAGGTTGATTAAGGACAGAAATGGTAATGTACTAACAAATGACGAGAGTGTGTCGAGAAGGTGGAAGGAGTACTTTGAAGAGCTGATGAATAAAGAAAATGAGAGAGGAGGATGAATGAATGAAAGATGGTGATCAAGGAAGTCCCGAGGATTAGCAAGGTGGAAGTGAGGGCAGCTTTGAAGAGGATGAAGAATGGAAAGGCGGTTGGTCCAGATGACATACCTGTGGGGAGGTATGGAGATGTTTAGGAGAGATGGCAGTGAACTTTTTAACCAGATTGTTTAACACAATCTTGGAGAGTGAGAGGATGCCTGAGGAGTGGAGAAGTGTTTTAGTACCAATTTTCAAGAACAAAGGTGATGCTCAGAGCTGTAGTAACTACAGAGGCATAAAGTTGATCAGCCACACTACATTGCATTCCAAATTATTATGCAAATGATATTTGCCTATGATTTTCCTAAATAGTCAATACAAATGACAGTCAGTATAATTTTCAAGTCATCAACCGTTAGAGCATAATTCAAATTTTATTGAACAAACCTCCTAATGATCACATTTTTTTTTTTGCAAAAATAAAAAAAAACTCAAAATGCACTGTTCCAAATTATTATGCACAACAGAGTTTCAAAATATTTCATTGGTTTTAAAGAACGGAAAATGGTCATTTGTTGAATTTGCAGCATTAGGAGGTCATATTTACTGAAATCAAAAGCTATTTCAATCAAAAACATCTTAACAGGCCAAGTTACATGTTAACATAGGACGACGTCTTTGATATAACCTTCACAATTCTTGCATCCATTGAACTTGTGAGTTTTTGGAGAGTTTCTGCTTGAATTTCTTTGCAGAATGTCAGAATAGCCTCCCACAACTGCTGTTTTGATGTGAACTGCCTCCCACCCTCATAGATCTTTTGCTTGAGGATGTTCCAAAGGTTCTCAGTGGGGTTGAGGTTAGGGGAGGATGGGGGGGGGACACCATGAGTTTTTCTCCTTTTATGCCCATAGCAGCCAATGACACAGAGGTATTTTTTGCAGCATGAGATGGTGCATTGTCACGCATGAAGATAATTTTGCTACGGAAGGCACGGTTCTTCTTTTGGTACCATGGAAGAAAGTGGTCAGTCAGAAACTCTATATACTTTGCCGAGTTAATTTTCACACCTTCAGGGACCCTAATGGGGCCTACCAGCTCTCTCTCCATGATTCTGGCCTAAAACATGACTCTGCCACCTCCTTGCTGACGTCGCAGCCTTGTTAGGAGATGGTAGCCATCCACTACTCCATCCATCTGGACCATCCAGGATTGCACGGCACTCATCAGTAAACAAGACTGTTTGAAAATAAGTCTTCATGTACAGTATTTCTGGGACCACTGCAACCGTGTCTGCTTGTGAGCATTGGTTAGGGGTGGCCAAATAGTAGGTTTATGCACAACTGCAAGCCTCTGGAGGATCCTACACCTTGAGGTTCGTGGGACTCCAGAGGCATCAGCAGCTTCAAATACAATACTTATTTGCTGCTTTGTAATGCCATTTTAGCAGCTGCTCTCTTAATCCGATGAATTTGTCTGGCAGAAACCTTCGTCATTAGGCCTTTATCTGCACAAACCTGTCTGTGCTCTGAATCAGCCACAAATTTCTTCACAGTACGGTGATCACGCTTAAATTTTTGTGAAATATCTAATGTTTTCATATCTTGATCAAGGTTGATGCTTTTCAGCAGCAGAGAGATCCTTTTTCCTTTCCCATATTGCTTGAAACCTGTGGCATGCTTAATAATGTGGAACATCTTTCTGAAGTACTTTTCCTTTAATTGGGCTCACCTGGCAAACTAATTATGACGGGTATCTGAGATTGATATCAGTGATCCAAAGAGCCTTGAGACACAATATCATCGATGAGTTTAACTGAAAAAAAAAAATTGAATGTTTATGACACTAAAATCCTACTTGTGTAATAATTTGGAACACTGTGTATGAGGATATGGGAAAGAGTTGTTGAAGCCAGGTTAAGAGGAGAGGTGACAATCATTGAGCAGCAGTATGGTTTCATGCCAAGAAAGAGTATTACAGATGCAATGTTTTCTTTAAGAGTGCTGATGGAGAAGTATAGAGAAGATCAGAAAAAGTTGCACTGTGGCTTTGTGGGTCTAGAGAAAGGATTTGATGGGGCTCCAAGAGAGGAAGTGTGATACTGTATGAGGAAGTCAGGAGTGGCAGGGAAGTATGTGAGGGTGGTGCAGGACATGTATGAGGACAGCGAGATGGTGGTAAGGTGCACTGTAGGAGTGACAGATGAATTCAAGGTGGGGTTGGGATTACATCAGGGATCGGCTCCGAGCCCCTTCTTGTTTGCCATGGAGATGGACAGGCTTACAGACGAGGTCAGGCAGGAGTCTCCATGGACCATGATGTTTGCAGACGACATTGTGATCAGTAGTGAGAATAGGGAGCAGGTGGAAGAGAACCTGGAGAGGTGGAGGTATGCTCTGGAGAGAAGAGGAATGAAAGTCAGTAGAAGCGAGACAGAATACATGAGTGTGAATGAGAGGGAGGCAGGTGCAACGGCGAAGATGGAAGGAGTAGCGGTAGTGAAAGTAGATGAGTTCAGATACCTTGGGTCAGCCATTCAAAGCAATGGAAAATGCACAAGAGAGGTGAAGAAGAGAGTGCAGGCAGGGTGGAGACGAGTGTCAGGGGTGATTTGTGACAGAAGGATAGCAGCAAATGGTAAATGGCGTTCACTTACTGTATATAGTGCTTTTTCTCATCTCTAGATGACCAAAGTGCTTTACAGATCCTGCTATCCACCCATTCTCACACATTCACACCCTGATGGCGGTAGAGCTGCCATACACAGGCACTGGCCTGTCCTACCAGGAGAAAATAGGGGTTCAGTGTCTTGCTCAAGGATACTTTGACTTGCAGACAGAGCAGGAATTGAACCCCTGACCCTCCAATCAGTAGTTGGCCACACTACACCTGTGCCACAGCCGCCCCCCATGCAAGAATGAAAGGGAAGATTTACAAGACGGTAGTGAGACCTGCTATGATGTAGGATTTGGAGATGGTGGTACTGACAAAAAGACAGGAGGTGACAGAGTTGAAGATGCTAAGATTTTTATTGGGAGTGACTAGGATGGACAGGATTAGAAATAAGTATATTAGAGGGACAGCTCAGGTTGAGCGGTTTGGAGGCAAAGTAAGAGAGGCAAGGCTGAGATGGCTCGGACATGTGCAGAGGAGGGATAGTAGATATATTGGACAAAGGAAGTTGAAGATGGAGCTGCCAGACAGGAGGAAAAGAGGAAGACCACAGAGAAGATTCATGGATGTAGTGAAGGAGGACTTGGAAAGGGTTGGTTTTACAGAGGAAGATGCAAGGGACAGGGTGAAATGGAGACAGATGATCCTCTGTGGCGACCCTTAAAGGGAGCAGCTGACAGAAGAAGAAATTTTACTATGAAATATGTGCATCTCTTAACGGCAAAAAATTAAAGGGGGTTATAGAAAAGGCCAAATTCAAAGTAGGGCTGGGCGATACACCAAATATATTCATCATCATGTCAGCATTTATTTGTCCAGTTGAAGTTCCGCTTCCCTCTCCTCTCTGCCGAACTCCTCTCACACACAGGTGCACTGCAGCTCAGTCACTGCCCCCGCACCGTGTTTCATATGAGGGTCATTGCCCGGTCTATTTTTTTTCTTTAAAAATTGCTTCTTTTGAGCCTATTTTTGTGGCGCAGAGATGCTCATTTTTTATGCGCAATCTGGCAACATTGGCAGAGTGTGCAGGTAGAGGGAAAAAGGTGAAGCGACACACCCATACACTGGCTGCAATGGAAGCAGAATTGAACAAGATCATGCCAAGGAGGGAAAAAAAGCACTGGCTCCATTGTCTGGCAGCGGTTCAGATTTCAGAAGCTAGAAACTGAAAAAAATAGTTTTGTGCAAAATATGTCTAAAAGCCCTTGTCTTTAAAGGTAGCGGTACCACTAATTTGTTTCTCCACTTGAGATGTCATCCACTACAATATGAAGAATGCATTGAAATCCGCTCTCGACATCCCAGGTAGCCCTACAAAAAAAAAGACAAAACCCCCCAAAAAATTAAAGGAACCATCCCTAAGAAAATTACTATATATGAAAACTTATCCCATACAACAAAAGTGCAAAATGGAAAGAGATCACAACTGCAGTCACAAATTATACTGCCAAAGACATGGCCGCTGTTGTTAAAAACATGACCAAACAGAAAAAGTGGACTTTAATTTATATGGCTTTAAAATATAGTTCTCTAGAATTCTTGTTTAATGTAGTTTTTATTATGCTGAGTTCTGTTTTTTGTTGTTTTGGATTTACTGGTTTTATTATAGGCCATATTAGGAAGGCCCGCCATTATTACCTCTGCCAAGGAGGTTATGTAATCGGGATGATTTGTCTGTTTATCCGTCCATCTGTTAGCAGGATTACACAAAAACTACAGCATGAATTTAGATGAAGTTTTTACCAGAGGTGGTCCTTGGGCTAGAGAGGAACCTGTAACATTTTGGTGATGCTCCGAGAATGCATACCTCCACCAAGGCTCTTATCTTCTCACACTGTGTTAGCAAGAATCCTCCAAAACAAACCCATTACATTTTGGAGGTGATCCATGAGTGACAGAAGGAACCTTGGCGGAGGTATGCACTCTTTGAGTGCTTTTCTAGTTTATTCTGATTTGTTGCAAATTTATGAGTGGGGCTGCCTGACTAGTTCACTAAAGTTTGCTAAATTTAATTTGATTTTATCTCCCCCCCTATTTGTAGGCAATTTAAAAAAAATGCAATACACGGGTCTGTTTCTGTTATCATGATGTCATTTTATGCAAAGGTTTTACATTTACATTTATACAGTATTTTGGAAGCGATCTCAAAATATTGTGATATATATCATGTATTGCGATAAAACCCTAAATGTATTGTGATGCATGTTAAAAGCCATATCGCCCAGCCCTAATTCAAAGTTTTTTTTACATCTTTGTAAAATTTGGGACATCATCAGAAATGAAAAGAAAAATCTAATTCTTCCAATATTCAATTTGAAATGGTCTGAGATCTCTAGAGTTGATTTATTGGAAATAAAAGCAGCCAAATCAATAAATGTCGTCTCACTTTGATTCAGTTTACTGAAAGCTGTGGTATTGTGGTGACCCAGCACACTGCAGACGGACACCATCTCACACTCCTCAGGGCTGGAGGAAACGGAGGACAGTTTACATACGGACAGAGAGCCCCAGGGGGCAATCAGACGGGACTGTTATATGCGTCCTAGGAAAGGACGTCTGAGCCGGGCGCTAGCTGATGTCATGCTAATGATGTGTATTGACTGATGTGTATTAGATGACAATCACTATGCTAATGTGCCATGCATTCTCTCTGTCTGTATAACATATAAAAGAGCTTGTTACACATGCCTAAGCAACGCAGTAGCTCACCGAGCTACAAAGCACGTTTCAATATGTTGGAGGAAATAAAACCTTGTACCCTTCCAGCTCGTTGCATCTCACCTGATCTATTACCTCCACAGTATCATGTTTTCCTCGCCATCCATAGTTAATCTCAAATAAGAAGAGAAAGGAAGAGGGTTTTTTTTTTAATGTAATGTTCTTCCTCTGTCTCTAAGCTTGAGGAAGAGAAATCCCTCCTACAGGTTCAGAAACGCGATTCGGAGCAGGAGAAGCTGACCATCAGGGACGAGCTGGTCCGGCTGGAGCAGGACCGGCTGGAGCTGGAGTCGGCCCGTATCACACTGCAGCAGTCACTGCAGGATGCTGAGCTAAGCCGACTGGGGATGGAGGCAGAGCTCCAAAATCTCAGGGCTGACAGACTTAAGCTGCAGGAGAAAGTCACCCAGGTACATGAGAGATTACATGACTCAGCATTTGCTGCTTGTTCCCAACATAAAAGCAGGTTAGAGATATTTTGAGCCAATGCAGTGTTAATTTGGGAGCATATTTTATTGTTATTGAGGTTACATTTAAAGCTGACTACAAAAATCACGAAAAAAAATAAAAGCCAGTTCAAGTGAACCGACTTCATAATAGATTTTGACTGTCGATGGACCAAATATAGGCAGAGTGACAATTCTGCCTTTGAATATATTGGCTTATTTGATACTGGATTTTATGTAATGAAAAATGCAAATCCTCATAGTTTACATGGGGCCAGCTTCTTTCAAAGGCTCATATTGTGCAAAATATTTTAGTTTTTTCATTTTAAAACTACGGTACATCTATACATATGTCCTCAAGGTGGTCAAAACCTAAAATGAATCCCTGGAAAATACGCAATGCTGTATGCAACCCCATAACCACATCAACAGCAGCAGCACTGTTTCTTTACTGGTTGCATGTTTTTTTTAATGCAAAGTGGCCCAACAAAAACCGTTAATGAGATTTTAGAGTTTTTCTGTGAAATATTGTTGAGTTTGTTTTTTTTTACGGACTATATTCTGTCTGTCCCTTCTTTGACAGCTTTGCGGTGAGGTGACATCTCTGGGTTCAGAGTTAAGTCTTGCCAGAGGAGAGGGCCAGAGGACCGAGGTGGCCTTAGAAGAGGCCGGCCGCAGTCGGGCAGAGCTTTCCCGAGACAAGGCGGCCCTTGTGGTTCAGTTGACGGCATCTGAGAGAGAAAACGCCATGCTGTCAGAGGAACTGGCAGCTTATAGGTTAAAGAAAAAAAAATGATAATCACTAATAGGTGTTCATATAAGTCTGTGTATGTTTAACTTGCCTTTTTAAAATGCAGGTCAGAGCGGGAGTCGTTAGAGACCAGTCTGTTTGATGTGCAGCAGCAGCTGGTCCAGTGGGAGTCTCGCAAAGAACAGCTGGAAGTGGAGAACCAAAACCTCAGAGTCCGCTGTGAGAGCGCTGCAGGTGAGAGACCAGACAACAGGAGATAAAGCTGAACTGAAGATGGATATAAGAGACTGAGAAGCTACAATAATAGTTGAGATTTGTCTGGGGTTTTCTTTTTGGATAATATTTCCAGCTGAGCTGAGGCGCGTTCGCTCAGACGGGGAGAATGCTTTGGCCCAGGCTCAGAGGGAGAAACAGACTCTTACTCAGACTCTAAATGCTGCACAGCTAGAGGCCCAGCAGGCTTTACGCAAGGCCATCTCTGAGCATCAGGAGGAAGTAGAGAGACTGATCTCAGAGAAGGTGAGAGGGTTCATTGTTACACAAAGGGCCTTTTGTATAACTAATATTTAACTTTTAGAAAGAAGCAGTGGTTCCCCTTGGCACTTTAGTCAGTGTCTCTTTGCGACCCTGTGTTGCAGGAAGTTGTGCGGCACGGCTTGCTGATGGAGCATGAGGTCACTCTGAAGAACATCAGGCAGGAGGTAGAGGATCAGCTCCACAAAGCGAAGAGAGAAAGAGAGGAGTTACAGAAGGAGCTGAGGACTGTGCAGCATGACAAAGATCAGTGTCTGCTGCAGGCCGAGACAGAGAAACAACAGGTCCGGTCTGAGAAACTGTTGGGTGTTGATACCCGTCTTTTTATCACATTGAACACACTTTCATTCATTCTGCTCATTATTCCTTCCCTTTCATATTTTCTTCTTTTAGTCTTAACCTCTTGTTTTTTTCTTCTTAGGCTCTGTCTCTGAAGGAGGCAGAGAAGACAGTTTTGTCTGACAGGGTCTCCAGTCTGCAAGCTGAACTGTCAGCTGCAGCCCTCGAAGCTGAGCGGATGGCGAGGGAAGCAGAACATTACAAAGAACAAGAGCAGGTGAAGACATGGAAATTTGGGCTTTCTGTCTAAATTTGTATTTAGCTGTTGTGATGTAAAGCACAGTGAAGATGAACCCAATCGTCTCCTTTTTTTGTTTGTTTTGTAGATCAGAGTTGGTGCTCTGACAAGTGAGCTGCAGGAGCTTCACTCTCGGTTGGAGGACGCGGCTTCTTCTCATGAGAGGGAGCTTCAGAGTCTGCGGGAGACTTGTACTGATCTTCGATCATGTGCTGATGTAGCTCTCAAAGAGGTATAAGAGTGCAGAGAATTCACGCTCATCAAAAACAACATACAAACCTTCTGTCATCTAGCCAGTTTTATCTGTTGTGTCTGGGCAGATATTATATACAGTATATATTGAATAAGCTACACACGTGGACAAAATTGTTGGTATCCCTCTGTTAATGAAAGAAAAACCCACAATGGTCACAGAAATAACTTGAATCTGACAAAAGTGATAATGAATAAAAAGTCTATGAAAATTAACCAATGAAAATCAGACAATGCTTTTGAATTGCGGTTCAACAGAATTATTTTAAAAAACAAACTCATGAAACAGGCCTGGACAAAAATGATGGTGCCCTTAATATTTTGTTGCACAACCTTTTGAGGCAATCACTGCAATCAAACGATTTCTGTAACTGTCAATGAGACTTCTGCACCTCTCAGCAGGTATTTTGGCCCACTCGTCATGAGCAAACTGCTCCAGTTGTCTCAGGTTTGAAGGGTGCCTTCTCCAGACGGCATGTTTCAGCTCCTTCCACAGATGTTCAATAGGATTTAGATCAGGGCTCATAGAAGGCCACTTTAGGTCCAATGTTTCGCTCTTAGCCATTCTTGGGTGTTTTTAGCTGTGTGTTTTGGGTCATTATCCTGTTGCAAGACCCATGACCTGCGACTGAGACCAAGCTGTCTGACACTGGGCAGCACATTTCTCTCTAGAATACCTTGATAGTCTTGAGATTTCATTGTACCCTGCACAGATTCAAGACACCCTGTGCCAGATGCAGCAAAGCAGCCCCAGAACATAACAGATCCTCCTCCATGTTTCACGGTAGGGACAGTGTTCTTGGTATGCTTCATTTTTGCGTCTGTGAAGATAGAGCTGATGTGCCTTGCCAAAAAGTTCCAGTTTTGTCTCATCTGTCCATAGGACATTCTCTCAGAAGCTTTGTGGCTTGTCAACATGCAGTTTGGCAAATTCCAGTCTGGCTTTTTTTTATGATTTGTTTTCAACAGTGGTGTCCTCCTTGGTCGTCTCCCATGAAGTCCACTTTGGCTCAAACGACGACGGATGGTGCGATCTGACACTGATGTACCTTGACCTTGGAGTTCATCATGAATGTGTTTAGAGATTGCTCTGGGCTCTTTTGTTACCATTCGTATTATCCGTCTCCTCCTGCGGCCACGTCCAGGGAGGTTGGCTACAGTCCCGTGGATCATAAATTTCTGAATAATGTGTGCAACTGTAGTCACAGGAACATCAAGCTGCTTGGAGATGGTCTTATAGACCATCTTTATCATTCTACGACACGGTGGTGGCATCAGCCATCACTTTTGGAGTGGTCTGCTGGGGCAGTGGCATTACAGCAGCCGATAGGAAGAGACTGAACAAACTGATCAAGAAAGCTAGCTCTGTCCTGGGGCAGCGCCCTGACCCAGTGGAGGAGATAGGAGAGAGAAGGATGGTGGCTAAACTGTCATCTCTACTGGAGTCCGAGTCCCACCCTATGCAGGACATACTGAATGCACTGAGGAGCTCATTTAGCAGCAGACTACATCATCCTAGATGTGCAACCGAGAGGTTTCGCAGGTCCTTCCTACCTACGGCTGTCAGATTGTATAACCTAAGCAGGGCTGCTCGCAGAGACAGCAAAAAAACGTGACAACCTAATAGTATTGAATGCAAAAGACGCAATAGACTTACACAATGGTCCCCTCCAGTATACAACTAGGACAGTATCGGTCGCTACAGAGGGTGACAATATGTATGGGTACATATTCATACTATGTAGGATAACTAAGTAGACGGTTATGCTGTTTATTCCATCTTGCTACAATGCTCCACACTTTGTATATATATTTATATATTTATGGGTATGTATGTATATCCACTGCTCTTATTTATATCTGCCATATCTTCTTAATTATTGCTCTGCGTGTTGCTATCCCTGTGCTGTTGCAATCCTGAAATTTCCCCATTGTGGGACTAATAAAGGCTTATCTTATCTTATCTTATCTTATAGCCTTTACCTTTAACATGCTTGTCTATAATTTTATTTTATAACAACTCTCTCCTTTGCTTCCTCTGGTCCATGTTTAGTGTGGTACACACCATGTCAACAAACAGCACAGTGACTACTTGTCACCCTTTAAATAGGCCGACTGACTGATTACAAGTTTGTAGACACCTGTGATGTTAATTAGAGGACATATCTTGGTTGAACATGTCCCTATGGTCACATTATTTTCTTTTTTTAGGGGTACCATCATTTTTGTCCAGGCCTGTTTCATGAGTTTGTTTTTTAAAATAATTCTGTTGAACCACAATTCAAAAGCATTGTCTGATTTTCATTGGTTAATTTTCATACAATTTTTATTTATTACCACTTTTGTCAGATTCAAGTTATTTCTGTGACCATTGTGGGTTTTTCTTTCATTAACAGAGGGGTACCAACAATTTTGTCCACGGCTGTACAAGATGCAAGAGCATATCCAAAACCATCCATCCATCTTCTGTCACTTATCCAGGGTCTGGGTCACAAGGGCAGGGGTCCAAGCAGAGTAGCCCAGACTGCCACCTGGTACACATAGCACTGTAATCCCTATGCTCCCTCCTGCAGGAGGTGAGTCCACTGGAGGGTGGACCCATGTGGCTCCTTTGGGTGCACTGGGTCCTTGATGTAACGTTTTTCATAGTGATCCTCTGGACCACTCTTGGTCTGGCCCTTCACCCAGGACCAGCTTTTCTTGGGAGACCCTACCAGAGGCAAGTAGCCCCTGACAATATAGCTCCTGTGATCTTAGGGCACCCAAACCCCTCCACCACGATAAGGTGGTGGAGGGGTGGAGAGGCATATCCATAACCTTGCCTACAAAATAGAATATATTCCAATATAAACATAAAATCCATGAAAAAACATAATACAAGCAGTCTTTATATCCCTGAGTTTTCCTATCATTATGTTAATATGCTGTAGGCAAGCAAGCAAGCAAAATTTATTTAAATAGTACCTTTCACAGACAAAAATCATAAAGTGCTTCACATAAAAGATAAAAACATCAAAATTAAAACATAAGAATGATATTAAAACTGATAACATAAAAGAATTAAAAACAGACATGCATCCTGTGTCTAACTACAAGCCTGTTTGAAAAGCAGAGTCTTCAGGTGTTTTTTAAAGGAGTTGACGCAATTTAAACAATGTAAAGAAAGTGGGAGTTCATTCTATAGTCTTGGTGCAACAGACTGAAATGATCCATCACCTCTGGTTTTAAAATGTACGAAACCTAAGTTTCGTGCAGGGAGGTGAGGGACGATCAAATTGCAGATGTATGAGGGAGCTTGACCGTGTGGCTCTAAAAGTAACAACTAAGATTTTAAAATTAACTCTAAAATGAACTGGCAACTAGTGAAGAGAGGTTAAAACCAGAGTAATGTGTGCTTTTCTGCTGGTGTGAGTGAAAAGCCTTGCAGCAGAGTTTTGAACAACCTGGAGATAGTCAAGCTCTCTTTTATTTAATAAAGTAGAAAATCTGTTGGAATAGTTCAAACGTGTTGCAATAAAAGCATGAATAATCATTTCCATATCATTTTTAGAGACAACTGATTTAAGTTTGGAAATGTTTCTCACGTGAAAATAACCGCTTTTAATAAGTTTCTGGCAGTCAGTCTTCAGTGACATGGACGTATCCAGGACCACGCCCAAGTTTCTGAGACTTGACTGCACAGAAGAGGAAAGAATATCAATCTTTTGTCTAACCTGTGGGATAATATTGTCAGGTGCAATAATTAGGATTTCAGGTTTTTTCTGAATTTAGTGACAAATAGTTGTCACTTAACCACTGCTTTATGGCAGTTAGGCAGTGTGTTAAGGAAGTGAGCTTATGGAGCTCAGGGTATAGTTGGATATCGTCAGCGCAGAAATGATACGAGACATCACTGAACTGTCTAATTATCTGTCTTAAAGGAAGCATGTATAAAAGGAACAGAATAGGCCCTAAAATGGAACCCTGGGGAACCCCAGATGACAACTCTGCAGTTTCAGACATGATATGATTTGTAAAACACTAAGGGGCAGATTTACTAACGTGCTGCACCATTGCAAAACTCTGTTTTGGCATTAAAAAATTGTTGTTGAGATTTACTAAAGGGCACAGGGCAAAATTAGCGGTGGAAAGGCGCGGACTATGTTAATTTTGTGCCTGGCCTCATTCCATATGTATTTGTGGGAGTTGTCATGTCAAAGTGCAAATTTGAGGGAGGGGAGTATTTAAATGACTGGCGCAAGGTGATTTACTAAGGTTTGCGTTTGTCAGTCTCCTGCTAAATGCGCCAGGACTTAATGCCCCAAAAAAGCTTGTCCTAATTCATCTGTACCTGATGACAGCGATTGCTGGCGCCAGGAGACACCAGTGAGAACCAAGGGCACGTGACTAAAGAGACAGAAGCTTCTCCCTGCGCATGACTTGATTTGGCATGACAGAACAGATTAATATGAATAGAAATGATCTCACAGAGATTGGTGTTGTGCTGAACTGGACATCAGCTGGCAGAAGATTTTTTTTTTAATTTCATCCATCCATCCATCCATCCATTTTCTTCCGCTTAACCCTTTTTGGGTTGCGGGGGGGTGGGGGGGGGCTGGAGCCTATCCCAGCATTTGTTTATATACAGCCTAATAATGATGATGATGATGATAATTTATTTCATTTATAATGCACTTTACATCTTGGGGCAAAGTCCCTACACAAATAGGATCAAGAACAAGAATAAAAGCAAACATTAAGTACATACGATGACACACCAGGACATCCCTGGTGAGAACTGCTCTCAAATATTTTACCTGGTAAAATAAAGGTCAAATAAATAAAATGAAAAATCTTTCCTAAACAATGAATTTGTATCCGTAAAATAGTACAGCCCTTCCTACCTGGAGTGGACAAAAGGAGCACAGATCCATAACGTCCCCCGACATTGCAACATCGTAGTAACTCAGTGACAGCAGTCTCTGCTGTGGCTGTCCGAGGAATAAGTGAAAGCGTGTGTGTTTAATTTTATTATATTCCAGACTTCAGAAAAGATAAAACACACATATTTATGAAAAATCATGGACTGGGAGACCTATAGATTTTGTTAAAACAAAGTTATTCATATAATAAAACCCCAGAGTCTCCATCAGACCATCTTGACAGTTCTTGTGTTAATAAAATAAACACACTGGTCAGTAATCAATTTATTCATGAGTAGTCCTTAATTTATACATATTAAACAAAGGAGTCTGCCATGTGAAATGAAAATCAAAACTTTGATATATGACGAACAAAAATAAACTATTTTATTGAGTGGTGGCCTAGAGGTAGAGCATCCGCCCCATAACCGGGAGGCCGGGATTCAAATCCCAGCCGGGTCATGCCAAAGACCATGTAAAAGTGGAACTTCCTGCTGTCCAGCTTGTGTTCAGCAATAATGGAACGGAGGAGGGAAATGTTGTTTACCCAGCCACAGTGAGTGCACAAGTCAAGTGTACTCCCTGCGCCGGTCCCAAGCCTGGATAAAATGGGCAGGGTTGCATCAGGAAGGGCATCCGGTGTAAAATCTGTCAGATTCTTCCCACTGTTAACTTAAATACAGTAACTACTACAACTCCTTCAACTGATATGTTTGGATGAGTTTACTCCAA
Organism: Pholidichthys leucotaenia; assembly: GCA_020510985.1. Taxonomy (NCBI): domain Eukaryota; kingdom Metazoa; phylum Chordata; class Actinopteri; order Cichliformes; family Pholidichthyidae; genus Pholidichthys; species Pholidichthys leucotaenia. Next base: position 118,751,241 of record CM035837.1, read on the forward strand.
TTGACCTTTTAGAGTTAGATAAAATAATTTCCTCATCCAGGCCTTCAACTTGTTTATTAGACCCTATTCCTACCAGGTTTTTTAAAGAAGACTTCCCATTCACTGGTAGCTCCATTCTTCAAATAATCAATTCTTCATTAACATTAGGCCATGTACCGCAGGCTTTTAGAACTGCTGTAATTAAACCCTTACTTTAAAAAAGCCAATGCTGGATCCAGGAGTTTTAACTAACTATAGACCAATCTCTAATCAGCCTTTCATTTCAAAAATCTTAGCGTTGTTGCTACGCAATTATTTGACCACTTGTAGGGAAATGTTTTATTTGAAGAGTTTTAATCTGGGTTTAGAATTCATCTTAGTACTGAAACAGCTCACTAACGACCTCCTTATCACATCTGATGAAGGACTTGTTTCTGTACTTGTCCTTTTGGACCTTAGTGCAGCTTTTGATACTATCAGGCGCCCTTCATGGCTGCCGCGTCATTGGGATGCGCCTTTCGTGCACGCCCAATGTCAAGTCAAATTCCTCGTATGTTTACTTGTTTACTTGTAAATGTGCTTGGCAATAAATCTGATTCTGATTTGATTATAATAGTTTACTTGATAAGTCCAACAAGGTGTTCTAGTTTAACTAGTGCATGCCCGTAGAAAGCAAGTATTCCTGTCTGAAACAGGTAGCCCAATCAGGCTTTTCAGACCCAAATGTAGGCAGTGTTTGAAAGCGGAATACAGAGGTGTAGCCTATATGAAGGCAATCACACATGTTAGACTTTGACAAATGTGAAAGGGACTGAACTGAGATTTATTTGATTGTGTGAATATTAATTATAGAATAATTGAAAATGAATGGGACATCCAATATTAGCCACTGTTTAAGAACCGCTTGTTTATTTTTTGTCAGATCACTTATTTGTGTGATCTTTTATGAGTTATATTCATAATAGTGTATCTTGTACTTTGGGCAATGGGAGTTGTTCATCATCATCATCATCATAGCAGTCTGTCGTGGGTGACAATGACTGTTTCAATTAGGTCTGATCAGATTCCTCCACACAGTTCTGTCCGTAGCCTTCCGCTGCCAGGAACTCCTGTCCATGTCCAGCTTCTTCAAGTTTCTTTTTACAGTGTCTTTAAATCTGAGCCTTGGTCTGGCCTGATTGCGTTTGCCCTCGCATAACTGTGAGTAGAGTAACTGCCAAGGGAGACGCTGGTGGTCCATCCTCTCAACATGTCCAAGCCATCTCAGGTTCATCTGTATTAGCATGTCCTCCATTGATGGTAGACCAACGCATTTCAACACTTCTATGTTGGTTATCTTGTCTTTCCATGAGATGTTCATTATGGCTCGAGCATGGAGTTTCTTCACCTGCACTCTGTAGACAGTCCAAGTTTCAGCACCGTACAATAGAGTAGCCAGTACTGTCGCTCTGTACACTTTGCATTTCACACAGATAGACACGTCGATTGTTCCACAGTCTCTCCCTCAAGTTTCCAAACACAGCGCTCGCTCTTCCCATTCTGAGAGATAGTTCATCCTCCAGCCTAGCATTCTCTGAAACAGTACTCCCTAGGTACTTGAAAGTCTTGCAATTGACTAGTGGCTCTGTACCAATGCTGATCTCTTCTGGTAGTGCTGTTGATAATTGGAACTTTGGTGGTTGATAAAGGCACTCGTCTTCTTGATGTTGATTTGGAGGCTGAATTGGCTAGCTGCTCTTGCAAATTTCTCCACTAAAGATTGCATATCTTCCATGCTGTGTGCAACTAGAGCACTGTCGTCGGCAAAGAGCATTTCTCTTTCAGTCACCATTATAATTTAGTTTATATGTGACCCGTGCTGGCAAGATGAGTCAGAATGTGCACCGCATCATTATGAGCTACAGGCACAGGGAAAACAGGGAAACAGGGAAAACCTACAGTGAGTGGGTTTTCCTGTGAGTGAAAACCCGCTCACGGGAGTTTTCACTTACGGGAAAACCCCCATGAGTGCCTGATATCATTGTAAAACTTAGAAATCGTACATTCTAAAAGTTCATATGTTTTGGCGGAAGACGTAATTCCCGACCGATCGAATGCGAGTTTTAAACCTAGACAAAATATAAACAAGTAGGCTTTTTCCGGGTCCGTTTTTGCATACTTCCTACAAATTAAATATCATTTTGAAGGTCTTTCAATACAGAATATGGAAAAAACATTACGTCAGTTTTGATAATTTCCTCAAAGTGGCTCATATTGCCAGCACGGGTCACTTAAGTGTAGTTTATAGGTCTATCGTCAAACTCATGCAGTTCTATAACAGGACACATTTTTTTGTTACTTATTTGTACCCGTAGGTAGATTTGGTTTGCAGTCTGGTGACAAGCCACCGGCTGCCGGTCGCTGCGTGCGCGAGCACCCTAAACCTACATGTTTTTGGTATGCGGGAGGAAACCGGAGAAATCCTGGAGTAAACCCACGCAACACGGGGAGAACATGCAAACTCCACACAGCTCACTGTTGGTCGGGGGCTGGGATCGAACCCACGATCTCATGATCCCCGCGATCCCCCGGTGGAGGGTAAAACTGTGCTGCCACAGTGCTAAACCACTGCGTCACCGTGCAGCCGTTTACAAATATTTGAGACCCATTGTAGTGCATCCTTTTATATTTTAGCAATATTTTAAGTACAAAACACCGAACATTGTTATTATTTTTTGTATTTGTATCTTGTATACTTTATTGATCCCCAGAGGGAAATTCAGGGCATCCACGGTACGGCGCCAATCCCTTCACCAGTCACACACACACACACACACACACACACACACACACACACACACACACACACAGAGAGCAGAATGACCCGTTTGGCAGCAACTGTTGCATCAGTGTTGCCCATTTGTCTGTAAATATTTAAATAAAAATGATTTATTTCATTATTTGAGCATTTTTGGATCTTAATTGTCATTTAGTCAAAGCATGCATATGTGTCCGCATATGATATGCAGTTGATCTGGCCATTCCACTCCACAGTCATGGCGGTATTAAGCTTTTAATTTTTAGATACTCGCGCGGGAGGGGGGACTCGCAGACCTACAAAATACAATGGTACCACACGTGTGAAACAGAAGCAGGTACTCCCGTTTACTACTGACTGGGTGTGCCTCCCCCCAGTTGGACTGCTGCTTCTCCTGACATGTTCTGTGTTGCTACACCGGTATTCTTTGTCAGACCCGGTCCCCACTGATGCTCCTCCCAGTCTGCTCGCGCACCTCATGTTCTTCACATATGGCGAATTATCCTTTAGACTTGCACAATCATGGCAACTTTATGGTATAATTTTTTTAAGCATTAAATCTTCAGTATTATCTTTTTTCTAGTCAAATTTGTCATTTTTCACTTCCTTGTTTGTGCCTCCCCCTGGTTGGGGCGCTGCTTCTCCCAGCATGTTCTGTATTGATGCATCGGTAATCTTTGTCAGATCCCGTTCTCGCTGTTACTCCGCCCATTCTGCTCGTGCACCTCATGTTCTCCACATATGGCGAATTATCCTTTAAATCTATGTAATCGCGGCAACTTCATGGTATAATTTTTTTTTTTATTTAAGTTTTTGTAAAGGGTATACACGTCATTACAGCATTGCATTGTTTACATTTTCATCACATGTTCCCTTTTTTTTGTTTTTTGACAACATTGGAAGAATAATTATTACAACACCCCTTTTTTAAGTGAAAGAAAAAGCGAAATTAAAGAAAGAACAAAAAAAACAAAATGAGAAAAAACAAAACGAGAAAAAACAAAAAAACAAAACAAAAGAGCAAAAAACAAAAAAAATAAATAAAAATAAATAAATAAAAATAAAAGAGCATCTGAGTAGTTTTGGAACAAAGAGAGGTGCCATTATTGAAATGGTATTTGTCAAAGATTAGATCTAATGGAAGACACATGCGATCCAGGGTTGCCAAAAGTTCAAGAACCCATCCGTGTCCTGTCTCATTGCGAATGTCAACTTTTCCATCGAGTAAATGTCTTGAATCACGTTAATCCAGTCTTCAGGTGTAGGACAGTCCTTCAACATCCATTTTTTAGTTAGGGCTTTTTTACTTGCCAATATTAAAACAGTGAATAAGTATTTTTCTCCTCGTCTTTCCAATGATTCCGGTAGTAAACCCAAATACAAAGTTACAAAAGAAAAGGGGACTGTTATTTTGAATATTTTCCTCAATATTGTCTGTACATTGGTCCAATATTGGTGGATAACTGGGCATGACCAAAACACATGAAAATGATTTGCAGTCTCTTCACCACACAAGCGCCAACAATTCAACCCCTTACGAGTAAATTTATTTTGTGCAGGTGTTCTGAAAAATCTTGCCAAATTTTTCCATCCAAATTCTCTCCACTGCAGGGATGAGGTACTTTTCCATTGTTGTTTATTTAGCTTTTCCCATATTTCCAGTTGTAAAGTGAAATTCCCCTCTTTTTCCCATCTCTCTTTTATATATGATGTGTTGTCTCCTTTTAAGTCTTGAAGACCTTGGTATATTTTAGAGATGTATCTGATCCCTGGGATCCCTTTATATGCCATTAAGAAGACCTTCAGAACACTTGACTGGGCCCTTTCCAAATCCTCCTTTTTAAGTATTTTGTTTATGTGGTGTCTAAGCTGAAAGAACCTGTAAAGGTCTTGATTTATTAGACCTTGTTTTTTCAAATCTTCAAAACTTCTTAAAATTTGCCCTTTAAAAAAATGGTAATATTTTATCAGTCCGTTCTCTTTCCACTTTTTAAATCTAGTGTCTGTTTTATTAGGAGTAAAGTTTTGATCATAGGCAAGCCATTGCAGTAATCGATAGGGTTCTTTAGTTTGATTCTCTCTAACTATCTTAAACCAAATTTTTAGCGGGGTCTCTATCCACGGGTTAGTGTTATTCAAAAGTTTAGGTAAGGCATTGTTCCCTATTATCGCCTGTAGGGGGATGTCACTTGTTATTTGGCATTCTATCTCCTTCCATTGTGCAGTGTAGACTGGGTTACATATCTCTACTAAAGTTTTAATTTGTGCGGCTTTAAAATAGTCTCTGAAACTTGGCAGTGCGAGCCCACCTTTGTCTTTGTTTAGCTGTAGGGTTCTATATCTGATTCTAGGTCTCTTGCCCTGCCATATGAATCTTGAGATCCTTCTGTCCAGTTCTTGCCATGTTTTTTGGGGAGGTTCTACCGGTATTGTTTGGAAAAGGTATAGAAGACGTGGAAGTATATTCATTTTGACTGCTTCAATTCTTTGTGCGGTACCCAAGAATGGTATCATATTCCATCTTGCTAGATCAGATTTTATTTTTGCCATCAGTGGATCATAATTCAGTGTTATAATTTTGTTGAGAGTGTTTCGGGATATTGACCCCCAGATATTTCATAGATTCCATCACCCAGTTAGTTTTGAGTTTGCTTAGTAAATATTGATTTGGGTCATAGTTGAATGTTAAAACTTGGGTTTTATGCATGTTTAATTCGTACCCCGATAAATCTCCATATTCTGAAAAAACTGAGATTAGTTCTGGAAAAGAGGTGTCCGGCTGCCCCAGGTATATTAAAATGTCATCAGCAAAGAGTACTATTTTGTGTTCCTTCTGACCAAGTGTAATACCTCGAATTTTTTGATTCTGTCTTATCCATTGGCTCAGAGGTTCTATGAAGATTGCAAAGAGCAGTGGAGACAAGGGGCAGCCCTGACGACATCCTCTTTCCAATTCAAAAGATGATGATAATTTACCGTTAATCCTTATTTTAGCTGTTGGTTTTTTATATAATGCCTGGATAGTTCTAATGAAGTTGTTATGAAAATTGAAACTGGATAAGATTCTATATAGGAAAGACCAGTCAACCGAATCAAATGCTTTTTCAGCATCTAATCCCAGTATGGCTGCATTTAAGTTATATTTTTTTATATGATGAATTATGTGTAAAGTGCGTCTAATGTTGTCTTGTGTCTGTCTTTGTCTTATAAAACCTGTTTGGTCTAAATGAATTAAGTCTGACAGTATATTTTCTAACCTTTTGGCAAGGATAGTGGTAAAAAGCTTATAGTCCTGATTTAACACACTGATTGGTCTGTAGTTGGAGCAGTCTAGTTTATCCTTTTCAGGTTTAGGTATGACTGCAATGACCCCTTCTCTCCAGGAGGGGGGGATTTCCCCTGAGTGGAGGACATAGTTAAATGTTTTCAGGAGGAGAGGAGATAGTTGCTGTTTAAAGGTTTTGTACCACTCTGCTGTATAGCCATCTGCTGCTGGGGGTTTGTTAGCTTTAAGTTTCATAATTGCTTTTTCTAATTCTTTAGGTTGTATTTCTGACAGTAGTGTTTTATTTTGTGACTCAGTAAGTTGGGGAAGGTTTAATGTGTTTAGGAATGTTTCGGATGCGTTTTTATGTTTTTTGAGGGAGTACAAGTTCTTATAGTAGTTCTCGAAGCTTTTAAGAATATCCTGAATTCTAAATTTTATTTCCTTTGATACTGGGTCTCTGATTTTGTAGATTGCTCTCTCCGTTTGTTGTTTCCTCAGTTTATAGGCTAGCAATTTTGCCAATTTGCTGCTTGTTTCATAGTATTTTTGTTTCAGAAATGTAAGTTTCTTCTGGATTTCTATTGTGTAGATCTCATTTATTTGTTTTTTAATTTCCTTAATTTTGAGCGAGTCATTAGAATGAGTGTTGTCTTTGTGCTCTTTTTCTAGGTTCTTAAGTTCTGACTCTAATGTGATTAGTTTTTCTTGTCTCAGTTTCTTTTGGATTGCCAGTTTTGCGATAATCTTTCCTCTTATTACAGCTTTGCATGCGTCCCACAGTATTAAAGGGGATACTTCTCCATCATCATTTTCTTCCAAATATCTGAGAATATCTGATTCCAATTCATCTGTGTGTGTTTATATATTTACATATTTATTCCATCTAGCTACAATGCTCAGCACTGGGTGTGTTTATATTTATATATCTATATATTTATTCCATCTAGCTACAATGCTCCGCACTGTGTTTTTATATATCTACATATTATTCCATCTAGCTACATTGCTCCGCACTGTGTGTGTTTATATACTTGCATATTTATTCCACCTAGCTGCAATGCTCCGTACTGTGGGTGTTTATATATTTACATATTTATTCCATCTAGCTACAATGCTCTGCACTGTGTGTTCATATATTCATATATTTATTCCATCCAGCTACAATGCTCTGCACTGTGTGTCTGTGTGTGTGTGTGTGTGTGTGTATATATATATATTTTATAGTAATATGTACATATGTATATTAGCTGCTCTTGCTTGCTTGTTTTTTTTCTTGCCTTCTGATTGTTGCTCTGAGTGTTGCTATCCCTATGCTGTTGCAATCCTGGAATTTCCCTGTTGTGGGACTAATAAAGGCTTATCTTATCTTATCTTATCTTATCTTATCTTATCTCTCAGTGGTCCTTTCAGGACATTTGAATTTAACCTCCAAGAAAATGTATTATTTGTGTATTTTTGGATATTTAAGTCCATATAGATCGGACTGTGGTCAGAGAGATCCATCAGTCCTATTTTACATGTTTTTACTCTTCCAATGTCTCTATTAAACATAAAAAAATAGTCAATCCTTGAATATGATGAATGTGGTGCTGAGTAAAATGTATAATCTTTTACACTGGGGTTGAATTCCCTCCACACGTCACAGATTCCCATTTCTTTTAGTAGCATCCGAGTTTTCCTACTTTGAGTGTTATTTTGATGTGAAGAATTACCTGATGCATCCCAATATGGATTCAGTCTTAGATTGAAGTCTCCACCACATATCACTAAACCTTGGGCTTTAGTTATCATTAGATCAAATACATTTTTATAAAATTTCCAGTTAGCCCCTGGAGGTGCATATACATTCAGCAGGGTGATATCTTCTCCCTCTAGCCGCCCAAGTACCATACTGTATCTCCCTTCTTTATCTTTGTGTTCTGATTTTTTTTCAAATATAATTTTGGTTGAGATCAATGTCGCTACCCCCCTCCTCCTCCCTGACTTATATGAAGATGAAGAGATCATTTTAAACCCTTGTCTATTGAGTTTAGTGTGCTCCACTTCTGTTAGGTGGGTTTCCTGTAAAAATATTATTCCTGCTTTGTCTTTTTTCATTTTGCCTAGAATCTTGGATCTTTTAACTGGATTCAGGATCCCTTTTACATTATATGAGATTATTTTGGTTATACCCTGTTTCTCCATTGTGTTGTCTTATTTAGTATAACAGTGTGGTGGCCCTCTTTTATGCTACTCAGAAACTGAAAGAACATTAAGAACATAAAAAACATTAAGAACATAGTATATAAAACTTTAAAACCAAAAACTGACAAAAGATCTTCCTGAGCTGAGGTCTTTTTAGTGACCTTAGAAGAGCCATGATGGTGTGTTGGCTCTGAGGGAAATTCCTCAGATTTCGTTACGTGCTGAGGGCCCTCTCTTACCCCTGTAAGTTGTCCCATGTTTTAAACGTGAATTTCAGATCCCAGTCCGAACTTGTAATGATTTTTTTTTTTTTATGCCTATACCCTATGAAATTGTGCGCAACCTCCCACCACCATCACAGCAAACAGTCACGTTAATACAGTATTTGTTAGTGTGGAGAGATCATGTGGTTCATTGTCACATTTCTACTTTAACAAGTTTTTTTTTTTTTTTTAAAGACTTATTTGTTTCTAATATTATGTCTGTTCCATAAAATGCTTTACCACTTGCTGATTCTGCATCTCCTTTAATGTTTGTTACCTTGTAGGAGGAGGGTTGGATGCGCAGATTGACTAAAAATATCGTTATTCCCTCCTGTAAACGGCCAGTTTTTCCTTATAGCTCTGGCGCTGGGTTTCCCGCTGCTGGCCCATGGATTTTGAGGGTCTCTGTGTGGACCACGTTTGAGCCTTGATTCTTTCGATCGGGTCTGTTGCGGGTTTATACACCGTTACCGGGAGTCCTCTTCTCGCCATATCTGTGGTTGCTTCTTCCGCCGAGTTGTAGAGACACGTCTCATCGCCGTAAAAAACCCTCAGCTTCGCCGGGAATGGAGTCTGAAAGCGCAGTTTCTTCTCTCGTAGTACCTTTTTAGCGTCGTTGTATTCCCGACGCTTTTTAAGGACCTCCGGAGCGTAGTCGTGTTCCACGAAAACTTTTCTCTCTTGGTGCATAAATCCTTTTTTCTGCCAAGCCAGTCTTACAACCCCTTCTTTTATTTTGGAGTTGGAAAACTTCACCACCACCCATCGTGGTGGCGCTTCCGCCGCCAGCCTAGGGGCTAATGTACGGTGCACCCTTTCTATCTTCAAGTCGGTGGTTTGGGGAATATCCAACTTCTCTCTTAGTAAGGACTCCACGCATACCGCCGTTGTGGTGAAACCGTCCTCGACTCCTTCTTTCAGACCATAAATTCTTATGTTATCTCTTCTTAGTCTTCCTTCTTGGTCGGTTAGCTTAGCCTCCAATCTTGACTGGTGTTTGTGTAGTTCCAGCACGGTATCTTCCAGCCCTTTTATTCTTTCCTCTGCTTCCAAGATTCGGTCCTCGGCCTGGTCCACTCTGCTGTTTGTCCTTTTTATTTCGTCTTTGATTTCACGAAATTCGGCCCAACACTCTCGGCGAAATCGTCTTAATTCCTTAAGTACCATTTTTAAGCTAACCTTGTTGCTAGCTTCATTCAGCTCCTCATCTTCTGAATGGAAATCCTCCGGATCAGATTCTCCGGCCGATGCGTGTGCTGGCCTGGTAAATGTCGATTTCTTCTGTTTTCCTTTAGGCATTATGACTGTCTTTTGATTTTCACTCTTCCAAAAATCCGTTAAATCTGATTTTCAAGGTATTTTCCTGGATCGGGTCTGGGAGCTTCAGCATTAAGCTGCTATCACCATGGTGTCCAGACCGGAAGTCGTTCATGGTATAATTTTTTTAAGCATTAAATCTTCAGTATTATCTTTATCTAGTCAAATTTGTCATTTTTCACTCCCTTGTTTTGTCTAGGGAACACTGTGGTGACTGACAGGTCATGATCCTGTGTGTTATCCAATCAGCATGGTCGTGATGCCACATATTATCCATTCAGCACGGAGTCACGCTGAAACCCCTGCCACACTTCTTGAAACCAGGCATGAAGAGACACAGAGTGGTGGCTAAACTTTTATTGATAAAAATGACATATTTTGACTGAGTGACTCCATACTCAAGGATGCACACCCTTGTAACCTCAACAAACCATGTATGAAATCTTAGGTCATTCTGAGGAATGGTTCAAGAGATATGCGTGGAACAGACAGACAGACAAACACACAGACAGAGATTTGGTGCATTTATAGATGGAACTTCATTGCAGTGGTTTAAATCTTGTTTATCTGATAGGTTCCAGTTTGTTCATGTCAATAATGAGTTTTCTTCCAACTCAAAGCTCAGTCACGGAGTTCCTCAGGGATCTGTGCTATGCCCTATTCTTTTTAGTTTATATGTGCTTCCACTAGGCAACATTATTAGAAAGCACTGCATACATTTTCATTGTTATGCAGATGACAGTTATACTTCTCAATGAAGCCAGATGACAGTAATCAATTAACCAAATTAGAGGCTTGTCTTAAGGAAATCAAAGCTTGGATGACTTGTAATTTCTTGCTATTAAATTCAGATAAGACTGAAGTCATTCTAGTTGGTCCAAAATAACCTTAGAAATACCTTTCCAAATCAAACTCTTAGTTTGGATGCTGTTACTCTTTCTCTTAATAGTTCTGTGAGGAACATTGGAGTTATTTTTGATCAAGATCTGTTCTTTAATTCACATATTAAACTTGTTTCCAAGACTGCCCTCTATAATTTGCATAATATTGCCAAGATTAGGAGCATCTTGTCTCAGAGTGATGCTGAGAAACTAATCCATGCTTTTGTCAGCTTTGTATTAGATAATTGTAACTCTTTATTATCAGGCTGTCCTAAAACATCTTTAAAAAGTCTTCAGCTGATCCAAAATGCTGCAGCAAGAGTTTTAACAGGTTTTAAAAAGAGATCACATCTCTCCGGTTCTGGCCTCCCTTCATTGGCTTCCCATAGAATTTAGAATTAAGTTTAAAATCCTTCTTCTCTCTTACAAAGCTCTAAATCAGAGGTGCCAACACTTTTTTGGCTTGTGAGCTACTTTTAAAATGACCAGGTCAAAATGATCTACCTACATATAAAAAATGCCAAATATGGCAATATATGTTGGCGTACAATGTACACCGTACATTATATAACTGCGTTATATATATATATATATATATATATATATATATATATATATATATATATATATATATATATATATATATATATATATATCCTTATGGCACAATACAGTTCAATACATTTACGATCAGTACCTTACTCTGATGACTTGCCCTGGATGGAGTCAGCCAGGGTTGCATAGTCTGGACAGTAGCTGCTGGAGTATGCTTAATAATGCCATAACTCACCCGGAACGATGCTTCAGTAGCTGCCTTTGCCTTTGAATTCAGCTGTGTGAAAAATGACTGCTGTCCGATTAACTAAGATTTCAGTTGCTTCTTCTTCTTCTTCTAGGTTTGGTTGGCGGTTGGGAACCAGCTTACAGGTGCATTTCCGCCACGTACTTCACTCTATATCATCACTCTATCTGGTCAGGAGCTGTAGTCCTTCTATCATCATTGCTGTGTCCAATTGAACCACAACTCTATCTTCAGACAGCACTCTTCTTCGTCTCCTCGTATTTCAGTCTATCTGGTCAGGAGCTGTAGTCCTACTATCATCATTGCTGTGTCCAGTCGAACCTCAACTCCATCTTGAGACATCACTCTTCTTCGTCTCCCCGTACTTCACTCCACATCATCACGTCACTCCATATCATCACTCTACACATACTGGCCGTGGCAACTTCTTTTTCTTCTACTTCTTCTTCTTCTTTTAGATTTGATTGGCGGTTGGCAACCAACTTACAGGTGCATTACCGCCACTGACTTGATTATCATCACTCTACTGTATATCTTTGTATAAGGAGTTCTTATAAGGGGTTCTGAACAACTCCTTATGTGTGGAAAAAATTATCCATCCTTGGACTGTGTCCTCGGTGGCATTAGTAGCTGTGCCAGCCAGCCAGCTGGCCAGTGCATCACCTTTCTTTTTCTCAGCTCACTTTTCGGAGGAAAGTTAGTGTCGTAGTTTTTATGAACAGTTTGAAAGTGCCTCTCCACATTTCCCTTCTTTGGAAACGCAGCGATAGATTGACAGATCAGACAATTACACTTCGAAAATGACATTGTGAAAAAAAAATCTTCCTCCCATTCCGCATGGAAGTGGTAAGTTTTTGTTTTCTTACTGGGTTCAGCTCCCCCACTTATTTTTAATATCCCTTCTTTAGTTGATAGAAATTGGAAGCGCTAACACGGTCACAACTTGCTGGAGTTTAGCAGTAGCTAGCTAGCATGTTTGACTGCACATGCAGGGTGACCTATGACACAATGAGAACAGGACCTCTCCTGATTGGTTGCCCTGTACATCAATCAAATGGTAAATGCCAGTAAGAGGACAGATGGAAGGATAGCAATAGAATTAAAAACTTAAAAAAAAAAAAAAATTATTTAATGTCACGCAATCTACCCGCAGTGCCTTTGCGATCTACCAGTCGATTGCGATCGACATATTGTGCACCCCTGCTCTAAATAATCAGGCCCCTTTTTATTTAAAAGATCTGATACTACCTTACCATCCTAACAGAGCACTATGCTCCCAAAATGCAGGATTACTTGTAATACCTAGAATCTCCAAAAGTACAATGGGAGGCAGAGCCTTCAGTTATCAAGCTCCTCTCCTTTGGAACCAGCTACCAATCTGGATTCAGGAGTCGGACTCGATCTCTGTTTTTCCTTCCTTTTTGATATAGCCTATAGTTAGGGTGGGCTCATGTGCCCCTGAACCCTCCCTTAGTTATGCTGCTAATAGGTTTAGACAGCCGGGGGACCTCCAACAATGCACTGGGCTTCACTCCTTTCTTCACTCTCAATGAAATATTTTTGCTGGTCATTAACATCTGTCTGTTCTCTCTCATAGATTGAATCCCCATCGTACTGTTTGCTCTTTACATGTCTGTTCTTTTCTTCCTCTTCTTCCCTATCCCCTCACCCCCTAGCCAGTCGCAGCAGATGACCCCCACCCCCGAGCCTGGTTCTGCTGGAGGTTTCTTCCTGCTAAAAGGGAGTTTTTCCTCTCCACCATCGTCAAGTGCCTCTTTCTGTAATTGTGGGGGTTTCCCCTACAGTTGAAAGTGTTATGAGATGACTGTTGTTGTGAAATGGTGCAATATAATATAATTTACTAGATGTTGTTTTTTTCTTGCCTTCTGATTGTTGCTCTGAGTGTTGCTATCCCTGTGCTGTTGCAATCCTGGAATTTCCCCATTGTGGGACTAATAAAGGCTTATCTTATCTTATCTTATCTTATCTTATAAATAAAGTTGAATTGAAAAACTCAGCTTCAACTGTAAGAGGACCCACCCCAATTGAGGGACTACAGTAATTGTGTCCTGTCAAAATAAATAGGAATGATGATGATGGATGATGATATTTGCGCTTAAAAAAAGGCTTAAAAAACTGTATTATGCTCCTCTGAAATGGCTGTGCCTTTGTTGATGACCTGCTTCCTCATCAAGTGTGCCTGTGCACAATTTTTGCGGTGCTCTTGGTGGATGGGTGGTCATTGTTGAAATGAAGTGACTGCATCTGTGTTCATAATTTTGCGTGTTGTTAGTTGATCACTGGGAAAAAACTGGCCACTCCCTTAGGCGTTCTAATTTGCACACTCGTTAATTTGCACTGCCTTACCAAGGCAGTGCAAATTAACCAAATTAACCAAGTTAACCAAATTAACCCACCAAATTAACCCACCAAGACCATACGGCGTCACTCAAACAACAAACCCTGGATCAACCCTGAGATAAAAACACTTCTGAGAGAGAAGAAGAGGATCTTCAGGTCGGGGAATAGGGAGATGCTGAAGTCCGTACAGAGGGAGCTGAGGAGAAAGATCAGAGTAGGCAAGGACAGCTTCAGGAAGAGGATGGAGGACAAGCTGCAACAGAGCGACATCAGTGGGGTCTGGAGAAACCTCAAAACCATCTCTGGGCTCCAGAATACCTCCCCCCAGGCCACGGGGGACAGGGAGTGGGCGAACAACCTGAATCTGTTTTTCAATAGGTTTGACCAACCGCCCTCCCCCCTGTCTGCACAACAACCACTGCTGCCTCTAAAGAAATCAAGTCCTGCTGCCCACCCCCCACTCCACCAACAACCCCCCACTCCCAACACACAGCCCCCCATCCTGACCCTGACCAAGACCCAGGTGAGGACGGAGCTGAGGAAGATCAAGGCGAGGAAGGCGTCGGGACCGGACGGCATCAGCGCAAAGCTCCTCAAGTCCTGTGCAGACCAGCTGTGTGGGATTGTGATGTATATCTTCAACCTGAGCCTGAAACTGGGGAGGGTACCACAGCTGTGGAAAACATCTTGTGTGGTACCTGTACCAAAAACTTCCCACCCCAATGACCTGAACAGCTACAGACCGGTGGCCTTGACGTCCCACTTGATGAAGACCCTGGAGAGACTGCTCCTTGCTCACCTCCGCCCCCTGGTGGAACCAGCGATGGATCCACTCCAGTTCGCTTACCAGCATGGCATTGGGGTGGAGGATGCGGTGATCTTACTTCCTTCACCGTTCTCTGTCCCACCTAGAGAAGCCCGGGAATATGGTGAGGATCATGTTCTTTGACTTCTCCAGTGCTTTCAACACCATCCAACCGATGATCCTGAAGGACAAGCTGCTGCGCGCAGGGGTGGACCAGCACCTGTCATCATGGATCCTGGACTACCTCACGAACCGGCCTCAGTTTGTGAGAACCCGGGACTGTGTGTCCGACACAATCATCAGTAGCACGGGGGCCCCCCAGGGAACGGTGCTGGCTCCCTTCCTGTTCACTCTTTATACTGCGGACTTCTCACACAACACAACACACTGCCATCTACAGAAGTTCTCTGATGACTCTGCGATCGTTGGTCTCATCTCCAATGGAGATGAAGCTGAGTACAGAGGGCTTATCCAGGACTTCGTGGACTGGTGCCATCGGAACTGCCTCCAGATCAACGCGAGGAAAACTAAGGAGCTGGTGGTGGACTGTCGCAGGCAAGGACAACCCCTCACAGCACCAGTAAATATACAGGGAACAGACATCGAGATGGTGACATCCTATAAGTACCTGGGTGTTCATCTGAACAATAAACTAGACTGGTCACACAATACTGACGCACTCTACAAGAAGGGACAGCGCAGGCTGTTCCTGCTGAGGAGACTCAGGTCTTTTGGTGTACAAGGCGCGCTGCTGAAGACATTCTATGACACGGTGGTGGCATCAGCCATCACTTTTGGAGTGGTCTGCTGGGGCAGTGGCATTACTGCAGCCGATAGGAAGAGACTGAACAAACTGATCAAGAAAGCTAGCTCTGTCCTGGGGCAGCGCCTTGATCCGGTGGAGGAGATAGGAGAGAGAAGGACGGTGGCTAAACTGTCATCTCTGCTGGAGTCCGAGTTCCACCCTATGCAGGACATACTGAATGCACTGAGGAGCTCATTTAGCAGCAGACTACATCATCCCAGGTGCACAACCGAGAGGTTTCGCAGGTCCTTCCTACCAACGGCTGTCAGACTGTACAACCTAAGCAGAGCTGCTCGCAGAGATAGCAAAAAGACGTAACAAACTAATAGTTTTTTGAATGCAAAGATGCAATAGACTTACACAATGGTCCCCTCCGGCTTACAACTAGGAAAATACCGGTCGCTATGGAGAGTGAGAATATGTATGGGCACATAATCATACCATGTAGGATAACTAAGTAGACGGTTGTGCTGTTTCATCCCATCTAGCAACAATGCTCTGCACTGTGTGTGTTTATATATTTACATATTTATTCCATCTAGCTACAATGCTCCGCACTGGGTGTGTTTATATTTATATATCTATATATTTATTCCATCTAGCTACAATGCTCCGCACTGTGTGTTTATATATCTACATATTATTCCATCTAGCTACATTGCTCCGTACTGTGGGTGTTTATATATTTACATATTTATTCCATCTAGCTACAATGCTCTGCACTGTGTGTCTATGTGTGTGTATATATACAGTATATTTTATAGTAATATGTACATATGTATATTAGCTGCTCTTGCTTGCTTGTTTTTTTTTTTCTTGCCTTCTGATTGTTGCTCTGAGTGTTGCTATCCCTGTGCTGTTGCAATCCTGGAATTTCCCCGTTGTGGGACTAATAAAGGCTTATCTTATCTTATCTTATCTTATCTTATCTTAGTACATCTGCCCCTAAAAGTTCTATCAGAAATATAAGAAGAAAACCACTTTAAAACAGATCCAGACATGCCAACAAGATTTTGCAATCTGCTGATCAATATTTTATGATCAACAGTATCAAAAGCCAATGAAAGACCCCAAAATACTAAAACTGTATATTTCCCTGAGTCAGCTGACATAACATCATTTGTAACACACAGTAATGCCTTTTCTGTAGAGTGATTCTTCCAGAAACCAGACTGAAAGTTATCAAAGATTTTGTGTTCTTTCAGAAAAGAAGTTAGCTGCTTTGTAACAAGTTTTTCTTAAATTTTTGACATAAAAGGCTATTTAAAAACTGGCCTATAATGTTTAAATAGTGAAGGATCAAGACTGGGCTTTTTAAGAATTGGTTCAGTAATGGCATGTTTGAAAAAGATGGGAGCCACACCAGTTAAGAGACAAATTAAAAATTTCAACAACAGAAGGGCTGATACTGTCAGATACTTTGGTGAGCAGAACAGTAGGAAGTACATCAACAGGACACATGGAAGGTTTCGTTTTGCAAAGGAGGGCAATGATGTCCTGTTGTGTAACAGTCTTAAAAGAGGACCGGGAATAAGGAGGTAAATCACCATCAGAGCAATGAGGAGCTGATGATGGGATGTTAGTCTGAATGTCTGACCTTACTGATAAAGAAATTAAGAAGATTATTACAGTCTGCCTGTGAAGATACAGGCACCAGAGGAGCAACAGGAGAAACAATAGTTCTGATGGTGTTAAACAAGATTTGTGAATTCTTCTTATTTGATGATATAAGCTGAGAAAAAATATTCAGCTCTGGACCTTTTTATAAGTTCATTTAAAGAAGTTCTTAAATACTTACGGTGAAGCCTGTGTACCTCAAGTTCTGTTGTTTTCCAAAGTCACTCACTGTCACCCTTACTGTACTGGTGAGGGTGACATTATATGATGCAAAGGGCTTCACCAGACGAATCGTGTCAAGACTATTTGTTTTTGAAAATTTGTTTAGCGGGATTATGAGTAAAATAAGAGTTTTGTATGCTTATTTTCTTTCTTTTAAGATTTATTTTGGGGCATTTTGCAGTATTGGACAGATCCAGTTAAGAGTGAGACACAGAATGGAATGAAGACCAGGGGAGAAACATGCAGGGACGATCGCTGTTGCTGGGAATTGAAACGGGGATCACTGCAGTAGAGTGGCATGTGTTATACCTCATAACTATTAGGTCAATGGACAATCTTTTTTTTAAGGTACTGCATGGAAGTTTTTGACATATGGGTTTTAGTGACAGATTACAGTTCTGTTCACTCCATTTATACACAACACAACTTTAGCAGATCTGGTAGAGAAATCCTCAGAAATGAAGGAAGTTAATCAGGCTGCAGTTCACTTGTGGACCGCAAGATGTCACTAATACTGACATTTCCAAAAGTTCTATTGAGTACCCTGAAACTGCATCTCAAAATTTGAGAGCTAAAAGTAAACAGGCAGTGACTCCTGTTTGTTGGTTGTACTGAATGTGTTCCTCATAGTTGGATTCTGCGTTGTTTCATCATTTGTCTTTTCCTATCCAGTTGGAACAGTGCAGAGCTTCTCTCTCAGCTGCTGAAGAGAGTCGAGACTTGCTGAGGCGCGACTTCCTGGGTACTGAGCGTCGTCTGAGCCAAACTCAGGACTCTGCACAAATCTGCAGAAGAGAGGTGGCAGAGCTGCGCCGCAGTTTGTCTGACACCATGAAAGAGAGAGACATCCTGAGCCAGTCAAATGGTCAGCTTAGAGAAAGTCTGAGAAGTGCAGAAACGGAAAGGATCAGGTACACAACAGTAGAAACATCTCTATTCCACTTAAAGAATTGTGGTAAAACAAAATATGCATTCATTTCACAGTAATCTTTTTAATGGCAGTATTATAGCCAAATAATTTGTCTTGTGTCCGTCAGCGTGAAACGACAGTGTGAAGAGAAGGAGCAGAGGCTGGCTGTGGTGGAGGACAATTTGTCATCAACACAGAAGGAGGTGGCAGAACTTCGGAGCTGCCTGAGAGAAGTGGAAAGGTCCCGACTCGAAGCCCGACGAGAACTGCAGGAGCTCCGCAGACAGGTCAGACACGGACAGACACAGTCAGCTGTGTAACCCCTAGAAGACGTCACACTGGGGCTTCCCTCTAGTTAACAGTTTAAAGTGTTTGCTAAAGCAGAACTGTAGATGCCTTATTGACTAAAATGACATATTTGTACCTCATCTCCTTCTGATATTGCAACATTCCTACATGTCTTCATCTCTCAGCATCATTATTAAATACAGATTGAATGTTTGAAAAAGAATCTCGTAACACCTTAGATTCAGTCAGCAAAATAACTTTTCTGATGTTGGTGTTTTCTTGATTATTTTGCCCCCAGCTGAAAGTTCTGGATGGGGAGAAGGATCAGAAGGGAAGAGAGGTGGCAGAGCTGCAGACTCGCCTGTCACTGGAGGAGCAAAGAGCGGAGGAAAGGGGGAAAGAAGTCTTTATCCTCAAACAGAAGTTAACTGAAGCTGAGATGGCCAGAGATGCCCTCAAGAAAGAGGTGAGGATGGAGGAAAGTGAAGATATTTATGGCTTCTTGTCGTCTTAACTAATTCTTCCCTTATTTATTTTTCATTGCAGCTTTCCATGACTCAAAAGCATTTGTTGGAGTCTGAGTCAGGCTGGCGTAGCTGTGAGAGAGAGCTGACTGCTCAGCTGCAGGAGGCCCGTGGCTGTGAGAAGAAGCTCCAGGATGAAGCCAAGAACCTGGCCCTGCGTGCTCAGGCCGCCCAGGACTCTGCTGCTCAGTCCAGCCTGCAGCTCAGCGAGGCACAGGGCCGGCTTGCCGCCACTGAGACTGAGCTGGGCCGAGCTGAGGCCGGAAGAAGGGACCTGGAGTTTCGTCTGAGCAGCCTGCAGTCGGCACTGACACGGACGCTGGGCATTGGAGCAGCTGGCAGAGGAGGTAGAGGGAGGAGCCCGGGAGGGAGCTCCACATCACCTGGCAGCATGTCACGACACCACAGCATCTCACCTTTGCGTTCCTCACTGTCACCTCCCAAAGGTAACAACAAAACACAAAGATCTTTGCACAGTTATACTGAATAACATGAAATCAAATTTATGGCTCTTTCCTAGTAAACGTACACACAATGTTAGTTCTTGTCCATCTGGTTTGTTCAGTGCAACGCAAGTATGGGAAATGCACGTGCACTGAGCTCCCCTACTTAGGGGAACAGTGGTTATATTTATTACCGTAAGATACACAGTGCAGCCGGAAAATATTCACAGCACTTCACTTTTTCCACATTTTGTTATGTTACAGCCTTATTCCAAAATGGATTAAATTCATTTTTTCCTCAAAATTCTACACACAATACGCCATAATGACAACGTGAAAAAAGTTTTTTGAGATTTTTGCAAATTTATTAAAAATAAAAAACTTAAGAAATCACATGTACATAAGTATTCACAGCCTTTGCTCAATACTTTGTTGATACACCTTTGGCAGCAGTTACAGCCTCAAGTCTTTTTGAATATGATGCCACAAGCTTGGCACACCTGTCTTTGGGCAGTTTTGCCCATTCCTCTTTGCAGCACCTCTCAAGCTCCATCAGGTTGGATGGGAAGCATGGCTCTGGCTCTGGCTCTGGCTGGGCCACTCAAGGACATTCACAGAGTTGTCCTGATATCTTGGCTATGTGCTTAGGGTTGTTGTCCTGCTGAAAGATGAACCGTCGCCCCAGTCTGAGGTCAAGAGCGCTCTGGAGCAGGTTTTCATCCAGGATGTCTCTACATTGCTGCATTCATCTTTCCCTCTATCCTGACTAGTCTCCCAGTTTCTGCTGTTGAAAAACATCCCCAAAGCATGATGCTGCCACCACCATGCTTCACTGTAGGGATGGTATTGGCCTGGTGATGAGCGGTGCCTGGTTTCCTCCAAACATGACACCTGGCATTCATGCCAAAGAGTTCAATCTTTGTCTCATCAGACCAGAGAATTTTGTTTCTCATGGTCTGAGAGTCCTTCAGGTGCCTTTTGGCAAAGTCCAGACTGGCTGCCACGTGACTTTTACTAAGGAGTGGCTTCTGTCTGGCCACTCTACCAGGTCTGATTGGTGGATTGCTGCAGAGATAGTTGTCCTTCTGGAAGGTTCTCCTCTCTCCACAGAGGAATGCTGGAGCTCTCACAGAGTGACCATCGGGTTCTTGGTCACCTCCCTGACTAAGGCCCTTCTTCCCTGATCGCTCAGTTTAGATGGCCGGCCAGCTCTAGGAAGAGTCCTGGTGGTTCAGAACGTCTTCCATTTACAGATGATGGAGGCCACTGTGCTCATTGGGACCTTCAAAGTAGCAGAAATTTTTTCTGTACCCTTCCCCAGATTTGTGCCTCGAGACAATTCCTTTGACTTCATGCTTGGTTTGTGCTCTGACATGCACTGTCACCTGTGGGACCTTTTATAGACAGGTGTGTGCCTTTCCAAATCATGTCCAGTCAACTGAATTTACCACAGGTGGACTCCAGTTAAGCCGAAGAAACATCTCAAGGATGTTCAGTGGAAACAGGATGCACCTGAGCTCAATTTTGAGCTTCATGGCAAAGGCTATGAATACTCATGTACATGTGATTTTCATTTCATTTCAGTTTTTCATTTTTAATAAATTTGCAAAAATCTCAAAAAAAAAAAAAACTTCTTTCACATTGTCATTACCGGGTATTTTGTGTAGAATTTTGAGTAACAAAAAGGAATTAAATCCATTTTGGAATGAGGCTGTAACATAGCAAAATGTGGAAAAAGTGAAGCGCCGTGAATACTTTCTGGATGCACTGTACAGAATAAGAAACTCTACTCTTAGTTTGATATGCTTTATCACCAGTAGGACTGCACCAGAGTTTACCAGATAATTTGGATTGATATTGCCTCCTTTTGGGGGTCTTGGTCCTGGTTAATTTGGTGTGCATCCATGTGCAATTACTGTGTTCCCACCAGATGAACCAAAGCACACTAAAGGAAAAAGCAAACTAATGCCTACAGATGTGAATCAGTCTTAGGTTTTTAAGTAACCTACCTAAATTTCTAACAAGTAAAGAAAGAAATACGTCACATAATCTTAGAGATAAAGACGGAACCATTTCTGGTCTGAAAAAAGAAAGCATTGTAAAATCAGCGTCCTTTCCTCAGTTTCAGTGATTGTGTTGAAGTCTATTACATGGTCACTGAACCTACACTAAACTTTTCCTTGTAGTTTCGGATTTTAAAATGACACGAGTCATTTTGATATTTAATATGTGATCAAGAGAGCATATGTTAAAGCATTTCTGCTATATTAGTGCATCTCAAAAATTAGAATATTGTGGAAAAAGTAATTATCCCCCATCAGTCGAAGATCAAAAGAGGATTTTGTTTTGGCACGGTCCATCTGTCTGTTTGTCCCACTTTTGTAAAATCAGCTCCTCCTACAGTTTTGTTCCAGTTGTTTTGGAACTTGGTACCAGGGTTTGATATACACTGATGATGTGCATATTGCAATTTCACTCTGATTGGATGACCTGGAGGGCAAGGTCAGAAGTCTGTTTTTCCCGAAATCTTGTAAACGCAATAACTAAAAGAAATTATGTAGGCTTTTCAAATCGATACAGTACAGGTACATCTCAAAAAATTAGAATATTGTGAAAAAGTTTAATATTTTTTGTCACTCATTTCAGAAACCCATATACTGTATTATATAGATTCATTGCACAGACAGTGATGTATTTTATGTTTATTTTAATTTTGATGATTATGGCTTACAGCCCATGAAAACCCTAAATTCAGTTTCTCAAAAAATTAGAATATTATATCACTCTATTAAAGCAAGAAATCTCTGTGTGTCTGTCTGTGTGTCTGTCACGTTTATAGGACATCCTAGGACGGCCTATGATCTCTTCGTAGGACAGCCTGTGATCTCTCTCATCCTATGAACTCAGGCATTATAGGACTCGCGATGCCGTCTATATGACATTATAAAGACACATAGACAAATGTGTCTTTATGATGTCATATAGACCATCACTCATGATGCCTAGACTAATGTGTCTTAATGATGTCATATGGCTCAAAATTGGCAAGGTGAATAAGTCACAGGGCCAGTCTTTACAGCGCGTCCATGTTTTCTCCACAACAGATTTCTGTAGCCATGGCCAATTCTAGCAGATTCGAGCCAATTCGAGCAGAGTTGCCAGATCAAGCAGTCTTCATATTCTTGCTCAAGATGAAGAAACTAAGCAAAAGCGTCAATGGCCAATCAAACACAGTGACGCCATGGCCATTAAACCAGGTTTTGATACTTTTGGCAGTGTGTGTGTGTGTGGGGGGGGGGGCAAGTCCTGCTGGAAAATGAAATCAGGTTCTCCATAAAGCTTGTCAGCAGAGGGAAGCATAAAGTGCTCTAAAATTTTCTGGTAGATGACCGTACTGACTTTGGTCTTGATAAAACACAGTGGACAAACACCAGCAGATGATATGGTTCCTCAAATCATCACTGACTGTGAAAACTTCACACTAAACCTCAAGCAACCTAGATTCTGTGCCTCTCCACTCTTTCTCCAGACTCTGGGACTTTGATTTCCAAATGAAATGCAAAATTTACTTTTATCTGAGCAGAAGTCATCCTCTTGTCATCTAATATTCTAATTTTTTGAGAAACTGGATTTGGGGTTTTCATGGGCTGTGAGCCATAATCATCAAAATTAAAATAAATAAACACTTGAAATATTTCACTCTCTGTGTAATGAATCTATAAAATACATGGGTTTCACTTTCTCAAATGAGTGACAAAAAATATTGAACTTTTTCATGATATTTTCTAATTTTTTGAGAAGTACCTGTTGTTGTGTCTAAGACGCATCTTGGACGGCTTACACCCTGACCTGACTATGAGTTTGGAGTCAAAGTTAACATATACAATGAGTAAAGCTAGGGTCACCAAACTTGGTACACAGGTTCACCTTAGGATCCTGATCTACAGCTATGAGCTGCATGCAACTATCATCATCATCGTCTTGATCCATCTTCTTGGTGAAGGTTGGAAGTCATGTTTAGCCAGCAGTCCCGATTTAAAGCTGATATTTTACATTGTTGATAGGTCTCGTTATTCCAGGTTGTGATGTTATGCATCCATTTTCTTCTCTGCTCCTCTTTCCTTCTATTTTGCCTTCTAAAAGTTGGGTTTGCAAATAACTGTCTTATGATATGACCAAAATACCTGTTTTTTCTTTTCAGTACATCAGTGACTAGTGTACGATGCTGCTTTGCAATATTTAAAGCCTCATCATTGATTTTTCTATCTTTCCTGGAACTTTTCATCATTTTCCTCATACACCACATTTCAAAAACTTCTAAGCATTTTGTTATAGATTTGGGGAGGGTCCAGGATTCTGATCTGTAGAAACCTGCATATAATGTAGCATTTTAATATTCTGAATCTTCATTCTGGGACAGTTTTGATTGCATGACACTAAATTCTTTATTGGCAATGACTATTCTGCATTTTATTTATTTTTCACAGGAACCATCCATTGTAAACGTTTGTCCTAGATATTTGAATTCTTTCGCTTGTTCAACCCTCTCATCATCTGTTCGTGTGTTTACTGTTGGTAGATTGATATCATTTTTAGTTATATGCATGACTTTCATTTTTTAGCATTCATTTTCATTCCAAATGTTTTTCCATTTTCATTTATAGTGTCTAATAAAATTTGCAGGGCCTCTTTATTTTCAGCCAGCAGAATACAACTGTATTTGTTGTATATTCATGGATGATAGGTTTACTGTAATTTGGTTCTGCCCCAATAATTATATGGAAAAGCTCAGTGACATATTGGAATCTGGGATATTGCACTCGCCTCAGACTGCTCTTGTTTTTATAAAAATAAAAAGTGAAATTTCCATATTTTCTATAGTCATAACACAAAGTGACCTATTTCACCCCTTTTTTGTTTTAAATTCTGATGATTGAATCATGATATTCTATTTTTTTTTAAATGCACTAGTATAATGAAGTAGATTGTTGACCATATTTTGCTCATTTAATTTACCTCTTGTCTTCTTACAGATTCTTGGAAAGTATGACTTCCTACACTTGTGAAATTCTGTTTGGTTTAACGTTGTATAACATGTAGTATGTTCAGTTCTAAGTTTTTAAGGTGATGGCAATTTTTAAAATTTGATTTTTGGCAGATTTTCGAGGAAGCACTCCTGACAACACTCTTCGTTCGGGGGCGGCATCTCCCGATAGAGGGGACACACCGCTGCCGCTTCCTCAGCCGGACCTCGAC
The DNA here is from genome assembly GCA_020510985.1 of Pholidichthys leucotaenia. Lineage (NCBI taxonomy): Eukaryota > Metazoa > Chordata > Actinopteri > Cichliformes > Pholidichthyidae > Pholidichthys > Pholidichthys leucotaenia. Next base: position 118,775,963 of record CM035837.1, read on the forward strand.
CCTGAGACCCTACGAAGTGGTCTCAGAGACTTCCTCCAGGAGCTGCGAGATGCACAGAGAGAAAGGGTAAAGGACCAGAAAGCATTCAGTACATGCAGTGGTATAATAACTGGAGGATAATCTCTGTTTACAAGGTTTACACTTGTGTTTCTTGCTAATTTTGAAGGATGATGTCCGGTGCCAGCTGGGGGCCCTGCAGAGAGAGCTGGAGGAGCTGAAGGGGGAACGAGATTCTGCTCTCACTCGCGTCACTCAGTTGCAAAACACCATGCAGGATTACCAAGAAGGTCAAATAATGTGCTATTTTGTTTTCAAACTAAACTGGTAGATTGTGTGTGGGGAAAACTGTTTGCATGTTAATGTACATGACTTTTAGGGAAGCGTGGATTGGACGAGTGCCTGACCACCACTCAGATTCTGCTCCAGCAGCAGGAGGAGGCGGTAAGGAGAGGGGACAGGGAGAGGAGGGCTCTCGGTGACAGAGTGAAGGATTTAGAGCGAGCACTGCAGGCATCAGAGACGGATAAGAAGCACACACAGGTATGCACACACTCTACTTGTCCACTTGTTTTGTCACTCGCGCAGCAGAGATTGCTGCTCCACCACGGTCACCATATGGTGGCACTCAGCAGTAGGAAGGAGAGCTGTAATAACAACAGATGACTCAGCGTTACACCTCCTGTGGGGTCACATGTCATCTCTCCAAATGTCAGTTTTTTTTAATGCCGGTTCCGTTCAAGTAATTTGGCAAATACGACAAGATGTTTTGCTCTCACTGCCTTGCTGTATTACAGTTCTAACATCTCCTCTGTCCTTCCTCCACCTCTGCAGGATCAGCTAAATAAGCAGCGTGCCACCGAGATACGCCTGGAGGCAGAGAGGAGGCGCTTGCGGGAGGCGCTGGAGGCAGCTGAAGTTCGGGCCACAAGAGTGGAGCTGGGGAGGCGCAGCCTGGAGGGGGAGCTTCAGAGACTAAAACTCAGCCTGGGAGACCGAGAGGCTGAGAGTCAGGCCTCGCAGGATCGTCATGACTCCCTGCTCAAACAGGTACAACGGGCAGACAGTCATTCATTCATCACTGTCATGTAAGAATTTTAGCCAGAAGGACCAAAAAAAAAAAAAAAAAAACCACACAAAAGGTCAAGAGATAAGTTTTCACTTAATACACAAAAAACATGGCTCCTAGGAGGCCATTATGAGCTGCTGTGTTTATACCATATTGAGACTGTTTCTCTCCACGCTGCAGGTGGCTGAAGGAGAAGCCCGTGTGTCCTCGCTGCAGCGAGAGGTAGAGAGGCTGAACCAGGCCCTGCTTAAAGCTCAGGAAGGTGAAACAGCGCTCAAAGAGAAGACCACCTCTCTCAGTCAGACCCTTCAGGAGATGGCGGCCACTCACAGCAACACACAGAGTCGTCTGGCGGCTCTACAGAAAACTCTGACTCTGTCTGAACAGGACAGAAGGCTGCTACAGGTGAGAGTCATGGATAGGGTTGTACCTTACAATTTAAAGTGCTTCAAGGCAACTTTTGCTGTTAATTGTGCTATTAAAGATGAATTAACCTAAATTTAAAAAAAAAAAAATCTCTGAGTGAACAGTGAGTTGTGATGTGATGATTATACTGTACCTTTAAGGAACAAATGGACACAATCCGAGCATCATTAGTTGAAGCAAAGAAAAACATGGCCGCCCTCACCGAGCACGTACAGAGCCTGCAGAGTGAGCTGAGCCAGAGCAAGCTACAGCAAGAAGAGCTCAAGGTGGAGCTCAACAACACTCAGGAGGTTGGCAACACCAATAACTATAACGCACTTGAAACAGTAATTTTGCTGGGAACTCACTTTTAACTTAAAGAGAAAACAGCAAGTGTTGTGCAAGGAGTTTAACAAATCAGCAACTCTGACTAGTGTTCACGTCTGATTTTTGCTGTCCCCTTGTAAGGCTCTGCGTCACCGTTCCGCCAGTCTCATGGAGGCTCAGCGCAGTGCCCAGTCAGCCCAGGCCGAGCGGGCAACTGTAGAGGAGCGACTGCGAGCACTACAAAGAGCTGTCGCCATGCTGGAGACGGAGAAAAAAGATGCAGAGAGGCAGGCGACGAGGCTAGAGAAAGACAAGAACGCACTGAGGAACACGCTAGACAAGGTCAGCAATACCATGTAATCAGGGCTCGACATTAACTTTTTTGCTCACCGGCCACTGCGGCTAGTGATTTTCCAGAGTTACTAGCCACAATTTTGTGGTTGGAAAATTATGTTTATTATGATCAAATTTGACTATCACATGCTAAATTTTACCTGAACTAAATTTACAACCTTAAATGTAAATGACCCGTATACATACATAAAAATAGCAAGAGAAACACTTTAATTAACAGCAGTAAATACTGTAAAACAGTCGAGAAAGATATTTGGTGGGGGTAGGCAAAGTTCCCCTTTGCCTACCCCCACCCCTTGGTCCTTGAAATCAAAGACCAAGGGGTAGGGGTTGAAAATGACCCCTATGAATTGGGACACCCCTTCAGGGCTGCACGGCGTCATTTGTAATTGCTGAATGTCCTTAGCATGCATTCATCATAAAGAGAAGCAAAAATAAGGACCGTGGGATTGTCATGGTGGTTAATATTCTCCAAAATGCTTTAAAAGTGTTTCATTTTGGATCCTCTGTTTGCAGTGTTGACTTCTAAATGTTATTTTAGGTTGAACGTCAGAAGCTGAAGTCTGAGGAAGGCAGCATGCGTCTGTCTGCGGAGAAAAGTCGCCTGGATCGCTCTCTGAACACAGCTGAGCAGGAGCTGCAGGAGGCGCAGCAGCAGATACTGATGCTGCAGGTGGGGGCACCAGCCCGTGATGGGCACAGGTTCAAACCACATCAAGCTGCTGTACCACCTTAGACTCTTGAAAACAAAGAGATCAGAGGTGAAGCCGAACTGCTGCTGAACGTGGGAAATGGGGCGAGTTTATTTTCTCAGCTGTTGGCCTCACACGTCTGCTGGAAGTGTGACCTGAGCGGCCAAAACCAAACATTTTACAGGGAGAAGATTCAGCCATTAATGAGTGAATGGTTTATTTCCGTTATATACATTTCAAAAAAAGAAAATACATTTCATTTTAGACTTCATCATAACACATAACCGAAAAAGGAATAGGCAGAAGCCATTGGCTTATTTTAGCCTATGCCATACATCCTATACAAGTAGCCTAGGATATCACAATGTATCAATTAACATATAGATGATGCATCATACATTTGGGAACTTCATATTTTTCCTGTAGTGCCTAGATTATTCTCCTCTGACATTCTGCTTACATATAAATCTTCACCGCCTTGAGTGAGTTTACAAAGAGAAATGCTGTGATGAAAAATAAAAACCTTTATAGTCTAAATAAACTAAGAGATGCATTTGTTTGTCAACGTAGAGCAGAACGTTCTCCAAAAAAGATTTGCAAATATATGTAGCTATGAGAACGTTTGGAGTGTGAGGAAAAAGGAAAAACTGGAGCCCCAAAGCCGTTTGAATTAGAGGTGGAGAATTGACTTTTAGTGTCCTTTGAACTGAAACATACTGAAGGTTTGACTGCTCACCATTTGTCACAGGACTCTGTCCAGACTAATAGTTTATTTTTACGACAAAAACATGATCTTTGTGCTGTTCACACATCAGTGAAACCTTTAACTTGGATATCTGATGATCAGTTTAACCATTTATTATATCTGGAAACAAAAAAATAAGGTTGTTTCTTTAATTTCCACCCTTGTAAGTTTACACATTTAACATTTTGTGGTTATAAGGGCTGTCCTGAATGCCAGTTTATGGGGTAGGATGGGGAAGGGTCATGGGAAGTGGGTAGTAAAGAATTACATTGACTAAAGTACATGTACTCAAGTAACGTTTTTTTTTACCGGTAATTATTCTTTTGTGAATAGTTTGATTGCAGGATAATTTTTACTCTTTTCTTGAGTACTGGTTTGAGCTGTGAGTCGTGTTTTTCTTTCTTTAGTTTTTCTTCCCATCAAATTTAAAATCCTTGTTTCTCCATTCTGGCAGAGGAAATATTTTAGTTATTACTGTGTCCTTAAATGATTTGGATTTTATTAGAGGACACATGCGGCTGGTTTAAATTTGGCTTTCTTCTCTAGAAGAAAAATGTCACGAATTGGTAGTTAAAGCTGCAGATTTATAAGAAAAAGTCCAAAAATGTATCACCAAAAGTTGTACATTTATAAGGAAAAAGTAATAAATGTTTTACCAAAAAAAAAAATAAATGAAGAAAACAAACCTTTTTTTTTAAAGAAAATTGCAAATTTACTGTATAAAAAGAAATGCTGTAAATTTAAATGACAAATTTACATTAAAAAAAACCTCATAAACTGGTGAAGAAAATCCTAAGTTTATGTGGGGGAGAAGTCCTAAACCTATCTGAAAAAAGTAGTAAATATGATAGAAAAAAGTTACAAATTCTTTAATAATACAAAAGTAAATACTTAGCACCTTAAAGTGCAGTGTGTAATCAGTGCAATCTAGCAGTCAGATTTCAAAATGCAACCATTTTGTGTTTTGTCAGACATGACCCACTTCCATAATACAGTATGTAGGAGAAGCTGCAGAAGTATTTCGTGGCTCTACAGCGTGACATGAATTCTTGGAAAGGCATTATGGTGGTCTAAGATGGCCGCCTACATAGAGAAGGACCTTCTTCCTGTGTATAAAAACCCTGATCTTAAAGCAGAACTGTGTAACTTTCTTGTTCCATGTAGAAACATGAAAAGACTACAATTATGGCTACTATCATCACGCTCTCTACAGCCAATGCCCTGTGTTTGGCTGTTGGCACTGAGGTCATAGTCACCATAGTTGTAGTCTTTTCAATGTTCCTACCAAGAACAGAGCTGCTGCAGGCAATTCAGACTGATGTAGCATCAACATAATTTTGGAAACATTGTTTTAAGATAATATTCTAACATGTACAGATAATGCAGCAACTTTTGCGTCAGTGATTATGTAAGAAAGAAAACAAAGTTAAGATTGAATGCTACATTAAATATCAGAATTCAGATTACCCCCAAATTTTACATACTCTCTTTAAGTAACTTAACTTTAAATAACTCATATAATTTCTTTTGTGAATACTTTTACTTAAAATGGAGTAATTAATATAATAGGATGACACTAGTTTTACTTACATTTATACATATACTGCATATATGCAACTAAGAAGGATGAAGGGTAATTATTCCTGTCACTCCTGGGAGTGAAAGGAATACAGGGCAGACAGCTGAGGTGGTAAATATTTACAAAAAGAGAAGAAATTGTGGCCGTTTTGATTTTACAGCTGCAAAATTGACCGAAAAAGTTTCTTGATTTCTGTCTTCATTTGCAGGTAAAACGGTTCATCAGAGAGCAAGTTAGAAGAAAGAGAAAGTCTTATAGTTTTACTGCTCTGTGTTCGCGTTTACATCTTAACCACTGTAAAACAATTAAGAAATTTTATCTCATTTCTCAGATTTTCCTCATTTTTAGTGCCCGTCTGTGTGTCCCTTTCTTAGTGGGGAAAAACCCTCATTAAATAAGTATGAAAAGTTGCTTCTTCTAAATGATTTTATCCAGTCTGAATAGTAACAATGAGGTGAGCTAATGCTTTGATGACTGCTGAAAGTGAGACAGTTTGCTGGTATTTAAAAGGGGAAAAAAATGAAAACTTACAGTCTATATGTATTTAATAGGTTATTATGGGAAATGTTATTTGTTCACCATCTCTTTTTACTATTTTCACTCTATTTTCTGGTTCCATTTATATGGTCAGTACAATAGAAGTGGCCCTGTTTGTGGAACTTTCCTGTTTGGTTTCTCCTTTATGCTCCGCTCATATACAGTATGCTCTTCTTCTCTTCTTCCTGTGTGTTTTTCATGAGCAGACTCAGCTGGCGGAGATGGAGCAGTCCCACAGTCTGTGCGAGAGTTTGGCGAGGCAGCGTGACGAGTCCCAGCAGGAGGCGGACAAACTGAGGACCAGCTTCAGGGACATAGAGCGAACGTTGGGCATCAGAGAGCGAGCTCACCGACACCGAGTCAAAGGGCTGGAGGAGCAGGTACGGGTTATCCGGTAGTGATCGGGGTTCAAGTCCCGGCCGGGTCATGCCAAAGACCATGTAAAAGTGGAACTTTCTGCTGTCCAGCTTGGTGCTCAGCAAAAATGGAATGGAGGAGGGAAATGTGGGCGGCAGTGGCTCAGGAGGTAGAGCGGGTTGTCCAATAACCAGAACATTGGCGGTTTGAATCCCACCATCCTGCCGTTGTGTCCCTGGGCAAAACAATTTACCCACCTTGCCTCCAGTGTCCATGACACTGGATATGAATGTGTATAAATGTTCAGTAGTGGTCAGAGAGTCTGTTTCTGTCAGTCTGCCCCAAGGCAGCTGTGGCTAGAGTAGTAGCTTACCACTACCATTGTCTGTCTGTGAAGTGAATGAATAATGGATTTTCATTGTAAATCGCTTTGGGTTTTTTGAAAGGCAAAGTGCAAACCATTATTATTAGTCATTGTTTTGTTCTCAAGTGAATTTAGTAAATAAATAAAGAGGTTCAAATTCTTTTTTTAAATGTTGTGAATCAGAGGCTTCAAACTTGGTAAAAGAGCAAATCTGGCCTCCTTTATTACAGTTGGGGAGTGATGTTTGTTGTGGGTACATGTGCATGGTATTCCAATGTTGAGTTGAACAATCCATGATCAACATGACGTGTACTGCACAAATAGCAGAATACAACGATTCCCAGCAGAACTTGCATTGTACTGAGAGAGTCAATATTCAAATTCAAATGTTTATTTCAAACTCAGGGTTCATATTAAGAGCAAAACTAAAACGAGTAGAAAATAGATAAATGAATAAATAAAAGTATATACAGATCAGCAGACACTCGGCGCTCTTGTAACAACAATAACATACAATAATGGGCTCAGTATAAAATGGAACGCCACCACTTCCAAATGCTGGAATGAAGTGTGAGTGACGAGTTGACAATTGCTGATATAAGATGATTGTTACATGCCAGCAACCTTCTCATAAAACTGTAAACATTCTTACGTATCAATTCGCCAAAAGACGGAATGTTCACAGACACAAACATCTTGCTTGCACTCGACCTTCGTGGTACATCTAACAACCTTCTTAGGGAGTTATTATATGCAATGCGGATTTTGTTCCTAACAGCAACATTGTTATTAAACCATAGAGGCGAGCAGTACATTGAGGTACAGAAGGTCTTGAACAACATACATTTGACATCAGGAGAACATCTATGGAAATTTCTCAACAGTAAATTTGTTTGAGCATACAGTTTCCTGAGATGCCTGTTACAATCAACATTGGTCTTATCAGATTCAATTCACACACCTAGGTATTTGACTTTTTCAACAAAGTTCAAGCTATTACCACAAAGTGGCATAACAGGATTCGACGTATTGACACCCTTTGGTTTGAAAGCCATACACATAGATTTAGTACAGTTGAACAAGATGTCATTTTTTTCACCAAATTTTTCACATACCGAAAGGAGATGTTGCATCGCTGCAGTAGACAAACTTAACAAACAGAGGTCATCAGCGTAGAAAATGTGATTTAACAGTGCACCGTTAAAGGAGCCGCCCACATTAGTATTGTTCAACAGTACACTGAGATCATCAACATAGACATTAAACAACAAGGGTGACAGTATACCACCTTGTTTAACACCGTTGGTCACATGAAATTTGGATGAGGTGACATTGCCCCATCTAACAACCATGGACTGCCTTCTGTACCAGTATAACAGGATGCTAACAATGTAAATAGGAATACCTCGATCGATCAATTTTCTGAACAAACACCAGTGGTTAATCCTGTCAAAAGCTTTGCTAGCATCTAGGAACGTAGCATAGACACTAGTGGAATGGCTTCTGAAGTAGTCAACAAATTCATGGAGTAGGTAAACAGCCTTGTCAGTTGAAAGAGCTGATTTGAAACCAAACTGATTGTCGTATTCAATATTATTCACCTATTGAAAAATTAACCTTGGAAAATTTATATATATATAAAATGCACACACACACTGTCTTCTTTCTCCTGCTCCCTTTAGGGGTCGCCACAGCAGATCATCTGCCTCCATCTCACCCTGTCCCTTACATCTTCCTCTGTAACACCAACCCTCTCCATGTCCTTCTTCACTACATCCATGAATCTTCTCTGTGGTCTTCCTCTTTTCCTCCTGCCTGGCAGCTCCATCTTGAACATCCTTTGTCCAATATATCCACTATCCCTCCTCTGCACACATGTCCAAACCGTCTCAGCCTTGCCTCTCTTACTTTGTCTCCAAAACGCTCAACCTGAGCTGTCCCTCTGATATACTCATTTCTAATCCTGTCCCTCCTAGTCACTCACATTGAAAATCTTAGCATCTTCAACTCTGCCACCTCCAGCGCCACCTCCTGTCTTTTTGTCAGCACCACTGTCTCCAAACCATACATCATAGCAGGTGTCACAACCGTCTTGTAAATTTTCCCTTTCACTCCTACTGCTACCCTTCTGTCACAAATCACCCCTGACACTCATCTCCACCCAGTCCACCCTGCCTGCACTCTCTTCTTCATCTTTCTTGTGCATTTTCCATTGCTTTGGATGGTTGACCCCAGGTATTTAAACTCATCTACTTTCACTACCGCTACTCCTTCCATCTTCACCATTGCACCTGCCTCTCTCATTCACACTAATGTATTCTGTCTTGCTTCTACTGACTTTCATTCCTCTTCTTTCGAGAGCATACCTCCATCTCTCCAGGGGCCTCATGTACAAAGGGTACTTATGCACAAAAACATGGCGTACGTCCTTTTTCACGGAAAATTTTGGATGTATTAAGAATGAAATGACCATGGAAATAATGAATAATGAAATGACCATGGAAATAATGACCATGGAAATAGTTGCCGTGGGGCTCATGGCTGGTGTACGTACGTTTCTGCTGTTATTGGTTTGTTGACAACACTCAGAGGCGATGTTGGGAGACTGATGACGTGAAAATGATACACGCTAGAGACACATGATGAACAAACATCCACGTGTGCACAATTAGATGAGTGGATATAAAAGCAAATGCAAAGAAGTGCAGAAAATGCCTCTAACAACAATGGCGTTAGCATTATTAGAGGATATTGCAAATCGTGCAGTGAGAAGAGTATTAGAGACAGAAGATTTTCTGGCTCAGGATGATGACTGGCTTGTCAGCCGGTTTAGGTTTCCACGGGTAGTCCTTGTGGAACTGTACTCAGAGTAACTGCTGCTCTTGGAGCACAACATGACGAGAAGCCATGCACTGCCCGTCCCATTGCAGGTGCTGACAACACTTGGGTTCCTGGCAACAGGGGCATTCCAGAGGGAGCTGGCAAAGTGATCGGGAATTTCCTAGTCGACCCTGAACTGAGCTATGCCAGCTGTGTGGGATGGCATTATCCGGCTGTCACCCAGGCACATCATATTCCCATACAATGGAGTTGAACAGGCCAACATCAAAGTGCAATTTGTAGTGAGAGCCAGTTTTCCTAATGCAATTGGAGCTATGGACTGCACACACATTGCTATAAAATCACCTTCACAAGATGAATATGTGTATGTTAACAGGAAACATTTCCATTCTATCAATGTACAAATTATATGTGATGCACAAATGCGACTAACCAACATTGTTGCAAGGTGGCTTGGTTCGACGCACGATTCATTCATTCTGATGAACAGCATTGTTGGGAACAAACTACAAGCTGGCACTGTGTGGATGGGTGGCTTCTCAGTGAGTAAATTCATGTAATTGTCCTAAATAATCCCACCTCATGCGCAGCGTGCCTGTGCGCCCCCAAATATCACCCTGTCTTCAAGGCTTCATTACAAGTCAGTGGTTTGAGTAAGTGACATCCTTTTTTGCTGATTAAACTATAGTTTCACAGCATTCTACCAAGACCCCAATTACCTCTGTGTGTACAGTAGTTCTGTCAATAAACACATGCGTAAAGTTTGAAATGCAACAGTGTCACTCTTTCCTCGGCACACTTCATTCATTTGCTGTAGTAGTGTGTGTAATCCATGTAAGCTGTATATAACTACAAAGGATGAGATTTGCATTTTGGACATAAAATATGTACTTGTCGAGTCTAATATGATCTGCTTTCAACTGACGGGTGACTGTGGCTACCCGCTAAATAGGATCATATTGTCTTCTTTTTCATTACTGTTTTCCTTTATTTGAACGAGCTGATCCACCCGGCTGATCACAAATCATAGCAATCAGCTGACACTTCTGAGGACGACTGCAGACGTCAGTCAAAACATGTCAAGGTTAAATAAACATCTTCTCATCCCTGTCTGAATAAGGGAAAATGGTAAACTAATCTTATAGGGCTGTGAGCAGGCTATTGAATTACCTGTATCTGGTGCTAATGCCAGAGGACAGCGTGCCAAACAGAACATTTTTACGCGCCTCTACCTCATTCAGGAGCACCTCCAACTCAGTCTGTGAAATTCCATTAAAGCCAGTATTTTTGATCATGGATACAGGAGAATCAAATGTGCAGAGCTTGTATATATCTATTTGCATACAAATCTATTTGCATGTAATTGCATATTCAAATGGAGGCGTGTCAAGGGAGGAGTCCAGTATTTCCTGATGTGCGTTCAGTTTCAAGTAGATTGGGATGTACAAAGGAAATGTGCTTGGATTCCTGCGTACGCACTGTTTCATAGATCTGGATTATTTTTTTTTTTATTTTTTTTTTTTTTATTTTTTTTTGCTTACGGCGTTTTCTTGATTTAAATGTACATCATCTTTCAGTAGGAATTCCACGCAAGTCTTTGTACATGAGGCCCCAGTTTCTCTTCCACCTGCTCCCTATTCTCACTACAGATCACAGTGTCGTCTGTAAACATCATGGTCCATGGAGACTACTGCCTGACCTCATCTGCCAGCCTGTCCATCACCATGGCAAACAAGATGGGGCTCAGAGCCAATCCCTGATGTAATCCCACCACCACCTTGTCGTCACTCCGACAGCACACCTCACCACCGTCTCGCTGTCCTCATACATGTCCTGCACCACCCTCACATACTTCTCTGCCACTCTTGACTTCCTCATAAAGTACCACAGTTCCTCTCTTGGCATCATATGCTTTCTCTAGATCCACAAAGACAGTACAACTCCTTCTGACCTTATATATATATATATATATATATATATATATATATATATATATATATATACACTTACCGGCCACTTTATTAGGTACACCTGTCCAACTGCTCGTTAACACTTCATTTCTAATCAGCCAATCACATGGCGGCAACTCAGTGCATTTAGGCATGTAGACATGGTCAAGACAATCTCCTGCAGTTCAAACCGAGCATCAGTATGGGGAAGAAAGGTGATTTGAGTGACTTTGAACGTGGCATGGTTGTTGGTGCCAGAAGGGCTGGTCTGAGTATTTCAGAAACTGCTGATCTACTGGGATTTTCACGCACAACCATCTCTAGGGTTTACAGAGAATGGTCCGAAAAAGAAAAAATATCCAGTGAGCGGCAGTTCTGTGGGCGGAAATGCCTTGTTGATGCCAGAGGTCAGAGGAGAATGGCCAGACTGGTTCGAGCTGATAGAAAGGCAACAGTGACTCAAATAACCACCCGTTACAACCAAGGTAGGCAGAAGAGCATCTCTGAACGCACAGTACGTCGAACTTTGAGGCAGATGGGCTACAGCAGCAGAAGACCACGCCGGGTGCCACTCCTTTCAGCTAAGAACAGGAAACTGAGGCTACAATTTGCACAAGCTCATCGAAATTGTACAATAGAAGATTGGAAAAACGTTGCCTGGTCTGATGAGTCTCGATTTCTGCTGCGACATTCGGATGGTAGGGTCAGAATTTGGCGTCAACAACATGAAAGCATGGATCCATCCTGCCTTGTATCAATGGTTCAGGCTGGTGGTGGTGGTGTAATGGTGTGGGGAATATTTTCTTGGCACTCTTTGGGCCCCTTGGTACCAATTGAGCATCGTTGCAACGCTACAGCCTACCTGAGTATTGTTGCTGACCATGTCCATCCCTTTATGACCACAATGTACCCAACTTCTGATGGCTACTTTCAGCAGGATAATGCGCCATGTCATAAAGCTGGAATCATCTCAGACTGGTTTCTTGAACATGACAATGAGTTCACTGTACTCAAATGGCCTCCACAGTCACCAGATCTCAATCCAATAGAGCATCTTTGGGATGTGGTGGAACGGGAGATTCGCATCATGGATGTGCAGCCGACAAATCTGCGCCAACTGTGTGATGCCATCATGTCAATATGGACCAAAGTCTCTGAGGAATGCTTCCAGCACCTTGTTGAATCTATGCCACGAAGAATTGAGGCAGTTCTGAAGGCAAAAGGGGGTCCAACCCGTTACTAGCATGGTGTACCTAATAAAGTGGCCGGTGAGTGTATACTATTCACAAAAAGTTAGGGATATTTGGCTTTCAGGTGAAATTTATGAAAAATGTAAAAAGTTCACGCTACTTTGACATAATATCATGAAAGTAGGGCATGCAATGGTGATTTCCTCATCTCAGACAATTTATTGAAACAAAAGCCAACAACAGTGGTGGGTATACCACAACAAAAAATGTCAATGTCTCAATAACTTGTCACGTGCCCTTGAGCATCAATTACAGCTTGATAACGGTGTCTCATGCTGTTCACAAGTCAACTTATTGTCTGCTGAGGCATGGCATTCAGCTCTTCTTGGAGGGTGGCCCTCAGGTCATTGAGGTTGTGGGGTGCAGGGTTATGAGCCTCTGCACGGTGACTCAGCTGATCTCATAGGTTTTCTATGGGATTCAGGTCTGGAGAAAGTGCAAGACACTTCATTTGAGGTACCCCAGCCTCCAGCAGCCATTCCCTACTGATGTGACCTTGATGAGCTGGAGCATTGTCAACCATGAAGATGGAATTAGGCCTGGACAATGACTGGATTAATGATGTTATTCAGGTGGTATCGGCTTGTCACTATACCATGTACAAGGTGTAGGGCAGTTCTGTATTGACTAGACACACCTGCCCAGACTGTAACACCACCACCACCAAAGGCTCGTCTGGTGACAACAGTGGCTGATGCATAGTGCTCTCCTTAACGTCTCCAACATCATTGGTGGGCATCATTTCTGCTCAACATGAATTGACTTTCATCAGAGAACAGCACACTGAGGCCCACTGGTCCCTTGTCCAGCATAAATGCTCCCTGGCCCATGCAAGATGATGACGCTTGTGTCTGGTGATGTGGTCAGGTACCCTTGCAGGTCGTCTAGCACGCAGACCAAGCTGATGTAAACACTTTCTAATATGGTCTGACGTGATACTCGGGTGCCTCTCACCTCCCTTAAATGTGCCTGGAGTTGAATGGCAATCATCGTCCGATTCCGCAGGGCACTGTTCACAATGAAGTGGTCATCAGCGTGGGATGTGGCCAAAGGACGTCCACTTCTATGCCTTTCTGTGACTCTCCCAGTCTCTCTGTATCTCTGTTGCAACCTGCTGATGACACTCTAAGCTCAGTGGCTACTTTCCTCTGAGAACATCCTGTTTGAAGCCTTGCAATAATGAGGTACTGTTGATCAATTGTGAGGTGTCGTCTTGGTCTCATGATGTCAAAATGTGAACAGCATGATGAAGAGGACTGTTTAAGGACTGTTTAAATACCAATTCTAATTGAACCAGGAAATTTATTGGTCGATTCATGGATGGATGGATGGATGGATGGATGGATGGACTTTATTGATCCCAAACTGGGAAATTACAGTGTAACAGCAGCATGACACAGTAGACGACCAAAACAACAGAAAAACACACAGCATAATAGAAAAAGGAATTACCAAGGGAAAGCAAAACTGCCTGGATAACTTTATATACATCGCAGATGAATACAGGTGTATCTCAATAAATTAGAATGTCATCGAAAAGTTGATTTATTTCAATAATTCAACTCAAAAAGGGAATTTATTATATTATATAGATTCATTACACACAGAGTGATATATTTCAAGTGTTTATTTCTTTTAATTTTGATGGTTACGGCTTGTAGCTCATGAAAATCCCAAATTCAGTTTCTCAAAAAATTAGAATATTACATAAAATTAATTTTAAAAAATGGATTTTTAATAGAAGTGTTGGCCGACTGAAAAGTATGTCCATGTACACACTCAATATTTGATCAGGGCTCCTTTTGCGTAATTACTGCATCAATGCAGCATGGCATGGAGGCGATCAGCCTGTGTTACTGCTGAGGTATTATGGAAGCCCAGGTTCCTTTGATAGCGGCCTTCAGCTCATCTGCATTATTGGGTCTGGTGTATTTCATCTTCCTCTTGACAATACACCATAGATTCTCTATGGGATTTAGGTCAGGAGAGTTTGCTGGCTAATCAAGCACAGTGATACCATAGTCATTAAACCAGGTATTTGAACTTTTGGCAGTGTGGGCAGGTGCCATGTCCTTCTGGAAAATGAAATCAGCATCTCCATAAAGTTTATCAGCAGAGGGAAGCATGAAGTGCTCTAAAATTTCCTGTTAGATGGCTGCACTGACATTGGACTTGATTAAACACGGTGGAAAAACACCAGCAGATGACATGGCTCCACATATCATCACTGACTATGGAAACTTCACACTGGACCTCAAGCAACTTGGATTCCGTGCCTGTTCACTTTTCCTCCAGATTCTGGGACCTTGATTTCCAAGTGACAGGACTTGGCACCTGATTTGGGGAACCATGTCATCTGCTGGTGTTAGTCCACTGTGTTTTATCAAGTCCAAAGTCAGTGCAGTTGCCTACCAGGACATTTCAGAGCACTCCATGCTTCCCTCTGCTGACAAGGTTTATGGAGATGCTGATTTCATTTTCCAGCAGGACTTGGCACCTGCTCACACTGCTGCCAAAAGTACCAAAGCCTGGTTTAATGACCATGGTATCACCATATTTTACTGGCCAGCAGACTCTCCTGACCTAAACCCCATACAGAACCTATGAAGTATCATCAACAGGGAGATGAGAAACACCAGACCCAACAATGCAGATGAGCTGAAGGCCACCATCAAAGCAACCTGGGCCTTCATAACACCTCAGCAGTAACACAGGCTGATCACCTTCATGCCATGCCACAGTGATGCAGTATTAATTCATGCAAAAGGAGCAATACTACTAAATACTTTAAAAAAAATCAATTTTTTAAAAACTGATCTTATGTAATATTCAAATTTTTTGAGAAACTGATTTTTGGGTTTTCGTGAGCTGCAAGCCATAACCATCAAAATTAAAAGAAATAAACACTTGAAGTATATCACTCGGTCTGTAATGAATCAATATAAAATATGAGTTTCATTTTATGAATTGAATTACTGAAATGAATCAACTTTTTGATGATATTCTAATTTAGTGAGATGCACCTGTAGATGATGATCCATATAGATACATGGATTGTACTAGCTGTACAATGCAGGACTATTGGGCATAGGGTGAAATGTGAGGTACCAATAAGACTGTAAGGTGCAGTGTGGCATCATTGTTATGGCCAAGAGTCAGCATTAAAGTGAGTTACTGTACAATGAAAGGGCATGTGGCAGGAAAGATTTCCTGTACCTGACCGTTCGGCAGTGGAGCTGTAGCAGTCTGCTGGAGAAAGTGCTCTGCTGACTGTCCAGTGTGTGATCAGGATTGTCCATGATGGATAATAGTTTGTTCAGTGTCCTCCTCTCCACTACGTTCTCAAAAGTCTCCAGCCTGAGACCGATCACAGAGCCGGCCTTCTTGATAATCTTGTCAAGTCTGTTGGTGTCGCTGGCTCTGATTCTGGTACCCTAACAGACAGCAGCAAAGAAGATGGTGCTGGCAACGACGGTCTGGTAGCAAAGCTCCAGCATCTTGTTGCACAGGTTGAAGGATCTCAGCTTCCTCAGAAAGTATAGTTTGCTCATCCCCTTCTTGTACACAGCATCGGTGTTAGATTTCCAGTCCAGTCCAGGATCAAACACCTGTTGTGAATTTTACTGTTAAGCACCTTGTTAGAGAACAGCAAGTTATGCAAAAAGTACTGAAACACTGACCAGTTGGAAATGTGCATTCAAAAGGTTAGAGAAGGTCAAATTAAGTTCACCTGTAAAGGTTATAGTGCATTTTAGGTGCAACCTGAAATTTTACCTGAATACCGAATATCCCTAACTTTTTGTGAGAGGGGTGGGTGTGTGTGTGTGTGTGTGTGTGTGTGTGTGTGTGTGTGTGTGTGTGTCATTGGTTGCATTAACTGAAAATTGTCCTTCATTGACAGATTTTTTTTTCAGCAATGACTGAAAATTCTGAAAGTTGTCTGTCACTAGACAGATAAAAAAGTCTAATGCAACCTCTGATATATATATATATATATACAGTATATATATACAGTATACATATGTGGAGAATATGTTCAAGGATGAGGCTGAGTTTGTTCCTCAGATTCAGCTTTATTCACAGAGCACATCTCCAACAAATC
Organism: Pholidichthys leucotaenia; assembly: GCA_020510985.1. Taxonomy (NCBI): domain Eukaryota; kingdom Metazoa; phylum Chordata; class Actinopteri; order Cichliformes; family Pholidichthyidae; genus Pholidichthys; species Pholidichthys leucotaenia. Next base: position 118,792,531 of record CM035837.1, read on the forward strand.
TCAAAGCAAATCAAGAGGAAGTTTTCATCTCACATCAGGGGTTTTATACCCCGGGCACGAAACAGCAGTCACATGGTGTTTAATCAAACATACAGTCACATGGTACTTAATCTCAATCACAAAGTAACCCCTTTGATCTCACGCCATTGTCCTCTAGTCTCTGTGGCCCGGAAATCTTCCCCGGTCGTCTCCCGGAAACAAAGGCCGAATCTCACACTCCTCTGCTGAATCCCAGAGTCTCAGTCCTCTTTGTTCCATGAGACGTGAAGCACACAATAAACATACAGCAACACATTTGTGGGGAATATGTAACCAACATATGTGCCACATATATTTTTTTTATTTTTTTTTTTTTTTTTGTAACTTAGATTTTTATTCATTTTTCATCATATATAATGCATTCAGATCACATTCTACATTTAAAACACAAAGGGGTTAGGGTAGGGAAAAAGAAAAAAAATAAAAATAAAAAAAATAAAAAATAAAAGGGGGGGGGACAAATGTTGGAGCATCAAGTTTTTAGTTTCCATCTCTTAATTCTTCTGGTTTTTTCAGTGTCTTTGGTTATTCTTTCAATTTCTGCCTCGTTGTTGCACTTTGTAGTGTGTCCATTTCCGCCATTTTTTCTCCCATATTCCTTCTTGCATTCTTCGTCGATATGTTAGTTTTTCCATCATACGTATGTCCTCAACAATGTCAGTCCATTGTTCTTGGTCAGGAAGAACTTCTGATCGCCATTTTTTTGTGATAGTTTTTTTTACATGCAATCAACAAGATTTTAACTAGATATCTGTCCTCAGCCTGTATAACATTGTCTTTTTTAAGATCACATAAGTACATCAGGTTACAGTTCATTGGTATATTATATCCTAATATCCTCTGTATTGTCACATGCATAGATTTCCAAAATGATGATATTTTGTAGCATTTCCAAAACATATGTGAGTGGTCTGCATTTTGAGCCCCACATCCCCTCCAGCATAAAGATTGGGTATTTGTATATTTTCCTTGAATCTGTGGTGTAATGAAAAAGCGAATCAGGTTTTTCCATCCAAATTCCCTCCATGCCCTTGAATTTGTTGATGTGTGTTGTGTTTTCCATATTTCCTGCCAGCTTTCTTCTGTTATGTTTAAATTGAGCTCTTTCTCCCATTTCTCCTTTATATAGTTACTTGTATGATTGTTTGTCATAAGTTTCTGATATAGTTTTGAAATAATTCTTATTTTATTTCCTGCATATGAGCTTAAAATAAGTTGTATAATCTCGTTCACATCTGTTTGGAGGTTATGCCTAATCTTCTTCATATAGTAATCTCTCATCTGCAGATATCTGAAAAATTCTGATCTTTCTAATTTAAATTTTCTCCTGATATTTACAAAGCTCCCGAGATCTTTTTTTCCGATATTGCCCCATGCTGTGATTCCCTTGTTCACCAGATTTTTGTATCCCCTATCTTGTTTTGCCGGTTCAAACTGACTGTCAAATGCTACCCATTTCAATAGTTTTATGTCTTCCCTTATATTATATTTTTGTACTATTTTATACCACAGTTCTAAAGTAAATTTAGTGATTGGGTCTATTTGTTTGATTTGCTTATATGCATCTTTATCCCCTATTATGCTTTGTACTGGGAGTCCCTCAATTTCCTTTTCCATTTCTTTCCATTTTGCCTCATATCCCTCGTCGCACCAACATATGATATATCTTATTTGTGCTGAGTAGTAATATTCCTTTAGACTCGGTAGGCCCATGCCTCCTTTCTCTTTTGGTAATTGGAGGGTTTTATATTTCACTCTTGGTTTTTTACCTCCCCAAACAAATCTCGATATCATCCTGTCCCATTTTGAGAATTGGGCATCTGGAATCTCTGTTGGTATAGCCTGGAAGAGGTAAAGTAATCTAGGTTGTATGCTGATTTTGACTGTCTCAATTTTTGAATTCAGATCCATATTTAAGATTGACCATCTATCAATATCTTTTTTTATTTCTTGTTCCAACCTATCATAGTTTGCTTTATATATTTTGCTTAGGTCTTTAGGTATGTTCACTCCAAGGTATTTTATTTCTTTTTGGTTCCAGTTTAGTTTGATCTTATCAGTTATCTGGTTTAGAGGGTTATAGTGGAATGTCAGTATTTGTGTTTTTGTTATGTTTATCTTGTATCCTGATAATTTTCCAAAATTTTCTATCAAGTTCATCATTTCCATTATTGATTTATCTGGTTGTTCAAGGTAAACTATAATATCGTCTGCAAATAGCCCAATCTTGTGTTCCGCCCCCTTTATTGTTACACCTTTTAATTTCTTATTTTGTCGTATCGCTTGAGCCAATGGTTCTATGAACAGAGCAAACAAGGTAGGCGATAAGCAGCATCCCTGCCTAGTTGATCTTTGTATATTTACTTTGTCTGTTAAGCTACCGTTTATCTTGATTCTTGCCACAGGTTCTTGATATAGCGTCCTTATGCATTGTACTGATTTTTCGTTAAATCCAAAGCGCTCCAGTACACTATATAGGAATTTCCAGTTAACCCTGTCAAATGCTTTTTCTGCGTCTAAACTCATTATTACTGCGCTTTTCTTTTCTTTATGTATTTGGTTAATTATATGTATTGTTCTCCTGATATTGTCATGTGTTTGGCGTCCCTCTATGAATCCAGTTTGATCATCTTCTATCAATTCTGTCAAGAATGTCTTTATTCGTTTACATATAATTGTTGTGTATATTTTATAATCTACATTTAATAAAGAGATTGGTCTATAGTTTCCGCATTGTTCTTTATCTTTCCCTGGTTTTAAAATAACTGAAATGATTGCTTCGTTCCATGATGGAGGTATTTTGTTGTTGTTCAGCGTCCAATTAAATGACTTTAGGAGTTGTGGCGTGAGTTCTTCTATAAACAGTTTATAAAACTCAGAAGAGTATCCATCACTACCTGGTGATTTACCGTTTTTAAGTGACTTAATCACATCTCTGATCTCTTGTGTTGTTATTTCTGCTGTTAGTTTTTCATTTTGTTGATTTCCTATTGATGGCAAGTCCAATGTGTCTAGAAATTTTTTGATATCTTTAGTATTTGTTTCTTCAGGTTGCGAGTATAGTTCTTGGTAGAAATTATGGAAAATTTCTTCGATGTTTTCTGGGTTAACTGTGGTTTTATTTGTGGTGGGGTCGTTAATCTTGTATACATTATTCATTGTTTGTTGTTTTCTTAACCGTTTTGCCAGCAGTCTTGTGGCTTTTGGTCCCGTTTCATAATATTTTTGCTTTAGATATCTATTTTTCCTTTCAATTTCATCCATTTGTGTTTCTTTTATCTTTGTTTTTTCTTCTTTAATTTCTTGATATATTTTTGGATCATTTGTGCTTTGATGTTTACGTTCTAATTCCCTCAGTCTCTCACATCTTTGTTCATACGCTTCCAGTTTAGTCTTATTTGCTTTTCCTGTTTCAACAATTAATTTACCCCTTAACACGGCTTTTAGTGCGTCCCATAGTATTGTTGGGTCCACTTCTTCATTGTCATTCTCTTGGATATATTCGTTTATGTTTATTTTTATTCTTTCTTTCATTTTCTCATCATTTAACAGTCCTACGTTAAGTTTCCATGTTGTTTGTCGTTTTCTATTGTTTAAATATATTTCCATGTATATAGGATTATGATCTGACATTTCTGCCCCTCCAATCCAACAATTTCTCACCCTGTGTCTGTCACCTTCATTCATAAGGAAGTAATCTATTCTAGAGTGTACTTTATGGGCTGCTGAATAATGTGTATAGTCTTTTTCGAGTGGGTGTAGGTCCCTCCATATGTCTACCATACCCATTTCTGCCAGTGAGGTTTTTATGAACTTTGTTACATGTTTTTTTGTCTTCTTAACACTTGTTGTGTCAACTTCATGATCCATGACAGCATTTAAGTCTCCTCCACAAATTAGGACTCCTTCACTGTGTGTTGCTATGAGATCAAACAGATGTTGAAAAAAACCCTTGTCACTTTCTGGTGGGGCATAGATGTTCACTAATGTAATCTGCATACCATCTATTCTTCCCTTTATTATTACATACCTGCCTTCTTTATCCTGGATTTCCTGTTCACTTTCAAATTGTATTTTATTTGAGATTAGTATCATAACCCCCCTTTTAGCTCCTCCCTTAAATGAACTGTAGTAGGAGTTCTTATAGCCAAATCTCTTTAGTTTCACATGTTCTGTCTTGCTCAAATGTGTCTCTTGCATAAATATAATTTCAGCTTTTTCCTTCTTGAATTTTCTTATTATTCTTTCCCTTTTAACAGGTGAGTTCAGACCATTCACGTTTAGTGTCATTATCTTAAGATTTTTACCCATATTCATATTTTTCCATTTTTTTAACTTGTGCTCCTAGCCCCTTTAACAACAAAAATAACACATATTTATATAAAAACACATTAAAAAATCTCGACCTCCGTACTTTGGGCCTTTCTTCTGCCCACTGGTCCCTGTTGGTGGGTGGGGGGTTTGTCTTCACAGAGTGAAGGGCCCTCCCTAGACTTCTAATTACTATCAAAGTAATAGTCATAAATCTAGAAATGTCCAACAAATATCACTTAAACCTCTCCTAGCCGTCTGTTTCTCTTTTACCTTGTCTTCTTGGCCTTCATTTCTTCTGTGCCTTTCTTAATCTTTGTTATGATTAGGCTTTCAGTTGAAAGCCTTGTAGCTTGTCCTGGGCCCGCTGCTCTACGTCTCTCCCCCTTCTTCCGCCGTTCACTCGTCTCCACTCCGTCTGTCGTGGTGCGTTCAGGGCCGCCGCTGCTCCAGCCGTCTCCTTCGGCACGCTCACCTCAAGGCCCCGCTCCATCATATCCCGCGCTGCCTCTTCGGCCGTGTTGTAGGTTCTTGTGCCTTCCTCCCAATGAATCCTCATTTTCGTTAGCGGCGTTTGGAATCTAATTTTTTTCTCTTTCAGCGTTTTTTTAATATTGGCATATTTCTTCCGCTGCTGCACGATTTCTGTCGGGTAGTCATGGTCAAAAAATACCTGTTTGTCGCCGATTCGTATCTTTTTTTCCATGCTTGCGTCAGGATTCTTTCCTTTATGTCATATTTCACAAAGTTTACCACAACTGACCTGGGTGGAGAGTTTGTTTTCGGGTTCTGTGCCGGTGTTCTGTGCGCCCGTTGAATCTGCAGATCCGTTTCTCCGGGTATTTCCAGTTCTTTTTTTAAGAACTGATCCATGAATTTTGTCATCGAGTTGCCTTCAATGCCCTCCGGAATTCCAAAGATGCGCATATTGCTTCGTCGGGATCTGCTCTCCAAGTCGTTTATTTTCTCCTGCATCCTCTGCGTTTGCGTCGTCAGGGTCTGTAGTTGTTTGTTTGCCTCGCTTTTCCAATCTTCTAGTTCCGAAATTCGGGTCTGCGCTTCTGTCATACACGCCCGCTGGGAGCGCAGCTCCTCCATGTTTTCCGTTAATTTACGCTCCATTTCTCTTCGGAGGTCCATGATTTCCTCCTTAATTTCTTTTTTCAGTTCCTCCTTAAGAGCCGCTAAATCCTGTTGTAGCTGTCGCTTGAATTCTCTTAACTCTTCACCCAAACTGGCGATGCCAGCGTTCATGTTGTCGAGTCTGGTGTCTTCCATTTTCTCTGCTGTAGACATCTTGCTTTTTTGGGCTTTGCGTACAGCGGTTTTTCCTGCATTGTTGGAGAGGAATTCTTCAATTTTACCCTGTTTTTGTCCTTGTGCCCGGTTCCTTCGTGTTTTCATCCCTTAGTTTATTGATTCGTTTATGTCGAGTTGGCCATTTACCGATGATTTTTAATCCGGCTAGGGAGAGCTCTTTGTTTAAGTGTTATGTCTCTCCGCCATCTTCCCGGAAGTCTTTTTATTATTTTTTTTAAAGAACATTAAGACTTTAAGGCTGCATGTCCACCAAATGCACTTTTTTCTGCTGTGGGTGATTATTTTCTTTTCATTTTTTATGTAGTCTGGCACTTAATGCACTCAGCGCGCTCAGCGCAAAAATGCTGTCACCGGTCAGCATATTTCATCATTGTGCTCACGGCGCTGACAGCTGAAAAAAAGTTTAACTTTTGAAGCGCTGCAGCGCTCATCAGCTGTGCACCTCTCTCACCAGCCAATCAGAATCAACCTAAAAGTACACCTTGATCAACATTGAACAGCAAAAGCTTGGAGGGACATGTATTTTCTTACCAGTTTGATGTGGCTTAGTCCAGTGAATGGAGCGTTTCAGAGCAAAATCTGTGACATCCCCAATGCGCTTTGAGTCAAGCAGCTGCTAGGATACCGGGCAGAGTGCTTTTTTAAATAGGCACATGAAAAGTGCTCAGGAAAACGGGTTGAGAGCATTTTTGTTTTTGCTGTGGACACGCAGCCTAACTCTGCACTTTTCTCAGCACTTTGTAGATGTATTAATGTTTGTTTTTATGAAGATACTGTCTAGTACACCTTTAAAAAGAAGGTAAAACATACAACTTCTTTCATATACAATACTGTGCAAAAGCACCCTTTTACTTTTTTTTATATATTTTTTAGGAAAATGGAAAATGGATGCAGTGATATATGAAAACATGTATAAACATAAATGGAAATACAGCGTACAAGGCAAAAACTGTTTGTTTTTGTTCGTTTCTAACAAGCTTGAAAGTCAATATTTGGTGTGACTATGTTTATCCTTCAAAACACCAAAACACTCTCATTTATGTTTTCTTGTAATTTCTTTAAATGGTCTCCAGGCTTCTTGAAGGGCATTCCATGGCTCTTCTTTGGATGTTGGCTGACGTTTGTTTCATTTTTTTGTCAGGATGATCTCACATTTCAAATTTGGTTTCATCAGTCCACAAGAGCACTCTGAGGCGAGTGCAATATCCCCTGCCTTTGTTTTCTCTGAAAATGCCAATACTTACTGACAGAGAGCAGTTTTCAACTCATCAATATAATTACTGTGGCAGAACCAAATTATGATAAACCCATCATCCACGAGTATACAACAACGTATACAGCACATTGTTGTAGGTCAGGATCCCAAACTGAACCTGTGTAGCAAGTTTGGTGACCCTAAAGATATTTACACGTTCTATAGTAAGAGAGCATAGGGAGTGCCAGCTTTGACCTTTTGACCCCAAACATGTAGTTGGAAATCATGGTCTCAGAGTGAACCTGTGTGCCAGGTTTGGTGACCCTAGTTTTCTTTGTTGTTGAGATGTAGTTTATAAGCCATTATGATGCTGACCTTTGATCTTGCGATCCCAAACCCATAGTCACACTTCAGGGTCACAGGATGAACCTTTGTACCAAGTTTGGTGACCCTAGCTTTACTTGTTGTACAGTAATAAGGAATTTGGAATGTTAATGTTAACCTTTGACCTTTTGACCCCAAACCCATAGTGAGAGGTCAGGATCCCAAGGTGAACTTGTATACCAGGTTTGGTGGCCCTAGCTTTACTTGTTTTATAGTAATCGTAAATGTAGCATTTACCATAGTGCAATGGCAGTGTTAACTTTGACCTTTGACCCCTTGACCCCAAACCCATACTTAGGTCAGGGTGTAAATCGCCCAAGATGTGTATTAGATACAACTACTGTATTGATTTGAAAAGCCTACATCATTTCTTTCAGTAGTTATTGTGTTTAGAAGATTTAGGGAAAATCTGACCTTTGACCTCAAGGTCATCTGATGAGAGTGAAATTGCAATATACACATCATCAGAGTATATCAAAATATAGTACTAAGTTTCAAAACAGTTGGAACTAGAAAAGCACTCAGAGAGCACATACATCCACCAAGGCTCCTTCCGTCCGTCATGGATCACCTCCAAAATATAATGGGTTTGTGTGCAGGCCCAGAGCCATGTCTGGTGAAAATTACATCAAAGGCTGTCCATTAATTTTGGAGTATTGTCACTAACACATTGTGATGAGAGCCTTGGCGGAGGTATGCATTCACAGATCATCACCAAAATGTAATGGCTTCCTCTGTAGCCCAAGAACCACCTCTGGCGAAAAAATTTCATCCAAATCCATTCAGTTGTTTTGGAGTATTGTTTAAAGATTCAAGATTCAAAGATTTTATTTGTCAATACTACTATACATACAGGAGAATTGACATGGCGTTTCTTTCTCTCTTCAGTGGTGTGCACAATATAAAAAAAGGAATAAGGCTAGAAAAGCAACAACAGCAGTCTGTGTACAGTAATCAGAATCAGAATCAGAATCAGCTTTATTGGCCAAGTATGCACAACACATACAAGGAATTTGACTTTGGCTAAAAACTTGCTCTCGTTGTTCAGGTGAAGGATTTAAATAAGGATTCAATGACAACCAGAGTATGTACAGTAAATTACAGTCTGTCCACGTTTCTATAAAAGGATGCAAATATATACAGGAATATATGCAGTTATTTACTCGGACTAACCACACTTTGCAGAAATATATGAAAAAATATACAATCACACAGTATTTCAATGTGGACTCAGATTCAGTGATATAATGTGAATGAAGTAAAAAGCAGTGTGAGAGTTATGTGCAATGTAATAATGCTACCCGTAGTGCAAAAGATTTAAAGACACTGTAAAAAGAAACTTGAAGAAGCTGGACATAGACAGGGATTCCTGGCAGCGGAAGGCTAAGGACAAAGCTGCATGGAGGAATCTGGTCAGAACTAAATGAAACGGTCATTATCGCCCACAACAGACAGCTATGATGATGATGAGTGCAAATGGCAACAAAAGATAGACCCAGACCTCCCATAGTGCAAATAAAGATAAACGATGAGACACAGCAATCTTATATACAGAAGAGTAGAGCAATAATACTTGTGGTACCAAGTTCAGTGTGGTAGGGTAGGTGCAGACAGTGAGATAGGACTGCACATGATCAATATTGCAATGACAGACAGCAGTAGATATGACATTTGTGCAAATGGTTGCAGTAAAGTAGAGTATTGTTGCTAACACTGTGAGAAACTAAGCGCCTTGGCGGAGGTATGCATTCTCAGATCGTTACCAAAATGTAATGGGTTCTTTTTTCGCCCAAGAACCACCTCTGGTGAAAATTTCATCCAAATCCATCCAGTAGTTTTTGTGTAATCCTGCTGCACAAATCCATACAAAGCCCTTGGTGGAAGTATGCACTCTCAGATCATCATCAAAATCTAATCATCTATTCCCCATGCCATTACACACCTTTCCTGAAAATTTCATCAAAATCTGTTTATAACTTTTTGAGTAATGCTGCCAAAAGACAGACAGACAAACAAACAAACCAATGCCGGCAAAAACATTACCTCCTCCCCTTGGTGGAGGTAACAAAACTGCAGGAGTTGATTTCACAAGATAGTTACTGTCTATGAAATCAGGTGAAATCAGAGGTCATAGGTCAGGGACTACAACTCCTGCAAAAAGCATCCGATCAGAACCAAATTGCAATATGCGCATCCTCGGTGTACCCAACCCATGGTACCAAGTTTCAAAACAATCAGAACAAAACTGTAGGAGGAGTTGATTTCACAAAAGTGGGATGGACGGACGGACAGACCCACCCACCCATAACATAATCCCCCTTTGGGCTTCATCCGGTGGGGGATAATAAAATCTGCTACCACTGATTTTCAGTCCAATTCTTATGTAATTTGGGATATCTCAGCCTTTTCTCCCTGTTTACCTTCCTAAAAAATGACTTAACAGCCACCCTTCCATTAAGTCCATTCTTACGAGCAATCAGTCAATGGTCGATGGTCCAGGTGCAAGTCTCAGGACCTGTAAGGTCTTTGACTGACTTTTTTTTTTCCTTTTTGTAAAGGACATGAATTTCATATACAGTTCATCAATCTAGCCCCATACAGGACTAGACTAAAAATGAGTGCAGCCAATGTCCAGAGAAAGACTTTGAAAGACCTTCAGGAAGTCTGGAAAGCGATTCCTCAACACTACGTCTATTTGTTTTGGGTTTTTTTTTTTTAATGCCAATGAGAAATACAGGGGAAAAAAGGGTATCTAGTCTTGTTGAACCAAATTTTTGGCACCTAGAGATTCTTGTGATGGCTGTAAGAACTGCAAAGAGGAATGATGATGGCACGTGGCTCTGGAGCCATAGGCTGCTAACATCAGTGTTAGCCTGAATAGAGTATTAGTGTAAGTTGTGACTGTGTAGATTGCATTGCGACTTTTAAAGATGGTTAGCCCCCCATGTTCCAGCCGTGTCCTTGATTGTCTGCTCTGGCCTGACTAAAGAGGTTAATCATGATCATTTCCAAACCAGAAGTTTAACCCACAGGCGTTGTCTCTCTTTACTCCAGGTGTCCACCCTGAAGGAGCAGCTTCAACAGGAGATGAAGCGGCGGCAGCCCTCTCTTCCGTCCTCTCTACTGTCAGCAGGGAAATGAGATCCATTGCCAGCAGACTTTCTGATCCAGGGAAATTCCACTAATCAAGATTGTGTGTAATATCTGTTCTATACTACAGACAGGGCTTGACATGTACTTTTTTGTCCACCAGCCACTGAACATTTTCACCAGGAAAAAAAAAAAAACTTTGTTGAGAAGGTACGTTTTATTTCAGTAAAGTCATTGGTGCATAAAAATGGATTGAGCAGTGTGTGCAAGTGCTCATGGGAGTTGCAGTATTGTAGTGTCATGGTTGTGGTGGGTTTTCAACTACAGATTTCTTTTAAAGGGGACACTGAAAAAAAATGTGTTTTTATAGGTTTTAACCTTCTGAAATGCACCTATTGGTCAGTTACGTGGTTATCAAGGAATATCAAAATGCTCACTTCTCTTAAGAAACACACACAGCCGTTATCTGGTTTTTCACTCAAAGAAGCTGTTTTGAGTCTTCAGTATTTTCCTGTAAGTCAAGAAGTGGGAAACATCACTAAAAGGTGAACGTCACTGGCTTTGATACCTGCCTGTTGTTCTAAAACTTATTCTGAGGTAAAGAAGTGTGTTGAAAAAAATAACCGTTTATGGGTATCGTGCGTATACACGCTCACTCCACCTTCACCCCCAGTCTCTCTCCTTGTACAATTCCCTCTAAATCTCACTCCAAGCTTTTCTGAAAAGTTGGCAACTCTGCTATATCTTGCATCATTCTGGTTTATTTTGTTATATTTTCACCGTGATGCTACATCGTTAGTACCACCAAGGTTTAGCCACTAGTCTTGGATCATTCATGAATGTTTCTGTGCCTCCAGGGACCAGTCATATCCCATCAACCACTGAAACCACGCACCTCTGTCCACCAGCGAATACGTTAGTTGGCGCCAAGCTAGGCAGCTAATGTTAGCGATAGCAATAGTGATCCAAGATGGAGGGCAGAGTTGAATGCAGCCTGAGAGATTTAGAGAAACATGCACTGAAATCAACCATTTTCAGGCTGCAAAAATAGAAGACGGATTGCTGCAGTAATTAAATATGTACAGAAAATTTGAACAAAATATGTCAGACATTTCTTTGAGACGTGCGAGTTGTTAAAATGTGGAAAAAAACGTGCCATCAGTGACCCCTTTAAGAAGACTCGGACATTAAACCTGCTACGTTTCTGAATTTGACAAACATCTGGCTGGATTGTGGGTGTTTTATGTCAAGCCCTGACTACACATACAGTAAGCTAACTATCTAAAATAAAAGTACTTTTTAAAAACATTTTTGTGGCACTAAAATCAGCACTAATACCACTTTGAAACAGTTTTTATTGATATAATTAAAAGTAAAAAAAAAAAAAAGCTGTAGCACACATTAAGCAGGGAATGTGCTAAAAACACCAGCAGCCTTTTAAATACAGGCAACCATCTGTTCTCGATCTTCCAAAGCTTCCCAAATCGCTACAAGATTCTCCTCCAGACACTGTGGGACACAAATGAGGATCTGCAGACTCCTCCACATTCTTAAGAACAGTCCAGATCAGGAAAAGAAGCAAAGCAAGTGCCAGCAAACAGACAAACAAAATGGAACTGTTCTGTATATTCTCCCGTAACAGACAGATTTTTACATATTTTGTGATATACAGACAGTATTTTACAGAAAGCACCTGCATTATGGTGGTAAATCTATAGTGTTTGTTTTTTATTAGCTAATGTTAGTGTTACCAGCTGTGTCTGCTGCTTACTTCATGTGTAGACTGACTGATGATTAATAATGGCAGGATCAGTCGTGTGGACGGTGCACATGGAAGCCACATGTTTGCAGCAGAATAAACTGACTGTGCACCATAACTCACATCTGTTCATGAATACCTTTCAGCACGCTGAGATATGACCATGAATCACATTTGACTCGATCACAACCTGAACAGCTGTAGTAAAAATGTTTAATTTTTCTTTTTTTTTTCTGCGCTCAGTCTTTATAGTGACAGTAGTACATACAGAGGCCATTTGGTTGATGCCTTTTCACTAGTTCACAAAACTGGATTAAATCAGCACCTGTTTCATTATGGAGCTTCAGCAACAAGACGTTCACTGGCTTGATACCGATTCATGTTTTTCGGATGTCAGTGCACTGTATGGTGAACTGATGTCGGTGACTGCTTTTCAACACAAACCCAAGAAACATACCAGTAAACACATAGCATGAGATTAATATGGAACAATATGGCAAAACAAAAATAGGAGAAAAAAAAAGGAGTTTTATGTGCACCTTTTAAGTTTATATAGCACCAGTGATTTATACATTCATCCATGTATATTTATCCGTACACACCGGATCTACTGGGCAGGCAGACATGGAAGTATTAAAGGTTGTGGTTCAGAGGAGTTGGCAGTGGAAAAGGGCAGATGTGGGCAGGTAGTGTCCCTGATCATCAGCAGCCGCCGCAGCTCTTCCCACAGCTTCCTCCCATCGATCCACACTGACCACTCAGAGCCGCCACGCCACAGCGAGAGAACTGATCACGACACAGGTCCGCTGGACAGGCAAACACACAGAGGTCACTCAAAGTAACAAACCTTAGGGCTCAGTCGCCAAGACCTGTGAATACTTCTGTTCACCTGTGATGCAGGTGGGACACAGGAGGGTAGAGATGGTGATGCATAAATGAAAATATATTTAAAAAAATATATATATATATATAACAGCTCAGGCCTAAGTGCTATGCAGGTGGAAAGTTTTAAAGTTTTTCCACCTGCCTACACCTGCACACCACTTGGGGCTGCATGTGCTACACTTTCATAAACTAGCATTTATTCATCGCCACCTGCACTGCTTCTGCATCCTCGGTGAATAAAGGTATTAACAGGTATTCACGCTTCTAGCTGTGCGGCCGAGCCCGTCCTGTACAAACGTACAAGCAGGAGTGCAACATGAACCCACCTTTGAGCAGTTCCTCATGTGCACACACGGACCTCACACAGATCTCCTTGTTGATGACGTACACGCGTCGCAAGCTGAACAAAAACACATGTAGCACTCTTACATAGAGCCGAAGTAGCCATGACTTCACAACACAGCACTCACAGTCGCATCAGTCACAGCTATCACACAGATCGTTCTTGTTATTTTTGTTGTTGGACTAACAAACAGATTGACAGTCGTCTTGGTCGCCAAAACATGATGTAATGTGTACTGCCGAGCTCCATTGTTCTCTAAAACATTAAAAACACATTATTTACACTTGTTGGATTTGCTTCATTATCTCTACAGTTTATTTTGAAGTCCACAGGATATACACACTAATGAGCACCAAATGTGTATTAATCCACAGCTGGAAATATTCTCCAACAAATTTGCCATTTACTGCAGGCTGAAGAACATAAACAGTGGAACAATAAATGATGCTGCTTTACTGACAATAAGAACTATCTCTATCCTTAGCGTTTATAAGACAGCAAAGCATCAGTTGTGCCAAGTAAACATAAAATGGCAATTTTTTTTTAGGTTTCTGAATTCCTATTTATGCACTGTTGTTCTAGTGTAATATTTACTTCTGATATTTGCCCTAGAATATAACGCCCCAAACACTAAATTGCCATGTGGTAAATATAGCCCATAAACCCAACGAATAATTGATGGTCTGCATGTTTGTTTCTATTCTTCACCTGTCTCTTCCACTTCAGACTTTTGAGTTTGAAGTCACTGACACTTAGGGCTTCTCATGACTGAGCTAAGGTTGCTTTCACAACTTCTGATTGCTCACATGTGAGGTATTTAGAAAACATCTGTAAACTGTAGACACAAAAATCAACAGCGTTACACTGTAATTACTTAAATGCTAAACTTGTGAGCTGCATACTTGCAAGTTCTCTGGAAATGAACCAGGCTCAGGGAGGTTCTACCAGAGGGTTCTGCCATTATGTTCCTCTGATATAAGCAGTCAGCAACCTCTTCTGATGTAAAGCAGCATTTGAGGAATTTTTGTTTACGAAAAGTGACTTTTTTCTTGCTTACATTGGGGTAAAAAAGTATTTAGTCAGCCACCAGTTGTGCAGGTTCTCCCACTTAAAAGATGAGAGAGGTCTCCAATTTTCATCATAGGTATACCTCAACTATGAGAGACAAAATAAGAAAAAAAAAATCCAGAAAATCACATTGAAGGATTTTTAATGAATTAATTGGTAAATTCCTCGGTAAAATAAGTATTTGGTCAATAACAAAAGTTCATCACAATACTTTGTTATATACCCTTTGTTGACAATGACAGAGGTCAAACGTTTTCTGTAAGTTTTCACAAGGTTTTCACACACTGTTGCTGGTATTCTGGCCCATTCCTCCATGCAGATCTCCTCTAGAGCAGTGATGTTTTGGGGCTGTCTCTGGGCAACACGGACTTTCAACTCCCTCCAAAGATTTTCTATGGGGTTGAGATCTGAAGACTGGCTAGGCCACTCCAGGACCTTGAAATGCTTCTTATGAAGCCACTCCTTCGTTGCCCGGGTGGGGTGTTTGGGATCATTGTCATGCTGAAAGACCCAGCCACGTTTCATCTTCAATGCCCTTGCTGGTGGAAGGAGGTTTTCACTCAAAATCTCACATACATAGCCCCATTCATTCTTTCCTTTACATGTATCAGTCGTCCTGGTCCCTTTGCAGAAAAACAGCCCCAAAGTATGACGTTTCCACCCCCATGCTTCACAGTAGGTATGGTGTTCTTTCTCCTCCAAACACGACAAGTTGAGTTTTTACCAAAAGGTTTTATTTTGGTTTCATCTGACCATATGACATTCTCCCAAACCTCTTCTGGATCATCCAAATGCTCTCTAGCAAACTTCAGACGGGCCTGGACATGTACTGGCTTAAGCAGGGGGACACGTCTGGCACTGCAGGATTTGAGTCCCTGGCGGCGTAGTGTGTTTCTGATGTAGCCTTTGTTACTTTGGTTCCAGCTCTCTGCAGGTCATTCACTAGGTTCCCCCATGTGGTTCTGGGATTTTTGCTCACCATTCTCGTGATCATTTTGACCCCACGGGGTGAGAGCTTGCATGGAGCCCCAGATTGAGGGAGATTATCAGTGGTCTTGTATGTCTTCCATTTTCTAATAATTGCTCCCACAGTTGATTTCTTCACACCAAGCTGCTTACCTATTGCAGATTCAGTCTTCCCAGCCTGGTGCGCGTCTACAATTTTGTTTCTGGTGTCCTTTGACAGTTCTTTGGTCTTGGCCATAGTGGAGTTTGGAGTCTGACTGTTTGAGGTTGTGGACAGGTGTCTTTTACACTGATAACGAGTTCAAACAGGTGCCATTAATACAGGTAACGAGTGGAGGACAGAGGAGCCTCTTAAAGAAGAAGTTACAGGTCTGTGAGAGCCAGAAATCTTGCTTGTTTGTAGGTGACCAAATACTTATTTTACTGAGGAATTTACCAATTAATTCGTTAAAAATCCTTCAATGTGATTTTCTGGAATTTTTTTTTTCTCATTTTGTCTCTCATATTTGAGGTATACCTATGATGAAAATTGGAGACCTCGCTCATCTTTTAAGTGGGAGAACTTGCACAATTGGTGGCTGACTAAATACTTTTTTGCCCCACTGTATCTGTAATTTAAAACTTGCATTGCTTTTTTACATACATTTCTGACTTTTTAGTTCCAAATTTACTATTTCTTAGATTTTTTGTAAATGTTAGACTTTTCTTATGTAAATCAGATATTTTTCCTTGGAGTTTATGTCATTGCTAGAAATTTACAACTTTTTCTTGTAAATGGGGTTCACTTATATAGCACTTTTTCTCATCTCTAGATGACCAAAGCACTTTGCAGATCCTGCTATCCACCCATTCACGCAATGATGGCGGTGGAGCTGCCATGCACAGGCGCTGGCCTGACCCACCAGGAGCAACCGGGGGTGCAGTGACTTGCTCAAGGACACTTTGACATGCAGACTGCAGACAGAGCGGGAATCGAACCCCTGACTCTCCAATCAATAGTCGGCCACACTACACCTGCACCACAACCGCAAGTGTAGTGTGAGGAGACACAAATTTACTTCTTAGAAATTTCTATTCTGTATTTTTTGTAAAATTCAGACTTTTCATTTTGGGACTCTTACTTGACATAAATTTACATCTTTTTTTTTCTCCTTTTTTTGTCAAAGCCATGGAGAGCCACTGGTTGGTGGGGGGGGGGGCAAAAGAACCACATGTGATATATATATTACTGTGAAGTATGAGGTGTTGACACACACTTCCGTTGGCGTCACCGCCCTGCCTTTATAAGGCCGGGGTCGGCCATTCTGTGGTTTCTTGCTTGCCTGTACCTTAGCTGGGGCCTTGTCAGTGACCGCCACATCCAGCGTCTACAATAAAGCCGTGTTCTACAAATCACCTCGCCTCATCTGTGAACCAGGGTAATATCAGACATAACACCACAGACTGCAGATTCCTGCCTTAGAATATTGTCCCTTGATGTGAAATTGCACTTATATAAACTGAAATCAACAAAACAGAAAGGAGTGCGATCCTACATATAGTACCTGTAGAAGCAGAGGCTGTTGAGGCACTGCTTGCACGGTTTGTAAACAGAGTAGAGTCTGGTGCAGGGGTACTGTTCCTCTCTGCAATCTGAGAATCACGCAACACAATAATGTCTCCACTCTCCACAAGCAGCTGATTTTTCTGCCTTATTTTATCCAGCTTGCTTACCAAGAGGCCCGGGCTCTGTGGGTTCTGTCTCAAAGTTGGACTCTAAATTTTCAAATGAGAAACAGATTTAATGATGAGAGACTTGACAATATACTGTATATTAAAATCAGTTTTGTTAAAATTGTGTTGTTGCTGCAAAAGAGCAAAGTGGACGCTGTGGAAAAAGTATTTGCCCCCTTCCTTATTTCTTATATTTTTGCATATTTGTCACGCTTAAATGTTTCAGATCAGCAAACAAATTTTAATATTAGACAAAGATAACCAAGTAAATACATAATGCAGTTTTTAAATGATGATTCCATTTTTTTTTTAAGGGAAAACCTATCCAAACTTACCTGGCCCTGTGTGAAAAAGAAATTGCCCCCTACACCTAATAACTGGTTGTGCCAACAGCTGCAATTGAGCTTTTGTGATAACTGGCAATGAGTCTTTTGCATCGCTATTGAGGAATTCTGGCCCACCCTTCTTTGCAGATTTGTTTTAACTCAGCCACATTAGAAGGCTTCAGCTTGAGGTGATGAACTGATAGCCAGACATTCTCCTTCAGGATTTTCTCGTAGAGAGCAGAATTCATGCTTCCATCAATTACGGCAAGTCAACCAGATCCTGAAGCAGCAAAGCAGCCCCAGACCATCATACTATCACCACTATGTTTGACTGTTGCTATGTTATTTTTATGAAATGCCGTGTTTGTGCCAGATGTAACAAGATGCATGCCTTCCAAAAAGTTCATCTTTTGCCTCTTAAGTCCACAGAATATTTTCCCAGAAGTCTTGGGAATCATCAGGATGTTTTCTGGCAAATGTGAGATGAGCCTTTGTGTTCTTTTGGGTCTTTGGTTTTTGGAACTCTCCCATGGATGCCATTTTTGCCCAGTCTCTTCCCTTAATAGTTGAATCATGGACCAGTGTCCAAACTGAGGCAAGTGAGACCTGCAGTTCTTTAGATGTTGTTCTGGGTTTTTGTTTCTCACCTACTCTTGAATTTCTTTAGATCGTGGCATGATGTGTTGCTTTTTGAGATCTTTTAGCCTGTTTCACTTTGTCAGACCTGCTGAATCAAGAAATCACTTAAATAGAACCTGTCTGAGAGTAATCAGGCCTGGGTGTGGCTAATGAAATTGAACTCAGCTTTCCAAAAAATGTGGTTAATCCCAGTTAATTCATAATGTAAAGGGAGGGGGAATTATTTTTTCCACATAGAGCCAAGTAGGTTTGGATAGCTTTTTTTCCCTTAATAAATGAAACCATCTTCTTCCTCTTTTGGCTGCTCCCCTTAGGGGTCGCTACAGCAGATCATCTGCCTACATCTCACCCTATCCCTCACATCTTTCTCTATAACACCAACCCTCTTCATGTCTTCCTCCACTACTTCCATGAATCTTCTCTGTGGTCTTTCTCTTTTCCTCATGCCTGGCAGTCCCATCTTCATCATCCTTTGTCCAGTATATCCACTGGCCCTGCTCTGCACATGTCCAAACCATCTCAGCCTTGCCTTTCTTACTTTGTCTCCAAACTGCTCAACCTGCGCTGTCCCTCTGATATGCTCATTTTTAATCCTGTCCCTCCTAGTCACTCCCAATGAAAATCTTAGCATCTTCGACTGTGCCACCTCCAGCTCCACCTCCTGTCTTTTTGTCAGCGCCACCGTCTCCAAACCATACGTCACAGCAGATCTCACTACCGTCTTGTAAATTTTCCCTTTCACTGTAGCTGCTATCCTTCTGTCACAAATCACCTCAACACTCATCGCCACCCACTCCACCCTGCCTGCACTCTTTTTTTCTCTCTCTTGTGCATTTTCCATTGCTTTGGATGGTTGACCCCAGGTATTTAAACTAATCTACCTTCACTACCTCTGCTCCTTGATTCCTCACCATTACACTTGTTTCCCTCTCATTCACACTCACGTATTCTGTCTTGCTTCTACTGACTTTCATTCCTCTTCTCTCTAGAGCATACCTCCACCTCTCCAGGTTCTCTTCCACCTACTCCCTACTCTCACTACAGATCACAGTGTCATCTGCAAACATCATGGTCCATGGAGACTCCTGCCTGACCTCATCTGTCAGCCTGTCCATCACCATGGCAAACAAGAAGGGGCTCAGAGCTGATCCCTGATGTAATCCCATCCCCACCTTGAATCCATCTGTCACTCCTACAGCACACCTCACCACCATCTTGCTGACCTCATACATGTCCTGCACCACCCTCACAAACTTCTCTGCCACTCCTGACTTTCTCATACAGTACCACACCTCCTCTCTTGGCACCCTATCATATGCTTTCTCTAGATCCACACAGACACAGTGCAACTCCTGACTTTCTCTATACTTCTCCATTAGCACTCTTACAGCAAATATTGCATTTGTAAAACGCTTTCTTGGCATGAAACCATACTGCTGCTTACTGATTGTCACCTCTCCTCTTAACCTGGCTTCAGCAACTCTTTCCCATATCTTCACAGTGTGGCTGATCAACTTTATGCCTCTGTAGTTACTATAGCTCGGAGCATCACCTTTGTTCTTGAAAATTGGTACTAAAACACTTCTCCACTCATCAGGCATCCTCTCACTCTCCAAGATTGTGTTAAACAATCTGGTTAAGAAGTCCACTGCCATCTCTCCTAAACATCTCCATACCTCCACAGGTATGTCATTTGGACCAACCACCTTTCCATTCTTCATCCTCTTCAAAGCTGCCCTCACTTCCGCCTCGCTAATTCTCGGGACTTCCTTGTTCACTATCTTTCCTTCATCCATCCTCCTTTCTCTCACATTTTCTTCATTCATCAGCGACTCAAAATACTTCTGCCTTTTCAACACACTCATCACTTTTAGTATGTTACCATTTCTGTGCTTAATCAACCTAACCTGCTTCACATCCTTTCCAGCTTGATCTCTCTGTTCTGCTAATTAATACAAGTCCTTTACTCCTTCCTTAATGTCCAGCCTCTCATACAACTCACTATATCCCTTTTCCTTTGCCACCTCTCTCTTTGCTATGAGCCTAGCTTCCAAATACTCCTGTCTGCTTTCATCTCCATGCCTATCTCACTTTTTCTTTGCTAGCATCTTCCTTTGAATTCTTTCCTGCACCTCCTCATTCCACCATCAAGTCTCCTTGTCTTCCTTCCTCTGTCAGAGGATACACCACATACAGTGGATAAAAAAACTCTACACACCCCTGTTCAAATGCCAGGTTTTTGTGATGTAAAAAAATGAGACCAAGATAAATCTTTTCAAGACTTTTTCCACCATTCATATGACCTATAATCTGGACAACCCAATTGAAAAACAAACTGAAATCTTTTAAGGGGAAAAATAAAAAAAACCTTACAATAACCTGTTTGCATAAATATGCACACCCTTAAACTAATACTTTGTTGCAGCACCGTTGGCTTTTATTACAGCACTTAGACTCTTACCCAAAAAGACTATCAGTGTGGCACATCTTGATGTGGCAATATTTGCCCACTCTTCTTTGCAAAAATGCTCCAAATCTGTCAGATTGCGAGGGCATCTCCTGTGCACAGCCCTCTTCAGATCACCCCACAGATGTTCAATCGAATTCAGGACTCTGGCTGGGCCATTCCAAAACCTTAATCTTCTTCTGGTGAAGCCATTCTTTTGTTGATTTGGATGTGCTTTGGGTCATTGTCGTGCTAAAAGATGAAGTTCCTCTTCATCTTCAGCTTTCTAGCAGAAGCCTGAAGGTTTTGTGCCAACATTGACTGGTATTTGGAACTGTTCATAATTCTCTCCACCTTGACTAAGGTTCCAGTTCCAGCTGAAGAAAAACAGCCCCAAAGCATGATGCTGCCAACACCATGCTTCACTGTAGGTACAGTATGGTGTTCTTTTGGTGATGAGCAGTGTTGTGTTTGCACCAAATATACCTTTTGGAATTATGGCCAAAATGTTCAATCTTGGTTTCATCGGACCATAACAGATTTTCCCACATGGGTTTTGGAGATTTCAAATGCGGTTTTGCAAAATGTAGCCGGGCTTGGATGTTTTTCTTCATAAAATAAGGCTCCCATCTTGCCACCCCAAGACGGGAGATTGTTGTCACATGTACTTAACAGCCAGTAACCTGCCAGAAATTCCTGCAGCTCCTTCAGTGTTGCTGTCAACCTCTTGGCAGCCTCCCTGACCAGTTTTCTTCTCGTCTTTTCTCAATTTTTGGAGGAATGTCCAGTTCTTGGTAATGTCACTGTTGTGCCATATTTTCTCCACTTGATGATGACTGTCTTCACTGTGTTCCATGGTATATTTAATGTCTTGGAAATTCTTTTGTACCCTTCTCCTGACTGATACCTTTGAACAATGAGATCCCTCTGATGCTTTAGAAGCTCTCTGTGGACCATGGCTTGTGCTGTAAGATGTGACTACAAAAATGCCAGGAAAAGCCTACTAGAACACCTGAACTTAATTTGGGGTTAATCAGAGACACTTTAAATGGTGGCAGGTGTGTGCTGACTCCCATTTATCATGAGTTTGAATGTGACTGGTTAATCCTGAACACAGCCACATCCCCAGTTATGAGGTGTGTATATTTATGCAAACAGGTTATTACCTCCGCCAAGGAGGTAATGTTTTTAGCGGGGTTTGTTTGTCTGTCTGTTACCAACATAACTCAAAAAGTTATGAACGGATTTTGACGAAATTTTCAGAAAAGGTGTGTAATGGCACGGGGAATAGATGATTAGATTTTGGTGATGATCTGAGAGTGCATACCTCCACCAAGGGCTTTGTTTGTATTTGTGCAGCAGGATTACACAAAAACTACCGTACTGGATGGATTTGGATGAAATTTTCACCAGAGGTGGTTCTTGGCCTACAGAGGAACCCATTACATTTTGGTGATGATCTGGGAATGCATACCTCAGCCAAAGCTCTTATCTTCTCACAGTGTGTTAGCAACAATACTCCAAAACTGATGGACAGACTTTGATGCAATTTTCACCACAAATGGCTATAGGGGGTTTCCACGTGACGTCACAGGTCTGAGTCACGGCCGGCTGCCGCCATATTGGCGGTCAAGCGCTGGAGGTCTCTGTGCATGTGCCTATGTAAACAAACCAGTTCTACACGTGTTTTGGTGCCTGTCATCGCTGTTTTCTCGCCGTTATCATGCTGGACACGTGTTGTGCAGTTCACTGCTACAACAGGCGTGGACAAAAGGATCATGTACATACTGCTAGTCAATTAATACAATTTTAGATTTGATAATAGGAAATATTAGCCCTGTGACAATGCAATGGAAGATAATAATTCACAATCTAGTGAAAATTACCAGACAGTGTATACACATAATTATAGTCCCATAGATTCTACAGAGGATATTATATTTTAAAAGTATATCTAGTAATTAGTACACTCACACATGCAGTGATGACATGGAGCTCTTTGGCCTTGAGGTGCCAGATCTTAGGTTCATTCACCCATCCTGCCCTGAAGAATTTGAACGCATCCTTGCTCTTGTGAGCACTGAAGTTCTCCAATGAGTAAGGTGAAGGACTGACAATCAGGTAAATCATCAGATCACTAAATTCAAAGTCTGGCAATGTCACATCTGATGCAGTCAAAGGAGTAAACAGTACACCGGGTGCAGTGTAGGGATCACAACCCCCTAGAATGGCCAATTTCTCCTTGTACCTCTTCAACTCGACTCCAGAGAGATGCCTCGTCTGCTCACTGAGACCATTGTCAGGCTCTGCCATCGTAGTTTATCACCTAACTTATCAAACACTTCAGAAAACCTCGCAGGACTCAGCTCTTTGTCATGTAAACAAGCGTGGCGGGCGATACGCTTGACTGCCAATATGGCGCACAGTCGGCGTCGCTAGGCGTGCGGGTCACGTGACTGAAACCCCTCTATAGGCCTACACACAAACCCATTACATTTTGGAGGTGATCCATGAGAAACGGAAGGAGCCTTGGCGGAGGTATGCGCTCTATGAGTGCTTTTCTAGTTGTAAGTTTGTTTTTTTGTTTTTCCCTTAAAAGATTTCAGTTTGTTTTTCAATTGGGTTGTACAGGTTATGGGTCACATTAATGGTGGAAAAATTTTGAAATGATTTATCTTGGTCTCATTTTTTTTGCATCACAAAAACCTGGCATTAGAACAGGGGTGTGTAGAGATTTTATATCCACTGTACCTTTCTAACCATTTCCCTCAAAACCTTTGCTGTACTTTCCCAGTCATCTGGTAATTCTTCCCTACCACCCACTGCCTTTATCAACTCCTTCCTGAAGTCTGTGTGATCTTCCTTCATAAATTCCTCCACTTAATCTTTGGCACTACCTTCACTCGATTCCTCTTCTTGCTTTGTAAAGTCATCCTACAGACTACCATCCAATGCTGTCTAGCTACATTCTCCCCTGCCACCACCTTGCCGTCTCCCGTCTCTTTCAGATTTCTCCTTCTGCATAAGATGTAGTCCATCTGTGTGCACCTTCCTCCACTCTTGTAAGTCACCCACCCTATGTTCCTCTCTCTTCTTAAAGTATGTGTTCACCACGGCCATTTCCATCCTTTTAGCAAAGTCCACAACCATCTGTCCTTCCACATTTCTCTCCTTAAGACCATACCTACCCAGCACCTCCTCATCGCCCCCAATAAATGTAAATGTCTGAAAAATGAAACCATCATTTAATAAAAATGTTGTTTTGTATTTACTTGTGTTATCTTTGTCTAATATTATTTTTTTTTCTGATGATCTGAAACATGTAGGTGTAACAAATATAAGAAATCAGGAAGGGGCAAATACTTTTTCACAGCACTGTACCTGATTTTTCTGGACGGAGCAGTGGCTCAAGCTGGACCTGCTGCTGGTAGGTTCCAGGAAGTGAGTCAGGATTATTAGTATCTAAACAAGGAAAAAGGATGATTTTGTCACAGATGGGGCACTACAGAAGGGAGGATGACATTTTAAGTGCATGCAGAAACCTGAAAATACTTTACCTGGAAAATAATCATATGTGCCTAAACAAACGGGAGGGGGAAAAAAGTTGAACCTTAATGATCAAAACCACAACAGAAAGAGCACCATAATTAAAAAAAAAAAAAAAAAAAAACACCTGCACAAGCTCAAAAGGAGCTTGTGAGGATGTAATCATGACTTCATATGAAAGATGTTTACAAATAATAAGAGGCAGAGTGGCCCAATTGCTATTTACAATGATACAGTTGCTGTGCGGGTGGTAAATAACAATTAAGGGAGGACCGAGAACTCCTTGAGGCTAGATGAAGCATCGAGAGATTGAGAACAGATGTGGAGAGCTCTGATATAAACTGATGCTGAGCTGGAACAATCCCCGCCAATATTCTGGAAATGGACTCACCCAGAAAGGGAAGCTGTTCCTGGTAGTCTCCCTGGGCGAGCAGCAGAACTATAGACATTTCAGACAAACAAAGATGGAGTGATGAGAGACATAAAAGCTAGTAATTACAAATACTTTATTGTGGCTTTATCATTTGTGTTTCTCAAAGAGCATCCGCTGTTTTCATTTTGGATTTTCAGAGTTCTCCTTCAAAAGCTTCTAACTTGTAATCATCTCATCCTTTTAATCATCCTGAGCAGTAGTTTAACTAGTCAATCTTATGAAAACTTGCCTTGATTTTCTTGTTCTAAATTTTAACTTGGATCCACACCACATTCTACACATTCAGTGATACTGTCTTCCCACATATGTCTGAACTTCTTCAATAAGTTGTATGCATAATTCTGAGAAATTGATTAAAAAAAATGTAAAAAGAAAAGAAAAAGAAACAAACCAACACAATCTTGCAATGTTAAAGTAAAAAAAAAAAATCTTCGATGTGCTCTTAATTCTGATCTAAAAATCTAGATTTTCATAAGATGGGTTTTACCATTAAACTGCTTTTAAGGACCAGTGCAGTTTCAGTCATTATCCTGGGACAGCGTGCATACAACTGGGCATGTCCTTCAACCGGTAAGTCTTTTTATCCCAGGACTTATTCTGATAATGTAGTGCTAGCCACTATGTAGCCTTGTGGTATGTGGTTGCGCCTAGTAATCACTGACTCTGGCGTTTTTTTTGGGGGGGGGGGGTGAAAGGATTTTGACATGAAACTGTAAGACAATGAAAGTTTTTTTTGTAGAAAAAAGGGCATAAGATATCATTTGAGACCATGTAGATTTGTTTTTTATATGGGATTTATATCCACCGGAGTGCATCTTTAACGAAAGTGTTTCCAAAATTATTTTGATGGTATATCAACCTTTGACCAAATGAATGTCACTTCCCCCATAGCCTGAGTGGGCCTTCATATCCTGCATCAGCTTTGTTCTAGGTAGGAACAATGAAAAGACTACAACTATGGTGACTATGAACTGAGTCCAAACAGCCAATCACAGGGCACAACTTTAGCCATCAATAACAACTAAACATCCTGTGACTGGCTGTTGGGACTGGGGTCATAGTTACCATATTTGTAGTCTTTTCAGTATTCCTACCCAGAACAAGAAAGTTACATAGTTCTGCTTTAACCCTAGAGTAAGCATACATCTGAGAAACCAGGAATAAACTGCCTGCCACCTGAAGCTCCCCTCCCTTCCCTGTCCGAAGCCATGTCTCACTGAAAGTGTCCATTTATGAAATGTGTCAAATTTTGTAGAGCAGCAATAGTAAAGCCTCTGATTGACTGGACCAGTGACTGGAAAGAAACTGTTACTGTTACTGGGGCAATTTGCCTCTGGTAGGGTCACCCAAGATAAACTGGTCCTAGGTGAAGGGCAAGACTAAGAACGATCCAACAGACTCTCATGATGAATGTTAGAACAAGGATTTAGTGTACCCTGCCCAGTATGGGGTTACCGGGACCCCACCCTGGAGCCAGGCCTGGGGGAGGGGTTCGATGGCTAGCGCCTGGTGGCCAGGTTTTTGCCCATGGGATCCAGCCAGGCTCAGCCCGAAGGAGTTACATGGGTCCACCCTCCAGTGGGCTCACCACCTGCAGGAGGGACCAAGGGGGTCCGGTGCTATGTGGATCAGGTGGCGGTCGAAGGCAGAGACCTTGGCGGTTTGATCCCAGGCTTTCTAAACTGGCTTTTGGGACATGGAATGTCACCTGCCTGGTGGGGAAGGAGCCTGAGCTGGTGCGTGAGGTTGAGAGATACCGGCTAGATATAGCTGGCCTCACTTCAACACAGCTCTGGTTCTGGAACCAGTCTCCTGGAGAGGGGCTGGAGCTTGGCCTACTCTGGAGTTGCCCCGGGTGAGAGGCAACGAGCAGGGGTGGGTATTCTTGTACCCCCCCCCCACACACACACACACACACACCTTGCTGCCTCTATATTGGAGTTTTCCCCAGTAGATGAAAGGGTTGTTTCCCTGTGCCTTCAGGTTGAGAAATGGGTCCTGACCATCATTTGTGTCTATGCACCAAATGATGGTTCCGAGTACCCACCCTTTTTGGAGTCTCTGACTGGGGTGCTGGAGAGTGCTCCTCTTGAAGACTCCATTGTCCTACTGGGGGACTTCAATGTGCATGTGGGCAACGACAGTGAAACCTGGAGGGGGATGATTGGGAGGAACTTCCTGCCCGAGCTGAACCTGAGTGGTGTTAAATTATTGGACTTCTGTGCTAATCACAGTTAGTCCGTAACGAACACATGTTCAAGCACAGGGGTGTCCATGGCTCAGTTGGTAGAGCATCCACCCCACACCCGGGAGGCAGGGGTTCAAATCCCGGCCGGGTCATGCCGAAGACCATATAAAAGCGGAACTTCCTGCCGTCCAGCTTGGTGCTCAGCAATAATGGAATGGAGGAGGGAAATCTGTGGCGGCGCCTTGCATGGCAGTGGCCCTCTGATTCTACATATGGGGTGTGTGTGATTAACACTGTAGATAGGAAAAACACAATTTCGTTCTACTGTACATGATTGGTTGTATGGTTGAATGACAATAAAGGGTGATTTAATTTAATTTTAATATGTACACCTGGTACCAGGACACCCTAGATCACAGGTCGATGATCGATTTTGTTATTGTGTCATCAGACCTGCGACCGTATGTCTTGGGCACTTGGGTAAAGAGAGGTGCAGAGCTGTCAACTGATCACCACCTGGTGGTGAGTTGGATCCGATGGCAGGGAAGGATGCCATTCAAACCTGGTAGACCCAAACGTATAGTGAGGGTGTGCTGAGAACGTCTGGCTGAGGCCTCTGTCCAGGAGGTTTTCAACTCCCACCTCCGGAAGAATTTTGACCACATTCCGAGGGAGTCTGGAGACATGGAGTCTGAATGGGCCATGTTCTCCACCTCCATTGTTGAAGCGGCTGCCCAGAGCTGCAGCCACAAGGTTGTCGGTGCATCTCATGGTGGCAACCCCCAAACCAAGTGGTGGACACCAGTGTTGAGGGGGGCCAGTAAGCTGAAGAACGGGTCCTGTCAAGCTTGGTTGGCTTGTGGGACCCCCAAAGCAGCAGAGGTGTACCGGCAGGCCAAGCGGAGTGCAGTTCGGACGGTTGCTGAAGCAAAAACTCGGGTGTAGGAGGAGTTTGGTGAGGCCATGGAACAAGACTTTTGGTCAGCCTCGAAGAGATTCTGGCAAACTGTCTGATGACTTAGGAGGGGGAAGCAGCTCTTTGTCCACACTATGTATGGTGCGGATGGGGCGCTGCTGACTTTGACTGGGGATATTGTAGGGCGGTGGAAGGAATACTTCGAGGATCTCCTCAATCCCACTGACACGCCTTCCACAGAGAAAGCAGGGCTTATGGACAAGGGGGACGGCTCGCCCATCACAGGGGCTGAGGTTGCCAAAGTGGTTAAAAAGCTCCTTGGTGGTCGGGCCCCGGGGGTGAATGAGATCCGCCCTGAGTACCTCAAGGCCCTGGATGTTGTAGGGCTGTCATGGTTGACACACCTCTGCAACATTGTGTCGAGGTCGGGGACAGTGCTTTTTGGCATGGCAAACCGGGGTGGTGGTTCCTCTCTTCAAGAAAGGGGACCGGAGGGTGTGCTCCAACTTGAGAGGGATCACACTCCTCAGCCTCCCTGGGAAGGTCTATGCCAAGGTACTGGAGAGGAGAGTCCGGCCTTTGGTCGAACCTCGGATTCAGGAGGCACAATGTGGTTTTCGTCCTGGCCACGGCACATCAGACCAACTCTTTACCCTCTCGAGAATCCTCAAGGGTTCATGGGAGTTTGCCCAACCAGTTTACATGTGTTTTGTGGACTTGAAGAAGGCATTCGACCACGTCCCTCATGGTTTTTTGTGGGGGGTGCTTTGGAAGTATGGGGTATCGGGCTTGTTGTTGCAAGCTATCCGGTCTCTATACGACCATTGTGACAGTTTGGTTCGTCCTGCCAACACTCAGTCGCACTCATTCCCAGTGAGAGTTGGACTCCACCAGGGCTGCCCTTTGTCACTGATTATGTTCATAATTTTTATGGACAGAATTTCTAGGCGCAGCCAGGGAACGGAAGGTGTCATGCTTGGTGACCATAGGATCTCATCTCTGTTGTCTGCAGATGATGTTATCCTGTTGGCTTCATCCGGCAATGACCTACAGGTCTTACTGAGATGGTTTGCTGCTGAGTGTGAAGCGGCTGGGATGAGAATCAACACCAACAAGTCCGAGTCCATGGTCCTCAGCTGGAAAAAGGTGGATTGTCCTCTCCAGGTTGGGGGCAAGTTCCTGCCCCAAGTGGAGGTGTTTAAGTATCTCGGGGTCTTATTCATGATTGAGGGGAGAATGGAGTGAGAGATTGACAGACGGATCGGAGCAGCATCTGCAGTGATGTGAACATTGTACTGGTCCGTTGTGGTGAAAAGGGAGCTAAGATCTAAGGCAAAGCTATCGATTTACTGGTCAATCTACGTAACTACCCTCACCTATGGTCATGAGCTTTGGGTAATGACCGAAAGAACGAGATCATGGATATAAACGGCTGAAATGAGCTTTCTTCGTAGGATTGCTGGACTCACCCTTAGAGATAGGGTGAGGAGCTCAGTCATCCAAGAGAGGCTCAGAGTAGAACCGCTGTTCCTCCACATTGAAAGGATCCAGTTGAGGTGGTTTGGGCATCTGATCAGGATGCCTCCTGGATGCCTCCCACTTGAGGTGTTTTGGGCATGTCCCACTGGGAGGAGACACCAGGGCAGACCCAGGACTCGCTAGAGAGACTATGTCTCCCAGTTGGTCTGGGAACGCCTTGGTATCCTGTCTGAATTGCTGGAGCAGGCAGCCGGGGAGAGGGAAGTCTGGGCTTCTCTGCTTGAACTGCTGCTGCCGCGACCCGGACCTCCGGAAAAGCGGTAGAAGATGGCTAGATGGATGGATGGATGTATTTTTATTTTACTCTTATTTCAGTCGTGTGTTTAATTCTGTGTTCTGTAACCGTGTTTTATCTAATCCTTCTCTCCTACTTTACTGCACAGTAGCCTGGTGGAGCACCCACAGATTTGTTGTACTGTACTACTGTACAATGACAATAAAGCCTATTCTATTCTATTCTACTTGAGAGGCCGGACACCACGGGAGACATTCAATGAGATAAAATAGACTTATGGGGAGGATGTCCCATTGTATGACGTAGTCAAGTACTGGCATTGACAGTTCAAGTGTGGTTGGACATCGGTGGAAACGACACCCACTCCTGGATGACCAAAATGTGCTATTGATGAAGACACTATCCAGCAAGTGGAGGCCACCATTTTGAAGGCTAGCTGCATAACTGTTTACTAACTAGTCCAAGATGTCAAGATCAATGTGGGATCTGTGAATAAAAAAAACATCCATCAACATTTGCACGTGGAAGTTGTCTGCACGATGGATTCCCTGGTTGCTCACACCTTTCCAGAAGCAGGAACAAGTCACATGCTACCAGGCTCTTTTGGCCATGAGCCAAGAAAACCAGGAGGACTTCTTTGACAGAATAATCATGCAGGATGAAACATGGGTCTATGACTATCATCCAGCGACTAAAGCCCAGTCAAAGCAACAGAAGCAATATGACTCCCCACCTCCAAAGAAGACACATGTCCAGTCCTCAGTGGGCAAGATCATGCTCACGGACTTTTGGAACCAGCATGGAGTATTGATGATGGATTTCCTGGCAAAAGATACCACAATTACTGGGACTTACTACATTTCACTGCTGCAGAAATTATCGGAAGGCCATCAGAACTGAGAGGCGTGGCATGCTGACTAAAGGTGTCCACCTCCTGCAAGGCAACGCTCCGGTTCACAACTTGCATGTTGCCCAGACGGAAGCTTCTGACACAACCTGCAGACTTCTACAGGCATTGTCTCCACAGCTGCATAAAGTGATGGGAGAAGTGTACTGAAAGACTAATAACTGCACCAAGTTTGGTTTGTCTCAGTCCATGGCAAATAAGTCTGGGGAAATCTTAAATGAACAACCCTTGTAGATAATGAAACCACAAATTCAGTAGGCACACTCAAAATGAATGCACAAATTGCATGCAAGCAGCCAGATAAACAGTTTGAGGCAAGTTGTTTTTATACACCTGTGATGTCCCCACAGGATGATCCCCCCCCCCCCTCCCATGTCATTTTATTTAACTGTATGGATATAAAAAGAATTTCAATGCATTCTGAACAAATTACCTATCAGCTATAGTTTACTAAATATCATGTTTGGTAACAGTCACACAGCATGTTCATGGCTATCAACTTTGCTCATAATACTGACTTATCAGGAGCAGATTTTACGAAATTAACATCGTGTTTTACAGATAACAGAAACAGCTTTTTTCTTTTGCAACCAGATGAGTCACCCCCCCCCCCCCGCTGGCAGTTAGAAATACTACAGGTTTATTCAAATCCTCATTCTGACTTTTATTTTCAAAGCTGTAAGTGATGAATTTAGTGTGTGTCTGCTGAATCCAAACCTTCCTGTGACAACAACCTCCGCCAGGAAACAGCTGGCATGCAACTACTAATAAGATCACAATGTGTGTGTGTGTGTGTGTGTGTGTGTGTGTGTTTTAACACTTTGCTGAGCAAGTGTAACAAACCAAACATTAGGTTTATATAGCTT
Source organism: Pholidichthys leucotaenia (assembly GCA_020510985.1). Lineage (NCBI taxonomy): Eukaryota > Metazoa > Chordata > Actinopteri > Cichliformes > Pholidichthyidae > Pholidichthys > Pholidichthys leucotaenia. Next base: position 118,823,645 of record CM035837.1, read on the forward strand.
GAAATGGTTGGAATATTTTTATTTATCTGGGAGCTGATCTAGTTTATCTACTATTTGTTTTTTGAGACAATTTCCAGAGGTGTGACTTTGGTTAAAACAACACTAAATCAGTGAATGGCTAACTGTTAATGGCAGCTAACAACCGCTGGCTGAACAGCCGTCTTGGCCAGAGCATAATGAACTATACTCAAAATTATATATATGGCCAAGTGTTGCTAGATGATCCAGCATTGAGGTGAATAGATTATAAAGAAAAATGCCATAAAAACCGACCTTGATCATCCAGCTAAGGCACAGGTGTCAAACTCATTCCATGGAGGGCCAAGACCCTGCAGGTTTTACCTCCCCCCAGTGGCTTCAACAGGTGATTTCTCTGAATTTCTTCCTACTGATTGCTGATCAGTGAAAACACCTGCTGAAGAGACTGGGTGGAAGTAAAACCTGCAGGGTCTTGGCCCTCCATGGAATGAGTTTGACACCCCTGAGCTAAGGTAACACTAATAGCCTGCCAACTAGGCTATCCTGGTAAATAAAACTAAAAAAGCCTGAATGAGGTAAAGTACATAATCCACTGTGGATTAATTAAACAGTTGGGAGTACAGATGATTTGATGGGATGACTAAGATTTAAAGATAATGACCAAAAATGCCACGGTTCTGCTGAGAGCACTTCACTGAGCTACGCAACTATGCCACCAGCTCAATTTTTCTTGCCATCCCAGTCAAACAAAACAAAACAAAACAGCTGGGAACATAAATGTCTAGCAAGTCTAGGTAAATAAAACTATACAGAGTAGCCATAAAAACTGAGGTTGCTAACTCCATTGTACCTTGTGTGGATTGAGATATTCCCACCATTGTGGCGTAACCCCCACAACAGACTGGGACAGGCAAAGCGCTCAACTAGAGCAACTAACAGAACAGTGAAATGTGTGTATTAATGTCATCAGGCAGCCCCGCTTCTTCTGGCTTTTTCCGGCTCAGTACTGTGATGTTAATGTGCCATTCATGCATTGTGTTCATGTTTCCTGCCCTTACTGTGTCTATACACTGGTAACAATATGTAGATGTGCCTTGTAACCTCTTTTGTCCTGCAGTTCCGGAGCTGAGGCGAATTACGGCCAGCAATCTCCTTAGTGTTATGTGTGTCTCTCAAATGCAAATGCCCATACCTACTGCTGTGAATGCCTTTCATGTATTGTCTGTAGTTTGGTATATAAGCTGCATCACTCTGTAACTCATTCTCTCACTCTCACTCTGACGACTGCTCATCTGCACACTTTGCTGGAGAGCCTCCGGGCTCGCCCATGGGGCAAGCTCCGAGACGGCGGTATGATAATAAACCTACTTAAAAACCTCACTTTGCTGCCTTATTTTATCATCCACCGCAACCATTATTAAAACTGGTTGAAAGCTGGAAGCTGTGAGGGTGGTGTCATCCTATCAAGCTGCTGCTCTCACATCACAAAAGGAGCCAATTCAAAACCGCTCATTTATGAGAAGTACTGAGACAAAGATGGACCCTAACAAAGTGACAGGATTGTTTGTTTTGTGTGTGCTGTATTTATGTTGCTCTCCACCCCAGATACCCAAATAGATGCACAAAAGCACTGAAAAGATGACAGTTTCATTATATGTGACTTTTATTGTGACACTTCAGTCCATAAAGGGAGAGTGTGCAGTTACCTGGCATACATATTAGTAGGAGGACTCTCATGGTCACTCTGGGAGGTAGACTGACTTTATCACTGGAGGGAAGATGAGATTCTTAATCAAAACAAAGAAACATAGAGGGAATAAAGAGCTTAGATGTGGATCTTTCTTCAGTCTCCTGAACTTTCTCCTTTTCTCTGTCCCTCGCCTTCACCTTTCCAACCCCCCATTGCTCTGCCCTCTCTTACCCCTCCTCCTCACTCTCAGCTTTAAAAAGCTACAGTAGGAAAAATTAGGTAAAGAGAAGTCTGCCAACAAGACTACGGCACGTCCAAACAATCTTTCTGCTTTCCTACTTTCCCACTCTGAGGCGGACAGTCTCTACGGCTGCATTCCAGGAAAAGAAGCAGAGGACCCCCAACCCCACCCCTCAGTTTTCTTCATCCCTCCTTCCTTCCTTTTCTCCCTTAAAGCCTCAACATCATTCATTTCCCTTATGTCATTGCTCTTAAGCCATACCCTCCTTTCTTCCTCCCACTTTAGTTCTTAACATAAAACCAGAAAAAAAATGACATCACATTACTACTCCTCCACTTTTTGGACAGTTAATTCTCCACCTCCATGCAGGATAATTCATACTCTAAATGTCAAGCAGTTTGTTTTTTTACACATCCAGCACAATTCATTCTCCTTCTCTGTGTTAATGCATGCAGATTTTAATGAGGCCACACTGGACCCAAAGAGCACAACTGTCTGCAGTTCTGCAAGTCTATGTGCAAGTTTTCTGAGTATTTGTGCACCAAGGAAGAACAAACATGCACATACGCACTACTGCATCACAGTGGCTATAGCAGACCATATGTTTTCACAGCACACATCTGGGAGTGATTACCCCCCCCCCCTTTTTTTTCCCTCATTCAGTCTTCCCTTTTCCCAGACATGGAGACCCCACAGTCTTCCTTGACAGCAGGATACACTTTACAATCATCATTTTTACTTTGTTTTGAAAACAGCTATAACAAATTAAAGAGTAAAATCTGCATCATCTCACGCGCCCTCATCGACCCCACTCTCTCTAATTTTTTAAAGTTCCTCTTTTCTGTCTGATCCCTGTAGGCAGTGCGTGAAGTCCCCAGTCCTCACTCCACCTCCTCCTCCTCCTCCTCTCCAGTGAAAACACTGGACCACATGTCAACTCAACAGCCAGGAACACACAAAAACTCACAAATCATTCACTCTGTCTGGAAAATACCTCAAATTATTCATTAAAGACTAGATTGGATCCAATAAACCTAAACCCCCGCCCAATTTCAACATAGCTGCAATTTACCCTTATCTAATTAAAAGATTCAATAAATGCATAAAAGAGATGCAATTAAACTACAGAAATGCAATCAGATTATGTTTTTTTGGTTTGTTTTACAGCTCTTACCTTCCTTAGATTGTATTTGCTCTGACTTGATCCAGCTCTCACGTATCCTGTGAGTGCAGGAGGGCCTCACAGCGCCACATTGTTCCAGCCCACATCTGCAGTCTCCTCCCAGTCCAGCCCCCGGTCCCAGTACCCAAAACAGAGAGCCAGGGGGGCCACCCAGAACCCGGTCACACCATATAGCGCGAGATTTCAGCAGGACTTGGGTATGAGTAAATCAATCATTAACTAAAGCTGGGTGTTTATAGAAGACAATTGAAACAATGTTCAGTCTAAACAAGGACACTAAATATTTAGCATATACATTTATATACACTAATCACAAAAAGTTAGGGATATTTGTTTTCAGGTGAAATTTCAGGATGCACCTAAAATGCACTATAACCTTAACAGGTGAACTTGCTTTGACCTTCTCTAACCTTTTGAATGCACATGTCCAACTGTTAAATGTTTCAATACTTTTTGCATAACTCGCTGTTGCCTAACAAGGTGCTTAACGGCAAAATTCACAACAGGTGTTTGATCCATCAATTGACCAATACATTTTCTGGTTCAATTAGAATTGGTATTTAAACAGTCCTCTTCATCATGCTGTTCACATTTTGACATCATGAGACCAAGACGACACCTCACAACTGATCAACAGTACCTCACCATTGCGAGGCTTCAAACAGGATGTTCTCAGAGGAAAGTGGCCACTGAGCTTAGAGTGTCACAAAGTGTCATCAGCAGATTGCAACAGAGATACAGAAAGACTGGAAGAGTCACAGAAAGGCATAGAAGTGGACATCCTTTGGCCACATCCTATGTTGATGACCGCTTTATTGTGAACAGTGTGTGATGGCGGCACTTATTGTGAAGTGCAGTGTGGTGACGCCGACTTCCTGTCGTGTCACTGCACTGCCCTGTATAGCGGGGTGGGCCGCCATGGGCACACTCTCTTATGCCGGATGATCCTGCTGGATGCTTGCCATGTACCGTTACACCATCTGTTCAATAAAGCAGTGTTCAACATTACCACTCTCTTCACCTCATTCATCACCAGGTTTGTGAACATAACATTTGGCGACTGAGAATTAACTCATGGAGGCATGCATTACACTACTCTGTCCCTTCCTTGAGCTCCCGGGCACACCACCGGTGCCATGGCTGCATTGGTTGGAGGCCTATCAAACGTACATTATGGCACTGGACCGCAGGAAGATCGATAAGGTGAGGGCATGGGTGCTTCTCGTCCACGACCTGGGTATTGGAGGCTGGAGGGTCCTACGGACCCTTGGCACATCAAACTCGTATGAGGACATCGTGGAACTGCTAGCTAACCATTTCTCCACCCCAGACAGGGTGAGTGTTCGGAGAATTCGCTTTCGCCAGATGCCAGCGGGTCGGTGAGCCTATCTGCCAGTATGTCATTGATTTGAGGCAACTAGCTAGCGACTGTCACGTTCGCCGCTTGAAGACGAGATGGTATGCGGCCAACTGGCAGAGCACACGTGCAACGCTGAGCTGCATGCTAGGCTATTAATGGTGCCTAATGACTTGACATTAGCTACAGCCGTTGAGCTAGCTCTCCGGTTGGAGGCCTTCGATAAGCTAGCTCTGGAGCTAAATTGGCCCAGTTACAGAAGCCGCCGGAGCCGCCCGCCTCAGCTAATGTTGCAGACCCTGATAGCAAGGATAGCTTGGACGAAGATTATTGGGAAACCAACGCTGCCAGCCGAAGGTCTGCCCCGGGAAACTCCCGTTGCAGGGGTTGTGGGTCCACGACACACTGCCACAAAGTGATAGAGTGCCCAGCAAGAGGAAAACATTGTAGTAGGTGTGGACGCTTGACTCACTATGCCAGGGTGTGCTGTTTGTATTACCTGGGGAACCCACGGGAGAAATCACCCCGTCCGCCCCCGACAGACAACACTGGGAGCAAATGGTATGAAAAGCTAACAGACACCCTCGCTTTCAAGTTGGCCAGTTCTTGCTCAGTGTCGGTACCCATGCCGATGAGCGACACCATGCTAGCCCTAGATGCCTCCGGTACGTGGCCGCAGTTGGGTGGGGGGTCTGCAGCTACGACATTGTACACTACAATGTCTATAGAAGAGGACGGGGCCAGACTGATGAGCATGGAGTTACCGCATGCTCAGCAGTAGCTCATCAGACTGAGTAAGATTCCACTTCAGGTTATGGACTTGGTTCGGGTTCGGGGTGATGAACGACCACAGCGAAGATGGGCCAGACGACAGCCAGCAAAACATCAAGCACATCTGTGGATAGTGGTGAAGTTGGGAGCGGCGTGCTTCCGGTTGTCAGACAGCCCGATGAGGCATGCCAACCAACTACAGCGTGTCCAGAAGGACGCTCCAGGTGGCGAGACTGGATGGGAGTCGATGATGGCGGTGTGGGATCCAGGCTCCGTTGTCCCGAAGATCAGCCATTGCTCTGGGGTCCTGCTGCCTCCAGGGGCGTGCCTGCTGAGGGGCTGCCCTGGGCCCCCCCCCATGCCGGTTCCACCTTTCCCACTCAAGTGGCTGTGCGGTAGCACTTTGCTTATAGTTCTGATGTTGTTGTGTGTTTAAAATGTGTAGTTTAGGAGCACGGCAGATATTTTTAGTTTGAATAAAGGACATTTTAGTTTAATTCGGTGGCAGAATAATCCACCATGCCGTGCGGGTTGTGTGGTAGTCCACCCACTAACCCCATTTTAGGTTGTTTTGTGTGAATGTTAGGCCTTTAGCAATTTCGGTTTACGTTATTTAGTGTGTGATTCGGGTTCCAAACTGGGGTGGGTTTGAATTGTTTGAGTGGGTTTTGGACTTTATAAAGGGGATTAGAGAATGTGATGGCGGCACTTATTGTGAAGTGCAGTGTGATGACACTGACTTCCTGTCACGTCACCACACTGCCCTATATAGCGGGACAGGCCGCTATGGGCACATCCGTTTATGCCAGATGATCCCGCTGGGTGCTTGCCGTGTACAGTTACACCATCTGTTCAATAAAGCAGAGTTCAATGTTACCACTCTTTTCGCCTCATTCATCACCAGGTTTGTGGACATAACACAATGCCCTGCGGAACCAGATGATTAATGCTACTCAACTCCAGGCACATTTAAGGGAGGTGAGAGGCACCCAAGTGTCACGTCAGTGTAGTGAAACGTTTACATCAGTGTAGTCTATGTGCTAGATAACCTGCGAGGGTACCTGACTACACCATCAGGCACAGGCATCATTGTCTTGGATGGGCCAGGGAGCATTTACGTTGGACAAGGGACCAGTGGGCCTCAGTGCTGCTCTCTGATGAAAGCTGATTCATGTTGAGCAGAAATGATGGCTGCCAACAATGTTGGAGACATCAAAGAGAGCGCTATGCATCAGCCACTGTTGTCACCATGTTACAGTCTGGGCAAGCGTGTCTAGTCAATACAGAACTGCCCTACACCTTGTGAATGGTACAGTGACAAGCTGATACTACGTGAATAACATCATTAATCCAGTCATTGTGCCCCTGCATGAACAACACAGGCCTATTTTCATCTTCATGAACGACAACGCTCCAGCTTATCCAGATTGCATCATTAGGGAATGGCTGCTGGAGGCTGGGGTGCCACAAATGGAGTGGCCTGCACTTTCTCCAGATCTGAATCCCATAGAAAACTTATGGGATCACCTGAATCACCGTAGAGGCTCATAACCCTGCATCCCACAACCTCAGTGACCTGGGGGCTGCCCTTCAAGAAGAGGTGAATGCCATGCCTCAGCAGACAGTGAGTTGACACGTGAACAGCTTGAGACGTCATTGTCAAGCTGTAACTGATGCTCAAGGGCACATGACAAGTTATTGATATATTGACATTTTTTGTTGTGGTATACCCACCACTGTTGTTGGCTTTAGTTTCAATAAACTGAGATGAGGAAATCATCATTGCATGGTTCTACTTAAATGCCCTACTTTCATAATATCACTGTAGTGTGAACTTTTCATTTTCCATAAATTTCACACAAAAGCCAAATATCCCTTACTTTTTGTGAGTAGTGTATTTCCAAAGGTCGCATCTAAAAGGAAAAAAAAGTTGCAAGTTGCAAATTTCTGAGAAAAAAGGTTAAGACTTTACAAAAACATTGCAAATTTATAAGTAAAAAGTTGTAAATTTGTGTTAAAAAGGTCAATTTTTTACATAAATATGCAAAATTATAAAGAAAATTAAATAATAAATAGGTCACATTTACGAGGGAAAAAATGCTAACTCATGAGTCCAAATACAAGCGAAAAACCTCATAAATCACTATGAGTAAAGTCATTGCTCACCAGTCAAGTAACTTTTAGTACAAACTTTATTCTCATTTAACCTCTCTTACATATTCTTAAGTAATTACTAAGGTAATGCTACTTTTACTTGAGTGCAGAGTCTGCCTACACTTCTTAGTCTTCTTTTGACTGCTCCCTTTAAGGGTCGCCACAGCGGATCATCTGCCTCCATCTCACCCTATCCCTTGCATCTTCCTCTGCAACACCAATCCTCTCCATGTCCTCCTTCACTACATCCATGAATCTTCTGTGATCTTAGTCTTTTCCTCCTGCCTGGAGGAAACAACCTTTGTCCAACATATCCATTATTCCTCCTCTACACACGTCAAACCATCTCAGCCTGCTCTTACTTCTCCAAACTGCTCAACCTGAGCTGTCCCTGTGACATCCTCATTTCTAATCCTGTCCCTCCTAGTCACTCCCAGTGAGAATCTCAGCATCTTCAACTCTGCCACCTCCAACTCCACCTCGTGTCTTTGCGTCAGTGCTGCCATCTCCAAACCATACATCATATCTTCTGCTACCCTTCTGTCACAAATCACCCCGACACTCATCTCCACCCTGCCTACACTCTCTTCTTCACCTCTCTTGTGCATTTTCCATTGTTTTTGGATGGTTGCCCCAGCTATTTAAACTCATTTACCTTTACTACCTCTACTCCTTGCATCTTCACCATTACGCCAGCCTCCCTTTCATTTACACATATACTGTTTTGCTTTTACTGACTTTGATTCCTCTTCTCTCCAGTGCATACCCCCACGTCTCCAGTCTCTTCCACCTGCTCCCTACTCTCACTACAGATCACAATATCATCTGCAAACATCATAGTCCACGGAGAATCTTGCCTGACCTCGTCTGTCAACCTGTCCATCACCATAGCAAACAAGAAGGGGCTCAGAGCCGATCCCTGATGTAATCCCACCTCTACCTTGAATCCATCTGTCACTCCTACAGTACACCTCATCACCGTCTCGCCATCCACCTATTTTTTGAATATTTGCATGATGAAGTAAAAGTTTGGTGTTCATCACTAACTTCACACTTTTACAGAACACATGGTACAAACTCCTCTTTAATAATAACTTTTTAAAATTCTCATTTGAAGTCATTTGACACTTGTCTCATTTGACACTTTCAAGCGTCACTTCCATTCTGGGTTTGGGATAAAGCTGTCTTTTTGTCACTTTCAGGTCAAATCAGATTTATCCATTTGATTTTTAAAGTGGTTGAAACTGACAGACAATAAAGACATTTTGGTGAAGTAACTGTAATGAAATTTCTAATGGTTCGGTTAGTTTACCAGTTCTAATAAAAGGCTTTGGCTCAGAACAATAATGACACCTAGTGGATACTCAATGGAATTAAAGTAGGATGAATAATCACCCCAGAAAATATCTGAACATATCAAATATTTATTTTCCATCAAAGAAAGGCTGCTGTTGATATGTTGGGAGAGCTGAGGGTTCTTATACACTGTCTGTAAACCAGCTGCAAATTGGAAAGGCTACAAGCTTCACACTTTGTTTCCACAAACGATGACTGCAGAATCATCACTCCCAAGGATACAAATACAAGGATCCCAAGGATACAAATACATACAGAGCTGGCGGTTAATACCTCTGCTATGGTAAATGCAAGACTCGGACATGCGCGCGCGCGCGCGCACACACACACACACACACACACACACACACACACACACACACACACACACACACACACACACACACCTCCTGCATTCACACTGTACATGTGCGTTTGTGTAAGACCAAGTCCTCCAATTACACACTCCCATTTCAGTCGACTGATGTAGGGGTAGTGGAGATATCCTGGGACACAGGCCCGTCAGACTGAGATAAGCATTTTAATCAAAATATAACTTAATCATGGAAGGACAATTTATATAAGATGACAGGTGAAATGTCAGATGGCAGATGCCTTTTTCTCCTTGTATGTGGCCATCATCTTCTTAATCTCAGCTATTGCTTTCCCCGGATTCAGGCCCTGAAAGGAGAACAGAGAGAAAGAACAGTGAGAATTTTTAGATATCAGATTATTCAGATTTAAAAAAAAAAAAAAAAAAAGTGTTTGAAAAACCAATCACACATGCCCAAACTATCTGATGGCTTATAGATATGTGGATCTTCTCTTAAAGAGCCAATATTGTGAATTTTCCAGTGGATTCATTTTAAGTTTTGTCATCCTCAGTGAGATATGTAGTTTTAAAGACCAAGAAACAGTTTGTATTTCATTGTCCCTCAAAACAAAGAAGCTGTGTTTAAAGTTCTGTATGAAACTCAGCTTTCAGTCTTGTTAATATTAATGAACCTCTAATCTGATTGAATAAAGGTTTTCTGAGTAGGCCAATCAACAAGTAAGGATGCAATCACGGTGCATTTGATTTGTTAACTTAGAACCAGACCGTCAATGACTGACTAGCTCATTCTGGCCTGATGACATCACCCCAAGAGAGCACTACCTAGATGCAGACCCACTTGAGGATCATTGTGCATTGGGGCAATTGGCTAGGAGGGTTAACGGTTTTCATGAAATAATAAATTCCCAGATCTCCTGAAATTTGTCAGTGACCTTGAGCTCAACCTGGATGCAGAACCACCTCGAGATCATGTGCAAGTGAGTTTGGTGAGGATGAGGGCAAATGCCTCGGAGCGGTGATTCCTGTGAAACATGGACAGACGGACAACGGATGCCGCATCATCACATTAGCTCCTCTTGGCTTTGCTGGAATGAGCTAAAAATTAAAGTGGGGGTTGTTGGTTTGCAATTAAATAAAATCAGCTAAGTGCAATCCATGTATTTCTTTGTAAAGAGAGATTTTCAATATTTTAATACAATAAATGTAACCCAAGGCTGTATTTTATGAAGTTAAAGCCTACGAAAACACCAATTTGGACAATATGGGACCTTTAATTCAAACTTAAATAGCAAAACCAACACAGATACAATGTTAGTTTTAATACTTTGTCTTTTTATTCTCCTATTAATGTAGTCACTGGGTACCATAACATTTGGGTAAAAGAACAGGAATACTGCATAGAGGCAAATATTGTTGAGAATTTAACTCACACATTACAGAACTTACTCTTCATTGCTTACATGAAGACAGGTATTACAAAAACAGACATTTAAAGATTTGGTAAAGAAAAAATAAAACCTCTAAATACTTTGAAGACATTTTAGAGAGGAAGTTTTCCCAGAAAGGAACTGGAAATCCATCTTGTTCAAATATCTTCATTAATTTAATAACAGCAAGAAGAAATCAATTTCTATGATCATTCTAGATTTTTCTCTCTTCGCATTCTGTAATTCAGGTTGTAAATGAACCAAGAACAAAACACTATTGTCAGATTATAGACAAAACTAGTGTGTACACAGAACAAAAAGTGTGCCTGTAGCATGAACTGTGATGTGGCTGTGTACTGAGGTTACCTTGGGGCAGGTCTTGGTGCAGTTCATGATGGTGTGGCAGCGATAGAGGGAGAACGGATCTTGAAGTTTGGACAGACGTTCTTCTGTGAACTCGTCACGCGAGTCAATCATCCACCGATACGCCTGAAACACAGCTGGATGTTATTCCTCTCCATCCTGATCTCTTGTGTGCATAACCAACCTTCACCGGTAAAACAGTCACCTGCATAAGGACGGCAGGCCCAAGGTATTTGTCTCCATTCCACCAGTAACTCGGACAGCTCGTACTGCAGCAGGCACACAGAATACACTCGTATAGTCCATCCTATGCAGTAGGGAAGCAGGATAGGATATTTACCTTAAAGTGACTCAGTCCTGAAATACTCCAATGATAATAAAGCTGAACTAAAAACAGCAGCATACCAGCTTCTGTCTGTCCTGCACAGACTGCAGGTACTGCTCCTTCCCCTCGTTTGACTCATCCTTCTTCTTTAGGTACGGTTCAATTGACTTGTACTGGGCATAAAAGTTACTCATATCCTGCAAACACAATTATATAATTACAAATTCAGCCAGATTCATGCTTGATTAATTAAACCTCTTCAAAATGTAGCGGAAAATACAAACAGCAGATTTTTGTCTCAACAGCTTTAATTTAAACATCAACTATTGGTTCAAAATGTATACATTTGTAGAGCTATGACCTAACAAAGCAATGCAACAAAGCCCAAAATAAAACACATGACTCAGAAATGGGAAAATCCGAACTTTGTACTCACAGGTACCAGGTCCTTCACCACATACATGTGTGGCAGTGGGTAGATCTTTGTGGGCTTGCTGAGGTTGGAGTCAATTTTGTTGAGACAGGCGAGTGTGTTTCCCCCATTAATATTCATTGCACAGGATCCACAAATACCTGATTAACACAAATACAATTATAGTTATAGTGCAATGTCTGAAGATGAAAATGGAGCTCCAGCACAGTACTAGACATGAAGGAATAATTATAATAAAAGACAGTCAGAAAAAGTCACCACAAACATGCAAAACAATCAATTATGAAAACAAATGCCAACTTCAAATGATTTTCCGTCCCTCCAGGATTTCACGGGATGTTTTTATGATTGCTGCGGGCCAAAAAGCCTGAATTCGTGGGAGCATTTAAAAAAGTTGCAGGAAAAGTTGTGATGTTTTTAGAGTGTTTTCTGCACTAAAAGGTGTGGGAAGAATTCCAAATTTTACAGCAGGTGCTTTTTTCCAGTTTCCTGCAGTGATATTCTATATAACAATACAAGAAAAGCACAGGATTGTCAAAAAATTCCTATTATCATCATCATCATCATCATCATAGCAGTCTGTCGGGGGCGATAGTGATTTGTAAATTAAGCAGAAACTTCTGCTATACAGAAAAACTCTTGGATGTTAAAGAGTAGAGATTTGGAAATTATTGGCAGGACCTTCATTTGAAAACTCCCTATGGTTCCCAACCACTCGGTACCGAGCGGAGAAGAAAAAATAAATTATTCTGTTGCACTGTATTGGCTATTGAAGTCTGTGTTTTTTTGGAAAAAAAAAATAGAGAATATTCTCCGTTTTTCCATGCCTACCGGTCTGCTGCATGTCGGGCTACACACACACACACACACACACACACACAGACACCCTTTCATTTACAATGGGACGGCGAGGAGGAGGGGGGTGGATGGGTGGGTGCGTTTGTCCATCCACAATGGAGATTCCGTTTTAAAGCTCATTGACCAGATGTAGTAATGATTTCACCTCTAAAGATGTTCAAGCACTCGCTGTAATGTAGTGTACTCTCCTCACGCACGCTCCCGTAACGGGATGCTTTTGGGACAGGCGCATGTTTTTCAACACAAACCCAGCGCTTTGCACACGCGGTCAGGACGGAGACGTGGCGAGGCATCCATGGGCAGGCTGGGGAAGACGGAGGAAGGGACGGTTTTGAAAACCTCACGGGTGAGTGTTTTCTTTTAAATCACACACTCCGTTTGCAGATGTGTTCCGTTACTCACTGTAAACTATAAATTCACTACTCACTGTAAACACAGAAGTGAACGCGGTGCAACGATGCATTTGACTGGTTAGACTGTGTGTTTCAGCGCCAGTTAGACAAATTTTATTGGTGAAATTGGCAGAAGTTGACGAGGATTAGCCAAAATTACCAGAAAGTTGCGGTGATTGGACAAAGTTGCAAGGTTGTGCAATAGTTGTGCTGATTGGCTGATTTTACGTGAATTGGTGCGATCGCAACATCGCAAAATCCTGGAGGGACTGGATTTTTAAGAAAGCATTTTAGTCTACATCTACCAGTGCCTGCATCAAACCCAGATTTTACTGACCTTCTCTGCAGGAGCGGCGGAACGTCAGAGTGGCGTCCATCTCATTTTTAATCTTGATGAGAGCATCAAGAACCATTGGGCCACAGCTAGGTGAAGATAAACAGAGGCAGAGAGTAGGTAAATGTGAAATATGAAAATAACTCCTCTTATTGTTTCAAACTGTCAGATGTTACTGCTGAAGAGCCTCTTTACTTACAAATGTCTGAAAAAACCTTTACTCTTTCCTAATTACACAGTCAATACATGGGGCTATCTATGTGGAGGCCTATAGTTTGAATTTATTAGTATGGGGGGGAACACAGACACTATCTGGGTCATTTTCTCTATGCAAATACTTTGATGCAGTTTATGTTGTGATGGAGGACTCTTCTCTCTAGTCTGTCTGTGATGCACTGCATGATGGGATACATGATGAATACTACTTTTTAGAGGGAAGACTATTAGATTTTGGAGACTTGAATAGAGTCTGAATAGGGATAGACTAATATTCACTTTTAAACTATAAATGCCAAAGTTTTTTTTTTCTCCACTACACAGTACAGAGACGGCAGAGAATCCTTTCAGGTGTAGCCTTTGGATGTGCTGTAGTCTACAGTATCTCACAAAAGTGAGTACACCCCTCACATTTTTGTAAATATTTTATTATATCTTTTCATAGGACAACACTGAAGATATGATACTTTGATACAATGTAGTCAGTGTACAGCTTGTGTAACAGTGTAAATTTGCTGTTCTCTCAAAATAACTCAGCACACAGCCATTAATAGCTAAACTGCTGGCAACAAAAGTGAGTACACCACTAAGTGAAAATGTCCAAACTGTGCCCAATTAGCCATTCTCCCTCCCCGGTGTCATGTGACTTGTTAGTGTTACAAGGTTTCAGGTGTGAATGGGGAGCAGGTGTGTTAAATTTGGTGTTATCACTCTCACACTCTCCCATACTGGTCACTGGAAGTTCAACATGGCACCTCATGGCAAAGAATACTCTGAGGATCTGAAAAAAGAATTGTTGCTCTACATAAAGATGGCCTAGGCTATAAAAAGATTGCCAACACCCTGAAACTGAGCTGCAGCACGGTGCCCAAGACCATACAGCGGCTTAACAGGACAGGTTCCACTCAGAACAGGCCTCACCATAGTTGACCAAAGAAGTTGAGTGCACATGCTCAGCATCACATCCAGAGGATGTCTTTTGAAAATAGACATATGAGTTGCTGCCAGCATTGCTGCAAAGGTTGAAGGGGTGGGGTGGTCAGCCTGTCAGTGCTCAGACCATATGGCGCACACTGCATCAAATTGGTCTGCATGGCTGTCATCCCAGAATGAAGCCCCTTTTGAAGATGATGCACAAGAAAGCCCACAAACAGTTTGCTGAAGACAAGCAGACTAAGGACATGGATTACTGGAACCGTGTCCTCTGGTCTGATGAGACCAACATAAACTTATCTGGTTCAGATGGCATCAAGCGTGTGTGCCGGCAACCAGGGGAGGAGTACAAAGACAAGTGTGTCTTGCCTACAGTCAAGCATGGTGGTGAGAGTGTCATGGTTTGGGGCTGCATGAGTGCTGCCGGCACTGGGGACCTACAGTTCATTGAGGGAACCATGAATGCCAACATGTACTATGACATACTGAAGCAGAGCATGATCCCCTCCCTTCAGAAACTGGGCCGCAGGGCAGTATTCCAGCATGATAACCACCCCAAACACACCTCCAAGATGACCACTGCCTTGCTAAAGAAACTGAGGGTAAAGGTGATGGACTGGCCAAGCATGTCTCCAGACCTAAACCCTATTGAGCATCTGTGGGGCATCCTCAAACAGAAGGTGGAGGAACGCAAAGCTCCTAACATCCACCAGCTCTGTGATGTCGTCATGGAGGAGCAGAAGAGGATTCCAGTGGCAACCTGTGAAGCTCTAGTGAACTCCATGCCCAAGAGAGTTAAGGCAGTGCTGGAAAATAATGGTGGCCACACAAAATATCGACACTTTGGGTGCAATTTGGACATTTTCACATAGGGGTGTACTCACTTTTGTTGCCAGCGATTTAGACATTAATGGCTGTGTGTTGAGTTATTTTGAGGGGACAGCAAATTTACACAGTTATGCAAGCTGTACACTGGCTACTTTCCATTGTACCAAAGTGTCATATCTTCAGTGTTGTCCCATGAAAAGATATAACAAAATATTTACAAAAATGTGTGGGGTGTACTCACTTTTGTGAGATACTGTAAATGTTGCTTCCACCATTGCATGTGCTGCCTGCAACAGTATTGACATGTATTTCCTGTAAGAAAACTGAAAAGACTACAACTGACATTTTTTACAGTCTAGCCAATCATAGGGCATGACTTAAGTCAACAACTATCTGTAGCTACAGGGACTCAGGCTATAAAATGTGCCATTTGTGTTTTTTCCAGTGTTCCTACCAGGAACAGGAAAGGTACACAGTCCTACTTTAAAAGACAAATGAAAGGAGCAGTGAACCGACATATGATATACAAGAAAGCCTATTTGTTATGAAAAAGAAGGCTACTTGAGGGGTAATTTTTCCAGATCAAACACTGCAATTACTTTAAATTTTGTATCTTCAGTATTAGAGGCAGCTTGGTAGCACTATTACTTCACATCAAGAAGGCTCTGGGTTAGACCCCAAACCTGTCTGTGTGGAGTTGGCATATTCTCCCCATGTCTGCATGGGTTTTCATTGGGTGCTCCACTTTCCTCCCACAGCTGAAAAACACGCTTGTTGATGTTAATTTGCATTAACTGGGGATAGATTGTCCTTAGGTATGAATGCGAGAGTGAATGGTTGTGTGTCTCTCTGTGTTGACCCACTGATGGACGGGCAATCTGTCCAGAGAGTACCCCGCATTTTGCCCAAAGATGCTGAGATAGGCTCTTGTGACCCGACAGGATTAAGCTGATATAGGTTAGTTGTGTAGCCTTGTTGGCTAGCAATGGCAGCAAGGCAGGTTCTGCACAATACCTCATGTTGTGTAGCACCGTTTTTTAAAAAGAAAAATAGTTCCACACAACTGACGTACTGCAACTCATTGGCACCAAGTTTCGATAGTGCCAAGTTTATGTCATGCATGGGCCATTGTTCAACAGGTCAAACTGTAGTGTACCAAGTTGTTGTATCCTCTTATCAAACTGCTCTACACAAATGGTCTATTTTCATGTGACTTGAGTGTAACCATGACCATTGCAATTAGAAAAATCTGGTTTTATCATATTGCAATCATATTGCAAATGCAAATCATTCATCCTCAATTCAAAGGATCTCCCTGAAGAGAATGATTAATTTATCCTCGCCTCATCCCAAAGGTTTTAGGTATTTGGACCCTGAGAGACTGCTACTCCAACATCACTTGTTCAAGTTTACAGTATGTAGCTGCAATACTGGACTTTCTTGGTCCAGAGTGAGAAGCTGTGACACTTACGTGTTGAGGTCGATCTCGTAGGTCTGCATGCGGGGTTTGTCTCCTGGAGTGTCCGGATCCCATCTGTAAATCTGGAACTTCTTTATTCTGGATTGTGCAGCTGGAGCAGCTGCTGTCTGAGCGTACCGCACTGCCTAATCATACATACAAAGGGGAAAAATACATTATTGTTTTGGCACTGAACTACTAACAGCTGATTGATTTAGCTGGACTAAATCAGATCCACACACAGAGAAATTTGTCTCTGAGGATTTCAGTTAAACTCAGAATCCAAAAACAGTAAGAGGCACACATTGCTGCATCCAACTTCACTCCTATTCATCTAAACTCAACTGATGATTTCATGTTTAATAGACGGTATGCACAAAAACAGAAATTATGGCAGTCATGTAGCACCAAGTCACAAAAATAAGTGGCAGCTTTAGTTTTTATCTAACAAAACATAAAATCAACAAACGATAGTCACAGCAGTAGACGGAGTACCTTTATAACGTTGGATGTTAACACCACGTTTGCTTGACTGTAGGGATGTGTGGGTAAAGAACAAGTAGCACAAATGCAGTGGAGATCAAAATTAAGAGAACAATGTATTAATACTTGATTAACTCTAAAATATTGTTATTCTTCATTGTTCAGAATTTGACAGAATATCAGCTGTGGCTATACCACTGCCGTACTAGCATGTTTTTTAAATAACCGAGGCACTTCAACACAAGCATTTATTTCGTAAAAAAAAGAACAAATAAAACAGTGAGAAAAATTAGAGAACTGTGTAGAGAAGAGAAGATTTAAACAATGTTTTTTTTTAGGGCTATAGCATTCAAAAATTAATAGGAAGTGTAGAGGCCCTTGCTTTGAATGACTTCAGCACATCACAAGGCTGCAGCGCGTCGTGCGCACTGCTGAGAAGGTGATCGGCTGCAAGCTCCCATCTCTCCAGGACCCTCTCCCATCTCTCCTGGACCTGTACTTCTCCAGGACCCGGAGACGTGCTGGCCGGATCATAGCCGATCCTTCACACCCTGGTCACGTACTGTTTGCCCCCCTCCCCTCAGGTAGAAGACTTCGGTCCATTCGGACTAAAACCTCCCGGCACATGAATAGCTTTTTCCCCTCTGCCATCAGACTGCTGAACATTAAGTGACTTATTAACTCTCGTGCACTATTTACAGCAGCTCAACCAGACTCATGACATTCATCACTGTTTTTCTGTTGCATTATCAACTGCACTGTGGTACCCCATATTATCTGCTTCTTGCTAATTTATTTAAAACTGCCTTGACTAGTATTACTCATTATTACTATTATTATTATTACTTATTTTTCTACACTTATTGCACGTTTTTAGTCCTTTAGTTTATCTCTTTATCTCATCATGTTTTTAATGTTGCAGCATGGCACCGAGACAAATTCCTAGTTTGTGTACTACATGAACAATGGCAATAAATCTGATTCTGATTCTGATTCTGATCTGCGCCCCCAGGACATCACTAGTTTCTCCCACTGCTCTGGTTTGGGGGACAGGATTATACGAAGACTCTCAATGGGGAATTGGTTCATAACTGCAGCTGGAACTGCTCACCAGTTCACTGCTGAACAGGATCTGTCTCAGCACATAGTGCCTCTCACTGGACTTAACGACTACAGACCTGTAGCGCTCACCTCTATAGTCATGAAGTCCTTCGAGCGCCTGGTCCTGCCCCACCTCAAGACCATCACCACTCCCCTCCTGGACCCGCTGCAGTTTGCCTACAGAGCCAACAGGTCTGTGGACGACACAGTCAACCTGGCCCTCCACTCCATCCTGCAGTACCTGGACTCCCCGGGAACCTACGCCAGGATCCTGTTTGTGGACTTCAGCTCTGCACTCAACACCATCCGCCCCGCTCTGCTCCAGGACAAGCTGTCCCTGCTCAACGTGCCTGACTCCCTCTGCAGGTGGATCACCGACTTCCTGACGGACCGGAGGCAGCATGTGCGGCTGGGAAAGACTGTCTCAGACTCTGTTAGCATCAGCACCGGATCACCCCAGGGCTGTGTACTTTCCCCCCTACTCTTCTCCCTATACACCAACTCCTGCACCTCCAGCCACCAGTCTGTCAAGCTGATCAAGTTTGCGGATGACACCACCCTCATTGGGCTCATCTCCAACGGCAACGAGTCCGTCTACAGGAGAGAGGTGGCCCAGCTGGCATCCTGGTGCAGCCACAACAACCTGCAGCTGAACGCTCTGAAGACAGTGGAGATGATCGTGGACTTCAGAAAAGTCACAACCCCTCCGTCCCCCCTTACCCTCACAGACTCTCCCATCACCACTGCAGATTCCTTCCGCTTCCTGGGCACCACCATCACCCGGGACCTCAAGTGGGAGCCGACCATCAGCTCCCTCATCAAAAAGGCCCAGCAGAGGATGTTCTTCCTGCGGCAGCTGAGGAAGCTCAAGCTACCCACCAAGATGTTAGTGCAGTTCTACACGGCCATCATCGAGTCCATCCTCACCACCTCCATAACCGTGTGGTACGCTGGAGCCACTGCCAGGGACAGATTAAGACTGCAGCGCGTCGTGCGCGCTGCTGAGAAGGTGATCGGCTGCAAGCTCCCATCCCTCCAGGACCTGTACATCTCCAGGACCCGGAGGCGTGCAGGCCGGATCATAGCCGACCCTTCACACCCTGGACACGTACTGTTTACCCCCCTCCCCTCAGGTAGAAGACTTCGGTCCATTCAGACTAAAACCTCCCGCTACATGAACAGTTTCTTCCCCTCTGCCATCAGACTGCTGAACACTAAGTGACTTATTAGACTCTCATGCACTATGTACAGCAGCTCAACCGGTCTCATGACAATTATCACTGTTTTCTTTTTGCACTACCAACTGCACTATGTGGAACTCCACAATATCTGCTGCTTGTTAATATATTTAAAATTGCATAGATTAGTATTACTCATATTCTACATTTTATTGCATGCATAGTTTTTTATTTTTATCTTTAGTGCTACTCCATGTTTAATGTTGCAGCATTGCACCGAGACAAATTCCTAGTTTGTGTACTACATGAACAATGGCAATAAATCTCATTCTGATTCTGATTCTGATTCCATTTAAGACAATTTGGACTCAAAGCTCACTCTGCAGTGACCGAACCTCTCATCAGCAGAAAGAATAAAAAGGCTAGACTTGCCTTTGCTGAGGAGCATGTTGTGTGGACAGAGGAGAACTGGTCCAGAGTGCACTTCAGTGATGAGAGCAAGTTCAGTTTAACTGGGTCTGATGGGAAACGATATGTTCGGCATTAAACTGGGGAAAGACTGAACCTAAAGTGTGTAAAGGAGTTAAATTTGGAGGAGGAAGTGTCATACTGTAATTTGGGGGATGTTTTTTGCAGAAGTTGGGCCTCTTGTACAGCTACATGGCAGGGTGAATGCAAATGTTTATGTGACCCTCCTTCGGCAACATGCAATTCCTTCACTACAGCTGTCTCCCAATCAGCCCGCAATTTTCATGCAAGACAATGCCCCCTGTCACACTGCAAAATGGGTTAAACAGTTCCTTGAATCTAACAATATTGAAGCAATGAAATGGCCAGCCCAGAGCCCAGACCTATACCCCATAGATAGAGAATCTCTGGAAAATATTTGGTGACAAAGTAATGGCTAAGAAACCCACTACAGTTACTGAACTGTGGAAGAGACTTCAAGAAGAATGGATCAAGATCAAACCAAAACAGTGTGAGAAACTAGTGATGTCCTGTGGGCGCAGATGTGCTGAAGTCATTCAAAGCAAGGGCCTCTACACTTCCTATAGCCCTAAAAAAAAAAAAAAAAAACTGTTTAAATTTTCTCTCCTGACACAGTACTTACCTTGGATCTTTTTAAAAAACATGCTAGTACAGCAGTGGTATAGCCGCAGCTGATACTCTATCAAATTCTGAACAATGAAAAATAACAATATTTCAGAATAAATCAAGTATTAATACATTGTTCTCTAATTTTGATCTCCACTGTAAGTAAAGGATCAGTTCTGAACTTTGTTTGTCAGTATTCACTGCTCTTCGCCGCTCCGTGAGATACATGCTTAAAGGGAGCAACCCAAAGGAGAAGAAAACAAAATGAATGACAGAACCTTCTCTGCAACACAAACAGACACTGTGCACTGCTGTGACTGAATATCATGTCGATTTTGCATTTTACTCAAAACTAAAAACTAAAGCTGGCACTCTTTTTGTCACTCACTGCTGTGCAACTCCCATGACTTCTGTTCTTTATTTTTATTTTATTTATCTAACCTTTATCTATACAGGGTAGTTTCATTGAGAGGCAACCTCTCTTTTTCAAGGACGCCCTGTTCACACTCACACAGTTACACATTCATACCTGGAAGCTGCCCAGTACAACCACAGAGTGACATGTGGCCACTGAGCAGCTCCACTGGAGCAGTTAGGGTGTAGGGCCTTGCTCAAGGGCACCACAGTGGTGTTAAGGAGGGTGGGACAAACACTGCTAAGTCATCTGTCCCACCCAGATCTGATCCTGCTGGTCCTGGGATTGAACCAGCGACTCTCTGCTCACCAGTCCACATCCCTCACCATTAGGCCACCACTGCCCCACTGTGACACATCATGTGAATACCCTCTATATCAGAAGTCTAACTTCAAGTCTAACCACCACAGCATCAACCAATCAGGCATCTGTCAAATATGTAATGTACGGCAACTTCTGGCTACAGGAAATCTGAAAGATTTACAGAAGGACCAAAACTCATTGTGTTTATGCTGTGCATTTTTTAGCACCAAAGCTGAGTGCCACCCATTTAGTACAGGATGAGGGGAGATGTGGCTGAGTTTGTACTGTGCTGGTCACACCAAAACAAAAACTGCAAATTAGCAAGTTAAAAAAAATGCTTTCACTAAAACAGTGACCTAAACTATGGGAAGCGCCATTCTAAAAAAGCCATTTCTGCGCCCCCCACCCCCCAAAAAAAAAAAAATATCTGCATGGAGCCCCAAAACCCATCTGAGCCAAATGAAGACAAAACACCCGAGTTATATTTATTAAATGGCCTTACAACATCTGTAATAGTCAATTTTTTTCCTGTTAAATGTGCAATTTCTTTCATTAAACTTAGACTTTTTCAATGTAAATGTGCTTCAATTGTCATCTTCTTATTGTTAACTGAAAACTTATTTCCTGTAAATGTTCTTATTTTTGTTGTTACTGATGAATTTCAGCTTTTCTCATACAGTTTCTGTAAATTTGGGATTTTAGTTCTCACACGTAAATCCAATACATTTTCAAATAGATTTGTACTTTTTTCCCTTGCAAATTTGCAACTATTTTATGCAATCTACACTTCAAAATCACCCAAACAATTGATAAGTCAATTTGAAAGTAAGTAAAATATTGTGCAGTTATAATTTACTGATAGCCAGACGTTTGTTAGTGTTGGTGTTCCACTATGCACTGTTGTACTCAGAAACCTCATGTATAGATGTATGTGCAGACGAACTGAGTCATCCAACAGTATAGTTGTAACACTTGTGAATCCAGCAATGAGCGCGGTCAGGTTCGCCTCAAGACTGTGGAACCACTGGCGTTTTACTTTATATGTACAGTGCATCTGGAAAGTATTCACAGTGCTTCACTTTTTCCACATTTTGTTATGTTACAGCCTTATTCCAAAAGGGATTAAATTCATTTTTCCCCTCAAAATTCTACACACAATACCCTATAATGACAATGTGATTTTTTTTTTGAGATTTTTGCAAAATTAAAAATAAAAAAAACTATGAAATCACATGTACATAAGTATCCACAGCCTTTGCCATGAAGCTCAAAATCGAGCGCAGGTGCATGCCATTTCCACTGATCATCCTTGAGATGTTTCTGCAGCTTAACTGGAGTCCACCTGTGGTAAATTCAGCTGATTGGACATGATTTGGAAAGGCACACACCTGTCTACAGTGGGGCAAAAAAGTATTTAGTCAGCCACCAATTGTACAAGTTCTCCCACTTAAAAGATGAGAGAGGTCTCCAATTTTCATCATAGGTATATCTCAACTATGAGAGACAAAATGAGAAAAAAAAATCCAGAAAATCACATTGAAGGATTTTTTTTTGTAACTTAGATTTTTATTCATTTTTCATCATATATAATGCATTCAGATCACATTCTACATTTAAAAAACAAAGGGGCTAGGGTAAGGAAAAAGAAAAAAAAAGAAAAAGAAAAAGGGGGGGGGACAAATGTTGGAGCATCAAGTTTTTAGTTTCCATCTCTTAATTCTTCTGGTTTTTTCAGTGTCTTTGGTTATTCTTTCAATTTCTGCCTCGTTGTTGCACTTTGTAGTGTGTCCATTTCCGCCATTTTTTTTTCCCATAGTCCTTCTTGCATTCTTTGTCGATATGTTAGTTTTTCCATCATACGTATGTCCTCAACAATGTCAGTCCATTGCTCTTGGTCAGGAAGAACTTCTGATCGCCATTTTTTTGTGATTGTTTTTTTACATGCAATCAACAAGATTTTAACTAGATATCTGTCCTCAGCCTGTATTACATTGTCTCTTTTAAGATCACATAAGTACATCAGGTTACAGTTCATTGGTATATTATATCCTAATATCCTCTGTATTGTCACATGTATAGATTTCCAGAATGATGATATTTTGCAGCATTTCCAAAACATATGTGAGTGGTCTGCATTTTGAGCCCCACATCCCCTCCAGCATAAAGATTGGGTATTTGTATATTTTCCTTGAATCTGTGGTGTAATGAAAAAGCGAATCAGGTTTTTCCATCCAAATTCCCTCCATGTCCTTGAATTTGTTGATGTGTGTTGTGTTTTCCATATTTCCTGCCAGCTTTCTTCTGTTATGTTTAAATTGAGCTCTTTCTCCCATTTCTCCTTTATATAGTTACTTGTATGATTGTTTGCCATAAGTTTCTGATATAGCTTTGAAATAATTCTTATTTTATTTCCTGTATATGAGCTTAAAATGAGTTGTATAATCTCGCTCACATCTGTTTGGAGGTTATGCCTAATCTTCTTCATATAATAATCTCTCATCTGCAGATATCTGAAAAATTCCGATCTTTCTAGTTTAAATTTTCTCTTGATGTTTACAAAGCTCCCGAGATCTTTTTTTCCGATATTGCCCCATGCTGTGATTCCCTTGTTCACCAGATTTTTGTATCCCCTATCTTGTTTTGCCGGTTCAAACTGACTGTCAAATGCTACCCATTTCAATAGTTTTATGTCTTCCTTTATATTATACTTTTGTACTATTTTATACCACAGTTCTAAAGTAAATTTAGTGATTGGGTCTATTTGTTTGATTTGCTTATATGCATCTTTATCTCCTATTATGCTTTGTACTGGGAGTCCCTCAATTTCCTTTTCCATTTCTTTCCATTTTGCCTCATATCCCTCGTCACACCAACATATGATATATCTTATTTGTGCTGAGTAGTAATATTCCTTTAGACTCGGTAGGCCCATGCCTCCTTTCTCTTTTGGTAATTGGAGAGTTTTATATTTCACTCTTGGCTTTTTACCTCCCCAAACAAATCTCGATATCATCCTGTCCCACTTTGAGAACTGGGCATCTGGAATCTCTGTTGGTATAGCCTGGAAGAGGTAAAGTAATCTAGGTTGTATGCTGATTTTGACTGTCTCAATTTTTGAATTCAGATCCATATTTAAGATTGACCATCTATCAATATCTTTTTTTATTTCTTGTTCCAACCTATCATAGTTTGCTTTATATATTTTGCTTAGGTCTTTAGGTATGTTCACTCCAAGGTATTTTATTTCTTTTTGGTTCCAGTTTAGTTTGATCTTATCAGTTATCTGGTTTAGAGGGTTATAGTGGAATGTCAGTATTTGTGTTTTTGTTATGTTTATCTTGTATCCTGATAATTTTCCAAAATTTTCTATCAAGTTCATCATTTCCATTATTGATTCATCTGGTTGTTCAAGGTAAACTATAATATCGTCTGCAAATAGCCCAATCTTGTGTTCCGCCCCCTTTATTGTTATACCTTTTAATTTCTTATTTTGTCGTATCGCTTGAGCCAATGGTTCTATGAACAGAGCAAACAAGGTGGGCGATAAGCAGCATCCCTGCCTAGTTGATCTTTGTATATTTACTTTGTCTGTTAAGCTACCGTTTATCTTGATTCTTGCCACAGGTTCTTGATACAGCGGTCCTTATGCATTGTACTGATTTTTCGTTAAATCCAAAGCGCTCCAGTACACTATATAGGAATTTCCAGTTAACCCTGTCAAATGCTTTTTCTGCGTCTACACTCATTATTACTGCGCTTTTCTTTTCTTTATGTATTTGGTTAATTATATGTATTGTTCTCCTGATATTGTCATGTGTTTGGCGTCCCTCTATGAAACCAGTTTGATCATCTTCTATCAATTCCGTCAAGAATGTCTTTATTCGTTTACATATAATTGTTGTATATATTTTATAATCCACATTTAATAAAGAGATTGGTCTATAGTTTCCGCATTGTTCTTTATCTTTCCCTGGCTTTAAAATAACTGAAATGATTGCTTCGTTCCATGATGGAGGTATTTTGTTGTTGTTCAACGTCCAATTAAATGACTTTAGGAGCTGTGGCGTGAGTTCTTCTATAAACAGTTTATAAAACTCAGATGGGTATCCATCACTACCTGGTGATTTACCGTTTTTAAGTGACTTAAACACATCTCTGATCTCTTGCGTTGTTATTTCTGCTGTTAGTTTTTCATTTTGTTGATTTCCTATTGATGGCAAGTCCAATGTGCCTAGAAATTTTTTAATATCTTTAGTATTTGTTTCTTCAGGTTGTGAGTATAGTTCTTGGTAGAAATTATGGAATATTTCTTCGATGTTTTCTGGGTTAACTGTGGTTTTATTTGTGGTGGGGTCTTTAATCTTGTATACATTATTCATTGTTTGTTGTTTTCTTAACCGTTTTGCCAGCAGTTTTGTGGCTTTTGGTCCCGTTTCATAATATTTTTGCTTTAGATATCTATTTTTCCTTTCAATTTCATCCATTTGTGTTTCTTTTATCTTTGTTTTTTCTTCTTTAATTTCTTGATATATTTTTGGATCATTTGTGCTTTGATGTTTACGTTCTAATTCCCTCAGTCTCTCACATCTTTGTTCATACGCTTCCAGTTTAGTCTTATTTGCTTTTCCTGTTTCAACAATTAATTTACCTCTTAACACGGCTTTTAGTGCGTCCCATAGTATTGTTGGGTCCACTTCTTCATTGTCATTCTCTTGGATATACTCGTTTATGTTTATTTTTATTCTTTCTTTCATTTTCTCATCACTTAACAGTCCTACGTTAAGTTTCCATGTTGTTTGTCGTTTTCTATTGTTTAGATATATTTCCATGTATATAGGATTATGATCTGATATTTCTGCCCCTCCAATCCAACAATTTCTCACCCTGTATCTGTCACCTTCATTCATAAGGAAGTAATCTATTCTAGAGTGTACTTTATGGACTGCTGAATAATGTGTATAGTCTTTTTCAAGTGGGTGCAGGTCCCTCCATATGTCTACCATACCCATTTCTGCCAGTGAGGTTCTTATGAACTTTGTTACATGTTTTTTTGTCTTCTTAACACTTGTTGTATCAACTTCATGATCCATGACAGCATTTAAGTCTCCTCCACAAATTAGGACTCCTTCACTGTGTGTTGCTATGAGATCAAACAGATGTTGAAAAAAACCCTTGTCACTTTCTGGTGGGGCATAGATGTTCACTAATGTGATCTGCATACCATCTATTCTTCCCTTTATTATTACATACCTGCCTTCTTTATCCTGGATTTCCTGTTCACTTTCAAATTGTATTTTGTTTGAAATTAGTATCATAACCCCCCTTTTAGCTCCTCCCTTAAATGAACTGTAGTAGGAGTTCTTATAGCCAAATCTCTTTAGTTTCACATGTTCTGTCTTGCTCAAATGTGGCTCTTGCATAAATATAATTTCAGCTTTTTCCTTCTTGAATTTTCTTATTATTCTTTCCCTTTTAACAGGTGAGTTCAGACCATTCACGTTTAGTGTCATTATCTTAAGATTTTTACCCATATTCATGTTTTTCCATTTTTTTTAACTTGTGCTCCTAGCCCCTTTAACAACAAAAATAACACATATTTATATAAAAACACATTAAAAAATCTCGACCTCCGTACTTTGGGCCTTTCTTCTGCCCACTGGTCCCTGTTGGTGGATGGGGGGATTGTCTTCACAGAGTGAAGGGCCCTCCCTAGACCTCTAATTACTATCCAAGTAATAGTCATTAGTCTAGAAATGTCCAACAAATATCACTTAAACCTCTCCTAGCCGTCTGTTTCTCTTTTACCTTGTCTTCTTGGCCTTCATTTCTTCTGTGCCTTTCTTAATCTTTGTTATGATCTAGGCTTTCAGTTGAAAGCCTTGTAGCTTGTCCTGGGCCCGCTGCTCTACGTCTCTCCCCCTTCTTCCGCCGTTCACTCGTCTCCACTCCGGCTGTCGTGATGCGTTCAGGGCCGCCGCTGCTCCAGCCGTTTCCTCCGGCACGCTCACCTCAAGGCCCCGCTCCATCATATCCCGCGCTGCCTCTCTGGCCGTGTTGTAGGTTCTTACGCCGTCCTCCCAATGAATCCTCATTTTCGTTAGCGGCGTTTGGAATCTAATTTTTTTCTCTTTCAGCGTTTTTTTAATGTTGGCATATTTCTTCCGCTGCTGCACAATTTCTGTCGGGTAGTCATGGTCAAAGAATACCTGTTTGTCGCCGATTCGTATCTTTTTTTTCCATGCTTGTGTCAGGATTCTTTCCTTTATGTCATATTTCACAAAGTTTACCACAACTGACCTGGGTGGAGAGTTTGGCTTCGGGTTCTGTGCCGGGGCTCTGTGCGCTCGTTGAATCTGCAGATCCGTTTCTCCGGGCAGTTCCAGCTCTTTTTTTAAGAACTGATCCATGAATTTCGTCATCGAGTTGCCTTCAATGCCCTCCGGAATTCCAAAGATGCGTATATTGCTTCGTCTGGACCTGCTCTCCAAGTCGTTTATTTTCTCCTGCATCCTCTGCGTTTGCGCCGTCAGGGTCTGTAGCTGTTCGTTTGCCTCGCTTTTCCAATCTTCCAGCTCCGATATTCGGGCCTGCGCTTCTGTCATACACGCCCGCTGGGAGCGCAGCTCCTCCATGTTTTCTGTTAGCTTGCGCTCCATTTCTCTTCGGAGGCCCATAATTTCCTCCTTAATCTCTTTTTTCAGCTCCTCCTTAAGAGCTGCTAAATCCTGCTGTAGCTGCCGCTTGAATTCTCTCAACTCTTTACCCAAACTGGCGATGCCAGTGTTCATGTTTTCGAGCCTGGCGTCCTCCATTTTCTCTGCTGTAGACACCTCGTTTTTTTGGGCTTCGTGTTCAGCGGTTTTTCCTGCGTTGTTGGGAGAGGAATTCTTTAATTTTACCCTGCTTTTGTCCTTGTGCCCGACTCCTTCGTGTTTTCATCCCTTAGTTTATTGATCCGCTTATGTCGAGTTGGCCATTTACCGATGATTTTTAATCCGGCTAGGGAGAGCTCTCTGTTTAAGCGTTATGTCTCTCCGCCATCTTCCCGGAAGTCCGCCACATTGAAGGATTTTTAATGAATTAATTGGTAAATTCCTCAGTAAAATAAGTATTTGGTCACCTACAAACAAGCAAGATTTCTGGCTCTCACAGACCTGTAACTTCTTCTTTAAGAGGCTCCTCTGTCCTCCACTTGTTACCTGTATTAATGGCACCTGTTTGAACTCGTTATCAGTATAAAAGACACCTGTCCACAACCTCAAACAGTCAGACTCCAAACTCCACTATGGCCAAGACCAAAGAGCTGTCCAAGGACACCAGAAACAAAACTGTAGACCTGTACCAGGCTGGGAAGACTGAATCTGCAATAGGTAAGCAGCTTGGTGTGAAGAAATCAACTCTGGGAGCAATTATTAGAAAATGGAAGACATACAAGACCACTGATAATCTCCCTCGATCTGGAGCTCCACGCAAAAGCTCACCCCGTTGGGTCAAAATTATCACGAGAACGGTGAGCAAAAATCCCAGAACCACATGGGGGGACCTAGTGAATGACCTGCAGAGAGCTGGGACCAAAGTAACAAAGGCTACATCAGAAACACACTACGCCACCAGGGACTCAAATCCTGCAGTGCCAGACGTGTCCCCCTGCTTAAGCCAGTACATGTCCAGGCCCGTCTGAAGTTTGCTAGAGAGCATTTGGATGATCCAGAAGAGGTTTGGGAGAATGTCATATGGTCAGATGAAACCAAAATAGAACTTTTTGGTAAAAAGTCAACTTGTGTTTGGAGGAGAAAGAACACCATACCTACTGTGAAGCATGGGGGTGGAAACATCATACTTTGGGGCTGTTTTTCTGCAAAGGGACCAGGACGACTGATCCGTGTAAAGGAAAGAATGAATGGGGCCATGTATCGTGAGATTTTGAGTGAAAACCTCCTTCCATCAGCAAGGGCATTGAAGATGAAACGTGGCTGGGTCTTTTAGCATGACAATGATCCCAAACACACCGCCCGGGCAACGAAGGAGTGGCTTCTTAAGAAGCATTTCAAGGTCCTGGAGTGGCCTAGCCAGTCTCCAAATCTCAACCCCATAGAAAATCTTTGGAGGGAGTTGAAAGTCGGTGTTGCCCAGCGACAGCCCCAAAACATCACTGCTCTAGAGAGGAGATCTGCATGGAGGAATGGGCCAAAATACCAGCAACAGTGTGTGAAAACCTTGTGAAAACTTACAGAAAACGTTTGACCTCTTTCATTGCCAACAAAGGGTATTTAACAAAGTATTGAGATGAACGTTTGTTGTTGACCAAATACTTATTTTAGCAAGGAATTTACCAATTAATTAATTGAAAATCCTTCAATGTGATTTTCTGGATTTTTTTTTTCTTATTTTCTCTCTCATAGTTGAGGTATACCTATGATGAAAATTGGAGACCTCTCTCATCTTTTAAGTGGGAGAACTCACACAATTGGTGGCTGACTAAATACTTTTTTACCCCACTGTATATAAGGTCCCACAGTTGACAGTACATGTCAGAGCACAAACCAAGCATGAAGTCAAAGGAACTGTCTGTAGGCCTCTGAGACAGGATTGTCTCAAGGAAATCTGGGGAAGGGTACAGAAAAATTTCTGCTGCTTTGAAGGTCCCAGTGAGCACAGTGGCCTCCATCAGCCATAAATGGAAGAAATTCGGAACCACCAGAAACTCTTCCTAGAGCTGGCCGGCCGTCTAAACTGAGCGATCAGGGTTGAAGGGCCTTAGTCAGAGGTGACCAAGAACCTGATGGTCACTCTGTTAGAGCTCCAGTGTTCCTCTGTGGAGAGAGGAGAACCTTCCAGAAGGACAACCATCTCTGCAGCAATCTACCAATCAGGCCTGTATTGGTAGAGTGGTCAGACGGAAGCCACTCCATAATAAAAGGCACATGGCAGCCCACCTAGAGTTTATCGAAAGGCACCTGAAGGGCTCTCAGACCATGAGAAACAAAATTTTCTGGTATGATGAGACAAAGATTGAACTCTTTGGAGTGAATGCCAGGCGTCATGTTTGGAGGAAACCAAGCACCACTCAAAACCATGCCAATGGTGGTGGCAGCATCATGCTGTGGGGATGTTTTTCAACGGCAGGAACTGGGAGACTAGTCAGGATAGAGGAAAAGATGAATGTAGCAATGTACAGAGACATCCTGGATGAAAACCTGCTCCACAGCGCTCTTGACCTCAGACTGGGGCGATGGTTCGTCTTTCAGCAGGACAACGATCCTAAGCACACAACCAAGACATCGAAGGAGTGGCTTCAGGACAACTCTATGAATGTCTTTGAGTGGCCCAGCCAGAGCCCAGACTTGAATCCAACTGAACATCTCTGGAGACATCTGAAAATGGCTGTGCACTGACGCTTCCCATCCAACCTGATGGAGCCTGAGAGGTGCTGCAATGAGGAATGGGTGAAACTGCCCAAAGATGGGTGTGCCAAGCTTGTGGCATCATATTCAAAAAGACTTGAGGCTGTAGTTGCTACCAAAGGTGCATCAACAAAGTACTGAGCAAAGGCTATGAATATTTATGTACATGTGATTTTTTTAGTTTTTTATTTTTAATAAATTTGCAAAAATCTAAAAAAAGCAAACTTTTTTCACATTGTCATTATGGGGTATTTGTGTAGAATTTTGAGGAAAAAATGAATTTAATCCCTTTTGGAATAAGGCTGTAACATAACAAAATGTGGAAAAAGTGAAGCACTGTGAATACTTTCCTGATGCACCGTAAATATTTGAGCACTTTGTTTATAGTAGGCGTGGTGATGGTAGGTGGAATGGTGGCCTAGAGGTAGCGCATCCGCCCCACAACCAGAAGGTCGGGGTTCCAGTCCCAGCCAGGTCATGTCAAAGACCATTTAAAAATGGAATTTTCTGCCATCCAGCTTGGTGCTCAGCAAAAATGGAATGGAGGAGGGAAATGTGGGCGGCAGTGGCTCAGGAGGTAGAGCGGGTTGTCCAATAACCAGATGGTTGGCGGTTCAAATCTCGCTGTCCCCAGCCATCCTGCCACTGTGTCCCTGGGCAAGACACTTTACCCACCTTGCCTCCAGTGTCCATGACACTGGGTATGAATGTGCATAAATGTTCGGTAGTGGTCGGAGAGGCCGTCGGCACGGATTGGCAGCCACGTTTTCATTAGTCTGTCCCAGGGCAGCTGTGGCTACAGTAGTAGCTTACCACTAGGGCTGTCGCAATAACCGCAATTATGTACTACCATAATATGGACAAGCCTACTGCAAAGGATAACGAGCAACCACAACAACCGTGGTGTATAACTCCCTGAGAGGTTTATTATTTTAGGTTAATTACCTGATCAATAATTCTGAGATACATATTTTTTGATCTTTGCATAAATGTTTTCCTATTAGTAGTTAATTTTACAAAGTATAAAGGCCTTATGCCATCCTATGCACTGAAGTAAAAAAGCAGGCTTTTATTTTGATAACGGTGGTTTTGTTTTCGCTAACTGTGCCTACCTGTGCAATTGTCAGTAAGGCTACAGTGCTTGGCAGAGACAGTAAAGCTACGAACGCTAACATTAATTGGCTCCAGGACCCATAATGAGGCACAAGCTCTTATGGTGGTCGTAGTTTATGTACTGTGCTAAAATAAGAAAATAAAACTAAACTTCACCAGCAGTCAAGACCATTGCCATCACATATTACGGGGATCTGTACACGCAATGTTCACTTTTTTGTGTATGTGGCTAAATCTTGTTCACTTATGTGCCCCTATTGATTATTAAATAAACTGTTAAATGTTCAGTGTATTTTTATTGCCAACAGAATGTTTGCATGGTATTGACATGCTGCCGTCGCAAGCACCATTTAGGTCATTCTTCAGCAGGCAGTTAGTGGCGGAAGCGTTTGGACGAATTGCTAAACACAACCGTGA
This sequence comes from Pholidichthys leucotaenia, assembly GCA_020510985.1. Lineage (NCBI taxonomy): Eukaryota > Metazoa > Chordata > Actinopteri > Cichliformes > Pholidichthyidae > Pholidichthys > Pholidichthys leucotaenia. The sequence continues at coordinate 118,855,766 of CM035837.1, forward strand.
TAGTGACCACTGAAAGGGCACAAAGCGTGTCATTTCCTTCTGAGCAGAGCATTTATGACCCTGACAATTGAGCTCCGAAAGCAAAACAACTACTGCATGGTGTATTGCTTGTTTGAATGTGATTTTTCGGACAGCGGCAAAAATCCAAAAATCATGGAGACAAGAGCCACGCAGGGTCCTGTATGGAGGCTGTCCTGTTTAAATAAGCTGAATGTCACTGCAGTCTCCAACCAGTCCACACACCCTGTAGTTGAAATACTGGAGTTATCGTCACTGCTTTATGAAAATGATAAAATTTTGTTTTGTTTTTTTTAAACAGAATCAGCAGTTCATGCCTGTAGGAAGACCGGAGCTCCGCACAATTGTCACACATGCACAAGTTGAGAGCGGAGCTGCAGCGAGCTTCTCACAGCTTCCATCATTTGCCACATAAGTTATGAACCCTGGTTAAATTACGAGACCACAGGGTCCTAAAAACATTTGCAATAATACCGCATATTGCAGTGTTGAGCTATTCACTGTCACCGCAGGGGAAATTCCTCCACCGTGACAACCCTACTTACCACTATCAATGTCTGTCTGGAGTGAATAATGGACTCACTGTAAGCGTTTTGAGATGTCACTTGACATGTAAAGGGCCATATAAATCTAATCCATTATTATTATTTTGAATATCTTTGCTGTATTTTATTTATTTTTGTATTTATGTGTTTTTATCATGTTTTGAAATTTGCTATGGACCATATATTTTTGTGTCCTGAATAAAGGTTAATTGAGAATAACACTCTGATGAACTACAGAGAATGGGCACTGACGCCATGCTGTGCTGCATTCTGGACCATCATAGCCATTGTTGTGGTCTGGCTTCTTTGTTTACTTGTAGTCTACGGCAACTGCTAACGGGGACAGACATACGTGAGATTGAACGCAGCAAACAGAAAATTAAACTTCTTTAAGGCAGCGCGGTAGCAGAGTGGTTAGCACTGCGGCAGCACAGCAACTCACCCTTGGCCGGGGGATCCTGGGTTCGATCCCAGCCCCCGACCGACAGTGATCTGTGTGGAGTTTGTATGTTCTCCCCGTGTCTGCGTGGGTTTACTCCGGGATTTCTCCGGTTTCCTCCCACATGCCAAAAACATGCAAGTTAGGTTAATTGGCATCAAACTGGGGATTCTAAATTGTCCTTAGGTATGACAGTGAGAGTGAATGGTTGTCTGTCTCTCTGTGTTGGGCCTGCGATGGACTGGCGATCTGTCCAGGGTGTACCCTGCCTCTCGCCCAAAGACGCTGGGATAGGCTCCAGCACCCCCCCACCCCCGCGACCCGAAAAGGATTAAGCAGAAGAAGATGAATGAATTATTTAGAGAAGCTGAATAAGGAAGCAAAGGAGTGCTACCTCCCAAAAAATTAAAGAAATACATGGGATAAAGCCATATGAGCACAAGAAATGGACCACGGATCTCAACCAACTGCCTCGAGTCACACCGTCAAATGTGTTGGTCTACCTGGTTTATGAGGTGAGCACATACACCCATGAGCAATTAAAGAACTACCAAGTAAGGTGTATATTGGCTACATGAGCTATGAAGTCAGACTTTACGTTCCTCCTCCACTCAGATGTTTGAAATGACAAAAGTTTGGTCATGTAGCAGCGATATGCAAAGGTAGACAACGATGTGCCAGATGCTCCAGAGAACATGAATATGGCAAGTGTGAAAGACAAGCCAAATTAAAGTACTGTAACTGCGGTGGTGAACATAGTTCTGCATATCGAGGTTGTGAAGCCAGCAAAAGAGCAGCAGAAATTCAGCAGATAAGTCTTCCAGAGATTAACATATGCAGAAGCTGCGAAAAAGGTGCCAGCTAAAAAAGTGGGAGTAGACTCAAACAGGGAAAGTGTGCAGACTTGCAGTGCATGCAGCAGAATTAAGGAAGATACTCTGGTTTTGAAGGAAAATACTTTTGTCTTATTTGTGGTAGATGTGATAAACTGCACTGCACAGACTTCCAAGTAAACAGAAAAAAATCAAAATCATTGTGAAAGCAGCAGAAAAATATCTTGGCATTAAGAGGCTACAGTGGGAAGCAGTTGAGGACTTGTTATTGGGGAACCTTTTAGTTCAGACATCATGGGCTGGTGGATCAACCGCCAATCAAGTCTAAAAGAAGAAGACGAAGAATGAGATGAGAAGTGGATACGGACTACAGCTAGAAGAAGAATAATGAGATGAGACGCGGATACGAGATTAAAAAAGAAAAACATCACAAAGCTATGAGGAAAACGTCACAAAGTTATGAGGAAAAACGGACACACAGAAAGACAGACGTCACAAAGCTATGAGGAAAATGTCACAAAGATATGAGGAAAACGTCACAGGACACGGTCCAAGAATGGATAATTTTTTCACATATAAGGAGTGGTTTGGAATGCCTTGTATCTAGTGATGGCTGCACCTCGGACACAGTCCAAGGACGGATAATTTTTTCACACATAAGGAGTTGTTCAGAACTCCTTATACAAAGATAGAGTGATGACAATCAAGTCAGTGGCGGTAATGCACCTGTAAGCTGGTTGCCAACCGCCAATCAAATCTAAAAGAAGAAGACAGACATATACAGTGGGGCAAAAAAGTATTTAGTCAGCAACCAATTGTGCAAGTTCTCCCACTTAAAAGATGAGAGAGGTCTCCAATTTTCATCATAGGTATACCTCAACTATGAGAGACAAAATGAGAAAAAAAAAATCCAGAAAATCACATTGAAGGATTTTTAATGAATTAAATGGTAAATTCCTCGGTAAAATAAGTATTTGGTCAATAACAAAAGTTCATCTCAGTACTTTGTTATATACCCTTTGTTGGCAATGACAGAGGTCAAACGTTTTCTGTAAGTCTTCACAAGGTTTTCACACACTGTTGCTGGTATTTTGGCCCATTCCTCCATGCAGATCTCCTCTAGAGCAGTGATGTTTTGGGGCTGTCGCTGGGCAACACAGACTTTCAACTCCCTCCAAAGATTTTCTATGGGGTTGAGATCTGGAGACTGGCTAGGCCACTCCAGGACCTTGAAATGCTTCTTACGAAGCCACTCCTTCATTGCCCAGGCGGTGTGTTTGGGATCAGTGTCATGCTGAAAGACCCAGCCGTGTTTCATCTTCAATGCCCTTGCTGATGGAAGGAGATTTTCACTCAAAATCTCACAATACATGGCCCCATTCATTCTTTCCTTTACACGGATCAGTCGTCCTGGTCCCTTTGCAGAAAAACAGCCCCAAAGCATGATGTTTCCACCCCCATGCTTCACAGTAGGTATGGTGTTCTTTCTCCTCCAAACACGACAAGTTGAGTTTTTACCAAAAAGTTCTATTTTGGTTTCATCTGACCATATGACATTCTCCCAATCCTCTTCTGGATCATCCAAATGCTCTCTAGCAAACTTCAGATGGGCCTGGACGTGTACTGGCTTAAGCAGGGGGACACGTCTGGCACTGCAGGATTTGAGTCCCTGGCGGCGTAGTGTGTTACTGATGTAGCCTTTGTTACTTTGGTCCCAGCTCTCTGCAGGTCATTCACTAGGTCCCCCCGTGTGGTTCTGGGATTTTTGCTGACTGTTCTCGTGATAATTTTGACCCAACGGGGTGAGATCTTGCGTGGAGCCCCAGATCGAGGGAGATTATCAGTGGTCTTGTATGTCTTCCATTTTCTAATAATTGCTCCCACAGTTGATTTCTTCACACCAAGCTGCTTACCTATTGCAGATTCAGTCTTCCCAGCCTGGTGCAGGTCTATAATTTTGTTTCTGGTGTCCTTTGACAGCTCTTTGGTTTTGGCCATAGTGGAGTTTGGAGTCTGACTGTTTGAGGTTGTGGACAGGTGTCTTTTATACTGATAACAAGTTCAAACAGGTGCCATTAATACAGGTAACGAGTGGAGGACAGAGGAGCCTCTTAAAGAAGAAGTTACATGTCTGTGAGAGCCAGAAATCTTGCTTGTTTGTTGGTGACCAAATATTTATTTTACTGAGGAATTTACCAATTAATTCATTAAAAATCCTTCAATGTGATTTTCTGGATTTTTTTTTTCTCATTTTGTCTCTCATAGTTGAGGTATACCTATGATGAAAATTGGAGACCTCTCTCATCTTTTAAGTGTGAGAACTTGCACAATTGGTGGCTGACTAAATACTTTTTTGCCCCACTGTATGGAGTGTGTGGTGGTAATGCACCTGGTTTGATTGGACACAGCAATGATAACAGAAGGGACTACAGCTCCTGACCAGATAAAGTGATGATATACAGTAGAGTGAAGTACGTGGCGGAGATATAGAGCGATGATAATCAAGTCAGTGGCGGTAATGCACCTGTAAGCTGGTTGCCAACCGCCAATCAAATCTAAAGGAAAAAGAAGGAGAAGGTAATGCACCTGTAAGCTGGTTGCTAACCACCAATCAAATCTAAAAGAAGAGGCTCATGTTCAGTTCACCAATGGATGGGTCCAGCCACCTCAAATCTTCGGGTGAACGACCAGAAAACCGTTTGCACAAAGGTAAGCAATCATTGTTTCAACACAGTTTTCTGCACCAGTATGCGTCTCTGCAACTACAGGCATTTCTAAGTCCCAGCGGTGAAATGTTGGATTTATGTTTAAATTTGTCATATGACGCTTGATAAGTACATACACATCATTATACAACTGGACATGAAATACTAATCAAGTAATGTGATAAGCCTGATGCTCATGCACCAAAAAAATTATTGGTATAATTAGCCGCTATAAAATCATAAAAGGGATGGAGAGGCAGAAGCTGGGCTAAGAGCCCTAAGGGTAGTGAGCTTATCAATAAAAAAAATGTAAAAAGTCATTGCACGTTTCAGTGGATGGTTTCATAATGACAGTGAGGCTTTAAGAACAGAGTCAATGGTGTTGAATAACACACATGGACTATGACGGCTGGACACAATATTAAACAAATGTTCCCTTTTAGCCTCTAACAGCACTCTGAAACTGCTGTTATAAAATCATCGCTGCATAAAATCAGCTGGGGACTTCAGTCAGCTGATTTTAAATCCATGCGTAATGAAGGCAACAGCATGTGGTCTGTGAATTCCCAGCAGGCTTGTTAAAAGTTAGCAACAACTCCACGCGCATACAAGTAATCTTTATGCGTGTTTAAATCACAACTTACCTTCATGAAAATGCTGTGAACACACCATGTGTGCAGGAATATTGTCAAAGCTGGTGTCTTTCCTTCTGACCACTGCAATCTATTCCATCCGATGCCTCTTTAGTTAGCTCGGAGACCCAATTCTACCCACTTTTTTTCCAAGTCGAGAAGTTAACGCTGTCATCAATCTTTTTCCACAGCAATCATGAGAGCGGTTATTGCATTATACAACACAGCAAAACTTCCCCATTCTAATGTGTGGTATTTTGGATGAATAATAACACACTGAAGGAACCCTCTCAAAAACTTCAGCTTAACAGTTTTCGTTGCTCACTACTAAACAAAGAAAGGCAGACCACTTTTCCCACAATTCCTTACGGTTTTTCCATCGGATGATGTCACACGTCCATTCCCTATTCAGTATTACAAAAGGATATTTCGCTATCCTGAGTTGTTTAGTTGTTACAGTGTTATGTAGCTGCAGCTGTCAAAATTATTTAGGAAGTGGCTATTGATACATAACCAGCTGATCAATCTGACAAAACTTTTTTCCAGATCAACTCCAAGTAGCTGCCGCTGTGGCTAAATAGTATGGTGGACCTGTGATCGGAAGGTTGTTTGTTCGTCTCCTGCTTTCGGCGCCTTGCCCAGGCCATTTGATACGAGATGGAACTAAGAATAAAAATTAAGAGGTTAGCCTTAGGATTTGGGAGGGGGTAAGGTTAAAAGGGTAGTAAATATCATGTTATAATTCGAGTGAATGGTTGTCTGTCTCTCTGTGTTGGCCCTGCGATGGACTGGCGATCTGTCCAGGGTGTACCCTGCCTCTCGCCCAAAGATGCTGGGATAGGCTCCAGCCCCCCCCACCACCACCCCCGCGACCCGAAAAGGATTAAGCGGAAGAAGATGGCTGGATGGACGGAAATCTCTGTGTCTGTCTGTCATGACCACAGGACTCACTAAAAGATCATAGGACCGCCTATGATGTCTACATGATGTCCTATGATGTCTACATGACGTCTATATGATGTCATATAGACCACAGGACTTGCTAAAAGATCATAGGATCGCCTATGATGTTCCTATGTCTACATGATGTCTATATGATATCATATTAAAATTCTGAAACAAATGCCTCAGATTTCCATACCTATAGACTGCTGCCTTCATGGTATGCATTAATAGAATGTACTGGCCAATCAGATTCGAGCCGTATCTGCAACAAGAATGGGTACGGTTCCGTATCCATAGCCACTACAATTATTTAATATGCTCCGTACCGTTCCGTGTTTTCGTAAGCTCCATTATGCTATCGCTAATTAGCTCTCAATCGTTTACAGCTCTCTATAACTTGTTTTCCTCTTCATTTATGCAGCTGGTAGTCTAGATTTAAAGCCAAACACAAATGAAACCCATACACACGTACAAAGGTGAAGACTTTTAACTACAGATGAGGGATAAAGGCTAGCAGCTAGACTACAGTAGATGTCAGGACATAGATGGAGCACTCCCAGACATGTTTGTTAAGTTTCTCTGAGAACAGCAACAGATTCCTGTAAACATTTCTAACTGAAACATTTTAGTTATTTCATCAGTTGTCAACATACCTGCTTCGAGAAGGGGCGGAAAGCCAAAGCAGAGCAACGAGTCAAGGACGTGAAACCGGCAGCCGCCATGTTGGAGCTTCTTCTTCTGTTATCGTTGACGCAACAATCCCAGAATCCAACTGGGGCTCGCGTGTTTTCTTGTTCGAATAACCCCGTTTTTACTAATGCGCAGACAAAGCTTTTATATGTTATTTATCCTGGTTATTTGACGTTTTTAACGTGATTTGTTTCTTATTGTTGTTTTGTTCTCAAAACAACGGATTTTAATGTCCTGAACAGAATCAGTTGTGATTAAAATTTACTGTGATGATGTCCTAGCTTTGGACTGACTTTCGTCTCGGAGTGTTCGGGTATGTAAAACGAACATACCCAGCGTGCGCCTGTCAGTGAAGCAGTGAGTGGAGCTGAATTATAAGCACCGATGTCTTCGGGTGGAGGTCACATTGTCTAGTGTTTTTATTCAGTTAAATAAAAGGACTGAGAGATAAATATGGTGTTTCTAACACTGTCCTGTTGGATCAGAAACCGCGGACCCGACAGATACTGGAAAGTTCAAGAACTTTTAAAGCATGCACGGGTAAGGCCATGACTATTTTCTGAAACATCACATGGAAGCTAACTCATTCCATCGTGTCACAATGTTTAATATCTTGTTATTGTAATTAAATGAAACGTAATTTATTATATGATGACATTTGACAACACCAGTATTCCCAAGGCTCTCTAAATAATATAATCAGGTAGTCTCCTGCCCCACCGATTGGCTTCAGGTGTGCTGGCAATGGAGTAGGTGTGTGCGTTGCTGGCTCCTGCTATATTTTTTTTTCTTTACTTTTTAAACCCTATTTTGCTGTAAGCTGTTAATGTTTTGGACATTTAATACATGCAGAATCTGTTTTGAAATATGTCCAAAACAAGAAAGCAGACTGAAAAGGAGGCAGCAGGGAACAATATTAACACCAGCTTAGCTGAGGATGCTAGTATCAGTCTTAACCCTGCACTTGTTGCCTTGCTAGAGCAACACAGAATGTCCATAGCTGCTGACTTCAAAGCTTCATTTGAACTTATTAATGGTAAGCTGGACAAAATTCAAGCAGATGTGGCGAACCAGGAGCAACGCATTGGCGACCTTGAAAACAACGCGGAGGACGTCAGCCAGCGCCTAGCGGCGCTTGAAGTTACATGCGAGTCAATACAGGAGGAGAACAAACTTTTGAAAAACAAACTTTCTGACCTGGAGGGAAGAAGCAGGAGGCTGAATATTCGTCTGGTGGGTCTGCCGGAGTCCTTTGATGTGGGTCCACGGCCATCTGAATTTTTTTCTCGGCTGTTGGTGGACGTCTTTGGCGCACAAACTTTGCCATCTCCCCCAGAGCTGGATAGAGCCCACCGCAGCCTCATGCCCAAGCCGGGTCCGAATGGGAAGCCGCGCACTGTCATTATTTGTTTCCACCGGTTTCGGACCAAAGACTTGGTGATGAGAGAAGCGCGGAGACGCCGTGGGACTTTGGAATATCGTGGGCATAAACTTCAGTTCTACGAGGATTATAACACCGACGTTCAGAAGCAACGAGCCGAATATAAGGAGGTTATGTCCGAGTTGTACAAGAGAGGTTTTCGTCCTTCTCTTCTTTTCCCCGCCAGGCTCCGGATAACTCTTCCAGACGGCAAAAACCAGTGGCTGGCGTCCGTCTCAGAGGCCACCCGCTTCATGCAAACTATGGAGAGAAACCAGCAATTTTCGCCTTGAACTGGACATTTCTGGGTTGACCAGCTGCCGCGCTGGGCTGCTTGTTACTTCATTGAAGCTGCACTGACTGGACATTGATGCATTTTCAGATGTTTAAAAACAAGGTAAAATTGGCTCCCTATACGTTGTTGTTTACTTAATTCTTTTTTTTAATTTTATCTTTTTTTTTTTTTTTTTTTTTTTTTTTTTAGGGTAAAACGTTCATATTATGCAGGATTGAAGCCAGTTGTATGGGAGCATTCTGTTAGGATGAAAATAGAGCTGGAGATGGAGCGGTTGCTGTTCTTTTGCAACCGGCTGGAGTGTTGTTATAGGTTTGGTTGTTGGATTTTTTTTTTTTTTTTTTTTATTTTAATTTTTTTATTTATTTTTTTTTTGTTTTGTTTTTTTTGTTATGGTTTTATTTACACCCCCCTTACCCCTTCCTTTTTTTTTTTTTTTTTTTACCCGTACCTCACTTTACTCTTCTTTGGGCTACACAACATAATATATAAATTTTACTCTTTGAATGAATAGTAATCTTACTTTGGTAAGCTGGAATGTGAAGGGGTTGAACCATCCAATTAAACGAAAGAGAGTCATGTCACGTCTAAAGCAATTTAAGCCTGGGGTATTGTTTTTGCAGGAAACCCATTTGCAGGATTCCGACCACTTGCGTTTGTCAAAATGTTGGTCAGGACAATTTTTTCATTCAAATTTTAAAGCTAAGGCCAGGGGCGCTGCTATTCTTATTGATCGAAATATCCCATTTATTCCCTCTAATGTTGTATCAGATAAAAATGGACGATTTGTAATAGTATCAGGTAAACTTGGCGATAAACATGTCACTTTGGCTAATCTGTATGCACCGAATTTTGATGATGTGCACTTTTTTCGCAACTTCTAGATTTAAATACTCATTCTCTAATTCTTGGGGGTGACTTTAATTTGTATATGGATCCGATCTTAGATCGCTCATCTTCAAAACCTGCTAGTCTTAATAAATCTGCAACTTATATTAAGTCTTTTCTTGAGGAATATAGCCTTACAGATCCTTGGCGTTTTTTACATCCTAACGGCAGGGACTATTCTTTTTTCTCTCACGTACACCATACTTATACCAGAATAGATTATTTTTTTGTTGACAATTTATTAATTAATAACCTTTGCTCTTGCAGTTATGATAGCATCTCGGTTTCTGATCATGCCCCTCTTGTACTTAAAATGATCCTCCATGGATGTGACTCCATGAGAAAGCATTGGAGATTGGATCCATTATTACTTACAGATGAAAAATTGGTTGCGAATATTTCTTCTAAAATTAATTTTTTTTTGAAAGAAAATAAAACTCCTGGTATGTCAAATAAAACGATATGGGAGGCCATGAAGGCATTTCTTAGGGGGGAATTTATTTCATTGGCAGCATTTAAAAGACGATCCTTAATACAGGAACAGAAGGTTATTTTAGATCAAATCCTGGACATTGACAGACAATATGCTCATTCTCCATCACCCGCTCTGTACAAGGAACGTATGACATTACAAACTAAATTTAATTTACTTTCTACTCGACAAATTGAAGGTTGTTTAATAAGGAACAAGAGTGAATTTTATGAACATGGCGAAAAAACCAGTAAACTTCTAGCTAATCAACTACGTGGTATTAGAGCTAAGCAAATTATTACTGGAGTTAGGACAGATAAAGGAGAGGTGACATCTGACCAACAAGCGATTAATGATATTTTCAGGTCATTTTATTCCAAATTATATACCTCAGAATATACAACAAACTTAAAGGGTTTGGAAATTTTTTTTGATTCTATTGATATTCCTTCGATTTCTTCAGAATCTCGGCAAATTTTAGAAGCTCCCATCACAAAAGAAGAAATTCAGCTGGCAATATCATCCATGCAATCAGGAAAATCTCCAGGACCTGATGGGTTTTCCGCTGATTTTTTCAAAAAATTCTCTGATGACCTCGCCCCTTTCCTTTGTCAAGTTTTTACAGAGTCGCTTGACTCTGGTACACTTCCTCCTTCATGCTATCAGGCCTGTATCACTGTGTTGCTTAAAAAGGATAAGGATCCTGTTGATTGTGCTTCTTACAGGCCTATTTCCTTGTTAAATACCGATGTTAAAATTTTGTCAAAGTTGTTAGCTTCAAGGTTGGAAAAGATTCTTCCTTTTATAATTTCACAGGACCAAACCGGTTTCATTAAAAATCGCCATTCTTTTTTTAACTTGCGGCGGTTGTTTAATATTATTTATACTCCTCACCACAACATACCTGAATGTCTTATTAGTTTGGACGCTGAAAAGGCATTCGATAGGGTTGAGTGGGAGTATTTGTTTTTTACTTTGGAGAGGTTCGGTTTTGGTCCTTCCTTCTGTTCCTGGATTAAACTTCTCTATGCTAGTCCTTTAGCTTCAGTGTTAACTAATTGTCGCTATTCTGACTATTTTAGACTTTACCGTGGTACGAGGCAAGGCTGTCCTTTGAGCCCGTTGCTCTTTGCCTTGGCAGTTGAGCCGTTAGCTATTGCAATCCGTGGGAGCCGGGACTTTCTAGGCATTCGTAGGGGTGGCATTGAGCATAGGGTTTCACTCTATGCTGATGATCTTTTATTATTTCTCTCCAACCCACTTACTTCATTACCCGCTATACTTAATATTTTGGATAGTTTTAGTAGGTTTTCTGGTTATAAAATTAATCTTAATAAGAGTGAACTGTTTCTGATTAATGAAAAGATTCAAGTTCAGGATTTTGAAAATTTTCCTTTCAAGGTTGTTATTGATCATTTTAATTATCTTGGGATATGTGTCACTAAACAATTTAATTACTTGTTTAAAAATAATTTTCTCCCCTTACTTGACCAGTGCAAGTTAATACTTTCCAAATGGTCCCCATTATCCTTGTCTTTAATTGGCAGAATCAATTCTGTAAAAATGATGTTACTTCCAAAGTTTTTATATTTGTTTCAATGTCTCCCCATTTTTATTCCTAAATCCTTTTTTAAGTCTTTGGACTCTCTGATTACCTCATTTATTTGGAATGGTAAACATCCGAGATTGAGGAAAGTTTTTCTTCAAAGACCCAAATCAGTAGGTGGCATGGCTCTGCCTAACTTTCAATATTACTACTGGGCAGCAAATATCAGGTGCATGTTATATTGGAAACATTTTTATCTGGAACCCAAATCACCTATTTGGATCCTTATGGAGTCACATGTGGACAATCAAACTTCCCTACCGGCAATTTTAGGTTCACCACTTCCCCTTGCTTTGTCTACACTGGGTAATAATAAAGTAGTTCGTCAGTCTCTTAGAATTTGGTCTCAATTCAGGAAAAATTTCGGTCTTCAGTTTTTTTCCATTAGAAGTCCAATTGCCGCAAATCATTTATTTACCCCATCAACTATTGATAGTGCATTTCATATATGGCACAGAAAAGGTTTAAAATCTTTTGCGGATTTATATTTTGATGGTCAATTTGCAAGTTTTTCTCAACTTTCCACCAAATTCGACATCACTTCTACACACTTTTTCCGCTTCCTCCAGGTCAGACATTATGTGCAAACCATGACAAAACAATTCCCTCAAAAACCTTCTGATAATCCTCTAGATGATTTTTTATTAGTTAAACCAACTTCTAAGGGGGTAATGTCAGTTTTATATAATTTAATTTCAAATTTACAATCTTCTTCTCTGGCCGCTATCAAATTGAACTGGGAACAAGATCTTAATTTTACTTTTACTGATGAACTGTGGGACTCTATTCTTGGCCAGGTTCACACTGTATCAATGTGTGCTCGTCACGCTCTTATTCAATTTAAGATTGTACACCGGATGCACCTGTCCAAGGTTAAGTTAGCACGTATTTACTCGGATATAGACCCAACTTGTGAAAAGTGTGGTAGCGCTCCTGGCACTTTGCTTCACATGTATTGGTCCTGCCCTGCATTGATGAATTTTTGGCATTCTGTTTTTATCACTATGTCTGAAGTCCTGCAATATCAAATTAAACCTGATCCATTATGCGCCATTTTTGGTGTGGCTCCAGAACTTGTCTTGCCAAGTTCCAAATTAAAAGTATTCAAATTTTGACTTCCGGTTATGGCTGCCACGTAGGACGGACGTGTCTCGCTCTGCTCTGCTCCTGGAAAAAAAAAATCGGCAAATAACTCTCTCATTTGGGACAGAACGTATCCCAGCATTTGGGCGAGGATATGTCGGCGAAGCCTAAGGCTGGAAAACCAGGAAAAGGAAAAAGCGAGCCGCCGAAACAGTCCAAATTAACGGACTTTCAGGTCTGACGCAGCAAACAAAACTCCATATATGGCGGAGGAGGCTGGCAACGCTGCGATTTCTGCGGGGAATGGCGCAGATGTGCTGATGGCAGCCATGAGTTCAATGAGAGCGGACTTTTCCTCTAGATTTGATGGGATTATGACAGCGTTGGAAGGAATAAGAAAGGAATTGGGTGACTGTGTAGAACGAACGGCGCAGATGGAGCTCCGTCTCGCTAGTGCTGAAGATGACGTCACCCGTCTTCAATTAAAGGTGCGCACTTTGGAAAAAAAAAATAAATCTCTGGAAGATAATATTTTGGATTTGGAATCTCGGTCGAGACAGAATAATTTGAGGCTGGTGGGTCTTCCAGAGGAATCAGAAGGTCGGAACGTATGTTCCTTTCTGGAAAAGTGGATTCCGGAGGTGCTGGGCAGCGAGGAGTTGCAATCAGCAGTGGTTCTGGAAAAAGCACATCGTATTGGCCCACGGAGAGATAAGGGACCGCCGAGGACCTTAATTATGAAGTTTCTTAGCAACAGAGACAGGATGAAGATCTTCAACGCTGCACGTGCTAAAGGAGAGATTAAACACCAGGACCAGCAGGTGCGGTTCTACCCAGATTTGGCCACAGGAATCCAGCAATTGAGGAAGCAGTTTGATCCCGTACGTAAGGAGCTGCGCAACCTTGGGATTCGTCATGGTGTAATCTATCCTGCGAGACTGCTGACCACGTATGAGGGCAGAACCCACATCTTCAAGACCCCAGAGGAGGCGCAGGAGTTCATCAAGAAGATCAAAGAAGAAGAAGAGACTGGTGGGAGCTAAGCATGAACAAAATATAAGGTAGAATAATTAAGCATTTGCACAGGCATCTGACTGACTTGAAGTAAATAGTAAGTTTACAAAATATAGATTGTATTATATATTAAAAAAACAAAACAAAAACAAAACAAACAAAAAAAAAAAACTATGATGTACAAAGTTGTTAAAAATTTTGGAGTTAAGTTGGAAAACTACAGAGGAGAGTTAATGTTACGTCATTAAAAGCAGTAGAGTTAGGGTGATTGGGAGGATGAAGAAGGAGTGGCTTAGGCTGTTCCCCGTGGGTGTGGAACGGTCGATGGCTATATCGGGAGACAGAATTTTTCTTTTGATTTTGGGGGGTTTGCCACAAGTGTGGGAAGGGGAAATTTGTTTGTGTGTAGTCTGTAGGATGAATGTTCAACCACTCATGTTTTTGCTTCTCTGTATGAGCATGTTTACACTGCAAGGTAATCCCAAACTCTCTATTGATCATGGACCAAAGTGTTAATCTTAATTTAACTTCATGGAATTGCAGAGGTCTACAAAATTTAAAAAAACTTAAACAAGTTATGAATAAAATAAAGGACATGGGTTCAAGAATTGTGTTTTTACAAGAAACTCATCTGATAGAGGAGGATGTTAAAAGAATTAGGAGTAGATGGCAGGGAAGTGTATTCACCTCTTCATTTTCATCCCGAGCCAGGGGAGTTATGACTCTCATACATAAATCAGTTCCTTTTCAAGTGAAAAATGTAATTGGAGACAAATTTGGAAGATATGTAATCATTCAAGGTTCTTTGCTATTAGAAAATATAAATCTTGTGAACTTATATGGTCCCAATATAGATGATCAGAAGTTCTTTGCTAATTTATTTCTCATCTTATCATCACTTACAGGGCAACATATAATAGCAGGGGATTTTAATTGTACATTGAATCCAGGTGTGGATAGATCAACAGGACTGGATTGTACGCACATTGGATGTAGGATGACTATTAATCATTTTATGAAAGAATTGAGATTGTTAGATATATGGAGAGAAATGAAACCACAAGTTAAAGCCTATTCTTGTTATTCCAGTACCTACAAGACATTCTCACGTATTGATTATTTTTTGATTTCCACAGAATTAAGGTCCAAGATTCAAAACTGCTTTTATGATAACATCGTGATCTCTGATCATGCACCCTGTTGTCTAATATATGTAGATAAAAAATTGACAAAGGAATCAGGTAGATGGCAATTTCAGCATAAATGGCTTCAGGATGAGGAATTTGTCAAGTATATAGAAAAACAGATAGACGAGTTCTTTGACATCAATACTACACAAACATCAGCATGTGTAAAGTGGGAGGCTTTCAAAGCTTTTATTAGGGGACATATTATTAGTTATACAGGATCAAAATCTAAGAAGACTCGAGAGGAGAGAGCTAAATTGGAACATAAAATAAAAAATCTTCAGGAAAAAGTGTATGCAGGAAGTGACCCAAGGTTGGAGAATGAATTACTGATTTTGAGAGCTGAATACGACAAAAAATCAGCGAATAGAGCTGCCTCGAGTCTTCTAAGATTGAAACAATCTTTTTATGAACAAGGTGAAAAATCAGGAAAATTATTAGCATGGCAGATTAAACAATTGGAAATTAAAACACCAATTACCAGTATTATAAGTAAAGGACAGGTAGTTATAGATCCTTTAGAAATTAATAGAGCCTTTAGAGATTACTATGAAAAATTATATGATACCAAAAATGAACCTGATTTAACAAAACTAAATGGGTTTTTGAACGAACTATCTA
Organism: Pholidichthys leucotaenia; assembly: GCA_020510985.1. Lineage (NCBI taxonomy): Eukaryota > Metazoa > Chordata > Actinopteri > Cichliformes > Pholidichthyidae > Pholidichthys > Pholidichthys leucotaenia. Next base: position 118,871,159 of record CM035837.1, read on the forward strand.
TACCGTGTATTCCAAATGAAAACAGGGAGATATTGGAGTCTAAAATTAGTCAAGAAGAAGTTGGGCTAGCCATTGATAATATGAAATCAGGAAAGTGCAGGACCAGATGGTCTTCCAGTTGACCTTTATAAAAAATTTAAGAATAAATTAATAAAACCTTTTTTGGAAATGGTTTTAGAAGCATTTCAAAATAATAATTTACCATCATACATAAATAATGCCTTAATTATACTGCTGCCAAAACCAGGTAAGCCCTCTAATAAATGTGAAAATATGAGACCAATAAGCCTATTAAACGCCGACCTTAAGATAATCTGTAAAATTTTAGCAAGACGAATACAAGAAATTTTACCAAATATTATTAATCGAGATCAGAATGGCTTTATAAAGGGTAGACAAGGCTTCCATAATGTAAGAAGACTATTTAATATTATCTATTTTAATAAAGAAGCACCGGATACAGCTCTCCTATCATTGGACGCCGAAAAGGCCTTTGATAGAGTTGAATGGCCCTTTCTTTTTGAAGTCCTACAAAGGTTTGGACTTGGAAATAATTTCATAAAATGGGTTCAAATAATATACAATAATGCTACAGCAGAAATCCTAACAAATAACAATATTTCAAAACCAATAAAAATCAATAGAGGATGTCGACAAGGCTGTCCACTTTCACCTTTACTGTTTACTATGGCAATTGAACCTTTAGCGATAGCGATACGTTTACATTCACAAATATATGGAATTAAAGTTGGACCAACAGAACATAAAATCTCCCTGTACGCCGATGATATAATTTTGTTTATGTCGAATCTAAAAAAATCAATTCCAACCTTGTTGAATTTAATAAAGAATTTTGGGGAAATATCAGGATATAAAATAAATAAAACTAAATCTTCAATATTAATGCTAAATGAGACCCAGAGAAATTACCCAGCCCCTGAGGTAAATCAATTCAATGTTGTAAATCAGTTTAAATATTTAGGAATCCAAATTATGCCTAAGCTAGAATCAGTCGCCAGTGTCAACTATGAAGCCTTAATGTCAGATATCAGTGAGTTAACTCAGAGATGGATGTCACTACCAATGTCGATGATCGGGAGAATCAATATACTTAAAAGTAATATTTTACCTAAAATACTTTATTTATTTCAATACATTCCCTTATCACCACCTTTAGATCTATTCTCAAGAATAAAAAAAAAGTTAGTGGAATTTATATGGAACAACAGGAGGGCTAGATTACGTTTGTCTTTATTATATTTACCATTTGATCGTGGAGGTCTGAAATGTCCAAATTTTATGTTGTATTATTGGTCGGCACAACTGAGGTCTATGACATATTATTTTTCATCAAATGATCTCCCTCACTGGACTGAAATGGAATCATACAATTTACCTTTACCTCTTCCCATATTCATATACTCAGATTCGGCAAAAAAATTACAAAAACAAGTTAAAAATCCATTTGTAAAGCATATGATCAAAATATGGTGTGAAGCTAAAAACTATTTAAAAGAACCACAGTTATTGTCACAATTTAGTCCAATATGGGGTAATCAATATTTTAAACCAGGGAGAGCGGACGCTGTATTTAAAGTATGGAATTTAAAAGGGATACAAAAGATTCAGGATTTATATTTGCCATGTGCAGACAACATAATGTCTTTTGAAGAGCTGAGGATCAAATTTAATCTCAATAGAACACATTTTTTTAAATATCTTCAACTTAGAAACTTTATTCGATCAAATCAAAATAAAGCTCTCACTCGACCTATTTATTCATCCTTGGAAAAAATGATGATAAAAGATAGTAAAAGAAAGGGTATTATTTCAGAGTTTTATAACTCATTGACACTATCTTCAAGTGAAAATTCACTGAAAAGATTAAACTACTGGAAAGAAGATCTGCAAATTGAAATTTCAGAGGAACAATGGGAATTGGCTTGCACAGAAGCTCAAACCAAATCAATAAATGCACGCCTTAAATTGATACATTTCAAATGGTTAATGCGGATGTATGTTACACCGGAGGAGTTAAATAGATATAACAAAAATATACCAGATACATGCACAAAATGCATGGAAAGTAAAGGAACCCTATTTCATTGTTTATGGGAATGTAGATTAATAAGAATGTTTTGGGAAGAGGTGAGGGTAACAATTGAAAAAATAATCTCAAAACAAATCATATTGAATCCTAAACTGTTTTTGTTGGGTCTGTACCCAGAAAAGCATAATTTTAATAAAAGTGAAAGAACATTCATAGACCTCAGTTTGCTTAATGCCAAAAAATGTATTGCACTATTATGGAAAAAGACTCATAGACCAGATGTGACTCAGTGGTTAAGACAGATGTTAACAAACCTTCCATTAGAAAGAATAACATATATACTAAAATCAAAGGAAATTGTGTTTGAGAATATATGGAGACCTTTTATTGATTATGTAAAAAATTTAAACATAACTCTTGAAGAAGAAGGTGAATGATGTGTGTGGACCTTGTAAATTCCAAACTGGTGAACATAATATGTATACTTATGTATTGGATTGTCTAGACTAAACAGAGGAGCATTGTTGAAGATTTGATTTTGTTGGTGGTTGTTGGTGTTTTTAGTGCATTTTTTTTTTTTTTGTAGTACTTTAGTGTTAGTGTTTGATTGTTTGTATCATGTTTGTTAAAAAAAAAAAAAGGTTCAATAAAGATATTGTGGAAAAAAAAAAGTATTCAAATTTTCATTATTATTGGCCAGACGTGCTGTATTACTGAAGTGGAAAGACTCTTCGCCCCCTTCACATTTACAGTGGATAAAAGATATAATGTCCTGTTTGGATTTAGAAAAAATCAGATATACAGTCTGTGGCTCTGAAAACAAATTCTATAAATTATGGCGCCCGTTTCTTGATTTCTTTGAAAGACCCACAATTATAGTTTCTGAGTAGCTCATATCCCCTTTACCCCAACCCCACTTCACACACATAATTTTTCTTTGTATTTTTTTTTTTTTTTATTGTTTATTTAAAGGTTTTTGTGCTTTGAAGCATTTACATTTGTTGGCTTTAAGTTCTAGTTTTTTACTGTTTGGTTGAAACAAAAATGAAAATTTCTAATACTTTGTATTGTATTGATACTTCAATTAATAATAATAAAAAGACCTTTGAAAGAAAGGTAGTCTCCTGTGAGCAGGGACGTGGAGACAATGGGGAGGAATGACAATGGTTTCCACAGAGAACATCTTGGCCGTGTATAGAGTGAAGTACGAGGAGACGAAGAAGAGTGATGTCTGAAAATAGAGTTGAGGTTCGATTGGACACAGCAATGATGGTAGGACTACAGCTCCTGACCAGATAAGAGTGATGATATACTGTAGAGTGAAGTACATGGCGGTAATGCACCTGCAAGCTGGTTGCCAGCCGCCAATCAAGTCTAAAAGAAGAAGAAGAAGAAGACAGTAGCTTGATAACTGAAAGCTCTTCCTCTCATTGCACTTTACAAACTCTTTGAATTATAAACAGCCCTGTAGTTTGAGAACAAAGTGCTTTAGCTTAAATTTGCATAGCGCCTTTCAAGGTACCCAAGATGACTTTACAGGCAAAACAAAACAAAGAATTAACTGCCAAAGGCCTGAGTGAATACATGTCTTTTCAGTGCAGACTTGAAAGAGTCCAATGAAGTTGCACGGCAGATTTCTACTGGGAGAGCATTCCAAAGGGTGGGGGCAACAACACTGAAGGCTCTTCTCCCAAAAATCTGCCTCTTGATGCGGGGGATGGAGAGGAGGTCCGAGTCAAAGAGGATCTCACGTTACAAGCTGTGGTTTGCTGGTGGAGAAGGTCCGTTAAGTATTGTGGGGCAAGACTGTGGACTGACTTGTAAGTCAGGAGGAGGAGTTTATAGGCAATGCGAAATTTAACTGGAAGCCAATGTAAGTGGATGAGGGTGGGAGTAATGTGATGCCAAGTCTTGGTGCGAGTAAGAACCCCGGCAGCTGAGTTCTATACATACTGGAACCTGTCCAGGGCTTTCTTGGGGACCCCAAACAGGACTCCGTTGCAATAATCCAGTCAAGATGTTACAAAGGCGTGAATTAGCGTCTCAGCCGCAGAATCAGAGAGGGAAGAACGGAGTCTGGAAATATTGTAGAGGTGATAAAAAGATTTGGTGACAGATTTGATGTGAGATTCATAGGAGAGAGTGGAGACAAGGTTGACGCCCAGGTTGTGTGCTTCGGAGGAGAGAGAGATGGAGCAGCCTTCCATGTGAAGAAAAAGATCTCCAACCTTCTGGAGCAACCTCTTGGGAGCCATGACCATGAGCTCTGTTTTTTTTTTACTCTTGAGTTTGAGGAAGTTTGAGGTCATCCAGGTTTTTATTTCACTGAGGCACTTGACAAGGGACTGTGGAGGGAGCTGAGTGGATGGTGAGGTGTTGAAGTACAGCTGGGTGTCATCAGCGTAGCAGTGGAACTGTAGACCATGGTGGTGGATTATCTGGCCAAGGGGGAGCATTTAGATGGTAAAAAGCAGGGGACGAAGGACAGAGCCCTGCGGTACCCCATGATTAACTGGGGTGAGGCGGGAAGTGGTTCCATCAATGGTAATAAACTGTTACCGATTGGATAAGTAGGACTGGAACCAGGAAAGAGCTGTGTCGGTGAGACCTAGGTGGGTAGAGAGGTGGTTAAGAAGAATGATGTGGGAAACTGTGCTGATTGCAGCAGAAAGGTCCAACAAGACTAGGATGCTGATGTAGCCAGAGGCAGTAGCAATAAGGAGGTCATTAGTGATCTTAATTAAGGCTGTCTCTGTGCTATGATGAGCCCTAAAGCCAGATTGAAACTGTTCATAGAGCTCATGGTTGGACATGTGGCATTGTAGTTGCATAACAACTGCTCTCTCCAAGATCTTACTGAGAAAATGAATGTTGGAGATCAGCCGATAGCTGCTCAGGTCATCGGGGTCCAGATCAGGCTTCTTCAGGATAGGTGTAACTGCAGCAGTTTTAAGAATGGTAGGTACTGTCCTGGGTTTAAGTGAGGCATTAACAGTATTGGTTATGATTGGGGAGAGGATTATTATTATTTGTATTATTATTATTATTGGGATGATATGGTACTGGGTTTGCTAACCGTCCCTTAATATAAGGAATTGTTCAATATTTGGACATTAAAATAGAATCCCGAACTGTTACGGGATGCCTTTTTGTTCCATATTTATCTTTCTTGGTCAGTATTCATTCTGCTGCAGCTTTCTCATCAGTCTTCCTGTCTGAATTGCCTGCCTCTCCTTAAAGGTGCACTTCGGCGGCTCTAAAACCACCTCAAAAACAAATGCATATGTATTGCCCAAAATAGTATATTGTGGCTTTTTATCCACAAAAAAACTTTGATTACCTTTACAATTGGTGTTTGTTCTGTTCCAACAGCACTTCAGAGGCAGGAAGAACCGTTGCTACAGCCTGGCTGTGCGGGCTGTCCGCAGGGCTTTTGTCTATGCCACCAAAGCCCGGAAGTTAAAGAAGCGCAACATGAGGACGGTACGAAGACCACAGTATTACTGTATGCTATGAACCACTGTTAATGCAGCATGTTTCACCACTGGCCTAGAGGAAAGCTGTGACATGTTCTTTAAGGCTGCATGTCCACCAAATGCATTTTTTGTCGCCTGACCACCCTGAACGTCTTTTTTTTCAGCGATTGTGTGCGGTGCTGTGGGAAAAAAAGTCTGTGCCCTGTATCCCAGCAACAGCTTGTCACTCACGGCTCAGCACTTTTCTATGGTCAGACTTTCTACTTATTTTTTAATAGCAGTCTCTAAATAACAATGGACAAGAAACGTATTCTAGCATTTGTAGCAGCTCCATCTACCCATCTTCTTCCGCTTAAGCAGCTCTGGATGCAAAGATATGATGACACAGAAAGCAGGAGTCTGAGTACAGACTGTACCGGCGTCCTATGTCCCGCCCTTCCATTGGCTGCTTAGAAAGGTCTGACATTGACGAGCTCAGCTGCAGTCTGAGAAGTTGAAATTTTTTTCAACTCTGAGCACCCTGAGTGCCACAACATAAAGCGGCCACCGCTGAGAATGTTTCAGCGAGCGCTGTAGATGCTGGACTACATAGAGAATGAATAGTAAATAGTCGTCCACAGATGAAAAAACACGTTTGGTGGACACGCAGCCTTAAACTAGAAGTCCCAGACATTAGCCCTCTTGTGGCCACTTGATTGTCCCCCTATGGGTTTTCTAGCCAAAAAGGCCAAATGGCCCCTCTCTGGGACTTCTAGTGTTAATGTACATGTTTTTTTAATTTTATAACCTGATTTGTGGCCCTTGGGCCGCTGTTGAGTTGGATCAATTTATTACATTTGGATAGGTGTTCATTATTGTTGCTGCTTTTCAGAGGTTCTCCACTTTCTTCACAAAAAGTCCAAAGCTGATAATTTTAAACTTTTTTTTTTTTTTAAGCGGAAGGACTTGTTGAGATGAAAAACCTCACCCTGGTAAAGACAGGCAGCGGTAGTGTTGTATTCAAGACCACACTAACCGAGACCAGGACAAGACTTTAAGGGTTTGAGACTGAGTTAAGAGCAAGATGAAGAGAGATCAAGACAAAGTCGAGACCAACACCATTTATACCATATGTTATATACATTAGTTCCTTCTGTGAATAAATACAAGTCTGCTGAAATCAAAATAACCATCTTTAATTGACTCATACATCCACAACCGTAACTGATGCAAACATGAAATGTCCACATGTATTCAGAAGTCCCACCAACAGAAAAATGTTTAAAGTTTGGTTTCATCTCTCCTCTCCTCTTTATTTCCTCTCATCTTCTCCCACTTGTATAAAGGGGGCGATGTTATGACCGTTAGCAGTGACATAAAATTAAATCTGCAAATGGCTTTATTGGTACATTTAAGGGGAATATTTATTTGCACTCATACTAATTATGTGGACAAATAAACAAGTCCTGGTCTTGAATGGTCTTAATTTAAAAGCCTGAGCCCATTTTGACGGAGACGGACCAAGTAACAATCTCACTGATTCTGAGACAAAACGTTGAAATGTGGTCTCAAAACCAAGGTTATGGTCACACTGCAGGTTTTAATGCTCAGTTCCGATTTTTTTGCACAAATGTGACACATATCTGATTTTTTTTTTTTTTTTTTTTTTTTTTAATGACAGTCTGATCAGCACATATCCGATTTTTTTTTTTTTTTCCCCCCACCAGACCTAGGCCACATTAATATGTGGTCCTAATTCGGATACATATCTGATAATTTTCCAAAGCGACCTCAGTCTGAACGGTCATGTTGCATTTCATCCGACTTTTTCCTCATTGAAGTGAGACAGATGCTACAATTCTACGGTGGAGGATGCAGCAAGCATGGCAAACACAGCTGATTTGTGCTTTCTTTTTAATCAATCTTCTTCCCTTTATCACTGGATTGTAGTTTTGTCAGCTCTGAATGCACAATAACGCCAAAATTTATTTATTTTTTTTTGGGGGGGGGGGTGAAACCGTCAGACAAGCAGGCGCACAGTAATGGCACATTAAAAAAAAAAAATAATGGCACATTTACTGGACGCTGCAAATTCCTTTTTCCCTATAAATGGCACACTGTGAGTCCTGGCCGCTGTAATATCTCAAATGTAAAGTTAATACCGACATGACTATGGAGCAGAATGGCCAGATAGGGGGATACAGGGGAGGGGAGTCTGGTGGCTTCTCCTTCCTGTGCGGGACTGCTGGTACGAACCGCTGACAACGTCAGTGGGTGAGAGCCCTATTGTAACCGCTAGGATTATTTATTACTTTATTTATACAGTTAATCCCATTGAGACACAGGGTCTCATTTTCAATAGAGCTGTTTAATCGATCAGTTCTGTTAAAGCAGAGCTGATCACAGCGGTCATCTGGCGTGTACAGGAATGAAGCTGGTCTGATTTATTTTGTGCACAATCATTTCTGAATGATTTTAATATTTATTTTGCTGTGCTGCATCAAGGTGATGAAGTTCTGTCCTCCTCAATCATTCTGGGCTCATATTTACTTCTGTAAACACAACACTGTGTCTGACGTTACGTTTTCTTCTGCGCATGTGGGTCACTTCATAGCTGTAGACCGTTCACACTGGAGTCTGATGGGGGTCGCACTGACATTATAATGTGAACGCCCACACAAAAAAATCGAATCTCAGCAAAAAAATCGGAATTGAGCATTAAGACCTGCAGTGTGACTGTAGCCCAAGACTGATCTTGAGTACTACAACACTAGGCAGCAGCACAGTTAACAAGACCTAGAATTGCTGACAAACAATACTGACTTCACTATTGTAGTTGGTGAGAGTTGAAGATCAACCTTCCCATCAGGATCCACCCCAACAACGTAACCCACAGAGTGGAAAACTTTGAATCCACAAGGGGACAGATACGGGGGACAATGGAGGAGCCAATCCGAAAACCTGAAATCAGTGGCCAAGAGCCATTAACGAGGATCACAGGGTTGAAGATGAGGAAGGCCCGCAAAGACCTGGCAGAGGAGGCAGAGCAAAGGAGTTTTTGGCTGTGTAGAAAGGATAGATTGTAGGGGGAAAAAAGGATCCTTGAGCAAGGGAGTGGGGGGGAGCTGTCCCTGCCACTGCTCCACCACTCTTGAGGTGTTCTGGAACTAAAGGAACAAAGCAGTGAAGGGTGGCTGATGATGCTGCTGCTGGCACAATGGTGCCATCGGAGGTTTGTCAGGCTAAAATGCCTAGCACTGTGCGTACACCCAGTTACACAATTATGAAATTTAAACAAATGAATCAATACAGTCTGTACTTTGAACATACCTAATGAGACAGTTTCTTTAATTTCAGGTTGTTTGGTAACTGGTCTGAAGCAGAAGGGGAAATAAACTTTGACATCATCTTTCCTTATTCAGTACTGACATATCCTCACTAAACTGGTTAGCCAACCACAGTTGCGTTAATCCCTTCCACAGCATGTGGAACACCATGTGGTGTATGAGGCGGCGCCTATCTCCATTTCACTGACCCTAGGCCACACAGCTACTGTGAGTAGCGAAAGCTACAGTGGGGGGGTCAGGACCATATCTGGTGAACATTTCATCAAAATCCACCCAGTAGATTTTGTGTGACCCTGCTGCACAAATACAAACAAGGGCCTTGGCAAGTGTGCACTCTCAGATCATCACCAAAATCTAATGGGTTCACCCTTAGGCCAAGGGCCACTTTTGGTGAAAATGTCATCCAAATCCATCTTAGTTTTTGCATAATCCTGCTACCCAGTTTCGTTGTACTAAAGTACAACTGTACAATGACAATAAAGCCTATTCTTCATCTAACAAAGAAACAAATGCTGGCAAATGCTGGCCACATAACCTCTCTGGCGGAGCTAATAATTAAGTTAAATTAATCCCTTCCACAGCATGTGGGACACCATGTGGTGTATGTGGCAGCGCCTATCTCCGTTTCACTGACTCTAGGCCACACAGCTACTGGGAGCAGTAAAAGCTACAGTGGGGGGTCGGTCCTCTGGTAGTCTCTGTGTGCTAACTTTCCTTTCCCCGTTCTATTATGGTGAGCACCAAGCTAGAAGGCAGAAAGTGCTATTTTTATATGGACTTTTGGTATGACCCAGCCAGGATTTGAACCCATGACCTCCCAGTTGTGGGACGGATGCGCTACCAACTAGACAACCACTCTGGTAGTCAACCACAGAAAATACCCAATTTCTACAACCAGTCTGTATAAACACCCGAGTGTCCATGCTAAATCAGACCTGTCATGTTTATCATTGGTTGCTAAAAAAACCCCCAATTTTTAAATAATGTCTTTTTTTGCTGATCCGCTCACCTTTCATATCTACAAACCATCTGTGCTGTTTTAAAACAGAAGGGAACCATCACTGGTTTCTTACAGTATTGCATACAAATTGCACTGTAATTTATTCATTATGATATTCTCACATTTCTCCAGCTCTGGATAACTCGCATCGCAGCAGCATCTCGGGAGCATGGCATGAAGTATCCTGCCCTCATACACAACCTCACAAAGGTACGTTGTGTTCAATATTGTTACATCACTGCCCGTCTCTTCTCTTTTTATTGCTGGTTCAATCTGTATCTTTTTCACCTACAGACCAGCGTTCAGCTTAATCGTCGTGTCATCAGCGAATTGGCCATCACAGAACCTCGGACATTCCTTTCCCTCACAAAACTAGCGAGGGCTCGGCAACAGGAGGGCTTTAGAGCGGCGTTGGGTGATGGCAAAGAGCCTCTTGGTGTCTTTTCCCGTGTTATGCTGCAGTAAAGGACTTATTACATTTCTGTCCACGTTGTGTTTTATAGACCATTTTCATCAAACACCTTATTTTTATTCCAGTTGTTATTCATGTAAGATTGCAGTTGAAAAGAACAAGCTCAAATTCTGTGGATTGGGTGTAAAGTTTGAAATTCACTTGCATGCTGCTGCTGCTGCTGCTGGTCCCATGTCTCATATGTGTGGAATAAATTGCTGTCTGAAGTCTTGTGAAAGTGTGCTACTCAATGTAAACTTCTTCCCACTTGGAGAAGTTTTAAAGAGGTACCTACAGAGCATATGGATTTATTGTGTGGTTCAGGAGGCTGTACTGATGATTATGTTGGAGTACCTTCAGTTCAACTTTATATACATGGCATCTAATCACAACAAGGTAATTTCAAGGTACGTAAGACATGAATTGCATAATGAACTAGAGGGTGCTCAAAGAGCACATACCTCTCCCAAGGCCCTCTCTCTCAATGTTAAAGTGGAAAATGTCATCCAGAATCTGCATCCTGACCTGGATCACCTCGAAAATTTAATGGGTTCATCCATAGCTCAAGGGCCACCTGATAATTTCATCAAAATCCATGTCAGTTTTTTTTTTTTTATAATCCTGCTAACAAACAAATTATTACCTCCTCGGCATAGGTAATAATTCAAAGAAAATTTCAATCAAGTGATCCCCTTTATGGAAGAACCAGGTGACAACGGAAAGGGAAAACTCCCTAATAGGAAGAAGCATGGGGGGCGGGGGGGCACTACACAGGTGTAGTTGGGGTATGGTCTTCTTGAAGGTGTAGTTGGGACCTGTTGATGCAGTGCCAGTACGCTAGGCACAAAATACATTGATCCAGATACAATTGCATGGATAGTTTCTCTGCCAAATAAAGAAATACTATGACTGTGCTACCAGTTAGTCAATCTCTCCCTAAACACATTAATCAGGTCACCCAGTATGTATCACTATTAACATGACAGTGTTGTCTGTCCAGAAGTTGTGCTAGACTTTTTTGTTATGTTATTTTGACAGACAGGGCTGTAAAAATTCAGTCATTGACATGATTTAGTGTATAGACCCAGAAGCAGATGACAGACTCGATTATACGTAGTTTACAATTATTTTATTGTGAGCAGTGCGGGGAGAGTCTGGCAACCCTGCAAGGGAAGAGGGAGAGAGAATAATGAGCAGTCTGTAGCACGCAGTGGGACAATGATACATTAATTACGGAGTGTAGAGCAGCTGGTTGTGAGCTATCAGCGGCCCACGTCTTCTCCAGGTTGCAACGGTCCCGCGAAGGTGAAAGAAGTTCTTATGTTGATATTTACAGTGCGCTGTGCAGGAAGATAAGCCTTGGCCGAGGAGAGAAGGGGAACAGTTCAGTCCAAGTAATTATGTGCACTTACAGGGAGGTGAAGAGAGAGTGGGAACTCCAGATCCAAGGAGTTGATCCTGGTCTGCTGCAGGGAATGGTTCCAGTCCGCCAGGGAGAAGGTCCACCTGTGCACAGGTAAGTCCAAAGATACACTGAGGAGAATGCAGAGGTGAGGAACAAACAGAGAGGTTGCTTACGAAGTCCCGAGTTGGAGGAGAGGGTCATAGCTGGAGGGAGGTGAAGCTGCACACAGTGTCAAGGAGCTCTTTTGGCTGCATGCATACATTGACGTCTCCGTGCAGGAGTGGAGGGCCCCTCTCAACTTAAAGGCTGCTTGATTAGGAAGAGCAGGTGTGGGTGAAAACTGCAGCTGTGGAAAATAAGCAATGAGAGGAGGGACAAAACAGTGCACAGCTTGGATCACCACAGTCATAATCTGTTATTACCTGTCATTTTAATTATAGTCCCTACCTGTGCATGCTCGTAGAAACCAAGTATTATGGCGCGCATTTAGGGCGCATATATGGTATGCATGTATGGTATGCATTTTCCCTCACATATATTTAGTAGGCATGACGGTGCATACTCTGGAGGCTTCACGTCTAAACGTCCAAGAGGACCTGACCCGGCAGAGACCTCGGGAGGTGTGAAGTGGTTTCTTGAGAGACAGGAAGTCAGAGAGAATGTCCCAGCAGGAGCCCCCGAGGCTGAGGAGTTGAGAGACAATGGAGACGCCAAGGAGCCTCAGAGGCTATATGTTTACTGAAGGACTGTGGGTTGGGGATGTGATATTTGATGTTGGGGGTTTTGTGTCTCTGGAGAGTATAAGAGCTGTGAAGAATGATTGTTCTGCCTCTTTGCTGAGATACTTCGCTTGTTAGAGGATGTAGACTCACAATAAACCTTTCCTGAGAAATAAACTCAGTCTCATTGGTGAAAGTCATCCTCTACAGTATAAGCATTTCTGCATGCCTGTAGAAAGCAGGTGTAAGCAAGCGTGTCAAGACTCGTTCAGTGATGCCTGCCTTGATGATGTCATAGCGAGTCCTATGATCTTTGATGCTGTCATAGTGTGCCCTATGATCTTTGATATCATACCACTCATTCAGTGATGCCTGCCTTTGATCTTTGATGGTGTCATAGTGAGTCCTATGATCATGAATGATGCCTGCCTTTGATCGCACACAGATTTTCTTGAATCACTCTATATGATGGTGTCTATATGATATCATATAGACATCATGTAGACATCATAGGCACATCATAGGCGATCCTATGATCTTTTAGCTAGTCCTATGGTCGTGACAATATATGACGTCATATAGACATCATTGTCGTGTTTGCCCCTTTCAGGGCATAAATGAGGTGCCAGATGCCAACAGAGAGTTTGGAAGTCAGTGGTGGTGGTGGAGAAAGAACACAGACTGATGGAGGACAGCGAGGAGTAGGACACTTTTAAGGTGATCGTGACAGAGCAGCATCTTTGTGGAAAAGGAGTGAAAACCAGGAAGCCAAAGGGAAGGTGTCGAAGAGAAGAAAATCGGGATCGCATTTGTGTCTGTGTTTGGCTGGCGGTGGGATTGATTTGTTTGTGGCGGATAGCACAAACTGTACACAGTCTGTAACATAATGGCATCTAGCTCTGACGGGTATGACCAAGATGAGGTAGGCTGGACACTATCCAGGCCTGGGAGCCGGAAAAGAGCAGCTAGGGGGGCACCAAGACCTAGAAGCAGCTCAGATGACAGTGATGCGGGAGGAAGTAACATTGCGAAGAAAACACGAACTGGCCAAAATGGATGGCAGTTTGAGGATGTAGGGAATGACTGCAAGGTTGTCATTGAGTTCAATCAGGGTGGGGGGCACTATCACCTGGTTAAGCTAACAAAAGCAATTGAGAAAGAAATTGGGAGAGTTAAGTTTGCTAAGTTCTTGAAGAATAACCGGCTGTTAATTCATGCCACAAGTAAACAACAGCAACAGAAAATACTGACAATGACATGTCTAAATGGAGAACAAATGAAGGCGCATGTTCCTGGCGTGACAGCTAACTTGAGGGGAGTTATATTAGGTGTCCCTTTGTGCATGTCTATGGAAGAAGTGAAAAACGAGATCCAAGGAGGAAAGGTTAAGGATGTGAAAAGGCTACAGAGTAAAAAAGAAGGTTCGCTGAAGGACACACAGTCTATCATGATTCAGTTTGAGGAAACACTCCCTAAATCAGTCCTAATACACTTCCGGTACACTTCCGGCGCCACACGAGTCGGTTGCCTTTTGCAACAGCGGCTCAATTCTGAGTCTTTTTTTTTTTCCCTTCCTCTCTCTTTTTGATCCTGTTTTCACACCATTTATATCACGGACACACAGATCGTCCCAAATGTCTCCTGAGCCGGTGGACGGAGCCACTGTTTATAGCAGGAGACGGTATAGCAGGGAAGAGCTGCTAGCACTCAACCGCCACCCGGTGCTAACGGAAAAACTCGACATACTGGGAGAACTGAGGCGAAAACGCCGTGGTTGCCGGGCTGGAGTAAGGCGGAAGACAAAAAATATAAGGTACAGACCCTCCCTTCCATCCATTGTCATGGGGAATGTACGGTCATTACTGGGAATGGTAGATGAGCTAGCGGCTATCTCCCGCTACGATAGCATATACCGGGAATGCTCTCTCCTTTTGTTTACCGAGACGTGGCTATCTGAACTAGCAGCAGATGCTAACATTGAGCTGGAGGGTTTCCATGCGATACAGGCAGACCGAACACCAGACAGTGGCAAAGCAAGGGGAGGTGGAGTGATAATGTATGTTAACAACAACTGGTGCAGGCCGGGACATATCACTGTTAAACAACGACACTGCAGCAAAGACATTGAGTTGCTAGCTGTTAGCATGCAGCCTACATATCTCCCGAGGGAATACTCACACATGATCTGCATTGTTGTTTATGCAAATACGACGGCGATCGCTGGGACAGCGCGTGACGTCATCCATTCAGTAACCGGCAGGCTGCAGACTGAACACCCAGATGCTCTTCTCCTCATCTCAGGCGATTTCAACCATGTTTCACTGTCTCCCATTCTACCCACGTTTACCCAGTATGTCACATGCCACACTAGAGACAATAAAACACTGAACTTATTCTACGCAAACACTAAGGAGGCGTACACCTCATTACAACTCCCCCCACTCGGGAGATCGGATCACAACTTGGTTCATCTCCGGCCGGTGTACAAACCCCTAGTACACAGACAACCTCCGGCCATGCGCACAGTAAAGTTGTGCCCTTCAGAGGTAAAGTGGGCTATCCCACAAAACCATTATTTTGAGAAAATGAGCTCTAAAGTTGAAATATTCTCAAAAAATCAGTGTGCCTATATCATTAAAAAGTTACCCCCTATAATTACCTTCAAGGTGTGACTTAAATATGAAAATATATTTAAATCACATAAACTTTAGAGCTCATTTTCTCAAAATAATGGTTTTGTGGGATAGCCCACTTTACCTCTGAAGGGCACAGTTATGGTCTGAGGAGGCAATGGACACTCTAAAGGGCTGTTTTGAAACCACCGCCTGGGAGCAGCTCTGCGATCCACATGGTGAGGACATCGATGGCCTCACTCACACCATCACGGACTACATCAGCTTCTGTGTGGACAACACCGTTCCCACCAAGACCATACGGTGTTGCTCAAACAACAAACCCTGGATCAACCCTGAGATAAAAACACTTCTGAGAGAGAAGAAGAGGATCTTCAGGTCGGGGAACAGGGAGATGCTGAAGTCCGTACAGAGGGAGCTGAGGAGAAAGATCAGAGAAGGCAAGGACAGCTTCAGGAAGAAGATGGAGGACAAGCTGCAACAGAGCGACATCAGCGGGGTCTGGAGAAACCTTAAAACCATCTCTGGGCTCCAGAATACCTCCCCCCAGGCCACGGGGGGCAGGGAGTGGGCGAACAATCTGAATCTGTTTTTCAATAGGTTTGACCAACCGCCCTCCCCCCTGACTGCACAACAACCACTGCTGCCTCTAAAGACATCAAGTCCTGTTGCCCACTCCCCACTCCACCAACACCCCCCCACTCCCAACACACAGCCCCCCAACCTGACCCTGACTAAGACCCAGGTGAGGACGGAGCTGAGGAAGATCAAGGCGAGGAAGGCGTCGGGACCGGACGGCATCAGCGCAAAGCTCCTCAAGTCCTGTGCAGACCAGCTGTGTGGGATTGTGGCGTACATCTTCAACCTGAGCCTGAAGCTGGGGAGGGTACCACAGCTGTGGAAAACATCTTGTGTGGTACCTGTACCAAAAACTTCCCACCCCAAAGACCTGAACAGCTACAGACCAGTGGCCTTGATGTCCCGCATGATGAAGACCCTGGAGAGACTGCTCCTTGCTCACCTCCACCCCCTGGTGGGACCAGCGATGGATCCACTCCAGTTTGTCTACCAGCATGGCATTGGGGTGGAGGATGCGGTGATCTTCCTCCTTCACCGTTCTCTGTCCCACCTGGAGAAGCCCGGGAATGCGGTGAGGATCATGTTCTTTGACTTCTCCAGTGCTTTCAACACCATCCAACCGATGATCCTGAAGGACAAGCTGCTGTGCGCAGGGGTGGACCAGCACCTGTCATCATGGATCCTGGACTACCTCACTAACCGGCCACAGTTTGTGAGAACCCGGGACTGTGTGTCTGACACGATCATCGGTAGCACGGGGGCCCCCCAGGGAACGGTTTTGGCTCCCTTCCTGTTCACCCTTTATACTGCGGACTTCTCACACAACACAACACACTGCCATCTACAGAAGTTCTCTGATGACTCTGCGATCGTTGGCCTCATCTCCAATGGAGATGAAGCTGAGTACAGAGGGCTTATCCAGGACTTCGTGGACTGGTGCCATCGGAACTGCCTCCAGATCAACGCGAGGAAAACTAAGGAGCTGGTGGTTGATTGCCGCAGGCAAGGACAACCCCTTACAGCACCAGTAAATATACAGGGAACAGACATCGAGATGGTGACATCCTGTAAGTACCTGGGTGTTCATCTGAACAATAAACTACACTGGTCACACAATACTGACGCACTCTACAAGAAAGGACAGCGCAGGCTGTTCCTACTGAGGAGACTCAGGTCTTTTGGTGTACAAGGGGCACTGCTGAAGACATTCTATGACACGGTGGTGGCATCAGCCATCACTTTTGGAGTGGTCTGCTGGGGCAGTGGCATTACAGCAGCTGATAGGAAGAGACTGAACAAACTGATCAAGAAAGCTAGCTCTGTCCTGGGGCAGCGCCTTGACCCAGTGGAGGAGATAGGAGAGAGAAGGACGGTGGCTAAACTGTCATCTCTGCTGGAGTCCGAGTTCCACCCTATGCAGGACATACTGAATGCACTGAGGAGCTCATTTAGCAGCAGACTACATCATCCTAGGTGCACAACCGAGAGGTTTCGCAGGTCCTTCCTACCAACGGCTGTCAGACTGTACAACCTAAGCAGGGCTGCTCGCAGAGATAGCAAAAAGACGTGACAACCTAATAGTTTTGAATGCAAAAGACACAATAGACTTATACAATGGTCCCCTCCGGCATACAAGTAGGAAAATACCGGTCGCTATGGAGGGTGAGAATGTGTATGGGTACATAATTATACCATGTAGGATAACTAAGTAGACGGTTGTGCTGTTTCATCCCATCTAGCAACAATGCTCTGCACTGTGTGTGTTTATACTGTATATCTACATATTTATTCCATCTAGCTACAATGCTCCGCACTGGGTGTGTTTATATATTTACATATTTATTCCATCTAGCTACAATGCTCCGCACTGGGTGTGTTTATATATCTACATATTTATTCCATCTAGCTACAATGCTCCGCACTGTGTGTTTATATATCTACATATTATTCCATCTAGCTACAATGCTCCGCACTGTGTGTGTTTATATATTTACATATTTATTCCATCTAGCTGCAATGCTCCGTACTGTGTGTTTATATATCTACATATTTATTCCATCTAGCTACAATGCTCTGCACTGTGTGTTTATATACTCATATATTTATTCCATCCAGCTACAATGCTCTGCACTGTGTGTCTATATATATATATATATATATATACAGTATATATATATGTACATATGTATACTTGCTGCTCTTGTTTCTTGTTTTTTTCTCTTGCCTTCTGATTGTTGCTCTGAGTGTTGCTATCCCTGTGCTGTTGCAATCCTGGAATTTCCCCATTGTGGGACTAATAAAGGCTTATCTTATCTTATCTTATCTTATCTTATCTTATCTTATCTTAATAGGATACATGTATTTCAGTGTCAGAGAATATGTCCCAAAGCCACTCAGGTGTGACAAATGTCAAAGGATGGGTCACACTGCTCAGCAATGTAGGGGAAAGCTAAGATGTGCTAGATGTGGAGGGGAGCATGAATATGGTAAATGCGAAAAGGACGCTAAAGTACAAGTGTTGCAACTGCGGGGGTGAGCACAGTGCTGCATATGGAGGATGTGTTGTGCAGAGGGAAGCTAGACAAACCCAGGAAATTAGAATAACTAAGAAAATCTTGTATGCGGAAGCTCAAAAGACAGTTAGAGAGGCAGGAATAGTCAGAAACACAGCAGGCCTTCCTCAAAGAAGTTCACTTCAAATGGAAGCCCAGCAATCAATGGGTCCCATGCAAGCACAGGATCGTGCAGCTGCAAGGAATGTTTGTGTTCACAAATGCAAAATGGATGATGACACATTGATAGTTAAGAGGACAAACTTTATAGCTTTTATCAGCCACACCATGAACGTTGCTGCACAGCTACAGAAGAAAAGTGACAATCAAAACCATTGTGGAAACAGCAGAAAGCTTCATAGATGTGAAAGATATCACAGCTGACCAGATTCATGCTTTATTGAAAGCTGAAACTGGGAAGACTGCACATGCTGAAACAAGACCTTAATTATGGTGCTACACATACTACAGTGGAATGCGAGGAGTCTTATAGCAAATGGACAAGAACTCAAGAAGTATCTTTACGAACTAGAAGTTGTTCCAGAGGTAGTGTGTGTACAGGAGACATGGCTTCAACCTCACTTAGATTTTGTTATTCCAGGATACAGTTCAATCAGACAGGATAGAATTAACAGTGTAAATGGAGGAGGATGTGCCACTTTCATTAAAGATGGCCGGGCGTATAAGGTGATTCCCTCCCCTGAGGATATAGAGTGTAATATTATTGAAATATATAGGCCAAATGGACAAGGAAATATTAAGCTTGTTAATTATTACAACCCATGTAGGAAGTTAACAGCAGATATTTTCAGTGCTATGGCAGGGGAAGGGTATATGAAAGAGGTATGCTGTGGAGACTTTAATGCCAATAATAGCTTATGGGGAAGCACACATACAGATAACAATGGAAATGCTGTTGAAGAGATGTTAGATGAATGTAACGGCAGCAGCTGTGTTTGTTTGATCCATGCGAGAAACATGGCAATTCTTGTGACTGTTGTAATTTCCCCACTATATATGTCAACAGTGACATCCTTTCTAGTATTTGACCTTTGGTTGTACAGCAATGCCTCCCAAAGATTTGTTTTGGCAGGTATATATATTCACAGCCTGGCTCTGTGTGCCAGTCAAAAGTTGTTTACTTTGTGTCTGGGGGAACCCCCAACCCGGAAATGACCTTTGACCTCTGGGGAATCCCTTGGGAACTCCCTACCTTTTATTTATTTATTGCCTCCATATTTTCTTTTAAAACCTAGGTTTGGACATTTGTCCTTTGAGATTTAAGAATTATTGAAATAATTTGCCATCAAAAATACATGAAGTATAAGTATTATTCACAACAGGAAGTAGACGATTTGAGACTTCCTTCCCAGCAGAATATGGCAGCGGACAGATTGAGCATGGCTGGCTAAAACAAAATCCAAGCCATCCAGCGGTTTACCTCAGCCCAGGTAGGGTGAAACTGTCATAATGATGAAATAATCCCTCATATCCAATTATCTACCCGATATTTTGTAGGTTGTTTGAGAGATGATGATGTTTTTGAAGTTTGTTGAAGTGTGACTAGACCATGTGACTGTCAGTGGTAATCCATGCCTATGTAACATTTCACCTAGTCTCCATGCATGTGCAAAAAACTGTAATAGTTGTGAAAAAGTAATTTTTGAAGCTTCATTCTGTGAATAGGGATGTATTTTTGACTTGAAGTAAATGCAGTATTATTCTGGTCAGTCACTGCTACAACTTCCGGCCTGCACGGCCTTGGTAGCTTTTAGAAGTGCAAATCTGGCAATCCTTCATTATTTACTGGATGCCTAGTTCTAGTCAATTTTATTGTTATGTTTTTGAATTGACATCTTGACTTTAAATTAGCTGAAATACCAATTTACAAGGTATTTATTCTGGGCTATTAATTGCAGACAAAATGTGAGAGCCTGCAAGGAATTTCTGCCCTCGGAAGGCTGCGACCCGGCAAAGTGGTTAGTGAAATGTTTAACTCTGTTGAAGTTTAATGATGGTTGTTTGAATATGCACATGTCCAAAGAATAGAAACTTTTTGTGTGTGTTTTTAATATGAAAATCTGATGTGCACAAGCCATACAATTTTAAATGTGGATTTGATAATCTGTTGTATTTGTTTACAGTAAATGCTGCATAATTTTTGCTGGTAGCTTTCTTGCAACAACTCAGTAAACCTAAAAAATCTATCAATTTGAGATCATAAATGTTTACATTTGTGTGTATGCAGTATGATTTAATTTCTGTAATACTAGAATTTTGTGTCCACAGCTAAAATAATGTTTCTTGTGTTTGATATGTTTCAGTCTTTACGGTGTTTGATGCATTAAAGTCAAAGCAAGGACATTAAAGATGTGTCAAACATCAGTTATTGCACACCAAAATGCAGCTCATAATCCGGGGCCGGAACAATGAAAGATCGTTAATTTGTCTAAACAGTGGTGAAGGTACCAGGGTGGATGTGCATAGGAGCACATTCTCATGTATTGACCTGACTCTGGTATCTGATTCTTTAGTGAGCACCTGTGAATGGACGGTTATAAACAGGACAGCTATGGGAAGTGATCACTTCCCAATACTTACAGTCATTAAAACTTTGTATGTTGTAACTTGTATACATTGTATGTATACAAGAGGGAAGATGTTTTACAAGATGGTGTTTTGACAAGGCAGACTGGGAAAATTTAGGCAATACTGTGTTCAATCATGTCATTTGGTAACATTAGAAGGTGGCATAGAAGAGTGTTCAAGTCAGGTAACCAATCATATTCTGAATGCTGCAACAGCAAGTATACCTAAGAAAACAACACAGGGTAGGAAGAAGGTTGTACCCTGGTGGAATGGCGAATGTAGTATTGCAATAAAAGAGCGAAACAAGGCATTCAGAGAGCTAAGGAAGAATATGACTAATGAAAACTTAATAGAGTATAAAAAGAAAAGGGCAGTAGCTCAAAGGATTATTAAAAACAGGAAAAGGTCAACATGGAGAGAATTTTGTTGCACCCTTGGTAGGAAAAGAGAACTGGGTGATGTCTGGGATATGTTTAAAAAAATGAGTGGGAAAAGGATATCAGTTAAAATTCCATCTTTAGTGGATGGAGACAAGATGGCTGTCGTCGGCCTCCGTCGGTCTATGATGACCATGGAAGAGAATCCTAAACGTCTACTCTGCTGGAACAGCACCGCCTGTGGCTGAACAGGCCGATGCGCGAATGGCAGTCCCTGTCACACAGGTCACACTTGTGGGTGGTCTCCGTGCTGCTGGGTCTGTGGCGGTTCTTCCTGCGGGTCCTTTTTTCATCTGCTGCAGCAGTTAGTCTCTCTTCACCCGCCTTGAGCTGTCTGGTCAGGGTGCCTCTCCATTTGGAGCGGTCCGTTGCAAGGTCCTCCCAGCGCTCTGTGTTGATCTCCAGGGCCTTCATGTCTCTCTTGCAGACGTCTCTAAAACGCAGCTGTGGGCGGCCAACGTCTCTCTTGCCAGTTGCCAGTTCTCCATAGAGGACGTCTTTGGGGATTCTGCCATCCTCCATACGGTGAACGTGGCCTAGCCAGCGGAGCCTGCGCTGTCTGAGTAGAGTGAACATGGAGGGAAGGCCAGCGCGGGACAGAACTTCTGTGTTGGGCACTTTGTCCTGCCAGGATATGTCCAGGATGTGGCGAATGCAGCGCAAGTGGAAGGAGTTCAGTCTCTTTTCCTGCCGGGCGTATGTTGTCCACATCTCACTCCCATAGAGCAGTGTGCTGATGACGCAGGCATTGTACACTGCCATCTTCGTCTTGACAGAGAGTTTGGGATTCTCCCACACTCGTGTGGTGAGGCGAGCGAGTGTGAAGGCTGATTTTCCAATCCTCTTGTTGATCTCTGTATCAAGGGAGAGGTTGTTGCTGATCGTGGACCCCAGGTACGTGAACTGATTCACGACCTCCAGCTCGTAGTCGTCAATGGTGATAGTTGGTGGTGCTTCCGTGCCTTGCGCCAAGACGTTAGTCTTCTTCAGGCTGATGGTAAGCCCGAAGTCCTTGCATGCCTGGGAGAAGCGGTCCATAAGGGTCTGAAGCTCCTGCTGTGTGTGGGTTGCGACTGCAGCGTCGTCTGCGAACAGCATGTCTCTGATTAGAGCCTTGCGTACTTTGGTTCTGGCTTTCAGGCGGGCGAGGTTGAAAAGCCTGCCGTCAGATCTTGTATGCAGGTAGATTCCCTCTGTTGCTGTGCTGAAGGCATGCCTCAGGAGCATAGCAAAGAAAATCCCAAAGAGGGTTGGCGCAAGTACACAGCCCTGTTTCACTCCGCTGCGTATGTTGAAAGGCTCTGAGACGTTGCCATCGTGCTGCACTATCCCCTGCATGTTGGTGTGAAACGATTCGATGAGGCTTTGCAACTTTGGTGGGCATCCTATCTTTGGCAGGATCTTGAAAAGGCCCTCTCTGCTGACCAGATCGAACGCTTTGGTGAGGTCGATGAAGGCGACGTACAGGGGCATGTTCTGTTCTCTGCATTTCTCCTGGAGTTGGCGGATGGAGAATATCATGTCTACCGTCGATCGCTCAGCGCGGAAGCCACACTGAGACTCGGGGTAGACACGTTCGGCAAGCTTCTGTAGACGAACGAGAACAACTCGTGTGTAGACTTTGCCAACAACGCTGAGGAGGGAGATGCCCCTGTAGTTGTTGCAGTCGCTTCTCTCCCCTTTGTTTTTGTAGAGGGTGATGATCTTGGTGTCCCTCATGTCCTGTGGTACGGCACCTTCCTTCCAACACTGGCAGAGGACGTCATGCAATGGCAGCAGTAGGGCGGTCTTGCAGTGCTTGATCAGGTCGGGGGGTATGCCGTCGTTGCCAGGTGCCTTGCCAGCGGCCAAACTATCAATGGCCTTGCTGAGTTCATCGATGGTTGGCTCGGCATCAAGTTCGTCCATGGATGGCAGGCAGTCGATGGCATCAAGGGCTGACGGTGTCACGGTGTTCTGTCTGGAGTAGAGGTCGGAGTAGTGTTCCACCCATCTCTCCATCTGCTTGTTCTTTTCTGTGATCATCTCCCCAGTGGAGGATTTGAGGGGGGCCGTCTTGCTCTGAGCCGGACCAAGTGCTTTCTTGATGCCATCGTACATACCACGGATGTTCCCTGTTATGGCAGCGGTTTGAATGTCTTGGCTGAGCTGAGTCCAGTACTCGTTGGCACAGCGCCGAGCAGTCTGCTGAACTTTGCTTCTCGCAGCCCTGAGAATCTGGAGATTCTTCTCGTTTGGGTACTTCTTGTGCTCAGCAAGTGCTGAGCGCTTGGCTTCAATGACGGGGGTCATCTCGGTCAACTTGGCATCAAACCAGTCCTGTGACTTCGAGGTCTTCCTCCCAAAGGTAGCCAAGGCTGTGCGGTGGATGGTGTTTTGCAGCTCTTCCCACTTCTGCTTTGCAGATTCTCCTTCTTGTGGTACACCAAGTTCCTTCTCAAAGGTGGAGGCAAACTGCTCAACAAGTTCTGGTTGAGCCATCTTGCTGGTGTCAATCCGTGCCTTTCCAGGTTGTCTAGCACGATGGAATTTCTTCAGCTGCAGCTTGACCTTGCAACACACCAATGAATGGTCTGTGTCGCAATCTGCACTCTGGAACGAACGGGTGATTAGCACGTTCTTCAGTGAGGTGCGCCTGGTCAGGATCAAGTCCAGCTGGTGCCAGTGCTTTGAGCATGGATGTTGCCAGGAAACCTTCTGTTGGGGCTTGGTCTTGAAGAACGAGTTTGTGATGCACAGATCGTGATATGTGCAGAACTCGAGCAGCCACTGTCCGTTGTCATTCATTCTGCCCATGCCAAAAGGTCCAAGACAGGAGGGCCAGGAGTCGTGGTCAGCACCCACTCTGGCATTGAAGTCTCCAAGGAGAATGAGTTGTTCAGAGTTGGGGACGATCCTGACAGTTGTTGCGAGATTCTCGTAGAACTCGTCTTTTGCCTCTGGTGTGGCTGTCAGTGTTGGGGCATACACACTGACGAGGGTGACTGGGCCTTGAGTGGTGTTCAGGCGGAGGGTGAGGAGTCGTGCAGAGCCAGTGCTGCTCGGTTCCACCATCTTCAGCAAGGTGTTCTTCACTGCAAAGCCCACTCCGTGTTCCCTGTGTTCGTCACTGCCCTTTCCCTGCCAGTAGAACGTGTAGTCCTTCTCTCTCAGTGTGCCTGCGTCAGCCAACCGTGTTTCCTGGAGAGTGGCGATATCCACTCCCAGTCTCTTCAGCTCATTATTGATGATGGCAGTCTTTCTGGTGTCATTGATGTCCTTGAGGTTAGTAGCGAGTCCTGTCATCATAGTGCGGACGTTCCAAGTTCCCAGTTTTAGAGTTGGTCTCTTTTATTTTATTGTCTTGCCTGGTGCGAAAGTTCTCAGCCTGCTGTTCGGACTTCTCCTCATCCCCATGCACCCAATGAGGAAAGCAAGCTGTGGCGGGACATCACCTTATTGGCTGGGGGCTGCCCAGCTTGAGGCGGGCGGTAGCTGTCCAGTGAGATCCGATGATCCCTCCCACCGTCGGGAATAACCCCTGGCGCCGAGCTCTACGCCAATTGAGCGGTGGCTTATAACCGGTAACTGTCATTCCCCGTGTTTTGTCTACGCCAAAGGCGAAGCTGGAGTGTCCTCTCCAGTGAACCGGTGTTCTACCTTCCAGCGTTGGGCGTTGGTAGGATTCAAGCCTGGGCAGGAAGATATGGAGGATAAGATGTTGCCCATGCAGCATGTCCCCCCTCTCCACGTCACTGATGAATCCAAAGGAACAGCAGGGCTGCTACAGTTTGGCACCAGCGCCGTTGCAGGAGCTGCCAGAACGATGTTGAGCACAACATAGAACTGCCTTAGGGGCTCCGACTCCGGATTTTTCCTCAGGGTTGACTCCCGATGCCTTTCCCGTGACCGGGTATGCCGCAAGGCAGCTGAGGTTTGAAATCAGGGTTTACCTTCCCCTAGATGGGCTACCTTCCCAGGTTGACGAGCCACCATCTACCCGAAGCATCTGGTTTTAAGGCGCCAGAGATCCGCCCTCGCCCCTTCTCCTATTAGTAAAAGCAGTTCCGCCGGGCTTAGAGACTAAACCACACGGGCAGGCTAGGAGTTGGACTTAGTTGTCAGAGGCTTTTCGAGACGCACGCCATAAGGAGCATTTTATGAGCACTGGGAGCTTAACCCCAGTGCCGCTCCTGGCTATGACAACCTTGGAACCAAGATGGCTGTATCAGACAAAGAAAAGGCAGAAGTCAAGTAGAGCATTTGCAGCAGTGCATAGAGGAGACCATCTTGTTGAGAGTCATAGACAGCAAAGACAGCATAAACTCAAGAGAAAATGCAAACTTAAAAACTGAAGTGAAAGAGGACATGACTGCGTTATACCTCAAGCTCACAATGTCAGAGCTTAAGAGAGCTTGGCAAGATAGTGGATACACAGCTCCAGGATATGATCAGTTAAGCTATGCTATGTTCCGGCAGTTACCTATGCAATCAATGCAACTGGTGCTGAAATTGTTTAACAGGATATGGAAGGAGGGATTTATCCCAAGTGGGTGGAAAAAGGCTGTAATTTTACCATTTAATAAGCCAGGGAAAGATCCAGTTCATCCAGGCAACTACAGTCCAATAGCATTAATGTCACATTTAGGGAAATGGATGGAGAAGGTGTTAGTTTACAGACTCTCATATGTATTAGAGCAAAAACGACTAATAAACGACTATCAGAATGGTTTTAGAAGAGGAAGATCCACAGTGGATGCTCTAATTAGGGTAAGTAATGATATTGAAAAGACTCTCAAAATGAAAGAAGTAATGGTTATAGTTCTATCTGGTTATTGAAAAGGCTTATGACTCACAGTGGAGGGATGGTCTTCTTATGAAATTGAATAAAATGGACATTGGTGGTAGGATGTATAATTGGATAATGGATTTTTTAACAGGAAAATTAGGGTTAAAGTAGGATCAGAAGTTTCTAATGACTTTGACATAGAAAATGGTGTTCCTCAGGGGAGTGTGATAAGCCCTGTTTTATTCAATATAATGATTAATGACATGTTTGAGGATCAAGAGGATCCATCAAAACAGCACTATATGCAGATGATGGAGCCATATGGACGAGGGGAAGAAATGAGAAATTTGTGTTCAAAAACATCAGGAAAGCAATGGAGAAAGTGGAAAAGTGGTCATATCAGTGGGGATTTAAATTTTCAAACAGCAAAACCTGCTATATGACTTACAAAAAAAGCAGAACTGGTACAGAACCATTAACATTATATAATCAACCAATAGAGAAAGTCAGTGAGTTCAAATATCTAGGATTGTGGTTTGATAGTGCATACACATGGAGAGTTCATGTTGAAAATCTGTAGACAAAATGCAAAAAAGTCATTAATCTCATAAAAGCTGTAGCTGGACACGAACGGGGTGCAGATAAACAGGCATTAATTGGCATTTACAGAGCACATTTTAGTAGTTGTTTCTTATTGTTTTGTAACTTTTTGATTGTTTTCCTTATTAACTGTTTCAATTGTCTTGTTTATTTTATTTTATTTTTGATGGACCATGAGTCTGGAATAAAGTTTTGATTGAATTGACAATAGACTACGGATGCATGATTTATTGGGCAGTGGCAAAGATGACTCTGGAAAAAACAGACAAAATGCAGCATAGAGCGCTTCGCCTGTGCATTGGAGCCATCAAAACAACACCAAACAATGCAGTTTTAATAGAAGCAGGAGAAATGCCAATAGATTTGAGAAGAGATAAACTCGCATTATCATACTGGGTCAAGCTGAAAGGAAGTGAAGGAAGCAAATATTTCACAAAGTAACACTACAAGACTGCTGGAAATACTCAAATTTCCAGGTGTAAAGAACTGAGGTCCACACGAATAGTGGTTTCAACAAAGTTCTCTTTTAAAACTAGGAGCGGGAAACATTAACAGGCGGCAACATCAACACATCGCCATTTTCAAATCATATCACTCGGTGAAGGTCAACTCTGACCTGTGACGTCACCACAGTCTTAAAGACACACCACATATAAATACCACATTATATGACATCTCCCCCTTTTTTAGCTTTTTTTTTTTTCAGAACAAAACAGTTTTCAATTCAAACATTTTCCATTTCCATTTCACCCTTCCCCACAGCCCATGGCTTAATTATTGAACCACATATAACCACACTTATCACAGTGAACACGTGAATTTCTCTCTTTTCATTTTTCTTTTTTTTTTTTCTCTACAAATCTAGTCTTTGCACAGGTTTAATCATTCTACCGGACCGGGTAAACAACAGTCCTTGCTTTGGGTCTGGCGGTTTGACACTGGATTCTGGTAAAATAGTGTCAGCAGCAGCTGCAGTTTCAGGCTGCTGATCGACAATCTCTGGCTGCAGGTCATTTGGAGCTGAAGAGGGTATCTCTCTGGCTGATTCAGGATCATGTTGCAAGTGACGGCGGTTGCGTCGCAAAGTTGCTCCCTGGGGTGTTTCAATAAAAAAGGAGCGAGGTGTGCTGCTTTCTCCTGTGACAACAGCGGGTGTTTTCCAGGATTTCTGATGGTCCAGCTTTGTGAGGACTGAATCTCCTGGCTTCAACGAAGGTAGGGGTTTAGCTCCATGGCGCTGATTGAAGTAGAATGCTTGTTTCTGTTTCTCCATTGCATCCTTGTTCCTGACGACTTCCAGATCAGGCCATCGGGGCTGAAGATTCACTTCGAGTGTAGGAAGAGTTGTTTTGATCTTTCGACCCATAAGTAGCTCTGCGGGACTCACGCCTGTGGTGGTGCAGGGCGTTGATCGAAAGCACATGAGGGCGAGCAAAGGATCTTGCTGCTTTAAGATTCTTTTTGCTGTTTGAACTCCCCTCTCTGCATGTCCATTTCCTTGGGGGTTATGTGGACTTGAGGTGATGTGCAAAAAGTCAAACTCCCTTGCAAACTTTTTAAATTCTTGGCATGAGAATTGAGGCCCATTGTCAGATACAACCACATCTGGACAACCAAATCTCGCAAACACTGCCTTCAGCTTTAACATCATCTGAGAAGCAGTGGTTACTGGCAGATGAAGTATCTCGAGGAACCGAGAGAAATAGTCTGACACAACAAGGTAGGTGTGCTTGTTATGCTCACACAGGTCAACAGCAAGTCTCTTCCAGGGTCGATCAGGTAGAGGGGTTGACAAGAGAGGCTCTTTTCGCTGAGCTGGTCTCATCTCACGACACACCTGACAGGACTGGACTTTGCGTTTGATTTCAGATGAGATGCCAGGCCACCACACAGATGTGCAGGCCCGCTCTCTGCATTTTGTCAGACCTTGATGTCCATCATGTATTCGATCCAAGATGTCTGCTCTGAGCACATCCGGAATCAGCATGCGGCTTCCTCTGGTGATAATTCCATCGCATTCAGACAGTTCATTTTTAATGGGAAAATAGTCTCTGATAGCTGCTGGGACATTGCCTATGTATTCTGGCCATCCTGACTTGATGTACCGCAACACCAACTGTAGGTTACAGTCAGCTGCTGTAGCAGTCTTTATGGTGTCTATTTTCCGTAGATAGTTAAACATGCCCAGGACACGCTTGAGGTCATGCACGTTCTGTGGTGGAGGGAGCTCGCGGATTGCCTTGACTTTATCAGGGTCGGGTCTCACGCCTGATTTGTCAATTTCTTGGCCCAAGAAGTGAAGCTTGTTTTGTCTAAACTTACATTTTTCTCTGTTCAGTTTAAGTCCGGCTGACTCGATCCTTTCCAGTACCTTGCTGAGACGCTGGTCGTGCTGTTCAGGAGTGTCGCCGTACACCAGTATGTCATCCATATAGATAGCCACGCCTTCCAGGCCGTTGAGGGTTTCTGTCATTTTGCGCTGAAAAATTTCAGGAGCGCTTGAGATCCCAAATGGAAGACGTTTGAATGCATATCTCCCAAAGGGTGTGATAAAGGCTGTTAATTTACTGCTTTCTGGATGGAGAGGAATCTGCTAAAACCCGGAGGCAGCATCCAATGATGTGAATGTGGTTGCTCCACTAAGTTTTGCAGTGATTTCCTCTGCAGTAGGAAGAACATACCTCTCTCTTCGTACAGCTTCATTTAACCTCTTTAAATCGACACAGATCCGCACTTTTCCATTTTTCCTTGGGACTGGTACCATTGGCGCGCACCAATCTGTAGGATCAATCACAGCTTCAATCACATTATTCTCCTCCATACGCTGCAATTCCTCTTTAACCTTCTGCAAAAGTGGCAAAGGGACACGACGGGCAGTGTGCACTGTGTATGGCTGAGCATTCTCTTTTAACAGGATTTTAACTGGTTCTGTTTTAAGTGTTCCATGCTCACCAAATGCTTTGTGTACTTCTTCAACACGCTTCACAAGCCCCATCGACATTGCTGTGTCTCTGCCCAGCAAATTGTTTGCATTATTGCCACTGATGACATACACAGGAAAAGTATATGGTTTTTCTTTGTATTCTGTGAAGGCTTGAAATTTCCCTATACAGTCCAACTGACCACCCGGGCTGCACAGTGTGACATTAGATGGCTCTAATTCCTTCTTAGGAACTAGTTTGTTAAATGTCTTTTGTCCCATAATGTTTGCATCTGCACCCGTATCAATTTTAAAATTGACAGGTGTTGTTCCAATTGTAAGCTGTATGGTCCATGGGTCATCATTTCTGTCTGTTTTTGTGACTGCGCCCAAAAAAAATGGTGTCTGGGAAACTGTCTCTTCAGTGACTTCTCTGACTGATTTACTGTGACATTTCTTTTCCCAGTGACCCACCTTTTTACACTTGTTGCATGTTGACTTCATGGCTGGGCACTTTTCAGGATCTCTGTGTTTTAATTTTCCACATCTTCCACACCATGAGTCTTTTTGCTCTCCACTTTTTCCCTTCCTTGGTTTAAATGGAGATCTTCCTCTGCCTGCTGCTTTTCCCTGGATCTCTTGCACCGTGGCGTGTGCCTCCCCCTGCTGGTGAACCTGGAGGACAACCTCCTCGTACTGGCGAACTGTTTGAATGGTTTGGGCAAGTGTTAGATCAGCTATCATCTGCAGTTTACGTGACAGCTCTTTATCAAGGATGCCCACAACAATTCGGTCACGGATATGTTCATCTCTCTTTACACCAAAGTCACAGTGTTCTGACATCTCAAAAAGGGCTCTGATAAACATTTCCACTT
Organism: Pholidichthys leucotaenia; assembly: GCA_020510985.1. NCBI lineage: Eukaryota > Metazoa > Chordata > Actinopteri > Cichliformes > Pholidichthyidae > Pholidichthys > Pholidichthys leucotaenia. The sequence goes on from CM035837.1 coordinate 118,901,539, forward strand.
TCTCACCGGGCCGCTGCAGCCTCTGGTGAAAACAAGCGCGCTCATGGATCACGTTCCGTTTGGGACAGAAGTACTAGTCGTATTTTCCTAACACAACGTCAAACTTCTTTTGATCCGCTTCCTCAGTAAATGAGAATGATTTGAAGATGTTTTCAGCTTCGGGGCCCATGGCGTAAATCAGTGAACTGACCTGAACTTCGCCGTCCTCTTTATTCAGTTTTGTAGCCGTCCGGAAACGCAGAAAGCGCTCTTTCCAGCCCGCCCATTCATTTGGACGATGAAAAGGAAAACTTTCCGGGGGATTAAACTTGGCCATCTTACTGAAGCAGAGCGTCCGTCAAGCACTTCTGACACCATGTAAAGAACTGAGGTCCATATGGCTGTGTTGTGAGACATGTATATGTTGGACACTGCATATGTGATTTAACCTCACGATGAAGGAGAGCCAGCCCCCTGCGGTGCGGAGCCACAGAGCCTGGACCCCCTGCGGAGGACAGGGGACAGAAGACTTCCTGACCACTGAGGCTCGAGAGGAGAGAAGGGGGAGTTATGTAAATAAAAGGCTAATGAATGTGAATAAAGAGACTTTGATATAGATGTGTGATTTCCCCCGCGAGGGAAATGGTTTGATGTGAGAATGTTTAAATGAGAGAACTTTGGTGTGTTCACCCTCTTTGTTCGCTACTCAGGAATGAGAGCAGACAGTGGGATGGTTACTTGAAATAAACTGAAATTAAAGGCAATTCGGTTTCGTTATTCAAGCCTCCCCACATTGGTGACTGACGACGTTGAGAATGAACGAAGAAATTCTCAGGGTCCCGGACTCACAGCGCTCAGAGCTGGCGAGCGCAGTGGCCGTTAAGCTGCCTGATTTCTGGCAGGATAACCCACGGTCGTGGTTTCTGCAAGCAGAGTCGCAGTTCGCGCTCGCAGGAGTAACGGTGGATGACACTAAGTTCCACCATGTCATCGCTAAACTGGACAACAGCACAGCTCGGTGCGTGCAGAGCTTGGTGGAGCAGCCACCCGAGACCGACAGGTACGGCAAGCTGAAATCCACCCTCGTCAAGTTTTTCACCCCCTCGGCTGAAGTGAGGGCGAGGAGGATCCTGTCTTTGCTAGACCAAGGTGGACACAGGCCGAGCGCCCTGATGGAGGAGATGATACAGCTGAGAGGGTTGGACAACGATGATTTCATTTTTCAGTTCATCTTCCTCTCCAACCTCCCGGCGCATGCGAGAAGCACGCTGGCCGGCAAAAAGTGTCACACCCTGGAGGAGTTCCGGGAGCTGGCCCAGGAGGCAGATGGGATCCTGGACGCCTGCGGCGGGCAAGCAACCACAGCGGCGACCCGAGACAGCGGGGAGCCAGAGGCGGCAGAACCAGACTGGCCGACGACGGCGGCAACACGGCCGCGACGAGGTGGAGCCAATAGCCCGGCGGCAGAGGCGCGGACACGACACAGCGGAGGAGAAGATCTCTGCTTCTACCATCGGAGGTTCGCAGAGAAGGCACGCAGGTGTGTGCCGCCCTGCATCTTCAGGAGTTCGGGAAACGGCAAGACCGGGGGTCGCTAGCAGCTTCGACCCTCGGAGAACGCAACAAGCTGCTCTACATCACGGATGCGCGCTCCGGACGAGAGTTCCTCATCGACACCGGAGCACAAGTGAGCTTCATCACCCCAACATACGCGGACCGGGTGGCTGGACCCCACGGTAGCGGAGCTACAGCGGCAAATGGCTCGAACATCAACACCTACGGGAGAAGGACCTTGCCTTTGTGCTTACATGGCCGCACATATGAATGGACTTTTGTAATAGCGGCGGTGAGTTTCAACATGTTGGGCGCGGATTTTTTGTGTTCGCACAATCTGTTAGTTGATCTTGCTAATAGACGGCTGGTAAATGCACTCTCTTTTTACTCTCTCCCCTGTTCAGCTCGAGTGTCCCCGCCACCAGTACAGACCCACGTCGCTACAGCAGGTGGTAAGTTTCACACACTCCTCACCCAATTTCTAGCGCTCACTGTGCCCACTTTTTCAGCGACGGTCGCGAAGCACGGGGTGAAACACTTTATCCCCACGTCTGGTCCTCCCGTGTTTGCAAAAGCTCGGCGCTTGGATGCAGTTAAGCTCACCATTGCGCGCGAGGGGTTCGCCAGCCTGGAGAGGCTGGGCATCGTTCGTAGGTCGAAGAGCCCGTGGGCTTCGCCGCTGCACATGGTACCAAAAGCCGATGGCTCCTGGAGACCGTGCGGGGATTACCGCAGGCTAAACAACGCTACGGCGCACGATCGTTATCCCATCCCGCACATTCAGGATTTTTCGGTGCACTTGGCGGGGGCGCGCATTTTTTCAAAGATTGATCTAGTTCGCGGCTATCACCAAGTCCCGGTCCAACCGGAGGACATTCCTAAAACAGCGGTAATAACCCCGTTCGGACTTTTCGAATTTTTACGCATGCCGTTTGGTCTCAAAGGGGCAGCGCAAACATTTCAGCGGATGATGGATGCCGTGTTACGCGATCTCCCTTTCGTGTTTGTGTACCTCGACGACATTTTGGTCGCGAGTACTTCAGAGGACGAACACGAAACGCACCTCACAGCAGTTTTTAGGAGGCTGGGAGAGCACGGCTTAATAGTTAACCCAGCCAAGTGCCAGTTCGGCGTCGAGCGGATCGATTTTTTGGGTCACCGCGTCTCCCCGGAGGGAGCGGTTCCATTACCAGAGAGAGTACGCGCGGTAGCGGATTTTCCCCGTCCACAAACGGTCAAATCACTACAGGAATTCTTGGGGATGGTGAATTTTTATAACCGATTCCTGCCCCACGCAGCTCAAATCATGCAACCGTTATATGCCGCGCTCAAAAAACAAAAACCGACCCAGGCGGTCGAATGGTCCCCGGAGCGGGAGCGCGCGTTCACAGAGGTTAAAAAAGCCTTGGCTGACGCTGCGCTCCTGGCCCACCCAGACCCTGCAGCACGTATCGCGCTGACGACAGACGCTTCAGATTTAGCCATAGGGGCCGTTATTGAGCAACAGGTAGCCGGAGTTTGGCAGCCTTTGGCTTTCTTTAGCAAATCTTTAAGCGCGGCTGAACGAAAATACAGCGCGTTTGACAGAGAACTGTTGGCGCTGCATTTGGCTATTCGTCATTTCCAGTTCTGGCTGGAAGGACGGTGCTTCACCGCTTATGTGGACCACAAGCCGCTCACATACGCCATGGCCAAAATTTCAGATCCGTGGTCCGGCAGGCAGCAGAGGCAGCTGGCCGCAATCTTGGAATTTACCACTGACATTAGGCACGTCACGGGCAAATTCAATGTAGTAGCGGATTGTCTCTCACGCGCGTTCACGACCCCAACACGCGCAGAGGCAGAACGGGCCACCGTGACCGCGCCGCAGGAAAGTGGCACGGTGGCGCGCGCAGCCCCGGTGCACTTGGGTATAGATTACGCAGCCATGGCAGCGGACCAGGGGGCGGACGCAGACGTGCGCGCGCTCCAGTCTGGACCAACAGGGTTAAGGCTGGAGAGCAAGTGTTTACAAACCGGTATGCCCCCCCTGATTTGCGACATGTCGACGGGGCGCCCGCGTCCGGTGGTTCCGGCCACGTGGCGCCGCCGTGTTTTTGACTCGGTCCACTCACTGGCGCACCCGGGGGTGCGCGCGTCGGTGAAACTAGTGGCGGAAAAGTTTGTTTGGCCGTGCCTGCGCAAGCACGTGAAGGAATGGGCAAAAACCTGCATTTCCTGTCAACGGGCCAAAATTCACAGGCACACAAGAGCCCCGTTAGAACCGTTCCGCATTCCGGCCAGAAGGTTCGACCATGTGCACGTCGACCTTGTGGGCCCCCTACCGGCATCACAGGGGTTCACGTATCTTTTGACAATGATGGACCGCACCACACGTTGGCCGGAAGTGGTCTCACTTGCGACGACCACGGCCGCGGAGGTGGCTCGCGTTTTTTTAACGGCTTGGGTGGCGCGCTTCGGGGTTCCGTCGGACATTACGTCCGATAGAGGACCGCAATTCATCTCTGAGCTGTGGTCAGCGATGGCCAACGGCTTAGGAGCCAAAATTCACCGCACTATGGCTTACCACCCTCAGGCCAATGGTTTATGCGAGCGTTTTCATAGGTCTTTGAAGGCAGCACTCAGAGCGTCGCTCACGGATGCAGATTGGGTAAATAAACTTCCTTGGGTTTTATTAGGGTTGCGTTCTGCGCCTAAAGAGGACTTAGACGCCTCCCCAGCGGAGCTGGTATTCGCACAAACTCTGAGGCTGCCGGGCGAGTTTTTACCAGAGCACCCAGAGCCCCCACCTCTCTCTGCTCTGGGACCGTTAGTCGGCACGGGGGCAGACACGCTCCCGGGTCCGGTTCATCACGCTTTTCCACGAGTTTTCGTCCCCAAGGCTTTGAAAAATGCCGATTTCGTTTTTGTCAGGCGCGAAGCCCTTAAAGCAACGCTCAAACCACCTTACGAAGGGCCATTTCGAGTGCTGGAGGCAGGTGATAAGCAATTTGTGCTAGATTTTGGAGACAGAAAAGAGACAGTCAGTATTGACAGACTAAAACCTGCTTTTGTCATGAAGGACGTGTCTGTACCGGTCGCAGTGGCGCCTCGACGAGGCAGGCCCCCGCAGAGGGCAATTAATCACTCTCTCCCTCAGTCAACAGAACCGAAGCAGAAAAGCACCGCAGGCAAGGCGGGGCCAACTCACAGCAGATTCGGCAGACGGCTGAAGCCCAAGCGGCGCACAGACTGAATGTTGGTGTTGATTATTCAGTAGTGAGTAAGGTGCTATTAAATTTTAGGAATTAGTCTGTTCTTCATCGTTTGGGGGGGGTTATATGGCTGTGTTGTGAGACATGTATATGTTGGACACTGCATATGTGATTTAACCTCACGATGAAGGAGAGCCAGCCCCCTGCGGTGCGGAGCCACAGAGCCTGGACCCCCTGCGGAGGACAGGGGACAGAAGACTTCCTGACCACTGAGGCTCGAGAGGAGAGAAGGGGGAGTTATGTAAATAAAAGGCTAATGAATGTGAATAAAGAGACTTTGATATAGATGTGTGATTTCCCCCGCGAGGGAAATGGTTTGATGTGAGAATGTTTAAATGAGAGAACTTTGGTGTGTTCACCCTCTTTGTTCGCTACTCAGGAATGAGAGCAGACAGTGGGATGGTTACTTGAAATAAACTGAAATTAAAGGCAATTCGGTTTCGTTATTCAAGTCTCCCCACAGTCCACACGAATAGTGGTTTCAACAAAGTTCTCTTTTAAAACTAGGAGCGGGAAACATTAACAGGCGGCAACATCAACACATCGCCATTTTCATATCATATCACTCGGTGAAGGTCAACTCTGACCTGTGACGTCACCACAGTCTTAAAGACACACCACATATAAATATCACATTATATGACACCAGGGACATGGATTTGGGTGGACAATTGAAAGAAGGACCAGGATGTATGGCCTGCACACTATTGATATAGCTTAGCTGGGGGAACATTACTCACCAGTCCAGTGAGTAATGTTCCCCCTTGGCTGTTTCTGGGAATAGAAGTAGATGCTAGTCTGCTAATGAGGAAAAAGGATTGGCATATGAGTGAAGCTAGTGTTAAAACAAGCATTTACCTCAGGATCAACTACTATAACTTCTTACAGCTCTATACTGACGGTTCAAAGAATAAAGAGGGCTCTGTTGGCGTTGGGAGTATACATTCCAGAGTTTAAAGTGACCATCGCAAAAAGACTCTCCAACAATACATCCGTGTTTACAGCAGAGATGGTGGCAATAATTATTGCTTTGCAGTGGGTGGAGGAGGTCAGACCGGACCGGGTGTTGGTGTGCATGGACTCACTTGCAGCGCTAAAAACCATATAGACACTAAAATCTACAAGGGAAGACCTGGTGATTGACCTATATCACAGTTTATTTAGGGTACACAGGGGTGGTGGAGAAGTTCAGTTTTGTTGGGTTCCTTCACACGAAGGGTTGAAAGGGTATGACTGTGCAGACAAATTAGCAAAAAGTGCTCTTGGAAAAGAGATAACTATACCATTGTTTCTTGGAAAAGGTGAAGGGAAAGCAGAAATCAAGAAAAAAGGAACTGGGCTATGGCAAAAAAGATGGGATGAAGATCATAAAGGTAGATTGTATTACAAAATACAAAAATCTATTGCAATAAAGAATTTCATAACAACCAATAGGAGGGAAGACATTATGGCAAGACTCAGACTGGATCATACGGGTTTAAACGGCACATTATTCACTATGGGGAAATGCGAAAGTGACAAATGTAGAGAATGTGGAGTAAAAGAAAATGTCGAGCACATCTCATTACACTGTCACACATACGGAAATGAAAGACAGATAATGGAAATTGAAGTTCGAGAGGCCGGTAGGGAATGGGATTTAACTGGGATTTTGGGAACAGATGGAGATGGAGAGGAACTAAGAATCACGAGAAGGGCTCTTTTCTCTTTTTTAAATAACACAGGATTAAGTCACAGAATTTAGGGGTCGGGCTCAGATGACATAATGTTAAACACTCTTGTACAGTAGGTGGCGGTATGCACCTTTCAGTTGTTTGCTATCTGCCAGTAACCTGTGGAGTGTGTAATTGACGAGGCAGGTTTGTCTCAAGGCAGTTTATTACACGTCTCCAACATGAGCATTGTAGAAAGAGGACATCTCAGAAAAAACTCGTCCCTTATATACCCCGGTCTCCCCACAGCTCACAAGTCACCTTGCATTCACATCAAAGGTAACTTTGCATTTCCTCTTAAATCCCCTAGCATCCCCCTCACAGTCTTTGGCCCACAAAGGATCCTCCAAGCAGTCTCTTGGCACACAAAGGATCCTCCAAACAGTCTCTTGCATATAAAAGATTACACTTTCACAGCTTCCTGTTATCTCCAAGGAAACTCTGCACTTTGTTCTTATCTAAGATGTGAGGCATTATGCAAGGCATTAAGTAAGTCACATGTGTGGCTACACCCCCCCCCCCCAAACATTTTAGATCGAACAAAAGAATAACAGTCTGCATGCTGTGATAGAATCATTACACATCAATCCCCATGCTGCTTGGGCTTCAGTCTTCTCCCGTATCTGCTGTAACCAGGATTCGCCACCTCAGCGGCGCTGTCATGCTGGTGAGCTGCTGTCTGGGGGTGAAGACCTTTTGTCAGTCCCTGCGGGTGTTATGGGGAAATTTTACTCTGGGAAGCTCCTTGTAGGGGTCTTCCGCGCCGAGGGGCCCTCGCCAACAGTACTTGCTCGTCCGCCACCACAAAAGCGGGTTTGAGTCTGTTTAAGCCAACCTTTTCCCTCCTACCCCCCAAATCTAGCAAAAAATGCTTGTCCCCTGTTTCCAGCACTCTGAACGCTCCATCATAAGGCGGTCGCAATGGGGGGCGATGTGCATCGTGTCTGACAAAAACAAACTCCGCATTTTTCAAAGTTTTAGGTACAAAAACGCGCGGAAAACTGTGGTGGGCCAGGCCCGGCAGCGTGCCTGTATCGATGCTACGCTGCAAAAGCTGAGATGGGGAGCTGTCCGGCGCAGGATTATCTGGGAGAAACTCCCCGGGCAACCGAAGTGGCCGCGCAAAAACGAGTTCGGCTGGGGAAGCCTCTAAGTCCTCTTTAGGCGCAGAACGTAACCCCAATAAAACCCACGGTAGCTTGTCTACCCAATTTGCATCCGTCAGTGATGCTCTGAGAGCTGCTTTCAATGACCTGTGAAAACGTTCGCATAACCCGTTAGCCTGTGGATTGTATGCGGTTGTACGGTGAATTGTGATGCCTAGGCTGCGGGCCATTGTTGACCAAAGTTCGGAAACAAATTGAGGGCCTCTGTCGGACGTAATGTCCGACGGGACTCCAAAACGCGCCACCCATGCTGTTACAAACGCGCGCGCCACCTCCTCGGCTGTGGTTGACGCTAAAGGAACCACCTCCGGCCAGCGCGTGGTGCGGTCCACCATTGTCAGAAGGTGCGTGCACCCCTGTGATGGCGGGAGGGGACCCACGAGGTCCACGTGAACGTGGTCAAACCTCTTAGCCGGAATGTGAAATGGCTCCAAGGGAGCTCTCGTGTGTCTGTGTACCTTGGCTCATTGGCACGCCATGCAGGCTGCCACCCACTCTTTAACTTGTTTGAGGAGGCCCGGCCACACAAATTTTTCTGCTACCATTTTGACCGACGCGCGTACCCCGGGTGCGCCAAAGAATGAATCGAGTCAAAAACGCGGCGGCACCACACTGCCGGTACCACGGGACGCGGTCTCCCCGTGGAAACATCACAGATTAGAAGGGGCATACCATCCTGCAGCACCCTGCTCTCCAGCCTTAACCCTGTTGGTCCAGACTGGAGCGCGCGCACATCTGCGTCACTAACCTGCTCCGCGGCCATGGCTGTGTAATCTATCCCCACGCGGACGGGGGCAGCCACGGCGCGCGAGAGGCAGTCTGCCACTACATTCAGTTTACCCAACACGTGCTGAATATCGGTAGTAAACTCTGAGATCGCGGCTAGCTGCCTCTGCTGCTGGCCCGACCACGGTTCTGAAACTTTGGCCATCGCGAAAGTTAGTGGCTTGTGGTCAACGAACGCAGTGAAACAGCGCCCTTCTAGCCAGAACTGGAAGTGGCGAATGGCCAAATGGAGAGCCAGCAACTCCCTGTCAAACATGCTGTATTTACGTTCACTATTGCGCAAGGTCCTGCTGAAAAAGGCGAGTGGCTGCCAAGCCCTGGCTACATGCTGCTCCACAACCGCCCCTATGGCCACATCTGACGCGTCAGTGGTGAGCGCTATGCGGGCCATTGGGTCTGGATGTGCCAACAACGCAGCGTTTGCCAGGGCTGCTTTGACTTCCGCGAACGCTTGCTCCCGCTCCGGGGACCACTCGATCTTATTCGCGGGTTTCTGTTTTTTGAGCACGGCATACAGCGGTTGCATGAGTTGCGCTGCACGGGGGAGGAAACGGTTATAAAAATTCACCATTCCCAAAAACTCCTGTAACGCCCTGACCGTCTGCGGCCGGGGGAAGTCTGCTACCGCGCGCACTTTATCAGGTAGCGGAACCGCTCCTTCGGGGGAGACGCGGTGTCCTAAAAAATCGATCTGCGTCACCCCGAACTGACACTTCGCTGGGTTGATTATTAACCCGTGCTCTCCCAACCTCCGGAAAACTGCCGCAAGGTGGCTTTCGTGTTCGTCTTCGGATGTGCTGGCTACCAAGATATCGTCTAAGTAGGCGAACACGAAAGGGAGATTGCGCAGCACCGCGTCCATCATGCGTTGGAACATCTGTGCAGCCCCTTTAAGCCCGAATGGCATGCGCAAAAACTCGAATAGGCCAAATGGAGTTATCACCGCTGTTTTGGGTATGTCTTCAGCACGCACTGGGACTTGGTGGTAACCGCAGACCAAGTTTATTTTAGAAAAAACGCGCGCCCCTGCCAAATGAATGGAAAAATCTTGGATATGAGGGATTGGTAGCAGTCATGCGCTGTGGCGTTGGTCAACCTGCGGAAATCCCCGCAAGGTCGCCACGAGCCGTCAGCTTTCGGGACCATGTGTAGCGGGGAAGCCCATGGGCTGTTCGAACGCCTGATGATGCCCAACCTCTCCAGGTTGGCGAACTCCTCGTGCACTATGGCCAGTTTAGCTGCGTCCAAGCGTCGAGGTTTTGCAAAAACGGGCGGCCCGGTGGTGGTAATAAAATGTTCCACCCCGTGCTTGGCGACGGCTGCCGAAAATGTGGGGACCGTGAGTGCTGGGAACTGAGTGAGCGGTGTGTGGAACTTACCGCTTGCAGCTGTGACATTGGCTTGTGCTGTTGGCCGGGCCGCTCGAGCTGTACAGGGAATAGAATCAAAAGAAAGTGCATTAACCAAGCGCCTGTTAGCGACATCAACCAACAAACCATGTGAGCACAAAAAATCAGCCCCCAATATATTGAAATTCAATGTTACAATGACAAAAGTCCACTCAAATGTACGACCGTGTAGAGACAGAAGCAGAGTCCTCTGACCAAAAGTCTTAATCTCTGAGCGGTTCGCTGCTGCCATCTCGGGGCCGCTGGACCTTGCCAGCCAGTCAGCGTAGGAAGGCGTGATGAAACTCAACTGGGCGCCTGTGTCCACGAGGAAATGCCTCCCCGAGCATGCGTCTGTCAAGTAGAGCAGCTTGTTCTCCTCCCCGAGGGCCGCAGCTGCTACCGACCCCCGGTCTTGGCGTTTCCCGAGCGCTTGAACTGGCACGGTGGTACACATTTGCGTGCCTTCTCTGCAAAGCGGCGGTGGTAGAAACAAAGGGTGTCTCCTCCGCGTTCCTTGGCCCCCACCGCTGCCGTCGTCGGTGGCTCTAATACTGCTGTCAATGGCTCCCCGCCATCTCCGGCCGTCGCGCCGAGCTCCGTCGCTGCCGCCGTGGCCGTGCATTCTCTGCTGGCCATGACAATCCGATTCGCCTCCCGGGCCAGCGCACGGTAGTCCCGCTTGGCCAACAACGGCGAACTGGCCAGTGCCGCTCTCGTCGCTGACGGCAGGCTCCTGAGGAAGAGGTGGGTAAAGATGAAGTGGTCATCGTCCGAGCCTTTCAACCTCAGCATCTTCTCCATCAGGTCAATGGGCGTGCAATCTCCCAACCCGGTCAGCGCCAGGAGTCTCTCTGCTCTCTCCTCCACCGAGAGTGTGTAGTGCTGGATGAGTGCAGCCTTCAACGCGCCGTATTTGTCGCTGGCTGGTGGCTGCTCCAGAAGGCTCTCCACATGCTGAGCCTTGTGGTTGTCGAGCTTTGCGATCACATGGTAGAATTTCGTGTCGTCTACCGATATTCCTCGGAGGGTGAACTGTGCCTCAACCAGATGGAACCAGGAGCGCGGGTTGTGCTGCCAAAAGTCCGGTAACTGGACCGTAATGGCATACGCTTGGCTGGGGGCTCCCAACGCGGCTGGCCCCGGGGAATTCTCTTCTTGCTGCATGCTACGTCTTGGGTCACCAGTGTGGAGTGTGTAATTGACGAGGCAGGTTTGTCTCAAGGCAGTTTATTACACATCTCCAACATGAGCATTGTAGAAAGAGGACATCTCAGAAAAAACTCGTCCCTTATATACCCCGGTCTCCCCACAGCTCACAAGTCACATTGCATTCACATCAAAGGAAACTTTGCATTTCTTCTTAAATCCCCGAGCATCCCTCTCACAGTCTTTGGCCCACAAAGGATCCTCCAAGCAGTCTCTTGGCACACAAAGGATCCTCCAAACAGTCTCTTGCATATAAAAGATTACACTTTCACAGCTTCCTGTTATCTCCAAGGAAACTCTGCACTTTGTTCTTATCTAAGATGTGAGGCATTATGCAAGGCATTAAGTAAGTCATATGTGTGGCTACAAACCAAGAGAAGAAGAAGAAGAAGAGAGAGTTTGCTTGTTTATTAACAGAAACACAAAATAAGGAGCCACGTGGGGCAAAACACATACACTAAACATTACACACAAATAAAGAACACAAAAACCTGTACAGGAGAGTAGCGATGGCGGAACCTAATGCTACAGAATGAACACTTACAAGTGATGAGGCAAAGATGGAACCAAACACAGAAAGGGATCGTCACTTCCTTGTGGTAACGTATCGTCACTTCCTGTTTTGCTGTCTGCCTGTGTGGTTTGCTCTCCAGCTCTCCAGCCACTAGCTATGGCTACTAGCTCTCCTTCCTCTCCTCCTCTGGTGTGCTCTCTCTGTCAGATGTTTAGCTACACCTCTGCCTCTTTTAGTGATAACGGTAAATGTAATAAATGTTGTCTTTTTGAGGCGCTCGAGGTGAGGTTGTCTGATTTGGAATCCCGGCTCCGCTGCATTGAAACACCGTCTGCGCCAGTTAATCTCGACGGACGCCCATTAGCTGCAGCGGAGCTAGCTAGCTTAGGCCCCACTGTCAGCGGTTCCCCGGCTCTCCTCAGCAGCGAGGAGACTGGGTGGGTGACGGTGAGAAGGAAGCCTAGTCGCAAAGCCCCGGTTCACCACCAACCTGTTCACGTTTCTAATCGTTTTTCCCCGCTCAGCGACACACCCGCTGAGGAAAAAACTCTGATCATTGGCGACTCTGTAGTCAGAAACGTGAACCTAGAGACTCCAGCGGCCATAGTCAATGTATTCCTGGGGCCAGAGCAGGCGACATCGAGTCAAATTTGAAAATGCTGGCTAAAAGTAACTGTAAATACTCCACAATTGTTATTCACGCCGGCATTAATGACATCCGTCTCCGGCAGTCGGAAGTCACAAAACTTAATATAGAATCGGTGTGTGAGTTTGCAAAAACGATGTCATCCACTGTAGTATTCTCTGGGCCCCTCCCCAATCTGACCAGTGATGACATGTTTAGTCGCTCGTCATCCTTGAACCGCTGGCTGTCTGTGTGGTGTCCTAAAAATGACGTGGGCTACATTGACAATTGGAGCTATTTTTGGGGAAAACCTGGTCTTATGAGACGAGACAGCATTCATCCCACTTTGGATGGTGCTTCTCATTTATCTAACAATCTGGCATCTTTTTTATCCAAATTTCCAAAACCATGACTACTCAGAGTTGGGACCAGGAAGCAGAGTCACAGTCTTAAACGCCTCTCTGCAGCTCCTCTTCATCCGCCACCCCTCAGCTTAGCCCCTGTCTTCCCCATCAGAGAATCGTTGTCTGCTCCCTCCAAAGTGAATAAAAATATAATGTATAAGCATCCCAAAGTGATAAAGCAAAATATTGGTAAAACTCAAATTAAACATAAAGCCTCTAAATTGAATGATTTGGCCTCTGTTCCTCCTCATAATTTAAAAATTAAATGTGGTTTATTAAATATTAGGTTTCTAACTCCCAAGTCTCTGTTAGTCCATGATCTGTTAATTGATCATCAGATTGATTTAATTTCCCTTACAGAGACTTGGTTAGGGCAAGAGGATTGTGTTGGTTTAAATGAATCAACTCCCTCTGGTTATTTAAACTGTCAAAATCCCAGAAGTTCTGGTCATGGAGGAGGAGTAGCAACAATTTACCATTCCAAATTACTAGTTAATGTAAAGCAAAAAACATGTTATAATTCCTTTGAGGGCCTGGTCCTCAGTGTTGGGCACTTTAGCAATTTCAGGTTAAACCCAATTTTATTTGCCATAGTTTATCGTCCCCCATCAACCTATTCAGAATTTTTTATCCGAATTTGCTGATTTCTTAGCTGATTTAGTGCTGAAATCTGATAGAATAATTATAGTAGGGGACTTTAATATACATGTGGATGTAGATAGTGACTGCCTTAATGTGGCATTTAATTCAATATAAGATAAGATAAGATAAGATAAGCCTTTATTAGTCCCACAACGGGGAAATTCCAGGATTGCAACAGCACAGGGATAGCAACACTCAGAGCAACAATCAGAAGGCAAGAAAAAAAAAACAAAAAAAAAAAAAACAAGCAAGCAAGAGCAGCTAATATACATATGTACGTATTACTATAAAATATATATATATACACACACACACAGACACACAGTGCAGAGCATTGTAGCTGGATGGAATAAATATATGAATATATGAACACACAGTGCAGAGCATTGTAGCTAGATGGAATAAATATGTAAATATATAAACACCCACAGTACGGAGCATTGCAGCTAGGTGGAATAAATATGCAAGTATATAAACACACACAGTGCGGAGCAATGTAGCTAGATGGAATAATATGTAGATATATAAATATATAAACACACCCAGTGCTGAGCATTGTAGCTAGATGGAATAAATATGTAAATATATAAACACACACAGTGCAGAGCATTGTTGCTAGATGGAATGAAACAGCATAACCGTCTACTTAGTTATCCTACATGGTATGATTATGTGCCCATACATATTCTCACCCTCCATAGCGACCGGTAAGTTCCTAGTTGTATGCCGGAGGGGACCATTGTGTAAGTCTATTGCATCTTTTGCATTCAAAAAACTATTAGTTTGTTACGTCTTTTTGCTATCTCTGCGAGCAGCCCTGCTTAGGTTGTACAGTCTGACAGCCGTTGGTAGGAAGGACCTACGAAACCTCTCGGTTGTGCACCTGGGATGATGTAGTCTGCTGCTAAATGAGCTCCTCAGTGCATTCAGTATGTCCTGCATAGGGTGGAACTCGGACTCCAGCAGAGATGACAGTTTAGCCACCGTCCTTCTCTCTCCTATCTCCTCCATCGGATCAAGGCGCTGCCCCAGGACAGAGCTAGCTTTCTTAATCAGTTTGTTCAGTCTCTTCCTATCGGCTGCAGTAATGCCACTGCCCCAGCAGACCACTCCAAAAGTGATGGCTGATGCCACCACCGTGTCATAGAATGACTTCAGCAGCGCCCCTTGTACACCAAAAGACCTGAGTCTCCTCAGCAGGAACAGCCTGCGCTGTCCCTTCTTGTAGAGTGCATCAGTATTGTGTGACCAGTCTAGTTTATTGTTCAGATGAATACCCAGGTACTTATAGGATGTCACCATCTCGATGTCTGTTCCCTGTATATTTACTGGTACTGTGAGGGGCTGCCCATGCCTGCGGCAGTCCACCACCAGCTCCTTAGTTTTCCTCGCGTTGATCTGGAGGCAGTTCCGATGGCACCAGTCCACGAAGTCCTGGATAAGCCCTCTGTACTCAGCTTCATCTCCATTGGAGATGAGGCCAACGATCGCAGAGTCATCAGAGAACTTCTGTAGATGGCAGTGTGTTGTGTTGTGTGAGAAGTCCGCAGTATAAAGAGTGAACAGGAAGGGAGCCAGCACCGTTCCCTGGGGGGCCCCCGTGCTACTGATGATCGTGTCGGACACACAGTCCCGGGTTCTCACAAACTGAGGCTGGTTCGTGAGGTAGTCCAGGATCCATGATGACAGGTGCTGGTCCACCCCTGCGCGCAGCAGCTTGTCCTTCAGGATCATCGGTTGGATGGTGTTGAAAGCACTGGAGAAGTCAAAGAACATGATCCTCACCATATTCCCGGGCTTCTCCAGGTGGGACAGAGAACGGTGAAGGAGGAAGATCACCGCATCCTCCACCCCAATGCCATGCTGGTAGGCGAACTGGAGTGGATCCATCACTGGTTCCACCAGGGGGTGGAGGTGAGCAAGGAGCAGTCTCTCCAGGGTCTTCATCAAGTGGGACGTCAAGGCCACCGGTCTGTAGCTGTTCAGGTCTTTGGGGTGGGAAGTTTTTGGTACAGGTACCACACAAGATGTTTTCCACAGCTGTGGTACCCTCCCCAGTTTCAGGCTCATGTTGAAGATATACGTCACAATCCCACACAGCTGGTCTGCACAGGACTTGAGGAGCTTTGCGCTGATGCCGTCCGGTCCCGGCGCCTTCCTCGCCTTGATCTTCCTCAGCTCCGTCCTCACCTGGGTCCTGGTCAGGGTCAGGATGGGGGGCTGTGTGTTGGGAGTGGGGGGGTGTTGGTGGAGTGGGGAGTGGGCAGCAGGACTTGATTTCTTTAGAGGCAGCAGTGGTTGTTGTGCAGTCAGGGGGGAGGGCGGTTGGTCAAATCTATTGAAAAACAGATTCAGGTTGTTCGCCCACTCCCTGCCCCCTGTGGCCTGGGGGGGAGGCATTCTGGAGCCCCGAGATGGTTTTGAGGTTTCTCCAGACCCCGCTGATGTCGCTCTGTTGCAGCTTGTCCTCCATCTTCTTCCTGAAGCTGTCCTTGCCTTCTCTGATCTTTCTCCTCAGCTCCCTCTGTACGGACTTCAGCATCTCCCTGTTCCCTGACCTGAAGATCCTCTTCTTCTCTCTCAGAAGTGTTTTTATCTCAGGGTTGATCCAGGGTTTGTTGTTTGAGTGACGCCGTATGGTCTTGGTGGGAACGGATTTGTCCACACAGAAGCTGAGGTAGCCCGTGAAGGTGTGAATGAGGCCATCGATGTCCTCACCATGTGGATCGCAGAGCTGCTTCCAGGCGGTGGCTTCAAAACAGCCCTTTAGGGTGTCCATTGTCTCCTCAGACCATAACTCCACAGTGTGCATGGCCGGAGGTTGTCTGTGCACTAGGGGTTTGTACACCGGCCGGAGATGAACCAAGTTGTGATCCGATCTCCCGAGTGGGGGGAGTTGTGATGAGGTGTACGCCTCCTTAGTGTTTGCGTAGAATAAATCCAGTGTTTTATTGTCTCTAGTGTGGCATGTGACATACTGGGTGAACGTGGGTAGAATGGGAGACAGTGAAACATGGTTGAAATCGCCTGAGATGAGGAGAAGAGCATCTGGGTGTTCTGTCTGCAGCCTGCTGGTTACTGAATGGATGACGTCACGTGCTGTCCCAGCGTTCGCCGTCGGATTTGCATAAACAACAATGCAGATCACGTGTGAGTGTTCTCTCGGGAGATATGTAGGCCTCATGCTAACAGCTAGCAACTCAATGTCTTTGCTGCAGTGTCGTTGTTTAACAGTGATATGTCCCGGTCTGCACCAGTTGTTGTTAACATACATTATCACTCCACCGCCCCTAGCCTTGCCACTGTCTGGTGTTCGGTCAGCTCGTATCATGTGAAAACCCTCCAGCTCAATGTTAGCATCTGCTGCTAGTTCAGTTAGCCACGTCTCAGTAAACAAAAGGAGAGAGCACTCCCGGTATGTGCTATCATAACGGGAGATAGCCGCTAGCTCATCTAACTTTCCCAGTATCGACCGTACATTTCCCATGACAACAGATGGAAGGGAGGGTCTGTACCTTATATTTTTTGTCCTCCGCCTTACTCCAGCCCGGCAGCCGGGCTGCCGGGCTGGAGTAAGGCGGAGGTAAGGCGTAATATTAGACTCGATTGGGTTTTCTCAGAAAGTAGGAAATTCTACTCATTACCTCCACCATACATTGGACCTTGTTCTGACATATGGCATAGAAATAGAAAATCTTGTAGTGTCTCCTCATAACCCTGTACTGTCAGACCATTGTCTGTTAACCTTTGATTTTACTATTTCTGACTATTTGGCTCCTAAAGAAAAATATTATCACAGTAGATGCCTCTCAGATGATGCTGTTTCCAAATTTATGCAGATTGTTTCCTCTATGCCATGTGTCAACACAACGGAAATAAGCTATAGACAGCTTGCTCCTTCTGTAATTGATAACATGGTGGATAGTGTTTCAGCTTCTCTGCATCAGGCTCTAGACTTGGTGGCCCCCTTAAAAAAGAAAAAGTCTAATCAGAGATTTTTAACTCCTTGGTTCAACACTGAAACTCGTAGCTTAAAACAGAAGACTCGTCAATTAGAAAGAAAATGGCGCTCTACTAATTTAGATGAAATCTATTTAGCTTGGAGAAATCATCTTTTAATTTATAAAAAATCTCTTAGAAAAGCTAGAACGAGTTATTACTCTGCATTAATAGAAGAGAACAAGAATAATCCCAGGTTTCTTTTCAGTACTGTAGCCAGGTTGACAAAGAGTCAGGACTCTGTCAATCCTAGCATCCCCTTAGAGCTTACTAGTCAGGACTTTATGAACTTTTTCAATAATAAAATTTCATCCATCAGAGATAAAATCAATCAGATTCTTCCCACAGTTAACTTAAATACTGTAACTACTACAACTCCTTCTATTGATGTCTGTCTTGATGAGTTTACTCCAATCGACCTTTGTGAGTTAGACAAAATAGTTTCCTCATCCAAACCTTCAACTTGTCTTTTAGACCCTATTCCTACCAGGTTATTTAAAGAAGTCTTCCCACTTATTGGTAGCTTTATTCTTCATATAATCAATTCTTCATTAACTTCAGGCCATGTACCGCAGGCTTTTAAAACGGCTGTAATTAAACCCTTACTCAAAAAGCCAACGCTAGATCCAGGAGCTTTAGTTAACTATAGACTAATCTCTAATCTCCCTTTCATTTCAAAAATCTTAGAAAGAGTTGTTGCTACGCAATTATTTGACCACCTGCAGGGAAATGGTTTACTTGAAGAGTTTCAATCTGGGTTTAGAATCCATCATAGTACTGAAATAGCCTTAGCGAAGGTCACTAACGACCTCCTCATTGCATCTGATAATGGACTAGTTTCTGTACTTGTCCTTTTAGATCTTAGTGCAGCTTTTGATACTATTGATCATAATATTCTACTTGATAGATTAGAACACTATGTTGGACTTAATGGAACTTCGTTGCAGTGGTTTAGATCTTATTTATCTGATAGGTTCCAGTTTGTTCATGTAAATGATGAGTTTTCTTTCAGCTCAAAGCTTAGTCATGGAGTTCCACAGGGATCTGTGCTAGGCCCTACTCTTTTTAGTTTATATATGCTTCCGTTAGGCAACATTATTAGAAAGCACTGTATACATTTTCATTGTTATGCAGATGACACACAATTATACCTGTCAATGAAGCCAGATGATACTAATCAATTAGTCAAGTTAGAAGCCTGTCTTAAGGAAATCAAAGCTTGGATGACTTGTAATTTCCTGCTATTAAATTCAGATAAGACTGAAGTCATTCTTGTTGGTCCAAAAAACCTTAGAAATTCCTTTCCAAATCAAACTTTCAGTTTGGATGCAGTTACTCTTTCTCTTAATAGCTCTGTGAGGAACCTTGGAGTTATTTTTGATCAGGATTTGTCCTTCAATTCACATATTAAATTTGTTTCTAAGACTGCCTTCTATCATTTGTGTAATATTGCCAAGATTAGGAGCATCTTGTCTCAGAGTGATGCTGAGAAGCTGATCCACGCTTTTGTTAGCTCGAGATTAGATTATTGTAATTCTTTATTATCAGGCTGTCCTAAAACATCTTTAAAAAGTCTTCAGCTGATCCAAAATGCTGCAGCAAGAGTTTTAACAGGTACTAGAAAGAGAGATCATATCTCTCCGGTTCTGGCCTCCCTTCATTGGCTTCCCATAGAGTTTAGAATTAAGTTTAAAATCCTTCTTCTTACTTACAAAGCTCTAAACAATCAGGCTCCTTTTTATTTAAAAGATCTGATACTACCGTATCATCCTAACAGACCACTACGCTCCCAAAATGCAGGATTACTTGTAATACCTAGAATCTCCAAAAGTACAATGGGAGGCAGAGCCTTCAGTTATCAAGCTCCTCTCCTGTGGAATCAGCTGCCAATCTGGATTCGTGAGTCAGACTCGATCTCTGTTTTTAAGAATAGGGCTAAAACCTACCTTTTTGATATAGCCTACAATTAAGGAGGGATCATGTGTTTCTGAACCCTCCCTTAGTTATGCTGCTAATAGGTTTAGTCAGCCGGGGGACCTCCAGTAATGCACTGGGCCTCACTCCTTTCCTCACTCTCTATGAAATATTTTTTTTTTTGCTGGTCATTAACATTTGTTTGTTCTCTCCCATAGATTGAGTCCCCATCGTGCTGTTTGCTCTCTACATGTCTGTTCTTTTCTTCTTCTCTATCCCCTCACCCCCCAGCCAGTCGCAGCAGATGACTGCCCCTCCCTGAGCCTGGTTCTGCTGGAGGTTTCTTCCTGTTAAAAGGGCGTTTTTCCTCTCCACCGTCGCCAAGTGCTTGCTCACAGGGGATCGCCTGATTGCTGGGGTCTTTCTGCAACTGTGGGGGTCCCCCCTACAGTTGATAGTGCTATGAGATGACTGTTGTTGTGAAATGGCGCTATATAAATAAAGTTGAATTGAATTGAAAGGAGACTGGAACTGGGAGTAGGGACTCCAGTCAGTGTTGACGAGATCGCAGCAAAGACCAAGTCTCGCTGGCGATCTTAAATAATGGAACAGAAACCAGAACTACCAACAGGTGTGGAGCAAATGTAATTACAAAGTGCAGACAGCCGTGACAGGTCATGAGCAGATCTGACAGCAGGAAGTCCTGCCACGGTGCTGTCAAAATAAAAGCACATACATAATAACAAGAACAGAATTAAATACACACATGGAAGAAAGGAAAAATAAACAAGAGACCCGAGCCTGGTGCAGAACCGAACTCGGGATCACCACAGTACCCCTCCCTCAAGGGGTGGATCCCCAGACACCCAAGGTAACATCAAAAAGGAGAACCCCGAAAGGAAATAAACACAGAATGTCTTAACAGCAAAATAAAAAAAAAAACCCACAAGGAACAAATGATAACAGAGTCTCAAGCACAAAAAAGCATGCATAGTTAAAACCCTCCTTATAACACGAATAATGAAACAGAATGTCCAAAACCAGATAAACAAGGGAAAACAAAAATACATGTACACTTCAACTTAGAAAATGCTCAAGAGCAGCCGAATAGGCGAACACAAAAATATACATGTATACAGCAACTTGATCACAAGGCAGGAAAAAAAAAAAAAAAAAACTCTTTTTAGCAGTATATGAGAGAGAGAGAAAAAAACCCATCATAAAAACACAAGCATGGGGGATAACGGCAGGTAGAGAGGAAAAAAAAGAGGCAGTTCAGGTGGCCTACCGGCATCCCAACTCCACATGAGGAGAAAAGGAGAAAAAAAAAAGAAAAACAGTTTGGGTGGCCTGCCCAAGTCCCAGAACCGGGGAAACAGTACCTCAGGCGGCCGACCCAGGTCACCCAACCAGCGAAGCAGTCCGTCAGGTGGCCAACCCAGGACGCAGAACCGGCGAAACAGTCCTTCAGTCGGCCGACCCGCTCCAGGACCGGAGGGGGGAGCTCGGAGGTGGCTTCCCTACCGAGAGGCACAATGAGGGGAAGCCAAACCAAAAGAAAGGGACCCCAGTGGCGACTGGTGGTGGAGAATGAGGGGGGGGAAGGGGGGAAACGGGGAACCAGTCTGGTGTCAGGCAGAAGGGGATCTGCAGCTCCCTCACTGACCTTGAACCGGGCCAGCACAGCACCCTCGGTGGACCCGGACCGGGCCAGCGCAGCACCCTCGGTGGACCCCGAATGAGCAGACGCAGCACCTGGAATGACCTCCCGAAGCAAACCTGGAGCCTCGACAATATTGACCAGAGCTGACTCATCTCCGGTGACCCTGGAAGAAGGCTCGGAAAGAGGGGGAGAACAGGGGTCAGGATTACTGGAAGCGGCAGAGCCCGGTGAGATGAGCTCGGATACAGCAGCCAGCTGCACCCGGCTCTCCTCCCCAAGAGACAGGCAAGAATGCTCCAGAACAGAGAATAAGAAGACAAAATAGAGCACTTGCCTGATTTCGAGCTCTACCGCCGTCCAGAACTCCGACAATCCAGGCTCGACGGTCAGGAGGTCCTCCACAGCCGGCATGATGGTCTCCACAGTCTGAGAGCCCCCTGATGCTGAAACGCACGCCGATGGCCCACCCAGCGTGGTGGCAGGGGGTCCATAGCCTGTGGAGCTGACTGCTGCTCCACGGAGACCCGGGGACGCTTTATCGTTGGCGCAGGCTCCAAAAGACAGTCAGCCCTCCTCCTCTGCCCATGACGTGGCTGCGGGACTGGAACCAGGCTCTCCAGAGCTGCAGGCTCCTCCTCCGTCCGACGGTCTACTCCTGGCACCGGGGGATACTCGGAGAGAAGGGGAGGAAACACAGAGGTAGCAGGTTCAAATTCAATGGCTGCAGCAGGTGGTGGGAGCTCAGGGGACTGTGAATCCTGAGCTCCACCCCCAAGAATCAGACAAGGTAATTCATTACACAGAGATTTAGAAAGAAAAAACACTTGCCTGTTTTCCCGGGGAACGATGGTGACTGTTGCAGCGGGCTTGGTTCTTCCTTTTCCCATAGGGATGGTGATGGAGGGCCCTCCCGGAAGACAAGGAGGAGTCTCATCAGCGTTGACGAGATCGCAGCAAAGACTAAGTCTAGATGGTGATCTTAAATAGGGAACAGAAACCAGAACTACAAGCAGGTGTGGAGCAAACATAATTACAAAGTGCAGACAGCCGTGACAGGTCATGAGCAGATCTGACAGCAGGAAGTCCTGCCAAGGTGCCGTCAAAATAAAGCACAGATATAATAATGAGAACGGAATTAAATACACACATGGAAGAAAGGAAAAATAAACAAGAGACCCGAGCCTGGTGCAGAACCGAACTCGGGATCACCACAATCATGTAGAGATCATAGGAACATCATAGGCGATCCTATGATCTTTTAGCGAGTCCTCTGGTCGTGACAGATACACAGAGAGACAGAGATTTCTTGAATTATATATAGAGTGACAGCTGTCTGAGACAGGAGGAGGCTGGTTGCCAGCCGCCGGTCAAGTCTAGGAGAAGAAGAAGAATATAGAGTGATGACAATCAAGTAAGTGGTGGTAATGCACCTGTAAGCTGGTTGCCAACTGCCAATCAAATCTAAAAGAAGAAGAGATAGGAGGAGAGCAAAGCCACAGGGAATACAGCTGGGCGATGCCGCCGAGGACACAGTCCAAGGACTGATAATTTTTTCACACATAAGGAGTTGTTCAGAACTCCTTATAAGAACTTATACAAAGATATAGAATGACGATAATCAAGTCAGTGGCGGTAATGCACCTGTAAGATGGTTGCCAACCGCCAATCAAATCTAAAAGAAGAAGAAGAGACAGGAGGAGACCCTTCAGTGGTCTTTGAACTCAGGCATCGAGCTGAACTGCTGGAGAGCCTTGGAGGACTGGAAGGCGTCGAAGAGAAGAAGAAGATTGGGAACGCATTTACATACATCTGTGTTCGGCTGGCGGTAGAATTGATTTGTTTGTGGTGGATAGCAAAAACTGTACGCTGTCTGTAACATTATGGCATCTAGCTCTGACGGGTACAATAAAGATGAGGTGGGCTGGACACTATCCAGGCCTGGGGGCCGGAAAAGAGCAGCTAGGGGACCAACAAGACCTAGAAGTGGGTAAGATGAGAGTGATGCGGGAAGAAGTAACAACGCGAAGAAAACACAAACTGGCCAAAATGGATGGCAGTTTGAGGATGTAGGAAATGACTGGAAGGTTGTCTCACTATCACCCGGTTAAGCTAATAGAGGCAATTGAGAAAGAAATTGGGAGAGTTAAATTTGCTAAGTTCTTGAAGAATAACCGGCTGTTAATTCATGCCACAAGTAAACAACAGCAACAGAAAATACTGACAATGACATGTCTAAATGGAGAACAAATGAAGGCGCATGTTCCTGGCGTGACAGCTAACTTGAGAGGAGTTATATCAGGTGTCCCTTTGTACATGTCTATGGAAGAAGTGAAAAACGAGATCCAAGGAGGAAAGGTTAAGGATGTGAAAAGGCTACAGAGTAAAAAAGAAGGTTTGCTGATGGACACACAGTCTATCATGATTCAGTATGAGAAAACACTCCCTAAATCAGTCCTAATAGGATACATATATTTCAGTGTCAGAGAATACGTCCCAAAGCCACTCAGGTGCTACAAATGTCAAAGGATGGGTCACACTGCTCAGCAATGTAGGGGAAAACTAAGATGTGCTAGATGTGGAGGGGAGCATGAATATGCTAAATGTGACAAGGACGCCAAAGTAAAGTGTTGCAACTGCAGGGGTGAGCACAGTGCTGCATATGGAGGATGTGTTGTACAGAGGGAAGCTAGACAAGCCCAGGAAATCAGAATAACTAAGAAAATCTCGTATGTGGAAGCTCTAGAGACAGTTAGAGAGGCAGGAAAAGAAACACAGCAGACCTTCCTCAAAGAAGTTCAGTTCAAATGGAAGCCCAGCAATCAACGGGTCCCACGCAAGCACAGGATTGTGCAGTTGCAAGGAATGTTTGTGTTCACAAATGCAAAATGGATGATGACACATTGATAGTTAAGAGGACAAACTTTATAGCTTTTATCTGCCACACTATGTGTCATGAGCCGAGCCGGCTTGGTTTTCCCCAGCTAGGCCCTGATCTCTCTGTGGGTTTTGGTTCTGCCATATACAGTATGTGCATTATGTGTAGGTTGTACTTATTTCCTTCTCCATTGCCACTGCCTGACCGGCAGCTGTTTGTCAGCTTCTGTGATCTTTTCCTCACGCTGCTGACAGTCTGTCGGTCCAACCATGCCCCCTCGCTCTCCTTAATTCCACCAGCTGTTCCCAGCCCCGGTAATTTTCTTTCCCGTGCCTCGCTCAGGTGTGCCCAATTTGTGTGGCCAGCAGCGTTTGTATTTAAGTGGCTCTTTGCTAGACAAACGCCGCTGGATCATTATACGAGTCAGACGGTTGTTCTCCGCCATTTGATCTTTGTGTCCCGAAGGATTATCTGTGTGTGTGCTCGCGGTCAGACTTGGATGACTCGGACAGTTCCTGCACAGTGAGTAAGAGCTTTCCTGCATTTCTCTTTGCAGTTGTGCTGCTACGCTTGTCTGTAGCATTTTCCCCCTTGCAGCACAACTGCTACACTCGGGCACTACTGCCCTGCTCTTCTCCCATGCCAGTCAAGTGTCCTTGAAGAACTAAGTTTACCCGAGCATTTTGTCCTGTTAGTTTTTGTGGCCACAGTGCACAGTGGTCTGCCTGCTGCACGCTATTAGTGTGAGCCATTATGTGCACAACTGTTCCATTCCTGTAAGTCTTTATTTTTGAACTGTTTGTCAATAAATGTGTGTTTGGTGAAACCCTGCACTTAAATCCGTCCATCCTTCTCCTCCTCCTTGCGCAATGGCAGAATGGATGGAGAGCTCATGACACCATGAATGTTGCTGCACAGCTAAAGAAGAAAAGTGACAGAATCAAAACCATTGTGGAAGCAGCAGGAAGCTTCCTAGATGTGAAAGATATCAGAGCTGACCAGATTCATGTTTTATTGAAAGCTGAAACTGGGGAGACTGCACATGCTGAAACAAGACCTTAATTATGGTACTGTGGTGAACACTCAATGGACCTGTTGGACCGGTTCTGTGACTCGCATTTTAGGTCAGAACAAAGGCAGGAAGCTTAGCCTTGTTATGCAAGGCTGGAGACTGTGGGGGGTCGATTAAAGGATGCGTGGGAGACAGTGGAAGTGATATCATGGAGGGAAATGCATTGTGACTGTCTTTATTATGCCAGGTGGTGAAATGCATTGTGACTGTCTTTATTATGCAAGGTGGTCTGTGGGACATGTGATCTATGAGGTGTGAAGTCCCTGATATTTAAGGACGAGAGTTACTGTTTCATTCACTCTTTTTTCTGCTTTTAAATGATGGAGATGTGAATAAAGCTGACTCTGAGAAAGAACGCTGCCTCATCATTTTCACATCTTCCACAGTACTACGAGGAGTCTTATAGCAAACGGACAAGAACTCAAGAAGTATCTTTACGAACTAGAAGTTGTTCCAGAGGTAGTGTGTGTACAGGAGACATGGCTTCAACCTCACTTAGATTTTGTTATTCCAGGATACAGTTCAATCAGACAGGATAGAATTAACAGTGTAAATGGATGAGGATGTGCCACTTTCATTAAAGATGGCCGGGCGTATAGGGTGATTCCCTCCCCTGAGGATATAGAGTGTAATATTATTGAAATATATAAGCCAAATGAACAAGGAAATATTAAGCTGATTAATTATTACAACCCATGTAGGAAGTTAACAGCAGATATTTTCAGTGTTATGGCAGGGGAAGGGCATATGAAAGAGGTATGGTGTGGAGACTTTAATGCCAATAATAGCTTGTGGGGAAGCACACATACAGAAAACAATGGAAATGTTGTGGAAGAGATGTTAGATGAAAGATCGTTAATTTGTCTCAACAGTGGTGAGGACACCAGGGTGGATGTGCACAGGGGCACATCATCATGTATTGACCTGACTCTGGTATCTGATTCTTGAGTGAGCGCCTGTGAATGGACAGTTATGAACAGTACAACTACTGGAAGTGATCACTTCCCAATACTTACAGTCATTAAAACTGAAGTATGTATACAAGAGGGAGGATGTTTTACAAGATGGTGTTTTGACAAGGCAGATTGGGGAGAATTTAGGCAATACTGTGTACAGCAGGGGTGTCAAACTCAAATTCACAGTGGGCCAAAATTAAGCAGTGAAGTAAAGTCACGGGCCAAACTCAATATTTAATGAAAAATTAACTGCAACTGATATGTAATGTTTAACCTTTTCATATGGAAACAAACTTTAGTTTTGCTTAAACACAGAATCTGGAACAACCAAAGCTTGATATTACAAACACATGAGAAATTAAATTTGAAATAAAAGACACATCAGTGGTATTCATTTCTTATTTAAATAAATAAATAAAGTATGTCTCTCCCCGTATCCTTTCAAGTTCCTTTTTAAAGTAAATCTTTTTCAAAGCCAGCAACAAAAGAACCAAAAATAATAATGTCATTCAATAAAAAATCCAACATTTCAACTATTAACAGACCATGCCTTGCAGTAGAAAAAGTGCATAAATAACAGATATATTCAAGCTCAGTTTGCTACACTCTGATTTACTCTGCACATTGGTCTAAGCCAGATACCTGGCATCTTTTCTTAGATGCAAGTTCATCAATGTCTGGGGTCAGGCTCTGAGCTGAGGAAAACCTCAGGACGGAGTGAAGGTGTTCATCAGTGAGTCGACTTCTGTGAGGTGTTTTGTTCACCTTCATCATAGAGAACAGTTGTTCACATAGATATGTGCTGCCGAACATTGAGAGCATCTGAGCAGCTTGGGTGCGTAATTGAGGCATTGTGTCGGGGAGGAAACATGGAAACCGCGCAGCACCAACAGAGTCATATTTTGATTTGAGCATGTCATTACATTGGAGTTCAATTAGCTCCATTTGGAGGCTGGTTGGTGCGCTTTCCACGTCGATTGCAAATGGGTTACTGAGCAGTTCAAATCTCCCTTTCTGAGCCTCAAAGTCGGCAAATCGCTGGGAAAACTCGGCGCTGAGCGCGTTGATTTTTTCAGCAAACTGTGCGCTAGGCAGCACGGCAGGAGAAATTTGCTCTGCCATGGTTTGGCAGCACGGAAAATGACCCAAGTTTCCTTGCAGCATCTGAGTCTTCCACAGACACAACTTAGTTTTAAAGGCCCTCACTGCTGCGTACATGTCTGTGATGATGTGGCCCCGTCCCTGAAGCTGCAGGTTAAGCACATCGAGATGGCTCACAATGTCAGACAGAAATGCAAGCTCACACGGAAACTTTTTATCTCTCAGCTCTGTTGTGTCCTTCCCTTTGTTTTCCATAAACTGACAGATTTCCTCACGTAGCTCAAAACATCTGTTCAGTACTTTTCCTCTGCTTAGCCATCTCACCTCTGTGTGATAGGGCACATCTCTGTATTCCGAATCCAACTCCTCCAGAAAAGACTTGAACTGCCGGTGATTCAAACCTTTGGCTCTTATGAAGTTGACTACTCGTTTTATAGAGCTCATAACATGTTCCATTTGCAGAGCTTTGCCACAGAGCGCTTCCTGATGTATGATACAGTGATAAACTGTAAGTTCACCTGCATCTTCCTCCCGCATCTTCTCCTGAATCCTGCCGACCAGTCCACTCTTTTGACCGCACATCGCGGGCGCACCATCTGTCGTCAGTCCCACAAGTTTATCCCAAGGCAGGATCATTTCAGTTATACATTTGGATACCTCTTCAAAGATATCTTTTCCTGTGGTGGTGTCATGTATTGGTTTTAATCCTAAAAGTTCCTCTGTGACGCACAGGCTCGAGTCTACTCCACGGATGAAGATTGACAGCTGGGCAGTATCAGACATGTCGCTGCTCTCATCCACAGCAAGGGAGTATGCAATAAAATCTTTTCCCTTTTTTATTAGTTGTTCATGTAGATTAGTGGAAAGCTCACACACGCGCTCAGCCACGGTGTTTCTGCTCAGGCTCACATTTAAAAATTCTTGCTTTTTATCTGGGCACACGATGTCGCAAACTTTGACCATGCACTTTTTGACAAACTCTCCCTCATTAAAGGGCCAGGCTGATTTTGCTATCTCTGCTGCCACAATAAAGCTGGACTTTACAGCAGCTTCACTTTTTGATTTTGCTTTCATGAACATAGTCTGCCGGCAAACCAGACTTCTTTTCATCTCCTCCACCTTCTGCAGCTTCTGCTTTACGTCCAGGTCCTTGTACTTTTCATAATGTTTTGTTTCATAGTGTCTTCTTATGTTATATTCTTTTGTTACAGCCACATTAGCGCCACACACAAGACAAACAGGTCTGTCCTTTATATTCGTGAACAGATAATCTGCCTCCCACCTGTCTTGAAAGCTCCTGTTGTCCATCTTTCGTTTGGCCATTTTTGTGGAGGGTGAAATTAATTTGTCCGATGTGACTGGAGCATGGTTGTCAATGACTGTCAACAGAAAAAAGGAGCACTTGCCGGTTTCGACTGCGCGCCAACATACTAGCAAAGCATTGTGGGATTTGTAGCATTAGCGGTACAGTATATACCGCGGGCCAGCTCTAATGCACATTTGATATGATCTCGCGGGCCAATTATAATTACACTGCGGGCCAAATTTGGCCCGCGGGCCTGAGTTTGACACATGTGGTGTACAGTCATGTCATTTGGTAACATTAGAAGGTAGCATAGAAGAATGTTCAAGTCAGGTAACCAATCATATTCTGAATGCTGCAATAGCAAGTATACCTAAGAAAACAACACAGGGTAGGAAGAAGGTTGTACCCTGGTGGAATGAGGAATGTAGTATTGCAGTAGAGCGAGGCAGGGCATTCGGAGAGCTGAGGAGGAATATGAATGGTGAAAATTTAGTGGATTGTGGAAGGAGAGGGGCAGTGGCTCGAGGGATTTTTTTTTGGGGGGGGGTCAGCATGGAGAGAGTTTTGTTCCACCCTTGGTGGGAGGAAGGAGTTGGGTCATGTCTGGGGTATGTTCTTCTTCTTTTCTCTCGGTTACTGGCGGATAGCAAACAACTGAAAGGTGCATACCGCCACCTACTGTACAAGTGTAACATAATGTCATCCGACCCCTAAATTCTATGACTTAATCCTGTGTTATTTAAAAAAGAGAAAAGAGCCCTTCTCGTGATTCTTAGTGCCTCTCCATTTCCATCTGTTCCCAGAATCCCTGTTAAATCCCATTCCTACCGGCCTCTTGAACTTCATTTTTCATTCTCTCTCTTTCATTTCCATACTTGTGACAGTGTAATAAGATGTGCTTGACATTTTCTTTTACTCCACATTCTCTACATTTCTCACTTTCGCTTTTCCTCATGGTGAATAAAGTGCCGGTTAAACCTGTATGAGCCAGTCTGAATCTTGCCATAATGATGTCTTCCCTCCTGTTTGTTATTTTATAATTCTTTAGTGCAGTAGATTTTTGTATTTTGTAATACGATCTACCTTTATGATCTTCATCCCGTCTTTTTTGCCATAGCTCAATTCCTTTTTTCTTGATTTCTGCTTTCCCTTCACCTTTTCCAAGTGACAATGGTATAGTTATTTCTTTCCCAAGTGCACTTTTTGCTAATTTGTCTGCACAGTCATTCCCTTTCAACCCTTCGTGTGAAGGAACCCAACAAAACTGAACTTCTCCACCACCCCTGTGCATCCTAAATAAACTGTGATACACACGTGGACAAAATTGTTGGTACCCCTCTGTTAATGAAAGAAAAACCCACAATGGTCACAGAAATAACTTGAATCTGACAAAAGTGGTAATAAATAAAAATTCTATGAAAATTAACCAATGAAAATCAGACAATGCTTTTGAATTGTGGTTCAATAGAATTATTTTAAAAAACAAACTCATGAAACAGGCCTGGACAAAAATGATGGTACCCCTAGAAAAGATTGAAAATAATGTGACCATAGAGATATGTTCAACCAAGATGTGTCCTCTAATTAACATCACAGGTGTCTACAAACTTGTAATCAGTCAGTCGGCCTATTTAAAGGGTGACAAGTAGTCACTGTGCTGTTTGGTGACATGGTGTGTACCACACTAAACATGAACCAGAGGAAACAAAGGAGAGAGTTGTCTCAGGAGATTAGAGAGAAAATTATAGACAAGCATGTTAAAGGTAAAGGCTATAAGACCATCTCCAAGCAGCTTGATGTTCCTGTGACTACAGTTGCACATATTCAGAAATTTAAGATCCACGGGACTGTAGCCAACCTCCCTGGACGTGGCCGCAGGAGGAAAAATGGAAGAGACGGATAATACGAATGGTAACAAAAGAGCCCAGGACAACCTCTAAACACATTCATGGTGAACTCCAAGGTCAAGGCACATCAATGTCAGATCGCACCATCCGTCGTTGTTTGAGCCAAAGTGGACTTCATGGGAGATGACCAAGGAGGACACCACTGTTGAAAACAAATCATAAAAAAGCCAGACTGGAATTTGCCAAACTGCATGTTGACAACTCACAAAGCTTCTGGGAGAATGTCCTATGGACAGACGAGACAAAACTGGAACTTTTTGGCAAGGCACATCAGCGCTATGTTCACAGACGCAAAAATGAAGCATACCAAGAAAAGAACACTGTCCTACTGTGAAACATGGAGGAGGTTCTGTTATGTTCTGGGGCTGCTTTGCTGCATCTGGCACAGGGTGTCTTGAATCTGTGCAGGGTACAATGAAATCTCAAGACTATCAAGGTATTCTAGAGAGAAATGTGCTGCCCAGTGTCAGACAGCTTGGTCTCAGTCGCAGGTCATGGGTCTTGCAACAGAATAATGACCCAAAACACACAGCTAAAAACACCCAAGAATGGCTAAGAGCGAAACATTGGACTATTCTAAAGTGGCCTTCTATGAGCCCTGATCTAAATCCTATTGAACATCTGTGGAAGGAGCTGAAACATGCCATCTGGAGAAGGCACCCTTCAAACCTGAGACAACTGGAGCAGTTTGCTCATGAGGAGTGGGCCAAAATACCTGCTGAGAGGTGCAGAAGTCTCATTGACAGTTACGGAAATCGTTTGATTGCAGTGATTGCCTCAAAAGGTTGTGCAACAAAATATTGTAATGTCGGGGCCATGTTGAGGGGGGCAGGGATTTCCCAGCATGCTTTGCCAGTTGAAAACGTTACTGTGTGTGTGTATTAAATGTGTTATTACCGAGTTATTATACTGCTGTGTCATTATAACTGCATTATAATGACCCAGCAGTGTTTATAGGCAGGATTAGGGCAAGATGTATCATGTGTGTGTAACCATGATTGAAATGGAGGTCTGGGAGAATGACCTCCCCTCCTGTCTGTGCTCATGTGTGGGTGCTGGGGTTGGGTGTGTGTGAATAAAGCCTGTTCGTCACTACTATCTGCTCCTCTTCTTTGTGTGAACCTTGCCTACATCACACTGGTGTCAGGAGTGGGGATGGAGCAAGATGGTAGTCAGGACCCGGGCGGAGGTCCAGCGGCCGGGACGGTTCATCGCCCGGCTGGGAACGGAGCGCGGAGCTGAGACGCCCACTCCAAGAGTGGCTCGCTGCGATGGACGGACCAGCGCACCCCGCCTTTCGCCTTTTTCAAGGCAGAGTGGGCCAAGCAGAGTAAACCAGCCCCGCTTCCTGCCCTTTTCAGGGCAGGACGGGCTGGCGATTCCACGGCGATCAGGAGCGGCGATCAACCGGGAGGCGACCATGTTGAGGGGGCAGGGATTTCCCAGCATGCTTTGCCAGTTGAAAACGTTACTGTGTGTGTGTATTAAATGTGTTATTACTGAGTTATTATACTGCTGTGTCATTATATGACCCAGCAGTGTTTATAGGCAGGATTAGGGCAAGATGTATCATGTGTGTGTAACCATGATTGAAATGGAGGTCTGGGAGAATGACCTCCCCTCCTGTCTGTGCTCAGTTGTGGGTGCTGGGGTTGGGTGTGTGAATAAAGAGCGGGCCAAGCAGAGTAAACCAGCCCCGCTTCCTGCCCTTTTCAGGGCAGGACGGGCTGGTGATTCCACGGCGATCAGGAGCGGCGATCAACCGGGAGGCGACCGTCCCATCCATACGGCAGCGGGCCAAGATTCCCCGCTACAACGGCGAGAACCTGTTGGATGACCACCTGGCCCAGGTCGAGTTGGCTGCCGTGCTGAACGACTGGCCACCGGAGGAAACTGCTGTGCTGACAGCGAGGGGGAGGAGGAGGAGTTACGGCAGACCATGGCGGCGCGCCCACGGAGGAGACGTCCGCGGTGACGCGAGGAAGGGTGCTCCCGCTGCAGAGAGCCAGCGCACATCGCACGGTACTGCCCCGCGCCCACCCCGCGGGAAACTGGCACCTCGCTGACGTTAAATTAGAGCGAGGTGGCATGGATGGGGAAAGGCCGCCTCCTGCAGATGCTTCCCCCGGCGGTGACATCACAGAGGCCCTCAGCGCGCAGCAGCAGCGGAGCGAGCAGGACAGACCTGGACTTTTCCCGGGCTCGGCAAGGGCTGGACGCTTGGACGCGGGAGAGCGGCCACCTGGGAGGTCCTGGCAGCGGTGGGAGTTGTGACTCCCGCTGCCAGGGGAGGGACTGTGCGTAGTCCTGCTGAAGCTGTTGGATGTGCTGGTCGTCGGCATCGAATCCGCCCCCAACACCTGGATTGATTCGCGTTGGACTTCTGGGTTGGACTTTGATTTTTCTGGGGACAGAAACCAGTCCAGGGGGGAGCAGTGTAACGTCGGGGCCATGTTGAGGGGGCAGGGATTTCCCAGCATGCTTTGCCAGTTGAAAACGTTACTGTGTGTGTGTGTATTAAATGTGTTATTACTGAGTTATTATACTGCTGTGTCATTATAACTGCGTTATAATGACCCAGCAGTGTTTATAGGCAGGATTAGGGCAAGATGTATCATGTGTGTGTAACCATGATTGAAATGGAGGTCTGGGAGAATGACCTCCCCTCCTGTCTGTGCTCAGTTGTGGGTGCTGGGGTTGGGTGTGTGAATAAAGCCTGTTCATCACTACTATCTGCTCCTCTTCTTTGTGTGAACCTTGCCTATGTCACAATATTAAGTCAAGGGTACCATCATTTTTGTCCAGGCCTGTTTCATGAGTTTGTTTTTTAAAATAATTCTGTTGAACCACAATTCAAAAGCATTGTCTGATTTTCATTGGTTAATTTTCATAGAATTTTTATTTATTACCACTTTTGTCAGATTCAAGTTATTTCTGTGACCATTGTGGGTTTTTCTTTCATTAACAGAGGGGTACCAACAATTTTGTCCACAGCTGTAGCTCAATCCCCAAGTCTTCCCTTGTAGATTTTAGTGTCTGTATGGTTTTTAAAGCTGCAAGTGAATCTGTGCACACCACCACCCGGTCCGGTCTGACCTCCTCCACATACTGCAAACCAGTTATCATTGCCACCATCTCTGCTGTATACACGGATGTATTGTTAGAGAGTCTTTTTGAGATGGTCACTTTAAACTCTGGAATGTATACTCCAACTCCAGTAGAGCCCTATTTGTTCTTTGAATCATCAGTATAGAGCTGTAAGTAGTTATAGTAATTGTTACTGAGGTAAATGCTTGTTTTAACACCAACTTCACTCATATGTCAATCCTTTTTCCTCATTAGCAGACTAATGTCTACTTCTTTTTCAGGAAACGGCCAAGGGGGAACATTACTCACTGGACTGGCGTTGGCTATATCAATAGTGTCTAGTCCATACATTGTGGCTTTTCTTTCAATTGTCTACCCAAACCCGTGTCCTGGAAGTTAGAATATTCCCAGGAGTCTTGTCATGTTGTTTTTGAAATATTCGCTTCCTCACTTCCTTTCAGCTTGCCCCAGTATGATAATGCAAGTTTATCTCTTCTCAAATCCATTGGCATTTCTCCTGCTTCTATTAAAACTGCATTGTTTGGTGTTGTTTTGATGGCTCCAATGTACAGGCGAAGTGCTCTATGCTGCATTCTATTTTTTCCAGAGTCGTCTTTGCTGCTGCTCCATAAATTATGCATCCATAGTCTATTGTTGACCTCATTAGTGCTCTGTAAATGTCAATTAAAACCTGTTTATCTGTACCCCATTAGTGTCCAGCTACAGCTTTTATGAGATTAATGACTTTTTTGCACTGTGTCTCCAGATTTTCAACATGGACTCTCCATGTGTATGCACTATCAAACCACAATCCTAGATATTTGAACTCACTCACTTTCTCTATTGGGTGATTATATAATGTTAATGGTTCTGTAGCAGTTCTGCGTTTTTTTGTGAAAATCATATAGCAGGTTTTACTGTTTGAAAATTTAAATCCCCACTCATATGACCACTTTTCCACTTTCTCCATTGCTTTCCTGATGTTTTTGAACACAAATTTCTCATTTCTTCCCCTTATCCATATGGCTCGATCATCTGCATATAGTGCTGTTTTGATGGATCCCTCTTGATCCTCAAACATCCATCCATCCATCCATCCATCCATCGTCTTCCGCTTAATTCTTTTCGGGTCGCGGGGGGGGGATCATTATGTTTAATAAAACTGGGCTTATCACTCCCCTGAGGAACACCATTTTCTATGTCAAAGTCATTAGAAAATTCTGATCCTACTTTAACCCTAATTGTCCTGTGTGTTAAAAAAATCTGTTATCCAATTATACATCCTACCCCCAATGCCCATTTTATTCATTTTGATAAGAAATACATCCCTCCACAGTGAGTCATAAGCCTTTTCAGTATCCAGATAAACTATAACCATTACTTCTTTCATTTTGAGAGTCTTTTCAATATCATTACTTACCCTAACTAGTGCATCCACTGTGGATCTTCCTCTTCTAAAACCATTCTGATAGTTGTTGATTAATAGTCTTTGTTCTAGTACATATGAGAGTCTGTAAACTAACACCTTCTCCATCCATTTCCCTAAGTGTGATGTTAATGCTATTGGCCTGTAGTTGCCTGCATGAGCTGGATCTTTCCCTGGCTTATTAAATGGAAAAATTACAGCCTTTTTCCACCCTCTTGGGATAACCCCCTCCTTCCATATTCTGTTAAACAATTGCAGCACCAGTTCCATTGATTGCATAGGCAACTGCCGGAACATAGCATAGCTTAACTGATCATATCCTGGAGCTGTGTATCCCCTGTCTTGCAAAGCTCTCTTAAGCTCTGACATTGTGAGCTCGAGGTCTAATGCAGTCGTATCTTCTTTCACTTCCTTTTTTAAGATTGCATTTTCTCTTGAGTTTATACTCCCTTTGCTGTCTATGACTCTCACCAAGATGTTCTCCTCTATGCACTGCTGCAAGTGCTGTACCTAGGACTTCTGCTTTTTCTTTGTCTGATACAGCCATCTTCTCCCCATCTACTAAAGCTGGGACTTTAACTGATACCCTTTTCCCACTCATTTTTTAAACATACCCCAGACATCACCTAGTTCGGCTTTCCTACCAGGGGTGGAACAAAATTCTCTCCATGTTGACCTTTTCCTGTTTTTAATAATCCTCTGAGCTACTGCCCTTTTCTTTTTATAATCTATTAAATTTTCACTATTCATATTCTTCCTCAGCTCTCTGAATGCCTTGTTTCACTCCTTTACTGCAATACTACATTCCTCATTCCACCAGGGTACAACCTTCTTCCTACCCTGTGTTGTTTTCTTAGGTATACTTGCTGTTGCAGCATTCAGAATATGATTGGTTACCTGACTTGAACACTCTTCTATGCCACCTTCTAATGTCACCAAATAACATGATTGTACACAGTATTGCCTAAATTCTCCCCAATCTGCCTTGTCAAAACACCATCTTGTAAAATATCTTCCCGCTTGTATACGTACTTCAGTTTTAATGACTGTAAGTATAGGGAAGTGATCACTTCCAATAGTTGTTCTGTTCATAACCATCCATTCACAGGCACTCATTAAAGAATCAGATATCAGAGTCAGGTCAATACATGATGATGTGCCCTTGTGCACATCCATCCTGGTACCTTCACCACTGTTGAGACAAATTAACGATCTGTCATCTAACATCTCTTCCACAACATTTCCATTGTTATCTGTACTAGTGCATACCCGTGCATGCCTGTAGAAACCAAGTATAAGCAAGTATTTCTGCATGCCCGTAGAAAGCAAGTGTAAGTAAGCATTTCTGCATGCCTGTAGAAAGTTACTGTTACCATGGCAACAGTGCCATGGTGATCCCTGCCTTTCATCTTTGACATGGGTGCATGCCCATAGAAAGCAAGTGTAAGCAAGCATTCCTGCATGCCTGTAAAAAGAGTGTTCTGACCTCACAGGGTGCCTATGATGTCTGTGTAGGAGTTGTTCAAAGGAGTTGTTCAGAACGCTTTATATGGTCATGTGACATCATAGGAACACAGTGTGCACCTGTGATGTCATAGCAATGAACGCCCACAGCTCCCCTATGGATCCCCTATGGACGGTCATTAAAGAGTTCCT